>OX465088.1:22387195-23648120 GCA_949987675.1 Chymomyza fuscimana | reverse complement strand
AACCGATATGAACAGTGTTACCAAGCAGCTGGAACGCGAAAAAGTTGGTGTGGGTCTTACCAAGCTGCTTACACAGTGCCCGGAAATAATGATGCCAAACTATAGACACTATTGGCCAAAACTGTTGCATGCACTTATCGAGCTTTGTGAAGAAGTTGTAGATGCATCGATTGACGGTCACGAGGTGCTCTATAGTCTGTCAGAACTTTGCAACATGAAAAATTTTGTGTCACACTCGCTGATAAACTTTTCGGATATACTTTTGGTGTGGGATCAAGTGGATGTGCACTGTCGGAACGTGCTGCGTCAATACATGAATGAGTACATTGATGTTAACTGAGAATTGGAAGACATTTGAATGAAGAGATCAAGTTTTATATTTTTCATAGTTTTAGATGTTACATTTACAAATAATTGATATAGATGTGTTTAAGCTTTGCATTGCCGAAGTTACATAGCATAAAAAATAAAATGTAATTTTTTTTTGACCCGTCATCTAAAATGGCGATGTCTTAAAAATATGAGAGTTTTTTTTTTAGCCCAATGGAACAGTCAACCTGGCGTTGAGACGATTCTTGTTGTGGGTAATAGCGCTCGGAAGGTTAAGTATGTCTGTATAGGGATTTGGAGTTCTCAGATCAAAACTAGGCTTGTCAGACGAAAATGCTTCTAAAAACCGTGAATAGCGATTGGGCCATGTTCATCTGTACGTATGAACACCTACATATCACAGAACAAAAGAGTTAGAAAAAGCCAATTCTACAATTTTCCTTAAGCAGGTTATATCTCTTTATTCGTATCGATATCTTTGATTAAATGCGGCCTAGTGCTTAGGTACTCTTAAAAACATTTGATTTCCTAATTTAACGATGTCTTCAAAAGGACGGTAAGACCTATATCGAAAACATAACATAACGTTGTTTCCCGTGACACAACAGGCGGTCTAAATCTAATGTTTAGTTGCTCTAGCTCTTTAAGTTCTAGATGGTCATATGGACAGACACACATGTCTATATCTTGTCGCCCTGACCATACCTTAGGTAACACGAATCCTCCGACTCGTCGCGACGCCTCCTTCGCTACATTAGATATATTTTTGACTTCTGTGCCTTGTAAAACATCAGGTTTCTAAATTATCTTCCAACCGATATCCTGTTGCCATCCGGAACTGGACTCAACCCGCTACCTAGTCGACCGTTCCAAAGGGTTATCAAAAAAAACTCACTTATTTTTAAGACAACATCGTCATTTTAGATGACGGGTCAAAAAAAAAATTACATTTTATTTTTTATGCTATATAACTTCGGTAATGCAAAGCTTAAACATATCTATATCAATTATTTGTAAATATAACATCTAAAACTATGAAAAATATAAAACTTGATCTCTTCATTCAAATGTCTTCCAATTCTCAGTTAACATTAATGTACTCATTCATGTATTGACGCAGCACGTTCCGACAGTGCACATCCACTTGATCCCACACCAAAAGTATATCCGTAAAGTTTATCAGCGAGTGTGACACAAAATTTTTCATGTTGCAAAGTTCTGACAGACTATAGAGCACCTCGTGATCATCAATCGATGCATCTACAACTTCTTCACAAAGCTCGATAAGTGCATGCAACAGTTTTGGCCAATAATGTCTATAGTTTGGCATCATTATTTCCGGGCACTGTGTAAGCAGCTTGGTAACACCCACACCAACTTGTTCGCGTTCCAGCGGCTTGGTAACACTGTTCATATCGGTTAGTAGAACACCTTCGATTATCATACCAAATATGCCAGGCTGTATTTCATCGATGAGCTGCACCAAGGAGCTGGAACCCAGTACAGTAGCACAAGTGCAGAAGAATACAACGAATCTTTTTATACATGAGGGCGTCCTTAGGAGCGATATACGTTCGAAGAGCTGCTTGAAGATTTGACTCAGCTGGGGTCGTAGTTTTTCCATGGGATAGTACATAAGCAGAGACTCTATCAATTCAAAGCCCAGTTGGTCATGCTCCTCGGAGGCTATCAGTTTCTTTACGATGTTCAAAATGTCAGGCTATGTAGAAGAGAAAAGCGTTTAAATGAAGTCCCATTAGATCTGGTTAAAGTAACTTACCAACTTGCCTAAGTCTTGTATTTTGGCGGTGCCTCGTTTTATAAATATTTGAAGCATTCTTAATAGATTTGGTTTATAGTTGCAGTGATCCCAAAGTGAAGGTTCCAGCAGTTTGGCAAATAGTGGCCAAAAGAAATCTGATAAGACACAGTTCTCAATGCTCGCTATGGACTCCAGAGCAAAAGTTTGCAAAAACATGGGCACATATTTGCAAAAGTTGGCAAAAGCTTTGGGATCAGCTAAGAGGCCATTCAAGTAATCGGTTTCCAGCCCAAATGAAAGTAGATCTGGTGCATTGGCTGCAAACTGCAAAGCAAGCGATTGTTTTATTGTTTTCTACCGATTAATTCTACTTACCAAATTGTTAGGATCGGGCAGATGTGGCTTGAATACGTGCTCCCAGGATTGTGCGATAAGCTTTTTCATATGGGTCACAACTTCCTCACCGTTTACTTTGGTTGCATAAAGGCAAACATTGACGTAGATATGGGAACGCAATTGCCTAAGCATTTTAGCGGAATCTTCATCAACATCACGAATCTGAGTGCCGAGCAGGAAGCGGAGCACATCATCAACAAGTTGTTCCAATAAAGCATCTTTCCAGATCTCTCCAAGCCACTCGGTCATATTATTTAAACCGAAAGAGTAAAATATTTGGTTAAGCAGCAATTGTGAGCTGCAAATGACTTCCAAAGCATCCCAATTGTTGTTGTGCTTTTCGACCAGCCTAATGATGAACTTTAGCTTTTCCGCGTAGGGCACAGCGATTGTTTGCATTATAGTCTGTGCCTCCTCAGAGTCGATCTCAGATTGAAAACGTCTTACAAGCTTATGCGTTAATTTCAGTACAACATTTTGGTTGTATAAATTATCTTCATCGAATTCCTGCTGTAAGGCGACTTTTAGATCCGGCCAATTCGATGGAAAGTCATGTTTGCCTATCTTGACAATCACATTGATGATCTGTTCCTGCAGTTCTGTTGGCGCTCGTAGCAACCACCAAAGTAGCATTGATTTAATGTGCCCACGCAGGGGCACGTCTATGGGAGCAGATGCGTTGCCATCCGAAGGTGGCGCCCAATGGCGTTCTACATAGTTCTTCAGAGCAATGGCGCTGGCGACGCGTATTTCAAGATCAAAGTGCACCTGGCTGATGATATCAATCAGCACCCTTGGATATAATGGTTGGTCTTCAGTGCTCTTCAGCACCCGCTTAGCTGAAGTTGTAAGATTTTTGAAGCACGTACATTGACGTTCATTTGAGATACATTCAATACTACTTACCATATTGGCGTACAACGGGTTCCACGCTTAGTGTGTCTTGCAAATAAAGGCACACGAGCTCCAATCGCTCATAATAAATTACGTTCATGGTGCAAAAAAATTAAAAATTGGCTGCGTAAAAAGCACGTTCTAGAATTCTTGGAATTATCAGTTGTGCACACACACACATACAAAGCCAAATGACAACGAGAGCGACGCTGCGTAACCACAAAGATGCTTACGATAACGATAAGTTTTAGCGATGGGTTACTTTCTAAAGAGTCGCTTAATCGAGGAAGTTTTTAGCTCGATAATTAATTCGAATGCGTAACGATAAAAATAATAAGGAAAACGGCATCAAATAAAAGCGTTAAGACTGACTTTTGTGCGCTAAAATATAATTGTAAATAAAATATTGAAGCTTTTTGTAGAGTTCATACTGTATAGCAGCGGTGGGCAAAACTACTAATGCAATTTTTTGCCTCTGTGCGTAAACAAAAAAGAGCTTTCGCAAAAACCGAGGTAAAATGGACAAATCATTTTTTTTTTGGCATAGTTGTCATTAAATTCGACAATATCATCGAGTTTTATTCTTTCGCGTCTTGCCATGCGGCTCTGCTTTTCGTTCCATTGTAAAATTAGCTCACACGTACGAGGCGAGCTTTTACGGCAAAAAGCTCTTTTCTCGTACGTGTGAAAGCTCTTCCGAGCGCGTGCATACTGAGTGCCCACCGCTGGTTTATCCTATAACAACAGATCGCTGACGTCATTGTTCTGTGTGACCTTGTTGTCCGAAAGCTGCGTTCCTGTACTAGAAGAAATCAAATACTTTATCTTACTATCAGACCAAACCTGGTAGATTCTCTTTCAGTGGAAGCAAAACCTGCGGTACTCTCCATAAAAAAGTTAAAGATGTTACAGAAGAAATGTGGGCATTTAGGTAGTGCCAAAATTCATGTTAGAGATGTCTTTCGGGTAGGCATGTACTCTATTGTAAAGGTATTTATTTTAATTGTTTAAATTTATTGTTGACTTAAAACTACATTTTAAACTTATTTTCTCCGATTTAATACTCTGTCACTCAATCCTTTTAGTTTTTTTTATGAGTTTTAAAAGCTTCTTCTCGTCGTCATCTTATTTAACTCCATTTGAAGATATTTCGCTTTCCAAACCAATATTTAACCACAAATCTCAGGCAATGTTCATGACGAAAGTTCAAAATGCATTCATTCTATAGATTTGTGCATAAAGCTATTAAATATATATTTGTGCATGTTTATGTGTACTGCAATGCCTATGTGCATGTGTACATGTGTTATAAACCACCATATATATGTACAGTGAGTTCGAAAATTTTTCGCACACCTTTAACTGTAAGTTGTCATAAATCAAAACCATATTTTAATTACTATCGGGGTTGAAACAGAAAACCATTTCTCTCAAATTTCTCTAGAATTTCAATTCTCGGTGACAGTTTGGGATGTTTATGAAATTTACTGAAGATTTGATTGAATCCAACGAAAAAAAAAATGTTCTTATTTAAAAAGTTTATTTAACTTTTAAGTGACCTATATTTCTATAATTTAATGAATCAAATGTTTTAATTCATTTATTTTTACAAAATCTCTTGTCTTGTCAAAGTCCGAAACCAACCGAACTAAGGAGTTGCCACCTAGTTTTCAGATCAATTAATTAAATGTTGGAGTTTTTTATTTACGATGTTTTTGGTGTCAACTTAAAGTTAAAAAATTGTAATTCAGATTAAGATTCAGATTTTGCCATTCACAATGCTCGTGACAACTGATGATGCGTAGGGTTGTCAAACAAACTTAAGTATTGGGCGGGAGAAAAATTCAAATTTATTTCGGAGATATTGAAAGCGAAGTGTGCATCGGTAGTATCCTGGGAGTGGACTAAGAAGTCTTAGAACTTTATCTGCTAGAGAATTTCTTATATAAAATACTCATTCGGTCCATTGTCTTTTTAAAATTAACGCAAAGGTTTATTGCCAACCTTCCAAGAACCAAAATGGTTTCTCTAGATAAGGTTAGGATATTGTACTGAATTGAAATTGAAATTTTTGGGGTACTGTGATAGAACGTACTTTTGTGAATTAATTATCTTCTCAATGTTTCTGTTACTTTTCTGGTAACGGGGAAAGATCGCTTAAAAAGCTAATTTCTTCTTATTAGGACTCGATCGGGCACTAGTAGAGGCGACTATTTAGATATTTTTGTAGTTTATATAGGGTGGGCCATCGGTTGGTTCGGTTGTTAAACACTCATAATTCGGAACATACCCGTCCAAAGTGGATGCTCTTCGACATATGTCAAGTTCAAAACTACTTAATTTTAATCATGGATCCTTTAACCATTGGAATTGTTCTGTGAAAAATAGGACAGTTGAGGCCAGTGTCGACAAGTCGCCGGGCCCATCGACGCGCGATCATTCGCAAGAATTACGCCTTGCTAGGACCAGTCGAAGTTTGCATGCGGATCTGCTTTTAAACGCTTATAAGATGCAAATGACGCAACAACTGAAGTCCACGGACCATTATCAGCGTCGCTCTATGGATGGGAGAACAGCCAGATGAGTTTTCGTCAAAAAAAAAAGTCATCGAAAATTACGATGTTCGCATACGGGCCTGTCGAGGCCCACACATACATGAGTAGTTTCAAACTTACATTTGGTATATAGATTTGCCCAATATACGGATAAAATGCAATTAACAAACAAACCAACAGATGACCCACCCTATGTATCGCGCAAGCGTACATAGTACACAACATTAAAATATTTTCTTTGAGATGCTCTTTAAAAGAAATATGAGGAGATATTTTTAATTGTTTTCTTCATTATTCGTTACCAAAAACAAATCAAGGGATACTTCTTAATCTATTTAATAAAACTCCAATTCACTCCTGGGCGTTTGCTTATGGCGGTGTGTGCGAACGTAACGTGTAGGGGGCAGACGTCCTTTTTTATTCAGTCTTCATTAATAATAGAAACAGTTGGTAAGAAAAACTATAAATATCATATTTTCAGGCTTGTCTCTGGGTACATATAATTAATATGAAAAATAAAAATATGAAAATTTCCTGCGACTCAGTTACAGCTGAGAATGCCTAAGTTGACGATGCTATTGTTGTAAGTTGTGAGCTAGAGGTAAGAAGAGTATCAAAGTGTCTGCTTTTTAACCCCCTCAAGGATATTGAGCCTGCAAGGCTCAAGCCCTGTGTACCCTAACGCCAGATTGTTGAAAATATACTGGCATAAATATCGGTTCGCTTTATCTGCAAGGACTTCTAAATTTTAACGCATCCATCTTAACTTGTGCAGACTGTCTAAGCATACGACTTTGATATGGACCTTGAGTGTGAGCCTCTTGGCGAAAGTGTTGCCAAGATATTTGACCTTTACAGTCGGACGGGTTTGGCGAGCAAAGCACTAAGAAGGCAAAGCCCCCTACACTGTAATAGAAACCTTAACAAGCTCACTTTTTTACGACATAATTATTAATTTATTTTGTGGACACTTGTTAATTAGCAAGATAAGGTGGTTCTTTGTCTTTTGTTATTTGGCAGGTCCCCTTTTTCTCATCTCATACTCTTCAACAAATGATTGGTCTCTTTGGAGTGATTCTTCTGCCAGTCAATCAATGATGCCATTGTTGTGATTAAGTGCTTTCTTTTACTTTTTCAATCTAATTCTAATAGAACTCAAATTCGAGACTGTGGTAGAGATTCCAACTCGGCCTACGATTCAAAACAACCCAATCACAGACAACAAAGTTCCGGTTATCATGCCAGCTATAATGCGATTCCATATCACGCGTTAATCCAAAGATTACAACTGTACGTAGACTTTCTGATCTCAGTGTTCTTGCTGTGCCGTAAATGCTTCCATTCGACGAGCTCTGTGGTCATAAATGCAAAAACACTCCATAGCGTCGATTTCGCATTAGAAATGCAAAATGTCGGCAACACCTGAAAATTGAATGCATTTATATGTATGTCCATGGGTGTGGGTTATTTGAGCGGGTTATTTGAGTGTGTTTGTGTTTGGGTGAAATGCATAATTCATGCATTAAGAGCGAACCAATGCGAAATGGGTTTGGTGTAATTTTCTAAATGTATCCAAAGACCACAAACACAAAATAAATCAATTCGAATGCTTTATATTGAATTTAAGTTTTGCCACGCCCTTTGCGCCTCTTTTCACAATCGAACTCCGGCAAGCCAAACTCCTCAGGCTTGAAATCCTCCAATGATGTCAAGCGTAATGTGGCCAACTCTGACCAGCAACAAGGCAGATTAGGTTCCGGTAACATGACCACCTGCATGCGTGCATCCCTGGCCGCCTGCACACCCTTCTGTTTGCCATCCAAGACCAGGCAACACTTTGGCTTAACATCGTCTTCGAAGCGGCTTAGGCATAGAAGATAAATATCCGGAGCCGGTTTACGTTGGTTTAGCTGTGCATCATCGGTACAAACCACATGACAGAAGGATTTAAAAAAGTGTTCCCGACCGCGTAGCTTTTGCTCGTAGAGCTTCTGTGAGCAGTTGGTGACCAAGGCCATAGGTATGCAGCATTTGGTAAGATGATTCACCAGACGCTCCACGCCCGGAATATATTGCGGAAATGAGATGTGATTAAAAGCTAGATCATTCACTTTTAAAAGAAACTCATCCCACGACATGGGCAGTTTACATCTGCGCACAATCAGCTCGGCCATTTCAGGTGTTTCCATGGGTGAGCTTTCGAGTAGCACATCATCGGGTAATTCCCTCTCGCACTCCATGACAATCTCACGGCAGGCGCGCTGATAGATATTGCGTGTGTCTGGAAAGGGTTGGCATAAGTAAGAATTACGAAACGAGTGCTTCAACCGGTCCTCGTCGGCCCTGCCCACAACTATCTTACCAAAAACTGCGCTCTCCAAATCAAAGATGAGACAAGATACGGGGTGATATTTACAGGGCGGCTGGCACTTGGAGCCACATAACGGCGGACAACGTGGGCAACAAGGTTTACAGCAATTATTACACATGGTCAGAATTTTATTTTAAAATTTTGTTAGGCCAAATAGTAGGTTTTTATCTAAATGACATCTTTGCTCTAGGCTACTTGAACTTTACAATGCCGGCAGACCAAAAACTTGTGGCTGAAACTGTTCCATAGAACTCAAGCTCAGTGTGGCTGCTTTGCCGGCGTCTGCTGACATTTCGGGATCAGGTATAAGCACAACCTGCATGCCGGCATTGAGCGCAGCACGCATGCCATTGGGTGAATCCTCAAAGGCTAGACAACTGTCTGGTTCGGGCTTATTTACAAAACGCGCGGCTGCTACAAGAAAAACATCCGGAGCGGGCTTAGAGCGCTTTACCTCAGGATCTGTGCCACCGGCGACGACATGATGAAACAGCTTAAAAAACTCTGCATGCGCCGCGGCTTTCAACTGAAAGGAGGCCATTTTGGAGCTGGTGGCAATTGCTAGAGGCACATGATAGCCGTGCAAGTGACGCACAAGCCGATCCACACCCGGCATTAAGGGCACATTTTGCAGATACTCGCGACAATACTGTAGGTACAACTTGAGAAACTCTTTGCGGCTATAGGGCAAGTTGTAGGCATTAATAATAATCTCCGCACTCTCTGAGCCATATCTGCCCATGGTACGCTGCTGTACGTCATAGGTGTACTTGTGACCAAATGGTTCAAGTATTTTTTGCACGGCTTGTTGGTAGCGTCGTTCGCTATCCACCAGCAGCCCATCCATATCGAAGATGCAATGTGTAACCGGTTTGAAGTTCTCCTGTTCATTCATGTTGCTACAACTAAAGCTGCTGAATTTTGTAAAATTTTGTCGTGACGTATAACTCAGCCGAATTCGAATTTGGAACAATTGTCATAGGCCGGTAAGCCAAAATCCTCGGGTCTAAAGCATTCCAGCGAGGGCAGCACGAGCGTAGCGTGCTTTCTCAACTCCTCGGGCACTCTTGCATCCGGCACCATCACTACCTGCATGCCCGCTTTACGTGCCGCAAGCACACCATTTGGTGCATCCTCAAAGGCTAGGCAGCGCTCTGGTGGCGCGGCTCTGGGTTTAAAGCGTGCGGCAGCTAGCAGATAAATGTCTGGCGCAGGCTTGCCACGTTTCAGCTGCGGATCATCGCCAAATACAATGTGTCGAAAAACTGGCAACAAATCTTGATGCGGACGCGCTTTGACTTGGAACGTTTTGCACACGGAACCTGTGGCCATGGCCATAGGCACATGACACTCTTTTAAATGTAAAAGCAGCTCCTTGGCACCGGGCTTCAATTTAACATTTTGCATAAGACGCATCACATGTTCATTTAGTTGCTTGATTACCTCAGCCGGTTTCAGTGGTAGGCCGTACTCCTTGATAAGTATCTTAGCTGCCGGAATCGGTGCTTGACCCATAATACGTAGCTGAACATCGTAGGTGTAGGTTTTCTTATAATGGTTTAGTATCAATTGCACACCGTCGCGATAAAGATTCTCAGTTTCTGTGGAAAATTTATTTATTCCGCAGATTATTTTTTTGGTTTGGAAACCTACCCATTAGTAGACCATCGTTGTCAAAAATGCAATGCGTTACTTTGCCAAAGCAAGGACGGGCTGCCATTGTGTTTTGAATGCTCTTGGTATGCGTTTTAGGACATGACTTATAATTTAAAAATGATTTGGAAATTTTGAATAATTTTAAAAATTTTAGCTTGGCGTGTTTGATTTGACGTACTTTAGTAAGATCTAAAAATGAAAAGATTTGGAAAAGGAAGACAGCTTTATGCGAAGCGATATGTCCGATAATTGCCTTGAATTACTTTGGTGGGGAACGAGGGTGTGGCAGAAGAAAAAAAATTAGCTCGACCTGGCTGTACACATAAGGAGTCCACATGTCAAGTTTGGTTATCCTTGCTTTTACAGTTTCCATGAATATAGGTTAGGGCGGCCAAAAAATTGGCCCGTTGTGATACCGCAATGGTGAACCTTTCTCCACCCTTCCCCACTCAAAATGTCCCCTATATGTACCAAGTCACAGCCATCCGGTGGCCAGAATAAACCTCGAAGGGAAATCTGAGAGCTTGGAAAAGTCATTTAAAAAGTATGACTTGAGGAAGCGAAACCGTAGGACAGTCCAGGGCAGTGACAGAAAAGGTGTACTCCACTGTCTCCACCTCCTCCTCATCGCCACAACTTCTGCAGAAGTCCTGGTGGGGTGCGTTAAGCCTTGATTCCCACCAGCCAGTGTCCGGTAATTGCTCGGATAACGGTCGAGCATTGAGCTCTGTTTAGACAGCAAAGTTCCATTGTTGTTTTCCTGCAGTATATCGACCAAGTTTGCCGTGAGATCCTGCACGTGGTCGATATTTGATTCCACAAGAAATGGTCTTTTATGCTCAATTTACAGCTGGCCATAAGTATACCCAAACGCTCCTTGTCCTGAAGAAGGATGCTGGTAGTTCCTTTTCTTGGCAGTTCATCCGCAATGCAATTGCCATCAATTGTAGTTATATTGGAGTTAACTTTGAAAGGTCTCAGATGTCTTCTTCGCGATGTTACATCCTCGTGCTATCAAAATAACTTGACATCATTGATCCTTGGCTCAAGATGTGGAACGTAGATGTCAAAACTAACAAGCCTCTGAAAGTGTCTCCTAGAAAGCCCATCTGACAAGTAGAAGGAAGCAACAATGCCAAAACTCTAGGAAAATGAACTTGTTATTCAAGGATCAGGAAGGCTGTTGAAGACGTCGCGTTTTCTCAACTGAACACTATATGGAAGTCGAGCCAACTTACTACACGCACAAAGCTACGCATTTTCAACGAACGTCAAGTCTGTCCTATTCTACGGTCGTGAAACATGGAAAGCAGCAGAGGTATTATTATTCCGGCTCCAAGTTTTCATAAATCGATACCCGAATACTGATCTCTGAATGCGCACTGATCAACCACCTGGACACATATTACGACGAGCTCATAGCAACATCCCAAGGCAAGCGCTTCGTTGGAACCCTCAAGGTAGCAGACGCCCAGGAGCCCCAGCTATGTCCTGGAAGAGAACAATCGAAAGAGAGCTTCGGGAAGCCAATTATTCCTGGAACGACATTTACACAAATGTATACAATAAAGTTAGATTTAAGTTGCTTGTTGAGGCTCTATGCTCCACTTAGGAGAAAACAAATAAATCATCATCATCATTCAAGGACCAGGGAGTAAGCTGGCAAAATAAAGGTAGAGCCAATCAGGACAAATGGAATACTGATGCTACAAAAAATCCTGCGCCGGTTCTAATACCCATATATGCTTCGTATGAAATTCTTTTCCTTTAGTCACCCGCACGAATCAAATAACTTTTATATACTGCCACACAAAACTTCCAACCTCTAAGCCTCTGCTGCCCGCATCATTATAAACCAATTAGCGAGTTTTTCAATTCTCCTCAACGCTACTCCAGAATTCTTTGCATGTTTTACCCAACTTCACAAATCAAAACCGACAACGTTATGCCAGAAAAAAGTAGAAAAAAAAACTTAAAAACCGACAAAAGAAAATGTTGCCTTGTGCGTTTTAATTAAACTACTGCGACTTAGTGACGTCAGATTGAAAATACTTTGCTAACTAAGATCTAACATATGCAGCAGCTTGGGGCTTTCCGCTGCAATCTTTGCTGCAGCTGCTGGCGCATGGTTCCACAGCAGCTGTCATTTCTGAGGCGCCTTTTTGGCTAGTAGTTTCCACTTTTTTTTTATTTGTCCCTCCCTGCGGCGTCAAGCTCCGTGTGGCTAAGCTTAATGCATGCAACGCACGCCTCTGCTGCAAGTTGCGAGCTGCCTGCTGCATGTTGTTACAAAGTTGCTTAATTGATTAAGCAGTTTGAAGCACAACCTCAAGACGTTGTGGCATTTATGGGGTAGGGTATTTCTAGTATGTGTGTGGGTGAAAAAAGTTTACCAACATGTGCTGCAGTGCAGCAGTGGCACGTTGACAGGCGTTTAGAAGTTGCCCTGGAACCAGGCGACGTCTGCCATGGCGTTTACCCTGAAGCGTAAATCTTCTGCACATGCTGAATTAAAAGTTTTGCTCTTTAGCGGGGACTACTTTTTGCCTAGATTTTGGCATGATAACGCTCCAATTACTTTCCTAAGCCAAAGCAGAGTGACCTTCTCGTCTCTTTGAGGGGGCGCAGACCGCACGCAGTGTTGCACAAAAAACCTCAGACTATTCATGCTCGTAGTCAATAAAAGGCCTTTAATTAATTTGCTATGCTGCGTCAGCTGCTGCAGCAACAACAACTAGAGCTACACTTAGAGAAAGTTCAGGAGTTTTGGGAATTTAAATGCATTTCAACTCAACTAGTAGACTTCGATTGCTTCGGCCATAAATTTCTTTGCAATTTAAGGCCTATACGCAGTTCGAAATATTTCGGACGGAATGACAAAACTTCATATAAAAAAAAAAAGTCCCAAATGGGATATCTCAAAGGGTATTTTTTTTGTTTTTTTTTTTCTGTCATTGCGAAATATTTCGATCTGCGTAGACCCCTTTAGAAATAACTTTATCCTATAATTATTTAAAGAAAAAATAATTAAATAAACAAATTTATTTCAACTGTTTTTCATTCTATCTTCATTTGTTCTCAACAGTACAGTAGTCATAAAAAGTTTACAATGCTGTTCCAAAACATTTTCAGTTCCATTTTATCAAACGGTCAGATTTTTGTTTGTTATTTTTAAACATTTTTAAAAATTATGGCCAGTTTGGCAGCCTCCTTGGCAACTTGATTACTTTGGTGAATCGATAAGTAGCACTTCGATATCATTACTGCAAAGAAAGAAATGGAAGCGCAATAAGATTGCGAAAAATATGAAATACATTGAAAAACAATAACTTTTTATTTTGGCGTAAGGTTCCTAGTATGCCTAAAATTTCGAAAATCTGGTTTTCGAGATATATGAGAAAAGTGTAAGTTATCCAAAAGCTTTCGCCTTTTGACAAAAGATGGCCACACCAAAAGATTATGTTAAAATTGTCAGACTTAAAACATCTGATAAATATTGATAACTTCAGTTTAGCCTCACATAATTGTTTCTTTCGAAATTCCACGATTTAAGAAGAGAAAATGGGCTTTTAAAAAAATTGCGAAAGATATGGCGATTTTTCATCGAAAAGTTTACTCTGTGTTTAATTACAATAGGGAAATAAATTTGGTTCCATAGCCATCGGTCGTTCCTCACTCATTGATACATTGTTTTGGATCTCATAATGGTCGACTTACTGCTTGTTCAAAAAGCTGGTCACTCTCAATATACATTTTTTTATATGCTTAAAAAAAGTTCCATTGCAGAAAACTACAGCAATAGCTTTGGATAAAGAAAAAAATTATTCTAATTACTTCCCAAATTGAGTTCAGAAAAAATTAAATCCGCAGATATTATATTATCTTGTTAAAGATTCGAGCTTAATAAAACAATAAAATCAGTTAAAAAAAATTACTTTGGGAACCACAAAACATCAACTATAGGGAATTTCGCGTGTATTATTATCCAATTTTAAAAATCAGGGCTACAAAAGTGCAAGAAGTAGGATTTACCTGAGGTACAAGGTAAAATAAGCTCCGACCCTAAAAGGTATATGCATATGTTCCTCATTAGTATCTCTCCGCTTATTCGCATGAACGAAAAGATCTCGAGAGGTATACAAAATGGAGAACCCAATTTTTACGATATGTGGCCCCATCACGCCGTAGAAGAGCCAGGTCGAAATTTGGCAATTTGATACACTTTGTGAGTCAAAATGCCATAGTACGTCACAAAAATGACTAAAGTCGGATGAAAACTTCTTAAGATATAGCTAAAATTTGATCAATCTTTGATGTGTTCTCCTTGAAACTACAATAATATTGCAGTATACTTTAATATACAAATTATTTGTACTCTTTGTGCATACAACAACCCGCAGACTTTCTACGCTGTACAAATTAAGGAAAAAACTATTTTATGGAGACAAGCCTGCAGATTTCCTATTCCTATCCGCAAAAATTAAGGAAACTATCTTCACGGTATATCAAAATCGGCATGTCCAGACTCTAACCGTCGCACTAGTTTTATACTAGTCCCTTTGATCAAGTCCCACGAAACATTGCTGATCTTAGTTAAGTTTAAGGAGTAAGGTTTCGTCAGGATATAAAAACAATGGAGCACAATGGGAAACAAGCGGGAGATAAAATATAACTTAATAATAAAATGATAAGAATTCCAGCTAGAGGTATTACAATAGGCATAAGAATTTAAGAATCTACATTATCTTCCTAATTATGTTATACCAAGAAATAGCTACTCGATACTTTAAGGTAGTACATTCGGATTTTCCACAACATTTTTGATCAGATCTGCTTTTTCCCAGTGCACTGCAACAATGTGTGCGACTAGGACACGCTTGGGCAGTTGGCTAGCCAGGATTTCAATGCAATGGACGAATTTTGCGCATAAATTATGCAGCCAGCCATTTTGGTTGAGCATTTATGCCAAGTTTTATATTCTTTTTGACCATTTTTGAGCTCTTTGCAGGAAATGCTGAAATGGTCAGTTGGCTGCATTAAAATTTCAACGTTGCTCATTTGGCCAACACAATATGTTGTAAACGTTTAATTTGAACACGTCTCTAATCGCTGTCCTGGCAACGTGCACACTGATTGTTCCACGCGTACCCCACCAGCCACCATCAGGTAACCACCCGAGTATCCAAGTATCTGACTGCTATTGTAATTGCGTTCATTGAATTGTTAACTGGGTTCGTTGTCGTCTCCGGCCCTTCCGGCTGCTGTCCTGGCCACAACCGCAACCTACGGCCGCAACAGCAGCGGCTAAAAGCCGTTGTTATCCTTGTGGTCGACGCGGCTGTTTGTCCCTTGAGTTGATTTGGTTGGCGCATTGGGCTATGGGTCGTTAGAGGAGTTGCTGCTGCCACTGCCTTCTCGGTCAATGGACATCAAACTTTAGTCTCTTTGGTTTTGGCATTTATTGGTATTGTTCCAATTAAAGTTCGACTTGGTCATAAAATATGCAAGCCAATGGCGAAAATACCAAAAAACTTTCGAGTTCGAGTTGGCTGGCAGGACATTAATGCGTTCCGGTCAATGCTTTTGACTGCAGCAGCAGCAGCAGTAGCAGGAGCAATGGCTGGAACTACTAGCCATGGTACAAGTACATATTGCCAATAAAAGGTAATAAAAGTGTAATGGTAAGCTGGAGTGGAGTTGGCAAAGACAAGGATTGCGTGAGATAGAAATCAAATGAGTCGGAGCGTAGAAAAAAAAGTTATGTGAAAACTTTGAATATCGTAATTTGCGCATTGTGGGAAATATGCAGTTTTATTTGCAGCGAAAATGTGAATATCGTAAATGTACTAGCGATTATTTTGAGGCTTATGCTATTGGTGAAAAGTATAAAACAAATATGGTAATAATAATAAAATGCGGCTTTAAACAGTATCGAAAAATATTAGCAAAAAAATTGATATTAAATTATTATTATTATCATTTTATTATAAAATAATAAGCCGGAGTTGAGAAAAACATTAAAAAACAATGAATTTTCTTTTTGCAATAAAAACATGAATATCGTATATAAAATTGTTGTGAGACTCATAAATAAATGTGCAAAAAATTTAAAAAATATAAATCTACTACGCATAAAATATGAAGATCCAGCAAATAATTTTTAGAAATAAATATGTGGGTATTTTGATTATTAATTATTATTTTCATTTTATTAGACTTGTCAATATAAAAATAAAATAATTCATACTACTAAAATAAGATGTCAAAATAAATGTTAATTCCAAAATGCAAAACAAAAAAATTATTCATAGAAATAAAAATATTTTTAATTATTTATCATTATTTTATTATGCCAAAAAATATCGTAATTTTCATTTGCTAATGAATGAATATATCTGAAATAAAAAGATGAATGTGGCTTTAAAAGTAAAAAAAAATTGTAATTTTTTTTTAATTTTGAAAAGCATTTAATTATAAGCGAATACTGCAGAGTGTAGAAAACTAATTCGAAAACTTTAAATATCGTAGCTTCCGTAATATGCCAAATAATGTATTTTTGTTTGCAGCAAAGAAATAAACAACGTAAATATATATATGGGATTGTTTTGGGTATTTTTGAAAATTATAAATAAAATAAAAAAAAAAAGTAGTTCATGCTAACTAAAAAATATTCTTAGAAAAAAAAAAAATGTTAAGTTAAGTTAACCCAAAAATGTCAATATCGTAAGTTAGAATTGTGTTGAGTCTTATATAATAAAAGTACAAATAAGGAGTATAAATATGAAGATGGACTGATTTACCTATAAATAAAATAAAAAAAAAAATACCTTATATTACTGCCAAAAAAAAAAATAATTAAATTTTTGTATCACGCAAACATCAATACATACATTTATGTAAAGTCAAAAAATGACACAATTATAAAAATTTCAGTTGAAAGCATATGCAAAACTCTGTATGATTATAAAAATGAACCATTAGCTTTAATGAAAATGTAAATACTAAAAGGGAATAAAGCACAAATAAATAATAAATAAATAAATAATAAATTTTTGTATTATCATTATTTTCTTATAAAACAAAGCGAAGCAGAAAAGTTATCCGAAAATCTTGAATATCTTAATTTTGGGGTTATTTTAAGGCTTATACAATAAAAGTAAAAATAAAATATTCTCATAGTACTCATAACAGGTGCGGATCTAGGATTTGGCCTTGGGGTGGTTCTTCACTACGAAGTTTATGTATATCAGAGCTTGACTGACTGTCAACCCATTTTTTCAACTTTTGGGAGGAGGGTCCAGACCACACAAACCCCTCCCGTGGATCCGCCACTGACTCATACAAAACAAGATAAAATTGGCTTTGAAAAGGAAAATTAAAAAATTAAAAAGGAAGGGCTAGACGCAGACACGTAAAATAAACAAAACTTCATATAAAAAAAAAACGCTCACAAACGTTGGGTCGCAAACTGTTTTTGCAGGTGGTATTTAGACCAGTGTTGCTCGTGTTTTTGGTTTTTGATGCCAGTAACAAACCATAGATGGCGCACTCAACAGCTGTTCGGGTTTGGCGCCATAAACAAAACTTATGCGCAGCGATCGTTGCGGATCGTTGGGAAAGGATTAGAAAATAGCTATAATAATAAAATAATTCAATTGTAACATTAATGTGCGTTAAAATACGTCTATGCAATTAGTCCACACTCAGCTCTGCGCATTAAATATGGGGTCACCCGGATGCCTTTTCCTGGGTTTTGCTTCCTCTCGTCGCTTTTTTTCCTCATCCAACATTTTAATGGCAATGCATGTCATTATTATAGCATTGTTTACACAAAATAGCATAAGTAATAAGCTTTGACGATAATTCATGTTTTTATGTTTTTTTTCGCGCCTTTTAAAAATTAGCATTTGTAAACAAAAAGCAGCTGATTATTGATAATAATTGCGATAAATTGCACATTTTGTTACTAGAGTTTTATTTTGTTACACTCTGTTCCTTTCGTGACCAAAATAAGTCGGTCTTTTTGTTAGGTGGCTGTTTTCGTGTCTGCGTCTAGCCCTTGAGACAAAGAATATGCTTATGGTTGATAGAACTCAGTTAGCCGTAAATAATGGATTTACCAAAGTATTGGCCTCTTAAGGGTAAATTTTCAAGCACTCCGGTTTTTATTTTCAATGATCTCCTAGATGTTATTTAGTGCTTGCTTATCCTAATCCTTTTAATCACATATCAATTGGAATTAAAATTTGACAATTTGTTTACGTAAATTAACAATGCATAAGAGCATCTGATATATCATCTCTAGCTTGTATATTGACTTTTGGCTGTTATCGATTATTATGGCGTCTATCGAAATACACTTTTGTATCATTAAGCAATTATCAGCTTGTTGCATATGTTAGCTTTCTGCCACATGTAGCATTGCCGCTGGTGTGGTGCTGGTAGTTAAGCGGTTGGAACTACTGAGCAGAGTAAACCAGTCGCGGGTTCGATTCCCGCTTTAGGCATGGTCGTTTGTGTTGTTTTCCCCTCCCTATCCCCTCCTTGTTTTCCCCTCCTTGTAAATATTAGTTAAGATTTAGATTAAGGTAGTTTTAGTAGACAGCGCAGCGGGGCGTCAATATGTTTTTTTTTTTTAATTATTTTTCAACAACTTTATAATTTGAAACGAAAAGTAGCAAACAAATATACATACATATATTTTTTTGATTTCCTATGGACCAAGGTTTTGTGTTCAAGAACGACAATACACTAACAATATTTATTCATGCGATAGTCTGAAAAGTCTTTTATATCTAACTCTGTTAATTTTAGTTGCTAGCTTTAAGCAAAAAACACATATTATAAAAATAAAGCACATTGTTAAATTTAATTTTGATACAATATGACAAACAGTGGCGGATCCACGAGGAGTTTGAGGGTTCGGACCTGCCTCCAAAAGTTGGAAAAATGGGTTCAGTCGAGCTCTGATATACACTTCGAATTGAAGAACCGCCCATAAGACCAAATCCTGGATCCGCTCCTCCAAAACAAAGAAGATTTATTAGAAAACTGTGAATACCGTAAGCTCTGTATTGATTTGAGGCTTATAGAAGAAGATTATAAATACAAATAGGTTGTACCGGTTGACCCATGGGGGGAGTCACACATAGACTAGGTAGTCCTTATTATCATTACTATAACTTTATTATAAAAATAAACCAAAAATGAGCCACAGCGGAGTAGAAAAGTATTCAATACAAATATAATGGGAATGAATATAAGGTGTAAACAAAGTTTATATAGTAAGCTATACACTAACTATTGTATTTATTTATTAACATAGTAAATATATATTTTTTTATATTTACTTTTCATAAATTTTTTTTGTAAATATGCTTCTACAAATGTAAAAAATGTTGTCCACTTACATTCTTAAAGCTGTCTTTGTTGGGTAAAATAAATAAATATTAACGCTGAATATCGTAACTACGTAGAAGTGAATATCGTAAATATACATACGATTGTTTTGTAGTTTTATGAAAAAAATAAATACGTTGTGCTACATATATAAAAGTGTATGCGAAGATTAATGCGGCTTTTAATATAAAAGAAATTTATTCTAGGGCCGTTTTCTTAACTTAATTTTTTAAAATCCTGGCACTTGAGAACGTATCTAGATTTTTCTGCCTAAGCACATGAGAAAGTGACCCTAAGAAAAGTTATATTTTTTATTATAATTTAATAACATAATAATGACATTTTTCCTAGCATCATCATTACTATAATCTGTATGCTGTTAACTATCATATTACAGCTACTAATCCATGCAATATAAAAACAATACAATTTTGGAGCTTATCTCTTATTTAAGTCCACGTCCCCTTTGATTAAACGACTTCATAACTCATGACAAGGCTCCTCCACTTATCATGCATCTCTGCCTAATTCCTGACATGACCTCAGGTCAATCCCACATCAGAATCTATCTTGCTTCACACTCAATAAATATTGTCTGACCACACAAAATATCGCTCATTGAAAACCCAACCACAGCTTTATTTTTTTTTTGTTGGGATGACTGTCAAAAAAAATGCCAGTCACATATTCGAGAGCAACTTTGGGAAAGCGAAACCAACACATAAGAGACTATCCGTGGTTGTTGTTTTTACGGACCCATTGGCTTGAGCGATTTCCCTGAGGTCGAACCAAACTGCAAGAGTCCGCAACAAAGTACCCAAAAATAAGAGAGAAAACCAGAAAAAAAAAAAAAAACCAGGAAAACACAAAGTCCAATTTGTTTGTAATGGCATTACTTTGTTTACCATATAAATTTTGTATGCATAACGAGTAGTTGTTGGGGTTGCTTCAACGAGTAAGATGCCACACAGTGCAGCAAGGAGTCGGAACTACGAGTTCGACGACGAATGCAAACAAATGCCAAAACTCACAATGCTTAGAGAAGGACTACGGACACTGGGTCCTAGACGGAAGAGAGTCAAGTTGCCGCGGGTTGCGACTAAAACAAAAACCGACAAATAAAAATAAAAAATATATATACACAATTTCTAAAATCGTTGTACCATAAAATTTCCCCATTGGACGCTTGCAGGGCTGAGTATCTATGTGTGCAGGAGTATGTACAGTGAGCAGTGAATATATTCGGATACCTTTAATTTTTATATTTAGCAACTGACAAATAAACCTGACTAGGGGATCCGCAAAAGTCTCTACAGCAATCTATTTTCTTCGGGGTAAGGGAGAAAAATGTAAAGTAAAGTATATAAATGTATTGTATACACCTACTATAAAATAGTAAATGAGAACAAAAAATTTTCTTGCGCTTATATTTTTTTTTTATCTTTCAGAACAAAAAATTAGTCATTAAAAATTAAGTACCAAATATTAATTAAAAATTATAATTAAAATAGTAAATAATATATTTAATAAAAAAATAATAATACAATATTAAAAAAAATTTTTTATATGTGAATTTAATACAAACTGTTTATAAAAAATTTTACGTAAAAAAATAATAATTATATAAAAAATATAATACAAATTATTTTTAAAAAAAATGTACATAAAAAATACTAAATAAAAAAAAAAATTACGAACCAAATAGAAATAAAAACAAATTATTAAAAAATCAGTAAATATATCATAAAAATATTACAAAATGGGAGTTAAGTAAAGAATTTTATTCCAAAAAGTCAAAAATTTAAATAAAGCTGCATAGGTAAAAAAATTTGTTCTCGCAAAATTTCAGTATTTATAAAAATAAATAAACAATAAAAAAATTATAATAAAATATAAAAAAAATGTACATAAAAAAATACTGAATAAAAAAAAATTACGAACAAAACGGAAATAAAAACAAATTATTCAAAAATCAGTAAATATATCATAAAAATATGATATACAAAATGGGAATTGAGTAAAGCGTTTTATTCCAAATAGTCAAAAATTTAAATAAAGGTGCATAGGTAAAAAAAAATTTTTTAAAAACAAGTGTTTTTCATTTTTTGTTTAATTGTAACTAAACTACTGAATTAGTTTTGAACCACTTTTTATTAAATTTAAGTTGTCAATAGGGCTCTTAAAAAATTGCTTTCATTATTTTTACATTTTCTTAAAAAAAAAAAATTAATTTCTCTTATTTTACATATTTAAGTATGTTCCTTAAAAATGTCAATCACCATTTTTTTTTTAACACGTATTTTTATCCTTTTTTTTATGGTCTAAATAGTGAGAATTGATTCTGAAACTCGAGCCGACTTTAAAAGATTTAAGAATATATGCCCAGGAAATAATATTTTTATTAAATTTTCAAAATTACTTGTACCAAGGAGCTTTAGTTATATAGGCATTTTTCACAGAAATGTCCAGCATGAACTAGAAATTAAAATTGAAATATAAATATGATCTAACTTGGTTTTTATAGAAAAATGTTAAAAATTTATTTAGTTAAAGGGTTTAAATCTTTCCTTAAAACTATATTTGCAAGATGGCGAAAAGTCTAGTTTCTAAGACAATTTTTAAGAGCATCTGCTTAATTTTTATTATATAGCATATAAAACCATTATTATTTTTACAAGTAAATATTAATGCCTAAATTTATGTTTTTTTGGGGTTAAACAGCTTTAAAAATATAATTTTAAGGTAAATTTAAATAACGTCACGCCATGTAACGTCAATCGGCTGATATTAAGAAAATTTAAAATGTGAGAAAAGGTTTTTTGACTTGCAATAAATTAAATAAGTTTCAAATCAAAAGACTTGCTCCAATCGCAGACATTCGTTTTTTTTGTAATCCATGTCAAAACACAATTCTATATTTTGTAACGTAACGCCATGCATACTTTAGCTTATATCTTTTTATCAACAGTGCAACATTGTACATAAAAGAAAAGTTAGAAAAAATAACTTTTCAAAAGCTTATTTTTTTCCCATTTTTTTAAACAAACGTAACGTCACGCCAAAATAGCAATGCCTTTATGTACTTCATCATCATCATCAGCTTCTGCAATATTTCAAAGGTAATTGGACTCGCTGCTCCTCAAAGTTTACAGAGCACTAAAGTTAAAACTTAAATCTATACAAATAATTTTTGCACCCACTGTATTCTCTTTATACTATGTATGAGTATATATATATCTATGTTTAACTGCTTGGGTTTTTGTTCTGCCACTCTCTTGGCGGCGATTCTGCTGCCTTTTCGCTGTTTAATTTTACAATTGTCCTTTTTAAGAGTTACGAGTACGAATATCTAGCTCTATATATGCGTAAGTATCTTAGTATGTCTGTGTGTGTGTTTGTATCTATGTGTGTTTTGTTTGTATTTGTATTTGTGCTTTGCGGCTTTTGATTTATGTTGTTTTATGTTGGCCATTTGTTTTATTTACTACATAGAACTAAGAAAACAAACTTATATCTTCTGAATGTCTTGAAGGCACAACATCTAAAAGCTCTTCAATGAAATGCCTTATATAATGTTTATATTGGGATCTTAGCCTGATTCTCCCAACTACTTGTGCATTCATAACTTAACTTAAGTAGGTAAATAGATGTGAATTTATTTTTATAGTCCAATCGTCTTGGCTTTGATTTTTATGCTCATTACTATAGGAATATTTGGTTAAATGGGTTTGTTTTGTTAAGAACTGCTTAAAGCTGCTTTTTTAAGAACTGCTTGCCAAAAAAAAAATGGTATAAAAAAAGTAATGTATGTATTGGGAAACGGCTTTTTAAAGAACTTCATAAAGCTGCTTTTCATATAAAAAAAGAGTTCGAGACCCGGCAGTAATTTCAAGACCCTCGAGAATTTGGATATCATGTCAAATTTATGTTTCTCATCCCGCAGCTTCTGGTCAGAATCTCGGAATTACCTTTCCGAACTCATCTCTTAAACAAACCACAGTTTTGAACCCTCATCTTTTCAATGCAATTCTTATTTTTCTGCATTTTTTGTGTCAAAATAAATATTAAATAATAAAATTGACTTAAAAAAAATCGAAGCATACACATTAAGACAAAAATAAATATAAAAAATGTAATGTCGTTATATTCTCAAAATTGCAAATCCTTTCAGTTTCTCAAAAAGTGGGAATCATGGCAATTAATTTCCCAATAAATAATAATAAATAATTCCACATTAAAATACAATTGAAAAAAAAGTAATAGAACGAATACAGTATATAAGGATTCAATTATTATTGTTATTTTTTTCAGGTGTTTTATGGATCGTTTGCATGGTTTGTTAGTCTAACCATATCTGATAAAAAGCTTTAAAATAGGTTTCCGTCTATCTAAAGCGATATGAGGACCGTCCCAGAATTAGCCAACCTATCATTCTAGCTCCGCAATTTTGAAATGTCAAAAAACTTCTTACGACTTTAAAAAGTAGACGAGAAGACGAAAATTTTAAGTCCAAAAACGTTGATTTATCTTAAAAATTGAAGTGTGAGGTTAGGTTGGCCGGTTCGGCAGAGAATGACCCATATATAATTAATAGATTAAAATATATTATGATTTAGTTGATTATTGTATATTGATATTGAATGGAATGACCTAAACTTCAGTCACTCTAGAATTCTAAAGGGAAACCCTCTAATTCCTGAGGGAACGGACTACTGCACCCCACAGGAACACTTTATAACTACATTCTCAACAAAAATCTTCACGGAGGGTTCCAAGTTACACGACCGCGTTGGCGGAGGCGTCTACAATGAGGAACACAACGTAAGAATATCTTTTATCCTCGCAGACCACTGCAGTGTTTTCCAGGCTGAAGTCACGGCAATCCAGGAGGCAGTCTCGATAATAAAAAGCTTACCAAATGGTAGCAACAATATCTGTATTTATTCAGATAGCCAGGTGGCTATTAAGTCTCTCGCCTCCATGCATGAAGTCAGTGAACAACTGTCGCTCATCTCTGGAGGAGATGGCAGAACAGTTTTCGATCCACCTCATCTGGGTCCCGGGACACAGGGATATTGAGGGCAATTGCATTGCGGATGAACTGGCAAGAAGAGAAACTACCAGCATCCTCCTTCAGGACAAGGAGCACTAAGAACTACTTTGCTCTAGCTGCTAATCAAGCGTGGAATCGTATATCGAACACGTATAGAATCTCACGGCAGACGTGCCCGGTGTACTGTAAAAAGAGAACAAAGCAACTTTGCGATCTAAATAGAACTCAGTGCTCGACCGTAATCCGCATCAAGGCTCAAAGCACCTCACAATGATTTCTGTAGAAGTTGTGGAGATGAGGAGGAGCTGGAGACGGTGAAGCACTTTTTCTATCACTGCCCTGGTGCTCCGATTTCTAAAATCATACTTCTTTAATGACCAATCCCAGCACTCAGAAAAGAGTCCAAGAAGCCTCTCGAGGTTTATTCAGGCCGCCAATTCCCTGGCCTAAGTGAGTTGGGACGTTAGGTCCCGACTGCCGCCCTAACCTAACCTAACCTGGTTGATTATTTAATAGACGATGGAGTATAATATAATAGTTTTTACATAATTTTTTCAGATGAGAATATTTTAAACTTAGTTTTTTTTATTTGTAACACTTAATAGATAAGTACAAATTACTGCAATTATAAAAATAATAATATTTATACTAATTTAGCACAAATGAAAAAAAAAACATATCTAAATATAAGCTGCAATTTTTTGTTAACCCTTGTTCAATAAGAGTAAGAGAGTGAATTATACAAAAATTACAAAATTTTGCTTACTCACTTGCACTTGCACAAATATTGATACATAATTAAAACGAACCAACAATTTTCTATGTAAATTGTTTAAACAATTCGCACTTATGACAATCTAAGACACATTAAACATATTTAAAAAAATTAGCACTTGTTGCAACTTGTAGCTAATTTTAACCACAAAAAAAAAACCACTAATTTTTAAGCCTTCTGGGCCGCTCCAGTGCACAAACGGCACCAACAAATGCTTTAAGCCAGGTTTATTAACCACTTGCACTTTTGGCATTAACATAAATTTAAAAAAATGTGGTACAGTCGAGGCGGTGCCCGACAGTGGAATACCCTGTACCTTTTGTGTCAAAAAAGTTTTTCCTGCATATTCCATCTAAGAACTTTCCAATTGGAATTTTTTTTTTTTTGGTGAAAATCGATATTTATACCTATAAGTTCCCTAAATTTTTACCCATTTTGATGAAACTCGAAAGTTACAACAAAGAACTTATTTAAAGTATACGGGGTAAGTTTCAAGTCGGTATGTTGAGGGGTGTGGGAGAAAACACGGTAAATGGATTGCGGGGGGTGGGGGGGCCGCATCGATAAAATTTGGATGTGGATTTGTTCATTAGAGCCACATGAATGAGCTTACCAAAAATTGTGATTCTAGGTCACTTGTAGCCATAATTGCGTAGAGTCAAATATTGCCGCAGTTTATTGGCAAGGGGAGGTGAAATTTGCACATTTTTGACTATAACTTTTGTTGTATTTGTCCGATTTTGTTAATTTTTTACACATAGATGCATGTAACTATAACGCATCGCTCTGTTAAATTTCAGATAAAAATACTAAACGGTGTGGCTAAAAACCGCGAAACTCTACTGCGGGGGAACGGGGGAAGATATTGACATGATTCAACAAACTTCATCTGCTTAGGAAATATGCGCACCAGCTGGTAAAGTTTCGTGTCTCTAGCTCTTATAGTCTCCGAGATCTAGGCGTTCATACGGACGGACAGACGGACGGACGGACGGACGGACGGACGGACGGACGGACGGACGGACGGACGGACATGGCTCAATCGCTACCCGAGGTTATGATAAGCATTTTGGTATAAAGGACTTGGGGTCTGCCACGCCTCCTTCTGTCCGTTACATACATTGCACAAATCTAGTATACCCTTTGTACCTATAGGTACAGGGTATAATTAAATTTACAACTTTTAACACATTTTTAATAATCTTACACTTTTTGCAATATGCAAATTAATTTATTAACAATTTCTTAACACCGCCAACACATTTTTGTCGCACTTTCTCTTTTAGAGAGTTGCCAGATGTGCGCACTGCCTTTTGTCTCATAGAGCAAAATCATTGTTCTTATTGGAAACTGAGCATACTGAGCAGATGGCAGCGCTGTCATTGCAGCTGGCTGACGAATAGAAGGAGCAAGAAATATAATAAGTGCGCCGTTTATAAGCGGAACATGCCGACAATAATATACCCTGTAGTCTACACAATTTTCATATATTTTGAGAAAGAGTCAAAATAACAATTTTTATGGTACGCGGCAGGTTTCAACTTTACTATGTTTATTTTTATGATAACTTTCCAACTTTTACAATAATGTGGGCATGATGCTGTTATCAAGCAACCCACGAATACGTGAAATTTTTTTGTTGTTAATTTATGAATTTTCTTCATTTTTATTTTTTTTTTTTTTCTTTGAGCTTGATTTTATGTAGGCTTAATCTAAAGAGGCGATTAATTTTATTTTTTTAACCAAATTTTAATATTTACATCTGGGCAAGATAAATAGGTGGAAAAAAACACCGAATCAAAAATTTATATATATGGACAAATATTGGCTATGGTGGTGGAATAAAAGATAAGTTATACAATTTTTTTTTTCTGTTTTTAGTTCGATTTGCTTTTAAAGCTTGTTATTTATTTTTTTTTAAACAAAATTTTTGTTATTATTTGCAGTACATCTGGAAATGAACCCTTTATGAGCTCATTGTAATGCATTTATTAACAAAGCTTATGACTTTAACTTTTACTTATACATACAGTATAAGGCGACTTATTAGGATCCCCACAGTAGGCCGATCATGCAGCTTATAATAAAAGAAATAACGTTTTTGTATATAAATATATAATATATAAATATAAAATAAACAAATGAAAACAAATATATGTAACTTACAAAACATATAAGCTCTATTATATGAAATGCAAAAAAAAATTAGTTTAGCGATAACTAATAGTATTTAAAAAAATTATTAATTATAAATTTTCTCTATACATAAGCATATATCCTTATAAGCATATAAGCTTGTGTAAGGTAAACAAATTTGGTTTTTAATAAAAAAAATAAAAAACATTTGTGGCTATTTATAACTCCGAAATTTGCATGGAAAAAATTATAAAATTTTTGTTTTTTAAGGTTATTTCAGAATCCGAAATTTTTGGACCTTAAGGCCCATATTATTGTACATTGAAAAATAAAAATAAAATCACAAAAGTACTTTGGCAAAGAGAGTGACAAGTGGCGGATCCAAGATTTTACCATGGGTTGGAGCGTGTTGGGTTTGATTTTATTCACTTTTCAATTTAAATATCAATGAAAAGTATTTAAACTTTCTGTTGATGCAATAAATAATATGTTTAAAAACTGTTATATTTCTAAGACATCACCTATGTGATAGCCTCTGAATTGGTCTCCTTATTACATTTTTTTTTTTGCGTTTCGGACAACATACATATGAATGGCTCAACTGCCAAACCGATTAACTCCACTTTTTGAATTTATCGAAATTTTAAAGTCAAAGTACATGATAGATGCCAAATTGCTAATATTCATAAGAAAAATCTATAAAAATAAAATAATACAGTCTACATTATCAATTTGAATGTAGAACTTAACTGGAATTTGAATTACAAAATATACTGTTTTCTCATTTTTCTCAACTATTTGTTTTATGGAGTTAATCGATTTGGCTTGTGAACCATTCATATATCAGTGTATTAGTCTCTCTGAAAAAATTAGTTTTATAATAACATATAGCAAAGCAATTAATTATAAATATATAAAAAAATGTTTTCGAGCTTGTAATAAATAAAATAAAAAATTTTAAATTAGCAATGTAATTAAAAAAATGTCGTGACATCTTGTTGTTAAATGCACAATTCGAATTTTTTAATATGCCTTATTAACCATTGTGTGTAGGGTATTAATAGTAAATCACGCCACGGTTCGGTCAGGCGCTGCCGTCTGCTTAAAAAGTTAACGCGTTGCGAAAAAATGTTTAAATGTTTAAAATCAATTAATTAAATTATTTTAAATATTTGTTATTAGTTAACAAATACGCGCAATTGTTTAAATAGTTTATTTAAGAAAATAAATAAATTGCGCATTGAAGCTGGCAATAAAAAGTGGGAAAAGGAAGGCAAATAAAAAATGCGTGGGTGTAAAAAGATGCTCATGCAGACAACTGCAAAATATTTTGTTGTTGTTTTTTTATGTGCAGTGAGAGCGAAAAGTGTAAATGTGTGTGTGTAAATGTAAAGAGCGTTGATTGCTCTCTTTGGTTTCTTTATGATCCTATATTCTATTGTGTATTGTGGAAGTAAGTGTAAACGGCACGGCTAATATGCGTTTTTATCTCAGATTAAGCCTTCTGTTCCACTCGTGTATTTGTCGTTGAACGTATTTTAATGTGAGTGCGAGCAGTACGTTTGTCGTTAAATGACTTTGAGAGCTAATGAACAGAGAAATTATTATTTAAATAAAATAATAGAAAATAAATGTATATTAAAGAATAAAGAGGGTTTAATGCAGGTAAGTGAGCATGTTTTTTTCATGGGCATAAAAAATATTTATAAAAATAAAATATAAGTTTAAAGAAGGCCACAATGCCAGCGCTGTATACAAGTTACCTTTAGTTTTTAAGCTAAATTGTAACTATTTAATAAAAATAAATAATAATAATAAATAATACAATACTCTAGCAAGAATAGTTGCGCCAAAAAAGAGTAAAATATAAAATGCATATTATTTGGAATGGGAAAATAATATTTGGTCCAGTCCCGCACGAAATTTTTACTCCCAAGTAGTCAAAATGTGTGTTTTTTTTTGGCATTAAAGATAATACTTTTTATCCTTTTAGCTAATTCGAACCAATATAGTGAGAATGGGGGTAATGAGTTAGAGCAGATATATGTAGATTTTTATTGCGACCAAAAATAATTCCAGTTCAATATACTAGAAGACTACGATTTCGGTCAAGATTTTTAAAAACTACACTAAATTCTTGTGCAATAATGGCTAAGTTTCTTTCTAATTTTTTTGTATTTTTTTTGGTATTTTTGTACAAAAACTAAAATCTTTTTTTCATTCTTTTATAACGACCCACGTGGAGATGTTCACACATGTCCTAAGGCGACATTGCAATTCGGGTGTTCCCTGACTCATGTTTAGAAAATTTTTGTTTTAAAAATAATCGTATTTGTTGTATTTCCTTTAAGCTTGAATCTGTCATTTTTTGAAGGATCAATAATACACAAGCTTTTTGACAATAGCTGACTAAAAGCTTTATCTTTACGAAATGAGATAAGAATCGAGCTATTAAAAACCAGGCCTTAACTTTCATGGGATGTATGGCTATTTTCAAATACTAACCTTTATCATATGGAATAACGACTGCTGCTACAAGAGACGTTTTATATAGTTCCAGGTTCCGGTGAACCCAAAAAAAAAAGCTACTAAAAAGCTGGGATTAATTGAAGTTAACAAGCAGATTTATAATATATTTTTATTATAGCTTTCGCTAAATTCGAATCCAAGGGAAAAAGACCCAGCACGAAAAAGATCTGACATAATCTTCAAAATACCTATTTTTTATGGGATTGCTAAAGGTTATGTCAGAGCTCTGAGCAGTTTTTTGAACCTTGGATTCAGTTTCCGCGTCCCCAAAAACCTTTAGTAAACCAGTTCTAATATCCGAACCAAAACATTTGTGTAGCTGGGTTATATGAAGCGCTACCAAAACCATTCAAACACACCAAACTTAGTTAAGAACTCAAATTTATTTTACTATTATTAATTTGGCTTTTAAGTATCCTTGGGACAAGCATCCTGAGGCACCCTGACCAATTTGCTTAGAGTTATACCTGAAGCCTTGGCGAGTTTTTGGGCATCGGATACATGCTGCGAATCGGGAAGTCTATTCCGTGTTTGTATAGCCACCCATTCTATGTTTAAAATATTTCAGTTCATAAAACTCGTGGTATTTATTTTTAGTAGCAGTTACTTACGAAAGTTGAAGACTTCATTGGATTCAATGCATAAATAGCGTATAGCATAATTTTCATAGTCCGTATCCAGCACATATGTTTCAATGCCCTCCGGAAAAGCTGTGGTTAATATTTCCAATTAAAATTTGAAATTTTATTGCATTGTTTTTTACCTGTATGATTTTTGACCAATACATCAAACTTGCCAGCTGTGGGTCTAATACGAGCTATTTTGGCTGTTCGTACTTCTACAGTATCGGATCTGGTTAAATTGTAATTGAACTAATATATATTGTTTCGTAATATGTGGGTTTATAATAAAAGTTTGCTAAATAGACTTGAGTTCATCTTAGAAATGCTGGAAATAGCTTTCATTAAGTTAAGGCCATTTTCTGTTTCTTACCATGTGATCTTCAGTCGAATTAAAGGTGAAACCTTAATAAAATACTGCTAAAAGCTTTAACCCTCATGTCTCCGAATTTGTAATGAAATTCTGGCTTTAGAGAGATAGTTTTTCACTCTATGTCGGTCTCTAAATCATTTGGGAATAGCGCCCAAATTCTGAAATTTTCTAGCGTGCTATAAATATTTTATTTTACTCTATTCTACCTTTTCTTAAAGAAAACAAAGCGAATCGATTTCGTAAGCCACGTAGAGTCCAAAAATTTCGAATTCTGAAATAACCTTAAAAAACAAAAAAAACAAAACGTTTGCCCGTTGATATCTATAGTACGTAACGTTTTTAGGCACGCTGAGCCCTTGAATTTGGATTCATCGACCGCTCAAATATAGTAAGGGGCCGTACCCAAATTACGTGACCCGTGGGGAGGGGTCTTGAAAATACCACGCGTGGTCACTCGTCTGGGGGGGTCTACGTTTATGTCACGTAGTCAATAATATTGTGTAGGGGAATGACCTCCACAAATAGTGTACCTTTCTTTTTTTTTTACTTATTCGTTCTTAAAAAAACTCGATAAAACATGTTTGGGTGTGCTGATTCCGAAACCAAGATCCGAAAAATTCCAGCACGTCAAGGTTTTGGTATAAACTTCAAAATACCTCTCATTTTAAAGCGACCTCTGATCTGACCTGCTAATCCGAAAATCGATTTTTATTTTTTTAAGTGTCTTTTTTAACCCAAAAAAGAATGTTGTGGTTTTTTGGACCTTTGGATTTATATTCAGCAATCGCAAAAAAAAACTCTTAATAATCATGGTATCACATCTGCTACAGTGCTGGAAAAATATCGAAGTTTTCAATGCTTGTAACTTATAAACATCTATGTATCGATATATCGAAGATTATGTTAGGATTATATAAGGATTGAAGATTCTGTTCCGGCCATAATTTTCGTTCAAAGCATCGAAAACATCGATCCAGCACTGCTCCGCAACCCAAAATCGATTTTTATTTTTTTAAGTGTCTGTATGTTGTGACGTAACTTCCGAAAACCCTAAAAAGAATGTTGTGGTTTCTTGGAATTTTGGATTCATATTCAGCAATCCCAAGAAAACACTCTGCACCAGTGCTGGCAAAATATCGATGTTTTCAATGCTTTTAGCTGAAATACTTCGATGTATCGATATATCGATGTAATATAAACATAATAATATGAGGATTGCAGATTCTGTTCCGGCAAGAATTTTCGTCTCACAATGTAAAAAGTTCAAAGCATCGAAACATCGATCCAGCACTGCTCCGTAACCAAAAATCGATTTTTTTCCTCCAAAAACCCACATAAAACATTTTTTTGAGTGCGGATATCGGACAATGGTTATTAAATGTTCTTGGAATCGAATTTAGTAATCCCAAAAACTTAGATTCGACATCCACGTAAAGATTGTTTTTCGATTTAGGCCTTTTCTCTCCTTAGCGTATTGTAGTGAAAATTGTATAAACAAATTTTTCTGTAATGCTGTAAATCGCTTTCACCCGCATTCTAAGTGAATTGTGATAAGCACAAAAAAAATTACGAAAATTTAGGCAATGGAACAAGCTCACCGATAAGTTTGGATATATCAAAAGTTATAACTCTTACGAGGGATTCAATTCCACCACTTTGGCCTCATAACTATTATCTGGATTCTTGATGAATTCCGTAGACATGCATTTGTGTTTTCGACCTTTGAGCTCAGGATACATAGCGTACGTATACCATTTGCCCAGAAAGCGATCCATTTGAAAGTCTCCAACGGCTGTAACATTTTGCGGACATTTTCCTTGGAAAGCCCAAACGCAATCCACCTCGTAGTGCGTCAAATAATTGAGCATTAAGAGACTTAGGCTAATTTTGGATGGAAAAAGCTTGAAATAGTTTTTGGTTATAGATTTAACTTTTACGCACGCCAAGTAGTTAAGCATCGTTTATGGAGTAAAGATTGGAACTAATTGTTGTTCAAAAATATCAGCACACGCTTATATGATTGGTAATGCTTTTTTTTATTGGCTTATTAGTTCGGGCCAACTAATTTGTCGCGCTTAAATTTAAATTTCATGGTTTGAGCATAGTTCGTTTTTGCCTTAGTCGTTTAAGAAGTTTATAAAGATATCGTAGAGGCGCTGATAGAAGCGCCTAAGTAATTCTCATACTTTCTCTATGGCATTTGGCAAAACATTGTTAACAAATTCCTGCTCCAGATCCAGAGTGGTCTCATTGCCATAGGCCGAAGAATTATCCAAATTGGGACAGTTTGTTTGCAGCGTATCTATAAGCAGTGCCTGGTTTATACGATTATCATCCAAAACCTGTAGGGCTGCACTTATAGTCTGCTTGGCGGGCAAACGCTCCCGAGTTAGTATCCAAACCAGCTCTACGAAAAAAAACTAAATTAATATACTTGGTACATACAACATCTCTTCCTGATACAATCACCGACGACTTGGCTTTAATGCAATTAATTATGGACTCGTATTAATTATGCCAAATGGAATAATTGATTTGTCATTTGCATTAGAAATTAGCCAAGTTGCGGGTAGTACATGGTCTACTCATAGACATTGTCTTGAATACGCAATTTATTATTGCCCTCTCACTTACTCAAGTGCGCCAGAGTAGTCACATTGGTGCAGCTGTAGACGACGGCATAGGAATCATAATCGGTGGAAAGCACCAAATAGTTGGGTTTGGTGGCATGCTCTGTAAGTTGGAAGCAATACTTTTAAAGATATTTCTTTAAATTGTTTAAATTGTGATCTCATAAAAATGTCACTTACGATTTTTGGAAAAGACCACAGCCAGTTGAGCAGGTGCTATGACCTTGGCAATGCCGCTTACGTTACTCGGATTGTTGGTGCTATAAAGAAATTATAAACAAATTTTCTATGGAAATAGATTTTTATACAAAAACACTTGATTAAGTGTTTACGTACAGTGAGCAAACAATTTACTCGTAAACCTTTAAATTTTGGAATTTTAATGTTTTGGATCTTTGAACCAAAAACTAAATAAATTCCAAGGAATCATTGCAAACAGTAATATCTAGGGAGTGAGAGAGGTCGAACGCCAAAGAGACCATCATGGTGAAAAAGAGTCCTCATTTACCTAAGTTTATAAATCTTTAAAAATGTTTCCAATAATTATTATATTACTCAAAAATTTACGAAAAAGTGTGCGAATTTTTTGGAGTTTTTGAAACAAAGTTCCTTAACGTAGTTTGTAGATAGAGTGATAGATAAAAAAATCGAAATGAGGTGTTTTTACTTAATTAAATTTTTCGTATCCAAATTTTTAATTTTGTTCAAAAATATAAAATTTGCGATTGGAATTTTTTTTTCCTAGGTTACAAACTTAATGCCCGCAGTTTATAGGTATAATATGAACGGATGGAACTTTGTTTCTGACCAGGACCTCCGAGCGCATCCAGTTTTTTTTGTTGCGAAGTATGAATATTATTGTTATTCGAAACTAGGCGGCCTTGTGCCCTGCTCGCTTCGTTCGCAAACCTAAGCCCTGGTATTTGGGAAAAAATATTCATAAGCTACGGCAATAAGTTCAAAAATTGACCGCGAGAGGGAGCTATAAAACAATTACATATATACAGTGAAACTTCTCTATAGCAATTTCACACGGAACAGAATTTGGTTCGTTCTTTAGAAAATACATAATAATAAGGAGATCATATGGGCAGTGTGCTTGCTTCTTAAGCAAGGCATACACTATACGTCTGTTTACCGAGTTGTACTTTTTGCAACCAAACGATGCGGCAAAATGTGCAACCTAGTTTTAAAATAACTTTAAATTTGTTGCATAAACGTTTGCGTCGGAAATTTTAGCTTGGACGAGACCGATATACTCAAACAATAATTCGATCATAAAATAGGCCCATGCATGACGATTTGCCAAAAAAAATCAAAACATTTTGATTTTTCGTACGACCATCATACGACGGCGCCACACACAATGCAACAATACGACACGTCGTATAGTGTATGCCTTGCTTTAATATAACTTAAGCGAAACTCGGAAGTGTATAAATATTATAGAGATATATAAAATTACAATTTTTTCCGGTCAGTTAAGAATTCTTTTTTTTACACTAAGTATGAATATTATTTTTTTATTTAAAACTAGGCGGCCTTGTGCCCTTTTCGCTTCGATCGACAACCTCACAACTGGCATTTGAAAAAAAATTGTTTGCTGAAAAATATTGATGTGCTAAGGCCACAACAAGTTCTTAGTTTTTTATAAGGTAGTTCGGAAGTGTATTAAATTAGAAAATTTTTCTACAAATTCAAGTATTAAGTCTAAAAGTTAAAGAAGTGCGAATAAATTGCGTGCTGACTGTACTAAATAATGCCTGCTTTGCGATTTGGTGATCAGCTTATCGAACTATATAATACCCAAAGATCTATTAGTCCATTCCGCTGACTAGTGTGAAATGGGCGAGTTGGGCTAAGAAGTTTGGCTGGAGCTGAAAAAAAAATTTTTCAAGAAGTGCTGGATTACTACAAAAGTACTATAATTACTGGATGATATTTATAGCTTTCTCATTTCTGCCATTAGTTGCCGTACAAGTAAGTCTGGACAAATCGAAATCCATTTCGGTTATGATCAAGGCTGTCCAGAGAAAAGAAGGTGCCCGGATTATCGATGGGCCCTTAGCGCACTCCTTTTTTACGAAGAATTTAGAATATAGAATCTACAGGCCCACTTTAAAGAACTTGGAATACTTAAGGAATCACCTAATTCTATCCCTAGTCGATAGGCCCGGAAATAACTGTCTGAATATACTTCCGAAACCGCTTTCACTCCGATATCAACCTTTTAAACCAAATAAATACTCAAGTAAAGCTAAACCTTCTTGTCTGAAGTTTCTTATTATTAAAACAAATCCGAATCAAAATTGTGATTATGATACTTTTTGAAACCGCTTTCACTCCAAAATCAACGGTTTACGTTTTACAAATTAATTAATTCAATCATATGATATTTTAATATGATCGAAAACAAGAAAAAACTACTTTAAGATGATAATAACACTAGTTTACAGCAAAATGTGTTTAAAACCGAAAATGCAAATTTTTTCATGAACGGATTTCGAGTTATTTCGAAAAATCTCTTTTTTGAAATTAGAAAAAAAGTGTTTCTACTTAACAGTAAATATCTCTGGTTTTACTAAACTGATTTTTATCATTTTTTTACTAAACTGTAGAGAATGGAATTACTCATCAATTGTGCTTGAAATATATTTTTGTCAAATATACGGTTCTGTCGCTATTTATGCATTTATTCGAAATTTTTCACCATTTTCAATCAATTTTTGAAAAAAATTCAGCTTTTTTCGAATTTCGAATTAATTTATGATCAAAATCGAGATGACAAAATAAATCGGTAACGAAATGCGGTACAGTTAAAAATTTGCAAATAATTTTTAAAACCGCTTGCTTCCCTATATCAATGTTTTACAAAGAATAACAACATTTTGAAGATATACTCAAGTAATTTTTATAAAAATGGGAGAAGTTTTTTTTGTATTTATTACTTACAATCGATTGATGGCTGCATTGACCACCGATACAGTGCTGTTATCGATCAGCGTGTAGTTGGCATACATGCATTTCTTGCCTATCTCGAAAGCAAATGGATACTTTGAGTATTCATACCAAATGCCCATATACTGAAAAATAATGGAAAATTTATTAATATGACACAATGTAAACAAATACACAATTTTTCAAGATAAAAAAAAAGAACTCAAGTGCAGTAAAAAAAATAAACTATGTAAGTACATAAGATAAGACGTAAAAAAATATTTGCTTTTGAGCAACGAACTTCTTATACTTTAGTTAGCTTTAAGAAACGTAAAATTTTTAAAATTATGTACAAACGATTTTGATGGAAAAGTAAATGTATGTATGGAATTTTGAAGATTAAAATATAGATATTGTAGAAACTATCTTTTTCTCGTATTTCTATTTTTCAATATTTTATTTTAATTTTTTTTCTTATAATTTAAGATCAACTGTACTTTGTTGTACGCCTTTAAGATAAATATACTAGAAAAAAATATACTAGATCTGGCTTTTTACATAAGTAAACCAAAAAATGTCAAATTTGATCATACTAGCCATTATAGTCTCTGAACTGTATGAACAGAGAAGTCTAGATGAATATCTTTTTTCTTCTGGATTCATTTGGGGGGCATCTGATGACTTCTCTATTTTACATACGATACCTCTTATCTTTGTTACGGGGCTTAAAAATTATTGGAAGTGAAGAGTTGGATTATAAAATGCACTTTCTGACAAAAAAAATAAATGCTTGTATATGTTAGGGTCTTTAAAAAACAGATGTCTCATATAAAGTGTAAACAAAAGTTTCCTTTTGTTTTGCTGATCATCTTGTTCTATATAATACTTTAAATGTTCTACTTGTTGTCTTCACAACATTCTATTGCACCAACTCAATATACCCCTTAACTTGTTGGCTTAAGGGTATTAAAAAAGTTGACGGACAAGGTTAACTTAGAAACATGGGCGGTCTTTTCAAGCCCACGAATTTCACAAGTTTATAAAAACGTTACTCAATATCTTACTCACCGCTTCCAAGTCGAAGGTATCCATAATCTTAACTTCTGGACATTGCCCGGGAAATGGCACCTGAGCCCATACACCACATAAAACACTCACAGACAAAATAAACGCCGCACTGGGGGAATCAAATTCAAATCAATTAATTAATTTCTAAGAGAGTTCATTGAATACTCTTCTTACTCACCTCAAATGCGCTTGCATGTTGAAATTTGTATCTCTTAATTTTTTGAGAACGTTCTCGCGTGCTCTTCAAAGCAATACTAAAAGCCAAAGCGGCTGCAGTGCAACATTTATAGATAAATCAAGCAGAGCTTTTGGCCAAAGCTTTGTCGCATTGTATTTGTAAACAAATGAAAAGTGAAATGCATGCGATCCATAGAAATTAATGGAAAACTATACTACATACAAATTCTTGGTAGCCTAGTCTTTCGGATGACTGCGCATAGTTCTATTAAAGCTTATCAGCAAATGTAATGCAACAAAATGTGGTCATATATAATACATAATATATAAAAAATATATAATATTTAGTAATGAAATGACTTCCGTAAGACCTTTAGAATGTTCGCAGTTTGCACTTTCTTTGGTTTACCTTTCTCATGAGAGTCAAGGAGATAAAGTTTCGGGCAAAAGCTGACCTGGCTATACGTATCTGGTGTTCTGAAGCAGTACAGTCTCGTGTCAAGATCCAAGCACCAACTGTAGTTAGGAATTGTTGAGTTGGGCAAAAGTTTTGGAAATCTTTTGAGTACTTACTATAATGACCATTGGAGGTTTCTATGCAGGTGTACATGGAGGCGTAAGTATCATAGCTCACCAACAAGGGATACATGATGAATCTCTCGGGACGAGCAGCTTTAAGAATTGTTATTGTAGTAAGATATGAGGTTCTTATCGTGATGGAAATACTTACGTATAGGGTTTTTGTGAGCTGGGTTATCATACTCTATAATGAAGAATTTTTAAGTAAATTATTTTATTTTTGATGTATTTGAACTGGTAGGACTATGAGAGATTGGTTAGGCCTAGGGTCTGAGTCAGATTCCAAGTTTTTTATATATTTGAACTGTTAGGACTATTAGAGATGGGTTAAATGTTTACAATAGGCGTAGGGTCTGTGTCAGATCCCAAGTTTTTTATAGCAAATATAAAATCAATAAGACCCACAAAAAAAAAAATAAATTATGTGAGCTCTACATGTTACCCATATGCTGAATCCAAAACCAAGGTTAAAAAACTCCTGAGCTAAACTCAAAAAACTGCATAAATTGTTTTTTTCCATTTATGGTTTTTAACGATATTTTTTTTATAGGTTTTTGGGGTCACTAAATACGCATCCAAGGTCAAAATCTATATCGCTTTATAATTTTTAGAGGTTATTTTAGAACTCTCGGAGACTTGGACTTTTCGGACCTCGGGTTTCGATTTAGCTGCTCCAAATCCGTATGGATAGAACCAGTGGCAAATCTACGGGGGGTTCGGTTCCGGACCCCCCCCCCAAAAGTTGAAAAAATGGGATAAAAGTCTTTTGCGAGCTCTGATATATATACACTTCGATGTGAAGAACCCCCCCAAGACCAATCCGCACCTGGATAGAACTGTCATAGATTTTTTTTTTTTTTCTAGTTCTTTTAATAATCTTTGTCCGTATTAACATTCCGATCTCGAAAAGTTCGAAATATTCTTTTAATCCTCGTCCAGACCATATATGAACCCATCGATCCTAGTAGATATTTGTGATTCACCGCCCTGGTATTAAAGTTTTTTACGGATAGGGTTCTATATATAATATTCTAAAAATTACTTTTAAGAACAGAGACAAATTTATCGTCCTTTGTTGCGAAAAAAATGGCATGACTACGATTTTTCACCAAATTTTATAAAAAAAATTTAAGTTAATCTTAGAAGATTTCTTACATTTGCGTTAAACTATTAATTTCTACTTATTAGATTAAAAAATGTTTCAATAAATTCTTATCTTTAAAAATAAATAACCTTATTTATTAGTTCTATACCGATTTTTACCAGGGACCCTATGATTATGATTTTGTAAGTCAAAATCATCAAATAAATATTTTTTGTACTAAAATTTTTTCGCTTTGTTTGTTTTTCAAACTCATGTCTCAAAAAATTTTTTAATATTCTAAAAATTAAATTTATCATTATCTTTCCGATTCTTACCAGAGATAGTAAGATTATCATTTTTTAAGTCTAATCATGAAAATCATAAAATAAATATTTTTTTCAACATTATTTTTCCGCTTTGTTTTTTTTTCAACAGCATAAATATCTTACTTTCTGTAGAATTTAAAAAAAAAATAAAATTTAAATTAATTTTTTAATACCCTTAAATCAGGTTTATTTTATTCTAAACAACGCACAGAAGCTTATTTTTTTTAAGGCAATTTATCTGAACATTGAATTAGTATTATTGACTAATTTAAGTTTTTATTATTATTACAAAATTTAATTTTCTATATTATTTCAAAATGTACAAGAATTTATTTAAGAATCAAACAAAAAAAAATAATAATAAAAATTCGCTTACTTTCTTTAGAATTAAAAAAAAATAAAATTGAAATTAATTTTTTATACCCTTAAATCTGGATATATTTTAGGCTACACAACGCACAAAAGCCTTCTATTTTTAATGCAATTATCTGTATATTTAATTAGTATTTTTGACTAATTCAAGTTTATATTATTATTACAAAATTTAATTTTCTAAATTATTTCAAAATTTGCAAGAATTTATTTAAGAATCAAACAAAAAAATAAAAATTTTTGATTAATTAATATACTCTAATTTTTGGTTATTAACAAATTAATTAATGATTTAAAATTAAATTATTAAGATTTACAAAAATAAATTTAATATTTAATTAAATTCATTTTCTAATATTTTGTTCTAAATTATGGCTCAAATATGTCATTGGTTCTTATTGAGGCCGTGACTCACATTGGTTCCAACTCGAGAACAGAACTTCACATTATATTTGTAGGGCTTGGTACTATGATTATAATAGAGGCCTGTGTGAGCCTAATAAACGGATCGATGTAGGCCCTTTGTCACTCGAACAGATTTTTTTTTTATTTTAATTTATTTTATTTAAATTAAATTTATTTTCTAATATTTTGTTCTAAATTATGGCTCAAATATGTCATTGGTTCTTATTGAGGCCGTGACTCACATTGGTTCCAACTCGAGAACAGAACTTCACATTATATTTGTAGGGCTTGGTACTATGATTATAATAGAGGCCTGTGTGAGCCTAATAAACGGATCGATGTAGGCCCTTTGTCACTCGAACAGATTTTTTTTTTGTGGAATTCGGTTTAAATTTAAAATTTTATTTGCAATGGCTTAGTATATCTTAAAGTCGACGAGCCCGGCTTTAACGTTTGTCATATTTTTATACCCTGTACCCTATAGGTACAAAGGGTATACTAGATTTATGCAATGTATGTAACGGACAGAAGGAGGCGTGGCAGACCCCAAGTCCTTTATATCAAAATGAACAAATTCGGACAAATTCAACAGAAGTTATAGTCAAAAATGTACAAATTTCACCTCCCCTTGCCAATAAACTGCGTCAATATTTGACTCTACGCAATTATGGCTACAAGTGACCTAGAATGACAATTTTTGGTAAGCTCATTCATGTGGCTCTAATGAACAAATCCACATCCAAATTTTATCGATGCGGTCCCCCACCCCCCGCAATCCATTTACAGTGTTTTCTCCCACACACCTCAACATACCAAATTGAAACTTACCCCGTATACTTTAAATAAGTTCTTTGTTGTAACATTCGAGTTTCATCAAAATGGGTAAAAATTTAGGGAACTTATAGGTATAAATATCGAATTTCACCAAAAAAAAAAAAACCCAATTGGAAAGTTCGTAGAAGGAATATGCAGGAAAAATTTTTTTGACACAAAAGGTACAGGGTATTCCACTGTCGGGCACCGCCTCGACTGTACCACATTTTTTTTTAAATATTTGCAGGCTATCCCAAAATTGGGTGCCCCTTCTCGACTGTTTTATATTGCTTTTAAGTACTTACTGCTATGACGTCGCTTTACTTCAATACCACCGGAATTTTTCCGAAATCGTAATATTGCGGAGCGACTGTTTACTATTTTATCGCTAGTCAAGATATTCAAGTTAAGAAGTTTTTCTCGGTTTACTGCATTTTAGAGGTAGTACTTACGTTTTGTTCAGCGATAACTCAAATTCATAATATCGACCATTGTGAATCATATAGGTGAATTGGGTGCAATCCAGAACTGGTTCATCGTCAAATGGCAAATGCATTTGTATATACCAAGCGCCCAGAAACTGAAAAAGCAATAATTTTTTAGATATAGCTCTGGATTTTTTATTTAATCACACTTACTCTTTGCATTTTAAATTTGGTTTCCTTTTTTATTGAAGGACATTTGCCTTCGTACAAAGTTACGGCGTTACTTGCTGTGCTCAGAAATATTAAAACAAATAAAATCTTAATTTGCGACATTTTTTTTTATTTTAATAGTTGTTTGTCGAATTTATTAGTTAAAAGAATTATTGTATTGATTGAATATTTAGTAAATTTAAAATGTTTAAGGCTGTTTAGTTCCGGAACAAATGGATTTTTCTGGTTCTCAGCTTTTGCTTATCTGAAAGGGCGTAGTAAGTGAGAGCATTTATTTGTTTATGTGCGGGACTTATTCCAAGCACAATGGATTTGGAAATTTTAAGAAATATATTTTTTTAAATTCTAAAATTTTTTAATAATATTTTTTTGTACTTATACTAGTAAAAAAATAGTTTGTCCATGATAGAAAATTTCTATCTGAGTGTTATACTATTAAGCAAAATAAATATTTCATAAAAAATAAATAAATATTAAAATAAATATTTAATGTGTGCGTTTGTATAAAGTGTTTAAAATTAAATAAATCAATTTAAGGGATGGTAATAGTTGGCCTTCAAACTACCTAATATTAATTATATCATAAGCTTATTATAAATTGTTTACAAGTATTATATATAAGTTTCTTTTATTTTAATTAAATAAATAAGCTCTAGCTCAACGAATTCAATCGATTCAAATATTTTTGAAGCAACTTAAAAAATCCAATTGTAAATTTGAATAAAGTGAATTAGTTGTCGTTGATGATGCAGATCGATTTATAGATAAAAAATTTTTTTTTTTGCAAATTTTAAGTTTTTTACTTTAAGGCGTTTTGGCCTTATTTAAAAAAAAATGTGTTACATATTTACAATTGTGCCTCACATTTTTAAACCAATTTTTTTAATCTAAGTTAAATTAATTTAAATAAAAAAATTCTATAAACTCTAGACAATTTTTTATTTTTTTTTTTAAAGTTTGTTTCTTATTATGTCAATCAACAATTTTTTTAATACGGCTTATAATCCCAAAAAAATAAAACGAAGTTTTTAAAATTTTTGTTTTTTTCAAAAAATTTAAAAAAAGACACCAAAAACTTTAATAAATTTTTTAATTTTTAAATAAATTTAATTTAAAAAAAATGTGTTACATCTTTACAATTGTGCCTCACATTTTTAAACCAATTTTTTTAATCTAAGTTAAATTAATTAATTTAAATACAAAATTTCTATAAATTCTAGACAATTTTTTATTTTTTTTTTTAAAGTTTGTTTCTTATTATGTCAATCAACAATTTTTTTAATACGGCTTATAATCCCAAAAAAATAAAACGAAGTTTTTAAAATTTTTGTTTTTTTCAAAAAATTTAAAAAAAAGACACCAAAAACTTTAATAAATTTTTTAATTTTTAAATATAATATATAAATAGTATATTTATTTTTTATTTATTTTATTTTATGACGAAAACAAATATTTTTTTTTGTATGCAAATATTAAATAGTTACATGGAATTTCCACATTTTGTTGCCTAAAATCTATATAGAAAATTAGATTAAAAATGTCTGTCATAGAGTAACACTATCAAACAAAATTAATGAAGAATTTAAAACAAAGCCATTTAGCAAAAAACAAATATTCAAAACGTCCTTATTTTTAGTAGACAAACTTCATAGTCAATCGATTACAAAATTTTAATTTTTTTTAATTTAAGCAAAATGTGATATAAAAGCAATAAATAACTTAAAAAAAAAAAAATACAACAAAATACTTTTGTCTGATTTTTCCATTACGCAAAGTTTTGTAAAATCCCAGATGCTCAAGAACTTAACTCTTCTTCTTCTTCTCCCAAACCCTAGTTTACCTCTTTTCGGACTCGCTTATGCTCCTCCTGAGGTGTGGGTATGCGATCTCAGCATTCCAATCCTGGATCATGTTGTCGCTGAGACCCATTCGTTGCTGATGTTAAAAAGGTGAGGTTTTTGGCACTTGTGTATGGATATTCGTTAGTTATGGACTTTCCTTTTACACCGGCGGTTGTCTCCAGACCCGATAACCAATCGCATACACTGATCTTTGGAAGATCTTTAAGAACTTAACTCTAATCATTTTTTTTTTTCAAGATAGTTTTTATTGCCGAATTTATTAATTTTTTACTCCCAAAGGAACTTCTTCAAAGGAAAAGTTCACAAAAATGTTTTTTTTTTTAAAGTTATGTTATCTATTAAGCAAAATTTTCGCAAAACTTAGTTTTTATTGCCGAATTTATTATTTTTTTACTCCCAAAGGAACTTCTTCAAAGGAAAAGTTCACAAAAATGTTTTTTTTTTAAAGTTATGTTATCTATTAAGCAAAATTTAGGCAAAACTTAAAAAATTACAAAAAAAAATTCACTTAAAATTTAATATCTCTAGATAAATTGATTAATTCGATCATTTTTGGGGAAACAAATTCTACATGGTATATTAGTTTTCATGGATATAGGTATTTTTTTTAAATTCTGTATAAATATATTTTTGTATATTACATTAACATAATCTTTAAAAAAATTTTAAATAATCCCAGAAACATTATAACATTTAAATGAACTTATTTATTAGATTTTAGTACTATTCTGAGAAATTTAAGGAAATCAACGCTCAAGCATCTGAATTTTTTGTTATACATTTTTTTTTAATTGTATACAGAAATACAATTTTTTGGGCAGAGTTATATTTACTCCTAATACTAATTTTTGTATTTTGTTGAATTATTTTTAGCTTATCAGCCTAAAGGCCTATGTTGCTCTGGCTTTAAACCACTTTGTTGCCTAGAATTAATTCTAAGTTACAATGTTAAATAAATAAATAAATAAATTTTTAGCTTAAAGCGCTTTTTTGTTGTTCAAAACCAAAAATTTAGGCAAGTAAAGAAATATACCTGTGCCGAAATTTTAAAAAAATTTATTTTTTTTTTTTGCAAAATTTGAAAGAGTTTCAATCAATTTAATTTTGATTTGTTTTTTTTTTTTTTTTTTTTTTTTTTTCAATTTGTGTGTTTTGTTACTTAAATTTTTAGCAAGTTAAATGTTTTAATAATCAATTCAAGATTGCCACATTTTTAAATAAAAACCCTTGCAAAATATATTTTTTTTGTAATCTTAATATTGCAACGCCAATAATCTTAATTCGTTAAATATAAATAATTTCTTAGCAATCGTTACAATTTTGTAGCTTTTTTTTGCACAATTTCAATTAAGTTTATTTTACGTTTTTAATTTATGATATTTACAGTGTACGTGAATTCTAATATAGTTTATTTAAGAGTTCAGGTTCTAATTAACTATTAACTACTTAATTGTAATGTTTATGACTTCAGGAAATTTACAATTATAGGATTACAATATAAAAGATTGTGGAAAAATATACAAAAACCAAATGAACAACAAGCAGCCACTGCACAAGAACGGAAAACTTATTAATAAAGATGTTTAATACACTTTTACAAATAGTTATCTTAATTACTGTGCGTAATAAACTCTGTACAAGAAATATTTTTTTTAATTATAATAAAAAATATAAAACTTTTCCATGTTTTGTGGCGTATTTTTTGTTTATTTTTATTTATTAATTTATTGCTTTTCAAAGAATATACAAACAGCATCCACAGCAAAGCTTTTCTGATAGTGTGGATTTTGTTTGTGGCGCCATCTAGTGTTTGTACGATTTGCGTGCACACTGGCGCCATCTTTGGTGCGCTTTCACTGTTGCACAATTGTTTGAAGCAAGAATATTTAGTTAAACGCGTTTATTTATTTTTTTTGTTAACGTTTTATAATTATAAATAATTATATAAAAAAAAGTAAAAAAAATAAAATATTTTATTAAAAAAGTATATATTTAGTTAGTTTATATAGCAATTTGCAAGTAAAATATGGTTTTCGGTGTAATGGATGTAATGTAAGTTTTTTTTATAAAACCCAAGTCGGTTGTACCTTTCTAAAATTTCATAGCGCTTAGATGAGTTTTTTGGCAAAGTACTTTTCGTAGCACACATAAGTTTTGGGTGTAACATCTTAACTCAGAAAAAAAGAGCCCATTCTCCATCAATTTACGTTCGAATTTGCTTTAAACAAAATTGTTTCACTGTGAAAATTAAACATCCTAAAAAATTTGCGAATCTTGCGAATTTTTCAAAAATACATATATTTTGATGAATTGCAGTTTTTCTATTTTGAAATTGACTATCCAGCCTAAAATTAAAAAATAAAATATTTTCAATCTTAGTAATACGACTAAACGTTCTTACGACGAGTACGAAATACTCTTTGAGCGCACTTCTGAAAATCATTTCAAATAGTCTCCAATTATGAAAAAAGGGCTTTTGAAATAAAAATGTTACTTTCAATGTATTTTCGAGCGCAAAATTTTAGATTTTTTTTGTCAGTGGTAAAACCCTGCAACCTTTCTTCAAAATGTATAAGGTTACGCCATCTACTCGCTTCTTCTGCCAGCCCCGTCCAGGTATCTTCCTTATTTCGGGGCATAACTGCTATAAAACCTAGACCCTATATATACCTTAATTTTCCTCCAGTTTATCAGAGAGATTATGCTAAAAAAAAAAATCAAAGTTGGATGCCAAATTTTACTTCCGATTATGCAAGTATCCAGTTTCGGAACTCTTAGCAAAAAGTAAAAGAAGAGATTTTCATATTCAGCCGTGCTCCGGAAAATGAAAATACCAAATCGAACAATTCATTTTTGCGTGCTCCGGAAAACGATTTTTTTTATCGATAACTTGCATTTTTATTTTCGATAAATTCGTATATTTCCCTTAACTTTCCGATAAATTCTAATGTTGCGTTGGCGCGAAAAATCAAAATCTAAGAATACCAAAGAATATGTAAAAAATTGTTTCAGTATAAAATAAGTACTTTTTTAAACCATTTTGGCCGATTCGTTTTACTTCCTCTTGCAACAAAAAATTCAGTTTCAAACCATATGAAAAATTCGGTTTGGTGCAATTGGGAGCACCAAACATTTCAAAACGAATCCGAATGAAATGTTCGGATTCGTTTTGCGGAGCACTGACTGATTATTACAGTCTCGACTGGGAATCGAACGTTTGTTCGTAAACGTCACTACGTTAAATGTCTAGGCCGACAGTCAGCCAGCTAAGCTAGCCTTATGTATAAAAAAACAATAAAGTAAAATAGTCTACATGAGTCTATATACCGATTTACAAACGTACCCACTTATACATGCTTATTAGGAATGTATGCGAAAATGAGTGAATAGGTCAACCTCTACGACTTTTACAAAACGTCTAAAATAAAAAATGGAACTATTCATTTAACGATAATTCGCGATAATTGCAATAAAAATTGACGTGATTAATATTGGCTAGTTCCTCTATCAAATATTTGAAAATGGAAGGAGTCGCCCTAAAAAGTGACCCGCTTCACCTATTTTCGCCGATATGTAATAATTGGAACGATAAAAAAAATCGATTTTGCCACGAATCTCTCGAAATCTCAAAAACCAAAAGAACCAGGATCGAGAAGCGTCCCATAGTCTAGTTTTCAATTTTTATTGAGTTTTGTGATACCTTCGCCACTTTTCCTGCTATTGAACTTCGACGATATTGAATTGGAATATTAAAATCGGTTAGGTGTTTCGTGAGTTATAGACAAAACTTATCAACTTAAAAAAATCACATTTGTCAAGAAACACCCTAAAAACAAACTATTGTCAAAATTCGATTGTGAAGAAGCTACAGTGACCAGAATAAGTACGCGGACAAATTCTTTTTAGTTTTTGGGTATCGTACTACCGCTAATTTTCGAGTAACATTTCTTTACTGTTTGCTACCAAACGTATTTTTTTAAACACTGAGAGTACTGACCTGTTGAAATGCCCTGACCAAAAAAGGTTTTTGTTTTACCCTGGTTATTCAAATTTTCCGAAAATTCGAAGCTTCTTACATTTTTTTGAAAATTAAATTTTAAAATTTTCTACCACTAAATAAAAATAGTTTTGAAAAAAACTTTAACCGTATTGAACCTAAGCTATCATAAATACTCTTATTTTCATTATCTTGGAAACGACGAGTTTTACAATGTTGCCCCTTGTATTAAATTTTTCAATCAATAAAAAATAAAATAAAAATTTACCATTGTTTTGAAAATTTAAATAAAAAATGGACAAAATTGTAGTGTTCGCGAAATTCGCATTTAAAAAATCTTTAGCAAACTATAAAAGTTATTTTTATTTTTTTTTTTAAGTAGAAATAATTTTTTCTTTACTAATTTTTATTTAATTTTTTTAAAATAATTTTTATTAAATTTAAAATTTTTGTTTTAAAATTATTTTTGAAATATTCAGGCTTACAATTAAGCTGCTGAGCAAATCCATTTTTCCATGATATTCTAAAATAGTTTTAAAAAATTAATTCTACGACATTGGCCTTACCAATTTTCTGGCAATTATGTCGATATATATATATATATATATATAATTAAAAAAAAAAATTGAAGAGATCGAAGCACTATTTTCTACAGCTCCTTAAAGAAACGAGAATGAAAGATAAAAGATTGTAACTTAAAATATTTATTTTTTGGAGCCCTTACCATCTTTAAATTTATCGAAATGAAGAAATTCTGCTCAAAAGCAAAAGACTCTGAAAGAATGCCCTTAATCTGGTAAAAACTTGGTGAAAGCTGTTATAGGTCTAATTTTTACTATATGTTATATAAAAAGTTATGTTACATCCTCTACTTTAATAAAGTTAGTAGCAAAGCTACGCAAAGTTTTCTTAACATCGATAACACAATCTGTGCTACTATCGATAAATTTTCCGAAGCTGTTTGAACAGCTAATATCTGAAAAGACCTGAAACGTTTAAATCAAGTTAAATTCGAATTTCTTAACATCGATAACACAATCTGTGCCACTATCGATGAATTTTCCGAAGCTGTTTGAACAGCTAATATCTGTAAAGACCTGAAACGTTTAAATCAACAAATTAAGCATGAAAATATAAGAAGCCCGGAATCGCTTTCGTTTGTAGATTTTTGTATTTATTTTTAAAACCTATATAAAATATGAAAGCTATGGCCATGGACATCTGGGATTAATTCCCCCAACTGGTTCAGTGTATTAAATTAATTAAATGCAAACCACAAATTGAGTTAAATCTGCACAAAATACGCCAACGGCAAAGCCAAGGCAGCTCAGTAGACACACACACATAGACCCAATGCTCATATATACTATTTATGTATGACTATGTATATACTACATTTACATGTAGCACATAGACTACTGACCAGATATTAATACAACTACAGAAGCTTCAGGGAGTAGTAGCCAACTATTTTGAAAGAGAGATTTTATGGCGGACAAACGTTGGACAAACATTGGAGCGATTGCGACAAATGGAAGGCTAGATGGATGGATAAATGGATGGATGGATGAACCGTCGAAATATTTGTTGTTTTTGTTGCAGGTACATTGCACAGTGGTGCGAAGCTATGAGGAAAAGTGGAAAATATACAAGCTTTGGTAATTTTTGGCAGTTTCTTATAAAATTGGATCTCAAACAATTTGTGAGAGAAAGTACCAGTGTGACCTTATCCTTGGTTTTTTTCAGCATTTTAATTTTTACATTATGCATCATAAAATAATCTTTATAATTTAATAACTGAATAGAAAATGTTATTTTGCATTTAAGATATCGGCCTCCTCTTGTTATTTCTAATAATTAATATTAAGTGAATAAATTGAGTTGAATTGAATATTGAATATTTTTTAATTTAAGAAATAATAAAAAATGTTTTTGAATTGTCTAGCTAATTACGAGTTCTTGTATTTTGTAGCAAGTACAAAAATTCATTTTAAAAAAATTAATTTTAAAATTTATAAAAAATGTTTGTTCTAAATATTTTAAATATTAATTTTTTTAATTTATTAATTTTTTGAGACGAACAATTTTTTATTAACATTCGTATTTATTTAGAAAAGCAAATAATTGTATTTTGTTTTTTCAATTCAAACTCCAAAAAAGTTTTTTTTAATATTCAATGATTTTGTTGTTATTCGAAATTTTTATTTTTGTAGCAAAGCAAAAATTAATTTTTTTTTATTATTTTTTTTTTTAAATATGTACAGAAATATTTTTTTTAATTTAGTTTTTTTATAGTTATTTTTTAAAACTAATTTACACAACACAATTTTTCACACCTTAGTTGTAAAGCTTTTCTTTAAGCTAATCTCTAAAAATTATTTAAAAAAAACTAATGTATAAATATGATGATGAATAAAAATTAAATTAATTAATTAATTATTTAAAACTAATTTAACATGAATTTCTTGTTATTTTTTATTAATACATTAAACATTGCGTATTAAAAATTTTATGCTTTATGTAAAAAAGAGATTATAATTTTAAAAGTGAAAAATTTAACTATTTTTATATGCATTATCTTTTTTTACATTCTTAGTTTAATGCTTCATTAAAAAAAGGTTACTTCAAATATCTTAACTTGTTTGCGAGATATTATGATAAAAGAAAGAAGTCATTCTTTAATAAATAGATAAATAATAGGCATTTTGAAAAACTAATTTGAATGATCGAAAAATGGCTAAAATTTCGTTATTATATAAGTGGAAATGACTGCCTGATCTATTTACATGCAGATTTTGCCCGTTATGATGAAATTTATAAAAACCTTTGAGTTTTCTGGAGTTTCCTGGATCTTTCCTGAAGTTTCTAAGAAGTATCTTATAGGCTCTTGTAAACATTGGCAACACCTTGAGCTATACGAAGACGTAGACAGGGTTAACCTTGGGATAAAAGCGGTAGAAAAAGAATCTTTAAAATCAAGAAATAATTAAAGGCTGAAGTAGACAAAAAAAAAATTCAAATTTAATTTTTGTTTTTTTAAAAAAAAAGAAGGAAATTACCAGAATTTCTTATTGTAAATGGTGAAGAGCCTTATTGACAACTTAGATTAAGAAAAAACTATTTTAAAGTTCCATTTAAAAATGAACAGGGTCACTGATGGGAACCGCTTCGACTAATTATAAATTTTTTTATTTTTAATTTATTTATTAAATAAAAGGCTAAACAAAAAGGCTTAACCTACTACAAATTTGGGAGCACTAGCTGCAAGGCTTTTAAATTTTAAATTTTTCATAAGGAGAGTATAGGGTGGGCCATCTGTTGGTTTGGTTGTTAAACACTCGTAATTCGGAACATACCCATCCAAAGTTGACGCTCCTCGACATATGATAAGTTCGAAACTTCAATCAATTTTAGTCATGGAGCGATTATGAAAATCGTCGTTCTGCGAAAAAAACACAGTTGAGGCCTGTGTCGACGAGTCAACCGGGAACATCGACGCGAATTACACCTTGCGTCGAATTTTGCATGCGTGTTCAAATGACGCAACGATTGGAGCCCTCGGACCATTTTCAGCATCGCATATTCGTTCAATGGATGGGAGAACAGCCAAATGTGTTTTCGCCAAAAAAAAAGTCATCGAAAATTACGATATGGGTCTGTAGAGCCAGCCGCGGCGGCCATTTGAGCGATATTAGTTTTTATACACAAATAAGTAGTTTCAAATTTGCATTTGCTTAAATTTTGAATTCCAAATTTGAGGAATGGTAATACAAAGCTGAGCTACTTTTATCGCCCATATAAGGTTTTATTCAAAGTCAAGACAGAAACAAATCACAAAAATGCAATTAAAAAGTATTAAGCGATTACTTAATTTTTTACGTAACTACTGCCATTATCTTTTTTTCTTCATGTTTTTAAAATGTTTTCTTTCACTTGAAGCCACTTGATTTTTTTTTTCTATTTTAAAGTTGAGGTTTAGTTTCACGCTTTTTTTACGTTTTTTATTCAGAGTTTGCATGCTTTTAAAAATTTGAGATGATTTTTTTACGAAAATTTGGGAATTTAGCCTAGTGAACTCATGAGAAATATAAGTATGTATTTATTTTCAATTACACTAGTTTACACGAAATATTAATCTTCCTAAAAAAGTGTTTTTTAGATAAATTTCGGGTCGAGAAACACGAAAATGGCAACCTTTTTGTTTTTTTTCTTGAGCACCGTTTTCGAGTTATTTTCGAAAAACATGTTTTTGGGAACTTTTTTCAGTTATTCCTTAATATCTTTTCAACTACGTTCCTTCACTCGATGTCTCTTAAATTTGTAAACTAGTGTTATTTGTCTAATTGAGCACATTCAAATTATTTTGGCATATCATGATTTCACATTTATTTTCATCAATTGTTGCACTGTGCATTGGTTTGCACTACTTGTTGTTGTTGTTTTTCGTAGAGTGCAGTAATTAAATTTAAAATATGTATGTATGTTCGTCCACAGGAAGAGGCCGAGTTTAAATACAGGTGCATTGCACGAGGCGCACAAAAGGCGGCTATAATTTTATCAAAGATAGAGTGGTGAGTCGGAGAGCGGCAGAGCTGAAGAGCGGTGCAGAGCTGCCAACCCAAAAGCTGACACATGAGTATGCTCAGCTTTGGGATATGTAAACACACACAAGCGGAGTCACATACGCATGCTCACACAGATACACACTAACACTCTCTCAAATGCATTGGATTCAATTCAATCATTTCGCTTTTTAAGTGTATTTTGCGGTTATGCACTTTATGGGCATTTTGTTCAATGAAATTTTCAATGTAATTTGATTTATTTGCAAAGTGAGCGTGTCATCTATATGGACCGACCCGCTCTCTTTATCCGGCTCGCTCTTTGTAAGCTATGTGCTTAAAAGCGCATAAATCTGAAAAATCAGAGCACTCAATATAAATGCATGTGTGTGTGTGTGCAATGTGCTGCGGTGGCAAACAGGATATGCGTGCCAGTGCAGCCATTTAATTAAGTGCTGCCCAGTAGTTTTTTTTTTGCGGCTGGGCTTTCCGCTCTCAAGCTGCACCTGTCTATGACCCTTTAAAACTTCTCAATTTGCAGTAAATTGAATTAATTGTTATTTATTTATGTTGCATGCAATGCTTGTTGCACTGTTTGTTTGTTGTTTGTTGCCCAAAAGGCAATCAACAGTTGACATGGAAAAGGAGCTACCAAAAAAAATGCACAAACATGCAAGCGCATCCTACAACCAACTGAGTCCACAGTGCGTTTAAAAATTGCTGCAAAAACAACAAACAGGGAACAAGCCGGCAACAACTAGGAGCAACAACAACATTGAGTGCATAATGAAAGCAGCTGCAAAGTGGCAACAGCAATTGGGTGGAGTTGACGACCCCTTCTGGCCTTTTCTGGCTAAGAACGAACGACCTTCAATGCAAAGCACTCCCCGATTAGGCTAGGGGTTAAACCCAGAGAGTTGCTGCAATTGCTGCGTGGGAATTGCAAAACATGTTGCAATTTCAACTCCCACACACATGCATATTAATCTTGGTCTGACTAGAGAGTTTTTCGCATCCCAAGTTGTAAATAAAAATGTGCAGCCAAGAGCAAGAGATATCTTTGTATCTATGGAAAACGAGAAATTTATATACTCTGGCAGGCAATTTGTGAGTACAGTCTATTAGCTTTGAATAATATTTGAGCTTGTTAATTAAAGGAAACAGATTTTTCTACAAATCTTCTTTGAGATAACTTTAAAGAGCATAAAACTGAGTAACCTAATCTGTCTGTAGACCATTAAAAATTGCAAGTGTGGCAAAAGGTGAAAAATAAATTGTACTAAAATCTAAACTGCAAATTATTTCATAAATTATAAGTAGATGGTTTAATTCTAAAATCTTCAAAAAGGTTATAAGAAACAGATTTTGACATATGAAGCGTAATCTGCCTTCATACCATATATATTCTGCAAGTTGTGGAAAATGGTGAAAGAATAAAAACCCATTAAATTTAAATCTAAAATTAAAATTTTTTAATAAATTAGAAAATTATGGTATCAAATTAAACAAAAAATTTCTTCAAGAGCAAGTTTCAAAGCTAACTCATAAAATTTTTGTTTTTGAAGCTTATGTAATTATGAACTTTTAAATTTAGAGAAACTGATTTTGACGCAGCTTGATTGAGATGTTAGTCACTAAACCATCATCTGCCTAGTGAGCATATAAATTTGAAAATAGGGAGGTAAGGTTAAAGGACTAAAATCCCGCCTATTTTGTAAGCTAGAAGTTCTTCATGTAATGATTAACTTGAAACCCTACAAAAAGCATGGTTCAACAAAGGGTCAACATTTGTTTGTTTATTAGGGTCACATAATGTATTTTGGGATTCTCTTGCTTGTGAAAATAGCAAAAAGTAAATACATACGAGATTTTGACTGAAGCCCTCGATCTAGTCTGGTAGATTTAGAAACTGATTCTTTTTTTTTTTTTTTTGGTAGAACAATAGATTTGGATATCAGGTGATTTAAAGAAAATGTGAATGATGTTAATTTTTTGAATTTATTGCTAAAAAAAGTACTGTGGTGTCAATACTTGTAGAGCGTTGTCTATTAAACTAGAGTAATTTTTTTTGATATTGATACATTGTTTGTTTAATCTTCTAAAGTGATAAAACTTTATGGACAGCTATGGGGTGTACAATGTTGCGGCACGAAGCCACAAATATAAATCGAACAACCTTCACAACTCTTGCAAATCATACTTTTAACAAATTCAGACTATATTCAAGGATATAGAGTATAAGAATGTAAAATATGGATTACACAGCCACACGAAAAAAGAGTGTCGTAATCTAGGGTCGAGGCACACATTTTCTTATCAACTTCGCTGAATCCGAATCCTCTATAAGAATGGGTCCAACCGCTTTTTGTTTTATCCTAACCTCAAAAAACACCACAAAGCGAGGTAATTTGGGGTTATATCAGAAACTCGACGTGCTGTGGCTTACCATATTTGACCTCGGATTCGTATTCCCAAAAACCCAAAAACCCAAAAACACATAAGAAACATAGCTAGACAACCGGTTTCGAAAAATAAAATTGTTGTTGGGTTTTTTGAGGTAGAGCCGTTGTGCCGTTGTGTGTGTGTAGGAGGGAACGGGATAAGACATCTATATATAATTACGCTAACAAAAAAAATCGGTGTGGTACTGATTATGTTCGTATGCGTGAACGTATCGAGGTGAAACTTACACTATATGATAGTCACATCTCATACGGTGTGCACAATGTGAAAACTCATACGAAACATTAAAATGTATCAGCGTTGACGCTGTCTGTATGAAACAGAAGAGAGATGATGATGAATAGAATAAAGAAGACCGTACGAGGGTTGTCGTTCAAAGCACGCAGGGGGCGGAGTCCCCTAACTGTTATAATTGAACAAACTTTATCTTCTTAAGAAATATGCGCACTAGCTGGTAAAGTTTCATGTCTCTAGCTCCTATAGTCTCTAAAATCTAAGTGTTCATAGACGGACATGGATCAATCGCTACCCGAGTTTATGATAAGCATTTTGGTACAAAGGACTTTGGGTCTGCCATGCCTCCTTCTGACTGTTACATACAATTCACAAATCTACTAAACCCTTTATACCCATAGCAGCGGCGGCTCCACGGTTATTTCGTAAATAACTCACTTTTTATTTACGAAAAATTTCGCCTCTATAATCTTTGCCGAAATATTAAAAGATCATCTCAGGGACTCCGCAAATATTAGAACTCAGAGCACTACAAACTACCTAACCCAGCCAATATACCCCTGGAAGACATTTATACAATTCCAAAGAATCTTTAGCAAATTAACAAGCAAGAATTCTAATGACCTTGCCACAAAATATGCAACACTGTTTTTTATTCGTGCCACTTATACCCAACTTTTTTTTGACAAAAACTAAGCAGCACTCATTATGAGTTATTTGCGTGCTGGAAAGTTGCAATAGTTTCCAGTGTGCATTAACACAGTGTTGTGTAGCTCAGCTTGATTGTTGTTGCTCTAAATCATTTATTTAGTGGGTAGATATTACACTCATTTGCTATACCCTCAGTTCGTCACGTTGCTCCATTTCAAGTTGCTCGCTCTTAACTTGGACAGTTGTACAAATGTCCTGAACTGGTACCAGTTGGAACTGAAAGTCTGAAGTCTGCAACAAATACGAAAAACAACAAGGATGTAGACGACGACGACGACGACGACAAGGCAACCCTCAAAGTATTTTGATTTGTGCAATAAGTATTGTCGTTTTCAAGCCAAATCCGTGGAAAGAAACAGAGCTTTCTGTTGCTTGGCAGCAATTTCTTAAATTTTTTATAGCGCATAACCTGTCTGGCACATACACACACACACACGCGGAAAGAACCCGCAAACACCCATACAAACATAAAGAAACATCCTTGCAACCCCCGGTGTCTGCTCCTTGCGTCGACTTAGCGCCTTTTGCGTTTGTTTGTTGTACGGCTCAAAGTTACACGACGCTTCTGCTACAGCTCCGGCTCCAGCTGCTGATCCTTCTCATACTGCTGCAGCCTGTCGACGCATCGTTCCTAGAACTTCTCATCGTCATCCGCGTTGGCTACACTTATTGCATTATGCTGCAAAGTCAGCCAGCGTGCGTGCCGCAGCGGTGGCAGGGGGCGCATAGATACGAGTAGATAGTACCCCCCACAGGATATACGCCATTACGCGGCATATCCCTAGTGTTAGAGCGCTTTCTGTGTGGCAGCCACCTCGACGGCATCAGCGCCAAGTGCAGCTGATGCCACTTTTGGCTCGTGGCAGCCGCGAGCTGTTTGTTGGTTATGGCGGAAAAATAAGAAAAACCAGAATGGGAAATTAGTTTCAGAAAGTCGCAATTCGAATACTCTGAGTAAGGACAAATCGATTTTAAAATCGATGTGGCAAGAATTATCAGATAACTGAAATATTTCAAAGTTGAGTGTCACCTATGGTTTTTTTTTAATCCAACTGAGCCTGAAATGTCATGGAAATTAGTACAAATTTTTTTCGCTAATTGTCTATATCGAATTTTAATGACAAATGTATACAAATTTAAAAATTATGAAAAATATATATTTATAAATAACAAAAAATATATTTTTTTTTATTTATTTACTTAAAAACAGCTATCTTATTAAAAAAAATATAAAACAAAAAATAAAAATAAAACATAAAAATTTTTAAAAACCTAACGTGACGCAATATAATCTTATTATGTAATGCTATCTAACAGGATGTAGCTGCATGGTAACATGAGTTTTCTCCTAATAAAACGCTGCTTAACGCATCACTACTTAACGTAACTTAATCGTAATCGTAACTAAAGCTTGCGTTACGTAACTAAACGAAATTTCACTTATGTTAATTGTACGTTACTTATCGTGACGAAATACATTGTTGTTTCCAACGAAACATAATAAGTATATAATAAGTACGTAATATAACGATTCGTAAAATAATGTTATTAATCTTTTGTTACGTAACACAACGTAAAGAAAGGAAGAGTAACTAAAAGAATCTTTGAGTGTGACGTGAGTGACGAAGTGACATACGTAAAGTTCAGTATCTTAAGGCAACGAAATACTATATTTACTGAAATGGTGCACTATGGAGCACAATACGTAACTTTACTTTACTTGACGTAACTGAACTATACTCATTTTTTTTTATTTGTATTAATCAAAACAAAATGTAACAAATTTTTCGTTAAATCGTAAAGTTTTAACACTTTACGTAATTTAAAGTAATTCCGCGAATTGTTAACTAATGGGATGTAATGTGTTGTCATAACACGTTACGCAAAACAATATAAAAAAGTTCAGTAACGTAACGTGAGGTACACAAACGTTCAAATAAACGCTGAGTTACAAACAGTAACAAATAATGTTTAAGTTTTTGTTATTGTAACGAGTTGTTAACTAATTGGGCGTAATATACTTGCACGTAACGTAATGTAAAATAATCGTAGGCAACTTAACGTGGTACGTAACATGATGTAAGATAAATTAACACAATGTTAAGTAATGCAATACAATATAAATAAAAAAAAATTAGTAACGTAAGGTATAGTAAACAAACGTTCAAAACCATGTGAAATAAACGTTGAGTTACGTAACATAATGTCACGTAAGTTGTTGTTATTGTAACGAATTGGAACTTAATTTATTGTCACGTAACGTTATGTTACCTTAGGCAACTTAACATAGTACGTAAAATGATGTAAGATAAATTAAAATTTATTAATCATAGTAAAGTAACGCAAACCAATTTAAAAAAGTTCGGTAACGTAAGGTAACGTGAGCAAACGTTCAAATAAACGATGTTTTACTTAGCGTCGCAAAACGTAAGTTTATTATTATTATGTTATCTTTTGTAACGTAACGTAATATTTAACAATCTTAGACAATTAAACGTAATAGGTAAACTGATGTAAGGTCAACGCTATATAAAGTAACGCAAAACTATATAAAAACTAGTTCAGTAACGTAAGGTAAATAAGCAACAAGTAACGTATCGTAATATTACGTAAGTTTATGTAAAGTAACTTAAGGTGACGTAAGATAATTAAGCGACAATTCAACTTAGTTTATTTTTAATTTCCGTAAAAAAACGTAAAAAAGATCGTCTAGTAACGTATGCTGTAACATAAGGTAACGAAACGTAATGTTTCCGTACAAAACGTAAAAAAGAACGTTAAGTAATGTATGCTGTAAAATAAAGTAACGAAACGTAACGCGTAAGATTGTGTGGTGTGAGGAAACTTAGCGACATTCAACGTAATTGAATTCAACTTAATTTATTTTAATATTTCCGCAAGAAACTTAAAAAATAACAATAAGTAACGTATGCTGTAACATAAAGTAACGAAACGTAACGTAATATCACGTAAGATAATGTGAGGTAAGGTAACTTATATTAGCGATATTTAACGTAATAGAATTCAACTTAATTTATTTCAAAATTAACGAAAAAACCGGATCGTAAAAAATGTATGCCCACTTACGTAAAGTGAAGTGAAGAAAAGTTACCTAAATTCCTTACTCAAAACACGTTAAGTAACGTCACATGCTGGAACATAAATTAAAGTAACGTACTTTAACGAAACGTAACCTAAGCCAATTTAAAATAGCAGGCCGACTTTTTTAAACGTTTCAAACTTTCCGACAAACTTGTACTACTTTTTCCTGTTCAGCAGAGTATTAAAGATACTGCAAAAATATGAGAATTGGCACGGCTCTACACTGTGTGCTTAGCAAAAGTTGAAGCCACCCTCTCTCTCTCTCTCTCTCAATCTTTTAACCAATACCCTACACTTGTCTGCAGCTACTCTAACCTACTCCCCTACTCTCCTTCACATACTATATAGTACATACATATATGCCCCTCACATTGTTGGCAAGTGAAAGAAATGTTAATACCGAAAAACGAACCATTTGCCGCAATGAAAATCGCGTAAATTTTCCTACTGATTGTAAGTGTTGCCATTGCCATTTCCCTCTTTATGCTTGTTTCTTCCTCTCTCGCTCTCTCGCGCTCTATCTCCCGTCATTCGCGTCTTACGTAGCTGTCGCCGTTTGTTGACGTTTCCTTGCCGTTTTCCTTTGGCGCTTTTCCTCCTCGGCTATGTTTGTCTGCAGCTGGATGTCGCATGTCGCCTGCAGATTGTCACAATTGTCAAATTGCAATTTTTATTTTCGACTCCTTTGTTTGCCAGCTGCAAATGTTAAGTCTGATTTGCTTGGCCATTTTGGTGGCATTTACCATAAGTGCCTGGACACTAGCAAAGTCCTTTTAAGTAAATTCCCTTCTTGAGGAGAAGCCGCTTTCATCGATTGCATAAATGGCGTCGACTTTTGCAAATCTTTCAAATGAGCAAACTTTTCTAGCTGCCAAACAAGTTTTTTAGACACAACTGCGGTGCATGTGTTTGGGGGTCGAAATAATTGAAGCTGGTTTGTATGTTACGTCAGTGGGAGAGGTATGCGGCGAGCAGATATCGACCAAATTGAAAAAACCTCATTTGAAGCAAGATTAATATTTTAACCCACGAAAACCCATAGTCTCTTAACTGACTTTAAACTTTAACGATGTAAAAAAAAGAATTTGGAATTTCAAAAGTCCGTAGTAGCTCATATCGGAGCTTCGTGCGTTAATTTGTTACGAATTTAGTAGTAGCGTTAACCTGGATCTGTATCCGTTGCACGGTGCCAATCACTAGCAGAGAGTCTTTCCTAGATTCCAAATACACCACAAGATTGGCGAATTTCTTTCTTACAGATAAGGTAAAGAACGCTAAGGGGTCATGGGTTTTACGGGGATCAGTGCTATGAGGTTGAAAGATAACAGACATGAGGCTTTTTTTTGTTAAAGTATTAAGAGTTTTACGTAAGATTCAAGAGATTTTTGAGATTATGAATTACACTGACGCACAGTGGGAGAAACGGTCGATTTAGTGGAATGAAATTAATACCGTCTAAAATAATAAAAATTTATTTAAAAGAATATTTTTGTCGAAAAATTAAAGGTTAAGGTATGTTTTTTTTTTTTAAATTTAGAATTTTTTTTTGTTTATTTTTATTTTTTTTAAATAAAGTATAAAAATATATTTTGAAAAAAAATTTCCATCCATCACCTTACCCAATAAGTCGCGACGTAGGTTCAGTTGCTTTCTTTCCATTTTTCGGTCACTTTACGGAAATCTCTCTAAATGTTGTTAATTTCCTTTAACCCGTCATCAAAACATTTATTTTTATCAACAAAAGCAACGAATATTCAGCTGAAAGTTTCATTTCAGGGTTTTTCTCGGTTTGCCATGCTGTCCACCTGCTGACGAACATAGTGTCTATAAAGTACAATATCATGAGCCATGGCGGGAGATATTGGACAATTTCTTACTTATTTTTTTTTTAAATTACTTACCTTGTACTAAAAAATTGGAAAAAAAAAGTAACCAAAAATCTAAATTTTTGTAACTTTTACACAATATTTTGCAAAGTAATAATAAACGCCGCAAAGTTTTTGTTTTCCAGCTGATGCAACATATGTTCTGTTTGAAAGCTCACAGCTGACCAAATATCATGAAACAAGCTTAAGGGCTGCTACACTAGTTTACAAATTTAAGGGTCATCAAGTGAGCCTTCGTAAAAAAGTATTTTTTAGGGTAAATTTGAGTCGAAAAACACGAAAATTACATTAATTTTTTTTTTCTTAACAACCGTTTTCGAAATTTTTTCGAAGAAAATGTTTTTGGTCATCAATATCTCGTGAACAATGGAACCCATGTACGGAAGTTCCAATTTTCACTCAATCACACTTTTGTTAGAAAAAAAAATTTTCACTCAAAGTATTTCGTTTGCGTTCATTTACGTCTTCACGACTTTGCAATCGTGATTTTTCGTTCATGGTTCCATAACATCTACAGTTCCTATGCGATTTTTAAGATCTGAGACTCGAAATGTTTGTAAAAGAATTCTCTTTCAGCCTAAACATAATTTTTAAAAAAATTTTTGTCCTTAAAAAGCAATCCGAAAATTTTTAATTTAGAAAAATGGTCGAAAATACACTTTTTTTTCGACTTTGGTTGCTTGTAACTTCAATAATTTTTACTTAATCTCTACATATCATATATATCCGTAAAGAGCACATCAATACCTTTCGATCTAATTGTCTTTAATGTCAATAAAATATTTTTTTTATTCACGAGCTATTGACGAATAACTGAAAAAAGTGCCCAAAAACATGTTTTTCGACAAAATCTTGAAAACGGTTCTTAGGGAAAAAAAATGAATGTCATTTTCATGTTTCTCGTCCCAAAATTACCCTAAAAAAAACTTTTTTACGAAGGTTAATTGTTCGTGTGACACTGTTCATCGATCACTCAGTGAGCTTTTATTAATTATTTATTAATTTTATTAATTGGCAAAATTTTAAAATTTTAAGAGTTAAAATTTCTCTTTTCGTGCCGCCAGATTGGCCGTTTCGCCAACTGTGCGACGTGATAGTTATCAACGGACCTGGATTTGGATTCAATGAACCGAAAAATTTTGATAAATACTATGGTCTAGTGGCTAAATATGGCTTCTTGAGAGATGTCGCTTAAAAAATTTGTAGATCGTAAAAATTCTTAACGAAATAGGTTTACTCGATAACAGTTATTTTATTGTATACCGCTGACCAAAAAATCCGATATCGATAACTCGATGAATAATTAGAATTCTGTAAAAACAGCATAATGCCTACAGCTCTTTGAAATTCTTAAAGCACCAAGAGATCGAATTAAAACTGCTCCGCTTCATATACTTTGCCCCATAAATATACGAGTATATAGCTTCTTGTGTGTGTGTGTCTGAGTAATTGAGTGTGTGTGTGTGTGTGTGCGCTTCCGCTTTGCAGCCATCTGACAGCGGAAGTCAGCGTATTAATCACTTAAACCGAAAAATGTGCGATAAATGTGGGGTTTAACCCACAACAACCCAAGCTTACGATTTGGACTCATTGTTGTTGCAAAGCTGCTGCGATAAGGCCATAACAAATGTCATACTCACACTTATATACTCAAACACACATACACTCATATACATGCACCCACACATAAACAAAAACTCAACGCCAAAAAGTTTTCAAATGCGTTTTGCTTTTTCATCTAGCACACTAAAGGTTAAGCTCTGCTGCACGTGGGGGGTGCATAAAGTACGCTTGGCAGAAATGGGTTAAAATAATATCATATGCATATATGCATATGTATATGTATCTCTATGTGTGCCTGTGCCTATGTGATAGGGCTTAAAGTTTTTGAACAGCGATTATGCGAATTTATATATTTTATTCAAATTGATGCTGCATAATTAAATAATAATTTAATTAATGCCAAACCAAACTTGCATAAAAAAATAAAACACATTTAGACCAACTTATATATGCATCAATTGATTGTTTGGCGGTTTTTTAATAAACTCTGACCTGGTTTATGTTTAAATCCCAACTGATTAGCAAAATAAATAAATAATTAAGCTCAAAATGTCATTTACATTGTGCGGCCAATTTTTTTTTATCAAGCCCACGCATTTGTATTTAAAAAGTACAGTGTGTACTTTATATGTAAAAAGTATGCACTCAAAAATTTTAAAAAATAATTCGAAAATAATTTTAATGTATGGCAGTAAATTATTTTATTATTTTATGTAGCTGCGAGTCTGGAAGCGGAATACATAGAATTGGGATTGGAACAATAAGCAAAAATCGACGAATTTTAAAATGTGCGGAATGGGGTGTTTTTTTTTTGTAATTTTTCCAAAATTCCTGCCGGTTAGTATTATGGTTTTTATTTTTTTAAATTTAAATTTTGAATTTTTTGCCAAGGGTCTAGCTGGATAAGGTACTGGAAACTACCCACAACGATTTTTGAAATCTAATAATGCAGTTCGAGGCATAGGGCAAACAAAATTTCAGTTTTTAAACTTAACGCGTTGCGGCTTAATTTAAAAAAAAAAGTGTTTTTCGTTTTTATTTAATTGTGACTAAACTACTGAATATTTTTTAACCAATTTTTTTCTTTAATCTAAGTTGGCAGCATGGCTATTTAAAAAAAAATATTTTATGTTTTTTTTAACCAATACGTTTTCTTAAAAAAAAATATGAAATTTTCTTATTTTTTTTAAAGTATGTTCCTTAAATATGTCAATCACCATTTTTTTTTTTAAGCACGCGTTTTCATACGTTCTTTGTTTGGTTTGAATATGAATCAAATCGATTTGGTGGAACAATAAAATAAAACAAAAATTTTGTAATGTTTTTTTAAAAAAATTTATATTTCTTGTTTTAATGATGAAAAAAAACAGATTTATTTTGTAGGTATTAACATTGCTCAACAAACGAATTTTTAATTATTTGTATTAAACGGCGCAATTTCAATAAAAATGTTTAAAAAATTTAACCAAATTAACGAGGCGAAATGCCTCGAACTGCATCATTAGTTTTTAAAAACCGCGGGGGGCAGTTTTCAGTACCTTATCCAGCTAGACCCTTTAAAAGTACATATATTTATAAACGCTGGAGTTCTGAAAACTTACTGCCGAAAGAGTTTCTATATAAAATATTTTTATTTTATAATTATTGTTTATATATATATTTATTTATTTACCCTAATATTATAAATGTTCATTTAATAATTAATTACAAAACATAGAGTTTAGCCTTTACAGCTTTACAACTATAATATTTACATTTTAAGCATTAATAATTATTGTTTATTAATCGAAATTTTGTACCTTTTTACTTATTTGAGGGATATCTCTGAATACTGAAGTTCTTTCAATAAATCTAGAGTTTACGATTTAATTTTGTTGTATAAAATATGATTATGTTCTTATATTATATTATGATATTTTAATGCTCGTAAATCGTCCTTTTCAAGAATATAGCTTTTTGCAATCGAATTTCGTTTTCGGATATTATCTTTAGGTTAGGTAACGTTTATTAGGCTGCTCAATAAATAATTGAGATCACCCAGAGACCATGATCACCATTTCCGCATGAAAGTGCTTGATAAAAATAGTAAAATCCCAAGGAATTATTCTTTCTAATGAAAAATTTTTATAGTCTGCACTAAACCTATGTTTTACGTTAAGACCCCTTCGTTTGTACTATAATGAGCTTGATTTTTTATAATCATCTAAGAAGTAAACTAAAAATGTCAAAATTTGAAACACCACTTTAGCTTTAGAAGAAAAGAGATGACAGGAGTTCTAAAAGAGTTCAGCTCCTTAGGACATATGCCAAGAAGAATGCTTGCAACACTCTGCGATTTCTGTTGTAAATGAGTAATTAAGGAAAAAATAAAAAGTAGCTTCTTTGAGACTGCTTAGCACTTTCCAAGAAACTTGACGAGTAATTGGAAAATCATTGTGTGAGGACCTAGGCTGTACGGCAAACTTTCCATCAGGAAATAAATTAAGAAAGAAAATCATCACGTCATCGATTTCGCTAAAATAGTTGATCAAAACAACGTTCTCTCAAAAAAAAATTCGCACACCCGAAAAAAATATTTTTTTAAAGATTTCGGACAAAATAATACTTATTTGAAAAAATGTCCAAAACTACAAAACTACAAAATAGCTTGATTTCTTTTACTAATCAGCTGTTTTAAGTCAATAATGTTGCCACAGTGCGGAATTTATTTGCGACAGATAATGTGATATTTCAGTAGATAGTACGCTACTACACCTGTACGGAGTCAAGTGATAGATAAAAGAAACTATAGGATATAAAAAAGATGAATGGTATTGCATAGTTTAGTCAGTTTCATAGGTCTGGGTAGGTTATAATAATGGGTTCTTTTCCGAACAGCAGTGTTACCCATTCATTCGAGTTATTTTGCTTCACCAAACTGACATTTTTTTTTTATGGATTGCAGTTTTTTTGCTATCCAGTAGAAACTGACGAAAACATTTCCATGATCATCAGTTTCCTCTATTTTGAGGCACATCCAAATTCAAATTTGTGCAACCGTGTTTTGCTATGTTTGATTTTTTTTATGAGTTCTGACACCAACACAGCTTGTTTGTTGCATGCCACTGCAGCACGTACTCCAAACAGATCGGCATCACATTATGATTGAAAAATAATTTCGTAAAAATATATTGCCAAAAATCAAAGCCCAACAGTTGGAGCAACTGACAGCGAAACGGTGACAGGAATAGGGACACGGACTGCGACTGGGACTGGGACTGGGACTAAGACACCAAGACCAAGTCACATCTTTGTATAGTGTTGTGGGAGAGTTGAAGTACGAAAAAAGTTGCAGGGCACGTTTTTTATTTGCTCAAAAGTGAAGCACGAAATGTGCCGTTATACTACCCAGGCAAGCAATGGCGGACAAAGTCAAAGAAAACATTTGTAAAACAAGAAAGAATGATGGCATTTTTGATGGCCGAAAATCAAGTTTGTTTTTACGTGCTCTGGATTATGCTGAGGGGTGGGGTTGGAGGGGGGTCTTGAGGCATGACGCGCAACGGAACGCAGTGGCAGGCAGATTACTTGCACAGTGTGTATGTCAAAGGTCGCAGCTGCTGCAAATGGCTGGTGCTTTGGCAAAATGAGCAGAGAAAATGGCGGCTGTCGTTGAAGTAAGGGTCGTGAGAGAACTGCATGGACTTGGGCGTATGGGGTGAGTGGGAGGGCTTTGAGAAATCGTTCGTCATTATCGGCGCTTGCGAAAATGCCGCTAGTTTGCACACACATGTCTTCAGAACCAGCGACCCCACACACATATCCATTCAGCCTAGTTGGATTCCAATGGATTTTCGCATTGCTGCCATAAATTATGCTACAATTTTGTGCATTTGTATTGTGCGTGCATGTACATTAGGGTGGCTCAATTTGCTTTCAAAAAAGTTTGAGCAAATTATATACCATAAGAAAGCTGTTTGAGATTAGCTCAGATATCCAATTTTTTTGGACCACTCTAAAAATGGCTTAAATGGGATTTTTTTAATAATTTAATATCTATTGCTTGATCTTTATTTTTTCGCCTTGGAATTATTTAACCTCGAGTACTTGTAGTTGAATCCCTTGGTCGGTGCATATCGCTAAAAAGTTCACCCACCGGGCTAGTGATGCGGATTAGTTCAAATCTATCTTTTTTCCTCATTCTATTTTTCAATATCTCATTCAAAATTTTTCTTATAATTTAAGGCCAACTGTACTTTGTTGTAAAATAAAATAAAATTAAAATAAATAAAATGACAATTTTATTTTTAAAATACAGATGTCCCTTAAAAATATATAAAATTATTTAAATATATTGTTTCTTGTACTAAAAAATTTGAGAATGCGGTGTATTTATGTTTTTTTTTAACAATTAAAGGATAAGTCTGTTTGGATAGACTGCTCGGCTCAGGCGGAGTTCCATTTTAATATCTAAGATAATGAAGCGGTGGGGAGGGGAGGGCGAAGTAGTCGGATGGAATAGCCTTAATCGCTTTCCTAGCTATATTAGAAAGCCAGGTCCGCTATTGGCAGATTATCCAGACAGACTAGGTCTTCAAAGAAAGGCTTTCCTATATAGTGGTTGGGTTTTCTAAGAACTGCAGAACAGACACATAGCAGGTGTTAGATGCTTTCTATCTCCTCACCTCCATAGCTAGAAGTCGTGGTGGGGAAAGTAAATCCTTCCGTAGGAGTTCGGATGGTACCTGGGGATTGATTCGGATGGAACCTGGGGATTGATTCCTGGTCAGAGTGCTTGAGACATGTGACAACCGGAAGCTGTGTCACATTCTCCTTCTGCCTTTGTTCTGGCTAGTTCAAACGTCTGATCTCAAAGAGATCCGTGACCACTGATGTCGCTGACCAGTTCCTGGCGCTTGTCTGACCCCTCGTTACCGGATATGACAATAAAATTATTAATGTTATAGCTACTTATATTTTTGGCACAATCCCAGTTGAAATATATTGTTTTTTATACTGAAAAGTTTACATATATAGGGTGATTTTTGAAGCATTTGGTTTTTAACAATAAAAAAAATGTGCAAGAATTTATAGATTTCATTATTTGAGACGCTAAGTCTGTTCTTACCAAGTTTTATGAACAATTTTTTCTATATAAATGTGGACCCGACTACGTTTCAAGTAAACCATACGGAAGGTTGAGTAACTTTTTCCAGTATTCAAGCTAAAGTCTCATTGGATACAAACGTAATGTTCTCCTCCAAGTCTGTCGATGGATTTTATAATTATACGACTTGTTTAATGTAATCCTAAATAAAATATTATAGGCGGGCAATAAAAATATTTAGATATTTTTAAATGTTGATCTCACTATTTTTTGAAAAACGAAACTGAAAAAAAATCATTGAGTATATGGACTTATGCGGCTCGATAAACTAAATTTGGTAAACCACCCACTTTTAGCAGCTGCAACCCTAAAAAGTATGAAAAAAAAATTAATATTTTGTGGGCCACTCTAAAATATGGTTCTTGTCAATATTTGGATACTTGAGGCACGATTTAAAAAACGATATATGGTCCTAAAGAACACTGCTGTTCATCTTTGGAATTTCAAACAAATAGCAAAGAAAATTTAGCACCACCCTAATACACATATATAGACATCGACATCTTTGGACCAAAAATGGTGCCGCAAAAACTTTGCAAAGACCACACACAGACTCTCACGCACTCATGGATCATCATCCCCCTTGCAGCGACTTATTGAAAATCACTTAGACACACATGTGACGTCGTCATCGTGCTCGAACATGGGTGTGAAAATGGAACTTTTCTAGACATTTTGTATAATTTATGGGCCTTGAAAGTTGTTTTGCAGCATGTTTGGTGTCGCTACTATTGTTGTTTTTGTTGTTGTTGTGACTATAATTAGTGCTAATCTACGAGTATGGCCTAGTTGCACCCAAAAATTCCGGCTGATAACACGATAATGGCAAGCAGAGTTGCTGCCTGACTACCGGGCAGGCTATATGCTCAAAATTGTACTAGCCTTAGAACATAAACTATACCCTTTGTTAAGCTTGTTAACTTGGCAAACAAGTTGTCTTTGGCCAGACTTTGGTGCCAGCCATTCGCATCGCTGCACTTGACAAATGTGCGCCATTTAGAGCTCCAAAACATGTGCGCATTCCGGACAATGGCTACGGCCATATGAGGTGGCTAGAGACAACTACGTGGTGCTGTCATTTAGGCACGACAACAAGAAGCGGGTTAAGCTTCTGGACGGTCTTAAACCGCAAGCAAATGTTTTAAGGGTGTTAAAACGAGGGTTGCTCTTGATTTATCATTTCTATCAAGGAGTTTGGCATTTTTTAGCACAAATATACTCAAAATTCTCTGTTTTAGGAGTGAGGGAATTCAAACGGATTTTCTTAAGAGCTCGTAGACTTGAAAGAAGCATTAAACATTCAAATTCTTTGGGAAAAAGAAGGGGCCCGATCAGGTGCGGATCCAGGATTCGGTCTTAGGGGGAGTTCTTCACTCGCAAAAGACTGTCAACCCATTTTTACAACTTTTTCGGACCCGAAAACCCCCAGTGGATCCACCACTGCGCCCGACGGTAGTCATCACCAGGCCCGTACTTATCTCTCGTACTTTTTGGAATCCTGGCGTAGTAACCTTGTATACAACAGTGCTGTTCAAGTGCATCAAAGCCATTAAAGGAAGACAGCCTCAAGAGTATTAGAAAGTACTGAAAAATGTGAAAGGAAAAACTGGATAAATACGTGGGCCCAGCATCATCAATTTCAAAGTTTAAGAGATACTGATAGAGATACCACGAGCGCAACCTTTGCAAAATAAATGAGTACTAGGAATATTTATCCCATCCACCATATTCTCCAGATCTGGCCCATAGCGACTATTGTCTGGCTTAAAAACTGAGAAAGCGGCTGGACGGTAAGGGATTTGGGTCGAATAAAGAGGTCATCATGGAAAAACGACTATTTAGAGGGCCTTGAGGAAACAATCTATTACTAGAAGGAAGAGCAAAGTGTACCGAGCTAAAAGGAGACTATGTTGTGAAATAAGCATTTTTTTTTTACCGAAAAAAGACTTTTATTCCAAAAGTCATGGATTTACCTAACTGATCCGTACTATCAGCCCTAGAGCTTCGTAGGTAGGCTAATTCCCGGAACAAACTTATTTATTTGAGTCGGTTGACAAGAAGCATCGAGCTTCTATGGTTGCTAAAAAGAGATGTTCTTCTTCTTTCCTCTTCAAACTCATTCTTGCAAAATTGGTTGATTTTCTAGAAACTATTCATGTTAATGGAGCCGAGGAGTTTCTTGGTCTGTCTTAGGCCAAAACCTCTGGCTTCTGGATCTCGCTCTTCTTCGGAGTAGCTGTTTTGTGATGTGTCTTCTACATAAGCGCTCAGGCCCTATATGTAGCTTTGCAAATGCGTTTCTCACAAGCATATAAGTTATGACATTTCCTGGAGTGTCTGTATATATGGGGATCCATCTATGGATGGTTATATTCCATAGTTCTAGATGGGTTAATTTGGGTCTCGTATCCAAAACCAATTTGAAGTTTATTTACACTCTAGGCCTGACTATGTAAAAAGAGAATACGATTGGAGTAATACTTCGACCTTCGGCAAAGAACCTCAAATATTGACCATTGCAAAAAGCTGTTTCAATATATGCGTTGAAGTAAGTCATTCTTTGTAGGACAAGTTCTTAAGGGATCTGCCTTAATCCGTTACTGAGAGTGATAAAAATATCAAAAGATCGACTGTTGACTTATCGTGAGATTAAGTCATGCAGATTTGTTCCTGTTTCTTTATATATGATAATTGCCCAAGGGCTTCGATTGATTGTTGTAAGTAACTGATTGTCAAATACAACCTAGCTACCTCGTAATAGGTATTCGGCCCGAAATGTTAGTTATTGGTTGTTCGGGGCGAATGGCATTTGAGAGAATAGCTGGAGGCCCCTAGAAGAGCGGCTTTCTTCAATAGGAAAACCTTCACTTGCGCGCCACATTATATTATCATAGGTCTTAGATTGTAAAAAAAGGAAAACTGGTTCTGTGGCAAGTTCTCCGTTGGAGCAACAAAAGCTGGATGGTCACTTTCTTATGGTACACCAGCATTTGCTTTATCGAAAGTTTTTGAAAAATTGAGAAAAACCTATTGCCGAGAACCATTAAGCGCTTATAATATCGAATATTGGATCATCCGCCTTTGCGCCCAGACTTGGCATCTAAAAACTACTTTTTGTTCCAGACTTTTAAGAAAAAATTACGAGGTCAACGATTTTTGACACAAGAAGAAACTGTTGAGGCTTTCGAAAAGCTCGTTTTAGAGGTATCCACTTAAAAGTAATTCGGAAATTGGTTTAAGCAACTGCAAAAGTAAATAGAAAGAGAAACCCCTCGAAAACTCTATATACAAAATTTGTTATTATTATAAAGATTTTCATGAAATTTTATGACACGTCATATCTATTATCACTATTAAACACGAAACATAAAAGCCAACCCTCGTAGTATAGTAAATCCAGCGAACACATAATTTATGGCCGTTTTACGTCTGTCAACTTAACTCCGTTCCAGCAAGAGCCAAGAGCCGCTGTACTCAGTATATTCAGTGCACCCATTATGCCTGTAATTGTTTTCTCTCAATTCTGGCTTAATGCAGTTATAACCAGGTCCAAATACAACAGCTTAACTTGTCATATGGTCAGTTTTATACAGTTGCTCTATAAATTTATGAGCTGCCTGACGTCATAAAAAAACGACATACACAGATAACGCAGTGAGGCACGTTTCGACGATTGGTGTCATCAATGGACTGCGGACTTGCAAATTGCATGCAGCAAAAAATGGCCAACAAAATGGTCTCTCTATAGTGTTTCAATCTGCACAATGGACCTGGGGCTTGGTTATTCAAACGGAAACAGAACCTGTGGCCTAATCAAGCGTACAAATTGCCTAATGGTTGGGCATCAAAATAAAAATACATAACGAAATTTGTGAACTACATGATCTGGGAGAATATTGTCAGTATATTTTATGAACAACTATAAAATATACTGGAATCAGAAAGCAAACGTTTAACCAGATAGTATGAAAAATTTTGAGAGACATTTACAAATAAATTAAGCAAAATTTTCCAATACAATTTTGTCTAAATTTTATAATTCGTTGGCAAAATGTTTTTAGATGACTATGGAACGCCCAGGGAGGTTACACCCGAAAATTTGCATGAATATTCTTATGATTTGGTAAGTGCGAACTAGAGTAGACACAGATAATCAATTAGATCTTTAATATATCGTTAGTTCTTAAGAACCTAAGAATGATACAAAACTAATCTAATAGAAAACGCAGTTACGCAAAAAAAATATCGATTTTCGGGCTTGGAGGTCAGACCATTTTTACTAGATCGGAATTTAAGGTTCACAAAATTACATAGCGCGGCAGTTTTCGAACAAAACCTGAATCTGAACACAAGGTCCAAAAATCCACTAAATCCAAAAAATTATTATTTTTATTGTGACTGAGACATGACATAACCTTAAAAATTTACATAATAATTTTTTTCAAGTCGGGATATACGAGTATGCTCATTATATGTTTTTGGGGTCGCTGAATTCGAATCTAAGGTCCTAAAAGTCCCAAGCATATCAGGGTTCCGACATAACCGTAAAACCGTAAAAAGTCTTGAAAAAAAAGTTAAATTATGGGGTTTGAGGTATGAGGTTGTGCCAAAAATCAGACGTGCTGGCGCGGTATTGGACCTTTGGTTCGGACTTAGCGATTCCAAAAACGTAGAATAAACATCGTCAGATACTAGGACTCGAGACTAATAACTAAAAATTTAGAAAACCAAGTGGAAGTGATTTTGGTGACGTTTGGCAACCCTGCTGTGAATATATCATAACTTAATTGTCGAGTTCGATCAATTTGGCAAGAAATAAGCTTACGCTCACTTTTAAATATTTAAAATCTTGTGTCCGTTTCTCCCATATACTAATTCAAAAGAATTCCGAATATATTTTTGCTCTCTTAAATCAATCGGACAGTGTGTTTCATTTACTGAAATATGAGAGACAAATTATTGTTATAACAAGTTTAGTTTAAGTTTTCTATTTTACAACAAAATAGAGATGACAATGTTGATGTCAACATCTAACTAAAACTTCTTGAAATTGATTTATATCTCTCTCCCATTATACCTTTAGTAAATAAAAACTAAAGAAAATAGTTTTCGAAACATCTGAAAGCGACAATCTTAAGTTTCAGAGCAGGTATAAAAATTAGAGAAGAGACTGTGGAACGCTTCTTTGGGGAATCAAGCTTTATCAAGATTATTCGACGGCTCTCAGCTCTTCCCAGCATTTAAATGTTTCACATTGATTTCTAATTTAGTTTTTCGGAGTAGCAAGAAATCGGTTATCGATTAATGATAGTTGAAACTAGCCGTAAACGTCTGCGTTCCTACAAGAAGATTCGGATTTATTCTATGATAGAAACCGAATCTAAAATGAACCTTACAGATTAAATTTTTATAACTTCTTGAAAGTCCTGAAATTTTATACTCAATATTTTTATTTTTCTAACATCTTAACATCTTCCAATCACAGCATGGCGTTATGCTGCTAACTTCAGCGGATCATGAGATGTATTTACCACCAAAATGGCATGGTACTATCTACAGCAGTGCCGAAATACTGAACAATTATCGCAAACGTTTCAATGTAGGTTGTCTATAAAACTAAGTAACTATACAACACTAATCCCCAACTCTTCCCTAGCCGGATCCGGAGTTTTTGACTTTTCATGCGCTTACACTCTACGAGCCCGAATTTATATGCTGCAAGCGTTGTGTGGTCGAGATCACAGTGCTGCATGCTGGAAAAAATGTATTTACCAACACTGACATTGTGGTCTTTCTGGTGAAGCAGGACGATGTGAACAGGTTGATCACACGTGAACTTGGCGATGAAATTAACTTTTTTCCCATTAATCATCACTACCATGTGCGCATTATGAACGAAGGCATCGATACAATCTATGTAGACGATAGAATCTATCACGATAATGGCAATCATCAGCAAGTAAGCTATCATCATCAGCGTATCTATCGATTGTTGGACCAACTGCGCCCGCTAGCCGTGAAGAGTCTGTTGGGTAGGCAGTTACCCAATGTGTTGTCTGGTCTCTGTCGCCAGACGGATGCGAATATCAAAAATCGCGATAGTGCAACAAATTAGTGTATGTTGGAGTAAGGTGTGTCCAAATATATAGTACGCTCGTAAGACCTGACCAAAGACTTGTCTCTTAGTTATGTCCGGGTAGCAAGTGGCTGGCTCTCTTTTGTTATCTGATGGAGACACATTAGTTGCAGCTGAGTGAGCGACCTGTCTGCGCTTTGTCTGCTGCGGATGCGACGCTCTATCAATGGAAATTGATTTAGCTAAAAATTTTTCCAGCTTATCAGCTGGTTGCCATGGTGGGTGGGTGGTACGGGGGCATGCAAATTTTCCAAATTCCTTAATGCCTTTTGACCCTCGTTCGTTTGTTGGTACTTAAAAGTGGAGCTTGTGGCATTTATCTGTGGATGCCACCCCCTTTTGGTATTAGTATTCATAACAAACTGTCATATACTATTATGTATATATGTATGTATGTAGATATACATATACGCTTATATATATTTGCAAATCCCCCTGCTGCCGTTTTTTGGGTTTTGTCTTGGTTTCACATTTTTTTTTTGGCCCTTTTTTTTGGGTACGGACTCAAAGCAAACTTTGCTGCAAAAATATATATTATAATCGTCTTTTTGGTCTTTTGACTGTGCGGCCTTTGGCTATTTGGCCATTTTATGGACCAGGGCTTTACGTTTACAATTCAATAGTTGTTTGTGCCTGGAATAACTAATGGACGCATGCAGCTAATTGAGTTTTACAAAATGCCAAAAATGTTGCCATCGAGACTTTTGGTTTTTTGGCTTTACTCGAAAGGATTACTTGGCATTTAGTTGAGCTTAGTCGTAGCTGACCTTTTTTACCTAAGTCATTTGAAAAGCACAAAAGGATTTTGTTTTTGGCCAGCTTTGCTTTCTAATTGCTACAACAATTCTAATGAAATGGATATAAAGATTGGAACGTGACCAGTATTGAAAGAATTGAAAGTAGTTTGGAAGGTATGCGACCGTGGAATACTCTGTAAAAAAAAAAAATGCATTTTACAAGTTAGAGTCAAAAGTATTCCTTAGTTTTGTATTTATCTCTAAAAAAAAAAAAAAAAAAAATTGCGGGCTAAAATCGTAAGTGAAGTTGAAAAATTTATCTATGGAATAAAATAATGCAATTTTTTTGAGTCACACTATTCCATTTTAATCGAGATGTCGAAACGAATAATCATCTTTTGGTGAAATTAGATGTCTATAGGTTTTATGGTCTCTGAGTTATAGTTGTTTATACAGACGAACTGATAAAATAATCCATTTCTCTTAAAGATGATGCTAATGGGAACTCAAAATATAGGTCTTTTGGTCTCTGAGCTATAGTTGTTCATACAGACGGACTAAGAAAAATGCTCAATTGCTCTTATAGATATGCTTATCGGAACACAAAACTCACCTGCCTAGAAACAATCATCTTTTGGTGAAATTTGATGTTTATAGGTCTTCTGGTCACTGAGTTATAGGTGTTCGTACTGATGGACTGATAAAGATGATCAACTGCTCTCAAAGATGATGCTTATAGGAACTCAGCATTCATCTGCCTAAGAATTATCATCTTTTGGTGAAATTTGATGTCTATAGGTCTTCTGGTCTCTGAGTTATAGTTGTTCATACAGACGAACTGATAAAATGTTCAATTGCTCTCAAAGATGATGCTTATAGGAACTCAACATTCATCTGAATTGGTGAAATTTGATGTATATATGTCTTCTAGTTTCTGAGTTATAGGTGTTCAAAGAGACGGACTGATAAACATGGTCAGTTGCTCTGAAAGATGATGCTTATAGGAACTCAACATTTATATTCCTGGAAATAATCATCTTTTGGTGAAATTTGATGTCTATAGAACTTCTGGTCTGTGAGTTATAATTGTTCATACATACGGACTAATAAAGATGATAAACTGCTCTCAAAGATGATGTTTATGGGAACTTATCATCTGCCACGTCTCCTTCTATATGTTACATTCTACATGCCACAAATCTATAGCACCCTTCACCCCATGTTTGCAGTGTATAACGACCACTGCGGCATACCAAAGTCTTGGCATAAAGAGTCACATTGAAAAGTTTCGTACTCGCTCAATCCTACCAGACCATCAGACTTCTCCATCTTCACATACTCCGGTACACACCCAAATTGCTTAGCAAACAAATTTGGCGTAAATCAAAAAGTTAAACACGACTGTCAACAACACCAACTGCAATATACATAGAATCAAACTGGGGGGCAACAAAAAACCAATCCAATCCAATCCAAATAGACGCGTTCATCTGCTCTCACCTGTTACACCTGCTCAATAATTGATGTAAATCTGTCGTCACTGTGAAGTGTCACAGCTGCTATTGTGTTCAAGTGCCTTGTTTATCCTTTTTTCCTTGCCAATGTTGTGGGAGTCAGACAGAGGAACATTGCAGGCTCCCCTCGTTTTTATGCAACTTGTTTACAACTTTGACGGCACTTGAAAGTTGTTTTGAAATACATAAAAAAAAGACGGCGGGAAACTAACTTTGCTCTTGAAGCTTATGCAGCTTTGATAAGGTGGTTGTCAAGGATTAGGATAAGCATCGTATAGAAGTAGTTTTCACAATTGTAATATAAATGGAATATATTTTTAAAGAAAAAATTATGTAGAGTTTATAGGCTTTTTGTTTAAAATAAAAGTTTAGAAACTTTACTGAGGTGCTAAGCATCTAATGGGTTGGCTGCTAGTTCTACAGCTTCTCAGATAGTAGATAGAAGTTTTGAAAACAAAAATAATATCGAGCTTCCAGATGCTACCGGAAACAATTATCCCTCTTCGGACTTGAAGCTTCTGTTAGAAGGATTCCTTCTCAATTTCACAGAGGCTACAGGTGTTAGACTCCGTATGCTCATCTTGCTCAGGTATCTATCTCCTAAGTCCACAATGTACCATAAGTTATACAGCATTCTGAGGGAGCCCTTAACCAGTCGAGAGACTTTTATGGAGCTGTTTAAAAATAGGTACTCAGGTGTCTGCTTGGTCTGCAGGGTCCCTTAATTAACCCAGTATCCTGAGAAAATTCTGATTTAGCTCAGACATTTTTTTGAACCTATTTAAAAACATAAATTAGTGTTATTTCAGAATGTAGGAACGATGGGTTGCGTGGTCTGCAATAAGCCTCCCGCACTGAGCAGGTCCAATTCTCGTTTGGATCCCTCTACAAGGCTCCCCACATAAAAATAGTTTACTTAAAATTTAGATGGACCGCTCGTGGGTCAAACGTATTTGACGTATATTTTTTTCTCATAAATTTTGTCGAGAACGAATTTTTTTAAGGAATTTGAAGATCCAAGAAAAAAGTGAAAATAACGACTAGTCTTCTGTACCCTTTGGGCATTGGGTATACTAGATTTAATCGAATGAAAACTTCGAATGATATGGCCACCAATGTATGCATTTTAGACCTCTTCCTTTTTCCCTTCTGCACCAATATTTCCTTATGACATTAATAACCAAGTTGAAGCCACCAAATAAGGAGACTCACTGAGAGCCTAATAAACAAGACAATGTTGACATTTCAACAAATTTTTTCCTAATAACTAGGTAGGTAGGCAGGTTAGGGCGACAGTTGGGACTTAGCGTCCCAACTCACTCAGGCCAAGAATAGGCCCGTTGTGATACCGATAATGGGAGTAAATGATAAGGATATAGAATAGACAGGAAAAATTAGGGGAATAGGAAATGTGGAAAGTGCAGGACCATGCTTTGGATTCGAACCTACAACCTCTGGTATGATAGTCTTATTACTAAACAATGCAAAATTTGTCACAAATATTTACTCCTCATGGGAACAGTGGGCCAACGGCTTAACATTTTATTATTAATTTAAAGGAATTTCCCGAAAGTTGCATTTCGAAAGCTAAGTTAAGATTTTGAGCCTCTCAATTCGAATCCCGCCTTAGAACTTTTCCTAGACCCCATAATTTTTTCCTAATTTAAGGCAATCGTGTGAAATCTAGAAAATTTTAGTTGCATTGACTTCATGGTCCTGACGGGAGATTTTGGTAAATGTTGGTTTCGGAATTTTCGAAAATTGTACAGCTCGTTATAGTAACCTGGATGATTTTTATTAATTCTAAAAGAAGAATATACCATATCCATGTCTTATCCAATAGTCGTTCATCATCGCATCGATTTGTTATCGATTAAAACATTTTATCCTGAAATCATATTTGTGACTTAGATAGAAGAAGTAAAATTCGGAGACAATTTCAAATATTTGTCAAAACTTTTTTATTCGAAGTTTTTATCTGTCAATTGATCGATTTCAAGTAGCGTGGAGAGACAGAGACCTCTAGACCCCTTGACTCCGGACGGGGCCCGAAGCCAACCCTATGACCCTCTCTCTTTATGTACGTGAGATTTAGCGAGACCAAATTTGACTAAAAGATGCCAAATATGATGCTAATATATTCAGCTTTTATTCCTTCTTCTTAACTATACAACCCTAAAGGGTCTCAGCCTGGTGAGCATCTTTCATTAAAGTTGATTTTTTACATGGGTGGATCTCAAGTCCTACGCCACAACCCAACTAAAGTGTTAGGAACCCGTCGCGTACTCCAGCTTGCCATCCAGAGAGAATCAGACACTTTGCCTAGTGTACTCTCCCCCAATCTCTATTTAATTTAATTAAAGAGATAAGAGAGAGAGAGATAAGAGACATAAGATAAAAGATATGTGCAATAAGGCATTAACTCCTCCCAACTTTGATAAACTGGCTTAAAGTACCAAATATCCTGCACATGCTTGCTTTTTAAAGATATGCACATTAAACTGTCCTGGAAGACTCACACGGTAATCGCCGCCCACTGCAATTTACATAGATGCAGCAGCTCATAGATACATTCTATATCCATGTGAATTTATCTATAAGAGCTCTTCAAAAATGATAAATGGCCTCGGATCATGAATAAGTGTTAAGCAGGGCGCAGTCAAAGGCTATTCTTACACCTTTTGGCGCCACACTGAAAAAGTGCAAACCACACACAGACATATTTATAAGACATACTTTTACATAAAGTCCAAGCAATTCAAGCTGGCTTATGCCAGAAATAAAAGAGAAGTTTGGAACAGAGCATGGCTACCAAATATAAAAGGAGATAAAGCTAAAAATAATGAAAATGAGATGAAAATTATTGCAAGCACTCCAGGAGCAAAAGCCTCGTAAATCAAATGGCGGCGTCCAGCTGTGACCTGTGAGCCTGGTTAACCATTCAACTGCTTAATTTGGCTTTCATTGCGTTGGTAGTCAGGATTTTTATTCTGTTTCAGTTTGTTTCCCTTTTTTTTTTTTTGCTACCCCCGGCATAAATTATTTAAGAATCTCCAGCTGTGTTGATGCGATTTGGCCAGAGCTGCCTCTAATGAGTGGGCCAAGTAGGCGGAGTTTGGGGCAAGTCTTTAATATAAGCATTCAACAAGCTTAAATGTGCAAACCAAAAAAAAAAGAATCCAGCTAGAAACAAACCAAAATTCCAAACTTCATTTAACGCAACAATGGCAAACAATAACGCAGCAGCAGCCAGACAGAGTTGGGTCCGGCTCCAGGTTTTCATGTGAGGACTTAACTCTTTGTGCTCGCGACTTTCCAATTTGAAGTGAAAAATCCTACGAATGAACATGTAAACAACAGTGCGAGAGATCGCAAACGAAATCAAAACAAAACAAAATGGAAATTATAAAAGCACAGCAGAAGTGAATAATAAAAAAAAAAAATACAGCTAGTCAGCCATTGTATCTGTATCCATGTCTGTGCTTGTAAATGTATCTGTTAGTTGCAACTTTGCGTGTTTGCTGCGCGTATGGAAAAAATTCGCAACAATAACAGCGCTCTAAATCCTAAACCAAATAAAGCGCACTTGAAATATTTGTAGCCCTGCTCCATACCCAAAAAAATAAAAAAATATATATAAAAAACAATGTATATATAAAAGTAAAACAAGCAGCGAATGTTGCCACAATTGTTGGCCTTAATCTGTCGAAATTTATCCAAACTGCAGCACGCTTTGTAAGACTGATGAATGACGAGGGGCTTTGCCAAATTCTACAGTGAAACTTCGTCATGGCGAACCTGACTACGCAATTTGCAGTACTAATAATAAATAAGTTTTTCGCTTAATACTATGCCAAATTTTAGAAAAAGTTTTTATATTAATTAAAGTACTTACTAAATTTTTTTTTTAAAGTATGTTTCTGTAATATGTCTGCCACACCTTTTTTAAAACATCTTTTAGACACTTATTTCTACCAACATTATTTTCTTAGTTTAATCATTGATGCAAAAATATTTTTTAAATTTTAGTATTCGAGCTACATTTTGTTGTTTTTTTTTTTTAAAATTAATGTACAGGAATTTTGTTTTTTAAGACATCAAAATATAAATCCGCTTATTTTATTTTGCAAGATAACTGCTCTGAGTTCCATTTAATATTTGTGAATTTGAATTTTATTCATTAAATATTATTTTATACACAAAATATATTTTAAGAATTGTGTAAGAACAGTACGTGATTCAGACCTAAACAAAAAAAATAGTGCAACTTATTTTTTAATATTTTATGAAAAATATTTAATTCTTAAATTAAAAATTAAATTAATTAAAAAATAAAAGAATTATCGGTTACTTAAAAGTACACTAAATAAAATAAAATGATTTTAAAAATAGTAATTAAAAAAAATTATGTACAAAACGGTCAATTATATATTAGATTATTAATTATATTCAAAATGAAAATTTAAAAAATATTATGTACCAAATAATGAAAAAGGAAAACATATTTTTCTTAACAATTACAATTAACAAAAAGTAACCCAAATCTAATTTATGTACAAAACAGAAAATATAATATAATATTATATATAATAATAAATAATAATAAATGATCAAAAATGCACATATTTTATATACAAAATAAAAATTAAAAAAAAATATTGTACCTATTTCAAATAATAAAAAAAATTGTCTCGACTGAGAGCCTTGGACTCGACTCAGCTACTCTTAAGTATGCTTTTACCTTAATTCTTTTTAGTCTTCTCGATACTTTTACGCTAAAGACAGAACTTACCTCTTTTCCTTATCTACCTCCATTAAAAACTTCGGTGTTATTATATATATTACATTTTCTCTACTATTATATGACGGATTCAATAATAATTTTTGTTTTAATAAAAAAAATTCTATGACACGAATATGTGTGTATATTAGACGATGTGACGTCATCAAAACTTTTTCTTATTGCGATTTGTGATAGGAGAACTATACGCCTGAAATTGATTTGATTTTATAATTTCTGAAATATTCGGCTATGATTTTTTATTTTCGAAAAATTCAGGCTACAAGTATTGGCACATACGGACGGTACCTCTAAGTTAGTGTCAATCGTCGCAAAATATTCTAGTTACGCCTTAAAAAAAGTAGTAAAAAGCTTAGTATTTATTGAGAACTGAGATTCGGATTTTTTTTGATTAGGAGTCATATTGATTTTGTTCCTAATGTTGTTGATTAATGCCTTAGGATTGGACGAAAAGCCTTTTCAGCATCCAAAGCTCTCTGGACAAAACACTGTTAAAAGATATGTATAATAAAGTAGGAAATATGCTCAAAATTTAATTAAAATAGATCTCTGCTTTAGAAATAACATTTTTTTTTTAATCTTACAAACTGTATTCGCCCGTATTGTAAAAAGTCAACTTTGTTGTCGTCAATTTTCAAAAATCGGAATTATGAAAATCGTCTCACACGAAAAGTTAATAGTTTTTGAAAAATGTACAATATATTAATCTTAGTTAACTTTTTAAAGATATTTGTTCTTAACGTAAAGTTCTGTATCTTTATTGATTTAAAAATAAATAGAAGTATTAAAATAAAGTACAAAGTCCAATAAAATACTACTAATACTACTGCTAGCTACTAACTTGTTGAAAATTCCATATTTATTTGGCGGAAGAAGTATTTAATTTCTTTTTATACCCTGTACCGTATGGTACAAAGGGTATATTAAGTTTGTGCAAGCCGAAAATGTATGTAACATACAGAGGGAGACGTCGGAGACCCCCCAAAGTTACTTAAAGTATGATCAGGGTGACGTGAGAAGTCGATATACCCATGTCCGTCTGTCCGTCTGTCTGTATGAACGCCTAGATCTCAGAGATGGTAAGAGCTAGAGCAACCAAATTTTCAGATTAGATGCACTATTATGTCAGAGGAGACAAGTTTATTTTATTTTTTTGATATCGGGGTTATATTATATAGCTCCCATAGGGGTGTTTCAGAGGACTTCGAAAAAAAACAAAAGTTTTAGATGGATAATTCGGTTGTTTATGAAGATATCGTAACCAAATTTGGCAATCAATAATTTTTTAGAATTCCCAAGCACTGTACCAAATTTGATCAAAATCAGTTGACTATATCATATAGCTCCCATAGGACCAATCGGTCAAAAAAACGTTTTTCGTACAAAATTCATCGCGTTTCGTTTGTTTGTGATGATATTGTAACCAAATTTGGCATTCAGAAGTTTTTTAGAGTACCCAAGCACTGTACCAAATATGATCAAAATCAGTTGACTATATCATATAGCTCCCGTAGAGCCGATTGATCAAATACCCGTTTTTTGTACAAAATTTGTTGTGCTTCGTTTGTTTATGAAGATATCGTAACCCAATTCGGCAATCAATTGGCTTTTAGAGTGCTTAAGAAATATTTCGGACTTAATTGCAATTAGTGGTACAGGGTATCCCAAAGTCGTCTGCGCCCGACTTTAACGTACGCCATCTTTTATTTATTATTTTATTTTTATTCTATTTTATTTATACATTTAAGCAAACAATTCTCCTCCTATTTTTTTTTAACTAACTCATTGTTTTTTCAAAATTTATACAAATGGCTGATGAAAAAACGTCCAGATATCGATCAATGTCTATCATCTTCCATCTGTCATCCGTCTTCCAGCAAGTAAAAATGTCTTACACATCTGCTGTCTACGTTTGGTAATTTATCGATAAATGTGCAATACTCGATATTCGTAATACATATATATTAAATCCTGTCACTCCTATGAGAAACATAGCATATTAGTAATACATGCTATCGTTTTATTATTTTAAAGAATACCAGTAGCATTCGTCAGTTGTAGGGAGAAGTTTCGGAAACCAGTTTAATTATTCAGTTTAAATTTTATTGGTTTGAAAATTACCAACATTAAAAATTCTGACTGTAACATATTTTTTTTTACAAAAATCTTGATATAAATCTTCTTATACATACAAGTTTATTTGTGCCAAGAGAAATTGCTCGTTTTTGAAAATAAAGAAATAAATCTTTGTAGTAATTTTTTTTGAGCTAATAGAGTAAAGGTATTTTCAGAGTAAACTTTTGTTTTCAGTGCACCTTATAGTGTCACCTCCTTTGAGTTTTTTTTACAACAAACAGTTCGATTGAATCAGCAATTCTCATAACACAATGAATGATATCCCAAGTCCCTTAACGATTTAAGCCACCACACCAAATAAAGTTCTCAATTAGCTGATCTTTTAAGGCACAACCCTTTAAAAATAAACTTTTGGTTTATTTCGTACAATAGCTTCGTACAATAGCTGAGAGCCCGCCAAAAGGCCAACTTTCGCTCATTACAAGTTTTAAATGAAGTACAATTTGCATCTCACCTAGAAAATTAGGCAACTAATTGGCGGGCTCCCTGGCTCTGGCCCAAAAAAAAAAAAAATTTGACAAAATAAAACAAAGCAACTGCCAACAACAAAAGGCAACAGCTTTGGACAACAAGGCTTGGATATTCCAGGCCACATCAAAAAAGCGCGCAAACTTTTAATAAATCCGCAAATTACTTTATAAGCAACTCGTTGCCAGTGACAGAGAACTACGACTGAGACTGGTAAGGGGAGGGAGAAACCCCCTACCCAGGACAACCGCGATAACGCGGTCGCTGTTCTCTCCTGGTGCCATAAACAAGGCAACAAAAGAGTACGCCGTAAACTATGCAATGGAAAACGTAACGAGCGCAAAGCGGTTGAAAGGCGGCTGTTTAGCATTAAGGCCAAATTGCGGCAGATGGCGTACACTACACACACACACACACACGCACACAGCGGTCTATATACATATAAAAGACATGTAATACATGGACATACATCATGTAGCTGTAGTTATTATATACTCTCTTGACTGTGTTAAGCTCTGTCTAAAAATATTTTTTTCTTTTGATTTAATTTTATATAATTATATATTAAAATTGAAAAAAAATAAATAAAGTCAGAGCTGTAGCTAGAAATTCTGATCAAATTCATAAAGATACGTTTTTAATTTTGAATTACCACGGCTGCTACTGTCTTCCATCAACTCATATTGCTGAGTACTAAAGAGGTGACGAAGTGTTGACTACTGGTGGTGCAGCGGTAGCTACTGAATAGCTCTTATGAAAATAGCAAGAAAACTACGTCAGTCAAAAGAAAAAATGTTTAGTAAATTGGACTGTCTTTTCAATAAGCTAAATTATTTTGGTATACTTAAGCCTTAATCGATTTTACAAACTTTAAGTAAAGTATAGGTTATTGTTTGGCTGAGATTCTGGTATTTTATATCTAAAGAATTCAGACCTAATTTACTTTTCTACCTAGTTACCGGAAGATTCAATAAATTTAACTTCTTTGTTAATTTTTAATAAGGTAGATATAAACGGTTGTTGTATTTTTAATAGTTTAAAACGAATATTTTTCATCTAGCCTTCTTGTTTTTTTTTTAAGTCATCTTATTTGAAGAATTCTCTTAGTAGCCTTGTCCAAAATTTGATTTACAAGCCTTTAGTTAGAAGCCAATGGAGGCGATCTCTTTTGCAGTACCATACCGCAGCGATTCTGACGAAGGGGTTGCGGTATGTAAGTTGCTGGTTCAGGGTAATGTCGAGATATTTCGCTAACATCATTAATAAAAATGTGGTACAGTCGAGGCGGTGCCCGACAGTGGAATACCCTGTACCTTTTGTCTCGAAAAAATTTTTCCTGCATATTCCTTCTAAGAATTTCGATATTTATACCTATAAGTTCCCTAAATTTTTACCGATTTTGATGAAACTCGATGAAACTCGATTGTTACGTCAAAGGAGTTATTTGAAGTATGTATATGGGGTAAGTTTCAAGTTTATATGTTGAGGGGTGTGGGAGAAAACACGGTTCGATTTCGGAGGGTGGAGGGGCCGCTTCGATAAAATTTGGATGTGGATTTTTCATTAGAGCCTCATGAATCAGTTAACCAAAAATTATGATTCTAGGTCACTTGTAACCATAATTACGTAGAGTCAAATATTGATGCAGTTTATAGGCCAGGGTGGTGGAATTGGTACATTTTTGACTATAACTTTTGCTGTATTTGTCCGATTTTGTTTATTTTTTACACAAAGATGCATGTAACCACAACGCATCGCTCTCTTAAATTGAAAATAGATTACCTCTTAAGATAATATAGATAAGATAATATCTCTTAGATAATCTCTTAAGATGAAAATATTAAACGGTGTGGCTAAAAACCGCGAAACTCTACTGCGGGGTAACGGGGGAAGCTATTGCCATGATTCAACAAACTTCATCTTCTGAGGAAATATGCGAGACAGCTGGTAAAGTTTCGTGTCTCTAGATCTTATAGTCTCCGAGATCTAGGCGTTCATACGGATGGACGGACAGACGGACGGACGGACGGACGGACGGACGGACATGGCTCAATCGCTACCCGAGGTTATGATAAGCATTTTGGTATAAAGGACTTGGGGTCTGCCACGCCTCCTTCTGTCCGTTGCATACATTGCACAAATCTAGTATACCCTTTGTACCTTTAGTTACAGGGTATAAAAATTGCGGTCGGAATTTTAAGCCGTATTGTGAAGTATACATTGACAGATTTGGTTCTATTAATGCCTACGTTCCAACGTCTGGCCAAATCCTCAGATTCGTTAAGATACTCCTGTATTCTGTGGGCGGCTTCGTAGTAAGGAACGAAAAAATCAACCGCACAAGCGGTAAGAAGAATCTTCTCCTGAATGTCGGTCACAAATATACCATATAGAAGTGTTGCAGGGACATTTCCTTAGAATACTCCAGCTAAGGCTTTTTTGGCTGGCGACTCATTCTACAGTATTTGCCAAAAAAATTTCTGTTGGCAGGAGCGCAGAAGAGTGTAAATATTGGCAGACAGCGTTGTCTTTACCTTTGCCAATAGTCAAGGATGCCAGTCTCTCTCAAATGCCTACTGAATGTCCCGAAAAACTACATTGCAGTATTCTCTTTCTTCAAAAGCTTCAAGAAAATGGTCTGCAAAACAAAGCAGTTGCTCAGTGATGCTGTGTCCAGAGCGTAGGCCGACTTCGTGATCTGAGATTGATTTTACACGGTCCGAGAGTCTGGACAAACATAAAATAAAATATTTAAATATTTTTAAAGTTGACGGTTTACTCTAAATTGTCAAAATTGTTCAAATTCACGAAATTCACACATTTGCGAAAAATGTAATTCATAGAAATAAGAAGAGCAGAATCGTACTGTCTTATTAAATTTTGGTGAGCGACGTCATTGTACTATATATCTTCCGCAATGATGACGTCATGACGCTGGCTATCAATGGCGAATAGTATCGGGACGTGACGACTGATTTTTACTTTTTTTTTTTTACCTTCACTGTCCAGCGGAGTGTTCTAAAAATACTTTTATTTGGCGAATAATATCGGGATATGATAATTGACTTTTTTTGGCCTCAACTGTCTAGTGAAGTATTCTAAAAAAATTATATTTTCAAGAAACCGGTTTAGTTGACTCGAATGTCTTTAGACACGCAGTCATAATATTCATTTTTGCTTTCAAAATCTTTAATAGAATGTCAAAAATAACTTTAACAAATGTTAGATAATTTTCTTTCTCTTCCAAGGAGTTATGTTTTTTTAATTCAAAAATTTTATTTAATTGAACATTTATTAATTTATCATTGAAAAACTAAATGTTCACATACCTTTATTCGTTTACAAGACAAGTCAAAGCAAAATTTAATTAAATATTTAGATATCGATAAGTCAATATATAAAAAAACAAATTAATGTGTAAAAAAAAATTAAAAGAATAATTTTTAAAATTTATAGATATCGATAAGTTAATAAATAATAAACAAATTAAGTGTACAAAAAAAAAATGTTTAAAAAAATTATTTTTAATTTTTTTAAATTTATTTTATAATTTTTTTTTTTTTATTTATTGAAAATTTTTTTATTTTTTTTTGTTTAATTTTTTGCATGTCTTTATTCGCTTACGAGATATGTCGTGTCAAATAAAAGTCTACCTAAAAAATTAGATATCGATGAATAATAAATAATAAATAAATGCCTTATAATAATTGTTAAAAAAAATACTGGCTAGTACCTCTATCACATATATGAAAAATTCATCGACATAGTAGAAGTTGCCCGCTTCGCCAATAAAAAAATTTAATTTTATTTAATTATTTTCGTACATAATGTTAAATTAATATTTTTTAATTAAATATTACATAAAATTTAATACTAAACAAAAAAATTATATTCATAATTATAATATATATTTTAATTTTTCTGTCATTTCAGTCTAAGTTCTGTAAAATAACTTTTTTCAAAAAAAATTCTTGGTTTAGGGAAATTTTGCATTTATTTTATAAAGATCTAAAAACTTAATTTATTATTAGTTACGTACATAATGTTAAATTGAATATTAGAGGAAAGTGGGGTGAATTCGGAAGAATTTATTCGTAGATTATTTGGAGTGACAAACAATTTATTTTTTCAAAAATGAAAGTTGTGTCGTTTAGGGCATTGCATAAGCTACATTGTGTCAAAATTTCAGATCGATACGAAAATTTTTTGTCAGGTAGATTGATATCCGAGCAAAAAATGTGTAATTCGTGATTTTCGATTTTAACATTTTATTTCTTTATTTTTGGTAAAAAAAGGTTGGATAATAATTTGAAATGAATGAATGTGAAATGGCCGGAAAAAATGTTTTTATAAAAAAAGAGGGAAATTCTGAAAGAGCACTGCTTTTGTCGATTTTCACTGCCTTCAGCATTTCCAACAAATAATCAGAACTTGGAACCGGCTTACGGGGATTTGTTTCACTTTTTTTGTAAGTTCTCGGCATTTTGACACAAAATTAGTTGAAATCCGTGCTGAAATTATATTCAAAATAATTATTTGGCTCTTTTCGACACTTCCGGATTCACCCCAAATCGACTTCTTCGAAACGAAGTAGCGTCATTCTGGTGGCTTGCAAAAATCGAAACGAATCCTTTAGCATTTTTTAAGTATAGAGTCTAAATACTATTATGGCTATAGTTACATTTGATTTTAATCCAGAAAATGTTTAAACTTTAGCGACATAAAAACTTAAAATAAAGCAATTTTTTTAGAAAAATTATACTGAACAGAAAAACACGTGTACCCGAGTCGGAGTATTATCAAAAACCACCTTCGGTCATGATGTTTATTTGAAAATTGATGTCATAATCAAAAGTCAACTCAGAAAGCCGTTAGAATGCGTTTCCGGTTCACCCCACTACATAAAATTTAATACTAAACAAAAAAATTATATTCATAATTATAATATAAATTATAATTTTTCAGTCATCTCAGTCTAAGTTCTTTAAAATAACTTTGTTCTAAAAAAATTTCTTGGTTTAGGGAAATTTTGCATTTATTTTATAAAGATTTTTTTTTTTTATTTCCAGAAACATTTTTTTTTTAATTTTCTTACTATGTATAACGTTCTCTGTGTTTTTTGTTAAGAGATATTTTTTGAGTTTATAAGATATTAGGATATTTTTTTACAATTTAAGATGTATTGGTTTTTAAATAAATTACTCAATAGCGGTTGCATGTCTCATACCAAGATGAAGAGCACCGAAACGACCATACGCTCTGGAAGAGTATTTAAACTTTGCTAGAGACTCCTGCGGATTGTAGCTGCTGCTGTTAAAATGGCCGCATAAGCGATTTTTATTTCGCTTTGTAAGTTAATTTGCGCACTATTGTCTCCCTGTTTATTGTCGTTGTTGGTGTTGTTGTTATCCAGGATGTTGTTGTCCTGAATGTTGTTGATGTGGCTCGTGTACTCCACCCCTCGCCTAGACCTTTTGTGCAATGATTTTGCTTGCCGCGCCTTTTGCACTTTTTTCCTATCATTTTCTTGGTCTTTTTTTATTTTTATTTTTAATGTAATTCAATTTCAATGAAATTTAATCGCCCGTACATGCGGTCGTCAACACTCGGAACCACTCCGTGTACCCCTCGGAACTTGCTTGCTGCTCCACACTGCACCAACTTGTCGCACATTTTACATTATTTGCGTCATTTTGTGGTGGTTAATTTCAATGTACGCTTTACTATTCAATTATGTTGCTCGTTCAACGCATTTTTTATGCACTTGCTTTTTGGCATTGTCGCTTGTGACGTCACTAATGCCTTTATTGTTGCTGCTGTCTGTTGTCACATTGTGCAAGTAGTTGCTGTAGTTGGTGTAGTTGTTGTAGTTGTTGTTATGGTTATGACCAGGCGATTTCATTGTTATGAAAAATTAAATAGACATAAATCATGCTAATGGCGCATTTATAATTTATTATGCTTTAAACCCTTGTTAAGGCCACATCAAATTTATTTATGCAATTTGCAATTTATGCGTCGCCTTTTGTGTTCCCCAAATCAAAAACTGTATGGTGGATGAAAGCCGATTTAAGCTATATCGTTTGATAATTTTCGCATTTCTATTGTATGTTGAGTATAATATGAGCTACAGCTCATGGCTATCATGTATTTCAATTAGATGATTGCACATCAAAAAAACAAAAGTGCTTAGATGAAAGTTTCGAAATGAGCTCGTAAAAATGATCAAATATCAATTGTGGGGTTAGTCGCGACACAAAAACAAGGGGTGTCTGGTCTAATGGGGTGCTGTAAATGCGCTTGTACTCTTTCAGTTGGAAAAGTTAATTTTGACGATAAGTTGGTATATTAGATATGAAATTAAAAACGCTGAAACGTGATTTTATTATATATTATATTTGCCTCTATAATGCACTTTTTTTTTCTCCGTCCATCAATTATTTTCTCGGGCACTCTTGCGGACACTTTTGGAGCTTTCCGTTTTTTCTATTTTCCGTCTTTTTTCTCACAGACAATTTTGGGGCTTGGCGTGGGTACTATTTTTCTCTCTTTTGAAAGCAACCTTTTTTTATTTACTTCTTTTAATTACCGGTTTGGGTATTGGCAAGCAAAATGAGCAGATTATGGAGCCACTAGTTAACTATAAAATTTTATATGAAAGTGATTACGTGTAAACTTCAACAAGAGTGTACAAAAGGGCATCTTATAGAACTTCTCCAAGCTATGAAGATTCCTAGATTTCAATGTTATAAGCAATATCGATTTAAATCAAAAATCTCTATTAATTTAAGCAACGCCATTCGGATTCGGCTTCTTTGGATTCTTCGAACATTTATTACAAGAGATCCCCATGCTCCACCTAAGGACCACCGACAAAACAATCAAGTCAGGGAAATTATATATATTTAAGTCAAACAAAAATTTCACTCTTTCAATACATTTTATTTTTTTTATTTCATTTATTCATTAAGCTTAATAATGCATTTACTTTGTTCAACTTATTTACAAAACATTTTTCACACTCGGAAGCTTCGAGGTATAAAATGTTAGACTGCTTCCAATAGGAATATCCTATGAACAGTACCATTTAGGCGTGACGTTACATATGTATGACAAAAGAAAAATCAAAAGCTAAGTTATGAAAAAGTTTTTATACTATCGTTAATTATCAATTAAGATAAAAATATGCTAAGCGTTACGCTAAAAAAAAGTAGTGGCTTTGATTTGGATTATGAAATTGCCAATTTCTGCGAATGGGGAAAGTCTTTTCGTATAAAACGTTTTTCTAAGTATGATTTGAAATTTTGTAGGTTAATTTTGCAAGTTTTCCATATTATTTATATGGCGTGACGTTACTCAAATTTCCTTTAAAAGTTTTTTTGAAGAAAAAAAATATTGGCTTCAATATTCGGCAGTGCTGCGGTAAATGAATCCTAACATTTTACTCGGATTCGTTTTGAAACCGAATGTTTGTACGCATTCAAAACTAAAATATTCAGCCATGCTCCAGAAAACGAAAAAACCAAATCGAAAATACATTTTTTTGACGATAATTTATTTTTGTTTCGATAAATTCGAATATTTCCCTTATTTTTCCAATAAATTCCCATGTTGTGTTGGCTCAAAATTATTTTTGTTTGATACAAAACAGCTGACATGGTTGTCGCAGCTCTGCACCTTTTTAATACGTTTAATTAAAAAAATATTGCTAGTTTTTTATTATTATTTATATTAAAAAAAATTACACAAAAATATTACTTTAGCAAGAAAATTTGTTAAAATTAAACATAACTTAGCTATTTTTGTTACAAGGGAAATTTTCTTTGGGTAACGCGGGAACCCTGTCGCATTTGACATGTACAAAAAAAAATCGTTTTGGGGGTTGAATTAGAAAAAAAAAATTAAAAATAATTGTCAGTAAATATCTAACTTGAAGTTGGCATAAATATAATCTAAGAATATCAAAGAATATTTTAAAAAATATTTCAGTATAAAATTCGTGCTTTTTTAAACCTATTTTGCCGATTCGTTTAAATTCCTCTTGCAACAAAACATTCGGTTTCAAACCACATGAAAAATTCGTTTTGGTGGCATTGACCACCAAACAATCTGGTTTATAAACGAATGCGAGTAAAATGTTCGGATTCGTTTTCCGTAGCTCGACCGAATTTTTTAAATATTCTTAGATTATATTTATGCCAATTTCAAGTTAGATATTTATTGATTATTTTAATTGTTTTTTTTTCTGATTCAATTCAAGTCCACAATTCAAAAAAAATTTTTGTTAATACGATCAAAATTTATTCGTTTCAATTATTTGGCCGATAAGTAACTTTATAAAAATAATGATAATGTAATGATTAAAAATGGTCCCAAGATCTTATCATGAGCAAAACATGAACTTTAATTTTTTAAGCCAGATTTCTTGCCATCCTACAACCTGAGCTGTGAGGAAGCTTGAAACTTCTTAATTCTATAACTTTTGAATATTTTTACTTAATAATACAAATTAGAATATATTGGTCATGGTGGACCTTTCTGATCATATAAATAATTAAAATATTAAATATAAATTTTCAACAGATACGGTTGAAATATTTTTTATAAACATCAACAGTTTGTTAATTTTTCTGAATTAATTTCAAAACACAGGGGGGAACACTCCCATTGAGTAGGCATTAAGATAAAAATCATTAAAAAGCATTAAAAAAAGCTTCTCTGGAACAAAATTAGACAGACCGTACTGTTGATATACCATCAGCTTTTGTATGCTCAAATAAAGGCTTGTGTGAGCCTGTTCATCAAAAACACTTGATAAAGATTGATTTAATTGTTTGGAATTGCATAATCACCAAAGTGGTTTTAGTTTCTGTCTCGAATTCCTCAGCACCCTTTATAAATTTATTTATCTATTTAAATATTAATTATAATACAATAATAATACTATAACTAATAAAGATTAGGGCAACGAGTAACTAGACCTTAGACCCTATCGTACGCAGTTATTAGATTTCCTTGTCTATTTTACAGATCTTAAGATAGTTAAATATAGCCTCGATATTGGTTTTGCTTACAATTTGAAGTAGTGAAGATGGTATTTTATTTGAGAAAAGAGATTGCCTTAAATTGTCAAATTCTGGGCAGATGTCAAGAAGGTGGACTGTAGTTAAGACCTGCCCACAGTGTTGGCACGTTGGGCGTTGATCCCCCGAGAGTAGGTGGGCGTGAGTTTTATGGCAGTGTCCGATACGTAGCCGCAAAAATGCGCTAATCTTTGTACGGGAGCAATCAGTTGGGAAGTGGAGTGTTGAAGGCCTTGTAGTAGTGTTGAAACGAGTTCCACTCTATCGCTTGTTGGTTCTTCAGGTGAGATTTTATTTCATTTAGATAGTCTTTTGCGGAACAGGGTGCAAAGGTATATAAGGGTGACTGCGAGGCAAGTTTAGCGGCCTCATCTGCTAATTCATTGCCAGCTATCCCTTTGTGGCTGGGTACCCAAAAAATTTCGATTTTGGCTGGAGACTTGATACATGCATCTCTTATAAAGTTGATAACCTGATTACGGTTGCTGATATTTTTAACTGCTTCTATTGAAGATAGGCTGTCCGTGCAAATGACGAATTTTCCTTTTTGATGTTGGGCAAATCGAACTGCATGAAGAATGGCTGTTGCTTCTGCTGTAAATACTAAGCAGTAGTCAGGCATCCAACCAGCTGAAATTCTCAATCCACATTTGTCTATGACGGCAAAAGCAGTTCTTCTTCTTCTTCTTATGTCCTGTTACTCCTAGTGGAGCATAGGGCCATCGTGACTTGTTTCCATTGATCCCGGTTTCCGCTATCTTCAACTTCTCTTTGCAGAGTTCTTCGCCAAGTTGTTTTCGGCCGCCCTCTGCGTCTGCTTCCTTGTGGATTCCAGTCCAGTGCTTGTCTGCATATTTCGTTTGGCTGTTTACGAAGGGTATAGCCCTCCCACCGCCATTTCCTAAGTTTAATTTCATTGGCAATGGGCATCTCTCTGGATCTTCTGTGGAGATCTTCGTTTGATACAACATTCGGCCACCAGATTTTGAAGCAAAAAAAAAGCAGTTTCATTGTCATTTTTTGTTCCATCGGTGAACAGCCATTTCCAACTATTAAGCCGGAGGTGGGATGATTAATTTGCAAAAGCCCTTCTATAGACTTTGCCAGGAGTGGAGTTTTTTGGATACTTCTGCAATGTGGTGATTAAGGATGCAGGTCGCAGGAGCCAGGGTGGCTGTTTGGGTGTGCTGCTGTCTAAAGGTGGAATGATGTTAAGTTCCTTGCATAGTGCTGAACATCGCCGGAGCGTAGATAGAATTCGAAAATTTCTATTTTGCGTGATTTTGCGGAACTCTATTTGAAGGTATCGATTTGGTGTACATAGTAGTTTCGGAATTAGTTTGGCAGTGGTTTCTTTTATTAAAGACTCCAAAAAGGCAAACATGCCTCTGCCAAGATGCATCTTGTCCCTTTATAAATATGCAAAGAATTTAAAAAAATTCAAATTAGTTTTATGAACTCTTTTTTAATTTTTGGAACGAAATATCTTGACGGAGCTTGGTGATTCAATTAATAGAAAAATCGTGACGTAACGAAATGAGATTTTTTTCATTAAGTTTTCGATGATCGTGAACAATCAAATTTTTTTTTGTACAAATTTTTGAAATTATTATTATTCTATAAAAACTTCTAGCTTTCAAATGGCTCTCTTGCCCTTTAGGGTGAATTGTACCATCAACAAAATAAGTGGAACGAACTTCGTACAAAAACAAAAGAAAATTCTCACTTTTTTGAGTATACCCGTGCTGTACATATTTTATCTATATTTTTTTTCGTGCACAATTTCTTTAAAATCAATTTTTTAATAAAAAGATTTTGTTCAATATTCAAGGTAGAAATATTTTGCAATACTATTGGCAAATAAATTAAGAAACTTTTAAAGAAGACCATTCAGTATTACATTTTTTAATCACATCAAAAACATAACCCAGTGAACAAAAGTCATGTTACCTCGTGCATCTAGTCACTTGTCTTATATGCCCTCATTTCTTTATATCAATCCAAAGCAATTGGCATTAGTGATGGCAACCCCCAAAAGCCATAATAACAATTATGTATAATTAAATTGATGTACATATAGTACATATGTACATATATGAGCCATGTGAAAGCTTGATTGACTTGTCTTGACCCAAAACCTGACCAAATCTAATGCCAACACATGTTTGTTATGCACACAGATACACACAAACACACAGATACTCAAGCACACACACACAGATACTCACACTCACACAGTTTCTCGCTGTATCACGCACACTTCGCAATATCTGAATCTGCATAAACAAACAAATTTAGAGAGATAGTAAGCCTAAAAGGCCAAAAGCAGCAGCTGGACAGCTGCCAAACATATCTATGCACATTATATACTAATGGATATTATATACATACAAGGTTGTGTGTGTAAGTATCTGTGAGTCGCCCTTAGCAGAAACATATTTGCAAACCACTAATTGCTATTGACAGTTATGGTTTAGTTTGGGTTTTGGTCTATAAGTTGCTCCTGGGATTAAAAATTTAATGAGCTTGACTGAGAAGGCAGCAATGTCAAAGCCCAAGGCAGAAATCAATGTATATATAACTTGGCAGGAAGCGAGAGAGTGGGTGTGTGTGTGTGTATAAAATTGGGATTATTATTACAATACCCTGTAACTATTAGGTCAAGGATATTTTGGATTTGTGCAGCGTAAGCTACAGGAAAATTCTTGTACTTGATATGTAGTCATTAAGATCGAAAATAGCATTAACTAGGGACACCTAATATAAAAAAAATACACAAATAATACAAAAAAAATAAATAAATTAATAAAGTAAGATAAGGATAAAAGATATGCTTTATTTATTTAAAGAGAAAATAAACAAAATCGTGTTTTTTGTCTAAAATTTAATGAAATTGATATATGTCGTCAACAAGTACGCCTCCAAACCCACTTCCCTTCTAATACTCAATGCCGAACATTTTGATCCATTCAAAATTTGGGATCTCATTTTGAAAAGTCAAATATTCGTCGATTTTCGTTAATTTTCCCCAAAAAAAGGCGATAAAATCCAAAAAAATAAATATCAATAATGGATTGCTCGAAATCATTTTTTGGTACTCACTATAACCAAAATTTTGTGAATATAAATATGAACAAACTTAAAAGAATAGTCTTTAATTTTATAAAAAAAATTGGAGATATCGTTTCTCATATAAAAAAAATCTGTTGGTCACCGGCGTGCTCAGTGTCATCATTTATTTTTGAGTGTAGACATTTCTCTTTATACTATTAAAAAGTTTTATACTTGGAGCGCCGTGCGCGTGAGGTAAGTGATAGGTGAGGCCCCCGAAGAACATATTATAATTAAAAAGGATTCAAGACAGTCGGGGGCGGTAGCCTACAGTACGATACTCGGCACCCATTTTCTCAAAAATAAATTAATAACTGCGCCAAGTGTTGCCGCAATATGTCTAAGGTAGTGAGACTCAGGGAATTCAAAGAAAAGGTCAACCTTTTTTTGTTTATTAGACTTACCTTGATGCCTCATTTTGCTTCAGTTGATAGGGATTAAAAGATGAAATTGATACGGTTGAAAATAAATGTAGTGGATCACTTGTTAAATCGATCTCTTCGATTTTGATGATTTTTAAATATTTAAGAGAAATGTTGGCGAATATTTATCATGCATTTTTCTTATTTATCGACTTATCGATTACTGAAATATTGTGTAGACTATTCATTGACAAGACTTTAGCTGTAAACGAATATAGATATTGAATAAATTTTTTTCAATAAAGATTAAAACTGTAAAGGAAACAAAAATATTTTTTCAATGTCTTTTAATATATTTTTTTAAATTTTATTATTTGATGTGAGATATGTGGTCATTTAAAAATAAAAAGAGTGTTAGACAGTGTAGAAATTGGACTAAACCATTTTTTTTGAAGGTGTGGGTTTATTTATTTATTTATTTTAGGATCAACATATAATATAATCAGTTGATTAATTAAAAAAAAAAAGATTAATTTAAAAAGGATAATACAAAAAGAAACTTATAAACAAATTTTTAAAAATATTTAATATAATATAATATAATTAATATTAGGTAGTTTGCCACTGACCCGTTGGGGGAATTTTATTTGCGTGGTGGCCAGCTATGCCCCTACCCACAGCCAATTGTGGTCAGTAGCAAACAAGTAGAACCAGCAATCCAGAAAATAATCGGACTCCGGCCCGTTGGGGGAATTTTTAACTGGAGCCAAGGTGGTTCAAGACAGCTCTCATCAAACTGGATGGCGAAAGTTCACTTGAGAGGATACGCGCCAAGTCATTAAAATTCGAACATAAAACTCTAAAAGGCTCATGTAAAGCATAATTTGTAGCGCATCTCTTAAGAGATAAGGGTACAAAATTTGTAGAGTAGCGTCTAGGAATGTTAAACAAAAGCTGCCGAAGTAGGAAAGGGGAATCAATGGAACCAGTTATGAGTTTATGCAAAAAAATAGCATTAAGAGCAATCCTACGATTTTTCAAAGAAGGTAGATCAATTAGAAGAAGTCTACTGGCATAAGGAGGCAAACGGATATTGGGGTCCCAATTTAAGCTTCGTAGAGCAAAAAGGAGAAACTGTTTCTGAACAGATTCAATTCGTGCTTGATATTTTTTGTATTGAGGGCACCAAACACAGGAACAGTACTCAAGTCCTGGGCGAACGAGAGCAGAATAAAGAATCTTGGTCGTATACGGATCATTAAATTCTTTTGACCAGCGTTTAATGTACCCTAAAACACACCTGGCTTTATTCACAACTGTAGAAGCATGGGTGTTGAAGGTAATTATACCCTGTACCGTATGGTACAAAGGGTATATTGTGTTTGTGCAAGCCGAAAATGTATGTAACGTACAGAAGGAGAAGTCGGAGACCCCCCAAAGTTACCTAAAGTATGATCAGAGTGACTAGAGAAGTCGATATACCCATGTCCGTCTGTCCGTCTGTCCGTCTGACCGTCTGTCCGTATGAACGCCTAGATCTCAGAGATGGTAAGAGCTAGAGCAACCAAACTTTCAGATAAGATCCGTTATTTATCCATAGGAGACAAGTTTATTTTATTTTTTTGATATCGGGACTACATTATATAGCTCCCATAGGGGTGTTTCAGAGGACCTCGAAAAAAAGCAAAAGTTTTAGATGGATAATTCGTTTGCTTATGAAGATATCATAACCAAATTTGGCAATCGGAAGTTTTTTAGAAACCCCCAGCACTGTACCAAATTTTATCAAAATCGGTTGACTATATCATATAGCTCCCCATGGCATAGGACCAATCGGTCGAAAATTTGTTTTATGTACAAAGTTCGTTGTGTTTCGTTTGTTTGTGAAGATATTGTAACCAAATTTGGCGTTAAGGAGTTTTTTAGAGTTCCCAAGCACTGTACCAAATTTGATCAAAATCGGTTGACTATATCATATAGCTCCTATAGGACCAATCGGTCAAAAAATCGTTTTTTGTACAAAATTCGTTGTGTTTCGTTTATTTGTGAACATACCGTAACCACATTTGGCATTCAGAAGTTTTTTAGAGATTTTCAACACTGTACCAAATTTGATCAAAATCGGTTGACTATATCATATAGCTCCCATAGGGCCAATCGGTCAAAAAAACGTTTTTTGCACAAAATTCGTTGTGTTTCGTTTATTTGTGAACATACCGTAACCACATTTGGCAGTAAGAAGTTTTTTAGAGTTCCCAAGCACTGTACCAAATTTGATCAAAATCGGTTGACTATATCATATAGCTCCCATAGGGCCGATATGTCGAAAAAAAGTTTTTGACTAAAAATTCGTCTGTTTTTGGTTGTTTATGAAGGTATCATAATCTAATTTGGCAATCAAATGTCTTTTGGTGTTCGTAAGCAATTTACCGGATTTTATTGCAAGCAGTGGTACAGGGTATCCCAAAGTCGTCCGCGCCCGACTTTAACGTACGCCATCTTTTTAGGCTCAAAAGTAACACCTAAATCAGTACATAAAGAGATACGCACCAAAAGAGAACCATTTATGGAGTAATTTGTTGGTTGTTATAATTTGTAAAAAAATTTAGATAATTCAAATCTTTACAATCCATTTTTGTTTTTGTTGGTACTTTCAATAAATAATTTTGTTAGAAATGTTATAAATAAAACACTTTTTAAATCGGAAAATGGGCACAAATTTAATTACATTTTTAAACCCATTGAACTTTTTTGGTATTTTTTTTTCATATTTTAATTTGTTTTTAAGTTTCTATACACTGATAATAATAACAAAAGTAGTGCAATAAAACTAGGTTAAAAAGAAAATTCACCAAAAAATTCTTTAACCAACTTACCGATCTTAATACAACATTTTCGGATAAAGATTACAAAAAAAAATGTTTTCTCACTAGCTCATACATGTAAGATTGATTATTATGTTGATGATTATTTATATTATTAAAAATTACAAGTAGAACCTATATCTATGTGAACTACTGACAATTTGCGACTTAAACGATTCGACTCGATTCGACTGCTGCTTACGACGGCTTTTCGTGACTGACTTCTTCTTCTCGCTGACGCTCATCGCTGCTGCCTCAGAACTGCCAACTCGTGTCGCTAGGCACCTGTACCGTATGATACAAAGGGTATATTAAGTTTGTGCAAGTCGAAAATGTATGTAACATACAGAAGGAGACGTCGCGTTGGAGACCCCCCAAAGTTACTTAAAGTATGATCAGGGTGACTAGAGAAGTCGATATACCCATGTCCGTCTGTCTGTATGAACGCCTAGATCTCAGAGATGGTAAGACCTAGAGCAACCAAATTTTCAGATTAGATGCGCTATTATGTCAGGGGAGACAAGTTTATTTTATTTTTTTGATATCGGGACTACATTATATAGCTCCCATGGGGGTGTTTCAGAGGACCTCGAAAAAAACCAAAACTTTTAGATGGATAATTCGTTTGTTTGTGAAGATATCGTAACCAAATTTGGCAATCAATAGTTTTTTAGAGTTCCCAAGCACTGTACCAAATTTGATCAAAATCAGTTGACTATATCATATAGCTCCCATAGGACCAATCGGTCAAAAAAACGTTTTTTGCACAAAATTCGTTGTGTTTCATTTGTTTGTGAAGATATTGTAACCAAATTTGGCATTCCGAAGCTTTTTAGAGATCTGCAACACTGTACCAAATTTGATCAAAATCAGTTGACTATATCATATAGCTCTCATAGGACCAATCGGTCAAAAAAACGCTTTTTGGACAAAATTCGTTGTGTTTCGTTTTTTTTATGAAGAAATTGTAACCAAATTTGACAATCAGAAGTTTTTTAGACATCTTCAACACTGTACCAAATTTTATCCTAAGGGAGCTATATCAAATAGCTCCCATAGGACCATCGGTCAAAAAAACGCTTTTTGTACAAAATTTGTTGTGTTTCGTTTGTTTATGAAGATATTGGAACCAAATTTGACATTCGGAAGTTTTTTAGAGATCTTCAGCACTGTACCAAATTTTATCAAAATCGGTTGACTATATCATATAGCTCCCATAGGACCAATCGGTCTAAAAAACGCTTTTTGTGCAAAATTTGTTGTGTTTCGTTTGTTTATGAAGATATTGTAACCAAATTTGACAATCAGAATTTTTTTTAGACATCTTCAACACTGTACCAAATTTTTTCAAAATCGGTTGACTATATCATATAGCTCCCATAGGACCAATCGGTCAAAAAAACGCTTTTTGTACAAAATTTGTTGTGTTTCGTTTGTTTATGAAGATATTGGAACTAAATTTGGCATTCGGAAGTTTTTTAGAGATCTTCAACACTGTAACAAATTTGATCAAAATCGGTTGACAATATCATATAGCTCCCATAGGACCAATCGGTCAAAAAAACGCTTTTAGGACAAAATTCGTTGTGTTTCGTTTGTTTATGAAGATATTGTAACCAAATTTGACAATCAGAAGTTTTTTTAGACATCTTCAACACTGTACCAAATTTTATCAAAATCGGTTGACTATATCATATAGCTCCCATAGGACCAATCGGTCAAAAAAACGCTTTTTGTACAAAATTTGTTGTGTTTCGTTTGTTTATGAAGATATTGGAACCAAATTTGGCATTCGGAAATTTTTTAGAGATCTTCAACACTGTAACAAATTTGATCAAAATCGGTTGACTATATCATATAGATCCCATAGGTCCAATCGGTCAAAAAACGTATTTTGAACAAAAATCGTTGTGTTTCGTTTATTTGGCAAAGAAATATCTTTTGGAGTTTGTAAGCAAAATATATGAGACTTGATTGCAATGTGGTGGTACAGGGTATCCCAAAGTCATCCGTGCCCGACTTTAACGTACGCCATCTTTTAATCATATTTTTTTTGGAACAATAGTCTACCTTATCTTTTAAATAATAAATATTTCGAAACGTACGAAGGGACTTCTAAATAATTTATACCTTTATAATAATAATACAGTCCCATTAAAAAAGTGCCGTGATCTGTTTTTTTCTGCTTCTTTTTTCTTTCTTCTTGTGTATTCACGCGCTGAAGTCGAATCCGCAAACAGTATTGGTCCAACGGGTCTGAGTTCTACCTCAACGTTAAAAAATCCCATATTTTTATCAATGCTTTTTGAGTCGCTGAATTCGAATCCGAAGACAAAAAGGCCTTAGTACGTTGTGTTTCTGAGATAAACTACAAAATACCCTGGGGTTTTTTCCGTCCGTTCTCTGAACCTGAAAATCAATTTGGTTTTTGTGTAGCTGTGTTATATACATAACATAACTTAAAAACAACGCACAACATTTTTTTTCCAGTTCGATTGCGCTTTAGTTTTCTGAGACAGTCTCCAAAACAGGGTATTCCACTTTCGGACATAGAATCAACAGTATCATACTTTTTGTTATGGTATTTTTCAATAAACAAAGTATATAACTGGGTGTCTATGAGTGTGTGTGCTTTTGTGTGTGATTGTTGTGTCTAGAAATGACAGCAAATAGACTTTTGATTTTTCCAATACTAAAGGGAAAGTAAAATGCAGGGGTTTATTTTCCAACCATTGTTGTGTGTTTTTTGTACTTCCCTAGACTATGCTCTTTGGCATCCCTGGATATTAAGCTGTATGTTTATTTGTTATCCTGTGCGTGTAAAGCAATTTGTGAAGTAAACTTTGCAGCAAATACTTTGTCTAAATACACAAAATTAATTTTATTACAAAATGCCCCCGGCTGGGGTTGTACTGCTGCAAAAAGGAACCCCAACTTTTGAGTAAACCCTAAGGCATAGCTGTTTGGTATATATGTACATACAAATGGTAAATGACACACACTCATAACTCATGCAGCAAGATTATTATGAAATTTTTGAAGTTTCGACTGGTTACAAGGTGTTATAAGTGTGGCTTTGGGCCATTTTTGGGCAGCTCTTGAGATTTATGTGTAGAACTGAAGTAGCTATTTGCTAGAAATGCTAAAAAATGTGATTTTGAGCACAGCTGTTGAAGGACACTTGAGAAACTCATAAGTTTGGGGAGAATTGTGTTGGCTCATACTTTTATTTTTCTTTGATGTGGCTGTTTTCTATAACTGTAATAGATATATATGTTGTGTAACGGAGAAAAAGAGCATTTTCGCTCGTATGAAATACGTAATAAATAAAAAAAGATGGCTTACGATAAAAACGGATGCGGGAGACTACCCTGTACCACTAATTGCAATTAAATCCGATATATTGCTTAAGACATCCAAAAGACATTTGATTGCCAAATTTTGTTGCGATATCTTTGTAAACTATCGAAAACAGACGAATTTTGCACCATAATCATTTTTTACCCGATTGTTCCTAACGGAACTATATGATATAGTCAACCGATTTTGATCAAATTTGGTACAGTGCTTGGGAACTCTAAAAAAATCTCAACTAAATCTCTCAAAGCTTACGATATCTTCAAAAACACAACGAATATTGTATCGATCGGTGCTTTGGGGGCTATATGATATAGTCAACCGATTTTGATAAAATTCGGTGCAACCAATTAAACTAGCTTACACGCAAAATTAACCTAAAAAAGTGTTTTTAGGGTAATTTGGGGTCGAGAAACACGAAAATGGCAACCTTCTTTTTTCTTAAGCACGGTTTTCGATATATTTTCTTAAGAAAAAAAAAAAGGTTGCCTACAAAACACTTTTTTAGCAAGGTTCACTCGATGACCCTTAAATTTGTAAACTAGTTTTATTGGTAAAAAACTGCCAAACACCAAAATTTGGTTACGAAATGAAAGAAGAAGAGATCTAATTTGAAAGTTTGGTTGCTCCAGCTCCAGAGAGACAGATGGATTCCAATCGGCGCTAAAAAATATACTCAAAATCGGGCACAAAAATAGCGCAAGTTTTTTTTATTATCATTTTAAAAAATTACGTTTTTGAATTAAGAATTTCTTTAGATAAACCCGAAAAATTGATTGCACAGTTCCAAAAAAATCGAAAGACAAATGCAAATAAACAAATCAACTTTTCTTTAAGTGTTTGGGGTCGCTAAAACCAAATCCGAGGTGCTTTTCTGTCTGGGTTATTCCAAGGTAGCCCTCGAAGATGCATATCTATACAATTTAAGGAATTTATTTTTGGAGTTATAGTTTTTTTCAGAAGAAGAAGTATTTTTCCAAATAAGTTCTCTTTATAAGTAGGCATTAAGAAAAAAAATGTTGTATTAAGGGGAAAATCGCTTTTAGGATCTAGCAAAAAATATATTAGACAATAGATTCGGGTTCACGACCCCATTACCATAAGAACATAGCTCCATTCATTGACACTTTTCATTCTATTTTTTTTTTTTTTTTTTAGCTGTGCTGAAAACCGACATACTTTAAATAAACTGGGAAAAGATATTAATACGTAACCAAAATATTATTTACAGAAATATTATTTAACATTTTAATAATCTTCTAGGTTTACAAAAAAAAAGAAACCTTAATTTAAGAATTAACACAATAAACGATTTCAGTGGAAAATTGCTATTATACTTTCATTTTATTAATTATTATTTAGTAAATTTACTTATTGTCTGAAGACAGATTGTAAATCAAATATGAAGAAACAAAAAAAAAAAAAATGAGAATTATTTTTTATATAGGAAAACGAAAAAACCAAATCGAAGAATTCGGATTCTGTTTTGCGAGCTCCGAAAAACAAATTTTTTTGCCGAAAATTTCATTTTTTTTAGATAAATTCGAATATGTATTTCCCTTATTTTTTCGATAAATTGTCATGTTGTATTGACAGGGTTGCCGCAGCTCTGAACCTTTTTATTACTACCTTTGTTAAAATATTGCTAGCTCTTTATTATTCTATCTTTCAAATAAAATTACACACAAATATTTCTTAAGCAACAATATTTATTAAAATAGACTCATCTATTCTTGTTACAATGGAAATTTTCTTTGTGTAACGCGGGCACCCTGTCGCATTTATCGTCATGTGTTCGTGTATGATATGCCGATTTGTTTTAATTCCTCTTGCAACAAAACATTCGGTTTCAAACCACATGAAAATTTCGGTTTGGTGCAATTGGGATCACCAAAGATTCGGTTTCAAAACGAATCCGAATAAAATGTTCGGATTCGTTTTCCGGAGCAAGCCCGTTTATTTCAAAAATGTTAATTTAAGAAAATGTTTACACGTAATTCACAAGTTTTATTTATTTTAATTTTTGGTCTTAATTTAAGTTTTTTTGATGATGCCATCTGAATTTTTGATCTTGTTTAAAGTTTCATAATTTTTTTTTGTACTTTCGGTTTCTTGAACAGCCTCGTGTAACCCTTATACAAAACACAGTGTCGACCTTTTGCTCCTAACCAGCACATCCTAAGTAAAGTAGCTACTTAAAGACTGCTCAACGAATTGCCTGAGATATGATGCGTCTTTTTGATTTAAGTTTAAAAAAAAATTCAAATGGTTGCAAGTTTTGACTTTAATTTTGGTAGAAATACATTTTAAAAAAAAAAAAAACCAAAAAGCATATTCCACGTACGGGTAACAAATATATCGATGTCTTCAGCTACCCAATTTTCATAAGAAAACTCATACGCCACATTGTCAAATGCAATTTGTGTGCTTAACACTGCCTGAAATAAGATTTCTTCTTGGTTGTTATTTTATTTTTTTTGTCATGAAACTCAATTGGACAGCTAACCTTAAAGCGTTGTGGTAATTTGAGCTTACGGTAATGGAATTTTTAAGTGAATGTCACACAAATCCTGATATACACATACATACGCATATATATAGCGATATATAAATGTATATATATGTATATATGTGTTGTATGTAACGCAAACAGCTGCTCAAATATGCAAAGACTTGGCCATAAACACAAAACACAGTTTGCTTATTACGTATACGACCTGTTGTGAAAGAGGCAACAAATACATACGAATAACGCTAAAGCAACGCAGCGCGTATGAAATGTGTATTTATGAGATACTATATATGTGTGTATGTGTGTGTGTGTATCTATGTGTGCACTGCGCCCCTAAGCATGCTACAAAATATATATTTTGTAGACAAAAGCGATTTTTGCGTTTATTTGCGCTTATATGCACATCATCTATCATCAAGTTAACAGTGCACAACACACATAGATACACACACACACAGACGCCCACTGTGCTGCACATGTGTTTGTACTTATTTATATTTGAGTGCTGCCAGGCATGACTCCCCTTAGTAACTACAGCTGCATCAATTTTCATACTAGTTCCATTATTATGATTATTATTAACTTAAATAGAAAATACTTGACTGTTTCATAAATCTTGTACCAAAGTTCCTGCTGTGCGTAGAACTTTTACTTTTTTTCGATGTTGTTGCTGTTGTTGTTGTTGTTGCAGCAAAGCGTCAAGTAGATTTATGTATCTAGTACTTTGAGTTTATTTGCCTGACGTTGATTTTTCCTTGATGAGTTTAGTTTGATTTATTTTGCCAGATGAGCAAACAACTTAATGACAAGCTACTTGAATTATAGTTAGCATTCGTCATACCACAGCATGTGACCAAAAAATGGCAAACAACAGCTGTTAAGGATTTGATAAAAAATATGTTGCTCAAATAGATGGAGATATCAAAAAAAAAAATGTGTATTAATAAAGTCTTAAGTAGAAGAGGTTGAGAGTTGAGAAATGATTTAGATGATAAAATGAAACTTCTTTTTTTTATTTGATTTGTTGACGAAATTTGGAAATTTTTTGGAAAAGAATAGTGAAATGCTTGTAAAGAAAGAGCTGAAATTTGCACAAAATACGACCCATCTGGCAACGCCCAACTTCAACTTTCATATATGCGTACATGGCGTATACGTAATTTATACTTTTCCCACTAGCTCTCAAAAACGGCAATACTGAGCGAGCTCATATTAGTTTTGTCCTGCAGAGCATTAAAAATAATCAAAATGGTGGTCAAACGACAAGAAGTATATTTTATTTTACGATTTTAAATTTAATTTTTGTGAATTTTTGATTACACATTTTTTCTCATAAGTGGCTTGTATACTATAAACATAGACCTATATATGTAGTGCAGGTATTGGTTGAAAATTTCGTATAATATTTTTTATTCGCGTCGCTATGAAAAATGATACAGTGGGGCAAACCCGACCTCTAAATGGTGAGGCCAACCAGACGTCCAGCACGAACCAAAAATACGCCAGCAAGCTATTGGGACAGCAAATTAAATAACTCTGATTAGTTACTTAGCTATTCATTCGACTTTCATTTCGATTTGTTTTTTTTTTTTTTGTGGCGGTTTTTTTTTTTTAAATTAATACCTAACTTAAAACTATAATAAACATTAGTTAAACATATATACATTAAAAAAAAATCAAATACATAGTCCCAAATGGGCGCTCAAGAATTACAGTATCAATTAAATTTTAATAATATAAAAACATCCTTTTTCGAATAGTTAAAATGTTACAATCTTAACTTAATCATTAAACCGAAACATTACATTTTATTTAAATAAATACATTAGGTTTTGTAAAACAATAACATGCTTTTTTAATTTATTAGCGAAAAACCATCAAATTTAGATCACATCTATGCCTAATCAGACAAAAATAATAGGCGGTCGGGTTTACCCCACCATTTTCGAAAAATGGCCATATCTCAAAAATTAATAATATTCAAAATAAATCAGCAGTTCTAGAAAAGCGTTAGCTTCAATTGGTTTAATCGGACAAAAATAATAGGCGGTCGGGCTTACCCTACCATTTTCGAAAAATGGCCATATCTCAAAAATTAATAATAGTCAAAATAAATCAGCAGTTCTAGAAAAGCGTTAGCTTCAATTGGTTTAATCGGACGAGTTGCTCCGATGTCAAATAAGCATTTTATAGCCAAAACCAATTAGTTGGACGGACTTGCCCCACCTTACCCTAATACACTAATTTTACAATTTGCGAAAGTCTGTGTAAAGTTAACTTAAAATCCCTTAACTTCACATTCATTTTGAAATCTTTTATCGTAGTCTTCACCAACTTTTATACATCTTCAGCTGAGAATTGGTGGTGAAATTTTTTTCCCTAATTTTCACAAACTTATAGACGTCTTGATCTGAAAATTGGCATACGTATTAAGCCCCGATTTAGTTCTAGCGTACTGGCTTAGATCACCTTACATCCCAACACCATCATCATCTGTATGTAATGAAATCTTTAAAAGAAGTTTTGCACAGCTTCTATACGTTATGTATTCAATAATAATATAATTTTCTTCATTAAAACCGAATTACTTTTAATTCAGAAAAAATTACCTACAATTCCCAACTGCTTTAAGCAAAGCTGGCTACATTTCATAAATTCTGTAGTTTGATTTATGCTCACACATTGTTTTACTTTTATATTTGGTCCTTTTTAAACTTTAGCACTTTTTCTTAGTTAATTTAATTTTTTTTTCTATGTGCTCTCATTCTTTAGTTTTTCACGAGCTTAACCAGCGAGTGGACGTTTTCGGCGTAGGTAAGATTCGGCACATTACAGTTTTTTAGAGCTTGGCATTAGTCGATTAGTTATTATCAAATAAAGATTTTCTCTTTTTCATCTCAGATGATTGTCTCATCTAATAGTCTTTTCAAATATTTGCTTTTGTCATCAAGTTGTTTTATACACAACCTGACGAATGCCGGAGAAATATCTTATAAACAAATCATATTAAGCTTCTTCTTCTTTTGGAGCTTAAAACAAATGGAATCTATTAAGTGAAATTATAGTCGATTTTTACTATAAGTATTTCATCTCGGAAGATTGTCTCAAATCATGAGTTTGTTTTATTTCAGAAGAATATCTGAACTCAAGGGTTTTTTTTATCTAAGATGTAAGTTTCATCTCCTTAGACTGTCTCATCTTATGAGATTGTCTCATCCAATAGTCTCTTCAAATGTTTGCTCTTGTCATCTAAATTGTTTTATATGCAACTCGACGTCGTTGTCTTATAAACAATATATATAGATCAAAAGATAGCATATTTTGAAGCTTAAAACAAATGCAACCCATTAAGTGAAATTGAAATCGACTTGCTAAATTTTCTCTCAGATGATTGATCATGAGTTTGTTTTATCTCAGAAGAGTATCTCAGCTTATGTGTTTGTTTTATCTCAGCTAATCATCTCAAATCATGAGTTTGTTTTATCTCAGAAGATTGTCTCTACTCATGAGTTTGTTTTATCTCAGATGTTGGCTTTATCTCATAAGATTGTGTCATCTCATGAAATTTTCTCATCTTATGGGATTGTCTCATCTCATAGTTTCATCAAATGTTTGCTTATGTCATCTTAGTTGTGTTATACTCTACTTGACACCTTTGTCCGAATATCTTATAAACAAATCATACAGAGCTTCTAATAGCATATTTTGCAGCCTTAAACAAATGTTATCTATTAAGTGAAATTGAAATGGATTTTAATGAATTTTATCTCAGATGATTGTTACAAATCATTAGTATGTTTTATCTCAGCTGATTGTCTCAAATCATGAGTTTGTTTTACTTCAGATATTAGTTTCATCTTATAAGATTATCTCATCTCATGGGATTGTCTCATCTAATAGTCTCTTCACTTGTTTGCTTTTGTCATCTTAGTTGTTTTATACTCAAATTGACATCTTTGTTCGAATATCTTATAAACAAATCATAATGAGCTTCTTATAGCATATTTGTCAGCTTAAAACAAATGCAATTTATTAAGTGCAGTTAAAATAGCTAATATTGTTGTTTAATAGATGCGTTTAAACAAGTACAAAGCCTTTAAGCAGCTCTATAGACATAATGCCATTAACTCGATGATTGTCTACTTGTTTGTGTTAATAATGTTGTTGTTGTTATTGTCATTCAAGGCAATTTCCTTAATGTCATCTCAGCTTTGTCTGTAGCACATGGCCATAATTAACACACGTTATTGTCAGTCAGTCAGAGAGCTGAGATGAAGACAAAAGTTTTGTGTTGCAGCAGACAGAAGAAAGCAAAGAGTGACAGAGTCTGGGTACGATTCAGGAAACTTTAGTTAAAATACACTCATGACAATAATAATTATTGTCTTTATTATGCTCGTGTGTATGTTTTACTCAAACTTGAACAAGTTTTGGCATTTTGGGCTAAATTGCCAGACATTTGTCTTACCCGACAGTCAAATAACTCGCCAAGTATCTGTATCTTTTAGCATGTGCTAGAGGTGTATCTAAAGCATTTACTTTTACATTTTCTTTTCTTTTGGCATTTCTTTTAGCTTTTGTCTAAGTATTAGTCGAGCTCAAAGACATCAGCGTCTAGAGTTTTCTGCTTAAAAGCTTTTCATTTAACTTAATTAACTTATAACAATTTTGGTGGTTTATTATCTTAATTTATAACCCACAGCATAAATTGTTGCCTGGTTGCAGAGACTCCAAAGAGCTGCTCCCACTCTCAAGTCAAGTGGATTTTAAGTGAATTAAATTTGTAAATTTACTCCAGCTTAATGTTATATTAAATATACATGTGTGTTAAAAAGGTTATTTTTTGTTTAATACTTCAATGGTTTTTATGTTTTGAAGACATTAGCCTTCTTACACTTGATTTATCACCGAACTAAACTGCTCTAAGTATGCTATTTTTTTATGGTAGTACCATATATAATGGCTAATCCAACTAATTTATTTAAAATGTCCATTGATGTCACAACGAATGAACAACAATTCATCAAAGGTCATGTCGAAAGGATGGACTTTAGGGTCAGAGCCAGAATCCTTTGTATATAATGTAATCCCAAGCATTTCTTTTGTACAATTCAATCTTCAGCTCTGTAGCATGTAATTAATATTGAAAATTGCGTACGCTTAAGTCGGACATGGTTCTAGTTGAAATGTCCTTTAAGGCGGTGCGCCATAGGAGACTTTTGTATACCCTTTTTTGCAAAAAAAAAAAAATCATAGTAGAAATAATGAGGGAACTTTTTAATATCCCAAAAAAGGGAATTTTTTTTTTTATATGAAGTTTTGACGTTTGGTGCGGAATTTTAGCGTGCGGCGTATGGGCCTTAAGTCTGATTGTATGGTCTCTAATATCCGGTTTTTACTGGGAAGATCATTTTTTATTAGAGCACAAATTATATGACATACTATTGAACTATACCTTGTATATTTTTTAAAGAATTTTGGGAGTTGAAGACCCAAACAGCTAGTGATTCGTTATTCTTTAAGCTATCCTATACGTTTTGAATTTAATTCGACAAGGCACTTAATAATATCGGAATACGGCTAGCCCATTACAGAAAAAATTGCTAAACAGGGCAAATCGATAGAGGGAATTGTGTGTCACCAGCATTTTGTTTAACAGGCTCATATAATGCTAATGCTATATTTCGAGTATAACTCTAGCTCATAAATAACAATATAACAACACGAAAAATTAACCTTCGGATAAAAGTGATTTTTAGGGTAATTTTGGGTCTAGAAACACGAAAATGACCACCCTTTTTTGTTTTGTAAGCACCGTTTTCGAGACTTTTCGAAAAACATGTTTTTGGGCACTTTTTTCAGTTATTCGTCAATATCTCGTGAATGAAATTTTGTATCGCCATGAAAGACAATTAGAAGGTATTGATGTGCTCTTTACAGTGATATATGATATGTACGGATTAAGTAAAAAATATTGAAGTTACAAGCAACAAAAGTCGAAAAAAGTGTAATTTTCGACCATATTTCTAAATTACAAATTTTTGGTTTGCTTTTTATTAACGAAAAAAATTTTTAAAAATTATGTCAAGCTTTAAGGCCCATACGCAGCATGCAAAAATTCCGCACGGAATGACAAAACTTCATATAATAAAAAAAATCCCAAATGGGATATCCCAAGTCGAAATTTTTCGAACTGCGTATGGGCCTTAAGGTGCAAAATGTTCGCGTTTGATGGATAAATTCTTATTGCTTTTTTCTCAGTGTAATATCTTTATGCACTGACAGTTAAACTTGAAAGATTTTTGGTATATATGTATATTTTTTTTGAGCTTTTGATGTTTTTAACCGATTTTGATTATTTTGATACCACAGATGTAAAAAAGATGGGGCATAGCTCTTACAGTTACTCTAGTTACATCTCAAAAGATTAAATACTTGATTAAAATTGTGTGAAAGTAAAATAGGATGGCTATCGAGTCTTATCTCATATTTTTTTTCAAAAATTTGAAGTCTATAGCTTTTTTGGTCCCTGAGATCTCCGCGTTTTTACAAACAGACGGGCTTGACTATTAATCAATTTGCTAAAAATGGGAATAGGAAAGAAAATTCAGTACTATCCTACCTATCCCGAAAAAGGCCGATGTTCCATTTTCATTCCGTTACATGGTTTTTCCCAGTTATCCGACCTTAAATTTTTTTAATTTAAGGCCCATACGCAGTTCGAAAAATTTGGCACGGAATGACAAAACTTCATATAAAAAAAAATCCCAAAGGGGATATCCCAAAGCGTATAGCCTTTAATGTGCAATTTTTTTTGCCAAAATTTTTGTTGGTAGTTCCGGTTTGGCATGATAGAATAAAGCCCATAGTTTTTTATTCTTTTTAGATTTGGAAATGCTTCCTGTTACATACATTGGGACGCACTTAACATACCCTTTAAATCTATGAGTAAGGGATAGCAAAACCAAAGAACCGAAAACTTACATTTGAATTGGCATAAAATGCAATCACAGCAAAAATGCTAGAGAGAAGAGCTTTTGAAAAGAAAGTTGATGAAAGTGCGAGTGATTGCCATCAGCAGATTGACAAATGTGATGTCATTTGGTATATTGAAAGAGCGCCAAAGAGAGGTTGTAGTGAGAGTGGCTGAATGAGTGACATACTTCTAATGATTAGCAGTTTGGTTTGGTTCTGGATTTTGGCTAAACTTTAAGTTTCGGCATCTTATTAATTATTTTGCGTTTAACGCGCTTTTAGGCATTAAAAGTTGAAACTTGTTTTTGGGTCCAAAAAACTTTTGGCAACTCACATAACAGTTAATTTGTCTGACAGTTACAGAGTTGCCGTTATGGGCGTGCCGTGACTTGCAATTCTTCCCCCTCAGCTTAATGAGCCGTAAGTGAGTAGATAAATGCGTCTCTCCCTTGGCACTGACACACACACAAAATGCCGCTCATTCTAATAAGCCAAGTTTAAAGTTATGCAAAAATAAATACAATAAAAAACTAAACTTTTTGGTTTGACAAACGGCACTGGCAATTAATTTTGAAAATCATCAACATCAACAATGTCGAATGACTTGGCATAACAGTTTTTGGCCAAGTCAGGGATGTCTGTGTGGGAACAGGACATTAAGTAAGTACTCTACTCATTACTGAGCTGGTAATGTTGTTGCGGAAATCATTCATTTCCAGCTAAATTTAAATTAAAATTTGAAACATTTTGGAGCATTTTCTTTGGCAGCTATTTTCGGTGAGAATTCACTACATTAGGGCATGTTAGCTTGTTTGTAGTGTTTGAAATTAAATGACGTCAGTTTGTCCTAGGAAATACAACCTTGCCGCTACTGATAAACTATCGGGAATTTTGAAAAAAAGGAGTATCCCTCAACAAATTTATAGGATTTCTTCTAAACAACCATGTATGCAAGTTTTCTGGCTAAAGGCCCATACGCAGCATGCAAAAATTCCGAACGAAATGTCAAAACTTTATATAAAAAAAAAAAAACCAAAAAAGGGAATTTTGCATGCTGCGTATGGGCCTTTAAAAAAAAACTGAGAAAAAACTTTAAAATTTCGCTCTTAAAATAATAAAATGCATTTTTTAATATTAAGCAAATTTTCTTGATTTGAGAACGTTAAGCTGGAATGTTCTCGATTAAGCAAAATTTTAAAGTTTTTTCACAGTTTTTTTTTTTAAAGGACCATACTCAGCATGCAAAAATTCCGCACGAAATGTCAAAACTTCATATAAAAAAAAAAAACCCAAAAAAGGGAAATTAAAATTTTGCTCTTAAAATAATAAAATGCATTTTTCAAAATATTAAGCAAATATTCTTGATTTGAGAACGTTAAGCTGGAATGTTCTCGATTAAGAAACTTTTCCAATTCCGCATTTACTTAAATTTATTTATTTTTTAACAACGATAACTTTTGAATTTTATATGACTTCGAAACGGTTAGAAAAATCTTTTAACTTTATGATTTGATGCAATAATGGGATAAAAATAAAAAGTCCGAACTTAAAAACTAGAGGGCAGACAGCTACATGAGTGGCTTACGAACCTAATCAAACTCAAACAAAACTTGGTGCCTTGGAGTTTTTGGAGCTGCTGATTTTGAATTAGATCTAAGATTTTGATAATGATGCTGAATTGTTTTAATTAAGTGTTGCATTTTTGTGAATCTTGGAACACTCAGATGTACAAAATTGATGGGGCGGACCCATTACATTAAACAAAGGCGAATTAAATATGGCGATTCCAATATGGCGGGCCTAATTCGAATAAAAATTCCATACTATGCAATTTTAATTGCATACTTTAAGGAAAAATCTTCTGTTCTTTCAAAATAAATAAGTCAGAAAAGTTAAGAGCGGAATGAAGAGAGTCAAATTGCTTAACAGGATACGATTTAAAATGGGCAGAGACATGGGCATAGACAGGCGGATCAAGCTCTTCCCGAAGGCAGGGGTTTCTAAATTTTTTTTTGTCCACTTTGTTACTCCTTCTGGGAGCTTAGCGCCTCTACAAGAGCCTTCTTTCTCTTGTATCGGTTTCAGTAATCGATTTTTATTTTCATTCGATCCGGTGATTGGCCAGATGCGACTTATCACAGCAGTGGGGCTGCCATCTACCGTCAAATGGGCGTGGCATCCCTTGGTGATACGGCTACCATCCAAGCTTCCAGAGGAAGAAGCTTATCTACTGGGCACACTTTTTGATCGCAGGTGTCATATGTCCTTGGAAGCCGCAACATTTATGGCGAAGATGAAAACCAAAATGACAGCAGCGGTTTGTGTATTCGCTTATCGCTTTCTGAGCTTTTTACAGCATTACTTTTTATTCTTCCTTGGAAAGCTGGAGGAGGCTTTGGTGGTTTTGTGTAGGGTAGAAAATATGAGAAAAGCAGGAATAATTCGTTTTGGGGGTTTTGGCGCTGGACGGTTCGTGGGTTCAAACCAGGGACCTCTGGAATGCGAGTGCAGCACGCTAACCACTGCACCACCAAGTGGTTTCTTAATTATTTGGTCCATATGTTTTAGAGAACATAGCCGCCACTACTATTTGAAAAAAATTGAAAAAAATAAATGTATTTACTTTGTCGTGCAGAAATGTAGAAGTGTCCAACAATAAGTTACACCAGACAAATTATGCACTTTTATCCGGCCCAAGGCCTTGGCTATGAAAAGTAGGGAGCTTTTGCCCAAAACTACCAGACATGGGCTTAGCCAGGGTACATCAAGCCCTTCCCCAAAACAGGGGTTTCGAATTATTTGGCCCATATGTTTTATGAATCACAGTAACCCCGCCCGTCTGAAACTAATTTCGTCATCGTCAGAGACTACGATTTCAAAAAATTTAAAAAAATAAATGTATTTACTTTGTCGGGCAGAAATAAAGTGGAGTCCCACAATAACTTACATTTAACAAATTATGCAGTTCAACCTGACTCAGACCCTTGACCACGAATAGTAGGGCACTTCTGCCCAAAGTGCTTTTAAAAAGCGTCAATATCTACCAGTGATTACATACTATTTATACTACTTTTGGTATTATTGACAGCTGTTTGTAAACAGCCAGCACAAGTATTTAAAACCAATTTTTGTTTTTATTGATGTATTTTATATCCAAACTTAATGCTTTTAAATATATATTAATTTGTTTCACAAAAACGTATCTTAACAAAAAAGAGCAATTATAAACAGCTGATTTAAAGCTCAGTTTGTTTATTTAGTACTTCTGTATTTGTGCGTCATTGTTAGAGCTACTCACGTCGGGCACTTCTGCATTTCTACCGTTCGACATTGCCCAGATGAAACTGTGTCGACACGACCGGTTATTGGTTTGGAAGTGCTTCATCCGCGAGAAACTTTTGTTGGATTTGATGCGTCTTGGAAAACCCATATAGACGATTGTCGCTTAGTTTCTGATAATATATATAAATCCCAGATTTAACGCCTGTCACGATCTTATAAACGGCAAATGTCAAACTTTCAAATAAGATTTTAAGATTGTATCCGGCAATATTATTAATTAATTTACGAAATACAAGAAAACAAATTGGTTTTGTAGTTCCTCTATCATATCCTGATAAGTATATATAGAACGGAAAATAATTTTATTGTAGGTAAATTAATGCATTAGTCTAATATTTAAAGCGTGATTCAAAATTCTACATCTACAAACAGCCAAAACGCCAAATATACGGCCGTGCTCCGGAAAACGAAACACCAAAACGAACAATTTTATTCGGACTCGTTTTCGCGTGTTCTCAATTCCACATTTTTTGCTGTCGCCATATACTCATATTTCCCTTACCATTGTCAGCACTGCTTTACACCTTTCGAGGGATATTATCCACGACTATGCTATTACAAGGGAAATTATTTTATGCAAGACATAAACTAATTAAGCAAGACATTGACCATATAAAAATTCGGTCTGGGTTGCTTCAGAAAAAAAATTATTAAAAATATCTATCAAAAATTATTTAAGGGGTTACACCAGTGTGGAGCATTGTTTTTTAAGGCCATTTTTTTTATTTTTTTTTTTTCTAAGAAACTTTATTTTAAATTCAAAATCCAAATAGGTGACGTTATTATACATAAATTAATTTTTCCAAAGTAATTAAAAAAAAAATTTATTTTGGCGACTGTAGAGAGCTACGAGTACATGACTAATTTTCGAAGAGGCCTTCACGGCTGCAGCTTTTTGACGTCGCCATTGATCTGCAACATAAAGACATTTTTTTCCTCTTAATCTATGGACCAGAAGCAAAAGAACCACATAGGGGCTTTCAAAAACATCAAATTAAAATAAAATGACATAAGTTTGAAAATAAAATTTTTTTTTCGTCAAAAAAAATCATGAAAGTAAAATACAAAGTTTTTATTGTTTTGACAAAATCCTTCGTAGTCACTATAAAATGGTGAAATGAAAATGAAGTTACAAAAATTGACTGAGTTATTATTGACTGAGCCATTCGAAAAAAAGTTGATTCGAGAAAAACGCGTTTAAAGTTTTAAAACAGGCCCGACCGCACGATTATATGTGGGGAAATTTTTTTTTTTTTGTAAAAAACCACTTTGGGATATTGTTTCTAAGAAAATTGTCCACCAATTTAGCTCAAAAAAAAATCGATTTTCTGTAGATTCTATACTGTTTTTACCCCTCATTATTATTGATTAATTTAATGATATAAATAGAATTTGAAAATATTAAGAATATTTAAAAAATTATTTCAGTTTAAAATGCGTACAATTTACAACCTATGTCCATTCGGTTTCGAGCCAAATAAAAAATTCGTTTTAGTGAAATTGGGAGCACCAAACATGTGGTTTCAATATTCGTTTTCGTTTTCCGTAGCAAGGCCGCAAAATTTGCCGCAAAGTTGTTTAATTGCAGATATTCTTAAAGGGTAGCTTTTATTGGCAATATTTTTTAAATGAAAACTTATGTAAAATAGGTTGTATATTTTACAAAAATTTCTTTAATGAGCTAGAGCTGGAAGAGCATATCAAATTTGGCTCTAACGAATCAGATTTTCGTTGCAATTTTTTCCACAACATTTTTGTAATTCAAGTAGCAAACAATGCAAAGTCATTGTCGCTGACTGTGCAGCAACAGACGAGAGCAACTCCTCCAAATACACAGTACCACTCCAATTCCAAACTCCACTCTATTACCCCCCAACCAAACCAAACCAAACCAAACCAAACCAAAAAAAAAGAAAATACAGAGATTTTCAATTGAATTGATTTTGAATGGTGCGACAGAAATACCAAAAAAGCGTCGACGTATTAAATGAAAAGTGCGTGAGTTCTACGCCCATTTGGAGTACGCGAACATTTCTATAAAATTTGATGGCCCAGACTTTCCCGGCCGCTGCGCTACAAACACCCTCCTTAACCCAACAAATACAGCCAACTGATAATCGTCGGCGTCTGTGTGTTGTCTGATAGTAGTCTGAGTGTCTGAGTGTGTGTGAGAGAGTAGTGTGAGTGTATGTGTGTGTGTCTGGAAGAGAGTAGAGTGAGAGAGTGACTTTTTTTTTTGTATACACGCTGATTGACTTTTGCATTGACATCTGCGCTTTGCTTGTTGCTGCCGTCCGATCTGTTGTTTGTCTGTGTGTGTGCGTATCTGTGTGAGTATCTATGTTTGTGTGCGTATCTGTGTGTGTGTGTGTGATTGTGTTTGTTGTCATTTTACAATAAACGCATTATGTTGCCATTAGTTGAGTGCTTCCTGTTGTTCGTTTGTTTGTCTGACTTCCGTTTTATGCTCCTGTTTGTTTTTGAGTGTGTGTGTGTGTGAGATTTTTCTTTTTTTTTTCCTGTTTCCACGTTTGTTTGCATTTTGGCCGGCCATTTTATTTTTTGTTATGCAATGAATTGGTAATTTTGTTAAATAGAATTTACACAATGACTTTTTATTTCTTTAAGTTTAGTCATTTAATTACAGTTTCACTTTGCACTAAGCTCAAAGCGTTATTTTTACTTTTTTTTTTTTGTTGTACATGAAAAGTTTTAAAGTAAGTAAAGAGATTGGATAAAAAAAAACATGGATACAAAATTTAAAGGTTATTAGCTTAAGGGCTTTTTTTGTTCGTCTTCTGTCGTCATCGACGTTTTTTGCAAAAAAGTCACGCAAAAAATTCAAATAATTAAGAAGCCAAGAGATTCGGAATTTTCTTTCCACCAATTTCATAAGCTCTAACATATTTCTAATTTGATATTTTATATCAAGACTGTCAAGAATTCTTTAAAAACAATGTCTTTTGTATAGGAGATGCCAATTAAATTAAATTTTGTATACATTTGATATAGATAAACCAGTCCGTTCCACCATCTCAATGTTTGCTGACGACACCGCAATCTTTTGTTCTGATTTAAGTCTAAGGAATGTAGAACAATCATTACAAGATTCAAGACAAGATCTCGAAAAATTTTACTACCAAAACAAATGCTATTTTTTTCTCTGGAAGAAGAAAATACTGTCATATGCCTATAAGACCTCTTCTGTTCAATAATTTCCCAATACAGTGGGTTGACAATGTTAGATACCTAGGAATAAACTTTGACAGGAAATTAATTTTTAGCCATCATATGTCTTTAACCATTAATAAAGTTAATAAAACAATTTGCATGCTCTACCTACTTATTAAGCGGAAATCAAATTTATCAGCTAACAACAAACTCATTTTAGTTCAAAACTATTTTTCTACCCATTCTGAAGTACAGATCATCAATATGGAAAAATTGGAAATTATTAAAATTTGTCTTAAATCTTACTTTTTACACAAATGCAAAATTTATCCATGCATGTTTTTGTGAATTTTTTTTTTTTTTTCCATTTTTTTAACTAATCTTAAGTAGTTTTGGTATTAAGGTTTTTTTTACTCCCATTTCCCTTATTATACCCTTTTTTTTATATAAAGGGTCATCAACCTTGAGTTTTTTTTGTAAAATAGAAAAAAAACACAAAAATTTCAAATGAATCGGAAAATCTTTATTATCAATAGAAAGAACCGTTCTTGCCATTCACTTTTTAAAAATAATCCCTTTCAAATGTTGTAGCTCGTCCAAGCGGACGTTTCAATTTTCGATGACGCGTTCGAGCATAATCGGCGGTATCTTGCGAATAACACTGGTAATGTTGGACTCTAATGCTTTAATCGTAGCTGGATTATCCACAAACACTTCGGACTTCACGTAGCCCCAAAGGAAAAAGTCTAACGGTGTGATGTCACACGATCTTGGTGGCCAATTCACCGGTCCGGAGCGTGAAATTAATTGTTCACCTAATTGGATACTCAATATGTCCGTTGTTTCACGAGCTAAAACCAAATGTCGTCGAGATCTCGGGCTTTAATTTCAGGTAGCAAATAATTCGTTATCATTGTGCGATAACGGTCGCTATTGACGGTTACGGTCTGACCAGCGCCATTTTTCAAGAAATACGCATGGCATGAAAACGCATGGCAACTTGACAGTACTCCCGCTTGGTTTATCAAAAAAAACCCTTATTGGAAAAAAAATCCTCAAGATTGATGACCCTTTAGAAAGATACGCTATTACAACTTGTTTATTCATGGAGGGAGTTTGGTGAAATGAAACTCACTTTTTTTTTCAAAAACAATAGAAAACTTTTTGACACTTCTGTCAACTTTTCGTATCTTCAATTTCTTAGTCATCAAGTTATCAACTGCCTCAATTATATATTTGAGAGATTTTGGCTTTTCTGTAATTTTCGGATCATCATTTTCTTCCTCATAGAAATAAAATCTTTCCTTCCCTTTGATTTATTGGACGTATTTTCCACTTGCAAATTTTTATTATTTCCCCATTGTCCTTTTTTGCAGTGAATTTTGCAATCCTTAAATTATAAAAGCAGTTTTTTCCAAGGACAACGCTTTTGTTTGCCACGCTCTTTTCACGCGAACACGTTTTTGTACTATTTGATCCCTGACAACGAGAAAAAAGAGAAGCTCAAGATCAAATTTTTTTGAGGACCATTTTGTATCTGAATGCGCACTCAATACATTTTTTATAGTCCTCGTCAATGTTGTCCAGCGCGTCGAAGAATCAAGAAATGCTTTCCAACGAATCCAAAAAATTCTTCATTTTTATATTGGTTGAAGCGGAAGGGTGCCCCCTCAAGATTTGCGCCTGTGCCAAGCGCCTCGTTCACCGCACCCTCGTTATGGCATTATGAGGTCGAGCTTCCCTCCAGATGCGCCAGCTTTGAGTGAAAATAAAATTTTATATTTTAGGCAACATGAATCTACATAACGAATCTACGAATCGAATACATTCCGGTGACTGTAGCTTCTTTACGTTTAGCTTTACAAATAACTGGATTTTATGGTGCTCATATCTAGAATTTGACCAATTTTGCGAATATCTCCCAAAGTTTCCAGCCGAATTAAAAAGAAACTGGCATCTATGAATGGCTTATTAAAAAAAGAAGGTGTAAATCGGCTTTTAATATTGTTGGACAATTTTTGGAGTAAGCCAAAAAGTTCTAGCAAACGGAATGCCAACGGAATGCTTGTGCAGATTTAGACCATAAAACGTAGCTTGTGGCCTAATTGGATGTTCTTAGCCCTTTTGATATTCTTAAAACAGGCAAAACATACACATAGACTTGGCCTAATCAATATCTTTTATTGTCCTCATCATTTTTATATAATGACTATCGGGTTTTGCTCTTTCCATTTTATGTGTTTCACACAAAATTTTTTTCTTTGTACTTTTAATATAAAGACCTAAAAAATCGTGAAAATACAAATTATATTGGTATTTGATAAAAGCGAACCAATATGTCATAGTGGGCTTCCCCGAACAACAAAAAACTTCATGACCTTTTAATTCAGTATGGCTAAAAAATTCAATTTTAATTTTTCTATTTTTAATTTCTTCTTTTTTTTTTTTTAAACAATTTGCTTTAAATTTTTAGCTTTGCAAATTTATTCGTCTCCTTTTTTATATTTGCTTGCTTAACCTACAAAAAAATGCATTTAAAACAAAAAGTTCGGAATTTCAGTTTGTGTGTGTTTGTTTTAAATACGAATTACTCTAAGTGTAAAAGAGTATATGAGTTTCGTGCAAATAAATAAAACATGACAAAGAAGGATTCCCGATTATATAATATGATCAAGAGTATTTTTGACAAAATGCAAAGCCTTTGAATGTGTCTTGGAAACCTCAAAATTTGAAACATAATAATAAAAGTAATAATCGGCCGTGCTCCGGAAAACGAATCCGAACATTTTATGCGGATTCGTTTTGAAACCGAATGTTTCGTGCTCCCATTTTACCAAAACGAATTTTTTATGTGGTTTGGGACCGATTGTTTTGTGGGAAGAGGAATTAAAAGAGGAAAAGTGTACGCATTTTAAAAGGATATAATTTTTTAAATATTCTTTGATATTCTTAGATTCTATTTATGCCAGTTTTAAGTTGAATAGTTATTGATAAATATTTTTAATTATTTGTTTTCTGAATCAACGCAAAGAATAGCATGCACAACTCAAAACGAATTTTTATATGGTTCGTGTCTTGCATAAAAAAATATTCATGTCTTGCTGAAATAGTTCAAAAAAATTTCCCTTCGTGGATAATTTCCCTCGAAAGGTGTAAAGCTGTGCTAACAATGGCGATAGCACCAAATTCGGATTTGGGAGCACGCAAAAACGAATCCTATTAAAATTGTTCGTTTTGTTTTTTTTGTTTTCCGGAGCAAGGCCGAATGTATAAATAAAACTTCAAACCGTCTTCCCTGTATAAGAAAGTTCCATTAACTTTTGGGTTGTGGAATCATGTGAGCCCAAAAGAAAACCAAAAAGTTTTTCTCGAGAAACCCCAGTCTTATTACTCAACAAATTGATTTTCATTAAATGAGCTTAGCTTCTGAATTCACTAATATCTTATTATTTTCTTGCAGGAAACCCCAGTCTTTTTACTTACGAAAACGGTTTTGCATTAGATGAATTGGCTTCTGAATTCACTAATATCTTTTTATTTTTGGTAAAAGAGAATGTAGGGTATACGAGCGTTTAACACCTGACGAGTGTTTCATTTTTTTTTATACAGTAAAATCAATTGATTGTTGCTCGTTTTTCCATTGTATAGCCATTTTGGTATAAAATTTACTTTTGTTGCTGTTTTTCTGTGTTTTGTTAAATTGACTTTTGACATCGCAAAAATCACAAATAAGTTCTTTTAATTTTATGCAGCCAAAATAGGATAAAAAATGTGGTACAGTCGAGGCGGTGCCCGACAGTGGAATACCCTGTACCTTTTGTGTCAAAAAAATTTTTCCTGCATATTCCATCTAAGAACTTTCCAATTGGAATTTATTTTTTTTTGGTGAAAATCGATATTTATACCTATAAGTTCCCTAAATTTTTACCCATTTTGATGAAACTCGAATGTTACAACAAAGAATTTATTAAAAGTATACGGGGTAAGTTTCAAGTTGGTATGTTGAGGGGTGTGGGAGAAAACACGGTAAATAGATTGCGGGGGGTGGGGGGACCGCATCGATAAAATTTGGATGTGGATTTGTTCATTAGAGCCGCATGAATGAGCTTACCAAAAATTGTAATTCTAGGTCAGTTGTAGCCATAATTGCGTAGAGTCAAATATTGACGCAGTTTATAGGCAAGGGGTGGTGAAATTTGCACATTTTTGACTATAACTTCTGTTGTATTTGTCCGATTTTGTTCATATTTTACACATAGATGCATGTAGCTACAACGCATCGCTCTGTTAAATTTCAGGTGAAAATACTTAACGGTGTGGCTAAAAACCGCGAAACTCTACTGCGGGGGAACGGGGGAAGATATTGACATGATTCAACAAACTTCATCTGCTTAGGAAATATGCGCACCAGCTGGTAAAGTTTCGTGTCTCTAGCTCTTATAGTCTCTGAGATCTAGGCGTTCATACGGACGGACGGACGGACGGACGGACGGACGGACGGACGGACGGACGGACGGACGGACGGACGGACGGACGGACGGACGGACGGACGGACGGACATGGATCAATCGCTACCCGAGGTTATGATAAGCATTTTGGTATAAAGGACTTGGGGTCTGCCACGCCTCCTTCTGTCCGTTACATACATTGCACAAACCTAGTATACCCTTTGTACCTATAGGTACAGGGTATAAAAATGTGGTACAGTCGAGGCGGTGCCCGACAGTGGAATACCCTGTACCTTTTGTGTCAAAAAAATTTTGCCTGCATATTCCATCTAAGAACTTTCCAATTGGAATTTTTTTTTTTTTGGTGAAATTCGATATTTATACCTATAAGTTCCCTAAATTTTTACCCATTTTGATGAAACTCGAATGTTACAACAAAAAACTTATTTAAAGTATACGGGGTAAGTTTCAAGTTGGTATGTTGAGGGGTGTGGGAGAAAACACGGTAAATGGATTGCGGGGGGTGGGGGGACCGCATCGATAAAATTTGGATGTGGATTTGTTCATTAGAGCCACATGAATGAGCTTACCAAAAATTGTGATTCTAGGTCAGTTGTAGCCATAATTGCTTAGAGTCAAATATTGACGTAGTTTATTGACAAGGGGAGGTGAAATTTGCACATTTTTGACTATAACTTCTGTTGTATTTGTCCGATTTTGTTCATTTTTTACACATAGATGCATATATCCACAACGCATCGCTCTGTTAAATTTCAAATGAAAATATTAAACGCTGTGGCTAAAAACCGCGAAACTCTACTGCGGGGGAACGGGGGAAGATATTGACATGATTCAACAAACTTCATCTGCTTAGGAAATATGCGCACCAGCTGGTAAAGTTTCGTGTCTCTAGTTCTTATAGTCTCTGAGATCTAGGCGTTCATACGGACGGACGGACGGACGGACGGACGGACGGACGGACGGACGGACGGACGGACGGACGGACGGACATGGCTCAATCGCTACCCGAGGTTATGATAAGCATTTTGGTATAAAGGACTTGGGGTCTGCCACGCCTCCTTCTGTCCGTTACATACATTGCACAAACCTAGTATACCCTTTGTACCTATAGGTACAGGGTATAAAAAGTTAGAGGTGTTCTTTTTTTTATGATAATACTAGCCATATAAACTCTATCTAAATGGAATAAAACATTCGCTAAATCCGAATGAGTATAAAGGGCTCTATTGCGCTGGTGATACATTTTTTTTTGATTAAAAACTATTTATTTATTTAGTAAAGATCAAACAAGTTTATAAAACTAACTTAACTTGTAGTAAAGCTGCGGCTTAATTTACAATTTATAATATAAGCATTAATACAAGTAAATTAAATAAATTATTTTTACTTAAATGTCTAGCGTCAATCGATAGTTCGATTCTAAAAAGGCAATCTCTTTGAAATCGATATTGAGCGATTTCTGTATTTAGATAAAAGCTGTTGGTTCTTATTTTTGAATTTTAAGTTTCCGGTTTAGAGCTGCAAAAAAGCAAGTTGGAATAATTGAGTCTGAAAAATGTATAGTGTACGGTTTGAAAATATAGTCGATAGAGATATTCCAATAAATTTTACAGCTCAAAATTCTCTACAAAATCGGCATACGAGATATTTAGTCTCCAAAGCACTGCGCACTTTCCAAGATCTTTCTCAAGAAAGATTATTTATAGAAGCATATTCTAAAAAAACTTGAAAGCACGGCTAAAATTTTATTTGCAAAAACACGATCACTAACATGAATATTTCGGCACAAATATTTCTGTAAGATTTTAAAATCTACTTTCATGCCAAGTTTTACGATATTATCTTTCTATTCCAAAGAGTTATTGTCACTATTGCACGGCACTGTCTACTAAGCTAATCGTTGAAGGTGTCATCACTAAATAAACATAATTTCCTCAATTATAGGAGTTACCGAATTTCTAGTTTTTTTGCAATGAATTGATGTAAACGAACCCACTTCTGAGAGGTTGAGATCACTTTTGAATTTGAAAGCTAAAAGAAAAAATCTTAAAAAAAGTTAAATTTTTGTTTAAAAAAACTCCACATTGTATTCCGAAATTTCAACTTTTATTGAAACACTATAACTTTGTTCTCCCCCAGGGGTCAACCGCTACAACCTATATCTTTATTCGCTGAGAAGATATGGTTTGTCAAAGATAAATTAATCGGAATTTGGAGTGATAAACATTGGCTTAGAATTTGGGCTTAAAATAATTACAAAATCAAGATTTTTTATTTAAAAAATTTTAATTCAAGAACGGCATGCTTAAACCATTAGATTTCCAATATTATATGCTAAGGGGGCATTTTGATAAGTCAGTAACTTTAAAAATTTTTTTCGAGTAGTAACTATGAATCGGCCGTGCTCCGAAAACGAATAGAATATTCGAGCTCGTTTTGAAACCACCAAAATTAATTTTTTATGTGGTTTGAAACCGAATGTTTTGTTGCAAGTGAAATCAAAACGAATTGTTAAAGTAGCTTAAAAATTGCAAGTAAATTGAAATAATTTTTTAAATATTCTTAAATTTAAAAATTAATGTCAATTTAAAGTTAGATATTCATTGATAATTATTTTTTTTTCTAATCAACCTAAAAAATAGCATGCACAACATAAAACGAATTATTGGTATATACAGAGATGGTTCATATCTTGCATAAACGGTTCATGTCTTGCATAAAAAAAATTTCCCTTGTTATAAAAATTGGAAAATTTTAATTAATTTTAATAAATATTGTTGCTTAAAGGTCCATACGCAGTTCGAAAAATTTCGCACGGAATGACAAAACTTCATATAAAAAAAATGTGGTACAGTCGAGGCGGTGCCCGACAGTGGAATACCCTGTACCTTTTGTGTCAAAAAAATTTTTCCTGCATATTCCATCTAAGAACTTTCGAATTGGAATTTATTTTTTTTTGGTGAAAATCCTCATACCTATAAGTTCCCTAAATTTTTACCCATTTTGATGAAACTCGAATGTTACAACAAAGAATTTATTAAAAGTATACGGGGTAAGTTTCAAGCTGGTATGTTCAGGGGTTTGGGAGAAAACACGGTAAATGGATTGCGGGGGGTGGGGGGACCACATCGATAAAATTTGGACGTGGATTTGTTTATTAGAGCCACATGAATCAGCTTACCAAAAATTGTGATTCTAGGTCACTTGTAGCCATAATTGCGTAGAGTCAAATATTGACGCAGTTTATTGGCAAGGGGAGGTGAAATTTGCACATTTTTGACTATAACTTCTGTTGTATTTGTCCGATTTTGTTCATTTTTTACACATAGATGCATGTAACTACAACGCATCGCTCTCTTAAATTTCAGGTGAAAATACTAAACGGTGTGGCTAAAAACCGCGAAACTCTACTGCGGGGGAACGGGGGAAGATATTGACATGATTCAACAAACTTCATCTGCTTAGGAAATATGCGCACCAGCTGGTAAAGTGTCTCTAGCTCTTATAGTCTCTGAGATCTAGGCGTTCATACGGACGGACAGACGGACAGACGGACGGACGGACATGGCTCAATCGCTACCCGAGGTTATGATAAGCATTTTGGTATGAAGGACTTGGGGTCTGCCATGCCTCCTTCTGTCCGTTACATACATTGCACAAATCTAGTATACCCTTTGTACCTTTGTACAAGGGATATACCATATGGGCCTTAAGCTAATATAATTTATAAAATTATTCAAAAGACAGTTTAATAAATTACTGGCAATATTTTAATCAAACCAAAATATAGACGATAGGAAGTAGTCGAAAGGTTCAGAGCTGTACTAAAAAAGTGTGAGGTTAATGTGAAATTGGAAGCACGCAAAAACGAATAAAATTAGTTCATTTTTGCTTTTCGTTTTGCGGAGAACATCTAAATTTGAATATTTGGATATGAAAAAGCTATCGTCGTGATGGCTGCCTTAATTTTATCATTAGTCCAACAGTTGTCACCATTGCAAAATTTGAAGATTATGATTAAGATTTTCTGTACTCCACCATAATCTTTACATGTAAGGCCCTTAGTGACCATTTTCTGTTTGCCAACCTAATTAAATGGCTGCCCAGGTCGAATGAAAATGTCATCACAGATACAAACGACTGTTTTGGGGACTTTGAGAAAATCTTTTACATATTTGGGAAAAATTAAAAAAAGAAAACATTTGACTAAATAACTCGCGCTGCAAGGATACTATGTTGAGTAATAAAGTGCCTTTAAAAATAAAATTTTATATTTTATTCCCTGCCTTGTCAAATTTCCTTATACATCGAGATTTTAAAACCCCAACATCCGCAATTTAAATAGATTTTACGGAATTTCATTATTTTTTTATCGCATTTTTCTGTAATAATTGAAAATTATGTTGAACAACGGCAATGTCCTTAAACACACATACACCGACACACACATGCATAATTGGTCACATACACGCACACACAGAAAGATATTTACGAGTGCGTTGGCCATGAATGTGAATGTGTCACCTACCATTTAAGGATAATTTCGCTAGCAGCGACAACGGATAATTAGTTTCGCTAACGAGAAAACTTTAACACTGTGTCCATTGCTATCACATGGATACATTCACACACAGATGCACGCCAACACAGTGTACGTGTGACACATGATGGGTTCTGCTGCCACATGTTAACTCAAGTAGTGCCACAAGCAACAACAACAAATACAACGACAACAAGAACAATAAACATCAACACGATGTTAAGTATAAATTTTCGTTCCTATCGAGAAAGAAAGGACATTCAGCTCTCTTTGGTTCTCGTTGCTGCTTGCTCCTGTTGCTAATAAAACGATTACGTATGAGCGTGTGTGTGTGTGTGTCTGTGTGTGTATCTATGAGTTTGTTTGCGTGTTAATTTTATGTTGCCAGAGACACATTCTAGCGTTACATAGTATCTACAACATAATGATGTTGTCTGCTTCTTGCCAAGGCACGATGAAAACAATTGCCATGATTGTTTATTTATGACAAATTTTATGAACTTGCGAACGAGTCAAGTGTCAGTTTAATATCTAGCACAGCCAGTAAATAAGCTACGTTGTGAAATACATATATATGTATATATATAAAAGGATACATAGCATATGTTTGAGAAAACTTTGTTGTTGATTTTGTTGAGCAATTGATTTTTAAAGAAAGTATATATCAACTAGTAGGCTTTAAAATAAACAAAATGAAAGTTGTACGTATACTTAATAAAGTTTGCAACATAATAAAAGTAACAACAAAAATATACATATATATGTATATGTACAAAAAAAATAACTAAAATAAAAGCCATACTATTGTATGCTAACTTTATGTCTATAAATAATTGACATTAGTTAAAACAAATTAAAGTGAAAAAAAAACAATAAAATAAAGCACAATTAAAAAAGAATGAATACAAAAAAAATAAATAAATTATTTAAAACGATATAAATTAAAAAATTTAAATTACAAAACAATACATACAACAAGTTCAGAATATAAAATTAAATTGAGAAAAAAATTTCAATAATTCTTTCATAAAATTTAAGGGTCATTCACTCGTAAAAATGTGTTTTTTAAACACAAAAATTACATTCATTTTTTTTTTTTTTTTTAAAACCGCTTTCGAGATTTTTTCGAAAAACATGTTTTTGGGCACTTTCTTCAGTTATTCGCCAATATCTCGTGAACAACATTTTGTTTCGACATGATAACTAGATCGAAAGGTATTGATGTGCTTTTTACGGTGATATGCGATATATATAGATTATTAAAAACCATTTAAGTTACAAGCAACTAAAGTCGAAAAAAATTATTTTCGTCATTTTCGACCATTTTTCAAAATAACAAATTTTCAGGTTGCTTTCATGTCGATACAAAATTTTTTTCACGAGATTTTGACGAATAACTGAAAAAGTGGCCAAAAATATGTTTTTCAAAAAATCTGGAAAACGGTCATCATTAGTTTAAAAAATCGCTGGGGCAGTTTTCAGTAATTTATGCATCTAGACCCTTTAAGAGCTTAAACTTCTAGATTTTCCAACTTAGATAGGATTTTCATGTGTGGATTCCTTACTAGAATAATTTTAGTGGACAAAAAACTAACAAAAACCTTTATTAATAAATAACTAAGTTAATAAAAAACCATATTTAATTTAATACTCTTATAACTAACTTTATTAAAATAAAACAAAACAAATCTTTCTTTATTTTTGAACAGTTCTTGCCAAATAAAGAAAACGTTTAAAAAAAAATAAAATTAAGAAAATTAAAAAAATAAAATAAAAAGTAAAAAAATGGAATGGATGCAACAGAAAAATACAATAAATTAATAAAAAAAAAAACAATAAACAATAATTTTTATAAACAATTAATTTAATATTATACGGAATGAAAAAAAAATGGATAAAAAAAAATTTTAAATGTTCTAAGACCGAGAATGCTTTCGAAAAATTATTTTATCAAATATCACCAAAACATTGGGAAATAACATTTTCTTTATTTAAAAAAAAATGTATTTACTTTCAAATAGTTTTAAGTTATTAATTTTCATGAGTTTTTTTTTTTTAATTTTTTGCCCACTAAAAATATTTTATCAATTTTTGTTTTAACATAATTTTTTAAAAATGCTAATAATATCTAAGTAGAAAAGGCTAGAAGCCTGAACTATTTATTTTATGCATATTAAATCTCACAATTTATATGTCAAATTTTTAGAGAATAAAAAAAAAAAACTTTCAAATAGTTAATTAAATTACTAATCTCTCATTCCTTAAAATTTTTTTGTCGCATTTACGGATTGTTAATTTTTTTTATATAACCGAAATAAGCACGAGATATTTATACCCTGTACCGTATGGTACAAAGGGTATATTAAGTTTGTGCAAGCCGAAAATGTATGTAACATACAGAAGGAGACGTCGGAGACCCCCCAAAGTTACCCAAAGTATGATCGGGGTGACTAGAGAAGTCGATATGCCCATGTCCGTCTGTCCGTCTGTCTGTATGAACGCCTAGATCTCAGAGATGGTAAGAGCGTTATTATGTCAGGGGATGCAAGTTTATTTTATATTTTGGATATCGGTGATATATTATATACATAGCTCCCATAGGGCTGTTTCAGAGGACCTCGAAAAACCCCAAAAGTTTTAGATAAATAATTCTTTTGTTTATGAAGATATCGTAACTTTTGGTACTCAAAAGTTTTTTAGAGTTCCCAATCACTGTACCAAATTTGATCAAAATCGGTTGACTATATCATATAGCTCCCATAGGACCAATCGGTCAAAAAAACGTTTTTTGCACAAAATTCGTTGTGTTTCGTTTGTTTATGAAGATATTGTAACCAAATTTGGCATTCGGAAGTTTTTTAAAGATCTTCAACACTGTACGAAATTTTATCAAAATCGGTTGACTATATCATATAGCTCCCATAGGACCAATCGGTCAAAAAAACGCTTTTTGTACAAAATTTGTTGTGTTTCGTTTGTTTATAAAGATATTGTAACCAAATTTGGCATTCAGAAGTTTTTTAGAGATCTTTAACACTGTACCAAATTTTATCAAAGTCGGTTGACTATATCATATAGGTCCCATAGGACCAATCGGTCAAAAAAACGCTGTTTGTACAAAATTTGTTGTGTTTCGTTTGTTTATGAAGATATTGTAACCAAATGTGGAATTCGGAAGTTTTTTAGAGATCTTCAACACTGTACCAAATTTTACCAAAATCGGTTGACTATATCATATAGCTCCCATAGGTCCAATCGGTCAAAAAAAACGTATTTTGAACAAAAATCGTTATGTTTCGTTTATTTGGCAAAGAAATATCTTTTGGAGTTTGTTAGCAATATATCGGACTTGATTGCAATGTGGTGGTACAGGGTATCCCAAAGTCGTCCGCGCCCGACTTTAAAATACGCCATCTTTTTAATTTAATTTAATTTTATTCTGTTTAATTTGGTAGTATAATGTGTGAGATCTTAACATTTAAAATAAATTAAGAGTTACAGGCTTAGCCTTTCATAAAAATTTAACTTTAATAAAATAAATTGAAAAATCAGAAAAGTTACAACCAAAACAGAAAAAAAAAATTTTTATATAACTGATTAAACTAAGAAAATAATGCTAAGTTAAAATATGAAAGGTGCCTCTTGGTAGATATAGTGTTAAAGTTCTTAACTGGATTGGCATCCTTGAGGTCTTTCGCCAGTCTATTTTGATGCCCCCTCAATCTTTCATTGTATCTGCGGGTGTGCTGTTGATCTCAAGTCACAGGAAGGTGATGTGCAAGATCAAATTCCTTACGTACCAGAAGTTTTTGGATACGAAAGCTTTAGCAAATATTAAACTTTTCTTAAAGATAATTTTTACGTGCTTTAAGAAATCAGTTACATAATTTTATTAGTAACCGTTTTCTTATATAACACAATTACGGTGCCACTTTCGGCACATTATTGACAGGACTGGTCTGTCGTCGCTTTTAATATACTTAACTTCCCATTTTTACTTTTGAAAATTAATAATCTTTTTTAAACAATGTACTGTGATATTTCTTATTTATTAAGGTTTAAGGCCTAACTATATGTTGAAAACAATTAAAACACAAAAAATTTTGCACATAGTTTTTTTTTTTCCACTTTTTTATATATAGATTCAATCGCTACACACTAAACAATACCTAGTGCGTGATGATAGGTGGGTATTTTTAAAAAGCTGATGCAGAACCAAATGGAAAATTTTGGATTTGAAAAAAAAAAATGTTGCATACTTTTAGTTGCCTAATTTATTGCACTTTCTAGGATTTCTGCTCGCCTGGTACTTTGGTTGGCTTGGAACTGGCAGCACTTTTTCATATAGCTAGGGAAATTTTTAAAAACTTTATCTATCACACACTAAGTATTGTTTCGTGTGTAGCGATTTATTTTTGTGTCAATATTGGATTATATAATAAAAAATTATATTCATTTAAAAAAAAATGGCCATTTCCAAGCTAACCAAAGTACCAGGTGAGCTGAAATATCTGCAAAAGTATTTCGTTTAGCAAATAAAAGTATGCTACGACCTTTTTAAAATAAAATTTTTCGTCGCATGTTGTGTCTTATCTACATTGGTAATCCAAAATGCACACGGGCTGCAAAATGATGGATAGTTTCGGACCCTGTAGATACAGAGTGTCGTATCTGCAGCATACCTAGAGTAAGTTTAAGTGTAATCCAATTCTGCCTTTGTATATGGTACTCAGCATACATTTAAAAAATCCGCCAAAAATTCATTCATGAGCATACATATTTTTAATGTCCTACAGCTGCAATGGAGACAGTCCTCGGACTGACTCCACTGCACATACATATCCAAAAGTCAGCTATGCAAAGTCTTCTGCGGATCCGGATCACGTCTGGACTCGTGGAAAGTGACACAGGCCATGCTGCACTTATATGTTCTCTTCCTGGCCTATCGATCTGCTCAAGATCAGATTATATGACCACGGAACTTCTCCATAATAGGAAATTTAGGTCTCTCATTCCAAATCGCGAGACTTGGACTGAAGGCAACCCCTGTGGTAACCTCCGGTGCCAGCAATGGTTTAGGGATGGTTCCATGACGGAACAGGGTGTAGGTGCTGGAGTTGTCGGACCCAACACCAGAATCTCTATTGCAATGGGTATCTGGCCCAGTGTCTTTCAAGCAGAGATTCACGCCTTAGAGGTCTGCGCCCACAGAATCCTCCTTAAAGGTACTAGGGGTGCAAACATTTACATATTTACAGATAGCCAGGCCGCTATCAGCGCATTGTCTTCGTGGAGAATCTCCTCCAAGCTGGTTAGGGAATGCGTGAACAAAATCCAACTCCTGTCCTCCAATAACAGAGTCACACTCTGTTGGGTTCCTGGACATTCAGGAGTGGAAGGTAATTCGACAGCTGATGAGCTCGCAAGACTGGGTTCCTCTTCGCCCACCACTAGCGAAAAATAATTTTGGAACCTTTTTAATAAAATTGTTGCTCTTTTTAATACATTTACATTTTGTCAGGATTAACCATGAAGAAAATTTCGACACTTGTACGTACACTTGGAGATATAGACATAGAGGTACCCGTCAGATATTGCATCTAAAGTCCTAAACATATATTTACCCTAAAACAACAATTTTCATACTAAATTTCTTGCTTCAAATATTTGACTTAACTAGAAAATAGATTCAAAGCTTAAAGTTGTTGGCAATAACTTACGAAGTGCTTTCACTTAAGAGAGATTTTTTAAATACCAGAAATTTTTCATTTATTTCTGTAGCATATTTAGCCAGTCAGAGCTTTTGGCTCTTTTGTGCTCGTCTGAAACCGCAGCTAACAAATGTTTTTCCGCTTTAAGCCACAAGCCACACAGCACACCGGAAGTGCTTGTCGATTTTAAACAAATGGCCGCCGGATGTTGCCAAAACGCCATATGTGCTAAATTTTTGTGAAATCTCTCTCTTCCATTTTTTATTTTCTCCCTGTTTGTTTTATGCAATTAATTGCCTAGCACGTAATTATTTTGCAGTTAAAAAGAGGGCAGGGCTGCTCATCTACCAAAAAGTCCTTTTTAATTTGGGTTTGAGGTTAGGCTGCTCGTTAAAAGGACGACATTTGTTGCAAATTAGCTCTGTTAGTTAGGTACAGCAGGTGTAAACGTGTTTGGCCAACAGCTGTTTTTGTACATAGGCGGCTTTATGTATTATACAAAAGAAAACTCAACGCACTTTAAATGCAATAATTATGGCAGTTTTTTTTATTTGCTTTTAATTGCTACATTGTATATATATATATATTCATATCAATATCAATAATTACACATACACAAACATACAATACATAAGACATATGTATAATTATATATCGCTTTGCTAATATGCCTTCAAACTTTTTGTATATAATATATATATAATATTTTATAGTCACATTTATGCATATGGAGTTTGTTCCATTTAAAGTAAAGTTTTTCAAGTTCTTCGAGTTTTACAAACTAAAATGTCAAAAATGTGTTTTTATTTTTTTATTGTTTAAATGTAAATTGAAGGATTATGCCATGTTGGTATATTCTGCTTATGTATAAAGTTATATATAAGTTTATGCATGTTAATTATCGTAATTTATATGCTTAATTTAAACAACAACTAATTAGGTAATATGCTGCTTTATAATTAGGTATTTTATATGTATTTAAATTACTATATGCACAATTATTCATTTGTATTACTTACTACTCATTTATATTCACATTTCCATCAATACAATATTCATTTGCATTTCCAATTCAATTAGTTCTAAACTTAGTATATACACTAATTAAGTTATTATATGCCTATGCATATCTTTATATATAATAAATTGGTAGTATAAGTAACAATGAAATGCTTTTGGCCACTTTATGCATGACGCTCTATATATATATATATATATATATAAATGTATCTGTATCTCAAACTAGCTAACTAACTATATTTTAGTGGCTAAAATTTTAGGTGCAAGCAGTATCTAATTGCTTGCATACTTGGAGGAACTTAGCATACTTTTCTTTTACATGTACAATTTTATAGCTACACTTAAACTAAACTTAAATGTCAAGGAAAGCGTTTGGGTAGCTTCAGAGAGAGGGGAGACTGAAGAAACTGACAGTGGAAAGTGTGAGTGAAAAGTAGTTTTGTAACGGCTCTGTTGTATTTCGGATTTGTCGTCTTAGATGTTGATTAAGAGCTATATATTGCTTTTTCGAAAAAAATTCTGATCATCTTTGAAAAACTTACATCATCTCAAGATGATAGATTAAGAAATTCACAAAACTCGCTCTTCGGCAAATTAAAAAGTTAACAAAACTTGAGATACAAATTTTAATCATCTTTGTGAAACTTGCATCATCTGAATAAGCTGAATTATTTATTTAAGTTTATATATTTTCGCTTTGGGGTTAATTCATTAAATGACAGTATTATGAACTGAATTGTGATCATCTCCTAAAAATAAGCTTATTTATATCATCTGTTGACATTCAACACTAATTGAAAAAAAATGCCAGATACCATTTTCGTCTTGTATACATTATTAATTCTGATCATCTTTGTATACTAACATCAACTTAAGATGATAGACTGAAAAATTAATTTACTTCACTAAGCTGCCATATTTTGGTTAAGGTCATTTGTTAAGGTAATACCCTTTTTGAATGGGACTTATTTATGAAATTATATAGACTGATTAAAGACTGAATGATCATATCTGTAAAATAATGTTATTTGTATCATCAGTCAAGATCTGACAAGTTTTGGAATAAAAAGTTTCGCATCAACAGTTTGAAATTGAAAAAAATTCTTATCATCTTTGTTAAACTTACATCATCTTAAGAAGATAGACTAAAAAATTCATATAGTTCACTTCGCTGTCTTATATTGTTAAGGTAATATCTTTTTTAAATGGGGCTTATTTAAGCAATTATATAATTTCAATTGGAGGGCTGAATTGCGATCATCTCTGTAAAATAAGGTTGCTTGTATTATCTCTCAACATTTAACGAGATTTGGAATAACAAAGTTTAGTCCCAGGCCAGTTTCTTATTGCAAACATTACGGCAGTTTGAAATTAAAAAATTCTAGAGCAGAAATGATCATCTTTCTAAAATCTTAAGATGATACACTGAATAAGTTACTTAACCCATTAAACCGGCACATTTGTTCACCTTTTTAAAATGGGTCTTACAAATGTTATGGGATAATTAATATTATAGGGCTGAATTGTGATCATCTTTTTAAAATTTCGCTTAATATTTAAAGATGATAGACTTCCTGGCATTCACTGTTTTTATTAAAACTTTTCTTTCACAAAGATGTTATATCTATCAACTTTCCATATTACTTATTGATAGACTATACTAGCAAACTATAGGGCTGAATTGTGATTATCTATTTAAAATGCAGCTTAATTTTTAAAGATAAACGATTTAAACATCTGAACATGAAGAGAAGCCAGAAGAATCCCACGCAGTTATTGTAGGTCTCTTTTTAAATATCAAAATTATTTCCAAAACGAGTGATATTTTATTTTTTCACAATTTGATAGGCAAAACTCTACTCTAAGTTCGACAAATCGAGTTCCGAAACAGAGCCTAGAGAGTTCTGGGGCTAAGTCTATCACTAGCAAATACAAAGGCGGTCAAAGTAGTTCAACAAATCTCTAAAATAGTTAAAATATTTAAATAGAAACTGAAACGAGCTTAAAAGCTAGAAAGCGTAACTCACAAAGACACTCTCATTCTCACACTCACACACACACTTGCACTCAGTACTCAGTCTTGATCAGCGCACTCACACACACTCGCTCAGCAGAGAGGATAGGAGAGCGTTATGCTGACGCTCACTCAAAGTTCTCCACGCCGCCATTATTAAAGCGCTCACACCAAGCGAGCAGCTCGCGAACTTCTCTCGCATGGCACTGCTCCTGGTTGCCAGCCAATGGTCAGACATTCTGGCAAGGCTGTTGACTGCTGCCACTGCCGCTGCCCGAGTTGCTCAACAAACTGCGCTCGCTGGCAACGCTGCCGGGTGCATAGATCAGCTCGCTGGCATCTTGTGGCAGTTTGGCCACCTCGGCGCTATCATTGGCATTATGCGTGTGGGCCTTGCGATTGTAGGAGGAACCGCGCGTGGACTGACTCTGTGCACGCCAGGATTGCGCAGGTTGCAGCTCTATTTGATGTGGCAGTGGCACAAGTGGTAGCAATTGCTGCTGCTGCGCAGGCTGCTGCTCATCTACCTTAACATATAGGCGCTCCATATCGTCCAGATCGCCATCGGCTGTATGATACAAAGCCTGCTCATCCTCATGCGACATAAGCATGGCCATGGGCGAGGGTGAGCCACCGCAACCCGAGTCAGCCAGACCATTATAACAAAAGCTGCTGCCATCCAAGTCCAGCAGATTCTTGCTGGCCAGCTGCTCAGCGCCATTATTGTTCAAGGCGTTTAGCTTCAACTGACGTTCCACCAAGGGTGAGCCTGCAGCGGGTAGCGTAGTGTTCAGCACCTTGAAGCGTGCGCTATCGCGGCCCACGCTGCAGCCATGTGGCACTTGACGCCGCACGCTGGCAAATTGTGTGGGAGCCTGGCTATTGGGCGCTGCCTCATAGGTATGACAGTTGCTCAGCTTGTTCTCCGTAATGTGCATCTTATCCTTGGGATAGTAGTACTGATCCGAGTAGACAGAACGTGCGCCGGGCGCAGAGCTGGGATAGATTTCGCTGGTAGTGGACATTTGTTGATAGATATTTGCATTGGGATGCGGTTGAACATGTGCGGCTGCCGACTGATGTTGATAGTGTGGATGCATGGGACGTTGGAGCGGTTGTGCCTGCTGTTGTTGTTGTTGTGCGTGTTGTTGCTGCTGCTGTTGTTGTTGCAACGTATAGGAATTGGGACCTGGACGCTGCTGATAACGCGGCTGCTGTGCACCAGCCGTAAGTATGGCCGATGTGGCATACGGCGCTGGTGATGCATTACCATTGCGTCCATACTCACTGGGCGCTTTGCCGAAACTGGATACCTCCGCATAGTCAGTGGGTATATTGGAGTACTCGCCCACATAGCTGCAAATGAATAGATAAAACAAAAACAAAAGTTATTATGGCACACTGACTCTTTCATTCCATGTTTATTACTAAATATTTTAGAGCATGAGAATGGAGTTTTTTTTTATTTTCTACATTCTACAGAGACGCCAAAAATTTTAGCTGGCCATTTTTTGTACCATTTTTGGGTTGGTTATAAATTTGTCGGCTTTGGTTGATCGGATTTGTTGCTCTTGGAATTTATAGCGTGCGGTCGCGCTCAGGTTTTTGGTGTGCGCAGGAAATTTGAATTTTTGTTGGTCAACAGCTCATGTGTAAAAATGGAATTTCAGTTTTGAATTTAAAACGCATGCACATATGTATTTACAATTGTAAATAAAAAAATCTTTACATATGTATGTACAAGCGGAAATGCCGGTACGGCATTTGTTTAGCTGTGAAAATTGTTAAAATATGGAATTTTTGGGTAGAGCGAGAAGAATTGGGTGCAGTAGATTTCTGGCAACAATAGAATTTCTATTTACTTCACTTTGTTTGATTTATTTCATATAAATATAAAAATAGTATTTGAAGACGGAAATCGAAGTTGGGAAATGTGAAGATTTGCATTGAGCATTGATAGTTTTTGGGTGGGAATAAGAGAGAAAAAACTGTCTTTAATTGATTAAACGATACTAGCTAGAGATTACATATACAGCATAGGAATATAACGATGAACTTTTAAACCGCATATAATATATAACTATAGCTTTTTCCATATCACAATACCATAAAATATTAGCCCTATCGCAAGAAAGCAAAATTCTGGCGAAGTCAAAAAAAATTAAAGACTCGAATTTTTTATGGTAGTGGATTGATATACTATATAAACGAAACCGAAAGTACGGTCTGAAATACTGTATACTTTGTCAAACGAAGTTTCAATCTAGAAACGAAAAAAAAAGTTTGTTTCTCGATACAATTGGATGGCAGAAAAAATGTTTAACGAAATTTTGATAAAAAAAGCAAAAGTAGTTGACGTAGTTTCTTTAAAACTAAAAGATTTAAGCAAATTCAACAAAATATTAAGCTGCAAATTAGAGAAGAGACAGAAGGTAGTTCACATATCTTTCGTTTCTCCTAAGCGTATAGCAATCCACCTAAAAAAAAAGTTTTTGCAAGTTCAGCAAGATATTAAGCGGAAAATCACAGCAGAAAGATACTAGCTAAGACTAAAAGGAACCGCTTATGCAACATTACAACATCAACTTAAAGCTTGAATATATTGACATTTTTGTATGTTAAGAAAAAAAGGCGAAAATCGTTGGAAGACAGGATATAGAAGTACCAAAATTGTATTTACAACTTTACAAAACATCGATGATTTGAACTAAAACTTAAAGATGAGAGAGAAATGAGATGTTAAGAGGAGAGACGTATTGATGAGAGAGTTGAGATGATGCGTGGAAAGACTAGATGAATAGAGCGAGAGATAAGATGATTAGATATAGATGAGATGATGAGAGGAGTGAGGAGATGGTGCGAGAAAGATAATATGATGAGAGAGATGAGGTGATTAGAGAGAGAGAGAGATAATATAATGATAGACAGATGAGATGATAAGCAACAGATGAGCTGGTCAGAGCAGAGACGATATGATGAGGGAGAGAGACGAGATAATGGGAGAAAGATGCAATGATGAGAGAGATGAGGTGATGAGAGACGAGATGATGGGAGAAAGAGATGAGGTGATTAGAGAGAGAGGGATGATATGATGATAGACAGATGAGATGATAAGAAACAGATGAGATGGTCAGAGGAGAGACGAGATGATGAGAGAGAGAGAGATGGGATGATAAGAGCGAGATGAGATGATGAGAGGAGAGACGAGATGATGGGAGAAAGAAATGAGATGATTAGAGAGGCATGAAATAATGATAGACAGATGAGATCATGAAAGTGAGATGAGAAGATGGGAGAGATGTGATCATGACAGATAGAGAAATAAAAAGAAAGCCCAAGATGATGTTGAATTTGGTAGTATAGTTTAAGTACATCAACCTAAATAGTATATTTTTAAAAACTGACTCACTAAGCGTCGATAATTCTCAACGGCTTGACTTTATAAACAATAATTTATAAAAAACTCACAACAGCATCGATGCTTTCTAATAACTTAAGACTATATTATATTTTTTAGTCACCTAAAGTAATCCAATAATACGAGTAGAAACCCGCGTAAAGTTATTTACATATCAATAGCTTTAGTATATCATATATAAATTACATATTATGCGAAACGCACAGCTGTAGTATGGCCAAGAATCGATAATTTTTAACGACTGGAGAGATAACATCATATCATAAATTATTGTTACCCAAGCACAAATTCACATAAGTAGCAAAAATCGCCGCTGCTTTTACCTTTACAGGATGCCAAAATAAATTGCCAGCTTAAAAAAATATTGCATAAAAATGGGATTTTAAGGTGAAAATGGCGCCATTTATTTTGCAGACAGCTCGCCCACTCTTTTAGTATTATATTCGTATTTAAATACTGAAAGAGGATTATGCTGGAAATGTTGAAAACCAAAAAAAAAAAAAAAAAGAAAAAAGTAGGAAAAGCCCAAATAGAAGCAAAAGCAATGGAACTTTTGGCTGGCACTTTGCATAAAATAAAAGGTGTATATAAAAAAAATATATAGCGTATTGATAGAGTGGCTGGAAATCGTTAACGGCCACGTTAAAGGAAACGCTGCAGGAGCTTAACAAGGCTTTAACAGCTGTGCCCATATTCCTTTATGCGTACATATACATATATGTATCTATAAGTACTTATATACTTTTTTTTTTTTTTTGCCAATTTCCGCTGCGCACATATGATGCACATTATGGCCTGATTACTACTTTTATTGTTATTGTTTTTATTATTTTATACATGTTTATATATACATTTGTTTTAATTCATTGCTATGCAATTATTATGGCATTAATATTTATACAATTTGGTTTTGCAATTTCCAGTTTTGTGTTTTAATGACTAATTAAGTGTGCGGAATAATTATCTACCAAATGGTGAGGAAAATTATTTACAGTAGTCGCTTGGGAAATTCAACAAGCCTACGTATATTGATTTATTTTTATTTTATTATTAAAATTAAATTTTATTTGATAGTTTTAAATGTGCGCGGCTTGATTGACATTTGATTGTTATTGCTTGACAACTGACATTAAGCGTGCGTTTTGATTTTTAACACGTATTTAACACAATTTTTTTTTTAATTTTTTAATTGTTAAAGTTTAAGTGAATTTAAGGCAGACTTTAAGGGCTTTTCTTTTAAGAGAAGGGTAAGATAAGCAGCAAATTAAGTTATCGTTAGTTTGAAAAAATCCTGCTAAGGGGAGGATTGAATCCAAGATGGCGTGTTTTCGATAATAATAATGCGACCCTAACGATCTACTGTGTTTCCTTTTGGCCCTAGAGCTCCTTGGCTAGCCCAATTCCCGAAACAAATTAAATTATTCAAAATATTTCTAGTCGAGTGACATCATGCATCGAGATTCTATGGCCGCCAAAGAGGGTAGCCCTACTTTTGCAAGAACGTCACACTCAGTAAGAAGGAGGATTCCTCCTCCTGACTCCGAAATTTTCGTATTTCCTATTTTTAAAAACTTGACTACTCCACTGAAAAACAATCTTTTAGCATACTGAATCCAAATTTCCAAAAAAAAAAAAATATATGTATTATGTGCCTTAAACTCAGGAATGTATACCCAGGTATTCAGGTAGGACAGGAGAATGTTGTGTGAAAATGCTATTGTTGCGTTGGTTATTAGGCTCACATAAATTAAATTTTAAAGAAAAATGAATGCAAATTTAAACAAAAAGTTGATAAAAAAATTATATAAATTTAAAAAATAAAAAAGGATTTAAAAAAAAAAAAATTGTGTATTTATTACCAAAATAATCGCCAAAAATAATTAAATTTTTATAATAAAATATAAAAAGAATTTATATATTTTAAGCTAAAAAAAAAACCGGTGTACATTAGAAAATAAGCACAATATTTTTGAGACTTTTTAAAAAATAAATAAATAAATTTTATGAATAAAATTTGAAAACAAAAAAAAAATATATTTTAAACAAAAAATAATGCCACTCAAAAAAGTCCGGTATACATTAAGAAATAAGTGCGATATTTAAAAAAAAAAAAGTTAACTTCATAACCTGCCCAATAAAAAAATAAAAGATTGTTTACGCAGTAGCAGAGATATGAGACTTTAAGTTCTTTTCATAATTTTTGGACTCTTTTTTAAAAATATGTTCCCAAAAAAATTTAATCCAAAAAACTGAGATACATGTGAAACATAGAACTAAAAAAAAGTAAATTGAATATGTAAAAGCGAGGTATTGTGCTCTAAGTATTATAACTTAATTTTCATGGGTTTTTTTTTATTAATTTTTTGCCCTCAAAAATTATTTTATTAATTTTTGTTAACATCATTTGTTAAAAATGCTAATAATATCTAAGTAGGAAAGGCTAGAAGCCAGAACTCTTTATTGTATGCATATTAGACACAATTTATATTTAAAATTTTTCGAGAATAAATAAAAAAAAAAAAGGTATTACATGTAACATCCCATATCTTTTGAAAATCTTAACAAAAAAAATGAAATTTCAAAAATTTTTATTTTCTAAAATCCTAAAACATTTGTAACTATAAATGTGGTTTAATTTTTATATTTAATTTAATAATTTAATAAACATACAAAAAAAATTAATTTAAAATTGAAATTTTTTTTTTTTTTGATATAAAAATTATTTTTTTTTAATTTTAAGAATTTTTTTTTAATTAAAAAATTTTTTTTTAAATTTAAAAATGTAAATTTTTTTTATTATATCGAGCGTAAATATTTTTAGTCATTAATGAATTATAACAATTTTTTAATAAAATGCATTTAAATAAAAAAAAAAGTATCTAATTGATTCGAAAAGCAAAACTCATTCATAATTTTTTTATATTTTTTTTTTGCTATTTTTTAAACACTAGCTAGCAAAGAAAAACTATTCCACAAAGACCCTGAAAAATGTGTTAATCATTTCACCACTTTACTTTTAATTTCAATAACTTAAAAAACAAAAACATAACTTTTTATAGAATTTATAGAATTCAAATTATAAAAAAAAAATTTTAAAAATTTAAAATATTCAAAATTTTTTATGCTTAAAGGCCTATACGCAGTTCGAAAAATTTCGCACGATATGACTTCATATAAAATAAATCCCATTTGGGATTTTTTTTATCCCATTTGGTATATCTTTTTGGGATTTTTTCTGGAACAACAAATCAAACTGCTATATTTTTATGCAATTTCGAATTTTTTAGATTCCATATTTAATTTATTAAAATTTGAAATTTTTTTAAAATATTTTTCAATTTAAATTTTTGCGATTTTGAATAAACATAAAAAAAAGATTTAAGCTAAAATTTCCTTGAATTTAACGAAAATTATGATTATAAAAATTACACAAAATGCCAATATTTTTTTTTTTTTTTATTTTTTTTTTGATGTGCTTTGTTATATAAAAAATTCACAATTATTGATATTTGTTTTCGTCTCGTTTTAGGCAATATCAAAAGCTGTCGCCTGAGCAATAAAGACGGCTATTATAACAGCTAAGTGCGAGTATCTTTATTATTATTATTAATTAATATCGTTAGTTTAAATAAAAATATCAAAGGCTCTCATAAATGCTGGTCATAAATGTTCCAAAACTGAACGCATATGTTTATAATAAACTGCTCCAGGCAGTTCAGACCCAAAAACCCTATGCCCCATGACTTTGGTTCCATTCCATCAACATGGGCAATGCAAATGGCGGCTTTTGTGGTGCAACAAATTAGCCACAAATAAATAACAATTACGGGTTTTTGACCAAAACATTTTCAAAAACATTTTCGAGCATATTTAATGCTTTTATGTTTCAGGCATTTAAACAACAACCAGACATATAAATTACCATGGCTAAATTTTTCGTACGGCTTTGATTTGCCGCGTTTTGTTTGGCACTAAACCTAGTACTAGTATGTACTCGTATAAACCAATTATAGCTAGGATGTGGTTCAATGCAAATAAATTATGTAAATTTGGCCAAGAGCGAGGCAGAGTTTTCAACAAAAACATTTCAAGTTAGATAAATGTGCAACATTATAAATGTTAATTTAATACAATAAATAAAAAACAGCTTTTTTTATAGTGAACTTCAAACTATGTAACATGCTTTAAAAACGTATGCATTTGAAATAAAGTTAAAGTTTGAGAGCGACTACGAGTTCGAGATTCCCTGGCTGAACCCGTTTCGGTCTGTTTTGGCGCCATTTAAACAAATGTCCCCCAGGTAGTCTGATAATTACATTTGTGCGACAGCGAAATTGTTTTGGCTGCTGCTGCAAGGCGCCAAAGAGCACACACACACACACACACAGATTCCCACACATAAAAAGTTTGTGCAACATCTAGATGTACCACTGGGCACTTTCCAAAATCAACATAAATAGCGCGCCAACATTTCTATTTCTAACTTGATTTCTCTCTCTCTTTTTGCTGGCTGCCCCAAAGCCCAAAATGTGAGAGCGGCTCCAAGGATAGCAAAAAACGCAAATAACAAAAAAAAATGGTGGCAAAAAAATGCAATTTCACAGTTTGGTGAATTTTTATTGTTGTCGCTCTTACGAGTCGTGAGCTTTTTTGTACGCCTCCTTATGAAGGAGTAGTCCTGTCTTGTTGGTGGAAATGCGACAGAAAAATTAAATTAGCTTTTTGGGGCACGAAAATCGTTTTCAACAGAAGTTCTTGAAAGTCTGCTATGGGTATTAGGAATTACATTTTTGGTGATGTATTTTTTCGAACTCGTATGTACAATATATTGATCAGTTTTTTACATAAACTTCAGTTTTTTTTTAACTTTATCGTTTGAATAACAAGCTTCCGCTTAAGGCACGTTTTAAGCTATGAATTTTTTTTTTTGTAATGTTTTGCAAAATTCAAACTTTTTATATGCTTTACAAATTTATGAAAATTCGAATATTAGCATAAATTTAAAAACCTTTCAGAATGCGAAAATTTTTCGAAGTTCAAAATTGTTAAATAACTCAATATATTTCAAAGCTAATAAATTTTTAAGAAGTACAAATTTTTCAACTTTCGATAGTTTTAAAAATTCAAAATTTTTCAGTTTCAACATTATAAATTCTGAAAAATTCGAACTTTGAATTTCAAAAGTCTTCAAAAATTCAAAATTTTTCAAGTATCGAAAGTTCTTAAAAAGTTGAAATTTTTTAAAGTTCCTAAATCTTGTTGCTATGGGAGATATAATTAATTTTTCTAAAAAATTTTAAACTTAACACAGCTCGAAATCTTTATGGATAAATGATTGCAATAAAAGCTAAATCATTTTCGCTTAATTTTAGTGAAAAGAAGCTGTGATGTCGACTTCGTAAGTAAACATTATTTTGTTTTTTTTTGAATTCAGCGCATAAATGTAAGACATTTTATTTATTCAAAATATTTGTTTTTAGCAAAAATTTTTTGAAAAAAAAATTTTTTTTATATAAAAATTTACAAAATTAATAATCAATGAAGAGTATTTGAAATAAGTCGCATTTTGTTACTATTCAAAATTAATACGGCAAACCAGTTGAAGTGAAAATATCGAGCAAATTTTTTTCATTTATCTTTTCTTAATAAATTTTATATGAAAAAATTATTGTATATTTTTGTTTTATTTTTTTTAATTAATTATTCAGAGAATTTTAAAATAATAATATGTTAAAATAATATTTTTTATCAGTTTTTGAAAAAATTAATTACTCAGAAGAATTTTAAATGCATAATATAATATAAAATTAAAATAATGGTAACAATTTAAAAAAAAAAATAAAAAAAATTATTTGCTCAGAAGAACTTTGAATTAAAATAATGTTGAATAGTATTTATTATCTTATGGAAAAATTAATTAGAAGAATTTTGGATTTAAACTGATAATTTTGTTTTTTTGTATGTGTTAAATCATTAATTTCGAAAAAGTTGCTTTTATTTTTAAAATTATTGTAAAATATTTTTAATTTTATCAATCATTGAATTTATAATTTAATATCTACTGAAAATCTTTAATGAATAAAAAACTAATTGTTATATTAGTTTAAATTGAAGATTTTATATTTGTTTTAATTAAAAATTTTGTATTTTTACCAAAATAATAATTTATTAATTTAATAATAAAATTTTTTTACCAAAATAATAAATTTTGTATTTTGGAAGATTTTTTTTTTTTTAATTTTTGTTTAAAATAATTTTCAATGTTAGGCCAAGGATTAAAAAAAAAACATTTTCAGTTTGGGGTTCGATTTGAGCTCCAAAAAGCTAATATATTTTCATGGACAGAGCCTTTGGTAAAAGTCTTTTTAATATTTATTTATTTTATTGGGCCAAAGATTTTTCAAAAAAAGGAATTTTTATTTCTGGTATTTTTTTTAACTAATAAACCTTTATGGATAGAGTCCTCGATTGAAGACTTTTCATTTTGGTTTAAATTTTTGTTCGTATGAATAATTGTCACTGCCAAGGATTTTTCAAAAAATCCTGTATTACTTAAACCTAATAATAAAGTAATAAATTTTATAAATATTTTAAAATTTGAGATTTGATTTTAAGAAGGTTTGCATATCAATGGGAACCATATATCTCAATGTTTGAACACTGATTGCAAGAGCGTAGAATCAAAAGCTTCCTACGATTATTGCCCTCGTTCCCTTCTTCAAAGTGCATTCCGTCTTCGGCTTGCCGAATTCCCACCCAATCTTAGTTGCTCCATCTACAAGTATTGCACCAAAATAAAAACTTACCGCTGTTGATTGCGTTCACTGCCATGTCCATGATGTACATCGTCACCGACGCCGCTGCCACCTGCGCTGCCAGAGCTGCCACCAGCTCCACAAACGGGCGCATAGTCAGCAATGTGATCCTTTTGCATGTCCAGTGGGTCACCGCTAGGAGAGGTGCGCCAGACCATGCCTCCAGTGGAGGCGTCCAGCCAGTAGCCGTTCCCAGCGCGCGTCGATAGACTTGGCATTTTGAGCACGTCGCTTGTGTGGGTTCCTGCAACAACAACAAGAACAGAAAAGACAAAAAAAATGAGAGGCGTTCCACAATTAAATGTGGATGCAACAAATTGTGAGCCAAATAAATTGCAATGATGGCTGCAGTCGGAAATTAACAACAAGGCGAAAAAATGTATAAAATAAATACAAAAATATAAATGGAAATAAAGGCGAATAAAGAGCATAAAGAGTAAAGCCAAAACTGCAGTGCTATAAATTCAGAGCATTAAAATAATATTATTTCGCGGTGCGTGCGGGGCGTATGCGCAATTTCCCTTTCACAACACTTGCACACAGACAGACAGCATGTATGTATGAATGTGGGTAAAAATAAAATAAATTATTGTCAATTTTCCACTTTAACAGGGCCGTGTTCAGTGTCAGTATGTACGTCTGTCTGTCTGTCTGTCTGTCTTTCTGCCTGTCCGACTGTCTGTGCAGCTCTCCCTGCGTCACTTTGTCCACTGCTAGTGCATAAAAATGCACCAATTAAACTGTCAGGGTTATAGCTGTGCATCAACCAAGTGTTTTATGGCTGCCATTTTTTCCACCATTTTGCTTTCATTTCATGAATTTTTATATGACTATGCAGCTCTTTTTGGCTCTTTCACTTTAGAGGTGCGTTTTTTTGGCTCTTTTATTTTTTTTTGGAAAGTTTAGAACTTTATAAAAAATACACCAAAATTGACAATAGTTGTGAACCAGTTTTGTTTTTTAAAACTACAGCAGCGTGTTGTGCTTTTGTGTATGAGCGCACATAAATATGCAACGATATTTTATATGCGTAGCTCTTAGAGTAAAGGGGTATGTTGAGTTCATCCAAAGGTATGTACAGGCAGAGGGCAACTTTTCCGACCATATATAGTCTCTATCAACTTGATTAGCATGAATGGCAAAGCCGATCTAGAACTGTCTGTGTGAATGCTCGGATTTTGGAGATTATAAGAGCTGGGCAAACAAAATTTTACTAAAAGATGCCCATAACAATGTAGTAGCTACTAAGAAAAAGTTTGTCACTGCCCTGGATATAATATGATCCAATAAAATGTTTGAAGTAAACAACTATGGAACTATTTGTATTTTTGAGGTATATCCAGATATTGATATTGATATTGATGGTGCAAATAGACTTTGGATTCGTTTTTAGCTTCTCTAAAACCATTAAATACGAATGGTTAATCAAAGAAAAAGCTAATCCAGCTTTAGACCACATATTTGCCCCAAATATTTGTTCCATCTGAATTAATCTCTTTGTAACTTTAGTATAAGTTCCAACTTTACTCATTACAGAAAATTGTATTACTGGTGTCTCAAGGTTAGCAAATAAATTTTTCCAAAAAAAGTGGTTAAAACGCGTAGAAAAACAATTTTTTGGGTCACGCCATTTCCTTTATAAAAATTCGAACAAAAAATAGAGATTTCTACTTAAGAGAAGAGATATGTAGACTGAATTGAGTTAAGATCTCTACTGAAGGGAAAAAATGTCATGATGTCGTGGAAAAAAAATGTTTGGGGCACATCTTAGTTTTATTAAAATTTTAACAAAAATGAGAGATCTCTAGTAAAGAGAAGATATATGTATATAGGTAAAGAGAATTATGTTGAGATCGCTACTGAAAAGAAGAAATACAATTAGAGTCTCTCTGAAAAATAGTGTGCGAGTCTGCGCAGAAAACTGGTTCATTTTTGTATGGCAGCTATATAAAATAGTGGATCAATTTTGGTCAAATTTATGCCAGTTGCATTTTGTTTAAATGATAACATTTGTGTGAAGTTCGAACAAAATTGTTCCAGTATTTCGTATAGCTACCATACAAAATTGAACCAGTTTTCTGCGCAGCCAAACTGGCGCACTTTTTTGCGGCAACTTGTACAATTCATTGCATCATGAAGAAATACGCAAAAAGAATTGAAATCTCCATTAAATATTTTGAAAATCTCTGCTTTAAATTATATTTAAATTTAAGACAATTTGGACTTGTTTTACTGTATTGAAAAACGTACTTTGGTTTGGGAATCAAGACTAAGAAAAAATGGCAAACAAAGTAAAACTGACTTAATATTGTGGTACGCAGATATGGAGTTCCCAGTTGGGTATGCAGAAAAAGGGTGCAAAAAGGGTATACCACATTCAAGCACCACCTCGAAAAACGGTCACGACTTAGCCAATTTTTTGTTTATTGCCTTCACTAAAACACTTTAAAGCCATTGCAGGGCTGCACGACAACAGTAAAGCCCTTTTCAATTACGATTTTGGCTACGTTTTTGAACACTAAACTGCATTTAATATGCCGGGGCATACAACTTGTTGTTAAATAATGCAACAAACTAAGTGCATAATTGCAAATGGCCGCTCTTATTGGCCAAGTTAGCAAAATGTGGGTAAAATGGCAGCACGTGCAAAATGTTAATTTTCATTTTGTAAAACAAAATTTTTGTGCTGCTAAAATATTTATTCGCACCTATTTGATTGTGGCGTGTGTGGCAGAAAAAGTGTTGCATACTTTTGTACAATAGAAAATTAGTGTTGTATATTTATGCAAATGTGTGTGTGGGGCGGAAAGGCACAGGCGGCCATTTTAGAGGAAGGAAACAAAACGCGCTGCGAGCAGCCCGCAGCAGGCAACGGATGCAGCAAATGTGCAGCACGTAACGGCTCATAAATAGCAGCAGTGCAAGAGCCAGGGACGGGCAGGGGAGTAGTACCCAAGAGAGCGTACTTTTAGATATAATAAATAGTAGTACCCAAGTACTTACCACGCATGGTGTTTAAGGCAGACTGCTTCATCATCATGTGCTTGCGCTTGACGAAGACCATGGCACCAAAGGATAACATCATTACGGCCAAAATGGCGCCCAGCAATATAATAAACCAGGGCTGCGTTAAAACATCATCCACATGATCCTGATTAATGGGATAGCTGCAGCAACAAAAGGTAATTTTATGTTTAGCTATAAGTTTTCTAAAGAGATTTGGTTAGACTATGGCTTACCGTTGATTAATAAACGGATCGAGTCGTTTGGTTATCGGATCCAGACGCAATGTAGCCGGCGCACAGTAGGGTCCAATGCCTGCATTATTACCTGCCGAAACGCTGACGGTATACATAACACCCTCGGTTAGATTGGCCAGCACCAAGGTGGGCGAGGCAGCATCTATGGTCACATTGGTCAGAATGCGTGAGAAGTTGTGGGCGGTATCGATGCCGCGAACTATAACATGATAATAGAGTAGAACGCCTGGAATGGAGTTGTTGAAATATTAGTTACGTAAATTTGTTAAAAGAATCGAAGATATCATCTGGATATGTCTTACTTTCATATCCATGCAAAGAAATTTTTCAATAAATCTTTAAAATAAAAATTTCTTACATTACATTTATCTGTCAGTCGCTAAAAGTACAGTTGCTTCAAGTTGGATCAGTCATATAATCTAAATTAGGTTCTCGTTGAAGATCAAGTGCTGCGCTGTAACTCGAACTTGGCAAGGTTAAGACCATTGTACTAGGGCAGGTTATAGCTGCGGGGCTCACGTTCTAATCATTGTCACCCTGACTACGAAGTATGCTTCGGTCTACAAGGGATTTAAAAGAAGCTACATCTACCTTTCCCAGTATGCAGGCTTAGTTGCTTCAACTTAAATGATTAGATTGTCGGTAAAAACCAACTACTGCACTATTGTTCGGACTTGGCAGGGGTAAGAAATTTGTTCTAGGGCAAGTTATAGGTTCGGTGTTAACGTTCTATGCATTGTGACACTAAACGAACCACGTTTCTAATATTTCTAACCCAGCATCCCATATGTCCAAAATTGCTATCACTATTTATCTTTTTCGGAATCAAAATTCGGAACAGCTATGAAAAGTTCTGTCATAATTTTGTGGAATTCCATTTTATTTATTTAAGATATTTTTGTGCTTATTTAAAATTCCTAGAAACTAAAAGTCCCATTTATTGAGCGAATATTGAATTTCCGGGCTCAACTCTGGTCCTCAGATCTTGGATATCGGATTTAAATCTGGAACAGACATGACAATCTCTTAATCGATCCAAACTAGTGACATTTTGTGAAAATCTATTTTTTTTTACTGAAGAACTTTTTGTAATATTCTGAAATGATTAGGAATAAGAAATCCCATCTATTGGGTGTGCATTGCATTTCTCGGCTTAACTCTAGTCCTAAGCCCTACATGGACATCAAAATTCGGAATAGTCGTAACAATGCCTTTCAAAATGGTGATATTTTGTCAAAAGCTACATATTTTTTTGAAAAAGTTGCTATATTCTCCTAGCTGATTATCCGAATATTTTTTAGGAGTTAAAGATCCCATACAAGCTAATTTATATACAAAAATCATCAGGGTTTTTGCCTACATTTATCCATATAACCAAATTGCTGAGGTTTTTAGTATAGAATTTTTAAAGTTTACAAAAAGGAAGCAAAAAATAAGAGGTCCCATCTTTTGCTGTGGGCTCGGCTTAACTCTAGTCTTAAGACCTACATGAAAATCAAAATTCGGAAAGTCGTAATAATTCCTTTAAAACATAGAATTTTTATTAAAGCTTCAAAATGGTGATATTTTGTCAAAGCCCACATATTTTTTTGATTAAGTCCTAATATTCTTCTAGCCGATAAGCCGACTACTTTTTAGGAGTTAATCTCATCAAGCTTATTTATATGCAAAAATACCCAGGGTTTTGCCTACATTTATCCATATAACCAAATTGCTGAGGTTTTTAGTATAGCATTTTTGAAGTTTACAAAAAGTAAACATTCTTACAAAATCTTTTTTTTTATTGATGTCCTAACTTTGTAGGATTACCTAAACACTTTTTGAAAAATATAAATTTTTACTTTTTCGTAGCTTTTGCATATAGTTTTAAATAACCCTAAGAACTCCCCTAACATACATTTTTCTTTCCACTTACCATGCTGATCCTTCAATTCCGGCGCCTTCCATTTCAAAAACACTGCCGAGGCATTTAACAAAATGGCTTCCATGCCAAATGGCGCTTCATTGGGCACTGTAAGAAAAATAAAATATTTATAAAAAAATTTGTTTGAAAATTTGTTTGGAGCAACTTTGGGCTTAAGTTTTTAAGTTAGCCAATGTGTTTTTGATTAGGCCAACGTCAGCTGGCTGCTAATGAGCTATGTAAAGTGTGCCTAATTAATTTGCGCTTAGTTTAAACTTGGCTGGCAATTTAGTTAGTACCATTTTTTTTACTACCCCTCTACAGAGTACAATTTGGTTGCCTTTTGTCTGGCAAAAAACATTTCCGCAGTTGAAGTTGAAATAAAAAACGCTGCGGGGCTAAAAACAAAAAACAAAAAAACTGGGCGAGACTTATACTCTTTTAGATGTTTTTTTTATATACATATGTATATATATATTTTTTTGCTTTGTCAAGTGGCTGGAAGACAAACACATACGCACACACATGCCCGCTTACCTAAGCTAAGGGTTGGGCAAAAGCGCACGGTTGCATTTGGCACATGCAACTACACGCAGCTCGACTCAACTCAACTCATTTCATTTCATCTCAGCTCAGCTCATCTCATCCAAAGTGAACTCACGTGCTATGCCACTTCAAAAGCTCATCTTCATTTGTTTATTTATTTCCTGCTGCCGCTGTGACAAGTGTATGAGTGTGTTTGTGCATCTGTGTGTAGCTATATGTATCTGTGTCGCTGAGTGAAGCAATTTCTTTAAATAAACACACGTGCAAAAAGCAGCGTCTAAATAGCTGCCACCTAGTTGCATACCTTTAGCTGTAACTCATTCTTCTGCTTCATCATCTTCTTGTATGCAGCAATTTCTTTTGCTTTCTTTCACTCTTCTATTACCCTTTTTTATTTTTCTTTTGTTTTATTTGCTGTTCCATTTCATTTAGTATTTGGTTTTGTTTCTCTGCGTCAATGGAGTTTTTATACCAGTGTCTTCTGCTTGTTGTTCTTCTTCTCCTCGTTGTTGTTGTTGTTGTTGTGCGACATGCTAAAGTGCTTGTCGTGCTTTGTCTATTGGCTTTTTTCGTTGTTGTTATTATTGTTGTTGTTGCCATGTTGCTTGTTATGACACTTAACACGTAGTTGCCGTTGTGTGGGTAAAATGACCTGCAGGCTACTTTGCCACGTTGAAATGCAGCAAACCGAAATTGCAATTGAAATTGCTTAACCCTTTATGCCAATCAAGGTTTTCTTGGTCTTGATCTCAGTCTAGTCTGAACATGAAGATATATCATAATACAGTGAAGACTAGCACAAATGCGATTTGGTAATATTGAAGAACAAAGTTTTTAGCAACAAACTGAAAACTCTCACGGCTTTCTTCAGGGCAATTCTGCACTAAGTTTTGCCAAATTGGATGTTTTTAAATCGTTTAGGCTTTTCGGAAGTTTAAAGAACGAAGTGTATTGATATATTTCACAATTGGAGCCACATCCAAAAAAGCAAAGAAGCTTAACCCTTATATGCCAAAAAAGATTTTCTGCTAGACTAAATGATTTGTAGGTCTCAGTTTAACTAAGTACTCTTCAAGCAAGTTTGAACATGAAGATATGAGATAAGATTTAATAAAAAATTTATTTTTAATCAATACTTTCAGACTAAGTATGAATATGGACATCATATGGCAGCGATATTCACAAAAGAGATATGACAAATTTTTAAAAGTGTTTTTTTTTTTTTTTTTTGATTTTGAAGTCTTTTAAGAAAAAACAGCTTTTGAATTAATTTGAATAAAGACATTAAATGTAGCAAAATTGCAATGGTAATACTTAAGCCAAACATTCTTTTTCTTAGTCTAAGGGGTAATCGGTAATATGGACATGGAGACATACTATTATAGTGAAATACTTCAAAAACGTCTTACAAAATTGATAACACGAATTATGAACCTTCGTATAAAAGTTTTTTTATGGTAATTTTGGGTCGAGAAACACGAAAATTACATTTATTCTTTTTTTTCTTAAGAACCGTTTTCGAGATTTTTTCGAAAACCATGTTTTTGCGTACAAAGTGTTTTAGCGAGATAAAAACCATTAGATCGAAAGTACTGATGTGGCCCTTACAGTGATATACGATATGTGAAGATTGAGTCAAAATTATTTTATGTCACGAGGTATTCACGAACTGAAAACAGTACCCAAAAACATGTTTTTCGAAAAAATCTCGTAAACGGTTCTTTAAAAAAAAAATTAATGTAATTTTCGAGTTTCTCGACCCAAAATTAGCCTAAAAAAACTCTTCATTTTTAAGGTTCACTCGATGACCCTTAAATTTGTAAACTAGTGTAAATTATAAATTACAATTTTTTTTATTTAAAAGTCATTCAGTTAAAAACTTTCCTTGATTTTTAAGCATTTTAGAATTAAATTTTGTATATATTTTTTTCTTTTGAAGAATTTCTGTACTAAATTTTGTATACATATATTTTTGCCCTAGAACTTAATAGCCGTGCACATTAAAATTAAAATTTTTAGAAGAATACAAAAAAAGATTTCAATTCAAAACTAGCTTCGATTTGATTCGAACACGAAAAGTCGGAACTTTTTGTTTCTATTTGAAGCTTATGGTATAGCTAAACAGCTAAATTTTATACTCCAAAAAGTGTTTGGTTTAAATTCGAATAATGGGATATTTTTGGAACTCATATCGGGCAATAAACCGTGCACTCTTATCGAACTCTAAAGCGGCATTCTTATTCCCAAAAAGCCTTTTGCGGATTGTTTTAGACCCTATTCTCTGCCCGAAATCAAGTTTTCATATATGAATCAAAATAAGCGCTCAAGGAAATAATATTGCAAGTGGTTCGTGTGTTTCCTTCTAATTGTAAGGCATTAATTGTTATTTTTTTAATTAAACTTGGTTTTTTGAACCTTCATTGCTATTTCTGATCGTTTTTTATATGGTAACACTATTCTTCTTTCTTAGTATAATAGTTCTGGGTGGACCAGTGATTCCTTAACCAATTTTTTCCATCTGACTCGATCCGATGCCAAGTTTTTCCAATATTTCGTATGCAGAACCCTTAGATTATAATTGGTTTTTATTTTCTTTTTTTATGTACATCTAGGTTAAGCTGCCAAGATTGGTAGTAGGGAACTAATTTAATTACATGATATACAAGCTTTTTTTATAGTAAAAAAAAAAAAAATAAAAATAAAAAAATTTTCCAATCGCTCACGCGTAGCTTCCTTAAATCTTCTTCAGTGTCATTTAGCCACCACTTTCTAGGTCTGCCTCTTCTTCGGTATCCAATTAGGTTTCTTACAAGTGCTGGTTACACTTTTAGTTTTATTAAAAAAAAACTTAGTGTATCAAATCTAATCAAATCTTGATTCAGAGGTCTCCTCAAAACAGCTTTTAAACCAAAAAATAAATTATTTAACTTGCAATCCAAACATCTTATGCAATTTCTAAGTTTTGCATTTAAATAAGCTAATGTCTTCAAATTCTGCATTCTAGCCATTAAAAACAAATAAAAAATCCATAAAAAGTTTAAACGTTTATAATTTATAACTACCAATATCATAAAATTCATCACTTTAAAATATCATAAGCATTTTTATACTTTTTCACAAACTTATGTCTTCAAGTTCTTAATTGCAACAACTTTTTAAAACAATAATTTTCCTAGAAAGATTCTAATTTTAAACAGACTAGAACATCTTCAAAATTTCCTCTCTTGTGTTCTACTCTTTTCAACAGCTCCCAGTTAGCAAAAAAGAAAAACCGCGAAAACCATAAATAAACCCCTACAGCTTGTTAGTTTTATTTTGGCAGCACCTACTGTACCTATTTCTTTTTTTTGTATTTTGTTTTAACCAGTCTCTTATGGCGCTGCTCTTCAGTTTTTGCTCTGTTGCCATTTCTAACTGTACGTATATTTGCCAAACTTCCGTTTGCTGGAACGGGGCAAACACTTCCTGTGAAATCCCTCAACAGAGCAAACAAGCCACATCAAATTTGCATTGAGTGCTGCACATTTTGCCCCACTGTGCGCTGACTGTGTATGGGTTCGAGTGTCTATGTGTGTGTGTGTGTGTGTGAGCAGCAATAATTGTTGTTTATCTTTACACAATTGCGTTGGCAATTTCTTTGACGTACCGCCAAGTTGTGCCCCATGTTGCATGTTGTTGTTGTTGTTGTTGCTTCACTGCTGTCAGCAAAAAGTCAGAGGCAAGTGGAAATGTGATGCATACGAAATGAATTCTGATTTACAGCAACAACTGAAGCTGAAGACGCCTCAAAAACCCCTAGCAACACACGCTCACTGCTAGAGGGCGCTTTTGTGCATATTATATATGGCTGGCATTTGTCGCGTCTGTTGACTTATTTGCGGCACTGTGTGTGTATGCATACACATATCTGCTTATGCGGTTTTCCATAATGCTTTGACTTAAGCTTAAGTTGCACTTGTTTAAACACTTTTTTTTTATTTTAAATAATTGCAGTCCAACTGTCACGTTGAAGTTTCTGCATTTTCGAAATATTTCGTTTTATTTGAAGTTTTTGGCATTTTGCTTAGCTAGCGCACTGATGAAGTGATAAACCTGTCTGCAAAGTTTTCTGCTTCTTTTGTTCTAACAATTTTTGGTTATTTTTCGATTTTTTTTTTTTTCTACCCAAATTTGCTACAAGTTTTCGTTAAGAAGTTTTTAGTTTTAACAGACACAAAACTTATTTGATACAAAATAGCAAATGATAGCAAGTTTTTCGAGAATCAAGATCAATGGGGTCAATGAAACTGCTAAAATCACACAAAATGTGTGAAATTGAGTATGTGGGTATATAAAAAGTTGCTTAATTAAACTTTGTTTGACGTTTTTTTTCTAATCACGTCAAGGAACGTCAAAACGTCTTTTAAAGTTGTTTATTGACAAGAATTATATACTCAAAAAATTCCAGCAAGAGCTCTACAATTGCAAAATTTCTCAATCTACAATTTTTTGCACAAATTTTTCACTTTTTTGAAATAAACTGATTTGAGCTCGAAGACTACATAGTTTAACCTTTTTTTGGGCTTATATCAAAGTTGATATCTTTCAATTTAAAGGCCCATACGCAGCATGCAAAAATTCCGCACGAAATGTAAAAACTTCAAAATTCCCAAAAAAGGGAAATTTTTTTTTAAACATCAAAACTTAATTTTTTTTAAAAACTTTCTGTAAATTATCAAAAAAGAACTTAATTTAAAAGATATATCTTAAAGTTCTTTTATAAAAGATAAAAAGAACATGATCCCGATTGCGAACAATTTTTGAACTTAGCTAGACTTTTTTCTCGCGCCCTCTTGCGGATAAATTTTAAAACTTGACGTGTTCTTTTTTTTCAATTTCACGAGCGGTTGTGGCGATCGAAGCTAGCCGGGATGGAGGTAGCAATACATGAGCAGAATATTGGTGCGTTATATAGAAAATTTGTTATATAGAAATTCTTTAGAAGGAGTTGATATTACTGTAGTGTACATGATGAAAATTAGTTTTATGGGAAAATAATTTTTTTTTTTCCCCTTTTATGATATCTTCAGCTTATCAGGCTGGATTAACGATCAAAAATTTGAAAATTGCGATTCATAAAAATACATGGTTAAAAAAAAAATTCCTTATTCGAAAGTTCGAAAAATCAAATTAAAATAACATAATGGATGCCTTTTATAAAGATGTAGTATAGAATAAAGCGTTGTTTCAGAGATCAACCTAAACCGTTTCGAACCAGTAGGTCGATATTTTTAATTGAAACAGTTCAAAGTTTAAGGAAACCCCATTAAAAAAAGTCAATTAAAATTTTGAAAATAGTCTCAATTTACATGTAACTTAAAAATGTGTTTCTTCTTACATATTTACAAACATACTATTAAAGTCTTATGCCTTTTCTAATCTCAGTTACTCAAAAGTTTCCGATAGCCAAAAATCTTCAGACGCTTTTATCTTTTACATTTGTGGCTGTAAGAAAATGCGAAAAGAAGAAAAATTTCCGAAAGAGATATTCAACAGCCTTAAAGATATTTTATTATGCATAGAAATTCATTTAAAAACATATCTATTTTCCGCAGAATTGTTATTCTGTTGAAATTCGTTAAGAAGAGATTTCCCATTCCGACAAGTCTGCATTATTATTTACATTTTGAAACAATCAATTTTAAAGTTCAACTCATCTCAAAGAAAAAAAAGAAATCCTTTCTTTTACCCCTTTTATTGCTTTCAATCTCTCATATTCTCCCACTCTGAGAAATTGCAACCCAACGAGTTTCATCAAATATTCCGCACATTCTCCACGTGAGTCGTGAGCCTACGTGCATGTCAACGTCGCGTCTGCTTTACCTATTCTTTTTTTTTCAATCTTTTTAGCTCTATTTTTGGCTTTTTTGTTTTTTGTTTCTGAACATATCCCCAGGTATTGTTCTGCATTTACTTGCGCATGATTCGCTTTATCCATCGAGTAGCTGTGTTCAATGATTGACATACATTTTATTTGCCATATTCGCTTGGATTGAACCTTTTCCATTTTCTCTTTTTTGGTTTCTCCTTTAGTCTTGTTGCGACCCTCAAAATTATATGCGATTATGCGACCCGCATGTGTCCCTGGTCCACAGCTGATGCTGATAAGCAGCGATAAGGCGTAGCTGACAATGTATGTGAGTATCTATGTGTGAAAGTATCTATGTGTGTGTGTGTGTGTGTGTATCTATGTGCGTGCGTGTATATACTTTTTTTTTTGCAGTTTTCTTTATCCTTTTATTGAATTAGGTTATTGTTGCAATACGCATTGAATGTACGACCTCTACGCCCCCCTCTACGCCCTTGCCAGCCTTTCTGCATTTGTCACATGTACGCTGCTCCCTCTACCTCACCCTCTGCGCTATTAAGGGTAGCTGCTCTCACAAGGGGGGTAGTTTTATGACTGCCGCCTTACTCTTTTGTTTGCTGTATTTGGGCTTGTAAAGGTATTTATATGGTTTGTTGGATTTCCTTGGATTTGCCGCACATGCTTCATTAGACCGCGTCGTGTTATGCTTTTTTTTTCATTGCAATTTTTTTTTTTTTCTCTTTTAGGTATAATCTCAGTCCAACTATTTGCCTACGCAGCACATGCATAAATATTACATCAAAAGGCAGAGACTAGGCTGATGTCGCTATGCTAAGCTCTAATGCACTGAGAGAAATTTGAGTTAACTAGAAACAAGCAGTAGCTTCATTGAGCATTTGCATGAGAAACTTTGTAATAAGAAACTACGTTGAAGGCTTTAAAGAAGGCAACAACATACTGTTTAGGTAAACATATTGAAGTCTTTGAAAAAATTCTTCCTGATCCAATTGAGGCGACACAAAGAGCCAGCCACTTATGCAACTTAGCTGGCCTTGCTAATAAATCTAGCATAAATTCACAAATCTACAAATCCCCAAAAATTTTCTCAAACAAATTACAAATGTTTTTGGAAGAATTTTAAAATGTTCCCCAAGGTTTTCTAAAATTTTCTTAAATTGTATTGTAATATTATAAATAGCCATTAATTTTATAACTTAGACCGATTTCAGTCATACTGATCGGCTCAATTGGTTGCCGCAGCTTTTTAGAAACATTTTATAGTTTTCGCACAATTTTCTAAAATTTTCGAAATTGTATTATATATAGTCATAGTAATCGTTTTTTACTAAACGTGTAACTTCAACCGATTCACCCGTCACATTTTCCCGATTATTAGAATGTGAACATTTTTCATTAAATTTTAAAATTTCCCAAAATTGTATTGTTGCCCAAACTTTTTAGAAGAATTAAAATATATTTTTTTTTAATTTCCTAAAATTTTCTGAAATTGTATTATATAGTAGTCATTAAAATCGTTTCTTACTAATCTTGTAACTACGTTTGATTCAAGTCACTTTAAGCCAGGTAATCTATTCCCCAATTTTTAAGAAGAATTAAAATATTTTTTTAATTTCCTAAAATTTTCTGAATTTGTATTATAAGTAGTCGTTATAATCGTTTCTTACTAAGCGTGTAACTTAAAAAGATCATCGAAATTTATCAGAATTTCAAAATTCTCTGAAATTATATTAAATAATCGCCACTAATGCGACTTAGGCGAACTGAAATACTCAAAATTCTCTTAAGTTTTCTGTAATCGTTTTATAAATAGTCGTTATATTCATTTCTTACTAAACACATAACTTCAATAGATTGTCGAAAATTTTTTTCATTTCAAAATTTTTTTTTTATCTCTGAAATTGTGAAAAATTTTTTTAAAACCGTATTATAAATATGCCTATAATCGTTTCCTGCTCATCGTAAAACTTTGACCGATTTAAGTCATACATATTGACCCGCTCAGAAGAGTGGCGGAAATTTTTAAAAGAGTTTTATTTTAAAACTACTAAGAAAAAAATCAGTTGAAAGATTTCATAATATATTTCTGATGCTCTCAAAATATATCTTTGGCATATTGACAGATTACTTTTTGTCAACAGAATATTTGAAATTAATATCTTACACATCACAGTTTTGCAGTTGCAGTAAAGTAGCTAAAATTTTAAGCGCTTAGGAGGAATCTTGCCCAAATATAATAAATTCCAATAATATTGAAAATCATTTTTCTTTTTCGAGCAAGTTTTGAGTTCTGAGAGAACAGTATTTTATATCCCTCAACAGACCTGCCTGACTTCAACTCACTCTTCTTTAATATTAGATCTAAGAGAAGAGTAGACCTTTATATCTATCCTTATTTTTCTAGCCTTTCTTTAGACTTTTTCTTCAAGTGTACACAAGTATTTTCTTCGCTTTCTTTGTCTCTACCCCATCTCTTGTACTTACCATCTTCCAGAGTGCGCGCCAAACGCGAATTCGACGGCTTGCCCTCCACGGATTTGTAAAACGGCACAATGAAAAATTCATACAGCGTATACTGCAACAATCCTGTAAGTGTGCAGGAGGAGGCCCCTCCGCCATTGAGTATCGTTAGCATGCGATATTTGGTGCTGTATGCGGTTGCCGTTTGCTGCTGCTGCTGAGAGTCGCCTCCGTTTCCATTGACAAGCGGCGCCGCATCACGTCTGCCGGCAGCACCAATATTTGGTTTTGCCGAAATCAATGCCGATGCCGAGGCGGCTGCTGCTGCTGAGGAAGAGGCGGCTGCCTCTGCTGCTGATGTGTCCGCTGCCAGCAGCGGATTGGTGTTTGCGGATGTCGGCGCTGAAGCTGTGTTTGTTATTGGATTTGGCAACTGACGCGCATAGATATAGAAGCCCTCAACATATTTGCCATTGATGATCTGCATGCGTAAAACGAGTAAAGGCAAAATAATCAATGAAAATTGTAGCAAAGCATGCAGCTGCACTGCGGAGTTTACTTACCTGCCAGGTGAGTTTCATGCTGGTGGAGTCCACTACGCTGGCATTGGTCAGCTCTACCACGTCGCCAGAGAGCAGGCTGGCACGTGCTTCACTCAAGTCCAGGCCACTGTTGAAATAGCGCTGCAAAGTAGGCAAAGAAAAATGCCATTAGCGTCATTGGAAACAGCTTCCTAATGCAGTTTACAAACTTACCGTGCCCACAGTAATGGGCTCCGACATGGGACTAGGCAGTGACAGTCCATGTGAGTTCTCGGCGCGTATTAGAAAGAAATAGTTCACACCCGGCACTAGACCCAGCTGTGTATAGGTGGTATTCTGCACACGTGTGCCCACAGCCAGCCAGCCATCAGTCTCATTTTTGCCAAACATTTCCACTACATAGCCTACTAGGCTGGAAGCGCCCACCTTGTTGCTGCGCGTCCAGGTTAGCGTAACCGAATCTTCGGTTTTTTCAGCTACCTGTGGCTTGCCCGGTGGACCCGGATAGGTAGATAGCTCAGCAGCGCGAAAGAATTTAATATTCGGATTGGTAGGTGTATCCAGGCGCAAATAACCGCTCCAAGAAGACTTGCCATGACGATTGCTGGCCACGCAAGTGTACAGACCCTCATCCTCATTACGCTGCAGCTCCGAAATGGTCAGCGCACCAGCATCCGATAAATTTCTACGCTCATGTTCCTGCACATCTATGGGTAAGCCATCAAGATACCAAGAAACCTGCGGCGCAGGTGTGCCCAAAGTGCGGCAAGGCAGCACCACAATGGATTTGACAGGCAGCGTCTGATTCACTGGACCCTGCTCTATAATAGGCGGAGGCAGCTCAAATTGTGTATCCACGCTGACCACAGTGCGGCTGCTGACGCTGCCCACGGCATTCAGTGCATTGCAGACGACAACCTTGCCGGAATCTTCGCGTGCAAAACGCGTTATGGACAACACTGAGCGACCTTCCGGCGTTAGCGTAACCTCCAGGCGACCATCACGATAACCGGGCAGCAGCAGCGAGCTGTTACCCTCCACAGACCAATAGAGCGTGGGTCGAGGATGCCCGCTGGCCTGGCACTCGAACAGCACTTCATCGCCCACTTCGACCAGCTGGTTTTTGGGGCGTAATATAAACTTTGGCGGAGCTGTAAGAGCAAGAGCAAGAGTTTCGAAACAGACAATAAATTTTATATGTTTATTAATGAGGGGGGCTGGCCAGCTAGGCAGTTGACCAACCCCTGTGGGCAATTAACTTACCATGCACTGTTAAAATGCCCGTTGCGGTAATTGAGCCAACAGCATTGTCCGCCTCACAGCTGTACTCGCCCATGTCCTCCAACGTAACGTCGTCCAACTTAAGGCTACGGTCCTCGAGTACGTGCACACGACCTGTAAAGAGCGCAATAAAGAACTTATGTGAAAATCAGAAAACAAAGAGACAACTAAGGCGGTGGTGAAACTCAAATACTCTATGGGTAGTGAGCGCAGCAGAATATCGTATTTCTTTAAGCTCCAAAATTAAAGGAAGTTGGTATTAAAATAGATTGTTATTGGGTGAACCAAAAATAAGAGAGATATTCATTCCCATCATCTTTGCAGCTTGTCTCGAATCCCTTATCGAAAATAAACTTTTAATTTTCTTCATCTTTTGAAGTTTATCTTTAGATGAACAATATTTTATAAGATACACGTTCATAAATGAACAAACGAAAGATCAACTAGTTCCCAGCATCTGTTTATCTTACCAAAATCTTAGCTTGGAAAGATGATGAGATTTCGTTGCTTTTAGTTTGTTTAAATGAAACATAATAAACTAGAAGGCACTTTTTTAGTTTATGACATGTGAGATTATATAAAAGAAACTAAAGAGATAAAAAAATTGGGATCTTTCGTGATCTTGAAATCTTAAAAAAAAACAATTTTATGCCATGTAAGATTATTAGAAAGAAATCTAGTCCTATTAAAAGCTAATGAGCTAAAAAAGAAATGTGATACCAAATTTCGTCATCTTCAAATCTTATTGCCAGAAAAAAAAGATTTTGTTAGATGTATGACATAGAAAACTATTCACGCGAACACAAAAATAAGCAGCTAACTTGCATCTTCTTTTTGTTTTAAAATCTATTCCTTAAAAGATGATGAGATTTATGCACTTTGGAGGTACCGAATTTTAGTTTATAAAAAGTTAGCTAAAGGTTTTCATCATCTTCTTATCTCATCTTCAGAAAACTAACCTTTGGCGCAGATTGATGGAGAATATGCTGTAACAAAGCTGTTGTTGGTAAAAAAGCTGCAAAGGTGCAAGAGATTGCACAAGATAAGATGAAGATAAGAACTAAGTTTATATATGTTTGCCTAAAAGATGAAAATTTTTAAGATATGATATTTAGGACTCTTCTAGAGTTTCTTCTACAAATATCAAAACCAGCTATTACTCATATGAAGAGTATAAAAACTCAGCAAAAACAAATAGTAGCAACCAAAAAAAACTTTGCTGGCAAGCTTAAACCTTGGCCCAGCCCGATAATTGTGCACATTTTTGTTGCATACTTTTTAGCGTCTACTGGCTACAAGGTGTGCAAACAGTTGGGCAAACAAAACACACACACATACACACACGTCACTTGAATAAATAGCCGGAAAAAACTAAACTCAAGTTTCGCCAGCATCAAATCATCATCATCTTAAGCAATAGCATCATCATCTCTAACAGCAACATCATCATCTTTAAGAACAACATTATCAGCTTTACAAACAGCATCATCATCTTTGTCTTCTACTTCGTTAGTAGTTCAAGTAGCGTAAAAATGGCCAAGCCAAGCGGCGGCATTGGCAAACAACCACAGCAAAGTGTAAGCCAAGTCAAGCCAAGCTTCTTCTTAGACCAACACACACTCATATGTAGCTAGATACATATGTATCTAGTAGTCTTTAAATATATATGGCTATAATGTATAGCAGGAGGCTGGACATTGAGCAGCACCTTTTGTGGTTTTTCTTATGAAAATAAAAGAAATGAAAGAAAGTCTTTGCTTTCGTTTTGGTTGGTTGACTGTGAAATAGGTTTTAAATGTGGGTTGTAGTATTTATCGTTGTTGTAGTAGCTCCACTGTGCCAATTGTTTGTATAACAAAAGTTTACGGTGGCAACAACTACAACAAAAACAACACCGGACTTGAGCCACAATGTTTTGTAGCATTTTCTTTTACGGCAATTTAAAAGAGCGTAACTAGCTTTGACAGCGGGGTTAGGCAGACAGCAGAGGGTTCAACTGTGGCAGTTGCAAGCTTCATCTTATAGAGTACCATATACTAAATACTATGATTGTGTGTGTGTGTGTGTGTTGATGTGTGGGTGCGTCTGTCAGTCTGAGGACATTGCAACAGTCGAGTGTTGTGCAAGCAAAATTGTTGATTGCTGCCAACAGAGATTGGCAATTAACGGAATTAAAAGTTACAGTTGTGTTTGCCTAGTTGGGCCAAAGCGGCGCACCCCAAAAACCCAACCCCCTTCCCCGCAACGAACACTGTACATGCACTGCGCAAAAACAGCGCAATTCGAGCTACTTGGATGAACTTGCCAAGCTGAAATTTCTCTCAGTGTATAGCCTGCTAGCAATCAGCAGGAAAACTCAATGCCAAAGCAACCGCATAAACTTTTTTGTTGTTGTTTTTTGTGTGTATATATATGTTTGTTTTTTTTCTACTGCTTGCCAAACACAAACAAACAGCTTTAATTTCATTTGAATGAACCTGTGGAAAACTACAAAATGACCGCCAGCGCATTTTCAGCTAATTGACTGTAAAAACTTCATATGAATAGAACTTACGCAAAGGCATATTTCCGCCAGTACGACGCCAGAGCACATCCGGCAGGGGATCACCTCCAATGCGACACTGAAACACCACTGAGCTGCCCACGACAGCTGTTTGGTTTTGGGGTCCACGTATCAGGAATGGGCGAACTGTAAAAGATAAGAAATATTTTTAGTTCAAAATAATTCAAAACTAAATCCTGGCTTTACAATATTTATATAAACTTAAGAGATAGCTATATAAATGAAAATATGATTTCTTGATCTATCAATCTTAACATAGTTAAGTATCTTAGCTAATCGATTTTTAACTCCAATGTGTTTCACTTGCTTTCGTTCCAGATTTCACGATCTGACGTTCACATTTCAGTTCCACTTTATTTCTGTTTCAGGTTTCACAGTTTACCGTTTTCACTATAATTTTATATCCCAGACCAACTATATCTAACACTAAAGTGTTTCAATTGATTTTAGTCTCAGATTTCCCAATCTATCTTTCTTACAATAGTTATGTATCTCAGATCAACGATTCGTAAGACCAAAGTGTTTTACTTGATTGCTACTATGAAAGTGTTTCACTTGATTTCCGTTTTATATCAACGATTTCTATTACCAAAGCGTTTCACTTGATTTCAGTTTCAGATTTTCCAATCTATCGTACTTACTATAGTTATGTATCTCATATCATAGATTCCAAACACCAAAGAGTGTTACTAGATTTCCATTTCAGATTTAAAGCTCTTTATATAGTTTATACTTTAGTTATTTTTCGCATAGCAACAATTTCTACTATCAAAGTGTTTCACTTGATTTCAGTTTTATATCAACGATTGCCAATACCAAAGCATTTCACTTGATTTCCGTTTCAAAGTTAAATAGCTCAGGTGAAAAATTTCAATTGCCATAGAGTTTCACTTGATTTCCGTTTTATATTGATTTATATTACCAAAGTGTTTCAATTGATTTGAGTTTCAGATTTCCCAATATATCGTTCTTACAATAGTTATATATCTCAGATAAACACCAAAGTGTTTTACTTGATTTCCATTTCAGATTTATATCTGAAACATACTTCTTACTTCAGTTATTTTTCGCATGCCAACAATTTCTACTATCAAAGTGTTTCACTTGATTTCAGTTTTATATCAACGATTTCCATTACCAAAGCATTTCACTTGATTTCCGTTTCAAAGTTAAGTAGCTCAAATCAAAAATTTAATTTACCATAGTGTTTCACTTGATTACCACTTTATATCAAATATTTCTATTACCAAAGCGTTTCACTTAATCTCCGTTTTAGATTTCCCAATCTATCGTTCTTACTATTGTTATTTATCTTATACGAACGAGTTTTATTATCAAAGTGTTTCACTTGATTTCCATTTTATATCAACGATTTCTATTACCAAAACGTTTTACTTGATTTCCGTTTCAAAGAGAAAATGAAAAGATATACCTCTTGTTTCAGTAGATTCCTAACATCTTCTTTAGAAGGTTTACTTTAATAGAGAAGTGCACACATAAAAGCTCCATCCATAAATATGTATGAGATGAATTTATCGCGCCGAAAAGACTCAAAACCCTTATTTTCTTACAAACGCTTATTCGAACTCTTCCAAAGAACGGATTATAAAAGAATAAAAATATTTTCTTTTTGTATCAGTAGATCTTTTTTTTTTTTAAATATATTTTACGAGTATATTTCACCCATAAGGGAAGAATTCATCAGCACGAAAAACCTCAAAATGGCTTAAAATCTTCCAACGCACTTTCTTCTGTAGTTTATTTTTTTTTTTTTGAGCAACAGTTAATATAAAGGGTGTTATTTTAAGAGCGTCCGAACTTTTATAATAATTGAATAAAATTGGTATTCTTTTTGGAGGAAAATGGCATTTATGTTTTGAAAATTATATCTGATAAATAACCACGATGTTTAGCTATTATAAAGCGCAGCTTGTCAGTCCAATTCTCAAAAACAATTAAAAAAAAACAAACTTTTCTCTCAAACCAGAAGAAAAAACCGCTTGCTACACAATTTCATTCAAACGAAATAATTGGACTCCGAAGACTCTATGCTGTTTCTTTTTAAATGTAACTCATCTCATAGAAATAAGTTAACATCTCTTACAGAATTTAAAACAAAAGCAAAAATGTTGTTTAAAACTTACCATGAACTTTGAGAAAAGCTGTAGCAGACTCCCTGGTGCCCACCACATTCTTGACCACACACTGATAACGTCCATCATCCGATTGTCGAGCATCCTGTATGGCCAAGTTGCCACCATCCACAATGCGTATGCGCTTGTTCCCAGTCAGATTGAGCGTTTGTCCATTACGACGCCAGGAGATTTGTGGTTCGGGAGAGCCACGTGGTGCGCCGCATTCCATCAGAGCCACCTCGCCCTGTGCCACGCGCGTGTTTTGTGGCTCCAGGCGAAACTCTTCACGCAGAACTAAAGGGTTAGCAAGAGAGTAAGAGTAATGGGGGGTAAATAAGGAATTTTGCTTGAATGACTGTACAGATGCAATATTAATAAATGTCAGGTGAATAAAGCTAAGCTGGACAGCTGGATACAACGTATAGCTTGACATGCCTGGCATGTCAATATTTTATTGACCCCGACTGTGCCTTTGGGCACGGCTATTGGCTCTCTAGCCTTTGAGTTTGCCTTTATCCTTTGTCAATATGCCAATAAAATGTTGATAATGATGCCCTCCGATAAAAGCTTTCAAGTAAAATATTAATAAGCTTTGCATTTGCTATGCGTATGCCATAAAGCAGGACGAACGCAAAAAAAAAGAAATGGAAATACAAAATGCGAATTGCAAAATGCACTTGAATAAAAAGCATGGGAGGCACGGGAGGAATGCGCTTCAATGCACGCCAAAGGCAACAAAAGCTTATACCATTTTAATGATGATAAACACTTGTGAAAAGGCGAGCAATCAGTAGAAGGCAGCATAAAGCTGCAGGGGTAGAGAGCGGATGCGGCGGGTAGCATAACTTAATGCCAAAAGGAATGCACAAAAATTTACCGGCCAAGTGCCTCGAACTTCGCCTACTTAAAGTCTACCCAGCCAAAGGCTTAAAGTCAAATTCTATGTAAGTGCGCAACCCACTCCCCAAGGACCCACAAAGTTCGCCAGCTTCGTTATTAATTAAATCTTAATATACTATATGAAAGCCGCTTAGCAACAACAACGAGAACTTGGAGAGAGTCCTGGAAACGCAGCAGCGAAAATTCTTTACTAGAATTGTGTTCGCCATATCAATTACACAGCGGGAAATATTAATTAAGCAGAATGTTTGAAAATGCATTTAATTACGGTTGAATTTTTTAAAAGTTAACAAAGATTATTAACATTTTTTTTGAAAAGTTAAATTGGGGAAAATGTAATTGTAGAAGTTGGAAGTAAATTTGCAAGCATAATATGTAGGAGTTGTTTAAATTTCCCATTTACATACGAAGAGCATTTAAATTTCCCAAATGCAAATTTAGTACCCTAAAAATCTCCTTTTAATGGAAACATTGTTGGGAAATTTTAAAATGAGTTAACTGTACTGGATTAATCGTACATTTTTGGAAATTTTTAAAATCGGGTAATGGCTTGAAGCCCTTGTCAGCCGTAAGGTCCTCGCGTCCATATGGAATCACATAATCATTTTTGCAGAATAGTGCAGATCTCCTGATTCCATGTCTTAGAAGCACAATGAACAGTAAGCGGACTATTGGTATGGCATTAAAAGTATTTTTGGGAAATTTTATGATGAGAAATAATTTAGAGCTCTTTTCAGCCTGTAAAATCTTCAGATCTCGATGGAATTATGTCATTATTTATATGGAATGCTTTAAAATCCTAATTCTTGCATCTTAGAAGGACAATGATAAGTCAGCTTCCATCGGATATGCAACCGAACCATTGAAAAGTTTTAGGGTGAACCTTATTCACAACCCTAAGAAAAAAGTTGTCATCCATCTGAAGTACTTTAAGCTAATAATCTAAACATCAATTGTTAGATAATTGTATCAGAGTTACAATGCCTTAGAAGCATGCTATGAATTTCATCCTGCATTTTAGAAGAACCATCTTCTGCTTTAAATAAGGCTACTAACAGCGAAAACTGGACTTTTATGGAGTCTTCTTATTGAAGATTTAATTTTTTTATTTTTCATAATACTTTAAAAGCATTCTTTGAATTTCATCCTGCATTTTTGAAGAACCATCTTCTGCTTAAATTAAGGCTACTAACAGCGAAAACTGGACTTTTATGGAGTCTTCTTATTGAAGATTTAATTTTTATATTTTTCATAATACTTTAGAAGCATTCTTTGAATTTCATCCTGCATTTTTGAAGAACCATCTTCTGCTTAAAATAAGGCTACTAACAGCGAAAACTGGACTTTACATTTCTCATTGCAGATTTTTTTTTTTTTATTTTTTAAGAAAATTTAAAGAAAATCTTTTTGTGATGGGGCAAAATAAAAATTTTGAAGGTCCGCAAAATTCTCTTCATCAAAGTTCATGAATGCTGTTAGACAGCATTTCAACACTTACAAAAATTTGAAGATTAACAGATATGGTAGTCAAAAAAGACACTCTTAAAATCTAAATCTAATCTAGTATGTTAAAAAGGTGGAGGAATCTTTGCAGCTTAAATGAGATATCGTAGCAGAAAGAAGAACACTCAATTTCGAGAGGTGTAGAATCACTTTACTAGTCTAGAGATTTACTAGATATTTAAGTTTACCAACAAAACAATATGCCAACCAAGATATAAGCTCATTATGGACACAATTTAATCTAAAGGCTCAAAGTGCAGAACAACCCCATTATTATTAAGAAGATAATAATAATAATGAGAGAAGTACTCTCATAAAGTATTCCCTAAGAAAATTTCCTAAGTTTTCAGGAACCTAAATATTTTAGGCTATCTCTTCCATATCTCTAAAGGGCCGGAGTGCAGAAACCTAATTGAATTACTAAGCAGAAAATCTACTAATCTTATCCTTAGAATTAAGTTAGTTCTTAAGTTAGTTAGTTAGTTAGACTTTAAGTTAGTTATTTCTTCATGGGTCTTTTTTAAATTTTTTGCCCTCTAAAATATTATATTTATTTTGTTCAATAATTTGCTTAAAATGTTATTACTATCAAAGTAGAAAAGGCTAGAAGCCCAAACTCTTTATTTTGGGTATATAAGATCTTACAATGTATATTTCTGATTTTAGAGAATAAATAAAAATAAAATAAAAAAACAAAAAATCTACTTATTTTATAAAGTTTTCGCCAAGAAAGTGTTTTAAAAATGTTTTTTATAGGTATATGCACTTATATATTTTTCTAACCATGTATAGCCTACTCTTTTGCATATTTTGGAAGGCATTTAATTAAAGAAAACTTTCAAAATTTATTTCTAAATTATTGTAAAAATTTCTTAAACACATAATAAGGATTTTCTCTAAAAAAAATTAAAAAGTAGTATAACAGTTCTGATTTATAAGAAAAAAAGAGTCCTAGTGCCGTATTATACTTCGAGATATCTGAATAAAAATCTACGCTTTTATAAGAAACGCAAAAGGTTGTTGTTTTTTTTTTAATTTCTTAACTCTTCATAGCTACAATAATAATTATTTTCTGTCTTTCTGAAAAAATTAGTATAATAGTTTTGTTGCTCAAAATATTGTTGAAAAAATATCAAACATCATCCCTTGTAGGGCTTACAATTGGTGAACTCCAATAAATTGTACTCTTTCTTTTAAAATATCCTTGGGTCTTCATATGCCAAATGAACTTGTCACTTGTAATGTCTATAGACAAAACCTTGAAACAAAAGTATAACAGTTTCATGTTGTACCAGAAAAAAATTAGAAATTGTTATATTTCGAATTCATGGGGCTGTGTTTAGAAACTCATGGGAGTTATTTGTATTATTCTAAAAATTCCTTACTTCCTACGTCATCACACAACCTGGTACTTACATTTTCTATAAAAAACATTCTTGTAAAAGTTATATAACAGTCTAACGGACAAAAAAAATGCATTCGCAACATCTTGTTATCCTTCCAAAAAAAAAAAATATTAGTTCCTACTCTACTTATCCTAAAAAAAAAAAAAATTAATTCCTAATCTCTTGTTATCCTACGCACTCACTGCACAAAATGTCTGCCTTTAATTAGTTACCCAAATGAATTGTTGGCATTGCATCATGACGTGCATGAAATTTTTATCCTCAAAAAAAAAAAAAAACAACTGCAGCTAATTTGACAGCCGCAGGAAGCAAGGATCTGCAATGCGTCTGACAGTTTGCACCCTCGCCCAAAAACATCATTATACGGCATATTGCATTTTTGACAAGACCATCGATCATCGTCAGTTTTTCATAGCAAATGTTAGCGATATGGCAACGCTTATTAATTATTTTTCGTTATTGTTGTTTTAGTAAGGAAATACTTACATGCAACTTGCAATGTGGCATTGCGTGAACGTGCCACACCAAATTCATTCTTGGCCTGGCACCAATAAGTGCCCGCATCGCTCTCACGTCGTGAATGAATGACCTGCAGAATATAAGAATAAAAAAGAAAGAGAAGAGAGTGAGTGAGTGGATTAATAAATGAGTTCGTCTGGGATTAGGACAACACGTGCCGCATTGTCCGAGCTGCAAGATCAAAAGTATACAATATAAAAGTTTTTTTTTTTGTTTTTGCCCAAAATAGCTGCCCACTGACCGTATACGCAATTTAATTTAATTAAAGAGACAAAATGTTGAAAAACAACCCTGACAATTGCAATTGGGTTGGTTGTTGTTGCTGTCGGATTGTGTGGAGCACTTGGGAAGCCGTCCAGCGGTCCATCCTTAATCACTTGGCCTCTTCAATTAATTGGCAACAAGCTGTAAGCCTGACAAGTTGTCGAGTCTCAAATGCTTAACAGCTTAGGCTACAAATATTCATCTCAACGAAGAAGAACAACAACAACAGTAATAAAAAAAAGGAACAAATTGTCGTCGTTAACTAAGTAACTGTAAATATGGCAATGTTTTGTGCTATTGTTGTTGTTGTTTCTTTTTTAATGATTTGTTTCCCCTTTTTCGGAAGTGCCTAACTCTTAAGTCGAATCAAATGCGTCCGGTTCAGCGACAGTGTCTGCAGAATTGAAGCAACTTTACGCTTATACCCTTAAGTCTTGGAGTAAAAGGGTATGTTGAATTCATGGGAATGTTTGTAACAGGGGGAAGAAAGAAATTCAAAATTATATGACTATGATTTCAGGATTTTGGATGCATTTTTTTTAAAGTATTTTTTTTTTTAAGTTTTGGAGAAATGGGCAAAAATGGCGAAAAACCATTTACTTTAAATGCCTAATCTCCGTTTCTACTTATTCAAGGACATATTTGTTAAATAATTTTTATTGCCTACCAAACAAAGGGAAAGTAAGAGCGAAAGGTGAAGACTTTTATAGTCTTTATTTTTGACAAATTATACGATATCGAATATTACTAATTGTATGACTTAAAACAAATTGAATAAAATAATCGTATTACTTCTGATATGTGGGCAGGGAGGCTCTTAGGGATCCCGAGAACATCTTCATTTTCCAAGGTTCTTGGAAATCCCCCAACTGTTTGGGGTTATGTAGGGGAAGGAGGATCTTAGGGATTCAGAGAACACCTTAATTTTCCAAGGTTTTCGAAAATCCCCCAACTGTTTAGGGGTTATAAGATAAGCTTCATAGATCATTTTTTTTATTAACTAAGAATTTAAGCAAGTAAAAATTTCAAATATTTCTTCAACAAGCGCCTCTTTTTTTTAAATAAAAGATAATTACTTAAATACGAGCTTATTTTGTATTCATAAATAGATTTATTTTGGAGTCCTTATTTTTTGTTTAAAAAGAAAAGAGGGCTTTGGTGATTTTATATGTTAGGGTGCTTTTTATGAGTTTTTTATTTTAAGTGTTAAGCAGAAATGGCAAAAATAAATTTTTAAATGTTATGCAAACATTAAGATATCTCCAAGCGATTATGATTATTATGATTCTCATATTCTCTCTCAACTGAAATCTGAAACTAACTATGAATTTTCAGAATTTTAATGTATTTAATGATTTTTTAAAACTTTTCTAAAATTCTGTTGTTTTTGTTTTTTGACAGACTCATAATATATACAAATTTTTATCGTGAGTTCAACTTGCTTAATTATAAAAAAAAAGTCATCAACAATATGTTAATTTTATTATATAGGGTGCTTTTTATGAGGAAAATACTTTCCTATTTTTTTTTAATGATGCAAATAATTTCTGAAATACTGCTGTGTCCAAAAAATAAGATCAATTTTCAATTTAAAATTCTCCAGTTTATCGGTTTTAAATAATTTTTTTTTTTAAATTGTTGACACTGTTCTTTATGTTCGTGTCAAATTTCACATCGAAATATTTATTATTGTTGGAATTATGCTTAACTTTATCAGACGCTAAAAATCAATTTGGCAATTTTTGAAATTTTTCAATTAATTGAGCAAAGAAATTGAGAAAAATTTTCTTCCGGATTGAGTGGCAAACTATATCTGACAGAAATATTTACAAGCGGTATAAACAGGTCAAAGAAGGCAGTGAACACCTTGAAGACGAACAGCGCTCTGGAGGACTATCAACCACAAACGAAGAAGCTCACGTCCAAGAAATTAAAGATTTCGAGCCGTCGATTTTTAAAAAGAAGCCATCGTGATAATGTTTGAATTTCACAAGAATCCGTCAATTTCATTTTAAAATACCTTTTGGGCCTTAAACGCATCAAATCTCGATTCGTACCGAAAATACTCAATTTTTGGGAAAAAAATGGAAACACAACTGCATTGATTCTTTGCGATTTTTTCGTCAGAAACGGAACCCATATCGTTCCACAACCTCCGTATTCACCTGCGACTTATGGATACTCCCTAAACTAAAAGACCACTCCGGGGACACCGTTTTAGCAGATTAAAGAGATTTAACGTGAATCGATGTCCGGAGGGGATTACTTTAAAGGCGACGAAATACATTTGGATGAATAAATGAAGAGTTCTTAAAAAAAAAAAATTGATCTTACTTTTTGGACACAATAGTATAGCTGAAAAAATATCTTTTGGACAAAATTTAAAATTGCAATTTCTTCAATTAAAATAAATAATAAATAATTTTTAGAATATGTTGGCTACATTATAATCATTGCAAGATAAGTATTTAGAGTCAAAATTGTTAAACATTTCATCTTTTTTGAAGAAGTTTGGTCAACATATAGTACACCGCAACAAACAAAGCATTTTTCGAGAAGAATTGATGATTTGAGAAAAGTTTCTGAAAAAATGTTTCTTCACAACAGAGGTCGTGGATATATTCTACTTAGCGCACTGATATTGATAATGAGGTTCTTGTGGACTTTTTTCAAAGCCCTTATCTAAGCATTATCAAATGATAAACAATATTGAAGGCAAAAACGGCTGTCGGTAATGCAGTCACCTATCATAATCATATTAAAGAAAAGCTTAAAAAACACCCTATATATAAGCTGGATTCAGCAAATTTGGTTTGTAGCTTCATGTGAGTTGATAGGGTATTCCTTAGTCGAATGCGAAAGACAGTCTTGATCTTTTTTGTCCTCACAACCCTACTACCACCCTAGTCGACAAATTTTCTGCAGCTTTAATACTTCTCAACATAGTATTATTTACATATGCAGCATTAGTTTTTTGGAAGTAAATTTTGAGCCATGTAAAAAAGGTTAAAAGTTTTCCACAATAAATATTCAGTTCCTACAATGATTTTGATTTTTTTTTTTTGGTTCTCCCATCATTGGAATCCCAAATGGGAATTCGCATAAGCTTAAAATTCTCACTTCTCATTTATAAAAACCGTATTTTGAATTAATTTTGCTATGTTAAAATCGATAAATAGCGAAGATGTTGCATTTAATAAAAAATTAATAATAAAAAAATGCTTGTTAGAAAGAAAAATATAAACATAAGTATAAAAGTATTAGCAGACCAATTTTTTTTAGGAAAAAAAAGAGTGAAGCGCTGAAAAACTTTTCCCTAAAAGAGTACGCACAATTTCACCAATTTTTATACCCTGTACCGTATGGTACAAAGGGTATATTGTGTTTGTGCAAGCCGAAAATGTATGTAACATACAGAAGGAGAACTCGGAGACCCCCCAAAGTTACCTAAAGTATGATCAGAGTGACTAGAGAAGTCGATATACCCATGTCCGTCTATCCGTCTGTCCGTCTGTCCGTCTGTCCGTTTGAACGCCTAGATCTCAGAGATGGTAAGAGCTAGAGTAACCAAACTTTCAGATAAGATCCCTTATTAATCCATAGGAGACAAGTTTATTTTATTTTTTTGATATCGGGACTACATTATATAGCTCCCATAGGGGTGTTTCAGAGGACCTCGAAAAAAAGCAAAAGTTTTAGATGGATAATTCGTTTGTTTATGAAGATATCATAACCAAATTTGGCAATCGGAAGTTTTTTAGAAACCCCCAGCACTGTACCAAATTTTATCAAAATCGGTTGACTATATCATATAGGTCCCATAGGATCGATCGGTCGAAAATTTGTTTTTTGTACAAAATTCGTTGTGTTTCGTTTGTTTGTGAAGATATTGTAACCAAATTTGACATTTATAAGTTTTTAAGAGTTCCCAAGCACTATACCAAATTTGATCAAAATCAGTTGACTATATCATATAGCTCCCATAGGACCAATCGGTCGAAAATTTGTTTTTTGTACAAAATTCGTTGTGAATCGTTTGTTTGTGAAGATATTGTAACCAAATTTGGTACTCAAAAGTTTTTTAGAGTTGCCAATCACTGTACCAAATTTGATCAAAATCGGTTGACTATATCATATAGCTCCCATAGGGCCAATCGGTCAAAAAAAAGTTTTTTGCACAAAATTCGTTGTGTTTCGTTTATTTGGCAAAGAAATATCTTTTGGAGTTTGTAAGCAATATATCGGACTTGATTGCAATTTGGTGGTACAGGGTATCCCAAAGTCGTCCGCGCCCGACTTTAACGTACGCCATCTTTTTTTTGTATTTTTTTTTTTTGTAATACCTTTTATTAAAATACTAAAATCGCTCAGGCTGCAATAATTTGGCTTAAAAATATATTAAATTGTTGCATTTAATGAAAGCAACAAACAACTCTGCAAGAATTTAATATAAACACAACAGCAGCAGCAAAAATAACAAAGAAACAACAAAAAAAAAAAAAAATACCGAAAAAGTGCAATGCGGGTGTTCACCAACCCCGAAATCTATATCACTCTTGACTTTTATTGTTTTCACTATAGGTTTTCACGGACGGTCAAACAGTGCGACCGACCCTGGAGGTCGCTGTGGGGGAGGCGGCTAGACCAAGGCTAGTACTACATAGGCCTATAATGTATGACGGTATATGATTTGTCTTTCTGCCCTTAAATTGTTTGTATCTTGTTTGTCTTTGGTAAAATGCAACCATTTGGAAGCGCATAAAATAATATTCCAAAATTTATGCAATTTTCTGTTTGTTTACCCATTTATTTTGTTTTTTTGTATAAGAAACGATACAAATGTTAGGTTTCTCAGGCAACATCAACCATTTAAGAAGACAAAGATGTTGCGAAATTTAGTTGAAGGTTTGGGATGTTTTTGTAGTAGTTACTTTTGATATATAGTAGATACGGGGAGATGTTTATTAGGAATGGGTATGTATATTTTCAAGGACTTGTTGGCTTTAAATTAAAAGGGTGAATGAATTTGCGCAAAATTCAACTTTGAACTGCTAAATGATTTGTGGGATAAATTAATTAAAGCCAGACCGTATACGATGGTTTTTATGGTACTTTTCTTCAAATGGGTATAAATGTACAAGTTGTGGTATGTTAGCCGAGAACAGTGGAAGAGTCTGCAAATATTCCATTTAAAAATTATAGAGTATCTGCGCTGAGTTTTTTTGAGATAGATTGCATTTTTGGCAAATTCGAAGAAAATGGTTTAGAGTGGAAGAATTCAAAAAAATATAATACCTGTAACAAGTTTTGTAGCAATTCAAAAAATTCAAGGAAATGGTTGGATTAGGGTTTTTTTTTTGAAGCAAAAGTAAAGGTTTGGTTTTCTTTTATTAGACTCACATAAGTCTTCTTCTCTTCTAGTGGAGCACTGGGCCTCATAGATAGCTCCAGTCTACTTTTAATGTACAAAAATTTTCGAAGTTACTAAACTAAGCTGATCTTCGTATATTTTCGTAGGAGATTGTACGAGAAAAAGTCAATGTACTATTGCTGATGAGGCTCACATGAGTCAACATACAAATTTGCATAGGTATAGTCTCTAAATTTTCTTTTTTTTTTGTTTGAAACCTTTTTTGTTTTTCCCAATTTCCCGATCCAGAAAAATTTAATGTTTTGTTGTTTTTTAGACTCACGCTGAAACACCGAATTCGATAGATCTAGTTTGTTTTAGACGATACAAAAATTATTAAGCTTGGCTGATTTGAAGATTTTGTGTTAATAAGTTAACCGTTTTTTGATGAAGTTAACCAGTTCCATAATCTTAAAAATTTGAGATTAAGACTATAACAATTGTCGTTTAAATTATACAATATTTGCTTTATAAACAAAAGAAAAATTAATTTTCAGTTTCGCAGGCCATTTCAAGTTTTCTGTATTTTTTTGGAATCGCTGAATTTGAATTCGAGGTCCAAAAAACCCAAGACCATCAGGTTTCTGAGATTTTCTTCAAAATACCTTGGAGTTTATCTCAGTAACCTTGGTTGTAGGGGTTTGTTAGATCTCGGATTCGAGGTATTTGGATATTTATCTCAGAAGCCTGAAGTGCTGAGGTTTTTTTGATGACCTCGGATTAAGATTTAGCACTCCCAAAATATAAAAAATATGGCGGGAGTATTCTTTGTGGTTTTTAAACGTTTTCCCAGAACCCTAACGTAGTGCGGTTTTTGCACATCGAATTGGGAAGAAGAGACTCCCAAAAATAGTTTTTTTCTTGTAATCGAAAGATGTAGAACATATATATATATACAGACACAACTAGATTCAGTTCAGTAAAGGTAAATTAAAGCAAATATTCTTATGACATTTGAACTGAAATTCAAGTTTGGGGAGCAAGCAGTAATACATAGGCTCGGCATACGATTGTAACAAGATGGTTATTACAAATGGAAAAAACTTTTTGGAAGTTGGCACTTAACGATTGCACGTGACGATTCTTCTCTAGTTACGTACATCCTGAATTTTTGCTTCCCAAAATCAGTAAATTGATGATCACGTACCTAGAAATTATCGGCCGTGTGTATATATTTCCATTAACATAAAATAGTGTGACCAGATTGAAATGATAATTTTTCAAATTAGTTAAGTTTTAGATAGCGTAAAAATAAAAAATGGCAACTCACTAAGAATCATGCTCCTCCGTTCATATGAACCAAAAAATTTTACATCTTCAGAATATTTATTATCTGTTATATGTTCACTCTTTGCCACCTTTCCCTGTTCAATATTTGAGACTTACTACAAAATTCAGCAGTAGAGTGACCAGATATATTTTTTAAAAACTGCCAAATTTATCAATCCATATTGAAAAAATTTTTAGCGTGAGCAGTGCCTAAGCTTAAGTTGAAAAAACAAAACCCTCACCCTAACTATAACCATGCCTTAAGTCACTCGAATAATTAAAATGTTTGAAGCTTTTTTCAAATCGACGGGCCTACCAGTTTCCGTGAGTACAGTCTTATTGACCTTAAGCCAGCAACCAAAAAGAGATTGGGTCGAAGTAAAGATTTCAAACATAATGGTTTGAATTAGCTTCGAAATAAAGTTGTAGTTAATTTATACCCTTTATAAGTAACATATTTTTTGGTACGTTTTTTTAAGGCAGTCGAAAACCAGAATTCATGAGAATCTGTTAATATTTTTTAATTATTTTAAACTCATTTAAAATATCTTTAACTTTGTTATTTTATATATATTTGTGGCCACCCTGTGAAATTATTGTATTTTTTGAAACATTTGTTATACGTACTGTGGTCAAAAACTAGAAACCATGGAAAAATGTTTATATTTTATCAATTTTTTTAATCTATTTTTCAAAACGATTATACATTATCAAAGCTATTGCTATAACTCGTTTTAGTTATTTTATTACTATCGTTCAATAGAAAAAGTCTAAATTATAGAAGTTTTCGTGTCCTGATTCTATTATAATTCTATTTTTTCTGTTATGAGACGACTAGTTCGTATGTAGCAACTAATCTCAAAGGAGACAGGAAATTCCACAAAATAAATAAAAATACTAATTTGAAAGAAAAGTACTTGCAGATTTTGACTCAAGTCTTTCAATAGTATTTTCAAAAGAAAGCAAAATTCTTGTTTACGTTCCAAAAATTTGTATTAAACCAATTTTGAGCTCAGGCTGCACAAATCAATTTCGAATAATTATCATATCCAAAACACGGGCTTCTCAACTTTTTGCAACTGTCTATATAATCACGTGCTCCAACAAAATAAAAAAAGAAATATGCTCAATATGCCAGCTGTTTACAAATATAATAATACACAAAGGGTGCAATTTTTGAGCCTTACTGGCATATATTGGCCTATTATTATGGTTAATAATCAGCTGCTTTTTATAGCCTACCTTTAAAAAGAATAAACCACCCGCGGGTAGCATTATGCGATGCGATCCACCCGTATCTGTTTTGACTTCACGTCCATCCTTAAACCATTGTATGGTTGGTGTTGGATTGCCCTCGGCCTTGCAATTAAACGTAAATGGATCATTTTTTGGCACTGTGTTATCCATGGGATGCTCAATGATGCGAGGATTTTCAGCTGCAATAAAAAAAAAAAAAAAAACAAAAACGAAGACATGAGTTAAAAAAATAAGTAAAAGACATGTGTGTAGTTTTAAGATATATGTAAGTGGCATGCAACCCTCGAGAGTTAGGCTACCAGACACTTGAAAGAGCCGCGCCTAGTACTCTAGAAACTAACCCTAAACAAATGTAATCTAATATTTCACTTAAAATGTCACAAACTAGAAAAAAAAAAAAGGATATTAACAGCTGTGTGGCGGTGCGGGGCAAAACATGTGTGGAAGGAACCTTTTAGGGCGAGAACGTCTTGACATAGACAGCAATTAAGCAGCCATTAGCAAGAGCCTGAAACTTTAAAAAGCCGCCTTATACAGCTAAATATAAAACAAAAAAAAAAAGAAGAAAAATCTAAGCAGAAATTATGTTAACGAGCTTGGACCAGCTCAAATTCAATTAACTTCAAAAAATATTTGGTCGCAACCGTAGGGCGTAGGGCGTCTTGTTACATAAATTCAGCATGTCGATAAGGATAAAACAAAGGACATTGCCAAGAGCCAGTGCTAGCTAGTAGATAAACTTTATTAAAAGCAACAACTGCGAAATGGAACAGCTGAAAAGTAATTACAAAAAGCGCTTAAAGGTGAAAAATGGTGCTGTTTGGAGCTCGGTCTGCAGTTGGGCTGCTCCTGGGCTGCTGGGCAACCAACATTTGTTGTGTTTGTTGACTGTGACTAACATCATTCAGCCGGAAATTAAGTTTTGTAGATTTATTGAAAGCGGATAGCAATGTGCACGCTGCTTTTTGTCAATCGGACTCACACTCTGAGCATACAGACAGCTCTTGCTTTAGCTTTTGTTCTTTGATTGGGGTTTTTTGGCTTGGTATTTGGCTTTTAAGCCATTGTCTGGCTGTTGGCCATTGTTTTGGCTGCATTATTGCATTGTTTGCTCTGTATGACTGCAATAAGCTAATTTTGTTGTTGAACTTTTGTGCTGGCATGCAACTAATTATGAAAATTGCTGCTACAAAGCCAAGACCTCAGCTATTTGGCTTTTGTGCATATGCAAAGGTTTAAGAAAATTGTATAAAATATGAAAATATACAAGATATCTGTATTTTGTGCTATGCTACCTGTAAAGTCCAAATTCCTGCTGTAAAAGCCGCAAAAATACACAAAATCCCACAAGTCGCAAAGAGAGTCGGTATCTTACCGGAAAAAACATACAAACTTTCTGAGCTTACAAGAAAAATTCTTTTGCTAGCTAACAAAATATTTAATTAAGCAAAAATATGTTGCACACATCCACAAATATTTCTCTCGTATTTTTTTTTATAAATGCGCCACAAAAAGGCAGCAAATTAAGTATACGTAAGGGAAAACCACACAGACACACATACAGCAAAAGCCAAAATGCATGCATAGCAAACTTCGATAAACAAGCGCAAGAAAGAACAACACACGAAAAAAAAAAAAAAAAAACATATTAAATTTACATCAGGTAAAGCCAAAAAATATGCAAACATTTTTCTGATGTACTCGCAAAACTTTTTTTTGCTGCTCTCATAAGTTTTTAAATATTTTTCTTGTATTTCCAACAAAAAAAAAATAACCAGTTAAAAGAGCTAAAAAATGTAAAACTATATGTGTGTGTGCGTGTGTGGTTGACTGTATTTGTCTGTGTGTAAAAAACAAATAAAGTTAACGCTAAAAGCGCCTCAAGCCAAACAAAAGAAAACTTCTTGCACTTAATTATTTTCATTTTGTGCGCTCTTAATTTGGCAGTCAATGTGTGGTAGATGCAGTTGCTTATGTACAGTAGACACTCGCCAGTTGAGATTGTGGCAAAAATTAGAATGGTATCATAATTTGATATTGAATCAATCGCTCTTACTGGGGTTTAAAAATTTTAAGGTATGTTTAGTTTTTTTTAATGTGCTTGAATTGTAATACGAATATAATTTAAAAAAGAAAACAGTCTGAAATCCATGTTCAATAAAGGGGAGGTTCTTTCAAATTTGGCCAAAAAGAAGGCAAAGTTTGGGAATTATTGGTGCCATGATGAAAAGACATACAAACTTCCTGTTTTGATTGTTAAATGCGATTTTTATTGTACAATAATTGGACATTTTTTTCGCGACGAAATTCAAAATGGCGGCTAAAAATGGCGGCTCTTGTCTGCCTCTTCCCGCAGAATATCGTCCCCGCATTTCAGATCTCCAGCCTCTTGTAGTGAACCGAAATGAAAAATGTTTTTTGTTTATTGAAGTAAATGAAATTCTCTATGCCTTATACTAAATCATAATGAGTTTTGACGAAAAATTAACTAAAATGTGGACGATCGAAAAAAAAATTTGTTTTTTTCACTTTTTTTGTGATTTGACCTTGCTTAAAAATAACAATTTAACACTTTTTCATGTATATTGTTAGTTACAAAAAATTATATCCTTTCAAACATGGCTTAAATGAAGGGAATCGGAACAATAGATCGAGAGCCATGCTTGAAATGCGAACGAAAAACATGGTTCCGAGAAAAACGCGTTTAAAGTTTTTAGAACGTCCTTCAGTGCGAGCGACTTAGGTGCGTTCAAAACGCTATATTTCTATGAATATCGATCGCATCAAAAAATCCTTTCATACACATATTCTACGAATTTGTAGCTTTCATTTTTTGTAAAAAAAAAAAATCGATTTTCTCGATTTAATTTGAAAGAACCTCCCCTAAAGTAACCAAGCAGTGTTAATAACTTTCTTATCTTAAATTTCTTAAAACGCCAACATGATACTTTTAGAAATTTCTGATAAAATGTCAATTTGAGCATTATTGGCGATTTTTATCCCATCACCTTACTACTCTTAGTATTTATGCTTATTGGTTACTATGACTAAGTTTTAAGTTCTATGGTATCACAAAAAAAAGAGGCTCTACTTTTTTTTATTTAAAAAAAATAAATTTAAAAAATAAACCTCATTTATTAAAAAAAATTTGAAGTTTTATTATTGATTAAACGAAGATAAGCTTTATTATATAACAAGTCTCAATGGAGCTGTTCTTGTTATTGTTCTACGTAAAAATTTAGTAGTTGTAAATAAAACTTTTATACGTTATATTTTTTGTCAATGAAAACACTACATAAATATTTAAAAAAACTGGTTTTCCATAAAGATAACGAATATTGAAACATTTTTGTATTAGAAACCGCCTTGAAGCTTGTGTAAAATTTTTTTTTTTTTAGTATATTTTTGCACGTAAACTAGTTTTTCATAAAAATTAGGAGTTTTTAAAAATTTTATATTAGAAGCCGCCCTGAAGCTTGTGTAAAAATTTTTTTTTTGGTAAAAATGTTTTACTTAATTTATTTTGTTAAAATTATTTGAAAAATTTTTATTTTTTTTGATATATTACAGTAAGTAATTACATTGAGTACATTTGTCACATGTGAAAAAATCGTCATAATCTAAAACACCGATTCAAAAATTCATCTTTTAAAAAAAAAACATCTTCAATCCGAGACTAATCGAAAAAATTAAACGAAACTCATAAAGATACAGGGAACATTTGAATCGAAAATAAAGCAAAACCTCCGATTACACTAGTTTACAAATTTAAGGATCATCGAGTGAACCTTCCTAAAAAAGTGTTTTTCAGGGTAATTTGGGGTCGAGAAACACGAAAATGGCAACCTTTTTTTTTTGTTAAGCACCGTTTTCGAGATATTTTCGAAAAACATGTTTTTGGGCACTTTTTTCAGATATTCCTCAATATCTCGTGGTTTAACGTTGGTTGCCTGTAACTTCAATAATTTTTTCGATCTAATCGTCTTTCATGTCCATACAAAATTTTATTCACAAGATATTCAGGAATAATAAAATATTTCGAAAACGGTGCTTAAGAAAAAAAAGGTTGCTATTTTCGTGTTTCTCGACCCCAAATTACCCTAAAAAACACTTTTTTAGGAAGGTTCACTCGATGATCTGATGCTAAAAAAAACTTTTTAAGGAAGGTTCATTTTTCGGGTAAACTAGTGTTATTGCAAAGTAAAGAAATAAAAATTATGCATATAACCAAAAATTTGATAGGATTTCAGCCTAAGTAAGAATCATCTTTAGAAAAAACTCTTGAGTTATTTGGTTAATTAATAGAGAAAAAAAGCAATAAAGAGTTCCATTCTCTAAGAGGTTTTCATAAAACTTTCCCAATTTTAATGATAAAAATTGAGAAATAATTTTTATTTTTGAACATATATCGACGAAATAGTTGAATTCTCGGTTTTGTTATTATAATGATTGAGAAGTGATTATTATTTCGTGATTTTTGAATAAAAATGTGCGTTTAACAGTTTTTTTTTAATTTTTATGTTTGGTTTCAAAAATTTCAGTTGTTTTTCCAATTCCATTCTTATATAGAAAATTATTATCGTGACGATGTCTGAGTAAAACTATTTTTAAGTATTTTTATAAAATTTTCGTTTAATAATCCGAATTTTTGAAAAATTGTAATTTTGTATAGGGTAATCAGTCACATAGGAAGAAGTTTTTCACAGAATTTTTGTTCTGTCTCAATTCGACTTTTATTATTTTGTATCATTATCATTTGTGCTGGATGAGGCAACAGTACCTTAAACTTATAGTCAAACAATTTCATTACAATAATATTAATTAATTTCGACTAGTTTTTTTCGTTTCTCTTTGCTTGCTCTAATGACATTTTCTACACCTGTTCGCGCACACGAGTGACCACTGTAATTATAATAGTAGGAGAACGCGAGAGTCGCTCAGTGCGTTTGTGTGTGTGGGTGCATTGCAATTTATGCATATGAAAAAAAAGGAGGCTGAGTAAATAAACAGTAAAGTGCTGCCGGCGTTGAAATCTTCACGCACACACACACAAACACTTATATACATTACACCTACGCATTGCACATAATGTGCAGTACAACAACAATAACTAAAACGAATACGTTGAGCCGCAATAATAACAGGAAGTGCATTTATAGTTGTTGCTGTAGTTGTTGTTTTTGTTAAGAAATCTGTGGCTGCTGTCTTGCCAGCTCTCTCTCTCTTTCTTTCTGTACAACTCACTGTCGCTGCGTCCCTGTGGATCTCTCGCTATGTCTATTGGCTTGTGTTATCTCAGTTTATGTGCATGCTGTCTTTATTATTGTTGTTGTTGTTGCAGCTACTGGCTGTTGTTTGTCTAACATAAGCATAAAAATGTCTGCTTGAAAAGTTTGCTTTTTGTTTGTCTGCAGCAGCTTTAAGGCGTAACAAAAGCAGCTGTAACAGCGGGTGTATCTTTAAGATACATTTACATATTTGCATTTGACAGTAGGTGCTAAGATGCATTTTCGCGGCTATGCAACATGTGTGTAAACATGTTGCGCGCAACATGGCCAATATGATTATTAGCATGTCAACAGCATGCAACAAACAGTAACACAAATCACAACTTTCCCAACAGACAAACAAAAGCTTAAGTAAAGTCAACACACACACAAAAACACAACGATAATGATAATGATGTTGATAATGTTAAAGATGATGCTAATGCAGATGAAGATGACGAAGTTAAAGATGCAGATGACGATAAAGAAGTTGATGATGATGCTGATAATGCAGTGAATAGCCGACAGGCAGCAGGTGCACAAATGCATATGCAAATATGTTTGTTGGGCACTGTGCTTAAAAACTTGTGTGCTTTCAGCACTTTTTGTAAGATAACAAATACTTAAGTAAACTTAAATCGGAAGGAGATAGTGAGGGAGAGCAAACTTTTATAGATTGGTTCAACGAACAGCAAAACTGTACAGCACGGCATATTTGAAAATTTCTTTGATATCTGTTTTATGTAATGCTTTAAATATGAGTTGAATAGACGCTACGATTGAAAGTATCTGTATTAAATAAAGAAAGTTATGAAGTTTTTTTAAAATCTTTCAGTTAATAAAACAAAATCGATTTTCGGGTCCGGACCTCCCCCCCCACAAGTTGTAAAAATGGGTTGACAATTTTTTGCGAGCTCTGACATACATTATATACACTTCGAAGTTAACAATCCCCCGCAAGACCAAATCCAGGATCCGCAACTGCTTCACACTAATAAGCTTACTTTCAGCCAATTATATAAGACTTATTGTCTTTGTGAACTATAAGAACAGTCACTCAATAAAAAAGTAGTCATCTTTACGAAGTAATTTTCTTACTTTTTCACATATTTTAATATATATTGAACTCTACTATCAAGCGCCCTGCTGTTATCATAAATAATGCAAAAACTTTTTGCACAAATCACCAAAAATATACAAGGGGGGTAAAACTGTTGCCGACTTTAAAGAGCTTTGGCTGGTACTTGACTTGAAGTACTACGAGTATTATATATACCATATTGGAGTAGTATTTGTGTCCCAGTTGCAATGACGCCAATGCAATTGTTAAATATTAACGAAGCTGCTACATTCGATGCTCAATGTTGTTGTTGTTGTTTTTGTTATTTTCCATGTTTTGTTGAAGCACTCAACAATAATTTATAAGCTTTTAGTGGCAGTGGGAATGTCAAGCAACTTTCGAGCAACTCTTAAACAAGAAATACTATACACAAAAAAAGAGCAACAGCAGCAGCCATTTTGTTTTTGTTGCTTTTGATTTCCCTTTAACTTTAGCTAGAATTTTATTTATTTATTTATGCTGAAATGTTTAATTTTTAATGTGCATGCAACTTGCAAACATTATGAGCTACTACAGTGCGATGGAACATGCAGCATGTCAACCTTGGCGCTGCCTTGAAACCAATGCGGAAGGAAGTTATAAGAGAGTAGTTGAGTGGGGAGAGTCAAAGCAGCGGAAGGTGAGACGAGTGAAAGCGGTGCCGCAGAGTGTAGGAGAGAGAGCTAGCTACTGTGCTTGGTTGGCATGGAAGAGCTTTGTAAGCCTTTTGCACAACTTTTGCCACTTAAGCGGTGAGTGTGTGTGTGTGCCCCAAGGTGCCCCATTAAGAAATTTGAAGAGCGCACTGTTTTACTACTTGCTGGCTATATCGCTAATTTTATATGTAGATAATAAATAAATAAACTAAGCTGGTTCTAAAAAAAATATGCTTAAGTTTAGTAGCAAGTTATTTCGATCAAAGCTAGTGAATTTATTTCAAAAATGCTTAAAACAATTACATTTGCATAAACAAGGCTCTTAATAAAATGATTTTCTAATTACAACAGATAATCTAAACTTTGGGAACCACCTAATGGAGTTTTGTAACTCGATTTATGTATAAAACGCAAAATTTTTAACATTTCCAAATCCAAAATTAGCACTAAAAATATATGTATTTTATGCACATTAACTAGGATCTCGGCTAAAACCCGTTTTTGTTGTACCTAACCGAGATTCAAAAGGAAAAAATGCAGATCTTCTGAACTGGATTTTTTGAATAGTTTTAATTTTGAAAATTTGATTATGTTTTCAAAAGTATTTTATCCATGAAAGGTCTCTAATACTTAGAAAATGAGTCCCTATCACACACTCAGTTATGTTTAGTGTGTAGTGATTTATTTCTTCTTTCATCAATATTGAATTATAATCTTATGTACTTGACTGCCAATAAATAAATATATTAAAAAAGATGGCGTACATTAAAGTCGGGCGCGGACGACTTTGGGATACCCTGTACCACCACATTGCAATCAAGTCCGATATATTGCTTACAAACTCCAAAAGATATTTCTTTGCCAAATAAACGAAACACAACGATTTTTGTTGGATTGGACCTATGGGAGCTATATGATATAGTCAACCGATTTTGATAAAATTTGGTACAGTGTTGAAGATCTCTAAAAAACTTCCGAATGCCAAATTTGGTTACAATATCTTCATAAACAAACGAAACACAACGAATTTTGTGCAAAAAACGTTTTTTTTACCAATTGGCCCTATGGGAGCTATATGATATAGTCAACCGATTTTGATCAAATTTGGTACAGTGATTGGCAACTCTAAAAAACTTTTGAGTACCAAATTTGGTTACAATATCTTCACAAACAAACGAAACACAAGAATTTTGTACAAAAAACAAATTTTCGACCGATCGATCCTATGGGACCTATATGATATAGTCAACCGATTTTGATAAAATTTGATACAGTGCTGGGGGTTTCTAAAAAACTTCCGATTGCGAAATTTGGTTCTGATATCTTCATAAACAAACGAATTATCCATCTAAAACTTTCCCGATATCAAAAAAATAAAATAAACTTGTCTCCTATGTATTAATAAGGGATCTTATCTGAAAGTTTGGTTGCTCTAGCTCTTGCCATCTCTGAGATCTAGGCGTTCATACGAACAGACGGACAGACGGATGTGGGTATATCGACTTCTCTAGTCACTCTGATCATACTTTAGGTAACTTTGGGGGTCTCCGACTTCTCCTTCTGTACGTTACATACATTTTCGGCTTGCACAAACACAATATACCCTTTGTACCATGCGGTACAGGGTATAAAAAATAAAATGAGTACTTTTAATATTAAATTAAATGTTTGATAGTGTTTTTTGTAACTGACAAAGTTATGAAGTATATTCAAAAAATTGAATCGTAATTTTTCGAATCTGTGGTCCATAAAAAACTAGTAACTATAGTATAAACCCAAAGTAGGTTTCCTTCCACTCAGAATAAAAGAGTCGATCTTAATTTAAGTTCGAACTTGCTAAAAACAATTTATTCGAATTTTTCGTTCCCTATTTGCTTAAAATTTTTAATAAGCACTCTAAGTCTCAGCATGAAGACTACACATTTTTACAATCATTACGAAATGTTGCTCAATAGCACTTTTAAGAATGATTTTAAATATTTTCTTACTATGAATTTCTGTCTGCAAAAAAACGCTTTGTCATATAAGAATTTTGCAGTTAATAAAACAATAATCGCTCATGACGTACTTTCGTTTCGTTGTAGAATTTAAATAAATTCGTCACGCTCTATTTTTCTTTCTACAATAATATAATAATTAAAATTTCTATCGCCAAAAAGTCTTGAAGTAAGATTTTTACTCTCAATAACAGAATAATTGCTCTTTGACACCGCAAAATCTTGCTCAACGCTTTTTGAGTGCGAACTTCTTAAATTTTTTTTCTAAGCGTAGACACAACACTGTACTTTTGTTGGCTTCAGTTGATACTAGAACGAAAAAGACAAGCAGCTACACATTTTTTAAATTTTAGCTAAAGTTTAAAAATTTGAATATTTATATAAAAAAAATATTTCAATTTTGTAGACAGAACCTTTTTAGCACTGTTTCAGCGATGTTAAATCTAAAGAAACTTGAATATTTGAAAAAGTTACAAGAAAATCAATGAAACCAATAAAAAATTTGTAGTAGGAACGGGTAAGAGTATTTTTTTAGTATTTTTTTTTGTTATGCAAATTTTTTTATTCTGAATAATCTTTTCTTTAAAATAAATATTATGTTATTATCAATCGACTCCCATTTTAAAGTGTAACACACGACAGCACCTTCCCTATAATTCTCAAATTTCCTACTGGGTGTGTACCTATATATGTGCGTGTGTGAGTTGAAACGTGTATGAGTTCCTTTAGCTAGTGATGTTTGTGTGGGAAAAGTTAAATACGCGAAGGCGCTTATAATTTTTAACCCGCTTTTGTTGTTAACTTGTTGTGCCTGTTAAATTGTTGTTGTCGCTGTTGTTGTTGTTGTTGTTTTGCCCACATTGCCAAATGGTGTAAAGTGCTGCCAGGAGTTTGTTTCGCATTTTGCTTTGTTTGCATTTGCCTTTGTATTTGTATATGTGCCTTGTTTATTTATTTAGGCACCGGCAGAGTAGCAGAAGAATCAGTAGAGAAGAATAAGCAATGATGGAGGAGAGCTGAGCGGAGCCTCAGCAAAATCTTTGAGCGGTAGCTAAAATGGCAGCCAATTATTTAAATGCTGGTATTTACCGCCTGACGCCTGGCCCCCTAAGCTCCTTCACCAGACCAACACTGTCACACTATGTGGGTTAAGTCCTGCCTGTCTCTGGCATATAAATCATTATCACGCACAGTGCTGGATTATGTAGATGGTGGCCCAAGGGCCGCTGGCAAGGTGAGGTGAAATTAATTTTTTTACGATTTCTTCTTTTATACATTTTTAGGCTACGATTACTACTTTGAAAATAATCTTTGTCTTGTATTATAACTCGTACTAGAAAATTCTGAACGGAATAAAAAATTATATACGACGTTTAAAAGTTGAAGCGTTGGTTTAATAATGCTGAAAGCTTGTGCTGATCAGGTTCGAGCATTCTTAAGCTTGTTTTATCTGTTTCTTCATTTATCTCTAAGCCCATTTTATTACAAATAAACTTCAAAGGCATTTAAAGAATCACAATTGGCATATCCTGCAAATATTCGTTTCGAAAATTTCGATAGTATCATGCCATAGAAAATTCAATAAAAAAATGGAATATTACTTAAAAGCGCTGTTTCTTCATAGTTAGACAACCCCAAAACTTTTATACATTGTTCTGTTTGAGTTTGAGCGTTCTAGAACTTGTTTTTTCTGTTTCTTCGTCTGTCCCCAAAGCATTTTTTTAGATAAACTTTGATGTATTTTAAAAAATTTTGGCTCATTGCCAAATACTGCAGATATTCGCTACAAGTAGTTAATTAATATAAAAATTTCAATAATATCATGCCATACAAAAAAAATTTGCAGTTATTTTAAAAAAATCCGATATTCTTTACAGGTGCTTGTTTCTTTCAGGGATCGTAACTCTTATAATTTTTAAAATAAACACCCATCAAATAATTAGACAGGTCAACATGGTTTTGATGTTGGAAAGCTAAGGGTCATTTTCGAAGTACGTAATTTGCTGCGTAGAATTCGAATCCGGGGTCAGATATTGAGATATTTGAGGTTATGTACCCGAACTTTCCTACTTTTGAGGTTATGTACAGGGTGCGAAAACGGCGACAACTTCGAATGGCCATAACTTTGCGAAACAAATTGATCTCTTAATCTCTTAAATGAAGTAAGAGTGGTACTAAATGTTGTAACTGGAGAGACAGACCACAAAAATTGTTTGCACCCTGTACATAACCTTAAAAGTAGGAAAAATCTCAGATTTTCGGGTACATAACCTCAAATATTTTGAAGTCCTGACGTGATGGGCCAATTTTGACCCCGGATTCGGATTCTACGCAGAAAATTACTTCGGAAATGACGCTTATAATAAAAATACAAAATAAAAATTATTGACCAATTTTTATTTAATAAGTTGAAAATAAGATTTATTCTGCAATTTTTATTTTAAAAATGTAAGTTTATTTAAAAAATTTAAAATAAAAATGGAATTTAAATAGCTTTTCAACCTTTTTTTTTCTTTTCGAATTCATCTCAAACTGATCTTATCGGATTTTTGTAGGATGTTGAAAATCTTACGAACAGCAAAATTCGCCTTACTTAAGTGGCCCTGAGCACATTTAACATGTTATAAGCAATGAAATTATTGGATAACACCAAAATCTGTTCTGTGCGCTGGCTCCATCGGGCCCTTCCTAAATCCGGCCCTGCGAACATGCCACATGTTATGAGCAATGTATGCAGAAAACAAGACATGGCAGCCAAAAAAAAAAAAAAACAACCATAACTCATACATAAATATTTAACATAAACGTATTTTGTTTTAGTAAGTATTTGTTGGATTGTTGTTGTTCTTGTTGTTGCCAGGACAGCAATAAAAACGGGATCTAACCCTAAGGAGGATTAGATATTTAATGGCTGCAGCCAAAAATAGCTCAGCAAACGTAGTCCCTCAGACCCTTGCTATGATTTCCAGCTATTGATATATTTGTTGTGGTTTTATTCCATTTTTTTTTTGCCAAGAAATCAAAAAATCAAATAAATTATTCAAATAATGTATGAAAAAGCCATAAAAGCATTCCCAGAGCAGACCAGATCATCCAGCGTCCCTCCAAACCAACACCCCTCGTAATCAAACCAGACAAAGCATTCAGCATTTGATTAGGCAAAACATAAACCACCAAGGGTCGCTCTCACTGTAACCACATGATACCCTGCAGTTATATACTACGAATGGCATCTGGTTTTCTTTTTTTTTTTCCAACACATTTTCAATGTCAAATTTATGCCAGGACACGCTTGCCGCGTCATCTTGCCCGTCTTTATCGTTTGCGCTAATGAGCCAAAACGCCCGAAGGTGCTGAAATACTCAGACAGTCTGACGGCAATAGCGTCGTAGACTGCTCCTTGTGTGTCGATGACGACAACGATGATGATGACGACGACGTAGTCTAGAACTTTTTCCTGGTCTTGTTTTTTTTTTTGTTTTCGCACATATTGTTAATTTGGCGCCCCTAGCTATAAGTCCTCTACCCCATATTTTATGCCAAGTGCTTTGGCAGCCAGGGAGCCACTTTTGTCTTTAGCTTTGGGGATTTCTTTGCGACTTTTCACTCTTAATTAAATTCGAGCAAATATGTGAGTGTATGTGTTAAACATACCCTTGTTTTTATTTTCATTTATATATGCAGGATAACCTTAAAAAAAAAAAACTTGCTTATCAGCAAGTAGACGCTGAAAACAGTTTCAACTTGGTTTTTAAATATGCACTGGCTTTTATGCAGCAGTTTTGTGGCGTTCGGGGGCAGCTCTTATCAATAATTTCATAAATGAAAACATTGAAATCCTTTTAAAGCTGACGAAAAAAAAAAAAATACAGAATAGAGCTGGCAAGTAAAGTAAAACCTAAAAGCCCTGGCAATGAAGCTAAAAAAACAAGACAGCGTTTGCCTTTTTCCATAAATATGCGCAGTATGGCTATAGATACAGATACACACACGGGAGCACTCATGAATACAAATACTCAAACACTCACACACTCAATGTCATATTTTTTATCAACTCGATAGTTTTTTTTTATATTCATTTATTTCGCTATCTTTTCTTCATATACATTGCTGTCATATGATGCATATCGTTGGCCTCTCTTTGCTTTACCGCGAATGGATTTTGTATCTTTTGCTTTTTGGCATATTGAAAAATTGCATTGGCTTGCGAATTGAAGTTGGAGTGGCTTTTACTTTTAAAGATATCTCGCAGATAGTAACATATTTGCATTTAATAGTTTTAAGATACAATATTTTATTATTGTATCTTAAGCTTTTATTAGTTTTGTTTGTCTATATAGAAACCTTGGACGTCTTTGCCTAAGCCTTAACTAAGCTGTTTAAATTATATAAACAACTCAGCATCAGCATCATAATAAGCGCACATTTATCGTAAAGATTAATTTTGTTAAAGATACTTACTAAAATACTTAAGAGGTTTAGCTATTAACGTGCTGGTTATAGGCGGCTAAGATATGCTCTTAAGTTAATTGACAATTTTGTTGAAAGTAGTTAAAATGGCTTTGGGAACTGGTAGGAACTTTAATGTTTCAGATATGCTTTCATACATAACTTGTTGCATACTCAGCTATAAAATATATACAAGTTTGTTTTTTTGGTTCGGCGAAACTTTAAAGAAAACTGTATTTTCATGTGGACGGTAAAACTTTAATGGAAACGGAATTTTCATATGCACCCATGAGATTTATTTAATACAAGCCCTTAAAAATTTGTATAGCAAACCATGCACAGTGGTCGAAATGTCAAACTTATGTAGATAAATTTAAAAGCTTTCAAAATAATTGGTCAATAACTGCGTCATCTATTTTTTAGCAAGAAAAAAATAAATCTTTTAAAATTTGTTTAGGAAATAAATATGTTACACAGTGGTCAGAATGGAATACTAAGTTGAGAAAAATTAAGTGCTTCAGAAATAACAGGTAAAGCCTTCATCAGCTATTTTTTTAGAATTTTAAAGAAATCTCTACGAATTTATATGGGAAATGAATACGATGCACTGTGGTCGAAATAACAAATTTAGCTGGAATTGAGATTAAATATTGTAAGCCTTTTGAAATTTGTAAACAAAATCAAAACGCTGTAAAGTGTTCAGAATTGCAAGCTTAGGTGGAGAAAATTACAAGCATTAAGGCACTTTTTACTTTTCTTTATATACAGAAAATTATAATTCTACAAAAAATATATATTTTTTTTTGTTTTCAATTATATTATATAAAAGTGGACAAAAAAAAAATAGTTTTAATGTCGCAAAATAATCGGCCGATCCGTTCGTCAGCTGTTTTTTTTTTCTATATAAAGCATAAAAACTATTTCTAAGTTATATCAATATTTCAAATTTTCAAAATTATGTTAATAAAATCGAAAAACTCCCAAATTAATTGCTCAATCCCATAGTCTGTTTTTTTTGGTTCGATATTCATATAAACTAAAATATTAAAATTTTTAAAAATTTTTATGGAAACCAACTACGACCCACTGGTCGGAATGGCCACCTTGGAAAAAAAAAATTAAAAACTCCTAAATTAAAAGGCCGATCCGTTCGTCGTTTGTTACTATTTTCTATATATAGAAAATAATCCAAATTCAAATTATTAAAAATTACACAAAAAAATATAAAATCTTCCAAAAAAATTGGTCAATCCCATAGTCTGCTTTTTTATGCTATATATAGAAAATAAACTTATTCAAAAAAAAGTATATCGATATACACAGTGTCATATTGGTAATCAAAAAAGCGCAAAAATTTGGTGATTCTCAAAATTAGAATTTTTTGGGTCTGAATTTGCCATCCCGACCACAGTGCGATGGTTTAATTATTTATTTGACAGCCTTTAATCAAACGCATGTTTAAAAGTTAAGTACTAAAAGATTTTAATAAATTGATGACTCGCCAAATTTACTGAATAAGAAGATTTTCATCTGGCTTAGTAACTTTTGTCTTTCTCACAAAATACAAAATGAAGGAAATTTGATCTAAAAATTTGATTATGGTAAAACCTAAGAATGGCTAAAATCTACAGTTTAACTTATAAAGAACTCCTAGAACTTGTTGTAATTTCTCGTTAAAAGAAATAACTTCTTGCTATGTTTTAAAAAAACAATCCCGAAATAAGAAAGCTAAGAATCGGAAGATATGCATGTGGCTTAGTTAGCTTAGCGATAATTCTTTGTGAAGCCGAGTAATAGGATGCCCCTTATAAAACTTCGAAACGAATCTCAAATCGATTCAACATATATTTTGAAGTACTATATAAAAAATACTGATATCTGTTCAGGACAAATGTTATGAGCCCCAAATTAACTATCTTAGTAATCATATATATTTTGGCACTTCTAAAGTTCTGTCTTTCCAAAAAAAAAAAAAAAAATTCTCCCAAGAGCTTATAATGGTGGAAAAATAAGTAAATTCAAATAAATATTTTTCTAAATCCATCTAATTTACTTGGGTTCGTGGAGAAGTACCCATGTCTGCATTCCTGCGTAGAAGCCCCTTATAAAGAGTTTCTAGAACTTCTTGTAATATCTAGCTAAAAGAAACGTCTTCTTGGTACGTTTCCCGCTTCCAGCCGATCTAAGCTCCCTAAGCAGCTAGTGACTTGTATGAATCCAAGGGGTTGGGCTTTTTGTCGCCTGTACCATTTTTGCTCGAGCTATTGGGAATAGACATAAACAAAGTGGATCGTCTCTCCTGCGATTGGCTATTTGGTTTCTTTATGTCTAACACCTTGTTTGATAGTCAGTTTGTAATTAACCGAATAAAATTTGCAGTCTGGTAAGGTTCAATCAGATCCAGAGATGATACGCAGAGATGATGGCTTTTTATCAGTTTTACGATTTTCGCACGAGCTCCTGTGACTGAGTGGCTACTTGGTGTCTATATGTCATACATCTTGTCTGGTTGTCGGTTTCTAAACAAAATTGTTTGTAATTAACCGAAAAGTTTCAACTAGATACAAAGATGATACACAGAGATGATCATCTGGTTGGAACATTCTAGCATTCTGAAGATTCTATAGCTGTTCTTACCTAACTAGACCTCCTTATTAAAGCCCTAAAAGCGTCAGTTTCTGACAACGATATATCATCTTTTTTTATAATTCACAAAATTTTCTTAATTTATGGAGAGTAGTATGAAAACGCTAACTTCATTTTGAAAAAAATCTTTTAAAGGAGAGATCGTGAATTATAACTCTATGTAAAGAACCATACGCAGTTCGAAAATTTCCCAAATGGGTTTTTTTAACAAGAAGTTATGTCATTCCGTGCGAAATTTTTCAAACTGCGTATGGGCCTTAACCAAAAAAAAGATGATGCTGCCTGCTAATTCAAAAATCGATTTTTTCCTATGTAATTTTAATTTAACGTTATCGATAAATTTTCTAAGCTGTGTTAGTACTTATATACCTTTAAATGACCCTTTATAGCAGTATAATGAATAATGTTATATATAAGTAGTTTCTAAAAGCCGAGCTTTTCCCAAGAAACTTTAATTTAATGTTATCGATAAATTTTCTTATATAAATTAATTATATAAAGTATCTCCAAAGTGAGTCTACAAAGCAGTATAATGAATGGTATTATCCATAAGTATTATAAATGGAATTCGTATTGTTCATCTAAAGTTAAATCAATTTGTTATCGATAACAAATATACCATACAAACTATAGTAAACAAATTTCTTATTTTGCATACAAATAAAGTGTGATATTTCTTGTCTTACCCATAAAGTAGTAAATAATTTATAGCTTTTACTAAACATAGTGTCATATCAATAGAGCTACAAATGCAACGCTGGCATGTTACATTATTCAACTAAAAAGCAAGTTGCCCAAACCCTTTTTTTTTCTACTCAATCTACTTGTTTGAAGCTTTTCTACAAAAGCCAGCAAGTTCACAAACTGTCATGTACGACTGTCGCAGCTGTCTATACATTATATATGACAACTAAATGCTATTGTATGAAACGTGTATAAAATCCAATTAATCATTTGCCTAATCTCTTAATTGTATTTTATTTAGATTTTAATTTGTTTATTTCATAAGCCGATTTGAACAATTTCATAGTTCACACAGCGATAAGCTGGTAAAAAAAAAACAAAAAAAACAACCTCAGACCCTAGAAAAAAAGCTCAAAAAATAAAACTATTTCGCTTATAGATCTATATGTAAATTGTAGAGCTCATGAGTAGCATAAATTTTAAAGCTACGAGCATAATTTGTCAATTTTTCTTAGGAGGTATTTTTTTTTTTTCTACTGTTGCTTGTCTTCTCGATTTGACTTAGTGTCTTTTTTAGACAAAAAAGTTCAAATTAATTACATTTGTCATTTCCATTGACATTTCGACAATTTTTCTATTAATTATTTTTGATAGATGTCGCGTTGCTTGAAAAGTTTTTGTTTTTGTCTTTTTGAGAGAGCACAAATAGAAAATGGCGGCTGCTTTTGTAACAGCTGATTTATGAGCAACACAATTTGCTTTGCTCTAGTTTTCTCGACAAAACTTGGACCCTTTTGTTTAGACACACCAAATGTAGTTAATTCCAACAATTGCTTACCTGCAATGAGAGTAAAGAAAAAAAAAAATGATTAGTAATGAAGTTGTAGAATTTATGCTTAGTTGTACAACATTAAATCATGTAAACTATGCGAGTTGCATATATAATTAGCTGCATGCTACCTGAAGCTAGAGACAAATCTTCTACAGTAGCCCAGACTTTCGAGTAAACCTTCTGGGCCACATAAATTATGTTTTCCCTTTGGCTTTTTGAATGGATTTATGCGTTTGTCGTTTTGACAACTTTGACAGATATTCATCTATAGAGCAGCCAACGGTCACACAAATCCATAGTTGCAGTACCCGTACCCGTACGCAGCTACTACCCCTGCCTGCCCAGCTGTGCGCGCTCCCACTCTGTTGCAACAAAGAGATCATTATCGTGCAGCACAACGTCAAGTAGTAGGGGTTTCAAAAAAAAAAAAAAAAATCCACACAGATGTCTTTTATTGAATATCGATTTACGTTGCGACTTCGTTATAATCTAAAAACTCATGTTAAATGTAAATATGAGAATTAAATGAGCTGAAAAATGCGCTGCAAAAACGCAAAAACTCTAAAAAGGGGGCCGCCATTTTTGTTTGCTTTACAAAAAACTCAACTTGCTCAACGGGCACTCATAATTTGAAGTAGTTTCTGTCAGCGTTAAGAAATTTACCGCCATGAGTCACAAAATGTCTGCAGCGTAATATTTTTGTAGCTCTCAATGTCACATGTTGCACATGCTCGAGGTCAGACGCTGCAAACAACACGCCGCTTACTCTGCCAAGGAAGCGATAAATGTCCTAGAGGCAAAATAAGCAAACAAACAACTTTGAAGTCGTCGTCGTTTTTGTCGTCGACCCTGGCGACAGGAATTACCAGGGCAGGCGGTAGCAGGCACTGCCGAGAGGCAGGACAGTCAAAGCGCGAAACCCAACACTGTGTGTGTGTACCAGGGGCAGCAAAAAACAACGAAAGATTTCAAATGCGGATAAGGCAGCAAAGTCCAGAGCCGGAGCAGCTCTGACTATGCCCAAGCCAAGCGCGACAAAGGCTGAGTGATAAACCATAAAAAGGGGCCAGCCGGGCCACTGAAGCAGTCAGGCAGTTAGCTTCAGCGTGCACTGAGAGAAATTTTTGCATAGGGTTGTCAATAGGCTCAATCTCTAATTTATGGAATATTTTTGGAAAGTTTTCTAAAACAAGAAGATGATGGAATAAATGAATCGAGTTCATATTCAAAAGTGATATTATAATTGGGACAAACATTTTTACAATCTAATTTTCACCCAATAGTTTACACAGTTCGGATTATGCTAGAAATCTTTTGCAGCCGAATTTCAACCCAACAGTAATAGGACTATGACAGAAATCTCTTTCAGCCGAATTTCAACCCAATATTGATATTCACCCAATTAGCCAGAAATTTCTTTTAACCAGATTACATCCCAGCAGTAATAAGAACTATAATAGAAATCTACTTCAATCGAATTTTAAACAAAGAAATTGTAACCTGAAGAATATTTTTTGTTACGCCAGATATTATTAAGCAGAACTATCTCCCGATAAAAAGTTTTACTTCATCTGTTTTAAAGAGTCGTAAGTCGATGTTTTTTTGACGTCAGACAAGTCTTTATAAAAAATTGTATTAAGTACGCCCATTAAGCCCCTCTGAATTTGGCTTCAGGACTGTTCATATAAAATTCTGAAGGCAGCTATTAAAAGAGCTAAACTTCTAATGTTGATATTTAAATACTTCGCATTTCAAAATAAGTCCCAAAACTGAAGATTCTGGCGTATTGTCTGAAATTATATTTAATACAAATTTTAAGAACGAAGTTTCTTAACGTAGTTTGATGCTAGAATGTAAAGTCAGAAAAATCGTCACGTAACGAAAATGAAAATAAATAAAATGTCGAGCATTTTTTCAAAATAAGTCTTAAAACAGAAGTTTGTGGCTTATTTTCTGAAGTTATATTTAATACAAATTTTTAAAGCAAAGTTTCTTAACGTAGTTTGATGGTCAAATCGTCACGTAACGAAAACACGTGTCGAGTTAAATTTTTATGGAATTTAAATTTTTTATCATCGTAGCCTAATTAATCGAAGACCAATAAAATTTGTGCTCAAGATCTCTTCTGATTACAATTCGGTCAATAGTTTAAGGTTCTTTTATATAAAAAAAATACTTCTAAGCGCAAAAATTAATATTTTAAAATTAAAAAATAATTTATTCTTTTCATAAATTCGATTGTTTTTCAATTCGAGAAAGTCTTGCGAAAAAAAATAATTTTGTAAAAGTTTGTTATGTCAAATGATACAGAGAGGAACTTAGATCCTTAACGGAGCTTGTAAAGTTAAATAATAAAATCGTCACGTAATGAAAAATGTGTCGAATATACGGACAAATTTTTCAGTAAAATATAGTTTTTTTTTTAATTTTAAGTGATTGTAAATTCTCCAAGCTTTCCAAATAATTTATGTCACGGAAAAATTTTTCAGTAAAATAGTTTTTTTTTTAAATTTAAAGTGATTGTAAAATTCTCTAGATAAGTTCTCCAAGGTTGCCAAATAATTATGGTAAAGTTTGCCATAAAAAAGAAGCGGAAGGATCTTTTTTCCTGACAGGGATACCCTGACAGCACTAGTACTATTTTCATGGAAAAAAATAAGTTTCCCAACACTACTCATTTGCACTTTACTGAAAGATGCAAGACTCAGTAATCAGTGATCCATTTCAGTCTAAAATTCGATTTTATAAAAATTTCAAAGCAAGTACAAAAGCTTTGTACCCACTGTACCTTTTCGCTCAGTGTAAGCGCCCAAAAAAAGGGCACTTTGTAGTACATACATATATATGTACAAGCGATGATTGATTTCATGCCAAAGTTGATTTCAATCAGCAATGTTTATGCAGTTTTTTTTTCGTAGCCTGTTCTTGTTGTTGTTGTTGTTGTGGGTCTCTTACTATGCCGCCGGCTGCAGCAATATTGAAGCTTATGCCACGGAATGGGGCATGGAGCGTAGAGTCGCCAGAGCATGAGGCCGCTTGGGGTTACAAAATTTTGACAAGAATTATGACACTACCATATTTAGACAGGCCAAAAGACAGCAGCAGCAGCGCCCCTTGGGAGGCGTGTCATTTAATTGTTTAAAGCGCATAATTATGAGCTATGTTCGGAACGTCGCAACGTGCTCTCCCGAGAACTTGAGGCGTAAAAAAGTTAATAAGCTTTTTGGCAGCTACTATCAATGTCGTCATCAGCTCCATTATTGTCGCGCTTCAATTTTTTATGATACCAGCAGCTTAGTTTGGGAAACATCGACAGAAGACAACGACCCAAAAGCTGGACGTACAATAAGCGACAAAAACTTAATCAAGAGCCATGAAATCGCATTGAAATGAAAGAGAAAATTGTGAATGCCGCCGAAAAAAAACAACCGAAAAAAATAATACAATACAAAAGCTGAAAGATATGCTGAAAGAGGCTCATCAAAAGCATAGAGAAGAAATCAAAAATGCTAAGCGTTATTATCGAGGCAGATACAAATTGCTACTATTACGTAGAGCAGCAAGAGGCAGTAGAGGGGGGCATGTGCGTACGATTTAATAAGCAACATTTTGTGGCAAGAAGGTTCTGCTAGTTGCTCAAATTAAAGCGAACAACACTACAAGCGAGACATTCAGACTTCAGCTAGACTGAAACAGCAAATGTGAACAAAAAGTGAACAAGCTGTAGTTAGAATGCAACAGCATGCTAGTGAGAGACAAGTAAATGATACCGCCATTGCTTTGGACAGGGAAACATTATGCATCATTAAAGTTATAGCGGATTATGTCCAAAGGGCAAAACCTAAATGAAACTGATTTAAGCTGGAGCAGAGATACACAAGTTTTCATAAACGTTAAGAGCCAAATGTCATTAGAGCAAAAGAGCTGAACGGACAGACAGCAGAAGAGACAGACAGACAGACAGACACTTGATGAGCTGTCATAACATTAGATCAAGCGTTGGCGTGGGTCCAGACTCAGACATCGGGGGCACAACGTTGATGTGGCAAGGCGTTTGCTCATTAGTCTTGGCCAAAATGTTTATGCTGCTTATTATTATTATTATTATTATAAACATTAACACTGCTTGAGCGACAGCTTTAACAACTTTAACTAAAAATTTCACTTAGTTTGTATTTTTGTGAATTTGAAGGCTGTACTAGAGAGAGGCGTGTTGACTAATTGATTGATTGATTGATTGCTAGCTAGCTAGCCAGATTGACTACTTGGCTAATGTCAAATATGTCAAGGCACTGTGTGTACTAAAAGGCAGCTAAACATATAAGCAGGGGTGTGCCAGCAATCTCTTGGCGAAATGCGAATGGCTTGGGAAAGAAGAAAACGTGTGGGACGAATTTTTACAAGTAAAAAATTGTTAAAATTTCTTAATAAAAAAAAAAAATTATACTTAGCTTAAAATTAAGTTGAATTAAATTTTTTCATTGTGACTTGATATTTTTAAACAAAAAAAAATTTTTTGTCGCGAAGTATATTTTATCTTGAGTTCCTGAATTTATCCAATTTTCGTATAATTTTAAAAAATAATGATACAGTCGTACTCCTCTATAGTTTATTCTCGGGAAAATAGAACGTTGGCTTGTTGTATAGAAAAGATTTTTTTCAAAAAGCTGATTATAAGAGCAGTTTACTTGAAAAAAATTCGTAATAGGGAAATTCTACTTCATTATTAAAACAACAATCCAGTCGTACTTCTCTATAGTCTATTCTTGGGGAAATAGAACGTTGGTTTGTTGTATAGAAAAGATTTTTTCCAAAATTCTTTGTAAGGAGATCATAAGAGCAGTGTACTTGAAAAAATTTGTAATGGGGAAATTCTACTTCATTATTAAAAATAATCCAATCATTACAGCTTTTTTGCAAATTTTACAAGAGATTTTAAACAAATAATGGATACAGTCGTAGTTCTCTATAGTTAATTCTCAGGGAAGTAGATCACTGATTTGTTGTATAGAAAACATTTCATACAAAAACTCTTTTTAAGAAGATCATAAAAGCACTTAAAAAAAATCGTAATAGGGAAATTCTACTTCATTATAAAAAAATAATCCCATCATTACAGCTTTTTTGCAAATTTTACAAGATATTTTAAGCAAATAATGATACAGTCTTACTTCTCTATGGTTAATTCTCAGGGACGTTCGTTGTATAGAAAACATTTCATAAAAAAATTCTTCTTGAAAAAAATTCGTAAAAGGGAAATTCTACTTCATTATACAAAAATAATCCCATCATTGCAGCTTTTGCGCAAACTTTTTCAGAGATTTTAAATAAACCCCTAAAGAGATTTCCGGCACAACCGCATATGTAATGTAAAATATTTAAGCTTTTTTGTGATTTTTTGTTAAGTCTCTACTCCACAAAGCTGGCGTTTTCAATTTGGGCTTTATTTGTGGCGAATTCGTAACGCTTAATCAAGTTCCTGGGGTCTGTCAACTTGACTGCTATGACTAATCAAAAAATTATGAGCCAATTAGCTACAGCCGAGTAAAAACTTAAATGCAGCCAATGAACGATTGTCAACTCTTGGAGCGGAGTTGAGCAGCGTAATAGAGTTTCTGCGGCAAGTGTGGCAAGTGAAGTTAAGTAAAGTTGCCTGCCACAGACATTCCAGACAACGCCTTGTGTATCTAGATACTCTACTACGATCCCATACTATATACAGCTGCTGCCTCTACAAATGATTTCCGCTGCAGCACACAAATTATAATGTAAATCGATGCAACATGAACATGAAATATAATTGAATTGAAAATGCTGTTGCCACACAGCAGAAGCAGCAGCAACAAAGACAACCGAGGCAACAACATCTAGGAACTTCAATCGAAGACAAACGACAAACTGACAAAGTAAAGGGCACAAAATGCTAATAAATGCAAAAAATGTAGGCAAAAAACAACGAAAAAAAAAAAATGGAGCCCAGGAAAAAAAACTTAACTAAACACAACATTGTGGCTCGTTTAGCCAAACGAACAGAAGACGTCATGTTGCATGTAACTGCACATCAAATATGGCAAGGCAATTGTGAGGGCGACCACAAGGAGGTGGTGCTCTGGTTCAGGGATGGGTTGGGACGTAACAGTGCGTCAATGATACATCATCAAAGCAACAGCCAAAGGCATTGGATCATTTGAAAAGAGGCAGCCTCATTGGAAACAGCGGGAGCAAAAGAAAGAGAATTCGGTGGGAGAAACTATTATAGAGTTGCAAAGGTGAGATACTCTCAAAGATTATAGGATTATTTTTGTGAAAACTTTTTAAACAAAAAACTTCTGCCTAGTTTTACTTTGAACCTTATCCGGAAATCAGTGCCCAACAATCATGAATTTTTAACAGCTTGTTTTCAATTTTTTGGTATAAATGCTTATAATTCACAACTGGTGCATGTATGATTTGTTTGCTTGCTATAATTTTATTGTATTGTAATGTGGAATTTTTAGGATTTTGCTTGCATTGTTTTTTACCAAATACATTCTTGTTTTTTATATTTGTGCTTGAAATGCTTGTAATTCACAACTGCTTCTCTTGTGCGTTTTTTTTTTGTTGCTATGTTTAATATAAGCTATGTGAAATTTGTGAAATTTTCAGCACTTTTTTTTTAATTGTTTTTTCAAACTACATACTTTGCAGAAAACAGTTTGTTATTTTTTTTTTGCTTTTAATACTTATAATTCACTACTGGTTCGCATGTGATTTTTTGCTTGCTATATTTAATTTAAGATTTAGCATTGTAACGTGGAATTCGTAGTAGTTTTTATTTTAATTTTTCTTAAGCCATTTTTTTTTATTTTTTTTTTGCCTTAAATGCTTATAATTCACAACTGATTTTATTTTTGCTTGCTATGATAAATTAAAGCTTTTGTATTATAATGTGTGTTTCTGTTCAAACTATGTTGCTTGTTTTTATTTTTTTTACTATAAATGCTTATAATTCATAACCGGTTTATCATTATTTTGTTTCTCTGTTAAATTAAAGCTTATTTAAATGTAAATTCAAATTTTCCGAAAAAAATTGTCTTTTTAAGAATAAATTCAACAACAATTCAAACCTGATTGGTACGAGTGCTTAGAATTATAAGAATCCTACGGCCTAAGTTTTGTAGATATTTTGAGGAAACACGGAAAGTTTTATGGACTTTATTAATTTATATTATACCTAGGCATATTTTTAAAGATTTTAACCGAAATGACTTATAGGTATATATTCTTGGAATTTTTATTGGTATGAGGAAGACTGCAATGCTCTGAAAGGGCTGTCATTCTGATCTCTACCCCGATGCTTTAATTCAGAATGGGCAGACTTGTAAGCTGTTAAAGTCGTAGTAACAAAAATCAACATAGATTTTTGCTCCAAAATTGCGATTTAGCAGGTTCTCACTATATCTCGTGGGTGAAATCAAATTACAATGAAGTGGTGTAAAAATATGTTTTTTTAAATTTTTGTTGACCATTATTTCCATTACAATAAATCTAATACATTTCATATAGGTCTTATTTACTTTTCGAAGAAAAGGCTTCCTTTTCATATTTTGACGGTTCGTTACACGCTTTTTACGCAAATTTTTTTTTAAATATTCCTGAAAGTAAGACTCACAGACAAAAGAAGCAAACGTTACACAGAAATAAGGTAAAGGAAATAATTTTTCATTAAAAAATCTTTTTAAGTTTGAGATATACCAAAATAGATCCGAAAAATAGGGTACCAATTCGTAGGGTGCAAAAATCAAAGCAATAAAGGTTCTACATTCGAAGAAACAATTATTATTGGTTTTTTTGTCCCTTTCTTTTCTACGTCACAAAGTGCGTCACAAAACTAATATACTCTCTCCTGGAACCGCATTAAAAGCAACAACACACAAATCAATGCAATTTCTATTTGTAAATGACCAAAAGAAGAGTCTCTAAGAGCAGCAAAGACCATGACAATTGTTGTTGTTGCTTTTACAATTGTTGTTGTTGTTGTGTGTTGCAAGTTATTTTTTTTTTTGTTGACTGCATGCATAAAATTTGAGAATGTTGTTGCTGCGGCTTTGTGTTTCCACTGCTGCCGCTGCTGCTGCCTCTTGCTACTGTCTTGCTGTCTATGCCACAGACTTAAAATCAAAGTCCACAGAATGTTGCAGAGATTGGCGGCATGTTGTTGTTGCTGCCGCTTGAAATTATGAGACCACCTTTGAGTATTTGTTGTTGCTTGTTATTATTGTTGCGGCTGCTGCACACATCGTTGTTGTAGTTGAACTTCTTTCGTTTTTTGCTGCCACTTGTGCTTTTTTTTGTTGCAACAATGAAGAAATTGTTGTTGTTGTTGCAGTTGCCTCACTTAATTGTTGCACTTTGCTTATACAATGATTTCGCTGCCTCCTTTTGTTTTTCTTTGACGTTTTTGTGGCAACTTTCATAAGCCAAACAATTAATAAACATATTGCCACAATTTATCAGCCATAATATTTGTTGGCTTTATATGCTAGACCAACTTTGAAATGTATTGCACTGACCAGCAAATCGATTAAGCTGTCTTTGGCGGTCTCAAAGATACAACTCACACAGATACCATTAACAGATACAGATACAAAAAAACTCTAAGCTCGCTCACGCACGCACAAAAAAACGAATTAAAATCGCCAACATGTTTACAGAGTAAGAAAAAAAGAAAAAAAAACAGCAGAAAAATTATGAAAAACTGTCGGGCGTTTTTGATGCATGTTGCTGCCCCAACTGAGTAAAGTGCAGCCCAAGCCTGCAACATTTTGCAGCAACTTGTCTTCTGTTTGGATTTTGTTTGTTTTGCGGCAAATACTCTCTTTTGGGCATACCTACATAGACGTGAAGTTGAAAGTGTATCTGAAAGATACATTTGTATATTATGCTACAAAAAATATTTTTAAGAGTCAAAAAAAGAAATGACTGGGAGATTTAAGCTAAAGAGATCCTTAAGGCAGCATGTTCTGAAAGAGAGCATACAAAAGTGAAAATTTCTCTTATCATTCTCTCCTCTCTCACAAAAAAGCTTCGGCTAGCACTTCGGCAGCGCCCATAGAAGCAACCGATAAAGCTTCGGCACGCGCGTGCTTTGGTCCAGCCCCAAAATCGGCTTAACTGCAAGTGCATATGCACTTCGTTGACTTTGATTTACTTTTCCAATTTGTGGCATGTTTGCCTTCAGCTCCGCCTGGTCCTGGGTACATCTGAAATCTTGTTGCTACTTGGCAACTTTTGGCGGCTACCCTGGCAAAAATTCAATTTAAAATATTGCTGCACTTTGCTTGTTATTAGCCATGTGCATGCAGCTCTTTTACCCGTCTATATATGTAAGTAAATATATATATATAGATATATTTATGTGTGTGTGTGTTGCTGCAACATGTGCCTTTCAATGCGTAGCAGCTACAAGCAGGACCACGATTATTTATCAACAACTTGAGCTTGCATGTTTTTAGAGTAAAAGAACGAGAGTGCGAGGTTTCCGGGAGGGGGTCTTGAAATGCAGTCTTACTTAAGTTACATGTTGGTGGGTGTGCTTTATATGCTGTGCGTACAGCCCACCAAAAGCCATCAAAGCCACATAATTTGTTGCCAACATATCTGTCTAAAGAAATGTGTGTGTGAGTGTATGTGTGTTGTAAGCAGGGACGTATTCAGGGGGATTATCAATGGGGGTCTGCTTTAAGGCTTTATATCGATATTCAACACAAGTATGAATTTTAGATGGAATTCATAAAAAAAAAGTTATTGTGTTAATCATTTAGGTAAACAAAACAGAACCTTCGAAAAATTTGAGAAAATTTTAAAATCGGCTAAAAATATCTCAATTTTTTTTAGTATTGAGCTGACTGTTGATGAGAAGAAAGAGAGATTAATCGATATACCAGATTTGTAAACGCAAAAAAGTATTATCAATTCTCTTGATTTACTCAAAATTTGAAACCATTTTGGATAAGTGCCTGAGCACTTGGTACCACTTGGTACACCAATCATGAAAGATATCAGTATTATCAAGAATAATTATACTGAATTTTTTTTCATTATATCTTCGACTATATCGATGTTCTTTCTTTATTCGATTTTTAAAATTTTATAGTATTTTTTTTATTAGTGCTCAGTAATTATTCGAGATTTCTGGAACACGAAATACTTTTACAAAGAATACCAGGAAGATCCGGACTATTGCTTTGATTTCATTATATCTTTGATTTTTTAAACTTTGTTGGATTAGTGCTCAGTCTTTAGATGAGTTTTCTGGAGCAGGAAATTCTTTTATAAAGAATGTCAGGAACATCAGAAATATTATAACTTCGATTATATAGACGTTCTTTCTTTACTCGATTTTTGTAACCTTTTGGATTAGCTGAGATTTTTAAAGCACAGAAACCAGCTATAAAGAAACTCAGCAATATATATATATATATATATTCGATTATTTAGATGTTCTTTCTTTACTCGAATTTTGAAAATTTTTTGGATTAGTGCTCAGTATTCATATGCGATGTCTGGAGCACAGAAACCTCTAATAAAGCATGTCGGGAACATCAAAAACAATTAAGCTGGTTTCATTATATCTTCGTTTATACCGAACTTTTTTATTTAATCGATTTTTCAAATAGTTTAGTATAAGTGCTCAGTATAAGATCAAGATTTCTGGAACACAGCAACCTGCCAAAATGAAACGAATATCAAAAATAATTCTACTAGTAACTTTGTTCAAAAACTGCGCAGCGAATGATTGAAGTAACTCAAGAGCTTCAATAGTATAGAAGATACACTATCAAAAGTAGAAGCCACAAAATTGTAGAATTGGTTGCTCATTTCTGATTTTAGTTAAGCGTAGCGTACAAAAATGGAAGTCTTTGGGGTTACCCAATAGTTTAAATATATAAAAATACACTCTCAATAAAAAAAAGCGCAAAGCTGAAGAATCTGTTGCTCATCTGAGATTTTGTTTAAGCACCAAAGCAGTTTTACAAACATTTCTTCAAGCTGCAAATGTTTGTAATTTACAATTCTACAAACATATGTAGGTACCTAACAAGTTCTACAAAATGACATTTTTTCTCTATATACTCTACAAAGAGTTATCGGCTCAGAAGATTCTTTTAGAACAGAGAGTACAGTTCTTAGTTTGACACTGCTGATGATTATTAAGTATATAGCAGTCAATAGAGATCATATAGTGGTGGGGAAGTACCATTGAAATCATAATGTTAAGGCACTACTGTCTGAAGAATTCGAAACATATAGACTTACTTGGATTTTCTTCTATATTGTAAAAGAAATCGCTTGATATCCATACTGCATATGTATATTACTATATTATAACCAGGTATTTGACTTAATGATCAGCAAACTTTTGAGACAGTGTACGAGATAAGATAAGATTGTAACCCATAATACTTTTTAAATGTAGATTTCGTATTAATGTACCACAGCATAGTATCATTATCGGTGTTTAAAGCTTAAAAATATGCAGCTTGGCCCCCCTCGAACATTTTTTTTTCTCCAGACCCATCCCTGGTAGCCAGACCAATTTAGCTGCCCGTACATATTCGGGTTTCTTTTTAAACTTAATTCGTACATTTTCGCTGGTCACTCATTTGCATTTTACTGTCAAATTAATCCAATTTAACACAGCTTGAGAACAGCGCGCTGCCCCCCCCCGATCTACCTCTGCTGCCGTCTGTCACTTTGGCAAACAATTTTCATTGCCTTTGTGTCAAATCTTTGGGCGAAGAGTGAGAGAGAGTTAGGTTAGTAGGTGTGGGGAGAGAGGACAAAAGCTTACGCAAAATGCAGGCTGCCAAAACGAACAACATAATTACCGTTAAGAATTGCGCTTATTGTAAAACATAGAATGCTAAAAGGAGGTAGAAGAGCAGTAGAGAGGAAGATGGTTCAGCAGCTGCTGCAGAGCGGAGGAAGAGGCAGCCGGAGCAGCAGCATCAGTACACAACGTTTTGGGCTCCTTAATTGCCCAGCGCAATGTCCATTTGAGCCATAAAGGCAAGGTACAACAACGACAGCAACAACAACCACATGGACATATACTTGGAGCTGCATGGGACATGGTCTTGGCCATGCGCCTGCGCACGATTTGTGCACCTCATACGCTCTTTTGCTTGTTAACTTGGCCAGAAGCAGCCGCGGCAGCAGCAGCAGCAACTTGTGCTGCTTGCAACTTGCGGCTGCGGCGAATTAGCAATATGGGAAACGAATCGCCCAACCACATTGCGGCATGTGCATCAGCAGCAGCGGCAGCCGCAACTCTTGGCCGGAGCTACTTTGGCCATTGTGACTGCCGACGTTTCTTTGGGGCAAGCTACCCTTTCCTGCTCCTGCTGCTGTCTCTGGCCGCACGTATCGATCGCATTCCGCGCCTAATTCGTTGTATTTTTCTGCTCTGTAATGGGCTGTGCGCGCATGCGCTGACTTGTCCATGCTGAAAGCTGGAAAGCTTCTTACCATATTCAGATAGCAAAAGCCGCACCACAGATTGCAACTTGTTGGCTGTCGCAAATCAGATACACAAGCGTCGAGACTCTGGCACTGGCACTGGCAATGGGTTGGGTTGGGTTGTTCTCGATTGTTTTGCATATGTAGATACATGAAGAGAGCTATGCAGTCAAGAGAGGGGATCAACACATGAGTACACTGGGCGAAAGAAAAAAAACTGATATCTAGTAGGAGAAGTCTTAGACAGTGCGATCTTTAACGTGAACCAGAGCAGCTATCTTCAACATTAACCATAGCAACCTCATGGATTTAAACTTGTAAGCCGATGCTCTGAAGCTGTTGAAGAGCTGCGCCGATATTCCAGCTCAAATCTTTATAGTCTGCGTAGTAGATACTCATAGTATTTATATAGAAAATTTATCTTTTAAATTATTTCAAAAAATAATATTGGCCGGTATTCCCCCATGGGCTAGATCGAAAGGCTTCTTATCGAAATTATCGGCTGGATTTTAGATCAAGAGCTTTTAATCAAGAAGTACCTTTTCATCTATTGTTCAGCTCTTTTATTTAAGTAGAATTGTTCAATCTAATCTTTTCTGAGAACTTTTTAAACTTACTAGAAATTCAAAATATGTTTTGTCAGTTGATGCATAAGTTAATCAGTTTGTTTGTTAAATTTTTGTGACGACGTGCTTATAATTCACAAGTGGTTAATTAAAAAACCATGAGCAACATCTCTGATTAGTTTTTAATTCCCAAATAGCAATCATCTGAAGATAAGTCAAGAAGACTCCATACTACTCCTTTAAAGAAAGGATGATCTTCAATAAAAAGATATTCTTTGCTTAAAAGAATCTACATACCATACATTGTATAAGAAATGCATGCCAAGATATTTTTATGTCTTAGCATTCAATTGCTGCGCTCACACATAAGCTAAGATGCTTCTCCAACCGCTCCTCCTATTTCCTTAATCACCAATTGTTTCTCACAGTGTAGCACCAGTATTGTCGACCAACATCAACGTATTTTCGTAGGTAGTTACGCATGGTAGATTTGCAAAATATTTGCATATGCTTGAAATTCGCCAACCACTCGCTGTCAAGCCAGCCCAACATGTACTAACAGATACAGATACAGACACACACACACACACACACGGACAGACACCCATTGAACTCTACTTAGCTGTAGCTACAAAATATATTAAATTTAAAACGCAAGACGAAACGAAATATGTTAAACGCGTGACTAATGTGAGAACGTTCTGTACTGCCCCGAAAAGCGCAAAGTAACTCCAGAGACAAGTCAGCCCAGTCAGTCAGTCAGTTAGTCGGTCCGACAATTCTTTACGTTTTCTTCGTTAGGAAGTAACTCCTTGGGATAAGCTTGAGCTGGAGCTTAACTCGCAGCTGGCTTGATCAATGATCGCTTGGTATTGGCATTGACCATGAGCAATGTGCTGCCAATGTTGCTGATGTCTGGCTAATTAGCTATGCAAACTATGAGATACAAAACCCAAGATACAAGCTACATACAGCCAACACACACAGTTATCTGGCTCTTTTCTTTCTGTTTTTTTTTCGAGTATCTTGAGCTGTGTTTAAATTTAATGATATTCGTAGCTAATTTTGCGCTACAACATGCGTGTAATCAGTTATAGATACATAAATATACACATCAATACGTTTTGTATTTTTTTTTTGCTGTAAAATGAAAGTTTAAGCTCACATTATGTACAATTATTTGCCGTTTTTGGGTTATGTGTGTAACTATCTATGTATATGTGTGTGTGGGCGCCAAATTTGTAACTAAGCTAGTTGTAAATAGCTGGAAATTACATAGATATTCAAATTGTCTTACTTTAGACCTGAGCCTATAATTTGCTTAAAGACGCAAATTTAGTTAAGTGCTGCCAACATGCTGAGCTTAGGAGCTTTACGAGATTTAGCTCAACTTAGCGGATCTTTAGCCACACAGGGAGTAAGTTACGTTAGAAGACTTAAATTGTAAGACCTTGTATCTTGAAACAAAGGAATTAGAATTGACAACGAAGCATTTTTAAAGAATAAAATCTCTTTGCATGTTCTTCAGAAGAAGAAGAACTAAGAAAAAAATAAGAAAAATTATATCGATAAACTTCCTTTAATATAAACTTCCGGAAGAAAGTAGTTTTTCGAAAATAATTGTTTTGCACAAGAAACTCTAATAATTTACTAGATCGCTGTTCAGCTTCTTCACATAATCGCTGATTTGTAAATTTTTAGGTGTTCTTTGCTTGTTTTGGGATCATCTATCTGGAAGCCGTGAAATATTTTAATTACTTAAAATTCAAAAACTAAGTTTCTTATTTATTCAAGTCAAGAGAAATATATATCTGTAGCTTTACGGCTTAATCAGTTTAGTTTATTTTATACTCGAGATATTATGTCACGGGTGTAGATACATATCTACAGCCTTATTTTATTTCATAGAATACGACGGAAGCGAATTGAAATTTTTATACATAGATATTTTTTTTGAGCTGGGTACAATTAGGCCAACGATTTTTAAATTTATTTCAGCTTTCAAATACAATATATTCTCAAGGCTCTCAAAATAGACGTTTGTTTCAGATGACCCGACTTTCAAACGGTGACATTCAAAAAAATTCGAAATACAATTTTCACGAACATATACAAAAAAAATGGGAAAAATAGGTAAGTCAAAATTGATAATAAATTAATAAATGCAGATTGATTTGTAAGTAAAAACGTAAAAACATATTTTTTGCATAAGCAGTAAAGCGTTACCTTCAAAATATACCCTTTGTATCTTAGGGTACAGAGTATAAAAATCTGAAACGTTTAAGAAGTTTTGTTTTTTACCTAAATATAAATATGCCTATTCGAGCAGGTCGAATTTATTTTTAAAATTCGCTTTAGCGCACTTTTTAGTTCCTAAACGAACTATAAATGTATTCATTATAACGTATCTTTTTTCTTTCTTCATAAGCGCAGTACGCAGCCAACAAAAAAGGAGTCAAAAGAAAACAAAAAATACAATAGCTAGCTCCATTAAAATTTCGATTATCTAAAATATTTTTAAGTATTTTTATTATTTTTAAACAGACGCCTTTTTTGAGCTACAAATAAAGCATCGTCAAACATAAAACTTATAAAAAAACTTGTAAATAATATCTAAAAACACTTAAGTTATCTTTTATAACAAAAAAAAACTATATAATAGCTGCATTTGAACAGTTTGTTCCATTCATACTAAACTTCTTTCTATATGCATATACTACTATGCATATAATAAAGTCAACTGTCTTGCAACAAGCTGCAAGGTTAACACCTGCAGTTGTTCTCCATAGATAACTATAGATACTTTTGGTAACTAACGAATGGTTTTTGTCTACTATCGTCGACAACCTGGTCTTGTGGAAAAACATACCAAATGCCATTGTAACTTTACCAAAAAAAAGAAAAACCTTTTCTTTGCTTGTCTATTGCTCTATTCTTTCAGTTTGCTTTTTGTTTTTTCATTTCTTTTGCTTTTGTCTAACGCAACTTTTGTTTGTTGTAGCCTATCTTCTACCATTTCGACTATTTGGTTTTTATTATATTCGTTAAATTTATGACCCTGCCCGGCCAGTTGGGACAGACTCTCACAAGCTGTCTCTGTCGCACTTGAGTGCCACACTAACTTGTTGTTGCAACATCATATGTTGCAAGGATGTCGGTCTGTCTGTCTATCTGTACGTCTGTCCCCTGTGCAGTGCATTGTTTGGCTTGTTTCTTAGCATGTTGCAGCTAATAGTAGAAGAAGTTGCCGCTCGGCCTAAAATTGGAATTCGTTTTACCTACGCAGCGGCACAAATTCTCTTTGACCTTGTATCTTGCAGATACAAAGATACATACATAGATACGCAGTTATTTTTGTTAGGGCCAGCAGCGGCCATTTTGTGCTCAAATGGCGTTGGCAATAAAAGTAATTTCTACTTCCAAGTTGTTGCTTCAATTAGACAGCATTTTAACCAAAAAAAAAGCAACCAAAAACAAACTTTGCACATTAAATGAAAATTGCTCTGTGGGTGTAAGTAAGTAGCGTATCTATGTATCTAAGTCTGACTGCTTGTATATGTAATTGTATCTGTGTGTGTGGCTCTGCCAGTCACTTTTGTAAAGCAGATAATCATAAAAATTTAGCAGCTAAACGCCCATCGTAAGTCCCAAACTCCCAGCTCTAAATGCTGCACAGCCAGCATGAAAATTGTTAAATTTTATTTGCAAACTTTTGTGGCCATTTTTTTTTTTTTTTTTGAAGTTATCTTTTTTTTATATATTTTTTTCTGTATGGTGTGTGTGAAATTTAATTTGTGCAGTGGCAAAGTTGCGTTTGGCAACATCAAAAGCAGCTGCTTTAGTTACCAAACCCCAAAACGCTACTGTCAATCGTCGCACATCAACTCTGGCGCCCAGCTACCGACGAACGCTGCGTCTCCTTACTCTTGCAACATTTCCTGCTGTTCGAAAAAAATATAATCATAAATATTTTTGTTTGGTTTTGGTCGGTACGCTGGATGGACGGCGGCTACAATTAGATACTCTATAAACAGTCAGTGCATAAGTATTTGAAGATTTGGTACTTTAGGGCAAGTTTAGTGCAAATCACACAGAATGAAGATAATTAGCTTAAGCAACTTTTACTCAAATACTTAAATTTTTTTAGAACATCGGATTTTTGTGCAATATTGAAATACTAAATCTCGAAGAAGTTAATAAGCACTGACTTGGATTAAAATTCCGACTAATCTTAATGACAGCTATTTTGATACTTCGACAAGGAAACCGAAATCCCAAACAAAACTTAAACATCTTACAAAATCTGTGCCGAAAGAATTTTTGAAAATACAAAATCTCGAAGAAACTTTATAAGAGTCTTGGGATTCGAATTCTACAGTTTTTAATAACTACATAGACAATACTGGTATATGAAACAGTCAGAATCGAAATCCGAATCAATTGTGAGACTAAAGTTTCTTCGACATTCTGCTAATTATAAGGGCATAAAATGACAGTGGGGGACAAAGTCGAAAATTTGTACAAAATAGAATTTTATGTTATGCTAAGTTTAAGGCTAGTACTTCAAGTATGGCATGCCTGTTCCAGTTTTGGTTTTTTGTTCGTTGTTTAAATAATGCCATTTATTAAATATTTTTCTCCAGGCCGAATCTTTTGCGAACCGATCGAAATATTTATTTCGAAATCGCCAATCAATTAAAATTCAAAACTAACACATAACAATATTTAAATATGTGTATAGTAATTATTACTTCGTGGTAATCAGTTGGTATGTTGCAAAATGGTTAAAATTAAAAAATTCGATAAAAACGGAAAAACTTTTATTACAATTCAAAAAATTGCCTTTCTAAATACAATAATTCTCAATTTATTATAAAAATTTTAAATTTCAAAAGAATTTTCATGAACATTTTTATATTTAAAAAAAAATCCACATTTTTCTTAAAAAAAAAATATTTTTTATAGAAATTCGTAAGAATCAAGAAGAACGTTGGAAAAATTCAAAAACTTTCATAAAAATCCTTTAATAAATAATTAAAAATTTTGCATATGTGAAAATTGAGAATTTTCATTTAAAGGCCTATACGCAGTTCGAAAAATTTTGCAAGGAATGACAAAGTTTTATAAAAAAAAAAACAATCCCACTATTATAACTTCATGTATAAAAAAATTCCAAATATGAAGTTTTGTCATTCCGTGCGAAATTTAGGTCTTAAAATTTTAGTTTTATTCATTTATTTTTTTAATTAGTTTAACTAATTTAATTTTATTATATTTCAAAATAAAAATTGCATTTTTGAAATGATTTTTCTATAAAAATTTATAATACAATTTTTTAAATAAAAATAAAGATAAAATCATTTGATATTTATTTTTATTACAATTAAGAAATTCGCATTTAAATTAAAATATAAATATTTCAGAACATTTATAAACATTTTGAAATTTAAAAAAAAAAATAAAGCTTTAAATTTTAATTAAAATTAATATTTTTCGTGAAAATTAAACAAATTACGTAGATTTAAATTTTTTTAATTTTGCATGGTTTGTTTAAAAAAAAAATGCTCATAAGAGTAAAAAGTAAGTGAGTACGTGTAACTTACTCATTACATGCTATAATCCTGCGACTTAAATTTTTGTTGGAAATCTCTACAAAATTTTGGAGCTGAGTTTTAAAAGACATTTCTGGCATATCTACGTATAGTTTTGAGCTTAAAAAAAATAATTAATTATTCAGATAATATACCTGAGCTTTGCAACCCATTTTACAAGATTCCATGACAGATTCCATGCTTAGTAAAAAATTTTTTAGAGTAGTATAATATTATTTAATACGAACCCACATTAATGTGAGTTTATTTAAGGTTGCAACAGAAATCTCCATAAGGCTTGGTCTTAATTTCTACTTGGCAACTCTTAAAAATAGTTCCTTATAAAACTTTTGTGTATTGAGGGCTGTGTCAGAAAACTCTGTGGGCTTTGGTTGAAATTTTTATTTGACAACTCTAGTAAAATGTTTCTTAGATATCCTAATAAGTAGTTTTCGAAGCAACTCTAACCCGTCGACGAATTGACCGAAATGCCAGCTGCCTGTAGAGTATTAAAACTTCGTTATCCGCAGATTAGCTTCAAGATATTATTTTTTTTGGCTGCTACTTTTGTTATTACAACTGCGTCTATATATGTGACTGTATATATATATATATATGTGTGTGTAGGTTTTTACCTGACTGACTGTTGGATTATCCCTGCCAATGCGAAATTATACAACTTTGTAGCTGCTGCTGCTGCGCTGCTACTGCGCTGCTGCTGCACGGCTATCTGCTTTGTTTTCTTTGCCTTTTGTTTTGTATCTGCGCTGGTAATTTTTTTTTTCTACGAAATTGTTTCTTATTGCTTTTGTAACAAACACACACAGCTACAAACTGACTCACACTCCTGTTTTAGTTTTTTTTTGTGTGGGTGCAGGTAAGCGTAAAATTTTTGCTAAGCCAAGTTAATGCAACTTGTGCTGCTTGCGCCGCTCTTGCTACATACCTCTTCCTGTTGGCCTACGCATATTGTTTCCTGTATATATCCGCCTGGCTTTTGTTTTCAATATGTTTGTTTTTATTTTTTGTTTTTTGTATCTTTCGTAGATGCTTTGACCCCGCTCTGACCCGCTTTTTGGGGAAGCTCTCCTTGACAGCCCGCTGTGTGCAATTTATGCAGCATTGTTGACCAAGAGCGCGCATAAACTAAACAACTTTTTTTGGTAGCCTTTATCGCCAAGTTGTATCTGCGTCGAGTGTTTAATAGAGAGATACAGATATGTATATACAGCTTATACAATGATGTGGCATCCTTTTGCTGTCGCACATATTTAATTTAAACATTAACCCTTTTGGCCACAACGTCGTCGTCGTCGTCGTTGTCGTCGTGTCACACGATTTACATTGCATGTTGTCACGTCATGCTGTCAACAGTCGCCAATACATTTGTATCTGTGGGTTTTGTATCTCTGAGTAGCACTCTGTGTGGAGTATAGTATCTGTGTGTGCTGACAAAGCGTGAATTATCAACAACTGCGCTGTCTGTGCCGCCACAGCCACGCCCCCAGCTGTGGATGCCCCCAGAGCCCCCTTCACGCTACACCCCTGCTTTGTGCAACTTGCGCGCGCCTCAATTAAAATGCGCGAATTTTTTATTTTTTTTGTAGCCTGCTTTTTGCTACCGTAAGTAATTAAGCCGCATGCCGCTGCCGCTGCCCCAGACCGTGGCAATGACAATGACGCGTTCAACTGGGCTTCAAACGTTGCAGCCGCTTGGCTATGAACTGTCTGTCTATAGAAGTCTGATTGCCAGTTTGTTGCCAGTGTCACCTTTGTTGCATTTGCCACATCGCACTGCCCAATTAAAGTGCTATAAAAATCACATAATGACATTTGACAATCAACTTTAATACGTAAGCTTGTGCTAAACCCTTTAACTCAACCTTGACCTACGCGGCAACAACAACAAAAACTCCAACAACAATGACAATTTAGCAAACATTGCCCAGTCATCGTGCCGCTTGGTTCCCGGGTTAAGAGAAAATGAACAGCCATAACAACATAACAGCTGAAAAACAGAGCAAAACTTAACAAAAGCATAAAAAAAGGGCGCAAAAAAATTATGAAAAATTAATTTCTGCCCGTTGGCAGATTTCCTTTCCTTTTTGTTTTTTATTACATTTTTGGGGAGACATGAAGCCGCAGACAGATACATGACAATGTTTATGCAGCGTTGAAATTGCAATGTGGGCTATTTGGAAAGTGAAAATGTTAAAATTGAAACAGAAGATGATGGGGTTAAAAATGAGATAAAACTCAGTTGAAGAAAACAAGAGTCTTTAATATTTCTTAAGGTATTTAAAGAATTCAAAATAAACTTTGATATCAACTGAAATCTCAAAAAATTTGAACATTACACAGAGAGTACATTAATTTGTTATGGAGTATCTTTCAGCGAAATATTTGTTACAGCGTCCTTAAAAGACCTACTTTAGCTGATCCATAGTTAAGTAAGAAGCTAATATAAGAAAATTTGGATAACTCAACAAATGGGCTGAAGATGATGAAAGATGATTTGGATATCAACCGAAATCTCCAAAAATTTATTATGATTAAGAGTTCATTAATCTGTTTTTGATTATCATAATAATGGTTACAGAGTCTTTAAAAGACCTACTTAAGGTGATCTGTAATTACATAAGTATGAAAATAATATAAGAAAATTTGGTCATCTCAAAAGTTGGGTGAAAGATGATGCATATTTACTTATGTGCTAAAATCATATTCTGAAATATAAAATTACGATGCTTTATGATGGATGCCTTAAAAAGGAAAATAGTTGCAAAGACACTTTAAAAATTAAAGACGGAGGTGGATAATAACTGACATATGCTGACTTAGCTGTTAATGTATATCTTTTGGGGAAATAATTGTTACTGGGTTTTTAAAAGACCGACTTAAACTGTTCTGTAGAAAGATGATACGCTTTAAGATTTGTTCAAAAAACTTCATCTCAAATGTAGAAGTCTTTTAACAACTTCTGTCGGATGACAGACTTAAGTATACCATTGTTAAATATCTTTCCGATGAAATCATCTTTATAGTTTTGAATAGAGTGACCAAAGATGATCTATGCATTTTTAAAATTGAAGACCAAAGTCGTTAATAACTGATATTGATATCTGCAAGAGTAATAATTGCTACAGTATTTTTAAAAGACCAACCTAAGCTCTTCTACTCTTAGCGAGAAGATAATCTGAGAAGATTTGGATATCTCAACAATCTGCAGAAAGATGATACGGTCTTACATTTGCCTAAGAACTTTATCAACTCAGACTTGGATATCTCAACAATCTGCAGTTAGATGACACGGTTAACATTTGCCTTAAAAACTTTGTCTGAAATCTGCAATTTTCTTAGCAACTGTAGTTCGATGACAGTCTCAAATATTCTATTGTTGAATATCTTTCAGATAAAATCGTCTTTAAGGAGTTTTCAATAGAGGGACGAAAGATGATCAATGCTTTTGTAAAGTTGAAGACGAAAATGGCTTATTACTGACATATTCTAAAATAGTCATATGAGTCATATAAAATCTTCTAGCAGTATCTTCAGATTTTTCATTTGGTATTTAAAACTTGTTAAAATCTTTGAGCATATGGAAGATATATTTTGGTTCAAAATCCTAAATTTATTTCTTGATTCCATAGCTGCTTGTTCAAAACAAGTATTATGACGCCTTTATTTTTGTTTTGCATCCATATCATGATCTTCTGCAGCGCATAAACTTGAAATCTGTACCCCAACAATTGCTTAGTTGCTGCCGCTGCTCTTTTGTGTATGTTTTACAATACATTCCACTGTTGTGGTAACGATGACGATTACGGAGCATTCGATGAGGAAAAAAAGAGGCAGCCACGTCGCGACGGCGGCGGCGATGGTGGCAACACCAACAGTGGCAACTTCAGCTGCGGGCAAGTCAAGGGATATGGCGATATGGGCGCGTTTATGTCGCGCAGTGGCATAGTCCCTTCGATTTGTTAGTCTGTCATCATGCCTCATCATCGGCAGCCGCCATGACACTCTCTCCGCAAACGCCCCTACGTTGTCTTCTGACCAGCCAGCCTCACACTCATTCATCGTCAACATTTTCATCATCATTATTTTATGTTCGTCGACGCAGTAGTCAGAGTCAGTGGCACCCCAAAGGCTTAACTTGCATCCTCTTTGCTTGCTTACAATTTTTTTTTTTTTTATTATTGAATTTTGTTTATCAAGCGACATGTACACACTGTTATACAATTGTTGTTGTTTGCGCAATTATGATTGAGCCGAGCAGTTTTTTTTGTTGTAGTATCTTTTTGTTTACGGCAGAGATAGCAGCGGCAAAATTGTGAGAATGTTTATGCAGTTAAAATATTTACACGGTCTCATATTACAGCCAGTGTGCACACATGTCTATGTGTATTGTATCTTGTAGCTTGCTAGCTGTTGTTTTATTTATTTGTTTACAAGTACGTTTTGTTTTAGGCCAACGTAATTTGTGTGTAAAATAAACACAAGACAATTTCCGCTTAAAATCTAGTAGGTAGGTATACCAATGCAGCTGCTGACAGTTAATGTATCTGCATATAATAAGTTAAGTTATCAATCAGCTCAGACAGACTACACAGAATGTCACTGCAAATCATTGTTTGCAAGTGCAAGTGTCAGTTTCATGCAGCCGTTGATCACTTGATTGAAGAGCTACACATATCCAAGACAAGAGACAATGCTTTAAAATCGCAGCGCGTGTGAAACAGTATATGTATCTGTATCTTTTTCGATTCACTGTTGGCTGATCGCTTTGTATCTTTTGCTTGCATTTTGCACGCCATGGCGTTGATTTTTATTGACAGCTCACAGCGGTTTATTAATGATCGTGCAGAGCCTAAGAGCTGCAGATAACCGTCTTGTAGACGCTGCGGCGTATGCATCTGTATCTGTGCATCAGCCTCGACACACGCGATGCGCATCAATCTCAGTGCACAGTCTGTCCACATGTCCAGGCTAGCTGCAAGATCAGTCAAGCGCAGACATTGGCACAGTGTGACCAAATCAGTATGCAAATATGCAAAAATGTATTTTTGCCAGCATTTGCTAGCGGCTGCGTTCCTGCATAATAACCTTGCCACATGATTAATTAAACGCACAAATTGCTCAGTTCCTGTAGTTTGGGGTTGAAGGCAGCTTTAATTAATTTTAGAGCAGCTAGTCTTCTAAAGTTTATGATTATTAAGCTCCAAAAAAAAAAGAAGCAGAAAAAAATCAAATTGTCTGTAATTTACATGCAGACATGCGGCTATTCCTACGCTGCTGCATTCCTAATTAAGTAATATTGTGCGCAACACTCACAAGTATCTAGCAGATACACAAAATCTTTCTATAGAAAATCATGCTGAATCAATTAGTAATCAAGTCAAACATCGACAGCGTCTGGAGTGTGTGGCGTATAAAGCGCATACAAAAAATCAACTCATCATCACACGCTCTCAAAGATAGTAATGAAAATGAGCAACCCACATGTGTCATGAGCTGGTATCTTTTGGTTTTTTTTTTTTGTGTGGCGCACTGTATAATCCCAGCATGACTTGACATAAAGACGCACACACAGATTTCCTAGAATTCCAGAACACTGGCCTGCCCGGAGCCTTACCCTACACTACCCTGTGCACTGCCTCATTCAAACATGCCGCCATTTGCATGGGCGTTTTAAAGCTATCCAAACTATCTGACTTGAAATATCTTTGTATCTATGTATCTATGCTGGCGGCGGCAGCATTGGCGTTGGCGTTACAAGCAACTTCGTAGGTGACGTCTTCACTCAATAGCCCACAAATGAGTTCCAAGTTCCCACAAGGTGCGTCACTAATTAAATATTTACGCGCTCCAAACGGCTAACCCAGTTCTGATTGCAATGTTTGTTTAGGAAATCTAAACAATGTTTGCCGTGCCATAAACAACACTCAAATGAAGAGTTTCTGTTGTAGATCGCTGCATTGCTAATATAATATGGGTCATAAGCAAAAATTTTCACGGAAATCAAATACTGCGTTTGTTTTTTTTAGGGCTACAGTCAAAGAAATTCTCAAAAGGTGCTTGGATAAGCTAAACGAAAGCTATTTCGAGCAGTATAGTGTAATTTTAACTCTCTAAAAGTCAACACGGAGATAGAACATTTTTTTTTTAAATATAATTTCCCATTTTGAAAAGATCTCTAGATCATCTAGATTTGCCAACAAGCTGGTTCTTTCGATTCCTTTGAACGATAACTTATAGGAGTCAGCCCCAAAATTCGGTTTACGATTCAAAATGACTGCAAAAAATGACAGAACAGTGATATCGAATAATCGAAAATTTTTGAATAGACCAACAAATAATAGAGATTGCAGAATGGTTTTTGGGGTAGAATTTGCAACAAGGAACCACCATCGATTACCTTAAACTCTAAGTTATTCGGAACTCGATTCGAAATGGTTCTAGTGCTATCGAATTATCGATATTTTTGAATAGGCCTTCAAATAGCGGCTTTTGCAAAAAGGTGGCTCTTTAGATTACTTTGAACTCTAAGTTGATCAAAAAGCAACTGATTATCGAGTCAGGTACAAAATACAGATTTTGATTCAAAATAACTCTATTGCTATCGAATAATCTAAATAATTCCAAATAGGTAAAAATGTTTGTGTAGGCTCCTAATAGTGACGTACAAATTGGATTTTCGATTACTTTAAAAGCCAAAACGAATAATCTAAATTTTTTGAATAGACCTCGGTACTTTTATGTAAGAACTCAAAATCTATTAAAGCAAATAAATCAATTGGTTAATGAAATATGGGCAAAGCTGAAAAAAAATGATATATAAATATTGTTATCGAAATTTTGAATAGGTATCGGCACTTTTGCATAAGTACTCAAAAGGTTATATTAGCTTTCAAAATGGGGTTTCATCGAGAATCTGCAACAAGTTGGTTCTTTCGAATGCTTTGGATGCTAAATCGAATAATCGAAATTTTTTGTATAGACTTTGGTAATCTTATATAAGAACTCAACAGCTGACTAAGCAAATAAATCAGTTTATTAATGAAATACAGCGAAAGCTTCAAGAAAGTTTCCCTTCGTATACTTCCCTTAAGCGATTGCTCTGGGAAGTAGTTTAAAGAACACTTAATGAACAGTTTAACAGCTTTTCTTTCTCCTCGGCTTAAAGAATTGCAAATTAATAGCAAAGTTACTTTTTTTTGGTTTTTTATTTTTATTAAAATATTTACGACAAAACCAGTTAAGTTCACAAAGTTGTGAGTTCGTAAAATTACGAATTTTAAACTCAAATCGATATATGCAAATTATTGCCAATGGCTGACTAAACTTAAAATCAATTAAGTTTTTACAAATGCCCAATAAACATTAATAAATCAAGTGGAAGAATTAATTAAATTAGTTTGGCTAAAAGAAAGCCTGGGAATTTGTGTACTAACTAGGTTAATCTTTATTTTTATTGCAAATTAATAGTTTATTTTTTAGTATCTTTATTTATTGCGCTATTTTTGCAAAAAAAAAAAAAAATGCTAATGATCTTATAGGAAAAAAAAAAGATTTATTTCGTGTTCGAAATGTAGTCAAGCGAGCAGATGCTTTATATAGAGTTTCTTCTTTTCTTGTGAAGATCTGAATAAGTAAAGCTATTAAATTAGTAGTTAGACTATACTGCAATAAGTAGTAACCCTAAAATCTATAAATTCTTCTGTTCTAGAATTTATTTTAAATAAGTCCAAATATTGTGAGATGAAAGACTTTCTAAAGAATTTGAAGAGATTATTTCTTCTCCGGAATGTGCTGCTTTTGAGTTTAATTTAGTACCTGAAGATAACTAATATAGATCATATTTTCATCTCAATGATGTTTTTTCAACCGAAATTCTTTTACCAGATAACTGGTAAGAGTAGCTTTGTTCTTAAGCTCTCCAATAAGTATTAAAGTATTCAGGTAAAATATGAAAACTTTTGCCTTGGAATTTATTTTTATTTAGTCTAAATCTTGAAAGATGAAAGATTTTCGAATATCTAAAAGATATGTCTTTTTGCAGAATATCCTGCTTTTGAGTGAAGTGGGATTATGAAGAATTAAGAAGATGAAAGATAATAAGTAGTATCCCAGAAATCTACAAAATCTTCTGCCCATGAATTTAATTTATATATTCCAATAGCTTGTTAGATAATAGATTTTTAACGGATGGAGATAACTAGAAAAAGGAAAGCTTTACTAGCAATACCTCGAAGCTCTTAATACGTTTATCTAAGAAATTAGCTCTGAAGACAAATTGAAAGCACAGCACATTATTCTTAAAAAATATGCATAATTTCGACTTCATCTTTGTATCATATTTAATATACACCACAAAACAAATAATAAACAAATAGATAAAACAACTTGTTCCATAAGCAGCTATTAAAATGCCGTCTTTCAACTAAATCAGTTTACGCAGCAAAACTAAAACGCTCTTTGAGAATGTTCTTAGCATAATCCCAGCCAGCAAATGCCACAGTCCACTAGTAAGTGTCCAGCTGAGTCTTGATGAACGCTAATCTTAAATGGATGCCTCTTTTGCGTATATGGCATGTTTACGAGCCGGTTGCCAGAGCAACTGCATCCACATAGACGACATGTCGACCGTCTGTCACTTGAAAAATCTTAAAAGTGTCGCACACTCAAGAGATTGTCCATATCACATTTCCATTAACCATTCGCTGTGCCAAGTAAAAGTCCAATAAATTATAAAAAAAAAAAAAACAACAGCTAAAACAAGCTGCCATACAACCACTTGATGGCAGACACTTGGACAATATCCATTAAACATTACGGGTATATTATATTATGCCGAACCGAACCGTACCGAACCATGCATCTAGTTAGATGTTTTTTTTTGAGAGTACGGGGCTAACTAATGAATTTTATGACAGGCCCACTTAATGCAAAGCTACCTCAACATAATAAATAGCAATATATGAGATGATAGTCATGGTAGTCATAGCAGACCATGGCAGCAGGTACAATATTGTTCAAATTGACTTGGCTCGAATTTCAGACAAACAACAACTTAGATTTTATGATGTCTTCTCTCAACTGTGAGCTAAAGAAATACCTTAAACATAATTATTTTTACTTAGACGCGCAGATTAAAAAAAGATACAATTTCAAGTTTATATGAGTCTTCTAAGTTAATACTCTCGAAATGGGTGTGTTTGGTTTGGTTAAAACGTTTGCAAAGCTGAAGAGTGGGCGTGGCAGCAGGCTTTTAACAAAATGATCTATGATGTTTAATCAATTTAAGTGTCTTCGCCCGATCGTTCATCTTCTTGTTGGACTTTTTTTTGTTTAAGAACATGTATCTTTATTTGAAAGCTCTTTTTTCTCTGAAATTTGAGTTACTGCTGCTTGGAAGCCAAGGAGCTGCTGGTATTGAGCCAGTAGTAGATCGTTTAACTGCTGTAGAAGCGTGTAATTGGAAAGAAAACAGTTCTTACTTCGAGAAATGTTTCTAATAAAGATTTTAGAGAAATCTTAGAAGAATTCAAGATAATTCAACTCTAACTCTTTGAAGCAATCAATTACACAGCTAGATTAGTGTCCCCAATTAGACTGCTAGTTGCAGCAAAGGGCCTCAAACTAAATGAAACTAGTTTAAAGGCAGAAATGTCTCGATCATTAAAATTTCTCAAAAGTCACTTGGAAAAAAAATTTCGCCCCAATAAAAAAATATATTTACAAAAATTTTATAGCCAAATTTCTTAGAAGATGCATATCTTACTTAAGTAAAGGTTCATCAATCTTGTGGGTTTTTTTCAATAAGGTTTTTTTGATAAACCACGCGGGAGTACTGTCAAGTTGCCAAATCATCTCGATATTTCTTGTAAAAAATCTATAAAATCTTGTACACAAGGTATAGAAGATGCGTTTTCAGCTACGGCCAATTCTAAAAGCAACCTCTTCTAATCTGAAAATCTTTACCATCTCCCAGCAAAAAAATTACACTCCAAGCTTACTTAAGATTAGGAAATCATTTGTAAGACTGAGCTCTTGTAATCCTAAAATCTTCCAGAAGAAAACTGCTTTCCAAGCGCATCCAAACTTCGGCTTTACTAATTTAGGACTACATTATCATGACTCCTACTTTTTGGTTAGGTTTAGCATATTTCAGTGTCTTATCAGCGAGTGACGGTGGGCAGTAAGCCAACATCAGAGACAGAGCTGGAGACAGGGCCAGATACAGATTTAGAGCTAAAGCTGAAGTTGCAGCTGGAGAAAGGGAGTACGGGTATCGAGCCATGCAACATGTTGCCAACGAGTGGCCAACTGCAATTGCTGCTGATGCCATTGTAGGTTGGTTGACAGTCATTTAGATTTATGGCTGATTGTCTGCGTTGCAGCGCCTTTTTATAGCAACTTTTGTGCATGTTGTTGTTGTTGTTCCAAGTTGTGGCAACGTCGTCGTCGTAGTCGTCGTGCTGCAAGCAGGCTGCAACCAAACTGGCGGCATGTTCGCGCGCTCGCTCGCATTGTAATTCGCTTACGCAGGTGACTACAAGCAGCCAAGAGGCAAAGGTATTGCCATTTTACATGAAACTTGTTTTCCAGAGATCTTGTTGTAGTTGTTGTTGGTGCTGTTGCTGCCACAACATGGCCAATTTGCATGTGTCGCACGGCGCTTCAGTTGAAGTGCAGCTCGTTGCAAGCAAATATTAGATATCAAAATACGATAAATGCTTGAGTCAAGTTTATTGATTTAAATGCAACCTCATCTGCCATGTTTGTCTTTTTGATTTTGGCCACAAAATCCAAATGTTTACTGCTGCTTGGCCATACTACAGACAGTGCGTCAGAGTGTCGGAACGTCAGTTCCCTGGCCTGGGAAAACAGATTAAGCCGTTTGTCAACTTGTCATAATTGCCGTCTGCGATTTTTTTTATTTTTTTGGCGTCGTCGATCAGCATTTTTAGTTGCTTGTTAGCAAATTATAAAGTTTTTCGCGACGCCACGCCAACGTTGGCGAGACACTGAGCCAGCTGGACAGACAGACCCACACTCAGCTACAAATACTACAACTACTACTACGATGTCTCCAGGCAATTCTTGCAAACAAATTTTTCATCATTTTCCTAAACTTGCGCGTAGGCAGCGAAAATCTGGAATGAAACTTTGCGGAAAACGCTGCCGGCTCTGGCAGAGAGCCGCAGCAACGGCGTACATCAAGTGCAAATATGCAAATCTTTTACTTGGGGTTGTTGGATTGGCATAAAACGTTTGTCAAACGGACATGATACCAGCTTTATATGGTATAAAATGGATTATGGAAGACTTGGTAGTTGATCTAATGGAGAAAACAAGATATATGCAGCCATAAAAGAGATTTTCTTGTTTGATGAATGGATAAATGAATATAGAGTTAATTTGCGATTTTATGGTGTAAAAAAAATATGAGAGACGTTCCAAAGATATATATATATAGTTTGATTTAGACCATGATTTTTAATATTTTATAGGTTTTAAAGTTTTTTAATGGAGGAATTAACGAAAATATAGTTCCATTTCTTCTGAAGTTGTCAAAAAAAATGATAAGATAATGAAAAGCTTTCCAATTCATCTTTATATTGTCTGGATTATGATTTTTGTGGTTTTATTGCGAAACTAGGTTATATGAAAGCAGTACCGAAGATATATTTGCGTTTCCTCTAAAGTTAACAAAAAATTATAAGATAATGAAAAGCTTTCCAATTCATCTTTATATTGTCTGGATTATGATTTTTGTGGTTTTATCACAAAACTATGTTATATAAAACAAGTACTGAAAATATAGTTCCATTTCTTCTGAAGTTGCCGAAGTCGTTAAACTCCAAGTTTAGATCGTTTAGATAGCGATTTTTAAGGTTGTATAGAGAATCAAATACTATATAGAAGAAAAATACCGAAACTGTAGTTCCATTTCTTCTAAAGTCGAATATTAAAATTAGAAGATGATTTAAATTCCATTTTTATATTGTCTGGACAATGATTTTATAAGATTATGGAAATCTCAAAATCCCAAGTTAGACAGTGATTTTTGAGATTTTCAATCAATTCTTATGAAGTTGGCTAGGAAATTAATAAGATTATGAAAATCTTTGAATTCTTAGTTTAGATCGCTTAGAAAGTGACTTTTAAGTATTTAAACTGGATAAATAAAAGAAGTACGAAAGTTGTAGTTGCATTTTTCGGAAGAATATTATGGAAATCTTTGAATTCTAAGTTGAGGTCGTTTAGAAAGTGATTTTTAAGTTTTAATAGAGAAACGAAGATATATAGAAGTAGCGAAAATATGGTTTCATTTCTTCTAAAGTTGGCTAATCACTTTATATAAGAATATGGAAATCTTTGAATTCTATATCTAGATCGTTTAGACATTGATTTATAAGACTAGTTGGGCTGTATGTCAAAAATCTGTTGTAAACCAGTTACAACCCAGTTGTGGACTGCCATTCTGCATATTACTTTCAACTTATACTCAACACAAAAGCAATCCTAAGATAAGTTAATTATTCCTTTAAGAGTGCTCCAAATCTGTTTTCAAAACAAATACTTTTCAAAAATGTTATAAATCATAGTGATCTTACTAAAAAACCAACTAGAGATTTTTGGCATGCCGCTAAATAAAGCAAGCCTTATGAAAAAATAATGAAAAAATTTTAAAATAATTTTTTATTATTTATTATTATTTAAACTAATTATTTTTGTAAGATTTAGCTAAGAAGAAGTATATTTTAAATAAATCCAAAGTAGCAGACGCTGCACATTTAATAGCTTGGTTGAATTGGGAAAAATCATCAATCACATAAAGATATGAGATACCCAATGTAAGCACAAGCCAAAAATTGTGGAGATATCAGACATAAGAAGTTGAGTTGGTCAAGTCTTGTCCTTAAAACCTAAAGATTTAGGTTTCGAGATAAATTTTTTTAACTTTTTTGGAAGCTCACACTTTTCCTTGATCAACAATAATGAGATAAAACATTATTTCTGAGGGGGCTCCCAAGACCGCACTCCACTTTTGAAAACTTCCAAATATTGCCTTACATGAAAAATTTATGGTAAAAGAACCTTACGCAATATACGACTATTATTTTCCGATATTGTATTAAAACTATCAATAATATGATGCTAATTCAATAAATTTCTGGACTTTGATTTGGATTTCTCGACTTTTACGTTTTTATTTAAAATCTATGAATGATATGAAATTAAAATCTTCACTGTGGCTTCTAATTTCTTCTTAAAATATATCCTTATTACCAGCTTAAAATCCCCATAATTCCTCTAAATTAAGCCCATAAGATCTCTATATATATTTTATAATTTTTTCCATATAGCCCATATATACGCATATTTGTGTGCGTGCATTTATCATATGCCTGCAAATTGTAATACCTACTTCAATAAAGTCATTTCTATAACTCATAACGCTAAACTCGACCCACATTGTCATATATAATCTCTTCCAGCGCTGCAGCTGAGTCAAATTTCGGCTTAACCTTAACAAAAAGCCAGCTTTTATGTACGTATATATATATATATATTCGTCTAAATCCCGACAACGCCTTCTTGAAAATCCATTTTTCTCTCTCATTTTAAGCGTTGCATGCAAAAATGTTGGCAACACCAACAACAACTGGCATAACTGCAACATTTGGCCAAAACGGCTGCAAGTTTACATTTTACGCGGCTGCCAGGCTTAATTTCTGCCTTTTTAATATCAGCACAGAGCGTGGAGCACTGTGGAAAACCCACGGCAAAGTAAATACAAACAACAACAACAAGAGCTGGCTTAGATTTTCCACACAGACACACACATATAGACACACACAGTGGAAACATTTGCCACGCTTTATTTGCAATGGCCGCAGTGGAAACGGGTCTGCGGCGACTCCGTGTGGCGGCTGCATGTCAAGAGCTGGCTCGCTTGTCCAAGCCCCAAAGTCCACATCCAAGCCATGTGCAGTTAGAGAGCCAGGAAGCAAAAGAAAAAAAAAAGGCAGAAAAAATCTTGCGTATATTTGCGTAGGCAAAACTTAACTTGTCTGTGCTTGCCCCATGTAGCAAGTACTCTACGTTGTTGTTGTTGGCTTAATAATTAATTATTATTTAGTTAGAAAATAGCCATGGCAGATCAAATAACTCAACAAGTCAGAGCTGCTCAATGCGGAGCTGCACTTGCTTGCGGAAAAATGTAATTAAAATTTTGTTTTCCCAGTCAGGCCAAGTCAAAAATGGTATTCCGGAGTTTTGGTTAGCTTCAGGGTCTTACGGCAAACGCATCAATTTTGTACAGCTAATAATTGCATTTGCATTCGAGCTTGACTAGGGCTTATTTTTTTTTGCATATTTTTCCAAGGAGTACTAGACTACGTGCCATACTAATCAGCTGCCATTATGTGATCGGTCAACGAGCTTGAAATAACACGTTGCCTTTGTGACCTGAGGGGGTGATGGTAACATTAAGTTTTGGGCTGCTAAGCCCAGCAAACAGCCCAGCACTTGACTTCATTTACAGGCCATGCCATGGCATGAGCAATTTTCTATGTAACCCATAAACAGCAGCCAAAGCAGCCACAAACAATGGCCACATAGTGAGCCGCCACTTGATTATTTGTAGAAAGTATGCAGCAAGAGATGCCCAAAGAGCCGGAGCTAGAGTAGAGCTCTTGAGAGCTCTGAAAATCACAGCCCCAAAAAAAAAACATAGTGACTTTCATAGACCGCTACTTAGCCCAATTTCGCATAATGCACAGCACACACACTCATAGATACATCACACACAGATACACACAGCTACAAACAATGCACACACATGCACATACATGCAGTTACATGCAGCTGGGCTCAAATTTCCCAGAAATTGTATGCCTTCTACTCAAATTACAAGCAACAAGAGCCGCATAGAGCCCGAGAGCCCGCCAGGCAACCAGTCTACAGTCAACTACTCCGTCAACCCAGTCTCAAGTCCGTCAGTTAGTCAGTTCAGTTCAGTTCAGTTCAGTCAGTCTGTCCAGCCGCCGTCTTTCGGGCACAAAATGAGCCGCAGCAATTGTAACACTTTTTTTCTTCTTACTTTGAGCTCAGATAAAACTCTAATAAAAGAAAAATATATGGTATGGGAGTAGCTGGAAGCAACGAATGTAAGATACTCTACGATCTTTTTTTTGCTAGATGAAAAGTTAAGATATTTTATTAAAACTAGACAATTGTACAACTCATTGTGGAATAGCAAATAAATTAAGGCAAGAAGAATTATTTCATCATCTTTCATGTGACAGTAGCTTCTAGAAGCCGTTTTCACAAGTTCCTTATATGCGTCAAGCTGAGAGACCAAAGCTTTTCATTAAAAATTTGTATCTATACATCTAGTTAGAAAGAACGCTTCTACATAATTGTTATCCTAGTACTCCTTTAATCGGCGCTTATTAATATTTTAAGTCAAGTTTCAAATCTCAATGGAACTTTGAGAATTGTCTAGCATTTTGAAATTTTTTTTAAATCTACTAAGAAAGCTGCAACTCAGTTATTAGTATCTCAGTTCTGCTTTATTTTGCATTCGATTATATTTTAGCTAAAGTTTTAATTAAGTTCCTTACCCAATTTATTAGAATATTCTGAAAGCTTCATCTCAGATGCAGCTTATTAAGATTTATCCTGCATTTCTTTAATTTCCATTTCATTACATTAATGATCAAGTCTAAAAATAATTTCCTAACAGCAAAATTCAGAAAAAAAAAAGTTCAGATAACTCCTTCAAATCAGGTTTGCAATTGTAATTTCTTCGCATTAGAAGTACACCAAAAAAAAATATGAATTATTTTTTAGATTTTATAAGAACCGTCCTGCTAAGGGACTTTGAAATTTATGTCGTTCCTAGAAAAAAGTACTTAAAAAAACTTATAGATAAGCATCCAAAAAAAACTAAGCCATAAAAAGGAGATAAACCTAGTATAAGCAAGCAAGTATTATTCAAGATAAAAAAAGAACTTTTTATATTCTAGGGTTTTCCTAAACGTGGAACAATTAACTTTGAATAAATCTGTCTTCTATTGTTTAAGTTTTAAGAAGTAACATTTTTCAATTAAGAAAACAAATATTTGAAGAAGTTTCAGTTTTGATGCATATAAAGGTACTTAGAAGTACGTACAGATCGTAGGAATTTTCTTAATTGTGCTAAGAAAACATGACTTATTGAAAAACAAGCCGTATCTCAGTGTTCTTAACTTAAAAACGAAATCTTTTACGAACTTTTTAATAACTTAGTCAAGAAAAAAAATATGTTTGAAAGTTTGATTTTTGAATAAAATAAATTTGTGGCTCTGGGGACACCATTCAGAAACAACGTTTTTTTACTTATTCTTTTTCAAAGTAAATTTTTTTTAAGAAAGATTGGATGCTAACTATGGGAACAGTTTTCAGTTTTGAGTCCAACTCTTCACCAACTTAATCTACTCGGTATTCTCAAGAATACTCACGCATCACAACTCATTTCGTTATGTGACGATTGTTAAGGAACTTCGTTCTAAAGATAAAATTTTTAGGCGTTCGATTTACTTTATATTTCATTTTATGTTAATTAAAAAGTGTTTTTGGAACAAATCCCTATATGTTCTAAAAAAACCTATACTGACGCAAACGCTTCTAAAAAATTTTTTGACAAAAAAAATATTTTTAGACCTATTGCTTTTAATTAAAAAAATCTAGAAAACCTAGTAGCAAAGAAATATTTTTTGACAATGGCTAAGAAGAATCCAATAAAAACTGCAATAAAAAATTATTTTCAAAAAGAACGTTTTTTTAGGAGCAACCATAATATTTTTGGTTCTATTTAATATAAAGCAAGGTTTTTCAGTTCAATTCTAAGAAACCTCAAAGAGACTAGAAAATAAGCATTTAGGGCTATTCGGTATTTTGACGCTTGTATAACAATGAATAAAGTTATTTGGACCAGATGTAGTTAGAATTTAAATCCAAAACGATAATGTCAGAACTGCTGCTTTCATAGAATTAACTCCATATAAAAATAGAATCACTTCCTCCAAAACTGAAGAAAAGAAGAAAAACGAAAAAAAACCCATCATAATTTCTAGCATACTCTATTTCTGCGTTCCAAACTTGGCCACTTTACAGCACTACATCCACACAAAGAGTATTGTAATAATAAAAGAACGAGAAATTCTTAAACTAGACAATATAAAATTTTTCATTAAATTCCCGTGAGGCAAAATGCAAGCCGCTTTCTGCCAGCAACTAAGACAACATTACATTGTGGGGCATTTCAATATGACCATAAACCAAAAGGCACAAGCAAATCTTTTTCACAAATGCATTGGGATGCCAAGTTTAGTGCAACTAACAAGACAGCAGTGGAAAAACGCTCCCCAGAGTAACATTACAATCATGCTTTTTCACTGTCAGGCCAAATGCGAGTGTGTGTATGCTCTGGCTTCGGGGTAACTCAACTCAATCCTCCCCCCAGTTGGCCTTGATGGCCAGGCTCCTTAACTGTGCGTCCGTTTCATGGGCAACATGTTGCATGGGGTTGAGAGCTGCGCTGAGCTGAACTGAGCTGGTGCGGGCGTTTAGCAGCTAGATAATTTTTATGACCCAAACGACGTGAAGGAGGCCGCTTTGATTTGCAACTGTAGCACAGGGGCAAGCAGCTAGAGATTGACCCACCACCAACAGGACTCTTGCTGGAACAGAGCAGAGCAGCTCTCCCCTTTGACTTGACTGCTGTTGCTGCTGCCGTGTGCCACATAGATAATTTTATACAATTTATTATCAGAGCGGGGTCGACATCGAGCTCGTCGCGTGCAACACTTGCCACACGTCACACAGCCAGACCCAGGTTGCGTCCTAGTCCTAGTCCAGCTCATCAACTAAGCTCGTTGGTAGTTGGTAGCATGCCTCATGCGCGTCTGCGTGTTAAATGTTTTCACGTGGCATGAAATCCAATCGTAACAATTTTCCAAATGTTGTTGCTGTTGTTGTTGCAATTGCGTGCGTCTATAAGATATTTTCTTTACTTTTTTACTTTTGCATTAAAAAGCGTTTAATAAGCATTAGATTACACTTTTTTATATGGGCTTAAGAGTGCAACATATCGCACGATCTGTTGTGGCAGTAACCGGGTTAAGGGTAGTTGACATGTTGCAGTCTTATCTCTTTGCCGTAAAACGTTGCCTCAATTTAATGGTAATTTCCTTAAGTTACTTGAAAATCTGATAAGCTCAGTGGAAAACAGCCGCAGCAGCGTTTGGATTTTCAAAATAGAAAAACCGGAAAATGAGTTCAAAGAAATTATGCAACAAAGATCAAAGGGAAATAAAAAACTTTTTCAAATGTATTGTAAAATCAGGTATTTTAAAGCAATTTTATATTTTTGCCTTTAGCAGATCTCACTAAAATAAAATGAGTTATGTCGTTTTAGATTTCTAAATAACTATGTATATGGAAGATTTTCTTTTATGTCGAACTTAACAAGAATTTTATAATAAAACGTACACATAATTGTATTTAAATAATAAAACAACTTTTTATAAAGGAAATTAACATTTTTAATAAAATGAGAGAAAGCTTCTATATATGATAGAAGAATAAATCTCTTTAGCGCATATAGAATCCTGACGCTTGATGTCACCCGATTAGAACCTTATCAAATAATCGAGTTTGTTTTAGGAATCAGACATTAGGAGAATTTACTTTGATATCCATATTATCGTTAGATAGTTTGGAACGCAGTGCAGCTCTTCTGCAATATTAATACTAATATTATCTATGAAAATCTTCAGAGCTATGAGCCAGAATGATACAATGAAAATAATAAATAATTGCATTTAAGTTTAATATTGATAAGAAAAATTTAGTAAAAATTTTTACAAATTTTGGGCCTAAAATCAAAAATATTTTCGCTATCCAAAGTAAGACTTTTCGAAGGCAAATAACTAACATTTATAAAGTAAAAATGATTTAAATAAAAATACAAATTTTGCTGTTGTTTATTTTTTTAAATTAGCAAATATTATCTTAAATATGCCACAAGAAAAATGTGAAATATATTATAAATAACAAAAAAAATTACATGTTCGAATTTATATTAATAAAAAAATTAATTAAACTAAGGTAATATTGTTTAGGAAAAAATTGTAAGAATTCTTTGGTCTATATCTATATCTTCCTTGTACAAAGGTGGGATTTTTTTAACTAACATTAAAAAACAATTTTTTTAAATCAACAATTCTTGTATATTGAGAAGATTGTTCATTTTTAAGATCTGCGCTTTTTTATTTATATAGCTCCTAAGTAAAATTTAATTAAAAAATAATGTAATATTATCATCAAATATATGGGACAATATTCCATAAATGCACTTAAATTTCATGTTGAAATAAAAAAAACTTGCTAAATTCATTTAAAAAACAAAATGTGTCGGAGTTCTGTGCCCGAAAGCAAAAATATCTCCGCTGTTCAAAGCAAGTAAAGATTTTTCAAAAGCTATTAACTAAAATTCATAAAAGAAAAACAGACATTTTTGTATATTGAAGAAAATAACATTTTTAACATATTTAAAATCGATGATTGTTTTTGATTTGATAAAAAAATGTGCCTATATTATCTCAAACAAGATGGATAACAAAATATTTCTTAAATGCAGTAAGCTTTATTTAAGAAAACATTACTAAAAAAGCAAGAATGATACTTTTACAGAAACTTTAATCGACAAATTCAAATTAATCTTTTGGTAGTGCCAAAATTCTTATTTCGATAACTTTCAAAGGAAATATGTATATACAATACATAATAAGTATTCTGTCAAAAAATCCACACAAAAACGATATAGGTTAATGAGACGAAATCGATTTAATCACTTAGAATTGTTAAAATTTCAAGATTTACTACTATTAAAAAAATTTACAATCCGAACAAATTTTCTCTTAAAAAATTTAACACATTTTCATTTTAAAAATTTTACACAAAAAAGTTAATCGACAAAGCTTCAGAGATTAGAATTCGTTAGATCGATAGTAAAAAATTATACTACAAGTTTTTTCTTGAGTAAAGAAACATTGTATAAACTAAAAGCTAGAGAAAACTATATAAATATATCGAATACTGTTTAATTAAATAATAAATATTATTATATTATTTCAGCTTTAAGAAGAGTTGGATGTCGGTTTTCTTTTTCGTTTAATTTTATTTATATCCATATAGGAAAAGTACTTTTTCTCAAGAAACAAAAGATTTGAATTTGTTTTGTAAAAAAAGTATTTTTATTTTAGTAAGATCTTATGCATCGAACAAATTTGTCATATCAATTTCAGAATACATTAATTAAGAATTTAATAATCTTACTTTAAGTAATGGAGAAAATTTGCAATCTTTCCAAAAAAATAACTTAAATCAAGTATGGAAATTTGATTCATACTAAAAACCGATTTTTTTAGTTGCGAAATTTTTGTTTTTATCTCATTGTAAATATTCAATTTTGACCTCTATAGCATATTCGAACATTTATTCCGCAAATAGGCAATAAAGTAAAATTTGAAGTTAGACCTTAACTCTCATAAAAAAATAAAACAAAAATAGAAAACCAACTCTTGACAAAGTAATCAAAAACTATTTCATCAGCTCGATACTTGATTAAATTGACATAAAACAGCTTTTGAAGCATAAGATACAGTCCTACAAAATATAGTCCCAACAAAATAGCTTCTCTTATTACTTTCCACTAATCATGCGGCAAAGACCACAACAAAACTTTAATAAACTCTATTACAATGAACTAGCTCACTCAAGTACGTACTTAAAGCTACAAAATTTCCTTCAAACCACAAATGATAACTAGTAGCTAGTTTTCCTTCAAAACCTGATTAACGCTCTAGCACGCATTTTATCTCAAAGCAACCGAAATGCTTAATTTTACAGATACAAAATTTTCAAAAAATTGTTGTTGTTAAGCTTGAAAGTAACCACAAACCACAGCAACTCACTCATATTGCTTAATTAACAGATACTTTGTATAGAAAAAAGAAAACCTTGAATGGTTTGATTTGAACAGCAATGAGTTACAATTACAAGCCATGGATACCAAAAACAAAAAATATAAACTATAGATACATGTACTTATATGATAGGCCAAGGCCGCATATGCGTCGGTAAACCGTTAGGCGCCTAAATACAAGTATTCCATATGTGTAAGACCAATAATAACATTAAAATCCATTAGAGAACGTGGCGCATAAATAAACCAACTCACAACTCACTAGCTTCAGGCCCAAAAATAGCCAAAACTAGCTGCAACCAAAATGGAAACAAGCAACTCGCTAGATACATAGATACAAAGATACATGAGCATGGTCCAACACCACCAACCCCCGCTGTTGCACTAAACTAAGCTAGAACAAATGACACTAATAAATATTGAAGGAAAAAAAAAAAAAAGTGCAGCACGGCCTAAAAGTCATCGGGAATTATAAACATATTGCCACAAAAAGCAAGAAAAACAGATCGCGTAAATGGTTAAGGATTTGTAGGCCATTAGAGTGCTTCGTAGTAATATGGAAACGGAAATAGTTTGTCATATTTACAGTTAGAGCTGCATTAACAGTTGCCCTTCAAAAGTGCAGACATCCATAGATATATATATACACATGATGTGTGTGTATATAGAGCAGTCGCGTAGACAGGGGGAGGAATTTATTTTGAGTATCAACGAAGCAGTGGATCTCGCCAAAGAACAACGACAAGAGGCCCAAAGGGTTCCAGAAAAACTGGAATTTAAATAGTTAGAATAAATGCAAAACATGTTGAATACACGAATATATTGAACATATAGAAGAATCATGGGTATCCTGAAGTTACAAATATAAAAATATTACTTTCCTTTGAAAATGTGTACCAATGAGCATCTACTTCTTTTGTCTTAAAAATCTTATCAAAAAAATAGCTTGGATTGGCTTTGGGCGTTCTACAAGCTAAGTCTATTCCAAACTATCTAATTTACTAATTACTACTACTAAGGTAACTTGGCAGAAGATTTACTAATCACAAAATTGCTTTAGATGAGTGTTCGTCGCTTTTCATTAAGATCTATTCGATAATGACAAAGTAACCGATAAAGACATTGCCAAGACTGTATGCAACCAAGTAGAACTTTGTTCCATCGGTTTTGTAAAACAAAAAAATGTATCTTTGTTTATGAAAAAAAAAAAAGAAGTTCTGGAAAAACATTGCTGGAGTTAAAGAACTCATCCCCCATATTAAAAAAACTAGCTACGCCACTGATATAGTATCCACGGTAAAAACTACACTTACCCTTGAGCGCGGCAACTTGTGTTAATCCATATAATCCCGTGTCGGCGGTGGCTGCAACAAATAGTAGCAGCAGCAGCATCAGCTGCGACGCCGACAGCGACGTCATAGACATAGCCGACTGACGCATCTTTGAGATACGTATTTTTAGCGGCAACATGGCGACATTTTGATTGTCTAGTTTCTGATTCAGTTGCAGTCGTTTGATCTCTTTGACATCGTTGTTGTTGTTGTTGTTTTTGTTATTCTCATATACTTTTATAATTTTACGCATTTTACACGAATGCATTTTTAAAAATGTCGAGTTTTAGTTTTATCTATAGCTCTCTTAATTGTGCGGCAAGCCCAAAAACTAAATATTTGGCAGCGCCTCTTCTATTCAAAAACCAAACCAAATGCACATTCAAAACAGACACATTTTTTTGAAAAAATTTCTTTGCTTTTGCTGACACTTTTGTGGCACGTTGAGATTTTCGAGCGATTTTCTAGCTAAATGCTTTTCACAATATGCTAAATATGCTTATTTTAATCCATGGGGCATAGTAGTCGTAGTAAGTAGTAGTGGCAGCCCACGCGACGAGGCATGCAACTTTACGATAAGAGCGACCAAGACGATTTCTACGTCGAAGCGTAGTTCTACCGACGACGTCTTATCGAGCTCGATTCCACGCACACGCGACCGAACGACATGCGAACCGTTCGGCAAACGAAATACAACTGGACGCGCGCGTTCTACGTTCCCAAACGTTACAGCAGCAGCGCAGGCACAGCAGCAGTTCGTCGTTCAGTCGTTCCGACGTTACGGCGGCCAACGAATGCATTCGTTGTTGGGTTGGTTGTTGGTCTCTCGTTTTCACATCGTTCGGGCGCCACTGTTTCATTTCATGCCGTTTCATTTCGTAGCTTGTTGCGCTTTTGCTTTTCCCTCTGTACCAAGTGCCATGTGGTGGATTCCATGTTTTGCTTTTGTTTACATTTTAACAGCAGTTTGAGTTCTTTTTTGTTTTGTTTCATTTTTGTTTCACTTGTAGCGCTGCTTGGAATGTTGCGCAGCAAATGTTGAGCAACATTTTAGAAGTTTGTAGGCCTCAGTTTGGCGAAAAAATCAGAGCTGACTGTCAAAATTTCAGCAAAGTCAATGATATGATATAAATTTTTAATCAATTTGGACTTTTGAGTTCATAGACAGGGCTTTTGACTTGAGGTATAGTCGGCGAACTGAAAGAAAAGTCATTATAAGTAAATATTCTACCCAAAAACAAAAAGAATTGGACTCGTTGCAGTATGGGGGAAATTTTTTTAAGCAATATATTTTATTCGGTCTGAGATAGCAAGGAAGGACACTTGGCTTACAAAGGAAGTATGAAGTATGGGAAGCAATGAGGAAAATCGTAATATGTAAAAATAGTTCCATATATATAAAAAAAGGGATTCCTTGCTAAATTTAATTTGTTGGGAAAAAATTTAAATAAAATGATCTCTGAATATAATGCCCTGGGCTAAATTGGATTTACTCCGTAAATTTGAGACCGCTGAACCTGAAAGTTTTTATTCTCTGGCTAGTTTTTTTGATATAGATTTAAAAAATCTTCAAAGCACTTTTTCTGACTTTTAAAATTATAACTTTTTGGGAACAACTATAACTGAAATCCCAGACAACAGAGCATTTATACTTAACTAAAAAAGTTTTAACTTCTTCAGTTAATTTTTATTCCAAGAGCTAGGAGTATTATTATATTATTATAAAACAAAATCAATCAAATCCAAGTTTACATGAAAATATAAAATCAAGATTCTCGAATTTGGAAAATTGAGCTCATTATTCATTTGCAACATTTTTTAAATCAAGTTTCATATTGTTCTTGCTGCTTAAATCGTATTTAAGCCGTCGACACTTTTATGTTCAAATGGATGGAGAAACATCACAACTATACAGTATACATGCAGGTGTTCCACAGGGTAGTGTTTTGGGTCCTGTCCTCTACACGCTGTTCACTGCGGATCTTCTTGTTGATGAAAATGTTCAAGTAGCCACCTATGCTGATGATACAGCTATAATTACATCTAAAGAATCAGCGGCGGAAGTATCCCAAGGTATTCAAAATGAAATTTTTGAAATAGAGCGATGGCTTAAGAAATGGAAGATAAAGGTTAATACTGAGAAGTCGAATCATGTAACATTTGCATTGAGAAGAGGAGATTGTCCGCCAGTATATCTTAATAATATACTAATTCCGCATAGAGATTCAGCCAATTATCTTGGGCTCGATTTAAATCGCAGAATCACCTGGACAAGTCATATTAAAAGCAAAGTAAGAAAACTTAACAGAAAAACAAAGAAAATGCATTGGCTGCTTGGTAAAAGGTCGCAGCTAAGTTTAGAGAACAAAGTCCGTCTTTACAAAGCCATCTTGAAGCCTATATGGACTTATGGTATCCAATTATGGGGCACAGCAAGTCACTCAAACATTGAAATCATTCAACGGTATCAGTCCAAGACTTTAAGACTTATTGTTGACGCCCCATGGTTTGTATCCAATGAGCAAATTCATAAAGACCTAGATATTCCATACGTTAAGGACGAAATACGAAGACTAAGCACCAGTTACGTGGAAAGGCTACATAATCATTCGAATGTTTTGGCAATAGGCCTCTTGGATGATAGCGATAGAATACGAAGATTAAAACGCAATCATGTCTTAGACATGCCATATTCAAATTAAGCTTACAGCACTTAAAAAAGCAATAGTTATTACTCATTGGAGTTTAACTATTTCTCCTGTTAATTTATAATTTCCAAAACATTTACTTATTGTCTAACGGATAGATTGTAAATTAATAATATTAAAAAAAACAAAAAAAAAAAAAAAAAGTTTCATATTGAGTTCAGAAAAATTAGACAAACACTTTAGAATCAGTACATTTATTCATTATTTTTATAAGAAAACTGAAAAGTTCTTAAAAATATAAGACTCGAATTCAGAAATTTAATAAAAAATAAAATTCTTAATGATCTTAAATTGAGCGACCGTAGAGCTATTATAGCAGAAACTTTTACCCAGTACTTATTAATTTTGTTTGTCTAAGTTTTTAGGAAAAGAATCGTATTTCTGAAAAAAAAAAAAACATTTCATACAAGCCCCGAAAATTGGCTTTAATTTCATTTTTTTTTATGCAAGCAAGAAAATGAATAATTAAAAATGGGTTAATGTTAACAAGCTCCTGTAAAACAAATATTTCCTTTTTTAAAATTTATTTTAATATTTATATTTATTTATATTTTAATATATCGCAATAAAATTCTGATCCAAAAATAAATAAAAAGTCATTATAAATAAAAAAAAAAACAACTACAATGCATTTATGTAGTATAAGTGATTTCCTTACATCTCCACTAAATACTTCAAGGCGTCTGCAAAAAGTTTATCTGCAAGTCTTTTTTTTCTGACTATTACTACAATATTTTAGTCTTCAATGACCCTCCTCATAACTTCTCCACACCCAACCAAGCTCTAGCTTCCGCATGCAAATTTCTAAAATTAATCTCTATGCCGCCCCTGCCAGACCATACTCAACCCACTCCATAAGCCACGCTCCCATTTATAGCCCCATAGTCCACGCACATTTATTCACTGTCCAAAAGTTTATTGTACGTAACAAAAAAAATATATAAAAGCTTGACTGCAATAACTTATTATCTAATCTTGAACTGTTGCTCTATTCCCGCTGTTAGCTCATCCATTTTGCCCCAGCGCGTCTAGACAACTGACAATAGTTCCAAACAACTTACACTTTGACCAAAAAAAAAAAATATATCGACTGCAATACCATATCATAGTCTGGGACAACAAAAAACGCCTCGTTGGCCGAGTTAGAACTCGCTAATGAATTTCGAAATCAATTGAATGACCGCCTCAGTGAGTCGATATTGTATTAATTTATCAAAAGAGCCAGAGCGGCTATCCGAGATTTGGACTCCATTTATTTTCAGTGCCTAATTTCCCAACATTTGTTAAATAATCAATAACTTTTGGAGGCACTCCAAAATGCACTCAAAAAAGAGCTCAGGTAGTACATAGTAGTGGGTTCGTTCTAATGTGTGAAGCTGTGCGCGTCAAACTCAACCTTAACGCTGACGTTCATTAATGCTCCCAGAAAGTCGACATCGTCGTCGTCAGATACAGATACAAAGATACTGGCACTCTCACTCGCCTTATAAGTGTAAAATAAAGGTGTGTATCTTTTATAGAAAATTGTGCGTGCATTCAAAAAGGCGATAGATGGCAGGGACGACAGCTACATAAGCATACAAAGTATAGCTGGGTTCTTACCGCTTCTCTCTCCATGCTGGCAGGTGTTAGAACCATATAGCGGCATATTCTTCTAGTATTCACAAAACAACAACAAACTAGAAATAAAAATTCAATGTGCATTGTTTGGAAAAGGTCAAAAGTGCATACTGTGAACAACGCACGCTGTTTGAATTCTAAACGTTTGGGTTTGTATTGTTATTGGTGTGTATCTGTGTGTGTGTGTGTGTGCAGGTAGTTAAATTTTTTGGGCATGTCCTAAACGAAACAGGTAAACCATATTTCAAATGCTGATAATTGGCCAATTTAGGCAGCAACGAAACGTTTTTAGTCAGCTCGTGAGACATGCCATCAAAATAAAGTGAAGTTTGGCAACAGCGCATCAATGCAGAGATGCATTAACAAGACATTGTTGCCGTTGAGTCATGCAAAATATTGACATGGCTTAAACTAAATAAGTGCACACAATTTGTGTTAAGAGCTACGCACATTTGCGTACACTTTCTGCTAGAGGAAAATGGCGTATTAAGTTTATCGGCGAGAATGTAACAGAGAGTAATAAGCATTTTGCCCGAATCCTTGACAAACCGTGCACACATTTCATAACTATGATCCTTAGTAGTACATATTGTTTCGGCATTTTGAATAATATAAAAATGAATTGTACGCGCAAACCCCACCCCCGTATATCCACTACTGGTGCCTACTGTACCTGTTGATTATTGCAAAGCAGTAGATATAGATTTGTTTTTCTTCTCTAATTATTCACGACTTACTTATAGATTGCTTTTGTCTGCTCTAATTCGCTTACATTATAAGAAAACTAATTTAATATAATCTATAATAATTATTAAACGTGTAGCAGATGGTTAGAGTTAAATTATTGCTAAAAGTAAGTTATTATAAGTTATCACGCAAATATACTCATTTCTGTTGTAATATGTATTCAAACTAATTGCTTATTTATTATTATAATTATATTATATAGCAGATTTAATGCCCCAGAAATATTACACTTAGCTGCAGTGCTCTTAGCACAGTTCTGTGAAGTTCGGCAACGTCGCACAACTCAAAGGCTTTGAGTCATGCGAAATATGAATATTCTTGGGAAAAAAAAAACCCACATTCGTCAATTCTCTGTCAAAGCACTTGCTCAAATTTCCAAAATGCAGCTGCTGATTAAAGTAAAGATTTGTGTTTATTATTATTGTAAGTAGTTTTTTAAGAATCAAGAACTTTATTTCATCATCGAATTAAATCTTCTAGAGCATGTCATCGTTTCACGATAAATAAATAGCAAACCCAGTGAAGTGATTTATTTTTTTTGTTTTTTATTACACTAGCTCAACTTTCAAAATTTTGCAGATTTAATATGTATGTTTAGAGATACTTTCAAAATCTGAATTGTTTTAAAAATAAAAAATAAAAATCGAAGATTAAGTCTCTTTCAATATTAAAGATTACATTTATCTTATACTTCGATCGGAAAACACTTTTTATAAATAAATAAATAAGAATTAACTACAATATTCAAACATTCTAACTTTTGCAAATTATATATGCACAGAGAATTTATTAGAACCTTAAAAAAAAAAACGAGATTAAGTCTATATCACACTTTTTGTAAATAAAAAAATATTGGAAAAAAAAAAGTATTCGATTTTGGTATAGCTTTCTCTAAAAGCCTCTATTTGAGAGACCCAGGTCCCGGGCAATCAAAAGGGCCCCGACATCGAAGCTCTTCAAACATTAAATTTTCAACGAAAGAAACTAGCGTATTTGAAAAAGTGTATTTCGATAAAAATAACTTTAAAATATTTAATAACTTTTTTTTTTTTTTTTTTTTTTTTGAAATTTATGATTTTTTTTTGATTTTTTAATTTTGTTGCAAATAATCAAAAATACACAAATTTTCTTTTTTTCAAATTATTGATCGCCAATCCAACCTGATTAGCTGGAGATAATAATAACTTATTCGTCAATTCTTTTGAAAAAATTATTATTTGATAGCTAGGGGCTCTTCCCCCTGCTCGCTTCGTCTTGGTGCGATAGTTGTGCTGTTAGGGGTATGTATTTTGGGAAAGTTCGAAATGAGATGGGGTCCAGGAAAGGGAAATGGTGACATAGATGTTGCTTGGGGGGAAGTCAGAAACCTGTAGAATTCTCCTATGTATATAGGTATTATGGGATCATGCATAAACTACGTGACGCTGATTTTCATCAAAATAGACCACACCACCCCCTTGTGACACAGTGACGGAATATTTTTGAAGATTTTCCATATGATCGTGACGCTTCGCCAGACCCCCCCACCCCCTGAATCATCACGTAGTTTATGAATGATCCTTATGTTCTGTTCACTTTTTTCCCCATCAAGATCGGTTGCCTATATCATATAGCTCCCGTAAGACCAATTGATCAAAAAAGAGTTTTTAGGTTTGTTTATAAAGATATCGAAACCAAATTTGGAATACTAATAGAGTTTCCCAGCACTCTAACAAATTTGATTAAAATCGGTTGACTATATCATATCACATGTATATAATTATATCATATACTAATCGGTAAAAAAAAACTGTGCAAAATTCGAATTTTTTTGTTTGTTTATAAAAATATCGCAACCATATTTTGGCAAAGAAATATCTTTAGAAGTTCGTAAGCAATATATCGGATTTGATTGCAATGTGGTGGTACATGATTTCCCAAAGCCGTCCGTGCCCGACTTTAACGTACAACATCTTTTATTATTATAATTATGTAAGTATAAAGATAAAATATTAATTGGTAAATAAAATAAAAACATAAATTTTCCAAACCGCCACTTATCGATGTAACATTTCGATTTTTTCACATTATATTCAATATGGTCCCATAACCCCTTAATTCCGCACTTAAAATTCTTCTCGTCGTCCCCGACTGTTTGTAGTTTTTTGCCATGCTCCACAGTTGCTACAAAATTTTGCTACATATCTTGCAATTGAGGATTTTCGGTTTATTTGCAAAATATGTCATTGCGTTTGGCTGGAAGTCTGCCCACCCATCAACTAACCCATCAACAGAACTTTCATTTGGTTAATTAATTTATGATAAGCGCTAATTTGAACGCCATGCAACGTCAGAGCCGACTTGAAAAGACTTCAAGCTAAATTCTCAGGCGTTAATAGCAGCAGCAGGCGGTCGGACTTGCGATTTTTTCGCCTCTACGCTCTTTATTTTATCTCATGCCGACAATCTGCAAAGGCGACGTTCTCGAATGCGCGGCGCAAGCGATCTTGAGATACATCTGGGACAAGGCGACGGAGCGGCAGATACTGACACGACAGCCGCAAACTTATATAAGTGTTTTCTTACATATGTATATGTAAGTAGCAGGGCTGCATACGTCAGAGGCTTTTTGAGCGGTTCGGTTCGTGGGTTCGAGATGTTGGCGTGTTTGGGTGTGGGTTCAAGGTTCGATTGCGATGCAATAAGTTTTGGGTTTGAGCTAAGATATTCTTAAATAATTTGCAAGAAGATCGATAAAAATTTTAATATCATTTATATATTAATGCATATTTTATTCTTTATTTATTTGAAAAGTATTATATCTCAATTATAAATTGCGGCCAACTTAAATATCTGCATTAATTTATATTTTCATTATTATAGACCTTGCAATAGGTCAAGGCTATATTATTGTATTAATTCTAAAATTGAAAAAACGAAAAATCCAAAAAAGGGTGACAGATCAAATGTTGTTGATTTTATGATGATCAACAATGATTTTGGATAACAATTGAGTTGAGTTCTTCTATCTTTATGTACACCTAATTTTCGGAGAGCTGGAGAAAAGCAATTTTATTAATTCCCAAAAACCAAATGCAACCCCAATTCGTAAGTAAATCGCAGTGTCCGCTTGTTTTAAGGAGAGAAAATATCACCAAATTATGCCCAAAATCACGGAACAGATAAGGTTTTTTGAAATAAATTGGCAATCGATATTTTCCCTCCGATCCCTTGCAAGGATCCTTTCAAATGGTTAAGAGTTTGTAGCATGTAGCATAAGGAATTTAAGTTGGCTCACAGATTAAACCTAGCAACGAACCGGTTCCATCTATTTATTTTCAAAATAATTTTTCTATTATTAAAATTAAAGCCTTTTTGCATAAAAAGAAATCAAGGCACGATTCTGATTGGCAATTTTTAGACGGATTTACAAAACAATTTTTTTTTAAAGTAAAATTTTATATTGCTATACCAGATTCTTTTCCGGCAAATAAATCAATCGCCGGATACTAACTTAAGTACCGGTTCCGCTTTATGGGTATGTATGCCTTTTGATGTCCGATTTTATATTTTTAAAAACAAATTTTCTATTATTGAATTAACCTTTATGGGAAACAAGTGTACTGCTTAAGGTTCCGACTGAAGTATTTTAATATGACAGACTCAGTTCGAACTGGTTCTCAATTTTTATATGAATAAAAAATGCTTTATTGAATTGATTGAATAGGAAGAACAAAAATTTTAAAGTCAAAAAAGGGTTTCGATTCAAAAAGTGCTCAAATTTCACATTAATCCCGCTATGCATTTTTTATGCAACATTTTGTAATTGGAAAGAAATATTTCTATTATTGAAGTAAAATTTTTTTTCGTAATAAGTTAGATGTGCCAAAATATAATGAGGTTCAGTTTTTGGAAAGGCTCAAATGGAACCGATTCGGTTCCTTAAAAACAGTTTTTTCTTATTGAACTAGAACCTTCTTGAAAAAAAAGAAAGCCGATGACAAAGTTCGGTTTAAATAATATATATAGCGAGGTACCAAGCTACGAACCGGTTCCGATTCGTAATTTTTTTTTTTATTATTATTATTATAAACAGCAAACTTATAACTAAAATTTTTTTTTTTTTATTATAATTTTTGAATATAGAGTTTTGTTTTATTTTTTTAAAGAAAATTTTCTATTATTAAACCAAATATTTTTCGTAAAAATCTAAGCGCTTGGATGTACATACCGGTTCAAATGACGAAATTCTCGGAATTTTTGGGTTGGAAACGATTCGGTTTCTTAAAAACATCTTACTCTTACTGAACTAGAACCTTCTTGGAAAAAAAGAAAGCCGATGGCAAAGTTCGGTTTAAACAAAATATATAGCGAGGTGCCAAGCTACGAACCGGTTCCGATTCTTAATTTTTTTTATTATGAATTTTGAATATAGAGTTTTGTTTTGTTTTTTTAAAGAAAATTTTCCATTATTGAAGTAAAATTTTTTTCGTAAAAATTTAAGCGCTTGGATGTACAAAAATATATTGGGCTTCAGTTTTAGGACCGGTTCAAATGACATAAATATCTGAATTTTTGGGTTGAAAACGATTCGGTTTCTTAAAAACATTTTTCCTATACTGAACTAGAACCTTCTTGGTAAAAAATAAAGCCGATGGCAAAGTTCGATTTAAACAATATCTATAGCGACCTCGCTATAGCTCCAAGTTACGATCCGGTTCCGATTCTTATTTTTTTTTCTTGTCATAAATTTTTAATTTAGAGTTTTGTTTTTTTTTTAACATAATTTTCTATTATTGGAATACAATTTTTTTTCTTAAATCTTTGTGCTAAAAATATTTTTTCTTACTGAACTAGAACCTTCTTGGAAGAAAAGAAAGGCAATGGCAAAGTTCGGCTTAAATAATATATATAGCGAGCTACGAGCTGGTTCCGATTTTGAATTATTATTTTTTTTTTGATCATAAATTTTTAATTTAAAGTTTTATTTATTATATATATTTAAAGAATATTTTCTGTTATTGAATTAAAGCCTTTATTTTTTAAAAAGTAATGCTTATGGAAATGCAAAAAAAATAAAAGCCGATAATAATAATAAGTTTCTTAATATTAGGCTACTGAAAAAAATGTTTGCCTTGTTGAGCTAAACTCTTCCTGGAAAAGTTTGTTCCGCTTAAAGGGCCAAGTCCGGCTTAAATCAAAGATATCCAGGTACGAACCGTTTTGTTATGAACCCAATTTGCAGCCCTGCTCAAAAGTACTTTTGTGTATGTAGGACGGACTTCAATTGTTTTGTCCCGAAAAGATTTGCGCTCAACTTTAACACTAATTACACAAACACGTAGCAGGGTCCGTGAATTATTAGTAAAACGTTTTTGTCTGAAACTTCAAAGTAAACAAATTACGTACATGGAGTGTAATTGAAATTAGCATTGACAGCGCGATTACTTCTTGGCCAAAAGTATCGCAACAACAAGCACATATGCGGTGTCTGCCACAAATCTCGCTCACTCTCTGTGGCTGCCACATCGAGACCCTTGCAACAAATGCGATTGCTGCACGCATGCGCAGTCCGTCCGCCCACTCGCAGAACCCAAACTTGCTAAAGACCAAACCCAAATTGAGTGGGTTTTTGGCCAGCTTCAAATGGCCCAGACCCCGCCAGACCGACCAGAGTTACTCAGCCTGCCAAGGCACAGGCACTTATAAAGATACAGATATGAAAGTATCTTGAGCACAACTGAAGGTGTGTGCTTGGAACGTGTCTTGAGTTTTTGGGGCGCTACGCTTTTCTCCAACAAGAACAACTTCAAGAAAATATTGTAGTAGGAAAATAAATCGACACGCGTTGTCTGCAATGGAAATGCGTAGTTTGTATGGTTAAAGTATCTTTGTATCTTTGTATCTCTGTGGTTATGATAATGAGCAGGAAATGAGTTGTGTACGAGTGGTGTGAAATTTATGTACACAGGAGTGTTTGTATATTATTTGTTTGACTGTTTGGATAAATGAGTAATGTATGTAATTAAAATTTTTGTATTAAACTTGGGCACAAAACAAGAAACCCTTTTCCTTGTAGCTTTATTTATGAATCATATTTTATGTGGATACGTCATAGGGAAAGGTTTATGTGAGTTTTTCGAAGGCTTTTTGTTATTAAGGAAATGAATTTATTATGGTATATAATTTTTTTTTAATAATATTGACGAATTACTGAAAAAAGTGCCCAAAACATGTTTTTCGAAAAAACTTCGAAAGCGGTGCTTAAGAAAAAAAAAATGAATGTTATTTTCGTGTTTCTCGACCCAAAAATTTCCCTAAAAAACACTTTTTTACGAAGGTTCAATTTTCGTGTACACTAGTGTTATTATTGAAATTACATAATTTAATGCAATAATAAAAATAATAAAAAATCCGTTGCTGATCAACATAATTTTTTTAATATTTAATTAAATTTTTTTTCGTCATATAAAAAAATATTTTTAAATGTTACTCCAATTAGGAAGAAAATTAATTGAAATTTAAACATTAAATATATATTCTATTAAACATTCCAAAAATTTGTATAAATCGTGCTTTTTTGAAAAATTTTATACAATAAATAAATAAACAAAAAAAATGTTACACAATTACAAAAAAAAAAAAATTCTTAAATTTTTTTAAAAAACGATAAAAAATTTTTGTTTTTTTTTTAACGTTGTTGCACTATTTCGATTTTATATAAAAAAAAATTGTAAACAGAAAAAAAAAATTGAATAAAATTTAAAAAAAAAAATTAATTTAAAAAAAAATAATCAAAAATTGTCGTTTTATTTTTGTTAACGTTGATGCACCATTTCGATTTAATATATATAAAAAAAGTGCAAAAAAACGCATTACAAAAAAATGGTGATTGATATATTTTAGGAATACATTAAAAAAAAATATATAGTTTTTTGAAGAAAATGTGTTGGTTACAACTCTAAAAACAAATTTTTTAAAGAATCCTATTGAACACTTGGATTTAAAAAAATATTGGTTCGGTCACAATTAAATAACGAGTTAAGAATATTTTTTGTTTTTTTTAATTAAGCCATAACGCGTTACCTTAAAAATATGAAATTAAAAAAAATTTTTTTTTTTCAATATGCACCTTTAAGGCCTATACGCAGAATGCAACAAAATTTCGCACGGAATGACAAAGCCATATAAAAAAATAAAGTCCCATTTGGGATATCCCATTCGGGAATTTTTTTTTATATGGTTTTGTCATTCCGTGCGAAATTTTTCTGCAATCTGCGTATAGGCGTTTTGTGTTTGAAAATGTTCATAGGCAGTTTTTGGCAGCTTATCCAGCTTGACCCTTTTAAAAACTTAAAAAATATTGTTCATTTTAAATCCCAAAATATGTACGAACTAATTTGTATAGAACTTAAAAAAGGAATAAACGAAAAAAATAAAAAAATCATAACTGGTTTTAAATAGTAAAAAAACTAGTTTAATTACATTATATATAAACTTTTTAATACGAAATACTTCTAATACGACTAAAGTAAATGTTCTGCACAAAAAAATGTTTTTCATCCACAATCGATCACAGGATCTCAAAAAATATTATTTTTATTTCCAATGTCCATAAAAGAGAAAAAATTTAGTGCGATTTTGAGGATTTTTTATATATGATAAAGATATTAGAAAAATTTAACCTCATAAAATCGTAACAGATTTTTGTTTTGATCTTTGAACTTGAACATCTTTGAACGTGGTTTTTGTATTTTCATTGTAAATCTTTTCATTTCTCACAAAAAGAGCATTTGTAGCGCTATGGTGAGGCCCTATGCTCTAGTGGGAGATTAAGGAAATGATGATGAAGTGCTATGGGCACCATTGGAGCGGCCATCACAAAAATGCGCATTGCTGTCTCAACTATAGGATTTTAATTTTAAAATCAAAAAAACTTTTGAAAGAAATTTTAATTAATTTTAATTTAATTCAAATTGTAGCTTTCATTAATCATTCAGTCATCACTATTATGCGAATAACCTTATTCGTTCAGGAGATACATATATCTTTTAAAAAAACATACTCTACTATTCAGTTATCGATAACTAACTACATTACAAATCGGAATTTGTTAAAAGTTTATGTAACCCTGCATTTCTATATGTCAAAACTATATTGACTCTATTACTTAATATTATACATACATGTTTAAGTGGTTTGTAAATAAAATTTTGAAAAAGGTCCCCAAGCAAAAAAAAAAAAAAGAGTGCTTAATTTTATCCCCAACTCCATATGCACATATCACGCCCGTCAATAGAAAGCCCATTAAACTCGGCTGTTCCCATTTTGCCCAAAAAAAAAAAAATTAGAACGTCTGCTTTAAGTTCACGAACTTCTCCCAAACTTCGTTCCGCTTAAAGGCCAACAACGCACTTAAAAATAAAAAAACTTCACACAAAAGCATACAAAAAAAAAAAATAATTATTTATTTAAAACTATAAAATGCGCAATATCGAACCAGAGTATAAAAACCATGCATATAAAAATCTATGTATAAAGTATTGTTGTAGTATATAGTATATAAAAAAAAGTTTCGTAATCCAAATGTCACACAATTGAAATATGTAATTAATTATAGGCTGCATGCCTTCTGTTTATTTGTGCTACCAAACCATGATAGAAATCTACAAAACTATTTGCCACACCAAGTCGTAGGAGAGTTGGACAAGCTCGGGACGGAGTTAGGAATAGTTGTTGTAGTTGTTGTTGCGTCTCCCGCCAGCAGCTCTATAAAAACTGACGGCCTTTTGTTGTTGGCTGGTCATATTTCGTTTTAATGAATCTATATGAGTATCTTGATTTCGAAATTGTTTTTTTATTTTCAAAAAACAAAAACAAAATACTCATATTCAAATGTGGCACATTGCACGAGTTCACACCCACACAGAGACACGCCCACCCACACACACACTCATATATGCTCACATGCATGAATGAATTAATGTTTAAATATATGATTTGTATATTTGTTGTTTCTGTTGTTGTTGCTATTTTTTTTTTTTTTTTTTTGTATATACTGTATTATCTACTAAAGCTCTAGCTGAGTATCTCTGTTGGTGGTCGCAGACTACCGAAAAATATTAATTAAAATCCATAAATATTATGTTAATAAATAGTTATCAACACACACAACGTGAGCTACAAACTGTGCGAATAATTTATGATAAAAATATTTCATATTTTGTAAACACAAATTGTTAATTTATATACTATGTACTAAATGTGCGAGGGTTGCCTTTGATATTTGCGGAAGCTTGCTTTAAAAAATGTGGTATATTTAAGCATAATATTGCTCTTCTACAAACACTTTTGAGCATATTATTTATCGTAACATTTGCTATAAGAAGATCCTAGATGCATCGTTAGTCCCATGATCTTGAACACCCCGTATGCCTAAAGCTTTAAGGGAGTAATCTATATGTTGTCGTTTTTAAACAATCTTGTGGACCTATTAAAAAGTGTAAAAATTACCAAACAGCCTAGATCACACGGGCTGCACATGATGCAATGAATTTTACAAGGTGCGCGAGTACGGCTGCGCAGCAAACTGGTTCAAATTTTGTATGGTAGCTATATGAAATAGTGAACCAATTTTGATCAAACTTCACACAAATGTTAAGTCTAAAACAAAATATAACTGACATAAATTTGGTCAAAATTGGTGCACTATTTTATATAGCTAACATAGAAAATTTGAACCTGCTCTTACTTCTTTAGAGAGACACGAAAAACTAACCATTGCATTGCGTCACCTACTAATTGTTGGATGGTGTTAGAAAAGTTTTGCAAACAAGATCGAAATGTCATATGATGTGAATATGATTTTATGCCGTAATGCTGTGTAGAAATTAAGTTAACGCATATTCTGATATTATGGGCGAAACATTTCTTTTTGGGACATGCATTTATTTGAAGCGTTTGGACATGGGCAATGCAATATTGTACCGAAAACCAATTATAGTTTTAATTCATATTTTTATTTTTTTTTAAATCTAACTCTCTGGAACTTAGTTAACAATTTTTTCGAGATCATAGATGAAAACGATTATTTTTTTGGAGGTAATTATACCCTGTACCGTATGGTACAAAGGGTATATTGTGTTTGTGCAAGCCGAAAATGTATGTAACGTACAGAAGGAGAAGTCGGAGACCCCCAAAAGTTACCTAAAGTATGATCAGAGTGACTAGAGAAGTCGATATACCCATGTCCGTCTGTCCGTCTGTCCGTCTGACCGTCTGTCCGTCTGTCCGTATGAACGCCTAGATCTCAGAGATGGTAAGAGCTAGAGCAACCAAACTTTCAGATAAGATCCCTTATTAATCCATAGGAGACAAGTTTATTTTATTTTTTTTATATCGGGACTACATTATATAGCTCCCATAGGGGTGTTTCAGAGGACCTCGAAAAAAAGCAAAAGTTTAAGATGGATAATTCTTTTGCTTATGAAGATATCATAACCAAATTTGGCAATCGCATGTTTTTTAGAAACCCCAAGCACTGTACCAAATTTGATCAAAATCGGTTGACTGTATCATATAGCTCCCATAGGACCAATCGGTAAAAAAAACGTTTTTTGTACAAAATTCGTTGTGTTTCGTTTATTTGGCAAAGAAATATCTTTTGGAGTTTGTAAGCAATATATCGGACTTGATTGCCATGTGGTGGTACAGGGTATCCCAAAGTCGTCCGCGCCCGACTTTAACGTACGCCATCTTTTTTTTTTGTTTTTATTGAAGTATCTTTGGGCATATTGTGATCAGAATATATATTTATTGTTGCATGAAAAGCTCAAGAACAATGACCCCAAAGAAAGGCTTCTGTCAATTGGTGAAAAAAAATGTTTTCTAAATATAAAGGTGTTAGCTCAAATCACGATTTCGTTAAAGGATCATGGATCATGGATATATGCTTTTGAGCTCGTATTAAAACAGCGATCGATATTATCGGATTTTCAAGGCAAATCCAACTAAAGTGGTTCTTTTTGGAAATATTTTCATGCAAACGGCCATGGTTCTACGAAGGAATTATAATATGGCAACTAGAAATGGGACTTGTTTAATTTGTTTTCGTTCCGAATAGAAAAATAACTATTAAAACATCGGGTAAAGTCACGAAAAAAATGTTTATAAAAATTCAAATTTCCTCCAATATTTTGTAAGGAACGGCTATTTTAATGATATATCCAATTAACAGATTTCGATAAATTTTTTAAGTAACGTGTTCTGAAATATAGAAAAATACGTGGAATCCACAACAGGATCAATATACACAAGGGTGGCCGCCGCTGGTATGGAGGCGTATGTATCATGTATGAATGTATCAAATACATTCGGATCGCCTTTAAATTTTACAGGCACTATATACAGGTAAAAAGGAAACTTTCTAGGGGGTGGGACTATTAAAATCGTGAGATGTTGCAAAAATGGCCACCCTAATATATATAGCTTTTTATTGTGTTAAAAAAAAAAAAAGTACGAGCGAGAAAAATTTGAAAAACCCCGCGATGGGATTTTAAATATCTTTTTTGAGAAGATGAGATGGGATGGAATTTTCTTATCCATCACGTTTCTAGGGGCGGCTATTCCATTTGAGCTACGTAATTCTATATGGTACCTACATAACCTTATTTTTTCGAAATTTTTTGAAGAATTGAACAAATCCGACAGCCCTTCGCCTATTATAGCAATTATACAATATATCGACTTTTACAACATAGTTTTTGAGTACTGAACATGGAATAAGTTGGCAGTATGCCTTTAAACCTAGACTACTTTTTTTTGTTCCCTGATTCTCAAGAATAAATTGCAAGGTGCACATTTTTGGTCCCAAGCAAAGACTTTATAATTTCTTCAGAAGGGAACTTTAAATTGATAAAAATATCCGTCTAAAACACTACCGATCTTGAGATTCCGGAAGCCTATAACTATTTTTTAAAGTGATCAAAGTGTTACAAATAATCCGATGTAAAGATAACGATAAAAAATCGAGTATTTTCACTCCCGAGACCAATTATGGAGTTTTACTGAGTTTTTCAAGAAACAGTGGTTCCAGCTACTAAAGCGCCTCTTTTATACAATAAAGTGTTTGTTTCAAAGATTACAGCTGTTTTCTGTCGATCAAGAATCCGTTGACCAGGTTGGTTTAAAAAGCACAAATTCCACGATGGCTAGTTTAGCATAATTTTTTTTGTTCCACTAGTTTAACTTTAAAAATCTTTTTTCAGATTGGAAAAAGTAATCTAAAAATCATGCCTCGAAATTAATGAAACCCACCTTCAAAGCTAATTTTTTGCAGTTTCACTACTAAGCCGATAATGTAAGACAACCCTCGTAAAGGGTGTTTTTTTTTTGGTTTTTGATTTGCCTACACAAATATTTGCGCAATTATCATTGTATTTGTTATTGTTTAAGGCTGGCTACACTTTGTAAATATTAATATTTAATTATGTAATTATTATATAACTATTTGTTTTTTACGTTTATTGCATTTGTAATTTGTGTAGGTGCTTTAATTTTTATTATTTTTTTATTTCAAATTTTTTTATTATTATTAAAGTTTTATGGCACTTTTTTATTAGCTTCCATTTAAATAAAAGTCATAAAAATTTTTATTAGCATTGATCTGCTTATTTTAATGCGTGGGTTTAGTTTGATTAGCTATAAAGATTAGTTCATTATTTGTCACACTTTCGCAATTAGCTTTAAAATATTAATTTTATTGTATATTAAAATAAAAAAATTATATTAATAGGCATTTTTAATGTGTAGAAAGTTGTTAGAGTTTTTAAATTTCACAATAAGCTCTTAAGCTGCTTTGACGCTGGAGATGTGCAAGAATGCAATCGAATTTTTAAAAACCACGAACTTTGAAGTTTTGAACTTAATATATTAAACACGAATTAATTAGATTAGAATCCATATAAGAACAATGGATTATTTTGAATGCATGTAAACAGCCCGAACAAGTGGCAGACTTGATTGGAAGGAGTCTGCGAAAAATTAAAAGAACTTGAATTTTGAAATTTAACATAACGATACTACGTACCGACTTTGATAGATTTAGCCTTGTTAAAATTTTAATTAATGGTTCTTAGAGGAGGTTTTGAGAAAAGCGGGTTTGAGTTTGGTAAATTATAGTTACCGCAGTTGTCAAAAGAGTTATGTTCTTATAGGGGAAATAAAAATACCTCGGTCTGCGTTGGGCTTCAAGATTTCACGATTTTAAGACTTCAGAGATCAAAATTTTAAGTTGTCAAGGTGTCAGTCAAGTTGTCAAGTTTTCAAGATTCAAAGATTTCAAGATTTCAGGATTTCAAGATTTTAAGCTTTGAATATTTGAAGCCTTCAAGTTTTAAGATTTCAAGATTTCAAGATTTCAAGATTTCAAGATTTCAAGATTTCAAGATTTCAAGATTTCTAGATTTCTAGATTTCTAGATTTCTAGATTTCTAGATTTCTAGATTTTAATCTTTGAATATTTTAAGCGTTGAAGATTTCAAGATTTCACGATTTCAAGACTTCAAGATTTCACGATTTCAAGATTTCAAGACTTCGAGATTTCAAGATATCAAGATTTCAAGTTGTCAAGTTTTCAAGATTTCCAGATTTAACGATTTCAAGATTTCAAGATTTCAATATTTCAATATTTCAATATTTCAGGATTTCAAGATTTTAAGCTTTGAATATTTGAAGCCTTCAAGTTTTAAGATTTCAAGATTTCAAGAGTTTTAGATTTCTAGATTTCAAGATTTTAAGATTTCAAGATTTTAAGCTTTGAATATTTTAAGCCTTTAAGACTTCAAGATATCAAGATTTCAAGTTGTCAAGTTGTCAAGTTTTCAAGATTTCTAGATTTATAGATTTCTAGATTTCTAGATTTCTAGATTTCTAGATTTCTAGATTTCTAGATTTCTAGATTTCAAGATTTCAAGATTTCAAGATTTCAAGATTTTAAGCTTTGAATATTTTAAGCCTTCAAGATTTCAAAATTTCACGATTTCAAGATTTTACGATTTCAAGATTTCAAGATTTGAAGATTTCAATATTTCAAGATTTCAAGATTTCAATATTTCAAGATTTCAAAATTTCAAGATTTCAAAAATTCAAGATTTCAAGATTTCAAGATTTCAAGATTTCAAGATTTCAAGATTTCAAGATTTCAAGATTTCTAGATTTCAAGATTTCAATATTTGAAGCCTTCAAGTTTTAAGATTTCATGATTTCAAGATTTCAAGATTTTAAGCTTTGAATATTTGAACCCTTCAAGTTTTAAAGATTTCAAAAGTTTATGCGCGTAAACTGTTGTACTTAATGTAGAAATAGAAAACACCATAAAAACGAAATGGACTCAATAAGCAATCTTGGCTTACGAAAAACAGGTGCCCCGGACAGGCTATCAAAGACTTTAATTTCTTAATCGTGCTTTTCAATAAGCATCATCTGATTTTTAGTCTTTTAAAAACTTTTAACATTAAATGTATTAAACGATAGCTTTTGATAAAGATCTTACCGAAAATCGTCAACAAATTTTACCCCTATAGATTAATAATATAGCGTGATGTTACATCACAAAAAATAGTTTGCTCCCAAGTTGTCACATTTGACAATAAGCTTTGTTAATTATACACATGGCACATTACATTAATAAAGTGAACTTGTAGACTCATTTCGTTCACTTTGTTGTTGTGAACCAGCCAAAGTCTCTAATCACTTAATACCCCTAACTTAATGATCCAACTTAAGCCGCAGAACCCCAGAAATAAGCACAACGCATGGCATGAAATTCAGCAGTCAATTTAACAACCATCTATCATTAAATAATTTGTTAAATTTCAAACTAAAAGCGCCACGAATAGCCAAGGGAGCCAAGTATCTCTGGTATCTTCTGAGCAGAAACGCCGCCGGTTATGAGCAGAAAACTAAGTTCCTCAGTTCTTGAGCTACGCTGGGCGAACCGACGCTTAAAGTTCAAGTTGAAGCGTTTTTTAATTAGTTGGCTGCAGTCAATAAAAATGCGCTGGCAAATGGAAATGGGATAAAAGGCAAACACAAAAGGAATAACAAAAAAAAAAATAAAAAAAAGAGCACCAAACAAAATTCGCACGCAGAAAACCAGTGTTGGGTTTGGCTTGATGGTTCGTACGTGATCGGTGCATAAAACTAAAAGCAACCATAAACTGATAATTTGAGAATTTATAAATTTAAAACGCAGAGCCAATAAGTTGGGACACGCAGGGACAGCTCCAGAGACAGACGAAGAACAAGAGCATTATGGTAGTTAGAGTAAGGACTGAGCCAAATGAGCCAAACGATTGATCCGGCACAGACAGAAGAACGCGCTCTGTGACTTAACAGACAGGAAGCAACGATTTGGCAAAAGTTGATCGCGTTGTCGATTGCCACAAATTGCCGATGATGACGCAGATGATGATGATGATGATGATGATCCTGTTGATAATCTGCTTGATGTGGCTGTCTTTGGTTTTGTGGCAGCTTCCACGAAATACGACGCCGCCCGCCTCTAGAACTACAATGCTCTCGAGCGTAACCAAAGATTTGTCAGGCAAGCGTGTCAAGGACACTCTTATATGGTTACACCAATTTGTTAGCAGCTGTAAGTATGCCTGGGTCATGTCAGTCCCATACTATGTAAATGCAACAGATGTCTAGACCCTAAAGCATCCTCTGGTTTTATTTTTTTTATGCGCGCACTACTTTTGTGCGCCACTGTCCCTGTGCCTGTGCCTGGGTCTGGGTCTGGGTCTGGGTCTGGGCCAATTCTCTTAATGCGATCTTAAGACATTTTTATGCGCTTTTAAGCATTTTATTGGCAAGTCTACACGAACGTTATACTTATGCACCACGGTTCAGTTTGGTTTGGGCCATTAAGTTCTGCGCCGTGAGTTCTTAACGTGTGTGTGTTTTTTTTTTATTTCAATTTTTTATGTTTCGCTGTACTAATTAAAATATTAAACAGAAATTCAGTGTTAACTTTTATGCGCAAATTGTAATTTGCAATAATTAAGCATTAACATATATTTTATTTTTTTTTTGCTTCTCATTTATAGTTTTTTAAGCTGAACCAATAAATCAAGTGCTTAACGGTTGAGCAAGTGTTAAAATTGTTGGATTAACAGAAATTATTATGACGTAGCGAGCTATAAAAGAAAAGCACGTACGAATAGAGGTCTAACAATTCTAGAACATCGTAAAATCCATTTATGTATGACTTTAAACTGGGTACTAGCATTTATAGTTAGGAGGAGGGAGCTTCAAATATTTGAATATAGTACGAAGTCACAAAAATTAATTTTACTTAAAAAAATGCCTTATGGTTCTATAAACGAATACTGCTTCATAATCTTTATGCATAACAGTCAATTGTTTCTAACATACTTTTCCTGGAACACATAATTCTGATACAAGCAGATTGCATTTATATAGAAGATATACAGACGAGCTAAAAAAATTAAACACATTTCATACCATTATATACATTATGTATAGGAAAGTAAGTTGTCACAGCTTGTAAGTTGGCACACCTGGTCGATTTTGATGTTCCTGCAATGAAAATACCAAAATTCCACCTATGACAAAATATAAAAATTATTTTTAAAGAAACCGGAAAATAAAAAACATTATTTTTGATTGCGCTCAAAAAGTGATCAAATCTTCAATGAACTTTCATAATAAAAGATGGCGTACGTTAAAGTCGGGCGCGGACGACTTTGGGATACCCTGTACCACTGCTTGCAATAAAATCCAGTAAATTGCTTAAGAACACCAAAAGACATTCGATTGCCAAATTAGATTACGATACCTTCATAAACAACCAAAAACAGACGAATTTTTAACCAAAAATGTTTTTTTGACCGATCGTTCCTATGGGAGGTATATTTTTGATCAAATTTGCTGCAGTGCTTGGGTACTCTAAAAAACTTCTGAATGCCAAATTTGGTTACAATATCTTCACAAACAAACGAAACACAACGAATTTTGTACAAAACACGATTTTTTGACCGATTGGTCCTATGGGAGCTATATGATATAGTCAACCGATTTTGATCAAATTTGGTACAGTGCTTGGGAACTCTAAAAAACTTCTTATTGCCAAATTTGGTTGCAATATCTTCACAAACAAACGAAACAAAACGAATTTTGTACAAAAACAAATTTTCGACCGATCGATATAGTCAACCGATTTTGATAAAATTTGGTACAGTGCTGGGGGTTTCTAAAAAACTTCCGATTGCCAAATTTGGTTATGATATCTTCATAAGCAAACGAATTATCCATCTAAAACTTTTGCTTTTTTTTCGAGGTCCTCTGAAACACCCCTATGGGAGCTATATAATGTAGTCCCGATATCAAAAAAATAAAATAAACTTGTCTCCTATGGATTAATAAGGGATCTTATCTGAAAGTTTGGTTGCTCTAGCTCTTACCATCTCTGAGATCTAGGCGTTCATACGGACAGACGGACAGACGGACATGGGTATATCGACTTCTCTAGTCACTCTGATCATACTTTAGGTAACTTTGGGGATTACATACATTTCTGGCTTGCACAAACACAATATACCCTTTGTACCATACGGTACAGGGTATAAAAATGGTTATCGGACATACAGTTTTCATCAATCGATGTCTCCAAAAAATCTTGAGAATTTTCTGGCCCAATACAATCTCAAATACTGACCTGTGGACTCGCTGCAACCAGATTCCGATGCGCCTTGAAATCCTGAAAAGGAAATGGGGCTGGCTTGGGCACGTGTTAAGAAGAGACCCAATCGACATCACCCGCAGCGCCATCGACTGGAACCCTCAAGGCAGCCGTCGCAGAGGCACACCAGCTCTGACCTGGAGGAGGAATCTGGAAGCTGACGTGCTCAGATCCAACAAAACCTGGAGTGAAGTCAAGACGTTGGCGCATGACAGAGGGAAATGGAGGAACCTCGCAGCGGCCCTTTGCTCCCCCGCGGAGCCATAGGACCATATATATCGGCGAAAATAAGTGTAACGCACACTTTTTCCCCCGACCTTCTACGACTTTGATGATTTTTACAGATTTGGTAGAGCTACTAGCCAATAGTAACCACGTAAAATTTTATTGCAAAATTCCGATTATTTATCGAGCTATCGATAACTGAAAATTGTGTTTTTCGTTTTTAGACTATTCTTTGACAAGCCATATCTTCTAAACAAATAAAGATATTGACGCGATTATTTTTTTCCATGATAGATAAAATATCAAATTAAAAAAAAATATCATTTTTAGTTTTTAATTTTAAAATTCAATAGTGATCTCCCAAAGTGTTGATGTCCTTTTATGCATGTAATTTCACTGAGAAAAACAAAAAAATAAAAAGGAGGTAACTCCTAGAATTGTAGAAGTTATGCATATTTTAGTGATGGCACCTCGCATGTTCGCCATAGTAAACAGTACCTCGAAAAATGACAAATAAGCATTACTCCTCGGAATGAAAAGATAATAAGTTCAAACTTGACATTTTAAGATCAATTTTGGATGCGCCTCCATATCTTTAGGGTCAAAGGACACAAAAACAAAAATAAATAAATAAATGTTTCAAGTATAATCGATGGGTATTTAATTTATCTACAGTTTGGTAAAAAAATGATTTTTTCAAAATCATTTTCTTTCCACCAGAGATATTTGCTTTTAAGTAAAGACACTTTGTTTTTAAATTTCGAAAAATGTTTTGATATATTGTTTGTGGTAGTTTTATTAAGTGTGAGCTTTAAAATAATTCTTAACTTTAAAGTATTTGCTATACATTTTAGACTGTGTTTAAATAAAGTTGAAATAACTTGATCAGTTCCGTTTTTTAGCATGTAATTTGGCATTTCACAAATCTTCACAGCTATTAGTGTGGTCCCAAAATTAAGTTTTAGTAGTTATATATACAATATTTTACGTTCGAAGTACATAAAATTATTTGATAATTTTGAATTTATAATTCGTTTATCTTCTTAGCCATTCTGCTATCAACGCTATCAAACGTCTCTTGGAATCGACTAAATAAACGGAATCCGTTGTTCTTATCGAATCCAAATCAGTACAATGCCTTTCTAAGGGTATCATAACGTAATCATGTTGCAAGCCAGCGCCAACCGTACGCCAAGGATCCCAAGCACCATAGGTCATATAGACATTCGTTACGTTAGGATTCTTGCCACCAAACACATTGTTAGTTTGCTGGATATTGGCCTTCATTTGTTCCAATGAAAAACCGAACAAATCGAAACAAAGATGAAAATCATACGCAACTGGAAAATAGTCACCGAAGGGTTGATTGGCGCCACCTGAGCTCTGAAACCAGCCGAACTGACTACATAACTGATAAAACCAAGGTAGGTGATCTAAAATGTACAATGTTATAAAAATAATGCAACATTTCTAGTATTTCTTTCTACTTTAACTTACTATCGTTGTTAGAGTGCATAGACATATTGTACCAGTTCACAATTTCCTGGTAATTACCGTGGAGACAAGTTTGATTTCTTTTATCTAAGAGGTACCATTTCACGAACATTCTCAAGGCGATGTCATCATTTCTATGAGAGAGTCTGAGGTTCTTGCAGAAGACGGTTAATTGTTCAGGTCTATAGGACAACTTAGTTTAAAGGCGAGTGAATCAACAAATCAACTCTATTTATCTTACGTTAGATCTAGGGCCCTACCGGAAAAGGCATTGGCTATAGTCCTGAAAATTAGCCAGCGATTTTGTTCGATGTCCACATCAACATCTGCACAAACATTAAGCTCAGCCTTAGCCCTGTCACTGTTTCCATACCTAAACAAATTCTCATAGTATGAAATGGCATTGTTAATAAGATCATAGCATCCAGGAGGTACTCTGCTAACTTCTCTGTACTCACTACCGACATTTTCATAGAATTCTGCCAAGAAATAAGTAAAGCTCCAAACTTGGCAAGAACTCAAAACTATTTACCTTTAAAGTCCAGTTTTGCCTCTAGTGGTGCACTAGAAGCCCAACCACCAACAATATCATTGGGGTAAAGTTTCTTGTAAAATACCGTTAGGGCTCCCGCGTAGGAGCAACCGGTCATCACAACCTTTGAGTTTTTGTACCCTTCTTGCATTTTGAGTTGACGTATTATATTATGAATATCGGCTAAGGCTTGCTGCACGCTAAGGTACTTCAGATTCTCCTTGGTTAAATGACTATGCAATAGAAAATTGTGGCAATTAAGAAAAGCTTGCAACCATGGCAAGCCAAGTCTTACACAGTGGGTCTACTTTGTCCGTAGAAACGATGCTCGATGAGGACCAACGAACCCCTGTGCTGCCTAGCTATGTCCACCCAAATTCCTGAAGTGATTTGACTTTCATGTATGGTGTGTTCACCACCAATGACAATAAAGACTGGTGAACCTCTTTCGAAATAATCTGCGTTTATCATGATACGCTAAAGGATATTAGACATACTGTAAGAGCAGCTTGTTTTCTGTTTGAAAACTGCATTTAATACTCACATTTTTCCAAACTGTATCTCGATCTGGATGGAAATTGTCCAACAATTGATCAATGATGAATGTTTGCACATTAGCGCCAGTTCTGGGGGCTATTAGAGGAGGTGGGCGATGCAGATCCTTTTGAGTTTCAATATATAACGGCACAGGCTCTTCTCCCAGACTGGCTGCCACAGTCAGCGGCACAAGTAGTGCCAATAGTGCCAAAGAATACTTCATCTTGTTAACTAGTCAACTTCGAGTCGCAAAATAACTCGAGAACGAGAACGGTCATGCCTTTACATAGTCTTATTGTCACAAACTCCACAAAAAGCACACAAAAGTTTTTACACACTACGCGCAAATCCGGAAAATTTCTTATTATAGATTTGCTAATAAGCACCTGGCATGGCAACAATGCCCTTCTAAGCCACGTATATTAAAGCCGTCAAGTGCCAGCTCGACAAAATTTGTTACAAAACTCCCAGCACTGGACTTTGGACCTAACACATCAAGAAATGCATTTGCCCTACTAAGTGATACATGCGACGATAAAGATGAAGATAAAGAAACCGAATGCAAAAGTGCTCAGCCAAGTGTCAACTTGGAAGCTCCGGTAATTCCTAAGCCACCGCCAATATTTGTACAAGAGGTCAGCCGTTTTGAAGGTCTGATAGGTTATATTACAAAAAAGCTTTCACTTATAAGACACAAAGATTCAATCAAGTAAGAATTATGGTAAAAACAGTCAATAAATACAGAGAGCTTATAAAGTGGCTGAGAAATGATAAAGTGAAATACCGCACATACCAATCAAAACAAGAGAGAGCTTTTAGAGTAGTAGGTACTCAAAAATTTGCATTACTCCACTCCAATTGAGTCGTTCAAAACAGCTGTCGAATTAGACAGGCATGTAGTGAGAGGAATTAACAATATTAAGAGTCGAATAAATAAGTAACCACTAAATATATTTTTCCTAGATCTAGAGCCCGACAACAAAAACTGTGAAATTTATAATCTAAAATACATTAACAACGCGGTAGTTACAATTGAACCTCCTATGAAAGTATAGATATCGGTGAAAATAAGTGAAACGGACAGTTTTTCCGCCGACCTTTTCCGATTTTGATGATTTTACAGATTTGGTAGAGCTACTAGGCAGTAGTAGCCACGTCAAATTTTATTGCAAAATTTTCAGTTATCGATAACTCGATAACTGAAAATAGGGTTTTTCGTTTTTAGACTATTCTTTGACAAGCCTTATCTTCTAAACAAATAAAGATATTGACGCGATTTTTTTTTTCCGTGATAGATAAAATAATGAATTGTAATTGTAAAATGTAAATTCTTGAAATATTTGTGTGGTACAAAAATAGCACTATAGGGTCACAAAAAATTTACGAAATCGAGTTTTTTTATTATCTTGTTACTACTTAAAAGTAGAGTAGATTATCTTCCCAAAATGCCACCTAAAAAAAATTACTGACTTTAAAAAAATATGCAGTCGAAAATGTGAACCTTGAAAATCACAACATTTTTGCGATTTTCAATACAAATGTCATGAAATATTTCAACAAAAGTCTTAAACACTTGAAAAGTTAGCTATGGCATGCTATAGAGCATGGTATGTGGATGCGTCTTTTTATGATAATCACCATGAGTACATGCAATCTCAAGATTTCCCAAATAATAATTGCTAAGACATTGATAAATAACATTTGTAAGTATTATAATTTTGAGTCAAGACATACTTAAAGTAATTGAAAAAAACTTAAACGATATTATAATCGATCACTTAGAACACGAGTTCCCCAAATGGCAAAGCTGCAAGTTATGGAAAGAATATTCGTAGGTCCTCAAATTCGTAGTAATGAATTTGGAAGAACATTAACATTTCATTTGTTGATTTTTCAAAAATCAACTTAAGACGTTTTAACTTACAATTTTTAAAACCACTCGGGCTCGTTTAATGAAAAACAAAATTCTTTTTATTAGCGATAGGCTTAGGTTAATTTACAGACTTTCGTTTCTATACTGATACAGCAAAATGAATCCTCAGCATGTTTTACTTGCTTCCGTAGTAAAATGTCACGCTAAAACCGAAAATGCAGTCAATATATTCAAGATATTTTGAAAATACCGCTTTTCGAAATTAAAAAAAAAAGGGTCTCTACTTAAAAGTAAATATCTCTGGTTGTACTAAACTGATTTTGATTATTTTTACACTAAGCTGTTGATAATTGAATTACATCGATTATATTCGGAGCATATTTTTGTAAAATTTACGGTTTGGTCGTTATTTATCCATTCATATGAAATTTTTCGTAATTTTCTTCAATTTTTTAGAAAAATTCTATTTCGAACGTAAATTTAAAAATTTTTAAAAAAATTTTCATTCAGTTTTATTCATGGCTCGTTAAGTTCGATCGGTTGTAATGAAAATGAGCGCTTGTTTATCAAAGCGGAGAAAAATTATGGAAATAACGGTAATTTTTGTAAAAAGTACAAAAACTCAATTTTTCTCAAAACCTAAAGTTTTAGATGGGTAATTAGTTTGTTTATGAAGATAGCGTAACCAAATTTGGCATTCGAAAGAGGAAAAAAGCACCAAATAGCCAAGTGTGGCAACCGTGTCGCTTGGTTTTGTAAAAATTAAGTGGAAACTACCCATCAGTTCGTCTCAGGCCTGAATTAGTCATGAAATCATGCCTGAATTTTTGAGTACTAGCCATGAAAGTACACAGTCATTTGTCACTGAATTTAACAAATGCATGTACTAGGCTTTCAGGCCTGAGTCTTAGACGTAATAATCAGCTATGAATTTAATGCTGATTGAAATTGAAAAATCATGCCTGAAATCACAGGTGAAATTTTTAAAAAATCAAACATAAATTCATTGCTGATTTGTTTTTAAAAGTCAGGTCTGAAATTACGAGTGAGTTAATAATACACTGCAATATATATTATTGATACATTTTCAATTTTAATTTAATATTATAAATTATATAAATTATGCAGGGTAAGCATAAGTTGATTGCCAATAAAAAAAGCCAAAAGTAGAAAATCCGTTGAATCACAAAAATAGATTTTAAGCGATTAGAACCAATTCAAATAATGAATTTTACAATTTTTAATTAAATTAGTTATTTTTTAATTTTTTAAGAGACCAAAGTAGAACATCCATTGAATCTCTAAAATCGATTTTAAATTAATTATTTTTGAATTTTTAAAAGCCAAAATTAGAACATCCGTTGAATCTCTAAAATCGATTTTAAGCGATTAGAACTAATTCAAATAATTAATTTTAAAATTTTTAATTAAATGAATTATTTTTTAATTTTTAAATTAATTATTTTGTAGAAACTCGACAGTGCATTAAAATATATTTATTTTATATTATTATATTTTATTTTAACAAGAGTAGTACCACATTAAAATTAAATTTCTTAAAAATTTTAAATTTAATTTAAAGTTTATTACATACCAACTGCAAACAAATTTCTTATTCGTGCTGCCCTGGTGAACAATTTGCAAAACGTATTATTATTATTATTATTTATTTATTTTAGTTTTTGCTTCCACAACAATATACATATCCTTATTCCAACTAAGTTATGATAAATTGAAAGTATTTCATCATTTTCCAAGTTATCAGTACTTTCTTCAATTTACTTAAAATGTTAAAGTTTAAATTTTATCTAATCTTACAATTTTAAAGTTTTATATAGATCACTCGGTGTTGGCTACTACGGAAGTTCCAAGATATCACTGTACTTATAACCCTTAAATAAAGTACACCTAATCCCAACTATGTACATAATCCCACCAAGTTGGCCACACTGGCCAGCTGCACTCGGAACGGGGTCTCTGGTCTGGCCTTATCGGCATTTATTTTGTATGGCGGCGCTAAGTCTTTTACAACCCGAGTTTGAATGTAAATCAAAAGCCGCATTGACATTGCGACATTTGTCTTATCAATATGATAAATTACGATATAGATACAACAAAAAAAAAAAAAAATACAACACAAACTATCTATCTAGGTGAGTCTCGAATGAAAGAAAGTGAAAAACGAATGCAATTGTTTGTAGTGGGCTGTGATTGACATAATTGGGCTTACCATAAACACGTCATATAGCATGCATACTACCAGGCCGGGTGCTCCATTATAGCCACTAGTTGGTGGGAGTTGCAACAAGTAGGCATCAGTTTAAGAAATGATCAATTATAATGAGCAATCTGAGCAATAAATTATGTCATTTGACATTATGAAGAGCGCAGAAAAAAATCAAGTTACTGCAATGGAGTTGCATTTGGCTGGCAACGAATTCCAATTAAAATTATATATAAAAGACACAAAAAAAAAAGTGGATGGCTCACTAAAAAAATACAAAAAAAAAAACACATATCGTATACAGTTTTTGAAGAAGGTGAACACACAACGGGCCATAAATTATAATTATCGGGCAACAACCGAGATTAACTCTTTGCTGCTACGGCATCGGAACCAGAACCGGGCAGCACTTAACTTCGATGACACATACGAGAGCCAGAGCTGGAGCTGGAGCTGCTGAAAGAAAGCAGTCCAAGATAACCAGACACTAAATCGTATGCGATAACGACAAAAACAACAAAAAACTGAAAGACATGAGACATGTCTTGACAACAACAACAATGACAAAAAAAAAAACCGGGCATAATAACTAAAGCTACCAAACTTAAAGCAAAAAAAGCTTTATGCAATTCTTGGTTATATCTTGAATTTAAGCGGCATAAAAAATTATGTAGCATCTTTTTGATACTCTGTGCTTTGGCTACAAAGGTATATTGATTCATTGGAAAAAAAAAATATTGTGTTTGGCAATTAAAAGAAAACAAGTAAAATCCCACAAAATAATGAAGTACTATGTACCCTTTTCTTTTTGGGTACAAAATATATTAAAATCGGTCAAAATCAACTTATTAAGTTTTCAACTTTTTACCCTAAAATCTTTCTATAGAGCAAAGTTGAAAACTATACAGAGTTTATTTTTTCAATAGCAATTTAAAGGGTACAAAAAAGCTAAATTGATCTTAGATCATAGAAAATGAATTCTTTCAAAAAATAGAGCGATGGAAAAATAGCTATGAACTAATTCGCGTCTCCAGCCTGATGGGGCTGATGATATATTTTTTTTTTGTTAAATTGGTAGACAACTATGTTAGAAATGATGCCACGGAGTGATTTAAAAAACAAAAAAAATTTATAAGCGTCGAGCGCATTTTTTCTCGCGTTTTTCTCGAAACCACTTTTTTCGAATCGCTTCACGATTAACTCAGTCAATTTTTATCGGATCGATTTGAAATTATGACACAATTTGTATAACTTAATTTTCTGGTGAACCACGTAGGATTTTGTCAACATAATAAAAACTTTTTATTTTATATCTAATTTTTCATGATTTTTTTTTTTAACATTTTTATCTTTTTTTTCTTCGGTTCAAAAACAATCAGTAAATTATATAAAATTATTTAAACAGTGAAAGGAGCAGCTAGTCTCCATTGAAACTAGGTGCTATTTTTTTAAACACGCAATTTTTTTTTAAATTTATTTTTTTATAAGCCCCTGTATGGTTCATTTGCTTTTGGTCCATAGATTAGAAGAACATTTTTTTTTTGTTTCAGATCAATGACGACGTCAAAAAGCAGCAGCTGTAGCTTCTCCGAAAATTAGACATGTACTTGTATCTGTCTACAGGCGCCATTTTGTTTTTTATTACTTTGGAAATATATATTTTTGAAGCTCAAAATACGTATAATATTGTCATCAATTTGGATATGAATATAAAAAAAAGTTACGTAAAACAAAAAATCGAAACCATGCTCCATGTACCCGAAAAACAACGTTTTTTCCTACTTTTGAGTTCAAGAGATCAAGCACAATTTTTTTCGCAAAGTTATGGCTGTTCGAAGTTACTCCGTTTTTCGGGTACATAACCTCAAATATCTCAAAACCCTGACGTAATGGGATTCTACGCAGGAAATTACTTCGGAAATGACCCTTAGCTTTCCAACAACTAAGCCACGTTGACCTGTGTTATCGGTAGCTCGATTAATAATCGGCCATATACATAAAATTTTATTTGAATAATTTCCAGCACCTCTATCACCTAAGTAAAAATCATCAAAATCCAAAAGATAGATTAAAAAAGCGACCTGCTTTATTCACTTTCACACATTTTTGTTGTTTTTGTTACAAGAAAGTTCCCCGCAGCTTATGAAACTTGTTGCGCACAATATACTCACAGTTTTTAAAATATCAAAATACATCAGAATCGCAAGAATTTTGTAAAAATAAAGGAAAGTATATTTTCTAGTCGAGATATCCCAACTAATATTTTTTTTTGGCAATAATTCTGCCACATGCAGTTGCAACAGAGGCATCAAAACAAAAAAAAAAAACAACACCAACAATAATGTCGCTGGCGGCTTTTATTGATATCTCAACAAAAACAACAACAACAACAAAATGAAAAAGAGAGATACAAAACACAAACAAAGCAAATGCAAGAAGCTTGAGAATTTATGACCCCCTGCTGTTTTATCGACGCCTCTGCTGCGACGCGACGCAACCCTCGGCTGCGATTGAAAAGTAGTTGAAAGATACAATAAAGAGGAAGAGTGTCTCCGTTTTGGTTGTTAATGCCGCCGCACTCCACTTGGGCCTCTGCTCTCTCTGCCTGCTTGTCACAGTTAAAAAAAAAAACTATAAGAAAACCAAAACATTTTGTATCTTTTTCTCGTAGAATTTGCTATGCAGCCCTTGTACTTATTGTTCATCCCTTTTGGCTTTCATTCAGCACATTTTTCATTCATTTCTGAGTGTTTCTCTCTGTGTGTGTGTGTGTGTGTGTCTTGGTAATTTTCAATTTTTTATAGTCTTGGGTCGCTGGGCTCTTGACCCTAACAGATAGCTGCCAACGATTGCACAGATTTCATTAAGTTCATCCAATGTTGCCTTATCTCCTGAACTATGTGCGTGGATGTGTGTGTGTGTGTGTGTGTATATGAGTGTGTGTGGCATCGAAAGTAACTCTAGATTATTCGCATAGTAGAGTAAACTGTAGGCCATAACTAATGGTTTTTTGTGTGACTCTTTGGTAGGGATACATTCCACTGGGACTGTTGATTCCCTTTTTGCTGCTGTAAACTCTCAAATTTCCCACGAGGTTCGAGTGATGCAATTTTAGCCCTTGTCACATTTTTGGGTTGCATGAAAATTAAACATTGTTTGTTTACATACAAGAACTACTAAATTGCATCCTTAGATTGATTTCTCAATACTTAATTGAAAACATTACTAAACATATAATAATGAAAAGCAAGAGGATTAGTGAAAAGGTTTTTTAAAATTGTCTATAATGCACAAAAAGTGGTATAAAAAAATGCATGAAAAGTGGTTAGAAAATTTATTTCAAAAAATTTATAAATAAATTTGTGCAAATAGATAAATTCAGAAATAAATTGATGTCAATTATTTAAATAATTTTATAAAATCTATACTAAATGGCACTACTACTGAAGCATCTAGTGCCAGGACAATATAGAAAAATATTTCGAGAAATTAGACTTAAATCGAGACAGTGAATAGCATTATTTAATAATTCTCTGGGACGGGAAAAAATTGCTTGTTTTAATTTTTCTATTTTGATAAAAAAAAAAAATTTTTTTTTTTAAAATATTTTAATTTTCATAAATTTTTCTAAAATATTTTTTTTTAGTGTTTTCCTTAGGTACTCTTAAAATATATACACCCAATTCTGTTTTTACACGTTCTTTTCTTACACGGTTTTAAAATAACACGGTCTAGAAAAAAAGTTGTACAAACAATTTCATTCGATTTAGCACGATTAATACAAGCTATTTGATTAAAATTTTAAAGAAAAAAATTTTGTACTAACCCATTCCCATTTTTATTTTTTTCATAGCACCTTAAGGGTTTACTTTATGTCTCTTTTTAAGCAGTTTTAATTTGCTCGGTTTTTTCTAGAAGCTATCTACCGTGTAAAAACAGAATTAGGTGTATTTCGATAATTTTTTTGCGATATACTTTTTTGCTGAAAGGAATAAAAAATTTGCTCTGTTTTTGTTTTGCTTTTAAATGAAAGACATTTTTATACAAAATTTAAAAATATTTTAATAATCATACAATTTTTCTATTATAATATTTTTTACTATAATATATATTTCTGAATAAAAATTTAAAATAACCATATTTTGAAAAAAAAAAAAAATTATAAAGTATTGACGTGTTGATTTTAATTTTATTTAAAATAAGTTCGAATTCAAAATATGAAAAATATGGAAATTAAAAAATTTGTTTTAGATTTAAGATTTAAAAATATTTTAATAATCATAAAATTTTTCTATTATAATATTTTTTACTTTCTGAATAAAAATTTAAATTAACCATAATTTGAAAAAAAAAAAAAATTATAAAATATTGACGTGTTGATTTTAATTTTATTTAAAATAAGTTCGAATTCAAAATATGAAAAAAATGCAAATTAAAAAATTTGTTTTAGTAAAATTAAAAAATATATAAAAAAAATTTCAAATAAAAACTCAAAAAACGTGCTTAAATTTTTATATAAAATTGAACAATTTCTTTTTTTTAATATTAATTAAAAAAATACAATTTCAAAATTAGAAAACAATTTACTTAAGCTTGGTAGTAGAAAACAAGTTTCTTATTATTGTTTAACAATTTTCTTGTAATTTTAATTTAAAAAAAAATGTAATTTTTTACTTATAATTGTATGATATAAAATAAAAATTATGAATCAACAAAATTAAGGTTAATATTTTGTGATGAAGCTAGGGGATAAGAACAACAATATGGACCTTCAAAATTGTTCTGCATTACTTTGCCCATATGTATTAGGGTTTCTACCGGCTGAATATCGATATTTTTGGGTAATTTTGTCTCTTCTCTATAAATAGTCTTCTCCAGGACAGCATTCTTGAAAGGAGTCCCAGCCTGTTGCTGCGATGTAACTTGCAATCTTCCTCGGACAGATAAACTCTAGCTCCGCAAAGTTTTGAAGGAAGTAATTTCTCAGGTGCTTTTTCCTGCGTCTACTCAGAGCTTCACAAGAACAGAAGAAGTGCTCTACTGACTCTACCTCTGCCTCATCTATGCAGCTTCTTTGTTTCTAAGATACAACGTTAAAGACTGCTAAAAAACATTAAAAAATCGTTTTCAACACATTTTACAGAACTGGTCAATAACAGAGTACAGTGTATACTATATTCGAGATGCCTCTAGCCATAGCCAGCCCACAAGTTTTTAAGAAGCAATAAATATAGATATTATTAGCATTTGCTAGTTTTCCGCAGCATTACCACAAATTGCAATAAACGGCTTATTAATGAGTTGTATCTCTTAAGCGTGCATAATGCTTTTTTAGCACAAAAGATACATCTCATTAATAAGTAGATGAATGCAATTCTAGGTAGATACATCTGCGGCATACTTAAAACTAAACCTAACCACTTCCAAGCAAAACTTTGCCAAGAGTCATAATTGAGTTGCTGCTAGTCCAAAAATGATGAATGGGCCATAAAAGTGCATAAGAGATGTCTTTAATCTTTCGACGTACCTTTTCAACATAAACTTAATTTTAGTGATAAATAATATGCAGCCCAAACAAAACAAATGTGCGACTATTTAGCGAAAACAACAACAACAACAACAACAACAATGCATACAACAACTCAAAACAGTCCAATCATAATTCATCAAAAACATAATGTGCTGCTAAGGCGGCAACTACACGGCGGATGAGCATTATCTGGGCAAACAGACAACTCGAGGCAGTATATAGTATCAGAGTGTATATAGCCTATGCGGAACGACAGAGAGATCTATTTTAAGCTTTTGCCCAGACACAATGAGCTATGCGGAGGAGCCGCTGCCGCGCTCATCAATTTCCGTAAATCAACGCACTGTGCAGCACTTAATCATTGCCTCCATTCGAGTCTTCCAGATTAACTCATTACTTAACACTTTTCACTACACTGCAACAACTTTTGAGTGATGTTGATGAGCATAATTGTGTGGCCACAGCGAAAATCGGCTTAGTCTTAGAAAATTCGAGCGCCCCCACAACCCCAATTACAGACGCACACCTTTCACTGTCTACAATACTACAAAATGGCGCTGACAATTTGGGCTGCCAACTCGTAAATATCTGGGCAGAGACGTCGTTATATAAGTTTCCAAAGGGGCACCAAAGTTTAATTATAGCAAGCTGATAGGTTTACTTTTTTCTCTTTTGTTGTCGTCGTGCTCATCGTCATCATTTACTTTTATGTTTAGATTTTACGCCGTAGCAGTCTTAGTACAGTAAATATAGATATTTCTTTCTATTATATTAAAAATATTTATGTCTGGAGCGCTTGCAGAGTGATGCGAGCAGACGGCGAAGCCGCTTGCTTATTAAGAAAACTGTATGGTACTGATATGAAGTTTATTTAATTTTCTCACTCAGTTCTTTTCTTGTGATATTCCAGAAACTGACTTTCGATTTCTTTGCGTAATGAATTCTTTTACATGTTTTCTAAGTTTTGTATTTTAAATTTTTCCTCGAAGGCATGAGGGAGTAAAGCGTTTTTACGTCATTTGTGAAGATACCTTGTGCTTTCACATATCCTAAGGGGTTTTCTGTAGTACCAAAAACTGTAGTGTAGCTAATCGATCTACTCAATCTTGTCTGCAGTTCCTCTAAAATAAGGCCTTGGGAGGTATTACTGGATGTGACTGGCACGTGACAAGCTCCATCTCGACCTGAGGCTGTCGTTGCAATGAACATCAATATAGTTTGCGAGGTGTTTCGTCAAATTCAATTCCATAGGAAGGTTAAGAGGCAGGTCCATCAGAGAACTTATTCCTACCCCCGTAGACGAAGCGCTCTGACTAGAGGTTCAATAAGGGGGAACCTTCTTCTTCTTCTGCTATTCTATGCTCCGAGTGGAGTATAGGGCCTCGATCGGTTTCATTCATCAAAATGTTTTTGCATAGATTAGGCCCCTTGGAATATTATTCTCATTTATGTTTGTCTCCATGCTTAAACATCCAAGTACTGAAGACAATGGGTGATGGGTTCAAAGACTATGTGCAGGTCACATTTCTATAGCGAGCCGCTCGATCCGAGGCGGACGCCCGCTTCTAGCCGCACCTAACCTGGTGAGTCGACGCTAGAGATGAGCTCTTAGCTTCCGTATTCACCTTCGATCTCACCGGCAAGAGAGGCCCTGCCAGTAGCTGCGCAACCGCCGTCATCGCTCTTAGGATCATTATAGATACTGAGCCCCTTCACCACGTCAAGATAGCAATCCCCGAAGAGAGAACCTATGTTCTGTTAACTTTTCAAGACAGACTTTTCATCAAAAAGTTACAAAGGAGCTGCATCAGAGATCTCCCTGTACCACTGATGAAGTGCACTGACTAGGGGATCCATAAGATAAAACTTATTTGTTCTATTAACTACTCCGGACTGACTCTCTTAAGTTTAAAACAGATTCATAAGAGAACTTTTCCCTGCAGACAAAAAGCGCCTTGAGTAGGGTTTCCATAAGTTATGGCACTTGTTGGTCTTTTAGCTATTCCCGACAGACTTTTCCATAATAAAGTTATAAGGAGTTCCATCAGAGAACACTTTTGCCCCGTTTCAAACTAGGGGTTACATAAGATAACACCCATGTTCTGTTAACTAATCTGAACAGATTCAATCATAAGAGGGTTAAAAAGGAGGTCCTTAAGAAATTTGTTGCTTCATTCCGCTGAGAAAGTGTCGTGATTAGGATTCTATAAGAATATTTCAGAGCGAGATTTTTCAGCTGTCTGTTTTTTTAGGTTTTCTTATTTTATTGAGGACCTTTGCTTCAACTAGGAACCTAATCTAGGTAAAATCCAAAAAGCTAAAGGAATATTATAATTGGGGGAATCTTTTATAAATCGAACGGATTTGGGCAAAAAGCACATTCTTTAAATTTCTTGTACTATTAATGATTTTGTTTGATTTAATCAGAATCAACAATATATATGTTTTCGAAATGTAGTAATTAAGCACTTTCAAAAAAAATTTTTTTCAAACGTGACTTAATGTCCTCTTGAGAGTCCTCTGGATGTCACATAGCCTATAGTAGAAATTCTTTGTATTCATTACTTTATGTTCTCTAGTGGGCAACATATTTAATTTAATGTGACGTCACATGACCTATAACCAGCGGACAATCAAGACGCTTCAAACGATACCTCATTTACCAAATAAAGATAAGCGGTGTACAAATTATAAGTGAACAGATGAACATAAATCTTTTTCTTAGACGTCTTCATGGTGCCTAATAATTTCCGAAGCTTTTCGGCAATTTCTACGCAAGATCTAGGTACTCTTTAAGTTGAGAACGTAGGTCGGTCATATTTAAATCATCCGAAAATATTCCCATTATTGATTCCAAAATTGCTTTCTTCATTGTACGCATCCAAAAATATCATTTTGAAACGACTAAAGCATCCAGTATTCAATTTAACTATCGCCTGCCCCGACATTTCTGTGGGCACATATGTACCCTCTTGGGCCCCCATTAACAACGCCCCTACGTACCGGCTGTTGCTTTCGATTTGTTGAAAAAGTGTGTTTGCCGCGTGTCAGAAATGTTTAATATTGATGCGTTACACCCACACCTTCTCCATAGATCCAACAAGAGTGCCACTGTTGGGTACCCCGCACACCCCTCCTCAGCTAATGACGTCGCACTTCACTGGGTCGATCCACGGTGCATTAACATTCCTTAGTTTTCTGCAATCACCCAAAAATGCCGCAGCTTAAGTGATCTTTGCTACTTTTTGCTACATGCCACAAAAATTGTTTTAGTTTTTAAAACTTGGTTAGGTGGGGGTACAAAAACATTTCGTCATGCTCGTGTCAGCCATAACATTATGTATGTATTGTAAATATATTACTTATATAGACTCTGAAAATTTCTGCAGGTGCCGCCTGTTAAGCCGATAACAATCTAAATTTGCTATTGCAACTGGCCTGTGGCAACAACTGTTTCACGATACCTGCAACTTCACTTCAGTGTGGTCGCAGCAGCAGATTCTGTGTGTACTACATGCGGCACATAATGTAAAGATTATTTGATATGCAGCCCAGATACGGCAAGTTTAGTCAGGAAATGCGAAACCCTGGCTGGTATATAAGCTAAAAATGGCATTGCCATCATTTGCATTTCATTTAAATTGAAATTAATGATGAAAATACTTATAATCTTAAATTGCTTCAAAGTTGCCCCTGGGGGTAGAGTGGCATTAAATTTCGTACTGGCCATAATTGGAGCTCGTTTATAATGGGAAAGCTGTGGGTTCAGTGATCATCAGCGTAGCTAATGAAAGAACTGTTTTTTATTTTTTTGATAATAATCGAAAAAAACTTATGATAGATACTCTTAAAAGTTACAAGACTTGGGTAGTTTGGTGCACTAAGTCGTTGGGAAGATGCGACTGTGGAAGTGGACTGGAATTAAAAATTTAAAAAAATTTTAGTATCCTCAAAATGTTTTTGTCATTTCCGTTGTAAAATGGCATACTAAAACCGAAAATGCAGACCAAAAACTTTTCATGGAAAGGATTTTAAGATATTTCGAAAAAAAAAAATTTTCGAAATTAAAAAAAAAGTGTATCTACTTAACAGCAAATATCTCTGGGTGTACTAAATTGATGTACTAATTTGATATTTTGATAAACAATCACTCATTGTCTTCATAACCGATCGAACTTTACGAGCCATTAATAAAACTGTATGAAAAATTTTAAAATATCTTTATATGAAACGATGTTGAGATATTCTGTAAAAAGAACCATTTTGGGATTTTTTAATTTCCCCAATTGGTGCCAACTTGTAGGTAATTGAACTAATTATCGTTCCTTCATTCAACATTTTTTCGTTGCATTCATTTTGAGTTGCATTTTAGACTTAAAAAAAAAAAACTGCTTTCATCGCAAATTTCCCTTTTCGAATTCGAATTCTTTCAAATTGTAGCTTAAATTACCCATTTTCTTATTCTTTAACATTTTTTGCAACTTCTAAAAGGACTTATGTTTATTACAATTTTAATTATTTTTCTAAAATTATAATTTAATAATTGAATTAATTAATTTAATTTTTTTAATGATAGTTACAGTTTGATCGATTACAAAGTCATACCAAGCGTTCCTTTAAGGTATTTTTTCTTTTAAATAAAATTACAAAAGGCTCACTTTTTTTGTCAGTTTTACAAGTCTTTTATTACTTTTATAAAATACCATTTATTTGTATAACCTTCCCCGTTGGAGAACTTCGCACTTTACAAATAACTAATTTTCCAAAATTTTACACTACTAAAAGATCGGATGAAAACTTTAGCTGACAAACACGTATTGTATTATTTCTGGACCTAATTCCTTTGATCATGCCACTTGATATAAAGTTTCTCGAATATTCGAATATCGAAAAATAGAAAGAAAAAAAAGTTCTCGGGACGAACATTTTATTTTAACCAATTTCTGCATGTCACTTACCATATAGTTCATCGAATATTTGAATATCGAAAAAATATCTCTTGGTATATACTACTACTTTATCGAAAATTCGAGTATCGAGAACATGTCTGCCGATGCCGGAAATTTTTTAAACGAATTGTTTGTTTATTATCTTTAACTTTTGAGGGTATATTAATAAATGTTTCAACTTACCTTAATTATTTGCAGTTTATGTTTAACACCAATAAGTCAGTTATAGATGATCTGAAATATATGTTAGGGATTTAAAAATTATCAAAATTTCAAATTTTTGACGTAATCTCTAATATTATTATATGCTAAGAAATTTTTACAGCCAAAATGAACGCACGAATCAGAAGTCAAATTTCTTAAAAAATGGAAGCAAAAATGGGAGAAACCTTAAAAACTAAATAATTATTTAAACTACTCGGGTTTTCAGTATACACGCAGTTTTGTTTTTACACGGTCTTGAAACAATTTTTTTTACACAATTTTATTCGATTCGAAAAATCTATTTGATTAAAATTTTAATGAAAAATAATTTTATTAACATAGTCTTTTAGAAATTTAGTTAGAGAATTCCCCTTTCTAATTTATTTTCAAAACCGCTTAAGGATTTACTTCACGTCTTATTTTAGGTGTACTCATTTTAATATATTGGAATAAGAATACGAAAATGTTTTTGCAACTTTCGAAATTTGAATTACTTTTATTATGCATTTGTTACCTTCTCAAATAAAATTTAGTTTGAAAAAATTCGAACTCGAAATTTTTATATTTGTCATAAAAATATATATTTAGTTTATTGAAAAATTGTTAAAAGACGAGTAAGGTTTGCAGAGGTATACATTTGTGGGAATATAAATATCAGTAAGGCTATTATAATGCCTTATATTTAGGTACGTCTCGCTTTCAATCTTGAAATAAGAACGACGAGATGACATATTTCTGACATTCCGAATAATGCTACACATTAGCTAAAAAAAAGAGCTAAAAAATTCGAACTCGAAATTTCGAAATTTTACATAAATTAGTCAAATCTAAATTTAAGTTCGAATTTGCTCAAAGCAAGATTGTTTCACTGTAGAATGTAAAAAAAATTTGTTGTTCTCTGTTTCACCTGAATTCGGAATAAAATTATCTTAGCTTAACATTCTTCCATTAAGTACGAAACTCTTCTATAGAACATTTCTTCTTTTTTTAAATTGTTAGGTTCTCTCACAAAAGAGAGTGGGCATTGCGACCTGAAGATCTATTGTACCTTAACAACACTTCTTCTTAAAATCATACTAAATAATCTCAAGTCAAGCATTTGTGTCTTAAAAAATGTCTACAATCAATGTCAATTGTTTTTAAAATCATTCTAAACATTCAGTTGAAATAAGAACTTTACTCTCTATAATAAAAAAATCTGACTTGCAAATTTTTAACAACTCAAATTTGGTATTTTTAGTAGAGTTCGAATTTGTCGGATCTTACTAATTTCGTAAAGATTCAAGATAGCTAAATCTCGGCTTTTGATAAAAATTCGGTATTTTAAAATTTTTTCGTTTAAAAATTTATTTTAAGGAAAATTATGCGAAAAGAGTATCTGAAAATCAGCTTCCCATAAATTCTCTTATAAAACATTTCCTAATAATCAAACTAAACAAAATCTTACGCTGTTCCTTCTAGCAACTTCTCGGAACCCATACTATATTACCGAATGCCCAAAAGCTAAATATTAAGAATTTCATTTAATGAACTTTCAAGACAAAATATTTATGATTTTTATTACATTTCATTTAGTTTTAAAATTAATTTCTACATTAATTCAAGACATATTTCTTTTTTATATGCTATAATTATCTTAGACACCCACTAAGCCTATTTATATAGCTAATAAAAATTGTGGCTAAGAGACAAAAATAAGAAAAATAAAAGCAATGAACATAAAATAAACATTTCAGACATTTCGGTACCGAAACAAACGAAATCGGAGTCGCTGTGAGAAATGATTTTTTCTTTATGTTTTACGTTTTTCATTTTCCGTCTTTGATTTTCCTTTGAAGCATGTCAATTAGAATTATTTTCGCTCTGTTCTTCCGCAGGATGTTTAGTCTAGGTCTGACATTTTACCCATGACCATTGTCCATAATTAGGTAAAGATGTTTTGGCCAGCATAATAGAGCAACTAATGCTTGGGTATTTTCTTACCTGAGTTTGAATTAATGTGTGAAATAGAGAAGTTGAGTTGCAACAAATTGTGGCAATATTGTAGAGAGAGCCGTCATTACTCGAATTTCCATAGAATTTGCAAATAAGGAATTCTTTTTGCCTTCTGCCATTTTGACTGCTCAAAAACGTTCGTAAATTCACATTTAGCACTTGAACTGAAATCCTCAAAAGACATCTACTTTAAAGTTATAAACACACTGCCATAAATCCATTTGGCAGCTACAGAATAAAATCGCATTCCCCAACAAGCTCCAAATTGTGGTTGACTCATTTGTAAAAGGATTAAAGTAAGCATTAAAAAGGGCAAAATATAATTTATAATTCTTTAATAGTGTCCAATAAAATTGACAATGCTTGTAATAAATTTGCTTCAATTTAACATTTCTTTCTTCCTACTCCTTTTGCGGTTCAAGAAAGGCGTTAAAAATGGCACTCAAGATACTTGCAACAAGTTTGGTGGCAAGCATTTTTATACCCTGTACCGTATGGTACAGCAAGCCGAAAATGTATGTAACATACAGAAGGAGACGTCGCGTTGGAGACCCCCCAAAGTTACCTAAAGTATGATCAGAGTGACTAGAGAAGTCGATATAGTCATGTCCGTCTGTCCGTCTGACCGTCTGTCCGTATGAACGCCTAGATCTCAGAGATGGTAAGAGTTAGAGCAACCAAATTTTCAGATTAGATGCGCTATTATGTCAGGGGAGACAAGTTTATTTTATTTTTTTGATATGGGGGTATTATGATCCCATAGAGGAGTTTCAGAGGACCTCGAAAAACCCCAAAAGTTTTAGATAAATAATTCGTTTTTTTATGAAGATATCGTAAATTTTCCAAATTTGGTACTCAGAAGTTTTTTAGAGATCTTCAACACTGTACCAAATTTTATCAAAATCGGTTGACTATATCATATAGCTCCCATAGGTCCAATCGGTCGAAAAAAAAGTTTTTGATTAAAAATTCGTCTGTTTTTGGTTGTTTATGAAGGTATCATAATCTAATTTGGCAATCAAATGTCTTTTGGTATTCTTAAGCAATTTACAACGAATTTTGTACAAAAAACAAATATTCGACCGATCGATCCTATGGGACCTATATGATATAGTCAACCGATTTTGATAAAATTTGGTACAGTGCTGGGGGTTTCTAAAAAACTTCCGATTGCCAAATTTGGTTATGATATCTTCATAAACAAACGAATTATCTATCTAAAACTTTTGATTTTTTTCGAGGTCCTCTGAAACACCCCAATGGGAGCTATATAATGTAGTCCCGATATCAAAAAAATAAAATATACTTGTCTCCTATGGATTAATAAGGGATCTTATCTGAAAGTTTGGTTGCTCTAGCTCTTACCATCTCTGAGATCTAGGCGTTCATACGGACAGACGGTCAGACGGACAGACGGACATGACTATATCGACTTCTCTAGTCACTCTGATCATACTTTAGGTAACTTTGGGGGGTCTCCGACTTCTCCTTCTGTACGTTACATACATTTTCGGCTTGCACAAACACAATATACCCTTTGTACCATACGGTACAGGGTATAATAATTGTGTAGATTAAAAATCGTTTAATCGGTATCTCACACGCTGATATGTAGATTATTCTCTATCAAATCTGGCACCTTACATGCACACTTCAATTTTTAAGATAGATTCGTCATCTCGTCTACTTTTTTATGACGTATGTTGATTTTTGATATATAAAAATGGCGGATCTACAATGGCCGCCAAAGCAAAGTAACTGCTCAATTTAATTTCAATTTTTAATCTTATTTTCAGAAAAATGAAATTGGAAAGAACTTGGCTCTGCTCTTATTCAGTAGATCTTCCAGTTGATTTTTTAGGTTATTGTAGTCTTTATCCTTGGACGCGCTTACACGATTATTTTCCAGTTCAGAATTTTTTATTTCGGAAGTTATTTTTTCAATAGTCTCATCCTTGGCTCTGCTTTTTTCCTGCAAATCTTCTAGCTGTTTCTTTAATATGTTGTAGGCTTTTTCCTTGGTATCGCTTTTAAACTCCAAATCTTTATTTTTCATCTGTACTGCGTCTAGTTGTGCCTGCAAATTTTTGGCGACTTCATCCTTGGCTCTGCTCTTATTCAGTAGATCTTCCAGTTGATTTTTTAGGTTATTGAAGTCTTTATCCTTAGACGCGCTTGCATGATTATTTTCCAGTTCAGAATTTTTAAGTTCGGAGGTTATTTTTTCAATAGTTTCATCCTTGGCTCTGCTTTTCTCCTGCAAATCTTCCAGCTGTTTCTTTAGTATGTTGCAGGCTTTTTCCTTGGTATCGCTTTTAAACTCCAAATCTTTATTTTTCACCTGTACTGCGTCTAGTTGTGCCAGTAAATTGTTGGCGACTTCATCCTTGGCTCTGCTCTTATTCCGTAGATCTTCCAGTTGATTTTTTAGGTTATTGTAGTCTTTATCCTTAGACGCGCTTGCATGATTATTTTCCAGTTCAGAATTTTTAAGTTCGGAGGTTATTTTTTCAATAGTTTCATCCTTGGCTCTGCTTTTCTCCTGCAAATCTTCCAGCTGTTTCTTTAGTATGTTGCAGGCTTTTTCCTTGGTATCGCTTTTAAACTCCAAATCTTTATTTTTCATCTGTACTGCGTCTAGTTGTGCCAGTAAATTGTTGGCGACTTCATCCTTGGCTCTGCTCTTATTCCGTAGATCATCCAGTTTACTTTTTAGGTAATTGTAGGCTCTTTCCTTAGATGCGCTTTCAAGCTGCCAGTCTTTTTTGTCCATTTGAATTTCCTTTAGCAATAACTTTACATGATTATTCTCCAGTTCAGAATTTTTAATTTCGGAGTTTTTTTTTTCAATAGTCTCATCCTTGGCTCTGCTTTTTAGTTCACAGTCTTTATTATCAATCTGCATTTTCTCCAGTTGTATCTTCAAGTGCTTATTTTCATCATCTTTGGTCCTGCTTTTTAAATCAAAGTCTCTTTTTTCATCTTGTAATTTCTCCAGTTGATGTTTTAGTTCGTCTATTTCTCGCTGACGCTTTTCAACAATCTGCTTTATTCTATGAAAGCAATAGATGCCACATTTGGAGTCCAATTAAGCGCTGCAATACTGTTAATGATTATATATTTGCAATACATATTGATCAGAAACTTTATAAAAAGTGTTGTTTTGTATACTTACAGCTTTGTTTTCCGTTTCCGTAATAAAATTATTTGGCAGGCAGTGTTGAAAACTAAATAAAGACAAGAATAGAAAACATTGAAAATTTTTAGACATTTCTCAAGAATATTCAAAATTTTGCCAATTGCCGGAGCTTTTATTTTAGACAGACGCTAATTAAATTGGTAGAGATAAGACAACACTGTTCAACAGTAGCTCTGCAACTGACGTTTTATTATAAACTTAATCTGTTTGTAGTCAAATTTGCCAAATGTATAGATCAAGAGGAATGGAGAAATCCCAGCAAATAAGGTGATAGGTGATAAGCTGGCATAGTGCCTCTAAAGCAGCGGTGGGCAAAACTACTAATGCAATTTTTGAGCTTTTATATGAATCTGATAAGATGACACTAGTCAACAACAGCTGTGCAACAAATATTTTATTATGAGATCACCTTATTGAAGCCAAGCTATCGATATCTTTTATCGAATTTGTAATTGTTGATATCAAAGTGAATGATAAATATTTTTTTTTTTGTTATTAACCGAAAGTGTGGAATTGTTTGAGTACTTAAAGTTTGTGAAATCCGAAGAAATGCGTTTAAAAATTACTCAGCTTTACTTTTTTTTTGGCTTTATAGTGTAGTTAAGCGTTTGATTGATACTTTACATAGCCAATTCTCAAATCTTAAAGCTGTGAATAGTACAGTCTTATACTTAAGCTAGGGCATCGCAGAGTTCGTCAATCATAACAAGGCTTCAATATTTTGTAGACCTGTTTAGTTGATGAACTTATATATGAACTCGTCTTCTGGGAAATATAATGTACTTCAAATTCCGAAAAGTAATTTAATTAAAATTATGAAAATATTAGTTTTTCTAAACTATATATGTCCCCGAGAATTACTAAGAAACGATAGTATGTAGTACTTGCAGTTATATGCAGCTCACGTCCGTTCATCAGTTTGTGCGTCACTATGCACAGTGGTGCTTATGAAGTTCCTAGCGTCGCAAAACTCAATTTTGAAACTTGCTAATTAAGCCGCTAATTTTTACTGTTTCGATAGCTGATAGAATACCAGATTTTTTGGTATTTTTTTTTTGCATTCGTTGTAACAAGTGCGAGAATTTGTTCTAGCAGCGAATAGTAAACTTTTTAAATTTAAAAATGGTACCTAAAATATTCGAATATCGTCTAATCTTTTAATTCGAAAAAAAAGTAAAAGGTATGTTTTTAATAAAAAAAAATGTAATACAGTCGAGGCGGTGCCAGACAGTGTAATACCCTGTACCTATTTTCTCAAAAGAAACATTTATTCCTGCATATTCCTTTTAAGGACTTTCCAATTGGAATTTTTTTTTTTTTGTGAATTTCGATATTCATACCTATAAGTTCCGTACATTTTTTACCGATTTTGATGAAAATCGAAAGTCACGTCCAAGAAGTTATTTAAGGTATATGGGGTAAGTTTCAAGTTGGTACGTTAAATCGATTGGGGGGGGTGGGGGGACCGCAACGATAAAATTTGGATGTGGATTTTTTCATTTGAGCCACATGAATGAGCTTACCAAAAATTGTGATTCTAGGTCACTTGTAACCATAATTACGTGGTGTCAAATATTGATGCAGTTTATAGGCAAGGGTGGTGAAATTTGTACATTTTTGACTATAACTTTTGATGTATTTGTCCGATTTTGTTCATTTTTTACACATAGATGCATGTAACCACAACGCATTAAATTTCAGATGAAAATATCAAACGGTGTGGCTAAAAACCGTGTAACTCTACTGCGGTGGAACGGGGAAGATATTGACATGATTCAACAAACTTCATCTGGTAAAGTTTCGTGTCTCTAGCTCTTATAGTCTCCGAGATCTAGGTATTCATAGAGACGGACAGACGGACATGGCTCAATCGCTACCGTAGGTTATGATAAGCATTTTGGTATAAAGGACTTGGGGTCTGCCACGCCTCCTTCTGTCCGTTACATACATTGCACAAATCTAGTATACCCTTTGTACCTATAGGTACAGGCTATAAATATATGTCTGTGATTGTGTTGCATTTTTTCTAATACTTGTTAAAGATTGTGTTGTACTTAAACCATACACCTTAGAAGAGGTCTTTTCTTTTAGCTCATCAATAACTTGTTCTTTTTGTTGTATGCCAAATAACATCTTACTTGGGTACTGTGCAATACTCCTATTTTGAGTATTGTTTAAAGAATATTCAACAGTTTCAACAACTACATCCCAGTGTACTCCTTTCTCGGGTTCTGTTAACTTTGCTATCATTGAGCCTAGACTTCAGTTTATGCGTTCCACCTGATCATTAGCTTGAGGACACCCTGTTGCCAATTTAACGTGTTTAACGTTATTTTCGGCTATAAAATTTTCGAATTCACCCGACGTAAAGCAACTTCCGCGATCAGAAATTAAACAAGTGGGTTTGCTATATGCTGTGAAGTAATCTTTAAATGATTGTAAAACTTCCTTTGTTTCTGTTGTTTTCGCAGTGTATAGCCTAACGAATTTCGTAATCGCGTCAACAACCACTAATATATGTTTCTTTGACCATCCTGTATCAACTGGGCTATAATGATCTACATGTACTATTTCAAACGGTCTATTACCTTTCGGAATGCAATATGAAACCCCTTCTTCTTTTCCGCTTTTTGGTGAATACGAATATGACCCGTGCATTTTTCTTTTAATGATGTTGCACTTGCTGCTTTTGGGATAATAAAATAGCCAACAAAATGATATCAGAGCCATAAAGATATCTGATACTATTTTAGTGGTTAATGCTAAAAGCCTGGTCAACTTTGTAAAATATTACTCATTTGCTTACAACTACATAGACCCGTCAGCAAAGAACTTTTAATATAATTCAACAATTTCGATTCATTGGCAAGAAATCCAAAAAATCAACTAAATCTTAAAATACCACATCTACTATTTAAAAGAAGTTCAGAAATGATGTATATAGTTGTCTTTGGAACTAAGAGCTATTTACAAAACACAGGCCATGCTTATCATGCAAAGAATTTTACAAGATGCCGCAAAGAAGTGCGCGAGTTTGGTTACACTGGAGACTGGTTCAATTTTTGTATGGCAGCCATATGAAATAGTGGAACAATTTTGATCAAACTTCACACAAATGCTTAGACCAAAACAAAATACAACTGACTTAAATTTAATCACAATATTTTTAAAAATAAAAAAAAAAAATATTGACATGTTTTTATTTTAAATAAAAAAAGAAAATGTTACCCTATTTTGGGAAAAATATTCTTTTGAATCTGTTTTTATTATTTTAGATTTTTTTTATTTTCTCGTTTCTCCCAGTGTGCTGCGCTGTCTTTTTCAGAGAGACACAAATAACGAACCTGCGCAATGGCGTAACCTTCTAATTGTTGGAACATGGGGTATACTAATATAAGGTAATGTAAATCTGTGGCCAGGGAAAAAAAATTATTAACAATTTCATTTTATGTTCTGCACTTCAAACATATATGTATGAATCAAAATTTTTAATTAAAATAAACAATAAGTAAATTATTTTGACAGGTACCCCAATAAAAAATTTGAGATTAATAACATTACTAAGACGCAAATAATAATAACGATGAATATAAAAATGTAATGCAACAACATTATGCAACACAATTCATTTGCGCAGAGTATAGCTCAATAGCACACTCTCATTTCATGAGGTACACTAATATAAGGTAAAGTAAGTCTGCAGCGGTGCTCTCTTGCTGCGCTCATAATTTTAATTTTATTACGCCTGTCTATGAGGTTTATGTTCTCACACAAATTATGCGCCCCAGCCGACAGAGTTACTCTACCTTATATTAGTATACCCTGACAAAACACGGTCGAAATTATCCGAGCTAGGGTGGTCGCTGAAGCAAGATACTCTCAGTAACTCTGTTTTGATTTATTAGCAGTAAATCTCAAAATCATATTGAACTTGTTAAACTCAATTTAAAAACTGCTTCTTAGACGGTTAAAAAAAATTGGCATTGATATGGCCAAAAAAAAAAAAAATATTACTAAATAAGAAGTGTCTTAATGAGAACCGGAGATAATGAGATCAATCTTCAATCGTACGATCAATCGTCAATCTCATTCTCTCATAGAGCTGCCACAAAATTTTTAAAGTGCCTGGATCTGTTTTTTTCTACGTTATAAATAACGAAAGAGCTTCCATATGATATTTTGTACATAATTTTAATCTATACCATACAACTTTTAATTTTTTTATGCAGTAGTTTTTTGAAACTATGATTCCATAAAGATGAATATCCTGATAGTCGCGTGTTTTTTTTTACGGCAACGATTTTGAATTCCCTGTACCTTATGGTACAAAAGGGTATATTAAGTTTGTGCAAGCCGAAAATGTATTTAACATATAGAAGAAGTCGTCGGAGACCCCCCATAGTTACCTAAAGTATGATCAGGGTGACTAGAGAACTCGATATACCAATGTCTGTATGAACGCCTACATCTCGGAGATGGTAAGATCTCGAGTGATCAAATTTTCAAACTCTTATTATTCCATAGGAGACAAGTTTCTTTTATTTTTTTGATATCGGGGTTATATTAGATAGCTCCCATAGCGGTGTTTCAGATGACCTCGAAAAAATCCAGAAGCTGTCGTAGAGTTTCCCAGCACTGTACCAAATTCGATCAAAATCGGATGACTATATCATATAGCCCCCAAAGGACTTTGAAGATATAACCAAAGTTAAAAATAAATATTTTTTAGAGTTCTGAAGCAATATACCGGATTTGACAGCAATGTGGTGGTACAGGGGAATTCCAAAGTCGTCCGTATCCGACTTTAACGTACGCCATCTTTTTATCTTAATTATTTTTAAACTTTGTATTTAAATGCATTAAGGCTATTACCTCAAAGACGCTATTTGCCCGAGCAAATCTCTATTAATTCAAGACACCGCCATTCGGATTCGGCTATAAACTGTAGGTCCCTGTTCTTTTCGAACAGTTATTAATAGAGATCCCATGCTCCGCCTAGAGGCGACTGACAAAATAGTCAGTCAGGGAAATTATTAAGGCTATTAGAATATAACTCAACTTACGGGAGGCATTAAAGACCATGCAATCTTATTTCGCGATTTGAAAAATTCATGTTAACACTGTCCAAGTTAACAGTGTCCCAAGCCGTATCATTTTTGCAGCAAAAGATTCAAAGCGATGCCTACTGCGTATGCATCTTCTGTAACTCGGTTTCCGAGATGCCCTTTTGAGATTTCGTCACTACCCTTTCTACGGAGCTGTTTCGGTTTTCTTTGATATCTCGTTTGAGCCGATTAAAGAGAAAGAAATCCGGCGGTGCCACATCTGGTTTGTAAGGTGGGTGGGCCAAACTGGCAACCCTGTGATTGGCCTAAAACTTACTCGCTAGCAGCGCAAAAACTTGTCGCCCACTTTTCGCATGACCAAATCTTCGATAATAATTTTTTGTACGCTAACGTATGAAATCCCTAATGTATTAACAATCAGAGAAAAGTTTGTGTGCCGCTCAATGTACAGGAGCGCAACCATTTTGGTCACATTTTCATCAATCCTTGAGGTTGATGGGCGATCGACACTCTGCTTGTCATCGACGGATTCCCACCCATATCGGGACAGCTTATGCCACTCGAATTGGTAGAATTCGTTCTGAATCAATTGGAGTGTCTCCCTCACGCACTTGCCGCGTTTGACGCAGAATTTAAAGGCAATTCTTAACAGAGAGAGGTTCACAGAAATGCTTACGTGCTTACTCCTCACTTGCTCGGAAAAAATATCGGTCCCTTTGGAAGGTTCCCCATTACTACGTCCCGACCGGCCTCCATCACTTCGTTTGTAATACAAAAATTCAGTCCTACTATTTGACGATCCTACTCTATAGGCATGATGTAATTGTTGGTATAATTTGGTGTCTCTAGCACTTATAGTCTACGAAATCTAGGTATCCATGCAGACGGACGAATGAGGTTATGACAAGCATTTTAAGGTACAGATCTTTTGTTCTGCATGCCTTCTTCTGCCTCATACAGACTCGTCATAAATCCATTATACCATTGCTTCCTTGCGTACAGGTTATAAAATCCACCAAAAGTACAGCCCAAGAACACCCCCAGCATTTTATCCCCAACTCCTGCACGTTTAAATACTACCCCTCATAGTATAAAGGTACTAGTACATACACTCGTTTGTTTAAAATAAACAAACTAATTTCCTTATATAAACATTGCTACAAACTTACATGTGACTAATTGTCTGCCAGACTTGTCTCTAACTTCTACAGTGACACAAAATGGGATTAACAAACGAGCAGTTTTTATGTATGTCGCGTCCCATACCTCAACCCCCCCAAAACCAAACAAAAAAAAAAAAACTATCCAAAAATAACATCAAAGTAAACAAAGGCTAAACAGCGCGGTAAAGAAATGACAGCAAATTATAATGCGGCAAAAGTGCACTGAAAATATCTCTGAGAGCTACTACGAACTGCAAAATAGAATTAAAACAAATGGAGATGAGAAGATGAAAATCTTTTACTTGCAACGATCAGTTGAAAAGTTGAACAGTTGTTCTTTGGCGTTGCCAGTTGCCAGATAAGGCGCAGAGTTCGTGATGGCGGGGCGCAGGGCAACTCGTCTGTCTGCTGTCAACGGCGACAGCGACAGCGACAGCAGACCCAAAGACAAGGGAGACAAGAGACACTTCCTTCTCAGTGGGGCCTGCCAAATTCCAATGGCAGCATGCAAATTGTCATGGGCCCGTCTCGACTTTGGCGCTGGACTGCCCCGAACCGAGCGAGGAGGCATGATGCAAGCCCAAGCGACGTGCCACAAATCGAGTTGTCGTAAAATTAGCACTTAATGCTTTAATTAATTACAGAGACGTGCGACGGGTCTCTGCCGGTTTCATCTGTCTGTCTGTCTCGCTCGCTCACTAGCTACATCTCACTTACACTCGCAGTCTATCACACTTGTATAACGTTGTTGTTGTTGTTGTTGCTGTTTTGGTCATTGGAAATTGCTGTTTTTCGTTGTTTGCCCGCTTGTTGCATTTAATGCATTTTGCATTTATTTATGGCCATTTTATGTGCGTAACTCAGACACATACAGATACATAGTTACACGCACACAGATACATACACAAGCAGATGGATACAGAGACACAGTCTCATGTTCGCACTGTCAAGTGTCAGCAAATTTCACCAAAATAAAAATAAACATATGGGTTGGTTACGGTCGCAACATTCCGACTATATTATACCCTACAATTTCCGATATTTTGAGTGTTCATTCGATTTTGAAGCATATATTAAAAACGTTAATATTATTGTTAAAGATTGGGAAGAGCCTACTGGCTCCGAAACAGTCCGAAATGCTTCAAAACAAAGTTTGTGTGCCTATTAGAAATATTTTGGTATTTTTGTGGTATTTTTTGTGTGCGCCTGTTATGCCACATACCACTCTGGATATATTAATATATTACCACAATGTAATATACAACATTTTTTTCCGCAAGTCTATCGCTAAAAGGCGGTATTACATGGTATATACAGGGCCGTAGAGAGAAAATCCAGGCCAGGGGCGGAAAATGTACCGGTCCCTCTATTACACCTTTAGCTTGAATTATTGTGTTCAGTAAGTACGAAAGTAGTTACACCGGGCCCCTGAGAAAACTCCGGGCCCGGGAGGAATCCCCTCCTTTCCCACCATCTATATTATTGTTTAACATTAGCTGGGAAGAGCCAGTACGCAGCAGTCCGAAACGCTTCAGAACAAAAATTGCAAATCAAATGCTTCAAAACAAACGTTGTGTGCCTATTAGCAATATTTTGATATTTTCGTGGTATTTATTGTGTGCGCCTGTTATGCTATGTTCCATACTGGATATACATATATACCATTTTTATTATTTATGTGTGGGTGTAAAGTGTACCCAGGCGAATCTATTGTACCCCATTCGCGGCTCAGAGCTCTCCCAAAAGTCCTATGGCCTGCATGCAGGAGAGTCAGGATCCTCACGGGATTTTTCCCGTAGGTTATCATACGTTTGAACCTTTTATTGTTGTATTTAGAGAGGAGAGTTTTTTCCGTTTGTTTTGCTCCTCCGTTCTCAGTAGGTCCCGTACCACATGGTTACCAATCCCACAGTGTGGTTCAGGTCCGACTAGCGATGTTGCTGCACCGGTCCTTGCCAGTTTATCGGCCAGCTCGTTTCCAGGAATATTGTTATGTCCTGGAACCCACCTAATAGTGAGCTTATTCTCGGCAGCTAATTGGTCCAGTGAAGTCCTCACTTCTTTCACCAGCCTTGATGTGATCTTGGGTTTGCTCAATGCCTTTATCGCTGCTTGACTGTCAGACAGGATGGAGATATCCTTGTCGTGATAGTTCTTTTGCAGATTGAATTCTGCACATCTTCCAATAGCACAGACTTTAGCTTGGAAAATGCTGGTGTGTCTGCCTCGTGAATCGTAATACTTGATCTTGGGTCCTACTACCCTCAGGCCACTCCCTTCAGTATATTTGTATATATACCATATATTACTATAATTTTGTATATTTCCGGTATTTTCCATAAATCTATCCCCAAAAGGTGGTATTTTTCGGTATATACTATAGTACACTAGAGTTTCAAGCATATATTTAAAACGTTAACATTATTGTTTAACATTGCTGGAAAGAGTCAGTACGCAGCAGTCCGAAACGTTTAAGAACAAAAACTGCAAAATTGATTGCTTCAAAACATGTTTATTGTAACAACTACTATGCCTAATAATTTTTAATGGAACGATATCCAGGTCGTGAAGTCAGATGGAGATCCTCGTGTAAGAGGACCTATTTTACAGGACCTCTATAAAATGTGGGAGTAAGCCAAAAAATTCTATTGACCTATATCAACAAATTGGATGCAAGTTGAGAGTAGTCTATAAGACAAAGATTATGAAAAATTGCATGCTTCTAGCTCTTTCAAACTAAATGCAATTTGGGCGGACAGAGCGACAGACGGCCATGTTTAAATCGACTGCTTTTGTCGCCGTGATCACTGTTGCATAAAGGTTCTTGGATCTTACACGTTTTCACCTAGAACACGACAATTTTTTGCACAAACTTAATATACCCTTGCAACCAAAATTCAGTGTATTCCAAAAGCAGAAGAAAGAAATTCATTGGCATTCCATGCCACATTTCACACTTTCTCATTTGCCTGCTGCCCCTGGGCCAAAAATGGGTGTAGCCCTGGCATGTCTTCTTAATCGTTGCATGTCAACGCTTTGGTGAATTATTTGCGGCAACTTTTGATGCAATCTTTGTCTTTAGTTGTGAATGACTTTCGATCTGGATTTAGCGCGCACAATGACGAAATGTTTTTTTATTTACAAAAAAAAAAAAAAAATACCAGTTTAGAGCATTGGCAAATGCAAAAGAAATTAATTAGCCATGGTATGGCAAAAGATTCAACTGTTTAAAATGCTGAAAAGCTAGAGAGCCAACGATGGGAAACAATGATAGCTGGCCAGAGATTGATGACCGTATCAAAATGCAAAGTCTTTGAGAAATCAGCAAGCGAAAGACGATTCCGATCTTCTATTACTTTTTTTTTGCTCTTGGCGGTTTGCTTTGGATACAGAGGTGTGATGGAAACACTTAACTTAGGTGTAGACTATCTTAACATATTTAATTTTAAAAATTTAGATAAATAATTAATATGACAACACATTTTCTAGTAGTATAACGAAAATTTTAAAATTTAGAACTATTTATACTAGTTTATAACATTTTGTGTTATACATATCTATCTTCTCTTTTCTATCATCTTCTAGGTACACATGTCAATCGTTTTTGAACCATTAAAAAGGTAAAAAAAAAGTGGTGCGAATTTTACATAAGACTGTGCTAACCATATGGATCTTGAGCCGCTGAATTCGAGGTCCAAAGAAATCAAATACATTAGTATACTGAAATAATCTCAAAAAATCCCATAAAACAATATATTTTGAAGTCTATCTCAAAAACCAGACGTGCTGGGAATATTTTGATAGCGGATTCGGATTCAGCGACCCCAAAAACATATACGTAAAAAACATTGTCGGACACCGGTCTTAAGAAAAATATATCTGCTATTTTTTGAAGTTAAAAGAAAAATCGATTTTCTAGTTCGGCGGTCAGACTATGTTAATATTTCTGAATCTGAGGTCTAAAAAACTTCATCATATTAGGATTCTGATATAGCCTCAAAATAGAAGTATCTTATAGTCACGGTTCTGACATTGCCTCAGAAAAGGTATTTTGAAAATTATATCAGAACTCTGCTGTGGTAGGGATTTTTGGGCCTCGAATAAGGACATCGTTGAAAACCATAAATCAAAAAAAAAAAAAATGTATGGGATTCTTGGAGGTTATCAGGATTCTAGGGTATTTGGGGTTTTTTGAGTTTATCTCAGAACCCTAGGGTGTTGGGGTTTTTTGCGCCTTGGGCTCGGATCTAGCAGCTCAAAATCCACATAGGTAGTACTTTTTTTGTAGGCCTCTGTAATGCGCTAAAAAATTTCGTCGTGATTTGAATGAGGGATGTACAGCAATATTGATGAATTTCCAGTCATACTTGTTTTTTTATAAAATATTCGATTATTATTATGAAATATAGTAGAGCCATTATATTAATTCTTTTTTTTGGAACTCGTTTTTTCATAAATAAAAGTAAAACTGCTCCTTTTTTCAGAACTAGCCCAAAAAAATATTCTCAAAGACACTTGCTGAGAAACAAGATCTAACAAAAATTAGATAGTTGAGCTTAAAAAACTTCTTGAAGCAATAGTCAATATTCATAAAACAATTGTGATGAATTGTGGAAAAAAAAAACATTTTTTTTTAAATTTGTTTTTTTAATAAAGTTTAAATTAAATTGAAAGGATCTAGGCTGGATAAACTACTCGAAACTGTCGCCAGCGATTTTTGAAAACGAATAATGCAATTCGATGCATAGGGCAAAAAAAAAATTTTTTTCGCAAAATTCGAGTTTTTATTTATTCTATAAAATATCAAAAAAATTTATTATAATTTTTGACATCTTTTGACAATAAAAAAACATTTTTTTTTTAAATTTTTTAAAAAAATAAACAATTTTTTTTTTTTTTTTTTTTAATTTTTCCCATAAATCGATTTGATTCATATTCACACCAAGTAAAAAAAGTATAAAATTTAAATAATTTTGGCAACTCAGATTAAAAAAAAATTGATGCAAAAATATTCAGTAGCTTAGTCACAGTTAAATAAAAAAACGAAAAAAGCGTTTTTTTCAATTAAGCCTTAATGCGTTAAGCTTAAAAACTGAAATCTTGTGAAAAAAAATTTTTTTTTGCCTTATGCATCAAATTGCATAATTAGTTTTTAAAAACCCTATCCAGCTAGACCCTTGAAAAAGGTTATTTTGTTTTTAAATAAAGTTCAAATTATTATCTAAAATTTAAAAATGTTGTTTTTTAAACAGAGTTCGAATTATTTCATAAAATTTAAAAGTGTTGTTTTTCCTTGATTGAATCATGTACGAAAAAGTACTTCCACTCTAGCCCAAACTCAAGATTCGATTTGGTATGCCATGAAAAATTGGACTGCCCCAGAGTTTTGGAATTACGTGTTTAGTCTCGAACTTTCATCTCAAAGCTTAGCCTCGAACTTTAGCAAACAGTTTTACTACAGATCGGTCTAATTAGAGCTGCATGATATAGCAAACCGATGTTTATGAAATTTGACACAGTCAGTACTTTATAAAAGATTTTCGATGCGCTATCTGCATAAATAAATTTAAAAAAATTGACAAAAAATCGTTTTTTTACGTGCTATATATATATAATACGCCTATTCGAGCTGATATCGAATATATAAAAAAAAGCTTGCTTGCCTTGATATAATAAGACAATAATAACCCGAAGATTGGTTGCTCTAGCTCTTATCATCGCAGCGATCTACAAATCATCGATATTATAAAAATCGCAAAAAAGTTTCGCTTTAATCGAACACTACTCATGCTCTAGGAATATTCGAGTATTCTATATATGCACAGACTTTTAATCCAAACTTGCTTAGAGCTTCTTGTCATTATTTATTGGAGTGAAAGAATGTGGGTTATATCATTTAAAACCAAATCAGTGTAACAATCGTCATATCGAATGTGTGAAATCGAATGAATAGGTTATTTATTATGCGCCGTCATGATGGCTAATTAATGGTGTTCCCGACGAAGGTGTGGGGCCCTGTCATGTCAGCTCTTATCGCAACTTTCGTGCAGCGACAGAATTTGCCAAATTAATGCAAATCATGCAATGGAGATGATGATGCGCTTGGCTACAGATGTTCCTGCTTTTGCGTGTTTTTGTTTTATTTTTTTTGTGATCCCCATATCAATGTGAGCCTAATGAGTTAAGTGCCAAAAGGTTTTGGCGAATGCCAATAAAGCTGTAGATACATATATACTTTAGTATATAGCATGTGAATGTGTGCAGGCATGCAAAGTAAGATAAATTGTTAAGCATTATGTGGAAAATGAATCACTGACCAAACATGCAAGCCAAATGATAAGCGAGTGAGAAACCGAGTGAGTCTCACTTGAGAGTAAGGAGCGGGGGTTCGAACAAATATCTTTGACAATGTCTGAGGGTCAAAGGCAAGACAGATAAGCGCAGACAGTCTGAAGAGATGAGTACAACAATAATCGCATATGTGCTCTGTCTGTGTGCGTCTAACGCTCATTCATTCATTTAATCATTCATTCATTAAGTCATGCCTGCTTTGTCTTGTTTTGGGTGTGTCTCATTTTGAGACAAGGTGTTGTTGTTGTTGCCGTTGTTGGGCATTATATTTTGTTTAATTAATCATTTGACAATTGCGCTGATAGCCGTATACAACGACGCTATGACGCCATTGACCACCAAAGATACAGATACAAATGTATCTATAAGTGCGTTGAGGCTTGTAATTTGAACATACTACAATATACTACAGCAAAGACCATGAAATGGACATGCAGTATGTTTTGTTCACTTCGGCATAGCTTGGCTTAACTTTAAGAACCAAAACATTGCCTTGAAGTGCTGACATTTAAAATTTTGTGGCAAGTTAAGCCCTCAAGTGGTTGGCATTTCAAGTGCGCACTTAAACTATGAGATTTATGTAATGCCTTAAATTGTGCACCCACATCAATAAAGTGAAAAAAAAAGTACCAAAATTATACTAAAAATACTTTTTCAACAGTTTTGGGCTTTGTTTTTATAGCATTTTTATTGCATCCTGTTGAGATATGGACAAGACACGAATTAGTTTTTAATAACTGCACACAGCGCTTAAATGATTCACTAGCTACAAAAAATTATATAGATATGGGAATGGGTTTCAGGTTGGGCTTAAATGTCATTTGAACTAGTAGATATAAAGGTGCTGGTCTGACTTAACCTAGATATTTTTACAAGCTGATTTCTTGAGAATTATAAGGGTATGACAAAAAAAGCTTTAAATAATTTCTAGTATCTCTCTATTTTATTTAATTTGAAAAAACTCAAAATTAGCTAAAATTTTGCAAAATTGAGTTATTCTTACAATTTCTTTTTTATTTCCAAGCTAAAATGCCGCCGGAAAGAGCCCTGAAAGAAAAAACTTATTTTATCCACAAAAAGAATTGTATGCTTAGCGTTTGTGAGCAAACCGTGCTGCCCATTTTTTGGACAATTGATACCTAGATGGCGCCAGCAAATTATGTTAGATGGCGCCAGCAGTAACAACACATCCTTGATACTAATAGTTATGGGTAAGATCCCAAATATTATATATATAGCCCACCACTTCCATTATTATAGCTATTTTTTTTTTTTATAAAGTACCTACTATATGTGTATCTACTTTGCCTATCCGTCATGTATTTTGCCATCAAAATAGCTTGCTTCACTTTTTATTTTTAGCGCTAAAACAGAAATGATGCTGCTACTGCTGGCGCCATCTATATGCCAAGTGCCCAAAATATAGGCTGCACTGCGTACCGAAGAGCAAAATGCTTTGCACTAAGAATTTTTGAAGTTTTGTTCTCTTTTAGGGCTGCATATTGCCCTTTAAAACAAAACTGCAGACGAAAAATAGCGAACGGATTTTGAGACATATCAAAAAGAAACATTTTTTTGTAAGTACTATCCAAGTCGAAATTTTAAAAAAAAATTGCCTGAAATCGTTTTTAACAGGCAAGCCAAAATTTTTATCTATTTTGAATATTGTATGTTTACACTTTTTCTAAATATGTCAAAATCCAGATTTCAGAGTGGAGTTCATTTTTGAAATCAGCTGGTCCAAAAAATATGCTTCAAATATTCTCTGAAACTTGCACCAAAATATTTCTTTATCATTGTATTAAAAAAAAAAATATAACAATATATACCTACAGTAAATAGCAATTAAGCTTGTCCGTTTGGCACATGCTACAAAATGATTATGATGTGATGAAAGCTTACAAGTACATATTAGAATCAGGCGTTAATTACGATCAGCGGCATCTATTGGCTGTCATATTGATATTGTCAAGCCAACTGATGGGCAGCACTGTCAAATACGATAGCTTTGACATTTTTTCGCCATAAGTGACATTTTATTCGCTCAAATGAACTAAGAGTGGATGATTCAACAGTTGAAAGATGTTTGCATGCCATGGGAAAGTTTCAAAAGTAGAGAAGATGGCTATAACACGAATTAACTCAAAGTACCATTTCAAACCGTCCCAAAAGCATAAAGTCATAGGTATCTCTAGGGGAACCATCAACATCGGAGTATTTGCGGTCATGCTCTGCATTTGGTAGGATGAGCAAGGTGTGGTGTATTAGGAGTTGGTGAAATCGAATAAAATCGTCTCAGCTGAGGTCTACCAACGTTAACTGAACAAATTGAAAGAAGAATTGCTGCAAAAAAGTCCAGGAATATCGAGTAACGGACGAAAAGTAGGCTACTCTGCCACATTTTGCAAGTTTTGTATCCTTTACAAACTGATTGATGCAGCTCGAATGGAAAATTCCAGCTTACTTCCCAGACATAGCGCCTTTTGGTTATCACCTGCTTAGATCGATGCAATACGAACTGGCTAATGTACACTTTCGAAATGCTGACGAAGATCGAAAATGGATAGATAGATCGCCTCAAAACCGACATCGTTCTATTGACATGGCATTGCCCAGCTGCCAGAGAGATGGAAAAAAAATTTAGATAATGATGGAAAATATTTTGAATAAAAAAACTTGTACAAATTTTTTATAAAAAAAGTCTATTTCATTTAAAAAATGATAAAAAAAATGACTGATCTATAAATCGAACAAATTATAACATCCCGATAAGCTTTAAATTTGGTAGAGCCTTTTTTCATAAAACATCCGCCTACCATATAAACCATACCCCTTTAAAACGCCTAGTCTATCCTTGACAATTGGCATAAATAGTTAATTTACGCTGTACCGAAGATATTTAAAATGGTCTAAGAATTTCGCGTAACTATTTGAGAGGGTCGGAAGAAGGAGCGCAGATTCCATAAAATATATCGAAGAAAATAAGCAAAAAGCGGGGCACTTGTTAAGTTGACCTTTTTCGATTTCAAAAATTTGTTTAAATATCTGTATTCGATTAGGAGATATGGTTTGTCAAAGAAACATCTAACAAAAAGTAAGTATTTAGTGTTTAATGATATTGTTAGATAACAATAATTTTGTTTGTTAAATATAGGATTTTTATTGAACTAAACTAACAAACGATCAACAAAAAAAATAATGAAATTTTTTAGTTATCGATAACTCGAAAAGTGGCCCGCTTCAATTCTTTTTGATGCCGATCAGGTTGAAGAGTCGAGCCGATATAGCCATGTCTGTCTATCCGTTCGTAGAAATGAAACGATCAGAAAGGTAGCGAGCGCCAAATGTTACCAAAAGATGAGCATTGTCTACACTACTGACTCCGAAATCTTTATTTTGTAGCAAGTCAAAGCCAAATACCTTCGTTCTTTCATTACCCAAATCTGGGAACTACTGACTAAATTAAAACATCAAAGCCTCGAAGCTCTTATAAAACTGTGTATAGGTTATTTTAGGGTAGGCCAGGCACCACTGTGCTGTTCTCAAATTCTAAGGAATTAAGGATAACGCGAGGGATATTATGATTTTGAAATAAACATAAAAGGCCTTACCCAGGTTGGCGTGCATGGAGTGGAGCCCCCTAGTTTCGTTTGTTAAAAAATAGGCGCTGGACTTTCGCAGACACTTTCTTCTTGAGTAAACGTTGAAAATGAAAATGTTGGAATTGTCGAAAAGCATCCTTTTGTTTGAGGAGATGCTGAAAGATAAAAATTTTTTTTTTTTTGGAATTTGGGCATATTGTTTTTCCGAAGTTATTGTAGTTAGGCTGCACTTAGAAACTACAATCCTCATAAAATGTCAAGCTTTGGATTAAATAAAACAACAGCAAAGCAGTTCCTACATTTGTTTCTTACTTAGCAATTGGGAGCTCAAAAATTCGCCTGCTCTTAGTGCAGTGATAACCCTAGCTTATAAACGTGTATCAACATTTATCTAACAAAGCCAAATCAATACAGGCATATCTCAAAAACTGCAACCCAAAAGAACTTCAGGGAAATACTGCCGCTGTCAAAGTGCTGTGGACTGATGGGCAGCTAAAGAAATTCAGCACTTGGCACTAGGCACACCAAATAGTAGGATGACATCCCACATAGAGGCGTCTATACTTGACAGACATATTAGGCATATCGAATACAAAAACAACACATGACAGACAGCTTGCCACATGTGGCACAGTGTGACCCAGCTATGAACTTGGTATGATGCCCATGCAAATGAATTGCACTCACAGATACACACAAGAGTATCTCACAAAAGACACCCACACAGATGCGAGATTTGAAAAACAAAGCTCCAAAAGTTAATTTATGCGTCGGCAATTAAACATGCATCATTTACAGTTCCATGCAACAACGGTGGAAGCTGCAACAGAAGCAGCGACTGCGGCAGAGGCAACATCAACACATGCAACAACGTCCATATATCTGTCAACGGTTTTATGCCCAGCAGCGGAAACTGTCACAAGATGTCTTGACATTGTTCCAGCATCGAAAAATGTTGCCATCATTTGTCAATATTAAGTTTAATTGGCAAAAATGTTCACTTTGCTTTTACGTTTTTATGACAATTGCATTATGTGGCAGGCAGCCTTGTTTTTGTTGCAAGTAACACAACTTGTTGTTGTTGTTATTTTAATGAGCCACAATTTGTTTTATTGGCTTGGGCAACTAATTGACAGCGCTCGGGTGCTACACACATGAATTATAACCAAAGCCAAACGCGGTTTCAATTTCAATTTTACTTTCAATTTCGATATCAATTTCACTTTTTAGATATTTATTTATTTTTTTATTCCATGGAAGATAAATGCTTTATTGTGTAAAATATTTACACGTATTTTATTAGCTATTACCTGTACGCAAATAAATTTTAATGAATGAATGAAGTGCTTTTTCCATTCAATATGCAAACAGGTGATTTGACTATCACCAACCACACCCAGTAAATCAAATTCTTTTGTAAACTGCGTTAATTATGAATTTAAAAAAAAATCTAAATTAGAGGTGACACAGAAATAAATTGCTCTCGAACTTCGCCAGAATTCAAATTCACGCTGACACAGACACCACTTTGAGACGGTTTTAAGATCCTTAGTAAATATACTCAAGATTTGATTGAATTCAACAATAAAAAAAAAATAATTTTTTTTATTCGTTCAGCTTTTCAACGCATAAAAAACACGCAATAAAGCATTACTTTAGGTAAGGTTAGGTAAGGGCGGCAGTTGAGAATTATCATCCCTCACTTAGGCCGCTACAGTGGACCCTTCACAACTCTTCCCCACTTAAGATATCTCCTATGAGCTATGTCACAGCCATCCGGCGGCCTGAATGAACCTTAAGAGGCATTTTGGACTCTTTTCTGAGAGCTGAGATAGAACATTTAGAAAATGGGTTTTAAGGAAGCGAAACCTTGTCCTGCACAAATCCTGGGCAGTGACAGAATAGCTGCTGCACTGTTTCCAGCTCCTCCTCATCACCACAGCTTCTACAGAAGTCGTGGTGGGGAGCGTTCAGCCTGACTGCATGGATTCCCACCAGCCAGTGTCCGGTGATAGCACGGATTTCGGTCGAGTATTGCGCTCTGTTTAGACTGCAAAGTTCCTTCCTTCTTTTCCTGCAGTATGTCGGCCAAGCTTGTCGAGAGATCCTGAACGTGTTCGATATCCGATTCCACGTTTGGTTTACAACGAGAGCGAAATGGTTTCGTAGTCTCAGTTTACAACTGGCCATGGGTATACTCAGGCCCTCCTTGTCCTGAAGGTGGATCTCTATCTCCTGGCACCCATATGAGGTGAATTGAAAACTGCTCAGCCATCTCCTCTAGAGACGAGCGACAGTTGTTCACTGACTTCATGCACGATGTCAACGAAGCGAGGGACTAATAGCCGCTTGGCTGTACGAGTGGATACAGATGTTTTTATTTCGTACTCATAAGTTACTTATTGTTGTCAGAGCCTCCTGGATTGCAATGACCTCTGAATGAAAGACACTGCAGTGATCCGGGAGCCAGAAGGCTGTTCTGACGTAGACGCCTCCACCTATACGGTCGTCCAGCTTGGAACCATCCGTGAAAATCTTTATTAAGCCGGCTGGGCCTGGTACACCGATACTGGATGTGATTTTTGAATTTGGTTATGAAGTGTTCCTGTGGGGTACAGTAGTCCGTACTCTCAGCAACAAGGGGGTTTCCCTTGAGAATCTTTGAGTGACCGAAGTCACGATAATTCCATTTATTCGCCTGATAGAACGGCTGATTGTTTACCCACCTTGTCCAGAGGCGGACTTTAATTATATTAATTATTTACATTTAAGATAGCTGATGACTACTAATCGCACGTAAGGCTGTCAAATAAACTAATGTGTTGGGAGAAATTTTCGAATTTATTTTACAGAAAATGGAAGCGAAACATGAAATTTTTTTGAATTGTTTCAATAATAAATCAACTTTCTTAAATCACTTTTAGAAATCTTATAATGAAATATATGTAAATAAATATAATAATAAATAATTTTTGATAGTCTCATTCTGGTAAAAGATTAAACATTCGGAACTAGGTGCCCGAAAACTAACTATCTCTAACCTTTGATTTTTACTAGAGATTTTCAAACCAACCGAAGACAAAATCTCTAGAGATTTAGTGAACTAATTGAATAGGTACTGCTCCTTACGAATTTTTATACATATGCTCACAACAATTTTTTCTTTTCAGCGATTTACGCCCAAGGTTGTATACCCTTGTAGATTTGTAAAATCAATGTGACAGTATGATCAATGTCTCTGTTCCGAGACTACAGAAGCGTAGAAAACAAAACTTTTTTCAAAAGATGATAAAGAAAAACTTATATTTAAAAAAAAAAATATTAAAAAAAAATTTTTTCTCACTGCAAAAAATCTACGAAAAAATTCTTCCGAATTCACCCCACTTGCCCCTAATTTTATTAATCCTAAGATTTTTTTTGCACAAAAAGCTTTTAGTAATGTTGAAAGTAAATAAACGCTGAAAGAATTATTCGTAAAAACAAAATGGGTAAGGGGTTCATTTTTGCATACACTTATTACGGGGGACCAAATCCGATGTAACATTTGCTTGCTTAAACCAAAAATTAAGACTACAATTTTTTTATGGAAAAGATTTTAAAATACTATGAAAATAAAATTTTTTTTGTTTAAAAAAAAAGTCTTTACGTCATTGCAAAATGGCTCCAGTTTTAATAAAGCAATTTCGAGAATTATCATATTAAATTCATATATTTTTATAATATTATTGTAAATTTTTAAATAAGATTCCTACTGGACTCATTTATAGATGCTGAAATTTGAGCGATTCCGAAAGAAAAGAGAGATCGTTCATCAAGATTGGAAAAAAAATATAGAAAAAATAAAGACGTTGGTTCTTCTTTCTTGAATTTTATGTTGAACGAATGACATGTGTCTACTGCCTTTATACAAAAATACCCATAAATTGTATATTTTCTCTCCAATTTTTACAGCCAATGGTCCTCTAGTCCTTGTAGGACTTATAGGAACTTATATATATATATATATGCAGCCAACAAAAACTCATCCAAAAAAACAAAACTTGATATAAAAATCGCAGGCAAGCTTTTGGATGCAAATATTTCAAAAGAAGAAACAGTGTTTCCACATTTTTTTTGTGAAAAAAATGCATCCGTTCTGTTTTGTTAACACAACCAAAACGAATGTGAAGCAGATTTTTGTAGGAGTAAAATATTGCTTTAAAAGAAAATGCATATTTTCCAAATAAAGGGTCATCAATCTTGAGAAATAAAAAAAAAACACAAAAATTTCCAATGAATCGGCAAATCCTTATTATCAATAGAAAGAACCGTTCTTGCCATACACTTTTTGAAAATAGTCCCTTTCAAGTGTTGGCCGCAACTGCGCCGTAGCTCGTCCAAGCGGAGGTTCCAATTTTCGATGTCGCGTTCGAGCATTATCGGCTGTGTGGCAAGTAGAGCCGTCTTGTCGTCGAGATCTCATTCTTCAATTTCAAGGTAGCAAATAATTCGTTATCACGGTGCGATAACGGTCGCCATTGACGGTTACTGTCTGAGACCACCAGGCCCGACTAGAGGGGGTGGGAAAGGGGGGATTCCCCCTGGGCCCGGAGTTTTGTCAGGTGCCCGGTGTTATTACTCGTACTGTCGTAATTCAAGCTAAAGGTGTAGTAGACGGGCCGGTACATTTTCCCACCCGGGCACGGATTATGGCGACCATAAAATGGCCTATGCGCGCGAAAAACCTTCTTTACAGAACGCGAATTTTCGTAATATAATTGTACGATTTGTAAACGTAAATTTACATTATGAAATGGCAATGAAAACTGAAAAAAAAACCTCAAGATTGATGATCCTTTATTAGGACGAAAAGGCATATAAGCGCATATTCCATAATTGATTTCTTTCTTCCCATTAAATTTTTTGTTTACCCAACTAAATGTACCCTAACCCTTGCACAGTGCTCAAATACTGCATGATTTCCATAATATTGATTCGTTGTCTGGCATTAAAATACATCTTTTTGAAATTTTACGAAATTTTCAATTATAAATTTAGTGCCATATTAAAATTCATGTATTTACAAATATATGAGCTTGTTAATATGCCTTACTTGCCTTTTCTTGTTAGTGAATGCTTTTAAATATTACAAAATTTTTTTTGTAAATAGGAAACAACAAAATATTTAACAACAAATATGCGCGCTGTAGAAATGACGACAAGTTGTCATTAACCCTTTCAACTGCGCTAGTTTAAAAGTTCACAGAACAAATACAGGTCAAACAAAAATATCTTTAAGATACATTTGAGTGGCACTTAAAGCAAGTGGCAACAAAAAGATACAATACTTAACCACAAGTCGCTAAATGCAATTTTGACACTTTAATGTATCTTTAATTGTTGTTATTAATTTTATTTATTTTTTTTTGTTTCGTTTTTAGTATTTTTTACGCTTTGGCAAATTAACACATCATTATTTTTTGTATGCACTTCAAAGGGTTAAAAAGTTGGCAATACAAATATGTGTTGCATTTGTTCGAGACTTGGCCGCAGATGGCGCAGCATAAATCATAAAACATAATGCAACCAGACACACACACACACACACTCAGTTGCATAGACACACTCATAGATACACGCATACATGCGCACAGCTGCAGTGCAAACATTTTTACCATAGATAAATAAAAATTTGTTTGTATTTTTTTTTTTTTTAATATGAAATCCAAAAGATAATATTTTGACTGCGATGCCAAGTGGCCAAGTGGGTGGCAGTTGAATTTATTTGCTCTGCTTCTCTTTTGTGCCTCTCTTCCTCAGCGTCTCTTTGTTTCTCTTACGCTTTATTGTGTTTTGCTTTCATTAAATTTTTTCGGTTTTTATGCTTTCGTCTCTATTTTGTTGTTGCTCAAGCCTATGTACGCAAAATAAATAAACTTTAAGTACATTATTTTTTTTTTTATTTTTATTATTATTTTTGCTTTTGTTGGTTTTGTTGTTTTGTAATCTTAAGTAGCGCGGCGTGCACTCAACCAACAAAATATACACGCACACACTTGGAAAAACGCTGCATTCACAGATACACTCTTCTCACACAGATACGAGGGCAGATTGATGACACTAGCTTATAGTCCAAAGTATTATCATTTTTTTAATTTTATATGAAAATGCAGTTGAAAAAATTGCATAGAATTTTTTAAAATTTTTTTTTAAATTTTTTAAAATTTTCTATGAACGTTTTCAACCTGTCCTTCTTCTTCTATTTTGTATGGAAAAAATAAAACAATAACTAAATTTGAAATTCATCTTAGGCACTCAGTACTCCAAGGACAGGTCTCGGGATAAAGTGACAAATCCATAGCTGACACAACAAATTTTAAAGAAATTAAATATGAATCAAAATTGTAGATAACAATTTTATAAAAAAATTATAAAAATCGGTTTAGTATAAAAGATATATTTACGATGAACAAAAGTGCTAAAATTAATTTATCTCAATCTCTTTTTTTTGTAGAAAACTTTTTGTATCTTTAAAAAAAAAAAAAAAACAACGTGCGGTTATAGGACGCGCCTTAGGAACAAATGTATTTCCGCGAATTCTTTTTAAGGGAAATAATTTAAGTTTAATTAAATATTTATGGATTTATTCATCCAAAATTTTATTCAAAAGTATTTATTGAAAACTGTAACTATATAAAATAATAAATGTATGGGTACTAGACAAAAAATACTAAGTAAAAAGCAGAATGTCAGTTTCATTTAATACTTAAATAATAATATTATAAAATTGTAAATGTGTACGTTAAAAAAAAACCAAATAAAACAAAACATAATGCCAATTTCATTTAATATTATATTATAATAAAAAATACTAAATAATAAAAATTTAATTTAATTTAATACTTTATGTAATAATATTATAAAATAAAAAAGACAATGACAGTTTCATTTAATACTTTAAAAAATAATATTATAAAATTATAAATGTATAGGTACATACTTCAAAAAAAGTAAAAAAAAAATTTTAGTTTCATAAAAAAAATATTTATTCCATATTTAACAAGAATTAATGTATATGAAATTATGTACAAAAAGGAAAATAAAAAATTAGACTCCAAGTATAATGGGACTTAAATTTTAGTCTAAGGGCCTATACGCAGAGTGCAACAAAATGTAGTATTGTGTTTACAATAATTATTTTTAGTCTATTCGATATTCTCCCTCGTATTCTATCTACACAGCCTTTTTTTCTAATATCGTAATAACGTGACCAAATTTTTTTTTTTATTATTCTGAGCTTCTCTAAAAAACTAATTTCTAATAAAAACCCATAATTTCTAAATATGTATATAATTTTTAAATGTAATAAAATTTTTAAAATGTCTTAGAGAGTTTGTTCTATAGAAAAATGTGTCGACTTTATTTTCGTTTTTAGCCCGCCATTTTACTAAGGAAATGAAGAAAAAATTTTGGGAAAAACAATTTTTTTTTTAATTTCTAGGAAAATTTTGTCATGATGAGTTCTTTGATTTTTGTCTATATCTCTGGATAAAATACCATTGAAAATAAAATGATCTAAATTTTAGCCTAAAGGCCTATACGCAGAATGCAAAAAAATTTTCGCATGGGATATCCCAAGTGGGAGTTGTTTTATTATATGGTTTTGTCACTCCGTGCGAAATTTTTTTGCATTCTACGTAGACCCCTTAAATTGGATAGAAAACCAAACCATATAAGTTGGGTTTTTTGAGCATATGGCACATATTGCTTAGATGTATTAATTTTTTATTTAACATACAATATACGCATTGAAAATATTTTTTGCTTTAATTCCTAATTTTTTGTTTAGTAACTAGTAAGTGTTTTTCTTAAATAATGTTTTTGAAAAGTAAGTACAACTAAATCGTAAGTTCTCAATACAATTAATTTACGACCATTACATAGATTACTTGAATCCGTATCCAGCTGTATCTTGTTTATCAGAAGAATTTTTGAGCAAAAAGGAGTTTTTTCAAAACTTGGTTTCCTTTTGAACCGATTTAATTTATCTTAGATTTTTTCAAATTTTTATTCCTTTCTTTTTTTTTAAGATCCTCAAAATAGACAATTTCTTTAAGGGTGAATTCTTCGTTACTTCGTTTGTCGCAGGAAGCTATATCGGGGGACAATGTTAAAATTTTTTTTTAAGAGCCCTGTTGCCAAATTTAGTTTAAAAAAATCGTTCAAAAATATTCAGTTACTTAGTCACAATTAAATAAAATCGAAAAACACGTTTTTTTTAAATTAAGCCGCGTTAAGTTTAAAAACTGAAATTTTGCGAAATTTTTTTTTTTTGCCCTATGCATTGAACTGCATTATTAGTTTGCGAAAATCGCTGGGGGCAGTTTCCAGTACCTGAGACTCTCTAAATCAACTTTTCAAACTACCCTCGCACACACATACTCTTCAACTGCATGTTGACATATTAATGCAATTAGTGCGCAGCGTGCTAATTTTATAGAGCTCATCTTGCTATATACACATAGTGGAATATATAAGTAGCACATATATGTATATATCATATTTGTTCAGTACACAATTTGTTGCATGTTGTTGTTGCTGTTGTTTTTGTTGTTGTTGCATGTTGTCATTACAACATTTCATCATTTTGTTATGCTGCAGTTGTCAAAATCTTAAAAGTGCTTACATAAAATGTCCCAGTGTTCGTGAGTGTATCTTAAATTCTTGTCTAGGCACTTAAAATGAGTCATAAATATCTTCTATCTTGTTGTAGTTAAAATTCAGGCACTGAGAGCTTCTGTGGTGCATTAAAATTAGAGGATTAGGCAAGAGAGCGAGAGTCGATAAAAATACTTGTAAGAACTTTCATGGAATTTTAAGGCAATTCTAGTTTTAAGAAGTTTTGACGATTTATTTCCCAAAATTTATTGCCGTGATACGTGAATTTAAAAGCACGATGTTATTTCGAGCATCAGTTCGTGAAGTTAAGTGAATTTAAAGTCCCCTTGTCAGAAATGGAAAAATTATGCCATTAGCGGGAATGAGCCAAGATTTTGGTGAAACTGCATTCCAAGATAAGTAGAATTGTGGGATTCCCGATAATCTATTTCTCTTTAGTTTGTAAAACCTCTCTTTTGAAACGCGATACCTGTAATGTTTCTTTCTAGTTTATCAGGGGTGCCAAAGAAAACAATTTCTCTACAATTTCAATTCACGGTGTCACAGACACCATTTGGAGACGGTTTTAAAACTCTACTAAATTTGCTTGAGATTTGATAAAATTCACCAATAAAACCAATTTTATTCATAGAAACTTTTACTTATTTAAAAAGTTTATTTAATTTCTGAGCCATCTGAATCTCTATAATTTAATAAATCGAATGTTTTAATTCATGATTTCCATTTTTACAAAATCACTATTCAAATTTCTAATAAATTCTGTGGCAACGTGCTTAAGGAGTTGCCACCTAGTTGAGGGACTAAATAATAACACTTCGGAGTATTTAATTTGGCATATTAACAAATGTTTTTGGTACTAAATTAAAGTTAAATAATTATATTTTTACCATTCAAAATTCTACTGACAGCTTGAAAACTGTGGATTCGTAGGGTTGTCATTCAAACTCATGTGTTCGGCGGGATAAATATTGGAATTTATTTATCAAAAAATCGAATGCGAAAAGTTGCAAAATATGGCACCAGTTATTGACTAATCTCATAATAAATTGAATTTCTTAAAATTCATATACATTATGAATAGGTTTATTTTAGGGTGGGTTTATTTTTTTGGGTCATTCTAAGCAACTTAGCCCAAGAAACTATGGGTATAAAATGAATTTCATCTTAATCGGTTAAGAATTGTAGATGTTATGGAAGCATGTACGGAAATTCCAATCTTCACTCAATCACAAAAATTTTTTTATTTGCGTTCACTTACGTCTTCACGAATGCAGTTGTAGCCGTGATTTTTCGTTCGTAACACCTACAATTCTCAACCGATTTTTAAGATCGTAGACTCGAAATGTTCGTAAAAGAATTCTCTTTCAGCTTAAAGCTTAACAGCATTTTCAGAAATTTTTTTTCGATGCAATGTCTAAGTTGATTTTTAATATTCTGAAAAAAAAAAACCTATTTTAAAAAAGTGGGCGACACGAAATTCATTTTAGACCCATAGTTTCTTGGGCAAAGATGCTTAGAATGACCCAAACAATCAAAATCACTGTGAACCCCAGAACGTTTTTTCGGCTCCATACAAATTGACCAGCCCTAAGGCACATATTTGAAATAGTGCGTAAATGTAATAAAGTAATTTTCGAACTGTGGCAACTCTTTTCGGTCATTCTCGTTAAAGCGCAAACATTCGGAAACAATTGTTCGAAAAAAAAAATCTCTGAGATTTCTGTGGCACCTACGGATTTTAATAGAGATTTGGTTTCAAACCGTACCCAAAGTGTCTAGATATTTCTGTGGCACCCCAGATAATAAGCGATTTCCTTTCCTAATTCTTATAATGGTTTCCATTAGAAAAAATGTAATTTTTAAGACAGATAATAATGAAATTTTTTTAAAACATGCTAAAAAATATGCGATATTTTTTCTGAAATACTTGTCTTTTTAAGAGAAAGAAGAGAGATTCGAAGATAGTTTTTCCGCGGTAAGACATAAGTTGGGTTTGCCGATTTGGAATACCGCGTATCATCAAACAAAAAATAAAAAATAAAAAATAAATTAATAAATAAACCAATTTCGATCAAATTCGGCATAGTTCTTAGGTACTTCAAATAGTTTACGGCAACCGAATTGTGAGGGTAAAATATTTTTTTGACCGATCGACCCTAAGGAGCCCAACCGATTTTGTTAAAATTTATTACAGTGCTTGGAAACTTGGAAACTTCTATCATCTCTGAGATCTGGGATCATGGGCAGATGGACATGTTTAATCGACCTCTCAATTCACCCTGATCATACGTTGGAGGTCCCTGAGGTCTCTTTCTCTAAATGTCATATTTAATTTAATTTATCTTCAAGTTACAGTGTATTAAAAAAGTTACTTTCTTTGTCTGAGTCGATGTATTGATTTTTGGTCCATTCCTAGTAGAAAGTCCTAAAAAAAGGCTTATCTATGAATCTGTGTTTTCGATAAGTTGTGATCGTTCGTAATAATCGTGAAACTCGATACAGACAATTCTTTTTTATTTATAACATGTCTAATCGACTTTAGGTGTCTCTGACGTCTATTTCTTTAAGTGACGTCCAAGATATATCTGAGTCTATTGGTTCTTGGCCCATTGCCTTAAAAAGAGCTTAGACATTCTGCGTTGTCGATAAGCTTTCATAATTCGATTTAATCGCGAAATTCGACATAGATATTTCTTTTGTAATTATGACATGTCTAATCGACTTCTCAAGTCGTCCTGATCGTACTTTAGGGGTTCTTGACGCCTCTTTTTTTAAGTGAAATCCATTTCGGCACAAACTTAATTTACCTTCAAGGTATGTCACTGTCATGAAAAGACACTTTCTTTATCAGAGTCTATTAAGAAAGACTTAAAAAAAGCGTACATTTCCATGAATCAGCATTATCGATGTTTTGATTGTTCACTATAATTGAGAAAAAAAATGATTATGTATAAAAATTCTTTCCACATACTAGATTCAGTAAAGACCAGTTTGGGAAAGAGGTACAGTCACCAAAGTGCTTATATAATATTTTTTAACTAGTATATTTTTTAGGAACACCAGACGAAATCTTTCATAATTCGCAAAATCGCAAAACTTCACTCGTCATTCCGTGCGAAATATTTCGTGCTGCGTAGACCCCTTAAGGGCCCATATGCAGTTCGAAATATTTCGCACGGAAATATGCCATTTGGGACTTTTTTTTTATATGTAGTTTTGACATTCCGTGCGAAATATTTCGAACTGCGTATAGGCCTTAAAACAGAAACCTTTCCATTGCAAAAATTGAAATGTTCGTTTCAGTTTATGGTTTATTTATTGGATAATGGGAATGAGGTAATCCAGAATTAGTTTTTCTAATTAATAGAGTGTCCAGGCTATATTACATATGGCTGGTATGATATTGAATAAAGACTTGACCAGATAGCCTTAATAGAACAAAAGACTGAGAACGGAGTTGTGACGAAGTAAACGGGAGACGTTTTGTGGCTTCCTCTCGAAAGTGTTTTAGGTCTCGGAGTTCTGACCAAATGTCGCTACTGTATACGCAAAAAGATCTCGTTTGCTTATATTCCCTTTTGGGCGATATTTATCCAAAAATTTGGACAAATAAATAAGGTTTTGTTCGCATGAATGTTAGTCTGCTTTTTTATTATCCAATAAAGCGTATCGTTTAAAAAGGTTTTTCACGTAGCCACCTCATTTTGTTAGCACTAATATTAATTACCCCGTCTTGGCATTATTTTTAAAAATTATCTGCGGGTTGCTCGAAACAGCATTGAGCGCTTTAATAGTCGGGATTAATATTAAATTTGACTACCCTTACAGCACAGATCTTGACATAAAAGGCCACCTCCACGATAAGGCGGCGTTTAACTAATAGAGATTTGCTGCCCCGAGCATTCTTTCCTTATCCAAGCTGTTTATAAAATTTGGATCCTTTGGTATAAGACAAATACACTGCGTGTGGTTGTCCCTTGGGTGTTGCCATGAGCACTTAAAAGTAAACAAATACAAGCCAATGGATTAGAGTATACAACACATTTCCATTAAGGCGTCAACTTATATTTGGAACTACTCACAAGTGTGTAAGACATATCTTTAAAATTTAAACTGAAGATAACTAACCCCAAACTGCTTAGTTTGCACTGGGAGTATACGTAATCATTAGACCTCGATTTTCAATCCTTTTTCGACTTGCCATCAAAACAAACCACTCAAGTATTCCAAGAGCGTGCGCAGTCATCTATCTGATCATGTACATACAAGTAGTAAGTAGTACCCCCTGGTAATTTAAAATTCAATTCCATTTCGAATTGCGACAAATGCCATTGGGCATTGTTTTCGTTAAACACAATTTACACAACTCGCTGCAATTATCCTGCGCAGTTTGTTATTTTTTGATTACACACCCCAACCCCAGGAAAAAAAAAAAGAGAAAAAAATGGAAACCAAATTACAATAAGGTACAACAAAGGCCTACCAAAGTTTAGTTATAATTTATGGTCTTGCGACATGCGTTACATAAAAAAATAAGCGAAACAATGGCAGTCGGAAAAAAAGGCCTACCAACCCATTTCCGGCGTTAGAAACCAGAAACCTTTCAAACAGCTAATCAACATTTGTAACCCCCCGTCTACGAACTGCTCTACAAAACTATCCACCACCAGGACGTGTGTCAAGCTGTGCGCAGCATCCGCAGGACTTGGGCAGTAGCACAGTTTTTATGGTTATTATTTTTGTAATCCGTGTTGTAAATTTGGCACTGATCCTGCACGGATCTGCGCAATAGCTGCTAAGAATTTTTTGGCTTTCATTTGATGTATTTGAATACCAAATGAAAATTCTTTTTTTTTTTTGGAGACTGCGCGTCAATAAGCCAGCTTAAGACCAACACCAGCTCAAGAGCTCAAGGCGTTGGCCTTGACACCCCAAGAGCAGAACATGGTTTGCCAAAAGTAAATAGTCTTTTCTTTTTTTTCACACGCATCGAGGGTTGTTGGTTGCATTTTTTTTTAACCCTCGTAGTATTTGCCGCCCTTGATCGATCATCTATTTTAATTAGCAACAGCTTGTCGATTGCATATACTCCCATTCACAAACTATCAATTTCAAAGAGCTATCCATATCGAGCACTTTGTTCGGGTTGTTAGTATTTACATAAGCCAAAATCATATGTGACGAATCTGAAGTGTCGATTCCATGCAGTGAACGGCAGTATCATCAAGTTCTTTAACTTCATCATCATCATCATCATCTGTGCCGAAGACGCACACGCCGCACTCGATGGAGTGTTTGTCATACCAGTATTAAGGGGCGTGTCATTCAGCATACTTGGAGACACTGAAAGACACTTTGGTTATGGTTTGTCAGTTGCAGTTTCTAACTTTCAAGCATGGAAAATTTCCATCTAAGGTACTCTAGCCATGACAGCTGAACAGCTTGAGCTGCATTTGATAAATGTGCTTCAATACACTTGGAGAAATAAATCTAAATATTTTTATAAATAACAGAGAAAAATGCATATGTATACACAGCATTTTGATTTAAGGAAAGGTTTATATTTCGGTAGTAGTTTTTAATAAAACATGATTTCAATATGCTTACCTTACGGAAAGTTCGTAGAAATTAAGGTTTTTTTAATGAAAATATATGATTTTAGTAAGCATGATCCAAGAAACTGAAATAAAAGAAAATAAGTATGCAAATATAAGCTTGCTCATTCAAGATTTTCATTCCTTATACCCATCGAGAGTGGAGGTGGGGGAATGGGAAATTCCTCCAGGACCCGAAGTTTTCTCAGGGGCCCGGTGTAATTACTGTCGTACTTACAGAACACAATGATTCAAGCTAAAAGTGTAATAGAGGGGCCGGTACATTTTCCCCCCGGTCCCGTATTTTCTCTCTACGGCATATACATATAAAAAACTAAGGGGATCTGCCATCTGCGTGCTTGGCATGCGTATTCCTCTAAGGCTTTCTATATTAATTTCAAAACATGCCGATTTTATTATCCCTTGTTCTTTCCTCAATTTCGACAAAGTTTATGTGATTGGGAATGCTCCAATTGTGTCTGTCTACTTACCCCATACCGCACAGTTCACCAATCGAATTCATTCCTGCTCATACTTAGTGTAATCGGTATGCAACTGCAATTTGAACTTGAGATGTTTAAATTTAAGCCATCTTATGGATGACATTTCCAAAAGGTCAAAAAATTTGATATATTTTATTCTACATGACTTCACATGCCGACATCAGTAACTGTAGCTTCTTCACAACAAGTTTGAGAAATATCTTATTCACAGCTCCTGAATTTCCCATCGAATTTTAAAAAATCTTGCGTTCACGTAAGTTTAATGTGTGACGTCATAAACCTTCCTTTGCACCTTCGGTAGAGAGTATAAAAATATCTTACTAAAGATCTATGGGGTTAAGTTCGTTAGGCTGCTCGTCTGAGGCCAATACCACCCAGAGACCCTGTGCTCAATTGTAATGCTTAATTTCACGGATAGAAGAAGCTAGACGCTGTTGAGTGGCTTACCTAGTGGGTGCTCTTCCTACGTCTTAATTGCTCTCCTAACAAAACCACTTTGAGGATCCGATGAAAAGTGCCAGATTCACTGGTTGATCTGATTGAGCAGATCTTCGAAGATGTGTTTTCCCAGATGTTGCGGGCAACTTTTAAGAAGTATCGCATTAGCAGGGTTGCATGCTTTCTATTTTTTCCTCATTTCCGCAGTTACGATAGAAGTCATGATGGTGGACTTCTGTCACTATCCTGATGCTGTTCTTGTAAGAGCGGAGAAGTTCAGAAGCTCGCTTTGTATCGTACCTTGGCCAGAGTGCTCGGTAGTTGCAGTAACCGAACGCAGCACTTCAATCTCGCTTGGCTCTGACTCTCATTGTTACTTAGAGTATGACATCTTAGCCCTCCAGGCCAGAAGCCTGCCTCAAGGCAGAGGGTTGAGCAATCTATAAATATACGTAACCACAAGAGTCATTGGTAGCACTAATCCGATCCCGGCGCACTTGTCCGCCTACAACATTCCCGGAAACCAGAGTCTCCATGATGCCCATGATGATTCAATGACATTGGATACGCTTTAACGTCCCCTCCGTGTTACGCATAAGCTTACTTATCGTGGTGTGTAATGACAAAGCCTTGATAGCAGCTTGGCTGTTGACCAGAATATAATATGTACCTTGAGCTTTCGTTCAATATCAGTGCTTCCACTTTCAAACTGCCTGAAATACGCTGCACCAGTTGGAATGACGTAATAAAGGCTACGTCTTCGAGACGTCTGAGTACATCGTTGTTAGCTCGGTCTCCCTTATGGGACTATCTTGCTTTCAATCTCCATAAGACCATGACAAACTTATCTTTCAATTTTTAAGCTGTTGAGTAGTAGGGGTGCATGGAGTCCAGCCACGTTTCTGCAGAAAAACGCTGCTCCTGTGGGGAAGGCGGAATGGAAGCTGCGTTTTTAATAAGTCTGAGTAGATCGTTAGCTCGGTCTCCCTGATCATGGTCTTCCAGAAAAAAAGGAGATGGAAAGCGAAAATCTCCTGTTCTCCAGAAAAGAGGAGATGGAAAACTGAAGACTCTCGCCATCCATCTCCAGCTCATAGGTGGAACGATAAGTTCCTCATGGTCTTCCAGAAAAGAGGATATGGAAAACTGAAGACTCTCGCCATCCATCTCCTCTTTTCTGGAAGACCATGAGGAACTTATCGTTCCACCTATGAGCTGCAAACCAGTAGGGGTGATCGGTGTTCAGCTGCGTTTCTCCAGAAATACGTTATACCAGTTGGGAGAACGAAATATTAGTGAAAGTTGTGTCTTCGAGACGTCTGTGTAGATCGTCAGCTCTATCTGCCTGATGGGATGATGATGTTTCCCGTTTTAATGTCCTCTTTAATGTAAGATCGTGGCGAACGTATAATTTCAGCTCCAAGCTGTGGAGCAGTAGGTGTACTGGGAGTCTAGCTGCGTTTCTCCAGAAATACGTTGTACCAGCTGGGAAAACGAAGTGAAAGCTGCATCTTCGGGAAGTCTCCCTGATGTAAGTGTGTAGCGTTCAGTCACCTTTTTCCTCGTTCCACTTCTGAGATTTAGAGCAGTGGGGGCCCAAGGAGTCTAGCTGTCGCAAACTTCAAGAAAATTACCCACCGGTCCAGATTTAGAATTACATTCAGGGCTGCCAGTGGTGTAGATCGCTAGGATCCAGTAATGCGTAGACCGACTGCTCTTTGTACCTAAATTAAAAGAACGTTTTTTTGGAATTCGGAGATCAACGCTCCTAAGGATAGGTCTGACGGCTACCTTGTATAAACAGTGCATGATATAGGCAGTCCCCATCTCCTACAAAAGGATTCGTTTTTTAAAATTAAACCATTGTTTTGTCGAAGTTTCTTCGATTAGAATTCAGAGTCAAGAAGCACATCCCAACTGTAGTCCACCAGTGCTGGAAAAACATCAATGTTTTTAATGCTTCTAACTGGAAAACATCGATTTATCCATATATCGAAGTTTAAATTAGGTCAAGATAGGGAATGCATTTTATCTTAATTATCTGCAAATTAAATGTCCAAATATTTTCTCGCTTTACAATAAAAAAATCAATCGTTGTACCCATTACATTTTTTTGCTTCCCCTCGCGAAAAGTTTTGAAACTTGAAGTGATTTCTATTTTCGAAATTTGATTGAGCTAACGATCAAGTCAAAAAGGAGAGAATTCGAATGAAGGAGTGTTCGATTTGTGTAACTTAACTGGTTTTGCCGGGAAGTCTCAGATTGCTTTTTTAAATAGTCCATTGAGCACACAAGAACCTAACTCCACATGCATTTCTCTCAGTGCACATATCGGCTATAACTTTTGGAGTTACACAATCGTGCACCACAGGAAGCTGAGCTCTCGTTAGGCATTACATAGTTGGGTTTTTTCAGTTCTTGTCAGTTCTTTTTAAGCAATACTTGGGCAATGATTCATCATCACTGAATGCAGCACTTTCATTATGTGCGTATGAGTGCTATGAATGGGTATGGGTATTTGAGTATTTGTGAGTTCACAATAGGTGCTTAAGGGATTATCCTGCATTTCATCATGTTTTGAGGCGTCTTTAGATGTTTTTCGTGTTTTTTCTTTTTTTAGTTTTTGATGTATGACGAGTTTTTAAAAGTTTCCAATTTGAAATGCATTGTAAAAATTATTGATTAATTTACGCTCGTTTTCGGTTTTTAATTAATTTGTGTATCGTATATGAGTTTTGTGGTTTACCAATTTGTTTGCTTGTATGTTTTGTTGTTACTAAAATAACAAAATGGTATTTTATGCAGAGGATGGACCAAAAGACCACGTCTAGGGGTTGCAGTAACTGTCTGTAACTGTTGCTGCCTGTGTTATTGCATTTTGTAAAGTAAACAAGCCAAGTGCTGCCACCCGTTGCCACCCACTAATTACATACAGATAGATGCACTCACACACGTATCTCATTTAAAGCAGCAGTGACGTAGATAGCTTTCTGAGAGTGGGAACAGCTACAGTAAGTATGTAGCAATTGTTGTTTTTAACGACTTTGGAGCAAGTAAGTAACTTTATCTGCGGCTACACTTATGATAGACTCTACCCCCTTAGTTACGCCTCTGCTCCGTATAGAGCAAACTCTAGGCAGCTGCACATTGCGCACATTATGCAAATATTTACTTTGCGTTGATGAGGCTGATGAACAGGATGCGGCACGTTGGCAACAACTACGACTAAAACGACAACGACAGCGACAACTCTGGCTATGACGTTGCGACAAAGTTGAGGACATTGATGAAGCTACTCTCAGTCTTTTTGCGAAACGGAGGGGGCGTTAACGCACAGAAAGGGTGCAGTTGAAAGCAAAAGAAAAAAGTGCTGCACAAATAATGTCATACGGCTGCCTCATTTGCTCTGCACACAACCCTGGTAAAAAATAAAAGCAAAGGCGCAACCCTCTCAACCTGCTGAGCCAGGACATTTTCCCTTTTCCTTTTCCTTTTTTGCATTTTTCAGTTTCAACCTGATGTTAGCATAAATTTCAAAATTAAAATACGTTTTGGCGACATATGGGCGCGGGCGTGCCGAAGTATCTTCATTGTGTTTTTGGACAGCAGCTCTATTCAAAAAGTAATTATTTCAAGCAAAGACGTTCTGCTACGTCGGTCTAGGGGTTGGAGGGCAGTACGCATTGGGCGTCTATAGTGCGGCTTTGTTGCAGCTGTCACTTTGACATTAGCTGGAAATACCTTTTGGGCCAGCATTTCAATCAGAGTACGTCCTTCGGACAGCGAATTGCGCTGTTTACAACTACAATAATTATAAAATTTTCCTTTTGTTGTAATTGTTAAATGTTAAATAAATCAATGTCACAGTTTTTCGATTGCATTGTCTGTACGGCGCATTGTACTATGTATTGGATGACTTTGGGTGCGCTTATAAAAGGGAGTTTCCTGAAGTGGTTTCCCTGCGCTTTTTGTTTCGACTTAATTGCTTGTTAAGAGCAAAATGTGCTGAGATCGCTTATGGCAGTCATCATATCTGTTGTTGTTGTTGCTGTTATACCCTGCAAGTTGGGCAAAAGGGTATATATGCACTAAGCATAATGTTTTTTGTGTAATAAGGAACTTTATACCAAAATTATTATCATTAAAAAAGAATTAAGTATTTTTATTACAGAATTTTATTTATTTTTTTAATATAAAAGGCAAGCAATATATTTTTATTAAAATTGTATCATCACATTATATCATTTAATGCACACAATTGAAAGGTTGTTTTTCATTAGACGAAAAATAAGTATGTATGTAGCCTTAAAAAAAAATTAAATAAATAAAAATAAATAATTTTAAAAATAATAATAGTTTTCATTAAATTTTTTTGTAGCATTATTTTAACCTTATTGATTTTGTTAATATTTAAACTATGAGACAAAGAGCCTATAAGGAGTTTAAAAAATATAAAATATATTTAAATATTCAAGAATTTTGAAACATTTTTTAAACTATTCGATTGCGTTAATAATTATGTCATCAACAGCCTAATAGGAGATTAAAAAATCTTATTAAATATGGTCTAAAAGTATCAAAAAACTTAAAATTAAAGTTACGATTTTACGTAATTTTTTTTTTTTAAACTAATTGATTTTTTTTTATATTTAAATTTAAATATATTGAAATAAATAAAAATTAAATTTAAAATTTTTCGTTTACATTTTTTGTACACTTTTTAAACTTATTGATTTTGTTAATATTTTAACTATGGGACCCTTTAGGATTTGAAAAAATATTATTAAATATATTTAATACCATAATATTTATTTAGTATAAATAAAAAATAAAATAAAAGTTGAGGTTTTCCATTTCATCTTTTTTATCTTTTTACCCTCATTGATTTCGTTCGTATTTTACCTGTGGGATAAAAATCCTGTTGGGAGTTTTAAAAAATTCAAAAGTATAAAAAATTGAGTTACAAAATTCAAGATATATAAAAAAAATAAAATGAAAGTTGAGATATTTTTAAAGAAAAGTAAGGTTTAAAAAAAATGAATTTTTGTTGTAAATGAAATAGCAAAAAATGTTAAAAAAAAACGTTAAATGAAATAAAAAGTGATTTACGTTATTTTTAAGTAAGCCATAATTTATTTAATTACAAATTTTTTTTTTTCAATTTATGAAACGCAAGTTAAAATAAAAAAAGTAACGAGTATTATTAGGAAAATGTTGTTTAAAAAAAAAATTTGTAATAAACCTTTTTGATAATTAAGATATCGGAAAAAACAGTTTAAAAATATTTAGGAGATTATTCAAAATTAAATAAAAAGTTCAAAGCACTTTTTTTTAAATTAATTCGATTATGAACCAATATGTATCATTAGTAAAATTAAAATTAAGATTTTTTAAAGAAATTTAAAAAAAAAAATTTAATAGAAAAAAATAAATTTAAAAAAAAAAGTTAATTGTATGAAAAGTGAAACCCGTTTTTTTAGTAAGAATTATATTTAAAAATAAAAATCTTCAGGAAATTTTTTTTTTTAATTTATGAATTACTCTGCAGCAGTAATTTTTAAAGATCTTTGGCTGCACTTTGACCTTTTTAACTTCCTTTGCCTAGAAAACCAAATAAAAACTAGAAAATTTCTGATTAATTTGATAAAAAGTTATGCTTAAAATGCATCAAAAATATTTAGTAGATTATTCGCAATTAAATTTATTTTCAAATTAATTCGATTATGAATCAATCTGCATTATTAGTCAAATTAATTAAATTTAAATTAAAGTTAAGAATTTTTCTTAAGAAAAAGTAAAGGTTAAACAAAAATAATTTGATATTAACCAAATTAATTAAATTAAATAGAAAGAAACACGTTAAATTAAATAAAAAGTGTGACCCGTTTTTTTTTTGTAGTGTAAGCCCAAACAATTATCTAATTTATGAATTATAAAAATTGTTTGCACTTTATGGGCTGCCGCCTACCAGTCTCTGGCAAAACGAGAGTACAGAGTATATTACAGTCGGCATGTCCCGGATCACTTTTTTTATTTTGATTGTGCAATTAATGACGCAGCTAAGCTACTGCAACTGGATCCCATTCCTAAGATATAAATTTGCCTCGCAGGCAATTTGCATTCAAAGAGTAAGAAGTATTGACTCTTTTACGAATTTCCATTTTTATTCAAAACACATATGCAACTTATAACATATGCATGATATATTTGTCTAGATTTGCAATTTGGCAACTTTCTTTGTACTTCGAAGTATCTCCCTTGGCTGGCAATCAATTAGATGTCAAATTTATTTCGACCACATAACAATGGAGCAGGCAGCTTCATTAAATATGAATTTTCTCAGCTAAAAGCTACAGTAAATTGCACTCAGAGTCTAGGACAACATGCTGTTTTTCCTTACAACTTATGACATGTCCTGGTTGCTCCAATTCCGAACTTTCTTTATATTCTGTTTGTAACTGCAACTCACTCTTACTCTTTGCCTTTCCTGGCTTTCCTTCACACTTTGCATAGTCAGACATTTTACAATTTTTGCAATTGCTTGTATAAGCAAAAAATAAAATAAAATGAAATTTCAGAGTAGACGAAGCTTAAATACTCTTACTAAATTGATGAGCTTCAGATTTCTTAGGATTGACAATAAAAAAAAAATTGCCTCGAGGCCCCAAGCGTGCGTTAAAGCACGTTTTACTTATCATTTGTGTATTTTCGCATTTTTAAATTTTTTTCTTAATTTCTTTATTTTATCTATTTTTGGGAATTCCCTTCTGGCGTTAGAAATCATTTCTGCTGCGTAATAATGCGTGCAGCAGTCATATGAAGTTGAAAATTTTTGCAAAATAGCAAAAAACACTTTTTCCTAAAAAGTTGTGTACAAAAAAAAACCAAAAAAATTTCCTTTGTTTCTTGTTGTGAAAAAAAAATTTTATTATGTTGCTGAAAGTGTTGTTTTTCATAAAAAACTGTAGTTTTGGAAAAAAACCTTTTTATTTGCTTGTCAAAGCTAATCCACTATGAGGCACGCTTGGGACAACTAGACAACAAAATTTTTTTTGGTAGGCACCAATTGTGGTTTTTTTGAATAGCGTAATTATACGAAAACATAACTTAAACAGTCATGAATCGTCAAAAACACATCATTATCGGATATTGAAAATCGGCAATTTTTGAAAACGATGAGTTTTGGTGAAGATACTGATAAAGAAGGAAACGGACTGGAGCGTTTTGATGTATATGCACATTACGAGTCCAATCTGGAGATAAATGAAGGTACTAAACAGATAGTTCATAGAGTTGTAAACTAATCTGAGTCAGTTTTGGAGTCTGAAGTGATTTGGAGCCCATGCGGGAGTTCCACTTCGATACATTTTTTGTCTCCAGACAATTTATCTCCTTTACTAACAAACCGGACAAGTCCGTTATCCTCTTACAAGCCCGGAAGATCACTGCTGAGCCTAACAAACTCATCAACATCAGAAAAGCTATATATATTTATTATATGCTTTGGTAATTTTTATACATAACTTGCACTGCTTGCTTACCTAAGATCCCGTGGAATTCATTCCTGGGGTACCATTCGCCTTAATCGAATTCCGAGGTATGATCCAAAAGAAAAACTTAGAGGATGTCTATGGAATTCTGTGCTATCGTGACTGGTGTTCCTCATCAGTTTGGAATGATAACACATCTGTCTGAACCTGTAAATCCACCTACTTAGGCACAAAGCCTTTTGGTAACCATATAACACCGAAATCAGAAAGAGCCGTTATTGACACATAATAGCAATATGGGTGCCGTTGATTTCATGGATGGATCTTTTGGAAGGTAGCAAATTCCTCTGAAGGTCAAAAAGAACACAAACCTTTTATTCCTGCATTTGATGGACATAGCGACATGCAATTAAAGCCTAAGGACAAGCAAACATTTTTTTTTTTTTTTTAATTTTGTATTTTTTTTTTTAACAAAATTAACACAAAAATATTTTTTTAAAAAAAAAAAAATTTCGTATCCGGAGGGTTAAGTATTTATGACGTCATACGCATCTTATCATAAATAAAAAAAAATCCTCTCGAAAATAATTTAATCTCCCATTAATAATTCTTTTTTATTCACAGGGTCTCAAAACACCAATCGGTTGTCCAACGTTGTTTTTTTAATAGGATTTTGGAATCGTTGAATCGGTTTTTTCCACTGTATTTGAAAATTCAAAAAGGAGAATTCCAATATATTAATATTTTTAAAATGTAGAATGTTTTAAAATGTTGAAGTGTAGTTGCTTTTGAGAAGAAACCATCTATCGAAAGATTGTAGAAAATTACATCAGTGTTGCATTTATTGCTGCAATATGGCATGTTCAACAGTCGAGTGTTACCAACCCAATCAACAAACCTATATACAATGAAATTGCAAATGAACAGTAGGCAGTATATACACAAACTTACACATACACTCACTTCAAGTATTAAATAATTTGGTGCCATTGTGTTGACAACCCTGGCGATGTCTCACTTGGACCCAGAGTGAGAGACCGCTTGCACTTCTCTGCATGATTTCAAATTATTTCTTCATTTTGTGCACAAATATGCCAAAAAAAATAACAACTACAACAATAACAACTGACAACAGACTCGGGAAATTGGCACAAGGCATCGTCTGCATTACACTGTGCAACAAATTTGGAAACATTTCTTTTGCTGCAAGGATGATTCTTATTGTGGGTGATAGTGCTGGGTGAGCATAGTAAATTTGTAAAATGATTTTTCGTTTAGAGGTCACAATTTGTTTAAGGTTCCTTAAATGCTTTTTTTTTATTTTTTAGGTAGTCTTATAATTTTGATAACCAAGATATTATTGGAAATAAAGAAAATTTAATTCTTTTCATGAAACAGTTTCATATAAATCCTCAAGCTTAGGTGTACTAAAATTTTACTTATAAAATTTAGAAAACAAATTTTAAAGAAAAAAACTTGATATCAAAATTAAAAATATTCTCAAAATTTTAAAAGTAAAAAAAAATTAGAAAAACATAAAAACTGAATAACTAGATTATGCTCTTGGATCATTTTTATGTAGATCTTAAGGCGTAATATTTTGAAATAAATGTCTATAAAAAAAAAATTTCAAATCAAAACTAAAACTATTTTAAAATTTTATAGCTAAAAAAAAACATAATTTTCAAATCAAAACTAAAACTATTTGCAAAATTTTATAGGTACAAAAAAAAAAAACTATCCATAATTTTCGACAAAAAAAATGAATTATTTCTTCTCGGACTCGTACCAACGTGTGATAAAATTATGCTTATAAAATTTAGAAAACAAATTTAAATAAAATAATTTTATATAGAATATTTTCAACATTTTTGTAAGCAAAAAAAATCTTTAAAAAAAAAAAAAAAAATAATAAATTAGATTATGTTCTTGGACCATTTTTATATAGATCTTTAGGCGTTATCACATCTTCCTCAAAAAATTTTGAAAAACAAAATTGTATTTAAAAAAAAAAAAAAAAACTAAAATGATATCTAAAACTATTTAAAAAAAAGGTGAATGTTAAAATCGCGCCAACTTTGAAGTACACTTAACCATCAAACCATCATCTTTATACAAAATAGTATTTTCTGAAGCTCGAACCAACGATTTCAAGTTTTAAGTCACGAAGCTACTAACTCAGCTCAAGATTTGCATAAACTTTTTTTTATTTCTGCCTACTCGTCTCTATCTTGAGGAGTATTTAAGACTTTGTGATTGTTTATGAGCCGCGGAGAACCTGCTATATTTTTAAGAGTTACAGATTGGTATTTTTGCCAACCGTACCCCAGACTATAGTAGTATACGTTCACACTGGCTTGAAAACTGCCTTATACTTATTATTTAGCCGTGCTTTATTTTCTAGCCTGAGTTGCAAACGAGGTCGTCCTCAAAGTGAAATTTTTGCCGTAAAAACGATTCAAAACGATTCCAATTACCATCCCAAACTGAATAACCGCCATCTCAATTGAATTATTTCGAGCAACAGATGGATGGAAAATTTCGAACAGTAACTCAAAAATTTACGGGCACTCGAAAAAAAATCGAATTTGAAATTCGTTTCGAATTCTGGTCTCAATGCTGTTAATACTAAATTGGGAAGTACTACGTGTTTATCAAACATAGCCCCATCTGGTTCCATAGTGGATTCCATGGTCTCTCTGATCAGTCCTTTTGTATACATATTATTATTACATTATATTACATATTATATGAAGATTCCAATAATTGCGTCAATTCGTGAAAAGATTCAAAAAATGAAGCGTTATTCCGGCTGCTACCAGATAAAGTAATGGCAAGTAATGGACATTATATTGAATAAAATAAAGTTCATTGCTCTATCAAAATTTTGTATGGAGAACTGGGGAAACTTTTTTGTGCTCCCATCATGTTGCGATTATCTTCACACTTACACTGATGGTTGTTATTAATCGATAAATTTTTTTATTTCACATATTTAACCCATGAAGTACAACGGGTTAAAATTTATTCGGGCTTGGTAATAGGAACAAATTTACTAGATCAGCCTGCACATAAAATGAGCCCAAAATTCAAGTTTGATTCTGCTAGCTAATGTTTTTTTGTTATTCTTCTAATTTTGAAGCGTTTTCGGCATCTTCTTCTCTATGTTGCATACATTTTTTATCCCTATCGTACAGATCCTTTAGCGAAGGGTCTCCGGCATCTCCGTCTATATGCTGCATACATTTGTACAAACTTAATATAACACTTACTTGAAGGTAGGGGTTATAGTAATCCAAGGAAATAAAATTAAGTTATTCGGCCGTGCTCCGGAAAACGAATCCGAACATTTTATTTGGATTCGTTTGGAAACCGAATCTTTGATGCTCCCAATTCCACCAAACCGAATTTTTCATGTGGTTTGAAACCGAATGATTCGTTGCATTTGGAATTAACACGAATCGGCAAAAAAGGTTTAAAAAAGCACTTATTTTATGATGAAATAATTTTTAAAATATTCTTAGATTATATTTATGCCAACTTTAAGGTAGATATTCATTGGCAAATTTTATTTTTCTGACTCAACCCAAAAATTAGCAGGAGAATTTATTGAAAAAATTCGGGAATTTTACGAATTTATCGAAAATATAAAGTGAAGTTATCGACAAAAAATTCGTTTTCCGGAGCACGCAAAACCGAATACGAATAAAATTATACGGTTTGGATTTTTCCTTTTTCGGAGCAAGGCTGATTGTATTCTTTTTACAGCGATATATTACACTAGTTTACACGAAAAATGAACCTTCCTAAAAAAGTGTTTTTTAGGGTAATTTTAGGTCGAGAAACACGAAAATGGCAACCTTCTTTTTCTTAAGCACCGTTTTCGAGATATTTTCGAAAAACATGTTTTTGGGCACTTTTTTCAGTTATTCCTTAATTTTGTATCGACATAAACGCCATAATTAGATCAAATGGTACTGATGTTCTCTTTCCAGTGATATATAATATGTACAGATTAAGTAAAAATTATCGAAGTTACAGATCATTTTTTAAAATTACAAATTTTTGGTGTGCTTGTTATTAACGAGAAAAAGTGTTTGAAAATTATGTTAAGCTTTAGGCTGAACGGGAACATTTCGAGTCTAAGATCTTCGAAATCGGATAGCAACTGTAGATGTTATGGAACCAGGAACGAAAAATCACGACTACTGCTGCATACGAATTCGTGAAGACGAAGAAGATTGGAACTTCCATAGCATCTACAGTTCTTACCCGATTTTAAAGATCTTACACTCGAAATGTTCGTAAAAGAAGTCTCTTTCAGCTTGAAGCTTAACATTATTTGTAAAAGTTTTTTTCGTTAAGAAAAAGCATTCCGAAAATGTGTAATTTTGAAAAATGGTCATAAATGACCTGTAACTTCGATAATTTTTACTTAATCTGTACATATTATATATCACTGGAAAGCGCACATCAATACCTTTCGATCTAATCACGTCGTTTATGTCGATAGAAAATTTTGTTCACAAGATATTGACGAATAACTGAAAAAAGTGGCCAAAAACATGTTTTCGAAAAAATCTCGAAAACGGTGCTTAAGAACAAAAAGGTTGCCATTTTCGTATTTCTCGACCCCAAATTACCCTAAAAAACACTTTTTTAAGAAGGTTCACTCGATGACCCTTAAATTTGTAAACTAGTGTTATTAATCATCATCGAATCGGTATGTTTAAAGATATAGTTAAAAATTGAAGACTACCTAAAATAAACATTTAATAGTATTTTACAAAAAATAATGCCCCTGACAGACAAATCCCTGTATGGGATGAAGGAACAAGCTATAATATAAAATAAACATAAATTTCAGTTAATAATTTATTTTTTCCAACGATAACTTTTTATCACTGTATACAGAAGTTTAAGATTATCTAAAAAACAGGAGTTAAAAAAAAGTCTTACTCAAGCAGTAAAAAAATGAGTTAAAGGAATGTCTTGCCTCTGAAATCCAAATACTTAAATGTATTCGAGCACTATCATCCACAGCTGGAATCATCCAACCACCAATTTGACTGTTGCACAGTGTAATTTGCATTTGATTCTTTTTAGTGTATACTGCTCTCATACTCACGCCAACCCACTCACTCTCTCTCTTTCTCTCTCTTACTTCCACTTCCTCTCTTGAGCCCTTTCCTGTTTGTTGTCAGTGCAGCGGTCTGCATGTTTGCATGCTCTGACAAAGGGATAATAATGATGCTGTTGCTGGAACTAACATCAGACTGTATCTAGGATTATCTATCTATATATGTATGTATGTACATATGTAATGCATGTACATAAAATACTCATATATGTATTTTTTCTTTATATTCTCCATTTGGCACAAAATAAACAACGTAATTGCAAGTTTGTGTGGGCGACAAAATATTTCAAATACTTGTAATCTTAGGAACTACTACTGGATGCATCTTGTTCCCTAGTTTTTGTTAGACTTGGCGCCAAACTGGCAGTAGAAAACAGCAACAACAACAAAAAAAACGAATCTCTCTAAGAAACAGCTAAGATACACGGTACTAGCTAGAGACACCATAAATGTCATTGGCTTTATGGTCGTGCCCTTTGACTGACTGCATCAAAGAGCAGATAGCCAGCCACATATGAAATTTATTGCGTGTGGCACGCGGTGTATTCTTCGAAAAACACGGGCTGTATGAAATAAATGGCAGACCCGGTATATAGGAACACATGTTGCATGTATTTAGTACCTTCTTGGTTCTGCTTATGGTTGCTGGTCATATGGTAACCAACTTGATGTAACTGCAAACGAATGTATGGCCGCCCGTTGTCAGAGAGACTTGGATGCCGGGTGTCACCAACGACGCCTTGGGTATGGCTGACTTTATGACTCGTTTTGTTTACTTCATAATTTTGTTTGCAATGATTTTTATTTTTTTTTTATTTTGGAATGCCCTTAAAGGGGTATATTTGTTTTGGTATATAGCACAATATACCATTTATTTTTATGCAAAGTTTTAGTATTTATACTTGACATGTACTCTGGAGCAAATTTTAGCAGAACAGTCCAACTTTCCAAAGTTCGTTAAGTACTGTATTTGAAAAAATTCGTACTCCTGCATTACGGGGAAGTTCGCACCTAGTAGCAGCAAAGATTTGTTAAACCACACCAATTATATTCTTACTCTAAAAAACTTCCAAAGTCATTGGTAGATATTGGCATCGAGAATTTTTGGTCTCTTTTAAAATTTGTGAATGTTGAAAATTGAATATTATAATTTTCTTTCTTAATTAAAGACTTTTATTTTAAAAAATTTTGTTCAAAATTGGATCCTTATTTCATATAGCTAACATACAAGATTGATGCAGTCAACTCTATTTCAAAGAAACACGAAAAGTGGAGCTTCTGTTTCTTGAACCATTAAATTTTGCTTCTATATCGTCAAAATCTAGGCGTTCATACTCATTTTTTAAAAAAAATTCACTTATGCTAGAAAAGGCTTATAATTCACAAATGCTTAAAGCAACTGTTGCCTTAAGCCAAAAGCATTTACAAATAAATTATTTTTACTATTTATTTTAAAATTTTTTTATTTGTATTTTGATTTAGAGAATTTCGAAAAACTACATTCGTCTAACATATACATAGTTTTACTTCCTTTATAAAAGTTACAATACTTATTTTTTATTTATTTGATTTAACAAATTAAATCTAGTATTTAATACTAAACTTAATATTAATTTAAAGAGCATTAGCTACTGGGACCTTGGCGATCGATTTTTTTTTTTAACTTTTTTTTTTGACATAGTGGACTTTTTTGTGGAAATGCTTTTGTATTATTCTGCTACTTCAACCAACTTAACGATGAAACATTTTTCCCCAGTGTTGGGTAACAAACATTTCAGTTCAGAACATTCTTTAAATTCTGTTTTAAAAACTTTAAAGAAACACAATTCGATAAAGATTAATTTTTATTTTAGTACACTATAGTTTTAAAAAATAGTAAAAACTTGGTGTTTTATAATGCCATGATTTCATCATAGTATACCTGTTTAAGCGTATACCAGCTTCGTTGCCCTCTGCTCAGCTTTCTCGAAATTTTAGCTCTTTTATTTTGAGGAAGCGAGGTCTTAACCTTTTCTTTTCTTACAGCCGCCTTATGACCGTTCTGGCATTTTACGAGCTTATAGTGGTTGCCCGTTTTTACAACATATCATTTTTTCTAGTATTTTTTTTTCTTAAATTTTTATTTATTTTTTTTTCATTTAGATTTTCTTCCGCCGGCATTTACTGTCACTTCTAAGGCGCTTGTTCCAGTCGTTGTTTTTGTTGGGCAATTAAACTGCAGTTTGTTGTAAGACATTTATGCTCAGATCTTGTTGAGTGATTTGTTGTGCATAACGAACTCAAGCTCTGTGTGGTTCGTTTTCTTATTTTTTTGAGTGTAGGAGTAGGCGTTGCTGATTTATGATACAATGCCTTGGCAACTTTGTTGATCAAGTTGTCAAGCTGCAACATGAGTTCCCCTTCACCCACAATATATGGCCACAACTAATCGAAATATTTGCCATAGACACTAAATACTCGAAAAGTCAACGCGCATGTACAAATTCAATTTGAATTGTTTGCAAATTTCATTTGCTACGCAGCAAGGCAGCTGTCGCTACAAGCTACCCCCTTACAGCACCCCTGCAATTGCAGCCAGAGTCCCGGCGCTACCTAAGAATATACACATAGAGAAAAACTCTATAACATTGTAACGAAAGCGAGCATGACCTTGTAATGAGAAAAGTGTATGTAGAACAGTGTAGATACTTAGAACAGTTTTAGTTCAAATAATCTGTCGTATGTATACAATAGTTTAATCAAGTTACTTAATCTAGATAAAGATGAACTGAATCAGATTATAGTGTCAAATAAGTCGGGACAGTGCCGGTTACTTCTCTCAAAAAGATGCACACAAATTTTTGTGCAACTCTTCAAGATATCTTCTTTATTAGGATCACATGAGTCTACGTATGAAATTTGGTGGTCCTAGTTTGGTTACTACAACGAAGTAAAATATTGGTACATTTTCTAGGGAAGGGTGTCAACATATTTTTCCTATAGTCTACTCTTAGACACAAGATAGCTTGTCGACCACCGCGTCTCTAAGTTTCTAACACATTTTTCTCTATGAATAACGACATTTAAATTTTTTTGAAAAAAGCAGTACGCCTTGGGCCCGTTAATAGTCAACACCGATCCTACTTTTATCTTAGCGAGAGATAGATCAACGAGATCTAGAATTCTGCCGAATTGTTCCTTTTTATAGGAACACTTTTTCTCACTAAAATAAAATTAAGAAAATCTGTCTACCAAATAAACGCTCCTGAAATTAGAATTTTACTCTCAACCAGTGGCGGAACCAAGGGGCGAGTGGGGGTTCCGTGTCCGGATATCCCTGCCCCAATAGTTGGAAAAATAGGTTGAAAGTCTTTTGCGAGCTCTGACATATTTACACTTCGAAGTGAAGAACCCCCGAAGACCAAATCCTAGATCCGCACCTGCTCTCAACAATACAATAATCGCTCCTTGCGAATTTTCGAAATCCCAAATCTAGCTCTGCCTAGAGACGGATATACAGATAAAAGACGATAACTGACGACATGGGAAAATTTCATGCTAGCAACATTTTTTTAATTTTTTTATCGTCCTAAGAATCTTAAGACCATTGAAAAATAAATCAGTTAAATAATTTATAGAACAACTATTTTCTTTGTTACTTACTTGAGTCTCACAAATTATGAGCTAATATATACCTAATTTCTTTATATGAAGTTTCTGGAAATTATTTCTGCGTCAAATAAATTTTCTTGGCATTAAGTGTTAAGCATCTCCAAGGTCAATGTCAGAAATCCTGCTTTTCGAGCAATCTTCAAAAAAGTTTCACAATAATTAAAAATTTTTCCTTTGGCTATATAACGTTAAGATGTACACTTAAAATTATTTTGCATATAAAACTATACCTTACTATATTCCAGTTGAAAAGATGATTAATCTAACTCTGTAAATTTAAATGGCTAGCTTTAACCAAAATTTAAAAATTATAAAAATAAAGTAAACTAGCTAGCTAAAAAAAAATAATTAAATTTTTTTTAAATAAATTGAATTGATTTAAAAATTAATCAAAGAACCTTCTAGACATTACGGGAACTTTGGAATTCAATAATTCGTTTCGCTTATTTTAATATACTTTCCCGTCACATCCATCTGACAAATTATAAGATCCTTCATCCTCCAGCCCATTCTACAGATTTTAGCGGTATCAGCAACTATATGTCTTCAAAATATATAATACTGGTGAACCAGGCAATCTTTGTTCTGCCCAAACGTTGGTTATCTTTCTATTGTTCTATTATTATTTTTTCTCCATTTACAAATTTTGTTCCATAATCATTTTTTTAAGTTAAAGTTCCATGCCCATCCATGTCAAAACCTACTTTTTGTGACGTAACGCCATAAGTAGTTTTTCTTGTATCTTTTTTTTCGATAGCACCAGTAAATAATGATTTTCATTGCACCGCACGCTTCAATACTATATTTTTAGACATTTAAATTTTTCCATGTTTTTCGATATTTTTGTACAAACGTAACGTCACGCTAAAAAATCTATAAGCCTTTATTTTTGACTCCAAAGAAAGGAAGCAAGAAAAGATTCCATGAAAAATTACGATACATTGGAAAAATTTCTTGTAAAAAAATATTTACATCATCAACTTACCGTAAAATTTATTTAGAATCAAATAACTATAGTAAAACCATTCTTATCGCATAATTTTTGTTTTTTTTTTTTAAAAATCACCAAAAATGCAAATTTCAATTAATTTATTTATTTACAATTTGCTTTATTTGTACGAATATTAAATAGAACATACTGAATCAGTGTTTAGGTATTATATCTTTACAACTGAAAAATTAAGATAATAAATTTATAAATGTAAAAGAGTTTGACTTGAAAATTTAATGCTAAGGAAAACAATGGCAAGAAAAAACTTTATTAGTTTTTTTTTTTAATAATATACAATCTGAGTAGCCCCATTTTTGTTTTGGGGAAATTTTAAATGCATCCAATTTTGATTTGTCCTGATTGTTACAAATTTCTTTACGATACGCATTTTTGTCTTAAGGCCCTTACGCAGTTGGAAAATTTTCGCACAAAATGACAAAACATCATATAAAAAAAAATTTTTTAAATGGTATATCCCAAATGGGAATGGGAAAGAGTCTAATACTGTCTTTGTAAATCTATAACTCGAGATGGGATCAAAATTTCAAATGGAATTTTTTTTTTATATGAAGTTATGTCATTCCGTGCCAAGTTTTTTGAACTGCGTATGGGCCTTTACGTAGAATGGTATAGACGAAAAAACTAGAACAACATAATCGGATGATCCCATCTCGAGTCAGTATTACACTCGTTTTTTAATATTTATATACAGCACATATCAAAGAACCTTTGAAAATTGCGGGAATCTCTGAAGCACGAAAAATTCTTGACCATTTCAAAATTTTTTTCCGAACCACAGAGTTCTCGAGAAATTTTCCAGATTCCATTTCTTAGTATATCAACTTAACATAATTCTAGTCCTTAGAGCCGTTTTTATTCCTATCGGAAAAAATCTCAAAATTTTTTTGACAGCATAGAAAAAATTATCAATTTCAAAAAAAATCCTAACATCCAAAATATGAATTTTACCCAAAAATGCATTTTCAATCATCTTTTCATCTTTTCTCTCTATTTACTTAACAAAACGAAAATATTCAAGTAGAAGTAAAAACAAAAGCAAAAATTTAACTACTTTTCTTTTGTTTCGTTTCAAAAACTCAATGACCCACCGGGATTTTTCTCGCAGTGTATGCATTTTGTCATGCAGCCGTAGCTGATCAACGAATTGGTCTGCCATGACGGAAATCCGGGTAATGCGCACGCTCGCCATATTTGCAGTTTGCCATTACCATGGCCATTGTTGTTGTTGTTGTTGCCATTTAGTTGTTGTACTTAGCATTGTTGTTGTTGTTGGAGTTGTTCGTTTCGCACTTGAGAGCATCTCCTTGGGACAAAGTATTGCGAATTAGTTGAGTTTTGCGTGTTTTAAGCCCCTATTTCACATGGCTGCATTGCGGATTATATGAAATAATGGCTCAGAAGTCCAGGTTTGCCCTTCAATGGACATTGATTGCGTGATTTCTAACCCACGTGAGCATGGGATTTATTAGTAAGGGTGGCTCAGAATTGCACTAATCATTAATCTGACCAACAATATTTAATCGTGCTTGTGAACTTTGCGTTTTTCGAAAACATTATTCAATTGCAAAAACATTAATGAAATGTGGGAATAAAAAAATTGCGAAGGATAACTTGGAAGAGTGGAAGTCGTAAAACTAATCACGAACCAAATTTTTCCATATAATGTTTTAAAAGCTTAAGTATTAATTTCCGCAGATATTGAAGTAGGTAATAGAATTAAATTGATTTTATATATAATAAAATTATTTGCTCGAAATGTTGCCTCAGTATAATATTTTTAGAATTGCAAATCTTTATGTAAAATGGTTTACGAAGGTGAATAAGCAATGGTGATGCTTTATTAAAATATCAACTTTTTATTGTGGATAAGGCTCACATGAGAGTTTTCCCAAATATTGGCCTATATAGCAAGGTGAATAATGGACAAATTTCGACCTCTGCGGCTTTTGTGGTATAGGTGTGAATATTGAAATTCTCTCACGGGAGATGGAGCAAGATATCGATAGTAATCAGCAAACAATACCTGCTTAAGCTATTACCAAAGAGTATATACTAAAGAGAGGCGTAAGAACGGCCGTTGGCGTTTGAATGCTATTAACATATTCTGAGCTAGAATAGCGGAATGTTAAAGTTGACTTTAACATTCCGGCATTCTGCTCAAAATGTTAGCTGGTTGGTGTTTGCATATGAGTAAAGAGGATGGAAAAAAACCGAGAGACGCTGTCGGCACTGCTCTAAGCTGTTAAGTTGTGCTGGCTACATTTGTTTTGGTGGAAACATGTGCATGTGTGTATGTGTATGGAACCGCTGCGTGTGCTTGGCATTGTGGATGTGTGCGGTGCATGGGGGGTGTTTTTCACCCACCGCATTTTGAGACGATATAAAGGGACAAATTGCGCCGACACAATCCGTTTAAACATATATGTTTGTATGTATGTACAATGTACATATGTATGTATATCTTTGATTCCAACATTGGACACACAATGTTAGTCAGTTTTAATTTTGTATAAAAGAAAAATTAAATTTAAAAAATATTTTTTTGTTGCTGCTGTTGATGTTGCTATTATTGCTAAAATAATTAAATTAAATAAATCAAATTTAATATTTGATTTAATATTTTATTAATAATAATATTAATATTATAATAATTATCACAACAATAGAAAATCTAATCCCTGTTTTTATAAATGCTATTTTTTACCATAGACACACAATGTTAGTCAAATCGACTAACATGATTTTTGCGTTTGTGTGAATAAATTGTTTGAAAATCGAAAAAAAACTAAAAGTGTATCTTATTCCTTTTTTTCTAAAGCATGAAGTTTGATATTCAATTAGTCAAATCGACTTATGCGATATTTAATTGTTTATAACTCTAATCCCAAATCGTTTAATGGAATGCAGATAATTGAATATAAAACTTAATGCATTAAAAAAGGCCCATTTTTGCAAAATCACAAAAAATTATGTTAGTCGGACTAACATTGTGTGGCTAGGTTTAAGCAAATCTTGTACCTTTTTTGGCAATAAAGCAAATCTTTGAAATTAAAAAACAAATTTTTATTGAATAAAACAATTTTAATTTGATTTATGTTTACAATATTTTTTTAATAATAATAATAATACAAACAATAATTATAAAATAAAACCATATTTCAAAATGTATTTTTTTTTTCATAAGGCTGTGGCGTTTGCTCAATAATAATATAATAATAATAATATAAAATAAATGATTATAATAATATAAACAATAATTATAAAATAAAAACAGAATCCAAATGTAATTTTTTTTGTTTAAGGCTGTGGCTTTTGTTCAGCTTGATGCTGCTGTTGTTGTTTAGCTAGTAGTTGTTTTTAAAATAGTTTACAAGAAATTATATTTTCATCATCAGCCAAATTTGTAAATTTTTAGCTTTCGACCATAACACAACACAGGCCGAGCCAATGCTTGCTTTTACTTAGTTAATAATTATTATTATTTATTAATTTAAATATATTATACAATAATATACTTAAGAACTACAGTACTAGCAACAGTGGTCTAATAACTTGCAGTTATTAATGACAACGCACTGACCAAAAGTCTGTTTGTTTTTTTTTCAGCTAAAAATGTCGTGTTGTGTTCGCATAATGCGAAACAGTTCAGCATACTAATGATAGCTAAATACTCTTCTTCGTATTTTTCGCCTCTTATGCATGCATTTGTTAGTGTAAAAGCAAACGCAATAGCAAAGTGTCATTACAGCCACATATTAGAAAAGGGTATGAATGCTCTGAAACGAAAAATTTACAAATTTGGCTGCGGCTGAATTTGTGAACATAGCCGAAAGCCAACAACGAAGCTTAGAGCCGAGTTCAATTGTAAGAACACGAGAATTGTATGGGCTATTTTTAGATTTTCCTTTTTAACTCTGCCCGCCCGCACACTTCTTAGAGAGTTTAAAACGTCTTTGGGCTGCCGGCCTTGGCTAATCATAATTTTTGACTTCTTTCTTTTTCGCTATTTAAATTAGTTTGCAATTTATTTTTTGCCATTTTTAAAATCAATATATAAGTCGAAAAAATGTACATAGTTAGTTCTCTCTGATATAAATGCAAGTACATAATATTATTTGTGTATGCACGCCGCAAAACCGTTCAACAGTATGCAAGTCGCTAGGAAAATACCCTTTTTGCTTTTTATGTATCCATTTGTTAGTGCGAAGGCAAACATGATTATAAAATGTCATACAAGTCAAATGCTTCGAAAGGGTATGAAAGTTCGAAAACTTAAAATTTAGAAACTTGGCTGATGCTGAAAATACGCAAATTGTGTCAAACGTTTGTTCTGCGAGAGAAAATCAGGCGCGCAACTTAAGCAAAGCAGCAACAATAAAAGCAAGCTGTACAACAACAGCTAGACCAACAAGAACAGCAGCAGTAACAAAAAAGCAGTTACAAAGCAAATAAAAAATTAACAGTTTTTAATTTTATTTATTTAATTCTATCATAATAATTTGTATTATATTTATTATTATTATACAATTATTATCAGTATTACACAAAATTGCAAATAAAAAAGTTAAAAAAAAAAATAAATGAAATAAAAATAAAACTATTTTTATTTAATTAAATAGTTTTAGTAATTGCCTCACTAATATTATGTGTCCAATGATTGTAATCTTATGTTAAAAATATGTATATACATATATACATATGTATGTATGTATGTGCACATGTATATTTATATCGTCTCAAAATTCTGTGGGTGAAAAACACCCCCCATGCACCGCACACATCCACAATGCCAAGCACACGCAGCGGTTCCATACACATACACACATGCACATGTTTCCACCAAAACAAATGTAGCCAGCACAACTTAACAGCTTAGAGCAGTGCCGACAGCGTCTCTCGGTTTTTTTCCATCCTCTTTACTCATATGCAAACACCAACCAGCTAACATTTTGAGCAGAATGCCGGAATGTTAAAGTCAACACCTAACATGAATTTAACATTCCGCTATTCTGGCTCAGAATATTATAGCGCGCAAACGTTAACGGCCGTTCTTACGCCTCTCTTTAATATATACTCTTTGCTATTACGATCTGAGCTCTAAAACTAACGATCATGTTAACCTTTTTTTTAAAAAAAATTAAGTCATAAATAGAGTAAACAAATCCCAATGGATATAGGGCATACAATTTTTATGAACTCTCATATCTTCGTATGTTCCATTATTGTTGCACAAAGCTAATAAATGCAACATTTTTCATTTTTTTAATAAATATTTTACGCATTTTTGTGTAATATTTTCTATTTTAAGAAATGCCAAAAATCATTTTAATATACTAAAATTTAATCTTCTTTGTGTACTAGTTTTGGTGGTTCATTGAAATTGAAATTTGATGCTACATATTTCTGTTCGAATATTCATTTTATATGCCACTTATCTATACATACATAACTAGCATGTAGTAGTATTCAATCATGTGGGTGAATATAAAATAAGCGGGATACGTTATAAATTAAAAACTTTGATTTAGCTGATTTTTTTATATATGCTAGTCCCCTCGCCAATACTCACCTCATAAATTTTTTTTTCAAAATATTAACTATTTTTCGAGTTATCGATAACAGATTATTTGAGAACATTTTTTTTTTCAATTTTATTTTTGAATTTTTTTATATTTTTAAAATTTGAATACTAAGTTATATTAAAATTTTAAATTAGTATTAAAACTTAAGAGTTATCAACTTAGAAATAAGAATAATTATTTTTTATGCGAGTTAATTCACTGAGCAGAACAAAGGAACAATAATAGTTGAATAGAACTTATTTTACTGACCTTGGACCTTAAATATCTTGAGACTCGGCCTTGATATTTGAAAAAATTTCCAACAAAATGTCAAATCCTTGTTTATTATTAAGCCCTAGGTACTATAAAGTGAAGAAGATGCGCCGTGTTAAAAAAAGCAGTTCTTTCCCAGTTACAGGACTTACCAAATTTTTTAATTTTTTTTTTTAAATGTAATCATATTTTTCCTCAAGCAAAAACCGCTTTTTAAAAACAAAGGTCACTAAAGAAGCTGCAATTTTAGTAATGATAGACAAATCGTCACGTAACGTAATGAGTTATGCTGTGTGTGTGTGTATTAACGAAGTACAGTGGAAAGCTGAGCCTTGGTAGAGTATTGGCCTAGAACTTTTTAAGTCGGTTTATATCACTGGTGCGATTTTTAGTCAAGCAAAAATTCGAGAGAAGTTGGGATCACTGTTAAATTTTTGATTACAAAAAAAAATATATATAAAAAATTAAAAGAATTTTTTTTGAAATTAAAATATTGGATTAGAATTAAAAATTTTGTATTAAGAAAATATTTTTATTTTTTTTTTAATTAAAAAAAAAGTTTTCACAATTGTGTTTAGAGTGAAATGATAGAAAAATCGTCACGTAACGTTATGCTCTGTGTGTGAACGAAGTACGGAGGAGTATTGCCCTAAAACTTTTTAAATCGGTTTTGTAAAGTAAATATTACGAGCGAAGTTAAGATCAGTTGTAATTTTTATATTTTATTATATTACAATTTGCTTTATTTGCCAATAAAATAATAATATTGCTTAAAGCTAGCTTTAATTTTTTAATTAAAAACAAAATATATAAAACATAAAAAGAATTTTTTTAGAAATTTAAATTTTGGATTAGAAATTAAAATTTTGTTTTAAGAATTTTTTTTTTTTTGTTGTGAAATAATGCAATGAGTTATGCAGTGTGTGTGTGTGTGGGAACAGACTACTGAGGGAAGCCGAGTCTTGACGAAGACTGAATCTTTAAGTCGAGACAATTTTTGAGAGAAGCTCAGATCACTTTTAAATTTTAAATAAAAAAATTTTTTTTTTTTTTAAATTAAAAAAATTAAATTTTGATTTTAAAAAATTAAACCAAATTAAAATGAAAAATTTTTCTTTTTATATAAAAATAGTTTTTTTAATAATTAATAGTAATATTAATATTATAATATTGGCACATATTTAAAAATCAAATCAATGAAGTCGAACTTAAAAGTGGTCCGCTTCACTTATTTTCATCGATTTATGTTGTATTTTAATTTAATTCAATATTTAATTTAATTAATTTAATTTATTATTTAAATTTATAATTTTAGAATAGTTCTTATTGAAATGAAACTTACAATTTTGGTCTTGAAAAAGGATAAGCTAAAGGACCAACGCTCCTAACTAGACTAATGAATTTCATATTTACAAAAATTTATTAAAGAATTTTTAAAACAAAATTTTTCAAAGTTTTGTCTTTTTTAAAAAAATTCTTACAATATCTTTAATCGTATACGATAACATATTGGATTATAGCCTTAGTATTTAGTATTAAGTAGACTGATTACCAATAAATAAAAAAAATAAAAAAAAAAAAATAAAAAAAAAAATTCGTATACGACTTATGACTCTTTCAAGAAAAGTCTCTGCTTATATTTAGTTATCGTTAACACACTTAAAAAATTCTTCCGTTTCACTTATATTGACCCATTTTGTATTCAAATATGTGTGTGTACTTCTCTATTTGAAGTGGTCTGCTTATCGCTATTGCTTCACAGCCAGAGCCAGAATAAAATCAAATTTACTGATAACCTTCACAAGTTGTGAAAATGAAATTAAATTTCATATTTTATTCCCTTTTTTTACGATTCTGGTTGCTTCATCAATTTTATTGAGTTACAAGTGTTGTAAAGTCTTTAGTTGTATGTAGTAAAAAAAAAATGATTGACATAGCCAGCTGTTGTTCCCACCAATGTCTTCCGCTGGAAACTGCTTGTAATTTGCAAAGTGTTGCGCAAATCTGACAGTTTGGAAAAGTCCCTGTTGAAAACATTAGCTCTACGAGAGCATGTAAGAGCCAATTGATTGATATTTGAGCTCGAGAAACAGGGATGCTCCGTCTCCTGCTGCTGCCCTTACGGCACTTCTATACTATTTACCAAAGTGATAAAATCGTAAGATTATGTTGTGATCGGGTAGCTGCACACAATGAGTCGATGTTGCATCATTTTTCACATCACGTGCCACACGCGCCCCGTTTGCAATGGAAAACGTAAAGCGTGCTGCAACCTCGTTCAACACCAAGGGCAAATTGCCATTTGGTGACATTCGTGGAACCCCTTAAATTTCCACAGAGTGTAGTTAGTTTCGAGGTCTCTGTACTATGGCCACTCTCACTCTTCCTGCTGTGGTCCAGAATTGTACCCTCTTGCAGCATTTCCGTTTTGGCTGGCAAATCTAATCACCAACGGGTGTCTACATGTTGCTATAGTTTTCAGTTTCGGTTAGCCAACTGAAACCATCGACTTTCCCCCTCAAAGGAAAATTCGACGACTATGTTGCCAAAGTTTGTCACTTGGCCAAAAAACTATGCAGCAGATTGTCCTGACTGTCTGCGGCAACTGTCTTTCATATTTTGATAACAACTAATCTCATTTTTGGCACTAATATTGAAAATTTATTTTTTAGTAATCACATGTAAAAACTTCGATATTTTTCGTAATAATAGTGTAGCAAATACTGCATTCCAAGACACATATTTTAAATTTTTTTCTAAGTAACTTCTAGAAGGACCGCCCTATGCTCCGAGTGACATACATTATGTATTAAATTTTTCTTTTTTACTGAGTGGTGATATGTACCGCATGTCAAGGAGTACAAAATAAACTTCTAGAAGGAATTGAGTAGAGATCCCTTTAACTTGATACTAAAATGATCCTGAGAATCGATTTAGCCATGTCCGTATTGCCTGTATCTCGGAGACTTAAAGAGCTGGGGCATGAAATTTATATATAAAATTTTCTACGCGGAGTGCCTAATGGCTTCCTTCTTAAACAAATTTGGAGAAATAGTAATTCATCGGCCGTGCTCCGGAAAACGAAAAACCAAAACGAACAATTTTATTCGGATTCGTTTTTGCGTGCTCTTATTTAGTCATATTTCCCTTACTCATTGTTGACACATGTAAGTAGATATTTAGAGCATTGACACACCAAAAGTGATATTTATTTTATTTTTATTTATTAAAGAGAAGGTTAAACAAATAAATTCTTAACCTACTACAAATTTAGGAGCACTTGCTGCAAGGCTTTCAGCTCGCCAAAAGTGATAATTAATACATTGTAGACATACAAATATTATTTTTTAACATAAAAATAAATTTTTTCGAAAAAATCAGTATTTCGTGTTTCCAAGTAGCAGTAAGGATCTTTATTAACTGTTGCTTGGTTGTAGGGGTTTCATCCTAACTTCAGATTTTAAAATCGATTCCCGATAGGGTTGATGTCAGGTGAATTTCCTGGCCAGTCGAGAGTATCCACTTTTTTCAACTAAAAATGTTGTAATATAGGCTTTTTGAGGGTTCCCTCTAAGCTAGGTTTTCAAAACTTTATAATAAATAAAAATACTAATTTATAATAATAATAATAATAAAACAAGAAGCTATCAAAAAAGTAAATTTGCAGCATGAATCTAATAATATGGCAAGGGACGGTACCTTTCGAGGGAAATTCTCCCTTCTTATAACAAGGGAAATTTTTTTTATGCAAGACATGGACCAGGTGCGGATGTAGGATTTGGTCTTTGGGGGGGGGTTTTCACTTCGAAGTATATGTATATCAGAGCTCGCAAAAGACTTTCATCGCAGTTTTCCAACTTTGGGGGGGTCCGGAACCGAAAACCACCCCCGTTGATCCGCCACTGACATGGACCATATAAAAATTCAGTCTGAGTTGTCCATGCTATTTTTTGGGTTGAAAAAACATAAAAATTGCATTTTTGGTGAAATTTGGACCAACAAACATGTGATTTCAAAACGAATCCGAATAAAATGTTCCGATTCTTTTTTCGGAGCACAGCCGAATAAAAAAAGTAAAATAAAGTTGTGTCCTTCATAAGTTTGAGCGAATATAAATAGTTTGAAAAATTTCTTGTCGCTTAACTAATACCTTTAGAAAAATTCCTCAAGCTCTACGAAATATTTACAATTTTTGGTATAATTTAAAGACTCTCGTGTCACACTTCTGTCACAGCACGAAAAGCCATTGTTCGTAATACCCTGAATATGGTAGTGGCTCAGCGGAGCTAATCTGTGGGTCGAAAAGTCTCAAGACGCTCTACTAAAAAAAGCTTATCACTTCGGGACATTAGCGTATTAAACAGAAAGAAATTAATTAATTACACAGGTCTGCAAAAATTTAGGCTTTGTTGCGATTCACAAGAGTGCTCGAAAAATATCGATGTATCGATATACCGAAGTTCAAATCAAGATAATATAAGGAATGAATATTCTGTTCCGGCGCGAATTTTCGTATGTATAAAACCGCGATATATCGATACATCGATGTTTTCCTGTTTTTTTTTTTTTAATCATATCCTTTAATGCAAATAATCCAAAATAGATATACTTTTAAGAATCGTAATTTTCAAATTTTTTCCAGCCTGATTAGCTGGATCTATCATAAAAGTTTTCCTGTTAAAGGCATCGAAAACAACGATGTTTTTCCAACACTGATTAGAAAGTATTGATAAGTTAAATAAAGCTAGCATACTAACTTTTAAAGAAACTTACAGGCATTATCTGGAAAATAGCAAAATAAATAAAATTATTCGAAGACATTTAATTTTTACATTTACAGTCTCTGAGTCAACTCTAAAAGCAACTAAATGGTCTACTCCAATCACAAGGTTTGAGTCCCATTGGTATTTGATAGAGAAACGAGTAGGGAAGATCCAACTAACTTTATAGAAATTGTGATTGTTGTTCAAGGATTGCTATTGCTGCCGTTGCTATTCCCCCTTTCATTATACATTTTAATGTTTCGTATGAGTTTTCACCTGCATGATTTCAACGTATCAAGGTGAAACTTACATTGTGCACACCGTATGAGGTGTGGCTATCACATAGTGTAAATTTTACCTCGATACGTTCACGCATACGAACACATTCGGTACCACGCAGATTTTTTTCATACAAAATTACTAAAATCGCGATTAAAAAATTTTGGGTCGGGATAGGAGTGTAAAAAATACTAAAAGACCTATTTTCATACCTACTAACTATAGAAAAAAAAATCAATGAAAATCGGAGTTACGGAGAAGTGCGACCACAGACACCGTGACACGAGAATTTTATATATTAGCTAGCTGAGATCGACTTGAAGAAATTACTCAGTACCAGAACATGCAACACAATTCTAAAGAGGCCCTTCACTCCAACTAGGAGCCTATTAAGACACAAGCTAACTACTAAACAATAAACTTCATCTAACGGTTAAGCGATAACAAATACGATGAAAAACATCGATAGCTCAGCTTTAGTAAGATGACCGCACAACAATATAAGCGAATGAAAACTAGTGCTGACCAGTGTCTTCTTATCACTCCCAATACTCAATAAGCCGCTGTCTCAATTTAAACTTGCGGCAATTGGCAAAATTTGTTTTGTTTTATTTTGAAGCTTTGTTAAAAATGTTTAGAAATTTTCAATGTTTTATTTTTCTGTCTCTATTTAGCTACCTACACTGCTTGCCAAATAATAGTTTTCATTTTAACACTAACGAAAATAGAAATGCAGAAGTAAGTAAATATTTACAAAGCTTCTGATACATAATAGTAGAAGTATATAATCATTAACAGTATTGCAGCGCGGAATTGGACTCCAAATGTGGCATCTATTGCTTTCATAGAATAAAGCAGATTGTTGAAAAGCGTCAGCGAGAAATAGACGAACTAAAACATCAACTGGAGAAAATACCAGATGAAGAAAGACACTTTGATTTAAAAAGCAGAGCCAAAGATGATGAAAACAGAAACATAAAGATACAACTGGAGAACGTTAAGAATGCGAATAGAGACTGCGAACTAAAAATCAAGGAAAAGATTAAGGGTATTGACATGGTAGAGGCTCAGCTGGAGAGACTGCAATTCGAAAAAAGACAAGCCGAGCTTCAAAAAAAGGATTTCGATACGACAAGTAACAATTTAAAGCAGCTGGAGCAGATTCAGTTAGAAAAAAATAATTGTGAAAGTAATAGTAAGGCCAAGGAGCAAGATTTCAAAAGCACACAAAGACGCCTGCAAGAACTACAGTTGGAAAATAGAAACTGGGAGTTGAAATGCCAGGCTAAAGATAAAGACTACAGCAATTTGCAAAAGCAGTTGCAGGACATACAGGCCCATAGTAGGGCTAATGATGAAGGTTGCAACAATTTAAAGATACAATTTGATGAAATACAGTTTAGGAGTAAAGACTGGCAGCTTGAAAGCGAGTCCAAGGATAGAGCCTACAATAACCTTAAAAATCAACTGGAAGACCTACTGAATAGGAGCAGAGCCAAGGATGAATTCGCCAACAATTTACAGATACAACTAGACGCAGTACAGATGCAAAATAAAGATTTGGAGTTTCAAAGCGATACCAAGGAAAAAGCCTACAACATATTAAAGCAACAGCTGGAAGATTTACAGGAGAAAAGCAGAGCCAAGAATGAAGCCCACAATAGTTTAACTTTACGGCTTGAACAAACACAGATTGAGAAAACAAACTGTGAGGCCGAATTGAAGGCCTTGAATGATGCCAAAAACTCGTGGAAAGATGGTTTGTACTGACTCAACAATGGATTGACATTTTGTAAAAATAATTTTCAAAATAATTTTGCAGCATTAGCAAAAGGAAGACAGTTTCCGTGGCATGGTAGACATCATCATCTTCCGCGTTTTGGTTCGCCACCTTGGTTTCATCATAGAAATTTTACTGCTCCTCCGCCTGTACTCGGCTCTTAAAGATGACTTTAAGCTAAGCAAATCAAATCTCATGTTCCATACTAAATCTGCTGCTTGGAGGAGTACCAAGATCTTAAAGTTAAAGTTAAAAATTGTATCTATCCTGTATAATGCTACTATATTTTCTTTTTTACTAGATCAAGTCTATATTCACTACTTAATAATGTAATAATCTGTATAAAGAAGAACAAAGAAGAGTAGAGATATGGTAATATTAATATCGATCTAAAATTCGTTGTTCATTTTGGAAATCGAAACTATTACTGATTTGTACGTTGAAATAAAAATAGAAAAAGGGACTGATAATAGAAAAAGATCTAGCCCGTAAAAGTTTTTTCAAGCAAAAAATCGAAGAACAATGATGGGGAACTCCCAAAAATACCAATCTTTGCAAAATTCTTGACATACAAATATGTGCACTTATATGAAAATTAAAAAATATATATTTTATACATTTATAAGAAAGAAATACAGAGTCTGAACTTGACATGTAATAGGATTTTCAGCCGCTGAATCCGAATCCGAAGTCTAAAATACCAGGACTCCCTAGGTTTCTGAGATAACCTTCAAAACCCACATACAATTTTGTTTTCTACTAATGACTTTCAACGATGTTCTGAATATGAGTTCCACGTCAGGGTTCTAAGTTAGCCTTCGCCTAATGGGGTTAAGTTAATGTCACATTTCTCAGGTGCTAAGGCTTTTTGACCTTCGAATTCAGATTTTGCGATGTCAAAAACTTTTCGCAGTTCAGACCTTCGAACCCAAAAATTGATATTCAGTTTTCTAAGATAAAACAAAGTTTATCGGGGTTTTTGAGGTTTCATGAGGATTCCTGGATGCTGAGGTTTTTTGGACTTTGCATTCGAATTCAGCAGCACAAAATCCATATACATCACATATAAAGTTTATACCATTTTTTTTTGCTGCCTGTGTGCCTCAGGTTTCTGAGATAATCTTCGAAACCTTTCATAATGTTTTTTGAGTTTATGTAACGAAATGCAAATTGAGATTTTTTTTATATTTTGCAGACAAAAAGAAGCCTGATTAAATGTGTACATTTACTCCTCAAACTCTGCGCCCAGCACATGCATTTAATTTATGTGCTGGGGCGGGACTAGGTTATGGGATAACCTTCAAAATACCTAGTTTTATGGGGTTTTTTGAAGTAACATTAGGATAAGGCGGATTCGGTTTTAGCAGCTCAAAATCCATATACGTGGCCTTATCACGTGCCTTAGATTTTTGAGATAATCTCCGAAAGCTTTTATAAGATTTTATCCGCTTATGTACTGAAGTGCAAATTGAGAGTTTTTTTTAATTTTGTTCATAAGAAAATATGTTTCTGCTTCTCAAGCTTAAATGGTGTTAGAAGAAAAGAGCAATTCTACAAACATAACCTAAATAGGGATTATGCGCATCTACTGTTCTACAGCTCTTGTCATCTCTAAGATGGAAGTATACATAGGGACGCACAAACAGATACACGAACGTGAGCTAGACGTGACTGCACGAACTATCGTTTCAAGCGATTCTCACTGTCAAAAGTACATTACAGCAGCGGTGGGCACTTAGAAGGCACGCGTGTGAGCTAGTTTTACAAAGGAACAAAAAGCAGAGCCACATGGCTAGGCTCTCAAATAGTACTGATGTGAGAAAGTGATATTTTTTTGTAGTTAAGCTGCTGATCGACACGACTCTACCCGAATATTTAGGCGAAATTGCTCTGCTCAACGTAGCGAGTATAACATTTACATTCCGCATAAAAATAAAACTCGGTGACTTTGTCGAATTTAATGACAACTATTTGTCCAATTGTCCCACGGACTTTGCGAAAGCTCTTTTTGTTTATGCACACGTGCTCAAAAAATTGCAATAGTAGTTTTGCCCACCGCTGCTCTAGAAGCACTATGACAGCTTATCACATTATTTGCTAAGATTTCTCAATTTCTCTTGATCTATACATTTGGCAAATTTGACAACAAACAGATTAAGTTCATAATAAAACGTCAGTTGCAGAGCTACTGTTGAACAGTGTTGTCTTATCTCTACCAATTTAATTAGCGTCTGTCTAAAATAAAAGCTCCGGCTATTGGTAAAATTAGTTTTATATAATTTTGAGTATTCTTGAAAAATGTCTAACAATTTTCAATGTTTTCTATTCTTGTCTTTATTTAGTTTTCAACACTGCCTGCCAAATAATTTTATTACGGAAACAGAAAACAAATCTGTAAGTAAACAACACAACACTTTTTATAAAGTTTCTGATCAATATGTATTGCAAATATATAATCATTAACAGTATTGCAGCGCGGTATTGGACTCCAAATGTGGTATCTATTGCCATATAATAGATATAAAGCAGATTGTTGAAAAGCGTCAGCGAGAAATAGACGAACTAAAACATCAACTGGAGAAATTACAAGATGAAAAGAGACTTTGCTTTAAAAAGCAGGACCAAAGATGACGAAATTAAGCACTTGAAGATACAACTGGAGAAAATGCAGATTAATAATAAAGACTGTGACTTAAAAAGCAAAGCCAAGGATGAGACTATTGAAAAAAAAAAATCCGAAATTAAAAATTCTGCACTGGAAAATAATAATGTAAGCGCGTCCAAGGATAGATCCTACAATAACCTAAAAAATCAACTGGAAGATCTACTGAATAGGAGCAGAGCCAAGGATGAAGTCGCCAAAAATTGTATGTGTATGCGTAGACTACTAGTAGACTACAAACAAAAATAAAAATTACATACAAAATATGAATTCAAATATTTATATAAAATATAAATTGATATAATAGTATAATATATAAAAATACTGTACAAGAAAGCGGGTTTATATGATTTTTCATTAATATCAGGCATATATAGATGCTAAAAAAAAAGATAAAAATTGATGACAAGCCATCTCCGACTAAAAAGTTCAGCTCTACTTGGAATTTTCTTCAAAACATAGTACTAAAATATTCCGATTTTATTTCAGACGATGAAAATGGAGAACCCGTTGATATTTGCACCAACATTTGTACCCATGATGCTCCAGGGGAACTTGGAAGCTCCCACTTGCAAAAGCAAGAGGCTCGGAATTCTCCACAGCAGCCAAGCTTATTTTTTTTTTTAAGTTTAAATGGCTAAAACTTTTATACAAGAAGAGGTAGAGTGCAAATATTTTCAAATTTTGGGCCTTATTGATTTAGTCTAAAAGTCAACCGTGAAATTTGCTGTCCGAAATCAACAAACGTTACCTGAATTCGTATGACATGCATCTTTAGGCAACATTTATACATTCCAGTGTCATACAAATCTTAAAGTTCTCACAACTATGATATGAAAACAGTTGACCAGCATCCATAAACTAAGTATGGAAGACCATTCCCAAGTACAAAAAGAAACAACCCGCAGTGAACCTCACCCCCACCCACTGTGCTTCCATATACATAATATACCCTAATAAAACCACATAGAAATAAATGTGAGCGCATTTCAATGCAATTAGAGTCAGCAAAACCCAAAAAAAAAAACCCGAATCTCTGACGTTTTTTGTATTAGATAAAAAAAGATGATGCGCCCATAAGAGTAACAACGAATAGAGAAATTCGTTTTCTCGTTTTCTGGTTTTTTATGGCACTCGCATTCAGAAACAATAAAAACCACACATGCCGTCATATCTTGGACATTGTCGCGGCATCACTTGACAATGGGGACGTGTGGTCCATGTTTCCCGGGTTCGGCGGGGCCTTGGCTCATTAAAACCAAGACAGCAAAGACAAAAGAGGAGGAGGCAGTGGCAGAGCAGAAAGTCGTGCAATAAATAAAATGCTCGAAAGTGCACTTAAGATAAAAACTGGCAGCAAACAAAAAAATTCAAAACCCATCAAAATGTGGGTCAAGTCAGAGTGCTGACAATTGCTGTGACTGTTTGTAATGCTTCCCCATAGATTACACTTACTATATGTTCTTCCCATATCGTTGTCGGACTAAGAAGCCAATAAGTGTGGTATAAGGCATTTTGCACACATTTTGGTGGGATTAAAATAAGTTATAGTGTGACCAGAGAGCAATGAAATTTTCTTCAATTGTGATGCTTCAGTTATCAATGACATAGCACCGTGAAAAAGATTGAGAATGAGTACACTCTGTTGGATCTAAGTGAAGAAATCAAAGAAGCCATAGCGGACAGCTTTGAAGAAGACGTCGTTTAGCTGAATCTGGCATCGCCAGGAAGTCAACCCGGCATATTTTGCGTTTGGACTTAGGTTTACTCCGTAAAGACTGTGCTGACGCAAGAATTTACGTCAGCCGATATTTGAACGCCTTTAGTTCAATTATCCAGATTTTGACCAACAAGTAATGGCTGCGAAGCCGAGGCGGCCATGGCATAAATTACTTGAAAATCAGACCAATATCAATTTTATGTATCCTAACGTTGTTGCTTTACTTGGTTGTCTTCTTATCTGTGGGTCATCGTGTACAATAGTAATAGTAAAATTAACAATCGCATAAATTCTAATTTGATGGGATCGTATCTTATGAAATGTTTGGTACTTTTTTTTATTAGACTCACATGACTGTACATGCAAAATTTTGCGTTATTATCAGCTGGAACTGAAGTTGGCAGCGAGCAATATAATAATTGCAGCACAGTCTTTCAAAATGAACGAATTTGCTACGTCAAATATAATAGAAAACGTATGAAAGTCAACCGGAGATACACTTCCCTACAATTTCTACGTTCTTCAAAACGTAGAAAGTAAAAAGGCTTTGAATAAAAATAGGTACAGTATAAGTAAGAAAAAGATCAAAAGCAACATATAATGTCCGAAGGAAGTTATTTATGACCATCTCAAAGTTCTCAGTAGACAAAAGAGAGGACGAGTTAAAATCAGACAGAGGAATACATTAGGATCGACAAAAAATCTTACGAAAGCAGCGATACCGCGGAGCACAAAAACGATGTTGACTTCAGTATTATAAATTATTTGTAAGTTCGGATCGTACGGATCCTGACGCAATAAAAGCATCATTTAATCCGAAGAATTATGGTCAAGACAAGATATGTATGAAACTAATTTAACCATTTAATCCATTTAAGGTACAGGCAAATTAAAGTCACCTCACACTATGAGTTGTTTCCAAATATAGGGTGAGTCATCTGCTGGTTTGGTTGTTAAGCACTCATAACTCGGAACCTACCGGTCCAACGTGGATGCTCTTCGACATATGTCAAGTTCAAAACTACTCATATGTCATATTGTACTAGAAAAATGGTTGTTCTGTGAAAAAAAACTTAGTTGGGGTCAATATCGACGAGGAACGTCGACGCATGGAAGTTCGGATCATTATCAGCGTCGCTTATTCGTGGATAATGGATGAGAGAACAGCCAGATGAGTTTTCAAAAAAGACATCGAAAATTATAATGTTCGCATACGGGCCTATAGAGCCAGCCACGGCGGCCATTTGGGCAATATTATTTTTCATACATAAATGAGTAGTTTTTAACTTGCATTTGATATATACATTTGCATAATTTGGTTGGAAAATAACGAAAAAAAACGCTGTTACAAACAAAGCAACAGATGGCCCACGCTATACCAGCAGCATCAGCCACCATACGAATGACAGCCTGAGGGTTTAGATATGGAATTATTGACAAACACTCTTATCGGAATGAGCTCTATATCTGTGTAATTATCAATAAAAAGTAAATTCGATTCTAGGTCAACTTTTACATCAATAAGAGCATGACCACCACGATGAACGGCCAAGTCCATAGGTAAAATAGGAGTTTACATAAATCTCAAAATCAGCCACATAGGCATTCCAGAGAAAGACATAACAGCAGCTTTAAAATCTACACTATTAGCAAAAAGTCTACTAAGTTCGGAAAAGATGCAACGAGCATTCTAACAATGAATAAGAAGATTAGTAACTAGATTTTGGAACGATATGGGACAACTCACTTTAGGACAATATATGTTCCTTGTACTACTAAATAGCTAATTATTAAATACAGTAGCGATTGAGCCACATTCTCTGGAACGAGGACATTCATAAAGACACCTTGTTAGAAGCAATATAGCCCAACCCCAGCTTAAATATAAAAAATAAATTTTCTTTGCACCCAAATCAACCTGCCAAATCTTTTTCCCAAGTCAACAGGCAAACGTGTCTTAGAAGAAATGACCTTCTAGCTCGGTAACTAAAAGTCCCCACTGATGGATGACTAAGAGCGAATTAGTATAAGATTTCAATATTCCAATGATCCAAAATGCAATAAAAAAAAGAAACATGCTAAAAAAATCATGTGAGTCTAATTATCAGTGAAATCTTGACTTTTTCTTAAAACGACTCTGCAAGCCAATCTTCCCCAGGAATGATAGCATATTCCTTCAATAGCTTACAGTCCTTAACGTAACAATGAAAAATGTACGACATATAATGCATTTTTTCGCGAAAACTAGGCATCGCCTCGATAGGTTCACATTTGTAGACCTTTCGTTTCTTATTCGTTATCAAAAAATGCTTCCCAATAATTAACTGCCCTACAACGAATTCTTCAAACATTTTTTTAAGTACACAGATTTAATAATATATTTATAGCGATTTTCTGTGTACCCAATTTTTTTTCTACACAAAGAATAAATTTTCCGAAGCAAATGTATGCCAATGTCACCCTTTTTCGTCCAAAAGCTCCACAATAAACCACGAATACGTCAGTTCGGGCTATCACCAAAATCGGTATGTAATCCCTTAATTTCTCAAGCAAACTAATTATCTTATAGTTTAGCCTAATCCTTCACAGCAGTGTATCACTCCTTAAAGCGAAAAATTCCACAACGAAAGTTGGAATCAAAATCGATTTAAAAGTATTCGAATTCATTTAAAAAGTTGAAGTACAGACTATTTTAGTGCTACCTACTTCCTTCCACATGTAAACTTTTCCAAAATTTTTTCACCAATTTCGTCGATTAATTCCAGCTTCCCAATTTTGGTTTGCATACCCTCAACTCAATAAATCAAAGATGACATTTGCAGAACACCAAAAAATTTGTACCGAAAAAATAGCCCTTAAATATATTTCAATGTCAAGTTGGGTTAACTTTTGCCGGCCATACGAAATCAATAAATCGGAAATTTATAAACCCTGCCGCTGTCTCCCATAGATATGGATTACTTCCAGGTGATTAGCTGTGTGTCCATGCCTTACGCTCGACTGCATATTTTGGCCAAATTCAATTGGCATAAAGGTAGACCGACCTCTTCTCCACGCACACACACAAAATCACTCTGACCTTTAGTATGGTAGCCATGTGTATGGATTTTTCACGTGAGCGCATTTACGCCTGACTGCACATTTCACACGTCGTCCTGAGCCCCGAACCAACTTGTACTAGATAGCCCAGCACATCCTTGCCAGAAATCATAAAGCAAATTAGCCAGCTGAAGCATATGTGCTTTGGCCTCATAATCGTCGCCAAAGCCAAAGTTTCTTGGCACGATTTCCGTATAAAATGGCACACAAACATGCGCCACAGTGGGTCAAAAAAGTTAAAGCACTGTGTAATTTTTTAACTAAAAACTTTTCAAAAAGGGTTTATCTTATTCAATATTTGGTCATTGGATTAGAAATCTTTAGCTAAATTTTAAACTAGTACAAATCCGTGGGAATTCTTTCAAACAAATTTCAGACCGACTATTTTAGAACATTATTAATGTGAAATAGGCAAATCCCGGTTATATCGGCGAAATTTACGAAATCCAACATACTCAAGATAACAAATTTAAATAAATTTTGATGTCCTTAACATGTTTAATGTCATTTCTGTAGTAAAAATGGGTTGCAATAATCAAAAATGAGGTCGTCAAATTTGTCTATAGAATCAATTTTTAGATTATGGAAAAATTTTTGGATTTTTAAAAATTGTCGAAACATTTTTCTATACAAGGAATTTTTAGATAATGAGAGAAATTTTTTGGTTTTTAAAAGAAAAATTCTTCATTTCATCTGAAATTATTTCATATAGTAGCTTGCTGTACCGAAAATTATGTCGTTAAATGTTTCTGTAGAAACTCAGATTTTGAGATATTGAGGAAAACAAATTTTTAGCTTTTAAAAAAAGCTTCTTCACTTCATTGCAAATTCTTTCAAATGGTTTGCTGAAACCGAAAATGAAAAATTTGTCTATAGGAGAGATTTTGATATATTGGGAAAAAAAATTTTCAAAAAAAAAATGTTCTACCAATTCTTCTAGATAGTTCGTTGAAACCGAAAATTAAGTCGAAAAAATGTTCTATGTATGTAACAAATTTTAAAATCATGCAGAAAAAATCACTTTTTTCTATTTAAAAAAAGGTCTTAATCTGATCGTAAATTTCTCCATTTGCTGAAAAGATTTCTATTTAAAAAACTAATATTATTCGGCCGTGCTCCAGAAAACGAATCGGAACATTTTATTCACATTCGTTTTGAAACCGAATGTTTGGTGCTCTCAATTCCACCAAACCGAATTTTTCAGGTGGTTTGAAACCGAATGTTTTGTTGCAAAAGTTTTTCGTTTTCCGGAGCACAGCTGATTATTCTATGCCAAGTTTCAAAAGAGCCCGTAAAAGAGGCTTAGAAAATAATCGAAATCACGCCAAATTTAAAAAAAAAATGCCGCTAGAGGGAGCAGAAAAAATACCAATAAAGTTCGGAGCAAAAATAATTTTTTTGTAGCTCGAAGATTTTAAGTTTAACTATTTTTGATGAATCGCAAATATTTATCGAACTTAAGTGCTCCAGTCGCGAAATAAAATTGTTCCAAAAACCAAATAAATGGCTCTAAGGCAATTAACTTAAAAAAAAATACCCCCCGTTTCCAAACATTTTTGATACACTGTAGCATATTGTTAAGGCCCTATGGCAATGTCAACGGGCAGTTTGGCAGTCAAGGAGCATTTGAGAGGACCAAATAATTTATAATTCAATGAGTTAAAGTTGAATGCTGCATTTAACTGGGCAGCTTTAAACTGGCAAGTGGGTACGATGAAGAGAGAGTGAGAGAATGAGATGAGTTGGAGTTGAGTTGGTGTGTGAGAGGGGGGGACCCATAGAGGTGCTGGGCCAGGTCGTGCCGTTTCTGGCCAGACACATGTGCCCTAAGGCGCACGCCACAGAATTCACCTTGAAGCCAAGCAACTCAAGAGCTGAAGATTAATTGCTGCAGCCTTTTGTTGCGCGACTCGGACGCGTCGTCAGGCGTTGCTGTGTATCTTATGAATAGTATCTTGCATATGTATCTTAACATTGCGATAAGGAATTTTATTCACTGCTGGGGCCTTAAAGGGTAGGCATACGTAATTGCTTTTTGTTTGGCGTCTCATTTTAGTTACGGTCTGGCAACTGGCGAATGCCCTCAACCCTGGTTCCAAGTTGTTGTTGTTGTTGTTGTCGTTAATGTTGCTGTTGATGATGCGGATGCTCGCGCCTACGAAAGTAGGTGTCGCCAGGGCGATTAGGCCGCAAACTCATGTGCGAGTGCCCACCATGAATCAAAACTAACTTTACCAAAGTTGCGACTATCTCTGTGTGTGTGTGTATCTCATAGATACACGCACATAGATACATTTATATGTGTTTGGAACTTGATTCGACGCGCTACTGAGCCCTGTCACAACGCTTTGAATTATGCCACGCTCATTTGAAATATTGTTGTCGCCGTTTAAACTTTAAATCGTCCCACCAAGGCAATTAGCCTTTCGGGTTGGTTCTGCATTTTACTTAGAATTTTTTTTTTCGAAGTTCCACGCATTGGACAACGTTTTTAGGCAATTTGTCTTCGAACTGCTGAATGATCTATGCTTGGGTAACAATGTTACTGATAGCAAAGATTTGATAAGGGAACTTGATTTCTTACAACGACAATATATAGAACGAAAGTGTTTTTAGGAGATTCCGTTGAAAAATAAGTTGGCTTTTTTTAAGAGTTAGTTTACAAGACTTAAATATATTTTTAGAGCGTATCTTCCGATAACAAGCAACGATGATATACGTCGATGACACTACAAATATTTCAAAAAGCGAAAGCCTGCTGACGTATCCCAGTATTCGCGGATTACACGTATGCTATAAAAGCCAACTGGTGGAAATTTCGCGCAGTTGTATTAATTAATTAAGATAATTTAAGAGATATTTTATTTAAAAATTTATATAGATATGTATCATTATTAAGTCCCTTTCCCTAAAGACTATAAAATGTTGAATCATATATCCGTAGCTCGTAACACCATTTCACCGAATATTTTTAAAAACTTTACATAAATACTTATTTTCTTTTGAAAAAAAAATGCAATGCATCGCACTGCCAGGAACCGTTCCGACCGATTTGTATTCTCTAAGCATATACGAATTTTTTGATTACGAAGATGTAAACTGACTAATTTTATTTTAAATGAGACTTTTTGTTTTGGGAAAAATAAAGACGCCAATTCCAGGATTTATTTGGAAAATTTAAAACAGTTAAGTAAATTTTTGAATGGAATCCGCAAGGATAATTTGGACAAGATTGATACATGCTGAACATCGACAATATGAAACATGGAACATGGAAATACGAAGAGTAGCTTTAAATAGAACTAACTAGAGAAATCTCGTTTCCGCCCTATGCTTTACCTAAGAGCGGCAATAATATTTAATTTCATTTCACATAAGGTAAGCAGCCCCAAAAATTTTTGAATTTTCACAAAATTTCAGTTCCAAAAAGTTAAATTTTCATGGTTTATTGCTTAATATAAAAAATCTTATTTTTCGCTATTTATTTAATTATGACTTAAATACTAAATTTATTTGAGCGACTAATACAATTTTTTACAAAAAATTTAATAAAAAACAAATATTTCTTTTTTTAACTATCATATTTAAAAAAAAAAATATATATAAATATATTAATTTTTGTTCAGTACAATATTCCTTGATTATATCGATCAACAATTTTTTAAAGTTTAATGGTTCCTTTCTTTCATAGTGAAATTTTGACTTAAATCGATTTGGTTAAAAAATAAAACGAAATTTTTTAAGTTGTGTTGTTCAGGGCATTGAATTAGCTCCATTGTGTCAGCATTTCAGATCAATACGAAGATTTTTTGTTAGGTATATTGATCTACGAGCAAAAAATGCCAAATTCGTGATTTTCGATTTTTTGTGGTGAATCCGGAAGTGTCCAAAAATGATATGACTTTTTATTGAATAATACATTGAAATGAATGAATGTGGAATAAAAATAATTGTTGCCTAGTGAATTGACCGGAAAAAATGGTTTGTATATTGCACAGATCGACCAAACGGGCTGGGCCAGCGAGTGGCGAAAGGGTAAGCCTTGAAATTTTACTCGGTGGGTTTTTGGTTTTAGTCGTACATGTTAAATAACCAAAATGGGCTTTTTTTAGAGCTAAAAAAAATGTGATACAGTCGAGGCGGTGTCCGACAGTGTAATACCCTGTACCTTTTTTCTGGAAAAAATTGTATTCCTGTATATTTCTTCTAAGAACTTTCCAATTGGAATTTGTATTTTTTGATGAAATTCAATATTTATACCAATTAATTCAGTAAATTTTAAGCGATTTTGATGAAAATCGAAAGTTACGTCAAAAAAGTGATTTAAAGTATATGGGGTAATTTTCAAGTTGATATGTTTGGGGGTGTGGGAGAAAACACGGTAAATCGATTGAAAGGGGCGGGGGGCCGCAACGATAAAATTTTGATTAGCTTCGAAAAAATATCCTCGGTATATGCTTGTTCGAATCCCTAGGTTGGAATGAAAGAAGACAGTGCTTTTTCTTTAAGAATTTCAAAGAAAGTTTTACTAACCTTCAAAATAAGGATGAATAAATATACTCAAATGAATAAATAAAATATTCTCCTAAAAGATTTGACTCGTAGAACCAATTAACCATTTGTTAATTGCAAGCGATTTGTACAGAAATAGAGAAGGCACATCGATATAATAATAAAATTCAATTTCTTGCTGTTTAACCTTTAATAGTAATGTTTATTAAAAGATTAGGCCTTACATTTATTTTAAAATATAAATGTTACAAAACAAAGCTGACTAACATAGATTAATTGATTTTATTTTACTTTTAATCCTCGGAATATAAATGGTTTGCCATGAATCCCTGCTGTCTTCGGCACTGCTTGAAGAGCTATCTGCAGAACTGTCGTCCGAGCTGTCGACCGAGCTCTCTTCCGAGCTCACTATTAACATGTGTCCCCGGCCGTCTTTCAGCTGTATATTTAAGTTGTGGTTCTCGAGTTTTTATACCCTGTACCGTATGGTACAAAGGGTATATTGTGTTTGTGCAAGCCGAAAATGGATGTAACGTACAGAAGGAGAAGGCGGAGACCCCCCAAAGTTACCTAAAGTATGATCAGAGTGACTAGAGAAGTCGATATACCCATGTCCGTCTGTCCGTCTGTCCGTCTGTCCATCTGTCCATCTGTCCGTCTGTCCGTCTGACCGTCTGACCGTCTGTCCGTCTGTCCGTCTATCCGTATGAACGCCTAGATCTCAGACATGGTAAGAGCTAGAGCAACCAAACTTTCAGATATGATCCCTTATTAATCCATAGGAGACAAGTTTATTTTATTTTTTTGATATCGGGACTACATTATATAGCTCCCATAGGGGTGTTTCAGAGGACCTCGAAAAAAAGCAAAAGTTTTAGATGGATAATTCGTTTGCTTATGAAGATATCATAACCAAATTTGGCAATCGGAAGTTTTTAAGAAACCCCCAGCACTGTACCAAATTTTATCAAAATCGGTTGACTATATCATATAGGTCCCAAAGGATCGATCGGTCGAAAATTTGTTTTTTGTACAAAATTCGTTGTGTTTCGTTTGTTTGTGAAGATATTGTAACCAAATTTGGCATTAAGAAGTTTTTTAGAGTTCCCAAGCACTATACCAAATTTGATCAAAATCGGTTGACTATATCATATAGCTCCCATAGGACCAATCGGTCAAAAAATCGTGTTTTGTACAAAATTCGTTGTGTTTCGTTTATTTGTGAAGATACCGTAACCACATTTGGCATTAAGAAGTTTTTTAGAGTTCCCAAGCACTGTACCAAATTTGATCAAAATCGGTTGACTATATCATATAGCTCCCATAGGGCCAATCGGTCAAAAAAACGTTTTTTGCACAAAATTCGTTGTGTTTCGTTTGTTTGTGCAGATATTGTAACCAAATTTGGCATTCAGAAATTTTTTAGAGATCTTCAAAACTGTACCAAATTTTATCAAAATTGGTTGACTATATCATATAGCTCCTATAGGACCAATCGGTCAAAAAAACGTATTTTGAACAAAATTCGTTGTGTTTCGTTTATTTGGCAAAGAAATATCTTTTGGAGTTTGTAATCAATATATCGGACTTGATTGCAATTTGGTGGTACAGGGTATCCCAAAGTCGTCCGCGCCCGACTTTAACGTACGCCATCTTTTTTCCTTAGTTTTAAGTTCACAGGTACTTTTCTCGATGTTTAGTTTTTCCAGCTGCATCTGTAAGTCTTTAAGCGCCGCATCCTTGTCTCTGCTTTTTAAGTTCCATTCAATTTCTTCAATCAGTATTACTTCCAGGCGTATCTTAATTTTCTCGTAAGCCTCATCCTTCGAGAGTCTTTAAATTATAAGTATTAATATTATTAAAGTGAACAATATTGGAGTAATATTAAACCAAATAGGTTGCGAATTAATTTATTCTAAGTAATTATATTCGCTCAAATTTATGAATGACCCATAGGTATTTATTTTACTTTCCGAGCATTTTATTCGGATTCGTTTTGAACTCACATGTGTGGTGCTCCCAATTTCATCAAAACGAATTTTTTATGTGGTTTGAAACCGAATGTTTTGATGCAAGATGAGTTCAAACGATGTGACAAAATAGGTTATAATATATAATTTTTTAAATATTCTTTGATATTATTTAATATATAATAAAAATAAAAATAAATTTTTTTTTTGTTTTAACCCAAAAAATAGCATGCACAACTCAGACTGAATTTTTATAGTGACCATATCTTGCATAAAAAAATGTTCATGTCTTGCATAAAAAAAATTTCCCTTGTAATAAGAATAGCACACTGGTGGATAATTTCCTTCGAAAGTTGTTGGTTGAGCTGTGAGTAAGGGAAGTATGGCTAAATAAATCGCGAGATCACGACAGCCAAAAACACGGATTTGGGAGCACGCAAAAACGAATCCGAATATAGTTGTTGTTGGTTTTTTGTTTTTTGGTGCACAGTTACACTAGTTTACACGAAAATCGAACCTTCGTAAAAAAGTGTTTTTTAGGGTAATTTTGGGTCGAGAAACACGAAAATTACATTCTTTTTTTTCCTTAAGCACAGTTTTCGAGATTTTTTCGAGAAACATGTTTTTGGGCACTTTTTCAGTTTTTCGTCAATATCTCGTGAACCAAATTTTGTATCGACATCGATTAAGTAAAAATTATTGAAGTTACAAGCAACCAAAGTCGAAAAAAGGTGTAATTTTCGACCATTTTCCAAATTACAAATTTTCGGTTTGCTTTTTATCAACGAAAAAAAATGTTGTTTGGCTTTTTTTGTAAGTTCTCGGCATTTTGCCACAAAAACATTTGAAATCCGTGTAGAAATTATATTAAAAATAATTATTTAGCTATTTTCGACACTTCCGGATTCAGCGCAAATCGAGATTCCGGATTCACCACAAATCGACTTTTCGAAACAGAGTAGCGTCATTCTGGTGGCTTGCAAAAATCGAAACGAATCCTTTAGCATTTTTAAAGTCTAGAGTCTAAATAATACTATGGATATACTAACATCTGATTTTACACGAGAAAGTGTTTTCAAGGTAGCAATTTTGGTAGAAAAATTATACTGAACTGAAAAACACGTGTACTCGAGTCGGAGTATTATCAAAAACTAGCGTCGGTCATGACGTTTATTTGACACTTGGTTTTATAATCAAATGTCAACTCAGAAATCCATTGAGGTGCGTTTCCGGATTCACCCCACTTCCGAAATCACCCCACTTGCCTCTATTTTTTAAGGAAAATTAAAAATTCTTATTTTTCAATTTTAAAATGAAAATAAATTTTTTTTTTTTTAAACATATTTAAGTTCACTCCAAAAATTTCCCGCTTCATTTATTTTCGACCATATCATGTAGGAAGGTGTATTTATAATATGTTATAATATGTTTATAAGATTTTTATTAATAAAATAAATTTAAGCCAGAAAATATGTCTTATAAATAATATTCTTGAATTTACTCTGAGAATATAAAAAATTCTATAGTTGCTTAATTGGTTAGCAATAATATAATCACCAATTTAAGGGTCCCTGAAGAGAACTTAGTTTTCTACCTTACCAAAATTTTGGAATTTCTTTTATATCTAAATTGGAATGTCTAATGGTTCATACAATAATACGAAAGCAAATATTGGGCAATTATGAAGCACATTTGTGTCACTTTTGTTTGCTTGTAAATTGAAAAAGTCGAGCAGGTGCCAAGTTCTGGTACTTGGCCATTAGAGTGCTCTCAAGGTGCTAAGCGAGCCACAGGACCACAGGATTAGATATGAAATGTAAATAGCACGAATCCTGGTAAATAGCCCCGAGAGAAAGCAGGAGACAAAGAAAGTCTGTTGCAGCTGCTCTTGGCCATAAATCACAAAAACAAAAAAAAAATACAAGAATAACAAAATTATAAAAGATATAAAAATAAAACATTTTTACTTTAATGTGTTTATTGTGGCGACATTTTGTTCACGTGTAATTATACGAAACTTTGCAATATACGAAAGATGCAGGTATTATGTACAGTGAGCTAAAAACTTACGCGGACACTTTTAAATTTGATACTTAGTGCTTTTTAACTTGTTGTTTTTTCATGTTAACAAACCATAACAAGCTTAAAAAATAACAAAAAAAAAATATTATCTTCAAAATTTATTTATTGTTTAAATTTTATTCTTTTTAAATAACATTTTTTTTTAAGATAATTTTTTTTTTAGATAAAAACAAAACTTTTTTTTAAGATAATTTTATTTTTTTTTTAATTTTTTTTTATTTACTGCATAAAATGCTGTGGATTCTAGTTGAAAAACTAGATACAAATGAATAAAGAGGGTTTTTTCCATTTGAACATTACATTTTAATTTTAAGTTTCAAATTATTTTTCAATTAATTATTAACTTCAGACTATGTTTACATGCAAAAATATTTAAATCTCAAAAAAAGTAACTTTTTATCAGCAATAATTATTCAGACACTAATACGCTATAATAATATTTCGTATTGTTTGACTTAAAAATTGACTTTTTGGATATGTTTTTAAACACTTAGTGTCCTAGATAAGGCTCCTAGTTGGAGCAAAGGGCCTTCAAAATTAAAATTAACCAAATTTTAATTTTTTGTTTCTATATTTAAAACAAACCTTTCAGTTCTAGATTTGACTCATTTATAGAAGTAAAGTCGTGCAGATTTGCCGATGTTTGCTTTCTCAATTTTAAGTGAGTTTGAGTAGAGTTTTAATCGTTTCGATCTGTAATCGAATATAATTCACGTAGATTATTTTTAGAAGCCATACTTCACTTATTTTGTTAAAAGCCTTAGCTCCTCATGTTGGAATTAAATTTTTGCCCTTATGCATTTAAATTAATACTAAACATTATTATTTGTACCTAGAAGCTTGTAATGTAATAAAATAAAATAAAATAAAATAAAATAAAATAAAATAAAATAAAATAAAATAAAATAAAATAAAATAAAATAAAATAAAATAAAATAAAATAAAATAAAATAAAATAAAATAAAATAAAATAAAATAAAATAAAATAAAATAAAATAAAATAAAATAAAATAAAATAAAATAAAATAAAATAAAATAAAATAAAATAAAATAAAATAAAATAAAATAAAATAAAATAAAATAAAATAAAATAAAATAAAATAAAATAAAATAAAATAAAATAAAATAAAATAAAATAAAATAAAATAAAATAAAATAAAATAAAATAAAATAAAATAAAATAAAATAAAATTTGCAATCGAAGTGCAATTATCTAATTGTTTTTCATTTCGACGAAAACTTTTGAAAATAATTTTATTTAGTCGGCACCGAAACCTAGAATACTTTTTATTTTGATTCATAGAATACTAGAACCGGACTTTAAGACAATTATGCGCTACGCTACAGGTTATAAACCTCGAATAATTGCTCAAAACCGAAATCTAGAATTTAGAATAGGCCCGTCTGACCATTGTGCGCCAAGTTTAAGAGCATTAAACGAGTATAACTTTTGGTCCCACTGTACATCTTAAAATGCATTTTAAGATTTAATAGTTGATTTTGTGGCCTGCGATTAGTCGGGTGTTAAGGCCATAATTTACGAGCGTCCCTTAACAAACGAAACGAACTGAATGGTATCGCATTGAATCGAATTGAATTGTATCGAATTGAATGCAACTTGAGTGGATTCAAAAGATTTTGTATGCATACTCGTATGGGTATTAGCATACGAATATCGAGTGAAAGTAATTTTTGGTATTTTTATGACATTTTCCAACACACACACTCACACACATACATGCCATTAACGCTGCATTCCATTTTTTTTTTTTTTGAGTATATTGATGCGGCGCTTGTCAAGATATTTTAGAGTGTAAAGTGTTGAAAGCTCTTTGCTTTAAAGCAGCTAGCACTTTATACTAAATTGCTTAATCAGTGTGTGTGTGTGTGTGAGTATCTGTGTGTAGTTGAGTATGTGTGAGTCTCTATGTGCGCGTGTGTAACGCATTCTTTTATTGTTGGGCTTGCCCTGACTAAAACGATTAAAATAATTGGCTTGCGACGAAAAGTCATCGAGTTTTTGTATAAAAGCCATTTTCAACTGATTTATTGCATTATAAATTGTGAGCATGCTTAAGTAGCAAATGTTTTTGAAATTTAGAAAGTTTTCCGTTTCTTCGTTTCGAGACGTTTTGTCTTCTTGAAGAACTTTTACATACATACAGTCAAGTTGGCAAACATACATAAATTATGATGGCTAATGAGTTGTAGACGCTGCATTGGTAAGTTTTCGATTACAGCATTTGGGATTTGTTGGCTTTGGACATATGCGGGATTTTGCATGGGTTGCTTCAGTTCTCCGCTAGACAATTTTAATGGCGCTTATTGGCAATAAATATTTGTAAAGACAAATCGTTTCAACATTTGTATTTTTATCTATTTATGCAGCTTTCATCGACTAGCAGGTGTTCTTGTCACCTTAATGATTTCTTTTATGGATCCCACTCATTTGTCAAAACTTAAGGCGTACTAATTGGAGATGGGATTGCGAAAGGCGGCAATTCGATACTTAAAACAGACATAACTAATTAGCATCATTACAAGTGTCAGTGGGTTAAAAGCTGACAAGGATTTTAAATCATTTATGCTACTAGTAGTTTGTTAAAGCTTTTTTATAGATGCTTTTAATTTTTGCCTTACATCGTTCTTAACCGTCCCACCCATCACTGAAGTTTTTGCAGCACCCACTGTATTTCCGTCAACCATCCCATCTCTAATACTAAAATGCTGCAATTGAACGTAATTCGATTTTTTAAATGAATATCTTTTATATTCCAAAAACCTTTTGGGAAAGCACAAATAATTCATTATATAGAAAAATCCTTATACACAAATTCTCTATAAGGATATCAAATAAACAGTAAGTACATAGTACTAAAAAATAATTCATAATATAAAAGTATAAAAAATACGATTTAGAGCAGTTTCATTATTGAAAAGTTCAGCTTTACATGAATTCGATGGGGCTTACGCTTTACGAATTATCAAAGAAGGAATCGAGAATTCAGTGTTCCGTCCAATTCATTTTTTTACACCCGATAAATTCATAATCGATAAAAAAAACCTGCAAAAAAGAATCAAATCGCTTGTCGGATTTCAATTCAGGTAACACAATGTTGCAGCCAAGAAATTTTTTTTTGCTAGTTGAATCAACATCGTTAAAAAAATTAAAAAAAAAAGCTAATTAAAATTCGATTTTTTTTTTTTGAATCTCATTGCAAAATATCCTAAATAATATACCCTTAATTATCTCAACAATTGTCTTAGCGAGTCCGAAAAATTTGTTTACAAGAAGTTAAGGATTAAAAAACTGTGATGCAAAATCCGAAAATTGTTGGAGAAAAATGTTGGATGAAAAGAAAAACAATTATGTCAAATTGTCTAAAATATTAGTATTTATTTTAAATTAAGTCTCGAGTCCGAAAAAAATTTTGCAAAACATAGCTTAGGACTATAAGAAAAACAATGAAGCCAAAACTTTTTTCGGTACCATGTGAATTCGTTTGGTGAGCTCGTATAATCGTAAAATTCTATTGGAAAGTTCGAATATTTTGTCAAAAAATCATTGTAACGTTCACAATTTCAAACCTGACTTACTGACATGTTTTCAAAACTATCTTATTTTATTGCTGATTATAATAAACCCATAAAAACTACTTAAATAATTCTTAAATTAATTCTTAATTATTCTTCTCTTATCATTGATTTTATTTTATTAAAGTAGAACTTAGTTCCAAGGCAATATATGTATTTTCCATCTTGTTCCCAAGACAAGATGTAGAGCAAAGAGTGTATCTGCCATATCCATTATATCTATCTTAGTTCTAAAACTAAGCATTCTCCATTCTCCAAATTTAACTTGCAAGAAGTCAATATAAGAGACTTTTGAAAATTTTATGATAATGTCAAATATTTGAATATTAAGGTTTTTATTTCGATGATTAACGCTTACTGAACATTTTTACTAGATACTTGGCACTATGAAGCGTTATGGGTCGTCAATTATAGGAGTTTTCGATATATTTTTTTTTTAATTTCTCAATAAACTTACAAGCCCAAGAAAACTCATTTTTTTTGAGTAAAATTTTAAAATTAAAGAAATATTTATCGGTGAAGATAAATGAAACGGACAATTTTTCCCCCGACCTTCTCTGATTTTGATGATTTTTACAGAGAGATTAGAGATACTAGCCAATAGTAACCACGTCAAATTTTATTGCAAAATTCCGATTATTTATCGAGTTATCGATAACTGAAAATTGGATTTTTCGTTTTTAGTCTATTCTTTGACAAGCCATATTTTCTAAACAAATAAAGATATTGACGCGATAATTTTTTCCCTGATAGATAAAATATTAAAATAAAAAAAAAATTTTATATATTACGTCGGAGACCCCCCAAAGTTAACTAAAGTATGATCAGGGTGACTAGAGAAGTCGATATACCCATGTCCGTCTGTCCGTCTGTCTGTATGAACGCCTAGATCTCAGAGATGGTAAGAGCTAGAGCAACCAAATTTTCAGATTAGATGCGCTATTATGTCAGGGGAGACAAGTTTATTTCATTTTTTTGATATCGGGATTATATTATATAGCTCCCATAAGGGTGTCTCAGAGGACCTCGAAAAAAACCAAAAGTTTTAGATGGATAATTCGTTTGTTTGTGAAGATATCGTAACCAAATTTGGCACTCAATCGTTGTTTAGAGTTCCAAAGCTCTGTACCAAATTTTATTAAAATCGGTTGACTATATCATATAGCTCCCATAGGACCAATCGGTCAAAAAAACGTTTTTTCTAAAAAATTCGTTGTGTTTCGTTTGTTTGTGAAGATATTGTAAACAAATTTGGCACTCGGAAGTTTTTTAGGGATCTTCAACACTGTATCAAATTTTATCAAACTCGGTTGACTATATCATATAGCTCCCATAGGACCAATCGGTCAAAAAATCGTTTTTTGTACAAAATTCGTCTGTTTTTGGTTGTTTATGAAGGTATCGTAATCTAATTTGGCAATCGAATGTCTTTTGGTGTTCTTAAGCAATTTACTGGATTTTATTGCAAGCAGTGGTACAGGGTATCCCAAAGTCGTCCGCGCCCGACTTTAACGTACGCCATCTTTTTAATTCAATTGTTTATATTTTACTTGCTAGAGAACGAACTTCTATCCCAACTACAGTCCAAAGCGGCCACCAAAACAACATCTTCATCCCTAATTCTAAAGATTTAATTTTTTGTGAGCTTATTATCAATTAAATGCCAAGAATTCATTTAACTTTTAAGGAGCCCAACCAAGAACTGACTGCTCTAAAGCATTATTTTTTCGCTTACCAAGAAGAGAATACGAATTGACGGCCCAGAATAATTAGGGGTCATATATATAGAATTCGTATTGAGGGTACTTTGTTTTAGTTTGGAGGGCAAAGCTCTCTGGGGTTGACTTTCTTAAGGGGTTGACATTGATAGGTCCACTGGCCAATCTATTTTAATAGATTAAGATTTTAGTAACTATTGTGAGGCTGCTCAAGATAAGTTTTAATAAACACTCGAAAATAGAATACGAACAATCTGCTTACGAGATATGTATTAATTGTTAAGTCTCTGCCTTAATATGTAGTTATCGAAAGCTGAATAAATAATTGAAGCTTTGACATATTTCAAAATTCCAAAAGTTTGACATATTCTCACTCCTTTAAAATTTGGTATAAACAAAAATTTGTATCTTTGTGTAGATACTCACATATATATATATAATCACTTCGCCAAAAGAACTACAAAGTAAAATCAAAATCTAAATAATACTTTATATACTAATTTTTCCTCCCAGAAGCTGTCCATATCAAACAAAGATCTTTTCATACACTTTCATTGCATACATTGTATGAACTACATTTCATTTTATTTTGGTTAAATGCATCACGAACTTGGCATTGTTTACATATACTATGTATATAAGACGATAACAGCGTGTGAGCGAAGAAGCCCCCCCGCAATCGATATACAATAATTCGTGGCTGGTAAATATCGAGTAAAAAGCTAAGCATATTTTTTGCTTTTTATTTGGCTGAAACAACAAATAAAAGCCAAAAGCCAAACAGACCAAAGATAAAACCAAAAAAAAAAATAAAAAAAAAAGCACCGAATTCAACCGGAAGTCAGTGTAAATAAAGTGCAGGGAATGTTTGTTTCCGTAAAAAAGTAGACTATAAAAAAAAAAGATACGAAGCACACTTTGATCTGTTCATATGCCGTGCCCCACACCCCCTGCCACAGTGGACTACGTCAAAGAGTAAACGTGCGTAACAGCAGCAGTCAAAGGCGTGGAATGAATTTTACGGGCCGGGGATGCTGCGGACTCCAGTACCCGGTTGTCTGTTGTGGCATTGAAGGGTTTAAACTTTCAAATTATGCAGCCAATTTGTGCTAGAGCTGCTTGTGTTTTTTTGAGATACTCCAATTCTTTAGGATTTGGTAAATTTCGTAGAATTGTTTACCAACGCACACAATTAAAACAACATTTGAGATATTGGCGGCACAGTGGAACGAGTGGGTCTTGGGGGGGTCTGGGGGCTGTCTCGAAGCCGGGCCGTATAATTAGTAAGTGCGTGCGTCCGTCTCTGCGTCCCTGCGTGCGTGCCACGTTTTTGGTTTGCATTTCAAAGTGAATGAAATCCAAACGAATGTAATGAATGTAGTGAGTGACTCGGTTTGCACTGTTTGTTTCAAATTGATTTATTCATTTGATGTTTTCTATGTTTGTTTGCTTTGAGCTAATTTGCTGTTGGCAACTATGGCGCTACTTCTGCCACTGCAGTGATTGATTTAATGTCAAAATGTTGTAGATACTTAAATAAATTAGTGGCAAGTAGCAACTTCTTTCCTGGCTTTGAAGTGCACGGGGCATTGAAAGATGCTGCGCTTTTTATATAAACATTTTCCATTTTCTTTTTATACACTGCACTCTTGGGTAAGATGCCGCAAACTTTATAATAAAGTGTTTAGAACTACAAAGGAAATCTAATTAGACATGTCCTGCTGTCTGTCTGTATTGCCTTTTTCTTAAAGCCAAAAAAAAGCTAGAAGCATGCATTTTTGACCCAAGTTGTATCTATTGGTCCGGCTTAACCCTAGAAGATATAGACAGTTTCATTTTTGTACTCTCTGTCTCTCGATTATCACTTCGCTCTCTCAGCTTGCTTACTCATAAACAGCAGCTTGACTTAATTGCGCGCAATGCTCGTCGTATAGACGTATGCTTATCTTTTGTGTGACTTTTGTTATTTTTTGCAAGATATTTTAAGGTAAATTATAACTTTTTATAATAAAGTAAAATAAAGTCGAATAAGACGACAAAAAGCTTGTTGGCTTACTAAAAGCGAGTATGTCAATAGATTCGGAAAGCGAAAATGTATCGCTTAAAGATGATATTCTTAGTGAAAAGTTAGCGGAGGAAGAATTTGTGGATATTAATGAGTGAGATGAAGACATATATAACATCGTCAAACAAGTGGCGAAAGCTGAAGTGGACACATTCGACCAAATGTGCTACAAACAGGTGGCCCAAACGAAATATTCTATTTCATATAGCATTTATAATTTAGAAAGCCATTTGTTTCCATAAAAATTAGTCTTCGAATAAAACACCTACAGAAGGTATATGAAGTTATTTTCCAATATCTTTGTCAAGTCTTTAAAAGACTAAACAAGTTCTAGTTCCATCACTATCGAAAAACTTGTTTCATAACATTCAAAGGCATGAAGTAGCCATGAATTCTGAAGGCAGTGGGATTCAGCCTTTATAAAAAAAAAGAAGATACTAGGCCATATGTTCTATAATAATTAGAATTGTGTTTCAGTACTGTAAGTGGCGATCATAAAAATCTACTTTAAAACTATGCCATACAAGAGTTTGCGATTATATTTTCTGGCTAAATAGTTAGGATCCGGACCCCATTCCCAAAAGTTTGAAAAATGGGTTGACTGACTCTGATATCGCCTATAGTAAGTTTTTTATTAAGAAACAAAAAAAGCATTTCTTTAAGACTTAAAAACCATACAGAGGCCATCAAGACAGGCTAAATAATATTCGTGAGCGTTCCTCACAAACAGGTGGGGCACTGCCACCAGAAGATCTTTTGTACCATACTCATAAATTAATGCAAAAGACTTTCTGCTTTCCGCATGAATAGAAGTGGGCCTTTGTGGGTATTGACCTAAGATGGAAAGGACTGATGCGTTCGTTTCCCATGTGACAGATTCTGTCCCACACCAGCGCTGGGCAGTCACACAGAATATGTCTGGTGGTTTCAATGTCTTCGAGACAAAGTCTACACTCTGAAGAATCCAATAGACCCATTTTCTGTAGATGGTATCTTACAGTGTGGTTCCCAGATAGGTATGCTATCAGGAGCTTTAAGTCCGCTCTGCCAAGACCGTTTGTGTTGATCATATACAGAGGTTTGACAAGCGCTTTTGCTTGTCGCAGTAAGGAGAGCCAGTATCTCCTATGTTCTTCTGGAGCCCATTTGTTTACCATGGTAAAGGCGGAGGAGATTTAGTCGTAATGGAGGCATCCTGTCGTGCTAGATCATCAGCGATCGCGTTTCCATCCACTCCTGAGTGTCCGTATTTCCAACATAGCACGACTCTGTTTAGGGAAGACAGGAGTTGAAGGTAATTATAGCATTCTTTAACCATTCTGAAGAAGATGCTCCATGATGATAGCGCCCTGATAGCAGCTTGGCTATCTGAATAACTACAAATTTTTGATCCCCTTGTGAAGGATACTGTGGACGCAGATTTCTATGTCATGAATCTTTGCTTGAAAGACGCTGGGCCAAATACACATTGCAATAGAGATTCTGGTGTTGGGTCTAGCGACTCCAACACCTACACCCTGTTCAATTTTGGACCCATCCGTGAACCATTGTTGCCACCGGAGGTTTCCACAGGGGCTGCCTTCAGCCCAAGTCTCCCGACTTCTTATTGTGAAATAATTCCGTGGTCTTGCGCAGATCGATGCCTCAGGAAGAGAATTTAAAGTTCGGCATGTCCAGTGTCACTTGCTAAAAATGTTGTATTAAAATAATAAAAAATTAAGTGTAGTAAGATTATTTATTTATTATTATTATTTTATTTTTTAATTATTGTTTCCTTTAAAAATATGCTTTAACAACGTAAAACACAACGTTCGTCGCTCAGACGCATCATTAACCGCTATTAACATCAAATACCCATATTTGAAAATTTTAATAAAGTCACATGGGAGCATTGGTTGCTACTTACTTGAGCATCAGCTATTCGAGAAACTGCTTATAAAGCAGCCACAGTTACCAAAATCTGTATCTAGTCTCATTTAGTCTAAAATATAAACATTCCTTTGACTATTTGGGTATACCAGCCTACCTATTTACCACCAAGTCTTTCCTTATAGATTCTTGAAACTTAATGGTTACAATAAAATAATCGTTTTTAAAATAAGACAAAGTACAGTGTATATTATGGTTGGAATGTCCCCAGCGTATCCCTCCCACATGCATTTTTTTTTTATAGTTCACTCAACCGGAAGCAACTACTTAGTATATAGCTGGTTAGTGGTACATAGTACATGCTGCAGATTGCACTAAGCTGCTTGCCACTTATCTAGCACCTACAACTTGTGCGGCACTTGGCATTTGCGTATCTGTCAGATACTTGCGCAGTCCTTAAGCTCTCTGTGCAAATCCTTTGCTTCCTACATGACACACATAATATAGTATAAGTATTTATGTGCTCACCTCGTCATGGGGGGCTTTGCGTAACTGCAACTGCAACTGCCATGTCAGCAAACTAATTCCCAGCAAGATATGTGCATTAAGTGCGAGGGCAGTTTGATGGGACAATGAATTATTCTTTTTCGACTAATCCTCCAACAAAACTCACATTGGTATCTGGGCATTCTCCTCATGCAGATAAAAAACTGTGATGGCTGCTTAATAAACAGCCTCTCACTGAGCAATAGGGCAAGAATTGAGAAAATCATTATTGTTTCCACATGGACTTATACTAGCATTTAGATTTTGAAACCATTGCTGTTTCATATGAGCATAAAATAGGAATCCTGCAGGTCAAGGCGATGCTTCTCATGACAGACACATTTCCAGTTGCTCCGTACAAGAGTTCCAGAGAACGAACTCAAACCTATTAGCAGCAGGTACCCAAGATGCATCCAATAATAAGGTGATCCTTCCAATCAATGTATCGGATGGGGTATTATAAAATAAATAAATAAATAAATAAATAAATAAAATAAAATTATATGTAGGTATCTATCTAAGAAGTTACATTTCCTTGGTAATCTTATTACTCAAGAACCGCCGAACCGATTGACACAAAAATTTTGTGTTTAGAAATCAAATCTTTTTAGCAATCAATTTTTTGCGTAGCGAAGCGCGCCGAGTAATGCTAGTATATAATAAAATTATTTTCTTAAACTTACTTAAATGAAAAATAAATGTATCCATAATTTTCATAAATGTACAAAATATACGTCGCATAGGCGTATGGTTATCTTTAGTGTAATTTTTGTGATTTTTTGTGTGATGAGTTTCAAGAAAAATTATATTTGTTTTAATTTCAAAATAATATCGAAAAAAATAAGTTTTTTACGACACAAAGTAGTCGAAGCGATTATGTTATTAGATTCGGAAAGCGGCAAAAGCTGGAGAGGTCACATTCGTCGAAATGTGCTCCTTAATGTCATGTTCTAGAAACGAACTGGTGGCCCATGGCAATATTTTATTGTAAGCCTCATATAGCCTGCATATTTTCGAATATATGGCTTTTTTGGCATAGGCAGTTAAGAGTTTTAACTTCTTGGGATATCTTTTTTTTTTTTTTGTTAACAATATTATTAATAGTATAAAACTTGTTTACTACAAACCAGAAGAAATATCTTAGTTTTTCGAAAATGAAAATAAAAGTAAGAAAGTTACTATTTCCTACTGTTTGCGAAAATGTAATCTCAATGGACTTGTCTGGCTATGCCGGGAAGCGGAACTTATTTGCAATAAAATTTCCCATGTATTTAACCCAAGAAAGTCGCAAAAAATAAACAAATCTGTCATAAATAAAAATATAAAAAATGTAATTCCTGATTTTCAGGACCTGTCCGGAATGTAGTCAGACTGATTTTTTTTTCCGAGTGGATAGACAGACTGTCGACTATTTTCCACCTGGTGTATTGGTAGGTTGGAGCATAAGGAAACACTCGGGAGAAATTGCAGTTGAATATCTTTTCTCTGCATAACCTTTGCAAGTTCAATCGTCACGTTACGTCATCATCCGGATATCCCGCTAGCAATGGAGTGTGCATAAAGAAGGATCCTATTTTGAAGAATATTGAAAGTTTGTGTCATTTTTGTGAATAAATAAATATTGTTTAACTGAGTCAATCTGATTGTTTTCTAGATCATGAATGTAATGTTTTAGCTTCCTTTGGCTTCATAACGAGTTAAGTCAATTTTTTCATTGATGGTATAAATAAGTGTGTAATGATCACAAGAAAAAATTTTTTTTTCATATTTTATGGAATTTCCAATGGAGGCACCTTTCAATGTCTTTCAAACACAAACTTAATATCTGCATCACGAAAGTTAGTTGTCATGCTAAAAATTCCTCAATTCACTAACGCTTCAATCCGCCCTCGTTAGGTGCGTGTTTCTTTGGTAACCGCAAAATGGCAAAAATTGTGCGGTCCGCACGTTTTGCATTTTATTTGAAGCACACACTCATTTACGTTTAATTGAGTTTATTGATATGCATTTGAAAATCGTTTCTCCGGGTCTAGGCGCCTTCTCCGAGGTAAGTGCTACTCTAAAGTTTTGAAGGGCCCGCACTCCAAAATGCAAAAATGCAATTAATTAAGCCCATTTATTTGCACACTCAATGAGGCTAAATGCAGTTGAGAGTGAAAAATCGAGTGGTGAAAGAAGTGGCCAGGGGGAGGGGGTTAACTGGAACGGAGTCAGTACAGAAAGTGTTTCATGAACAAGTGCCGGAAAAGTTTGCACTCTTGTTATGGAAAAATACATATAAATAAATTGATACAATCTAGTTTTTAATGGTAAACAATAAAAAATAGCTTCGAGTGAATTTGATACAAAGAAGTTACTTAAACATTACTCACTAAATGTATATGGATTTAAAGTGAAAATAAATCTTTTCCATTTTATGTATTTTTATTTACTTTACAGATGATTTGATAGAATGCAAATTTATTAATTTGAAAAAAAATAAAAACTTTATAGAGATTTTATCTAATTTTGTGGCGAAATTCACTTTATGTATCGAGTTATTAGTAAATGAATTTTTCATTCAACTTTTTTTAATCAAATCGATATCTCATATAATTTACGCGATACCTTAAATTTAAAAAAAATATATTTTGTAAATAAAGTTTTTAGAAACTTATTAATGGACTTATAACCAGTACCTAGTAATAAACAAAATAATCGACTAATTTGATTTTTTTTATTTGAAAGTTATTTTGGCAACAAATCACCATGTACATTTTGCTCCAAAATTCTTTTTTTTCGATTTTTTTATTTATTTATTTTTTTTTAATTCTTGATAAAATGTACATCTAGATTACCAGTTTATATATATGTATATATATCTATATATTTATATAGACATCTTTATGCATATATAATCGCTCCTAGTCGGAGCTTAGGACGGACTTATTGATAAATAAACATTTCGTTCAACATTTTTTTTTCAACTTGATATGCCGTAAATGAATACCTTGTATATGAATTTCTAAAAATTTTGTTTCTAAATTAGATTGTATAAATTTATTACTGGACTTATTTCCAGTATTTAGTACTAAAAAAAAAACAATTAATTCCATTTCGTTTGTTTTAAAGAGATTTTAGCTAATTTTCAAAATTCCCATTATGTATAAAATTGTTAATAAATTAATTTTTCGTCAAACTTTTTTTAATCAACTCGATAGCTCGTAAATGAATGTCTTATATTTGAAATGTTTTTAATTTATTTTATAAATTTATTATTGGACTTATACCCAGTACCTCGTAATAAAAAAAAAATTAATTAAATTTTTTTTTATTTTAAAGAAATTTTAAATTTTTTATATATCGAGTTTTAAATAAATTAGCTTTTCGATAAAATGTTTTTAATTAACTTCATATGCCGTAAATGAATATTTTGTATTTGAATTTTTAAAAATTTTATTCACAAGAAATTTCTTAATAGACCTTTACCCAGTACTTGGTAATATTATTAAATAATCGATTTATTCGATTTTTTTTATTTTAAAAAGATTTTAGATAATTTTTACAACGCGATTTTTATTAAAATTCCTTTTACGCTGTTTTTTTATGTAAGTAAACGCATTAAGGTATTTTAATTTTTTAAAAGAGCTGTTTTCGAGGAAGGCATCGATACTACGCTACACCTGGTAATAAAATTAAATATTCGTTTCATTCCAATTTTTATTTATTTTCAAGAGATTTTAGCCAATTTTGATAATAATTTTTTTTTCGCTAAATTCACTTTATGCATAGACTTATCGATAAAATATATCTATAAATTGTTTTTATCAACTTCATATCTCATAAACGAGCAAAGACAAGATGCATATTTGAGTTTCTGTAAGATAAATTTACTCGAGGAAATTATGAAAAATACCTAGTCATAAAAAAAGTATTCGATTTCTTAAATTTGATTTTATTTTGTAGAAGTTTAAGGGCATTTTTCTTTTTTTATATTTTCATTATGGTGTGTGTTATCAGTCAATGAAGAGCTCGGTAATTTTTTTTTGTATTAACTCGTCATGTCATAAAACAATTAAGAAATTTGATTTTTTATGTCTTTTTTTGAGAAAGTTACCAATGAACTAGTATCCAGCACCAAGTGATACAACAAAATAAAACTTAGCCCTGGGAATGGGAAAAATAAGCATAAACTTGTATCATTTTATGAGAAAAATTTTATGAATTTTATTTTTCAAGGTTAAAGCTTTTTTTTTGTGTATACATTATTTATCAAGTATAAAAAGTTATAAAGTGTATTCAACATCGGTCTGCGACAACATTTTCTCTACTTAACCTCCTCATCTCATGCAAAATATCAAACCATTGCCATTTCTCAAAGTTCCATCTAAAAAAAGGGCAGTCCAATGACCACAATAAAAATAGAATTAAAAAAAAAATTCTTACCCACGCACACTGCTACAAAATTATTTAGTTAACGCACATTCAATGGCACACTGTGCACATTGGGCCGATGAGTTCATTAAACGTGCCTAATTAACGCGCAATCGAGTTAATTTCTCAACTAACCGAGGCGGTTAATTAAGAGAGCAGACGGAGTTGGGCCGCATGAGGCAAATTATGCGCTAATGTGTCAGCAAATATCACAGGCATTTATATACATACCATATACTACATATACAAATATGTGAACAGTGAGACCAAAAATTATTCGGACGCTTAAAGAATTGCGAACGCTTTGCTTACATACCATATACTATGTATGTATAAATAAGTACATAGTGTGTCCAAAAATTATTCAGAGGCATAAAAGAAGCCGCATTTCCCTATAACGAACGAAAATTGAGGCAAAAATTTTGATGCCATAGAAAGAAGAATTGATTGCCTCAAGTTTGAGTTTTCAAGAGCATTCGAAGTATGTGGATAAATACATTAAAACAATATGAAGAACCTTAAAAATGGAAAAATTCACTTTTCGAAATTAAAAAAAGTGTTTTTACTTAAAAACAAATATCTCTGGTTGTACTAAACTGATTTTGATAATTTTACTATACTGTAGATAATTGAATTACACATCGATTATACTTGAAACATATTTTTTAAAATTCATATGAAATTTTTTGTAATTTTTAGCACAGTTTTGTAAAAAAATTCTATTTCAAACGTAAATTCAAAAATTTAAAAAAAAAAAATATTTAAATATTGTTTTTTCCAGGGCTCGTAAAGTTTGATAGATTACAAAAAAAATTAATGGTTGTTTCTCAAAATCTGAGAAAAAATGTGTAAACAACAGGAATTTTTGTAAAAAGTGAAAAATGTCAATTTGCTTTAAAAACCAAAAGTTTTAGAAGAATAATTCGTTTGGTTATAAAGATATCGTTACTAAATTTGGCTATCGAAAGTTTTTTAGAGTTTTCAAACTCTGTACCAAGTTTTATCAAAATCGGTTGACTATATCATATAGCACCCATAGGGTCGATCAATTTTTTTTTTAATTTCGAAATATCTCGAAATCCGTTCCATTAAAAAATTTTTGGACTTAATTTTTGGTTTTAGCGTGCCATTTTGCTACGGAAACGAAAATAATATTGTTTAATGGAAAGATTTTTTTAATTCAATTCAACAAACTTAAGTTATAAATTATAGTAAATAAAACACTTTGAAATTATTTAATGTTGGAAGGGGAGTTGCCGAAAGAAAGAAAAAAGTAAACTTAATTCAAATGCTAAATATTATTAATACAGCTTCTTTAATCTCCAAGAGCAATCATGCTGGTTTTTGAAAAAAATTATTTTTTATTTATTATTTATTTTATTATTTTCTATATTTTTCTTATTTTATGCAGTAGTACTGAAGTGGACTATATTCGGTATTCTACAATATGGCGTGTCTTACACAATTTTATGGAAAAAAAAAATTGTCTCGACTGGGTATGAAGTTCACTCTCTAAAATACTGAGGTTATTACCGAAACAGCCGCTAAAGTCTATCATCACAATATTTTGATATGAGACATAAAATATTTACATGGTTTTTTTTTTGCAAAGAGTATTTAAGATATAAAACACAATATATACACAATAAATTGGCTGTGTAAGTGTTCCTTGTAAAAGTTTACTAAGAGATTTTCTTATTAATTGCAAAAATGCAATGGGTTATCCGAAAAGTGTATGGGCAAGTGAGTTCGTATGATATCTAAGGCGAACTGCATAACGGCTGCTCAGGTTATTTAAAAAATGAGTAACTCGATTACGCAAAATTCTAGTTATAAATATTAAATATTAACAGAGTTCGAATCCCCGATGTTGCAATTATACGTACATATATACGTTATATACTATTCTTCAAGATCTAGTTTTTTTAAAAAGTTATTTATAATTCACAAATGGTTAAAGCAATAGTTGAGGGTGATGAGCTATATAAAATAATAAAGTAGCCTATTTTTAATAAGAAATTTTTATTATTTATTTTTAATTTTGTTGTACATATTTTTAATAGTTTTTTTTTGTATGGGTTTCATGCATTGGAGTTTGGCTGAAGCATGGTGGAATATTATAAGGTGGTGTCGCCCGTAAAAGCTATCACTTATTGTATGTAGCGAGTGTGAGGTCAAAAGCTCTCTTAGCATTGCTTTGTGAATGAGATAGTTATATATTTTGGTGATGTTTGTAATTAAATAAAAAAGAACAATTCAGATATGTTTTATAGTTAATATAATAATTAATTTTATTATAGTCTAATTTTAACAAGTTTACTAGTATTGCTCATAATTTTTTACTTTTGAAAACAAAACACACATTGCTAAAAATTTTTGATTTCACGCATATTGTCTACACAAATTAAGCTATTACTTTGTACTATTGTAGAATATAAACCGCTTTGTAATAATTTAGGTGAGGTATCACTACTACTTTTGGTGATCTATTATGTCTTCGACGTCATAAATTTTGTATTCATACATTTGCAACATAAGTTAAAAGGTTTAAAAAGAAAATAAAGTTAAAAGTGTTCGAATTATTTTTGTTCTGACTGTAGTATCTAACAATGTGGGTGTCTATGTGTCTGCAATATTTCATTGGCATTCGATGATGCGGTCAATGTTAATTCAATTAAAAGACGTCGGCAGCTATTGTATGGGAAAAAGCAGGGTCATTGTATGGACGGGGATAAGCTGAGTGTTTAGTTTGTTGAACCTCAATCATATGGCTAGCTTAATCCATTAATAAACTCAAATTGGAACTGCATTGAAAGGTGTCAAGAGATGCAACTTGACTGATCCATGTTACTGCACATTGGCATTAAATTGTGATCACTTTGGAAAAAAAAAAAAAACAGAGAAAGCTGTAGTTTGTGCGAGTTAGAGAGAGAGCTTAGCCCGCATAAGCAAGTTAAAAAAAAAAGACAGACAGACAAACAAACAGAGATAGAGCATTAAGACCCGCAGATTCACTTGGATTAAAATACATAAACAAGTTGGCTTTATGGCAGGTGACACATAGCGACTGTTGCATGCCCCACGTGTTGGTGGCGTCTCCAGCTAGTTGCATTTCCATTTAAATATACATACATGCGTATATGCCAAAGGTGCATTGGAAACACATACTAGCTGACTTTTCATTTGCAGTTTGTTTGCGACCCACTGTGCAGCGGCGACATGCAGCTTGCCGCTTATCAATGTGCACATAAAATTGGCTAATATGCATATTGGGTGAGTCTTTTAAAAACTTACTGACTAAAAAAAAAAATTTCAATTCTTTTAACGTCTACAATTTTTTTAAAATTCTGAAATTCTTCACAAATGTAAAGTAGACGTATGAATCTAATCGAAGGTGATGAGATTTTATTAATAACAAGCAATTCTTATTATTTATTTATTTTTATTTTGTTTGTACAGTAGTAGTAGTGAATTGGCTATTATTCTCCGTGTTCACTAGTGATGAGCAATATTTACGTACCTGTGATTTGTCACAAGTATTTTAATGTAACGAGTCGTATCAGTGACAAGTATTTTGTCACAGTCACAACCCACGGTGACAAAATACTCGTGGCTATATGAACTGTTACAAAATACTCGCCAAGTATTTTCGCACCAATAGCGACAAAATACTGCGAGAGTATTTTGTCACAGTCACAACCTAAGGTGACAAAATACTCGTGTTTATATAAGTTCGTATGAACTGTTACAAAATATGCGCCAAGTATTTCCGTACCAATAGTAACAAAATATTGCAAGAGTAAATACTGCAGGTAAATACTTGGCGCGTATTTTGCATTTGTATATTATTTTATGAACGGTTACACAATATTAATGAATACAATAGTTTTGAGATATTGGTTGCAATGTGAAGAAGGATCACATGCAAAGTAAGTGAAATTTGGAAATTATTGAGTGTTTTCGATGATAATTTTGCCTTGCAAATATTGCAAGATGCAATTGGTACGGAAATACTTGGCGCGTATTTTGTAACAGTTCATAGGATCTTCAACAATCAATTTATCAAAACATATTCAGAGGAAACATCCAACGTGTGAATTACCCAAAGCTGTAAGATATTAATTTTTTATAAACTAAAAATTTTATAATTTTTTTGTTTTTAAAAGCATAATAAAAATCCGCGATATTCTTTCGTAAACATTTTATTATGTGCTCGGTGTCACTGTCACGACCTTTTGTCACTGATATTTTTTTGTCACAGTCACAGTTGTCGCTGTGACTGCAAATTCACAGTATCGCTCATCACTAGTGTTTACTGCAGAGAATGGCTTCGGGTGATTGCAAAAAGTTCATACATGATCAACACACGAATAAACGACCCATTCCACTCAACCATTCAAACTTGCACACGCACATGTGTTCACTTTTGATTGAAAATCGCTCAAATGTGTCAAGTTTTTTTGCTCTCTGAGTCTACTCATGCTCATGTTCAAACCATTCATTCGGGCGTACGTTCATTCAGCTCAACAATGATTGTTTTCATCAAGAATCAAACTCAAAAAGCAAAAAGCAAACTCAAAAAGTGAAGCAGGAAGAAGCTGAAACAGAAAAATATCAAAATACGTAATTTCACAACAAAGTATATTTTTTTTGCTTGTTTTTCTTTAGATTTTACATATTTAGATTTTTCCAATTTTTTTTTTAACATATTAATAGCTGATACTTACCTTAACAATGCTACAAAAGAAAAATTAAAAAAAAATAATTTTTTGTTAATAACTTTTTAAGTTAAAGTTGAATTCTTGTGATTTTTTTTCATTTTATCCACTCCAATCGTTTGATTGCATGACTCGTGTAAGACACGAGACGATCAAATGACTCAAATTGATTCGACTTGTGCGTTCGTCGGCTTGATTTGAGTGCATTCAACGCTGAGTTTCGTTGAGTGATTATACATGAGAAAACCTTTTCGGACCGAAGGCTGAAAATGCTCCGAATGATGCGTTCGTCAGCATGAGATGATTTTCACTCAACGCTGTGTTTTGTTAGGTGAATTGAATTGAGTAAGAATTTTGTCGTATGAGTAAAATCAAGAATAAAGTGAATTTTGCAGTTCTCTAGTTTACTGGCGTTTTTAGTCTCAGATTTCTGATTTAACCTCAAAAAAAAAACGGTTAAATTTTTTTAAATGTTTTAGGAGTCGCTGAATCGAAATCCAAGGTATAAAAAAGACAGCATGTCACCGTTCGGAAATAATCACAAAAATCTCTTGTTTAATGAGGGTTTTGGAGGATATGTGAAATCCCTGGCGTGCTGGGGTTTTTTCAGACCTTGCATTCGCATTAAGTTACATTGAGGTATTACTCTTAGGGATTGTTTGTAAGCTTATAAAATAATCGTAAATTACAACAGTGTTTTTTTAAGGTTTTTAATCAAATTTTTTCCTTCAAAACTCAATTTTACATAAACAAAAATTTACACAACACAATTTTTCACACCTTAGTTGTAAAGCTTCTTTTTAAGCTAATCTCTACAAATTGTATAAATAAACTAATGTATAAATAAAAAAATTTCTATAATAAACTCCTCTAAAATGCTCTCTATTATCAATTACTGTGAAACGAATTTTCTGTCTAACTAGCCAAAATTCCACTCCCGAATTCGCAATGGGGAAGCTCCAATCTATTTAAATTCTCTCAAAAAAGGACTTAGTGGAAACACATTAAAAAAAAAGTCAAAAAAATGTGATATTTTTAGAAGTCCCTAGCAAAAAACAAGGAATACGTGTGAAAAAGCTTTCTATATCGATCTTTTTGTTGTGAAGCCCACAAAAATTTTCTGAGCTGCTATAAAAATTATTTCCTAAAGGCTTATACGCAGAATGCAAAAAAATTTCGCACGGAATGACAAAACCATATAAAAAAAAAATCTCATATCCCATTGGGATAATGCGTAGACCCCATAAACAGAAAAGAATGAATTTTTCGTTCTAAGACATCCCTCAGAAATCGCACAACGCGTATAAAATATATTTCCATGTAGCATTTTTAACTAAAAATTTAAATACGAAAAAGTTTTTTCCCCAATCCTTGCAGTTTCTTAAATAACTACCCACCTCTATGTAGCATGTGAGAGTGCATGCAGTGTTTACACATTTTGCACTTTGGTGTGAAAATTGTAATAGAATTCAATAAAGATATGTTATAACTGGTTTGTTGTTGCCACGCCCTCGCCTGTTACATCGCCCACATATTGGCCTTTTAATTTTAGCCGGCTAATTGCATTGGCTACATAAAATGGCAAATCTTATGATTTCAATTAATGGTTCAAGGCGAAAACGAAAACGCTTCAACTCGAGTGATTTCTGCTGCAATATGGCGTTAAATTACGTTTTTATTTCGTTTGCCGTAGACCGGAAATTGCGACATACGCACGGAAGTAAAGTCAATAAACGTGAAGCTGTGCGGGGGTTAAGGGTAAGCACATTTAACTCTGACCCATGCGTGCATTGGTATAAAAACTTTTCAAAGTTACACAAATTGCAGGTTAAAGCAAAAAAAAAATACCAGAAATTAAATGGAATTTATGAAACTTAAAAAGTAAGAAGAAAAAAAAACAAAAAGGAGCTTGAAATTACACGGAATCCTATGAATTGAAATGGTTATGGCAAAAAAAATTGTTTTTCAATTAAAAAGTTGTTACAGCTCTGGCAGTTGTTGTTGTTTCTGGTATTTCGGTTACAATTGCGTGCAGATAACTTTTGGAAATTGAACAGGTGAATGTGAGAGCAAGAGGTTTTTATTTCATATGCTTTCAGTTACAGATAGTTCTGCTATAATTCTTACAGCTTTACAGGGAGTTGATCTATTTTCAGATGAGCTTTGTAACGCACAGAAAATTTAATGTTGCTGATCACGTCATTATGGCGTGACGTTACGTTTTAAAGAAAAATATGAGATAAAAGGAAAACAGTTCAAAACTTTTGGAAACTGAATACGTAAATGTGAGAGCAAGCGTTTTTTTTAAATAGCTTTCATTTGCAGATAGTTATGCTATAATTATTATACCATGATATAGAGTCGATCCATTTCCAGATGAATTTTGTAACCTAAAGCCAATTTAATGTTTCCGATAAGGGCATTTCCTTTTTGGCGTGACGTTACGTTTTTACGACATATACGAGAAAAAAAAAGTAAAAAGCGAAGTTTTGCAAAAGTTTTTCTTGTCTACTTACGTAGCAATTAAGTATTTAGTAAAAATATCAACAATCGGTCTAATCGATTAAGAGATAAGGGCAAAACTGAGCATGGCGTTACGTTTCAAAAAATTTAAATGACTGGGATTTAAAATTAAGAAGAAGAGAAAATCGTTTGGTATAAAACTTTTTTTAGTACCTACAATTTGAAGTTATTGAAACAAAACACATTTTCGTACCTCTTTTGATAAGCCTTAGTATCTGGCCTTAAGCGATATGATCTAATGGTACTCAAATTTCCATTTAAATTTATTTATTAAGAACTTTTTTAAAACAACTTAAATAAAAAAAATATTAATTTTAGCTTCAATATTAATAATAATAATTTTATAATTTAGAATTACCTTCTACTTTATTATTGTTTAAACAAATAAAATATTTCCCTTGTAAAAATATTGATATTATAACAATTAAAAATGATAAGGCGAAGATTTCCTTAAAAACATGACTTATGACTTTGTAGCCTGATTACTCAACATCTTACAAAAAAAAAAAAAAATTTAAATATTCAATTTAATGACTTTTGTATGTTTTTTTTTTTTTTAAAACAAGTAAGAAAATCTTTTAATAAACTTTCATGGTTGAGCTTTCTGTGGAAATACCTATCTTAATATAATTTACGATTTTTAGCATTTTTGATTGATATAATTTTGTTCTTTGAATTGAATTAATTTGATTAGGACTAAATAAATAAAGCGTGCCAACTAACAGAGGAAAAACTTTGTTTTATGGTCACGAAGTTCATTTAGAGAGACTTTTTTGCTTATAATAAATAGCTAGTATTTATCGATAATTTGAAACACATGGTACTAAAAGAAAACAACCATGCCAACATAAGTCTTCTTATGATGTCGCTGAAATTGACTTATTTCAAAAAGTTGAGTATCTATTGAGCTACGTGCATTTGTCGGTCCGTATCTAAACCTAGAAGATCCCTGTAACTAAACTCCACTTCAGCGAAATCTACTACCCTTTTCCCCCAGCTTAATTTCGCAATACTCGGCCAGTACGCAGCAGTCAAAAATGCTTCCGCACAAGAACAAGTTTTTTATGAAAAAAATAGTCGTGAAATGCAACATAAACATAATTTTTAAATAACAACTTAACCTGGTTGGTTATCTGGAAAAATTATACAACAAAACTTATCAATTTTGAAACAAGATAAAGTATGACCAAAAATTCTCAAATTAAGAAAAAAAATTCTAAAAATAAGTTTAAAAGTCTTGCATTAAGTATAAAAAACATTCTGAAATTAACATTTTTAGCGTCTAAAAAAATTAATAATAAATAATAAGTATAAATAATAACAAAATATACTCAAAAAATATTATGAAAATCTTATTTTTTTTTGAAAAGATAATAAAAATCATATTTTAAGAGTTTTGTAATCTTATAATCAGATTTTATTATAATATTTCACGATTTGCATAATTAATGTCAAGATTGTCAAAATTTTATATTTTGAATATTCTTTTCCCAAACCCTTGTTTAGTTTAGTTTAGTTAGTTATGGACTTTCCTTTTACACCGGCGGTTGTCTCCAGACCCGGTAACCAATCGCATACACTAATCTTTGGAAGATCTTTAAGATGTTAAAAATGTGCCTCAGGCTTAATGTGATGGTAAGTATGCCTGCATCTGACTAGTTCTCTTTTAGGGGCCTCTTAAGCCAGGTAGAGAATACCGTGGTGTTAAATTATACTTCAGGAATTTTTAATTTTTTTTTTTAATTTTTTTTTTTTTAATTTTTTTTTTATTTTGAATATAATTTTTTTTTTTAAATCTTATGTTACTCGTTAACATTCTTGTTTTTAAGATTTTTTTTTTCTCAAAAGCAGTTTTTTCGTTCTTCAAATAAAAATCATTTGACTATCAATAAAGCCACAAAAATCGTATATTTCAAGATTGTTCTAAATCCGAAATTATGAATTTTTTCACGTTTTTAGCGTTTTTTGTTGGCTTATTTTAAGTATGAAGATTCGTCTACCTAAGAAGATTTAAATTTTCTGCGAAGAAAAATAATCGCAATAAACTCCTAAATCACAATTTTTCATGTGAATTTAGGCGAAATGCTCACTTTTGAACTCGAAATTAAGTTTCACATTCTCAGTGTATATATTGAAAATTTCGGTTCTTTAGCTTTTCTGGTTTCCAAGATTAGTTTGTTCATACGAACTACTAGACGCACACTCAAAAGGACACGTTTATGCTGATGCAGTTAATATGCTCTTAATAGGCTCGAAATGCAGTTTTTTTTCTCTCGGTGTATACAAATTTGGGTTCTATAGCTCTTCTGATTTCCAAGATTAGTTTGGTTCTCTTAGTATATACATAATAATCTTGGGTTGTTTAGGTCTTCTGGATTCCAAGATTAGTTTGTTCATGCGAACTGCCAGGCGTAGAGCCAAAGGAGCATGCTCATACTGCTTCCCTCCGCTCGTTAAATACATTTGCACAAGCTAATTACACCCTGCATCGAAGCTGGAAACTTGGCAATTGAGATTGGGATTCCTGGTCTTAAAAACAACCTATTCTAAAACCCTTTACTGCTACCCATCTAGTCAGCGTATTTGCACTTCGTCTCATCCAATTCAACTCTGCACTCAACCTTGAAAAATTTGTATAGTATTTAACAAGTTTTATCTCGAAGAATTTCGGAACGAGTATCTATTATAAACGCCGAGCTTATCATATGTAAAATATGCCATAAATTATGCCAAGTGCGAGCATATTGAATGCCATGCCACTCAAAGTGGCACCTGCTCTACAGGCAAAGGGAATTAACGTTTACCAGGGTTACCTTGCACTTCCGTAGCTGAACTGCGTCATTAGCAGTCAATGGACATCGTCGTAGTGCCGAAAATGTTGTTTTTTTTTTTATTTTCGGGCCTTTCTCGCTTTTTGTTTGCCGATAATGTCGCCCGCATTATAAGAAATATTTTGTACAAGGGTCGTACGTATATTACTTATGCCAGACACGTAGCCCAAGCGGCCAAACGAGACCTCCAACCCGTAGCCAAGTCCAGATACAGCTCTACTCCTGTTTTTCAATGGCCTTAAGCGGCTTGGCGTGTTTGCCAAAGATTTGCGGTTGGCCTCTGCTGTTGCCCATTGCTAATCTTAACACAACATTTAACTTACTTTATATGGAGCTATCTGGTGGCAAGCACCCAACTGACTTAGAGCAGGAGTGTTGCACCCAATCGACGTGGCCTGGACACGTGTGCAACATTAGATTCGTCTCATTGCAGGCGTCTTGTACACATTGCCAGCACGCGGCATCCAAACCCTTCTTCAATGTCAGCCCCGCCTGCTGCTGGCGAATTCTAAAGGATGCAATTGACTTGAACTAATCCAAATATTATCGCAGCCGTGCCAAAGACAACAACAATTTGATGCAACACGCGCCAACATCATTAAAATATTGTATGCCTTTGATTAATAATCCAAAAAAAGTACAAAATAAAAAATTTTCCAACTGTTTTCTTTTTTACGTTTTATTTTTATTTTTTTTTACGTCTTTGCATTGCGGCATTTGGGTTTTGATCAGCTTTTGTAAATATTTAATGGCGATAAGAATTTTACACTTCCAAGTGAATGGAGAGAGACACGTGATTGCAGCTGATGTTTTGCTACGGAACTCTAACCAACAAATTGTTGCATGAAGGGTAGGGTATGGAACAGCTTTATCTGTGTCTGGAATTGCAAACCGTATCATCTTTATTATAAAAGAAACAGAGCATTTTTAATTTATTGTCTATAAAAGAATTTATATGCCATGAAGACTTCCAGCAAAAGTGAGCTCTAGTTTTGTAATGAAGACAAAACTGGAATTGTCTTCGACTCAGCATACGATAAAAAAAATTTCTGTTATAATGCAAACTGAACCATAAAATTAAGTTGTTTTTTCTTCATATGCATTAATGACAAATAATAAACTTTTTAGCTTCGCAAAGAGACTTGTAGAAATGGTTTTCGTAAGAAGACTCAAGTAGAGATGATTTAGCCATCTACTGCCAAGTCCAAGTCTAACTAATTAAGAATACCCTTAAACAAGTTGACCTTGGCTGATACTAACAATGACAAAAATTATGTTAAAAGGTTTGCTCAAATTTCCAAAAAAAAAAAATTTGCTTGATAAAAAAATAAGAATAAAAACAAAAATAAATTTTTTCTTATTGTTTTTTTAATTTTAGCAAAAAATAAAAAAGATGTCTAAAAAAAAGCTAAAAGGCGGAAAATTATTATTATTATCTTTAGCAAATAAGACCATGGGAAAAATATAAGGAATTGAATTGGACGTGGAGGTACCTAACAGTGCATATACTGCAGCCACTTTTCCCAAAAAAAAAAAAGTAGATTCAAAGTTGTATTTAGATTGGGAGAATAACGAAGGGGTTTGCTGAAACACGTTTCGTTGTTTATTAGGCTCACATAATTTCGGGCTTTTATAACGGGTCATCAATCTTCAGGTTTTTTTTTTAAATAAAAAAAATCACAAAAATTACAAATGAATCGGTAAATCTTTATTATCAATTTAAAGAACCATTCTTGCCATTGACTTTTCAAAAATAGTCCCTTTCAAATGTTGGCCGCAACTGCGCCCAAGCTCGTCCAAGCGGAGGTTCCAATTTTCCATGACGCGTTCGAGCATAATCGGCGGTATCTCGCGAATAACACGGGTAATGTGGGCCTCTAATGCTTCAAGCGTAGCTGGCTTATCCACAAACACTTTAGACTTTAGAAGTGTCATCTAATAATGATTATTGGGTCTTGTTGATGGTATGGCGAATAGTGGTCGCAGTAGGTCGATTATGGCGACTATAAAATGGCCTAAGCGCGCGAAAAAAACATTCTATACAGAAAGCGAATTTTCGTAATATAATTGTATGGTTTGTAAACGTTGTTCGGGTGTAAGTCTTTCCATGATGAAATGGCAATGAAAACTGAATAAAAAACACATGGCAACTTGACAGTACTCACGCGTGATTTATCAAAAAAACCTTATTGAAAAAAAACCTCAAGATTGATGACCATTTATTATTAAAAGAAAGTGGAGATTTTTAATTTCAACTTCCAGGGTTTTTACAATCGACAATTTTTTTCTTTCTGTAACTTGATAGTGACAGTTGTGCGAAATTTCACGTCAAAATATTCATTAATGTTTGAGATACGCTTCGTTTCGTTAGGTGCTACGATAATGGGCCATCTCAAACGGCATTGGTTCTTCGTGAGCATTTCGATAAAAATTCAACAAACATCGTTCCGCAACCTGCTCTTCACCTGATTTGGCTCCGTGTGAATTCAGCAAACTTAAGAGACCGCTCCGGGGACACCGTTTTGACTCGATTGAGATAATAAAAGCTGAACCGCAGAAGGCTCTGAAGGCCATTCTGAAGGAGGGCTTTGCCAAGTCCTATGATAACTTGAAAATTCGTTGGCATAAGTGTATTGCAGAGGAAGGCGATTACTTTGAAGGGGATGAAATAGATTTTGAAAATTTAAGAAAATACACCTTTTAATTTGATCACATAGATCTCTCAAGTTGATAAAAGTCCAAATTTTGACATTAAGGCTCTTATGGTGTGGGCTTCAATTCCGAAAAATAAAGTTCAAGCCAAAATTTGCTTATGTCTATTGTTGGTTACTATGGTCTCTGAAATTTGGGTAGATCATACGGAGAAAGGTAGAAAAATAGCTCAATCGATACGCGATGCTATGGTGATTATTTTAGTATTACAAAACTGAAGGAAAGGTTAGAAATTCCTGATTAACCAATCTTAATGTAATGTGTATGTAATGTGTATATGGAGAACGGACGACACAACCACTAAATATATTTTTATGTTAGAAATGCAGGCCTTTTTTTGGATCCCGGATTCGGTGACAGTGACCCCAAAGCCTTACAATTAACATAGTCGGGGTCTTGAATAGAACCCTGACGTGTTGGGGTTCTTTGGATCTCGGATTCGGATTCAGTAATCCCAGCATTGGGTTCTCGAACTCAATAAAAGATTGCATTAGGTTTATTGTCGTTTTTTCATAACTCTGGCGTATTGGGCTTCTTAGGACCTTAGATTCGGATTCAGCGACTTCAAGGAAAATATGGTCTGAACTCTGGATCCGAAATTCGGTTATTTTGTGTGATTTGTGTATGTATTAGGGTGGCTCAATTTGTATGGGACCGAAAAAACCATCAAGAGCTCTTCACGATTTTGGTTCTAGGGGTCACTCTAAGAAACTTTGCAGCAAGAAGTTATAACTCTAAAATTAATTAAAAATTAAAAATGAAAGCGCCCTCTGGGGGCCCCATATCAAAAATGGATTCATTGACACGAAAAATCCCCATATATACATTTGGCTATCGAAAAAATAACATTTTTTTGCCTTATGAATACAATGTCTACCTTTCGATCTAATCGTCTTTTATGTCGATACAAAATTTTGTTCACGAGATATTGAGGAATAACTGAAAAAACATGTTTTTCGAAATATCTCGAAAACGGTGCTTAAGAAAAAAAAAGGTTTCCATTTTCGTGTTTCTCGAACCCAAATTACCCTAAAAAACACTTTTTAATTAGAAAGGTTCATTTTTCGTGTAAACTAGTGTTAGCGGTGTTGCTGCACCGGTCCTTGCTAGTCTATCTGCCAGCTCATTTCCAGGAATATTGTTATGTCCTGGAACCCATCTAATCGTGAGCTTATTCCTATTGTAACCACCTAAATACATTTTCCTTGATTGCGTCTTTACTACGCAACGTTTGAAGTCTTGGTATAGATATATAATACATTTTTTGGGTATAATGGATGTAGTGTACTTTACCGACTGATCTAAGTTTATGTACCTATGATTTGTAGATTTAGAAGCAACAGTTTGTGCAAAACAGAGAGATTTGTATTCTATTGAAAATTTTAAAAAATTATTCTGGGTTTCAGCTAATACTAAACTTTTTAAAAATTACATTTAACAACTTAAATAAAAAAAAAAATTACAAGCTATGCCTACAACTTACTTATGACGATTAAAAAAAATATTAAGTAAATTCTTAAAGGTTTATAAATAAGCCACCGATTAAGCCAATAAAAGATTCTTGCTTGGTTGCAACTTTCAAGGAATTATGAATAATGTAACTTTTGAAGCTACAAAGTCAGGCGCTGTTATCTTTATAAACATGCGTGTACAGATACTTAGATCACCTACGTATTAACATGGATTTAAAAAAAACTACCAAGTATATATATCTTAAAAACTCAACAAAAGTAATGCCACGAATCGTGATCAAGATATAAAATGCTGATTTCTTTAAAGCACGTTCCCCAACCAAATCATTTAAAGGCCCACGACCTATACTAGTAGCCCCATAACAAAAATCTCATATACATTCTAGACTTGTTAATATGTTGCCTTAATGTCGTCTGTCCCCAAGTAACGACGCCCTCGTTATGCGTGTCCAAGTATTTTCTTTGTCTTTCCAAACACGTAGCACTTTATTCTATATTATCGCATTATCTAAGACGTTTATCGAATAGTCATAAAGTTTTTGTCATTACGATTTTACCGTTGGCTTTACGTTTAATTGCAGTTCATATTAAACTTAACGGGGCCAAAAGCAAACGCAACATGCCGTCTCTTTCGGTTTCTATTGCTGTTGTCTCTCTTTAGATTACGTGCCAAGGGCCAAGTTCTAAATTTCAATTGAATTCAATTTAATTAGCTGAGAGAGAGAGCGTAAAAAACGCATATTCGTTAATTTGTATGCGAAGTGTGTTTGTGTTTGTGTGTGTGTGTGTGTATCTGTGTGTGCTTGTATCTTCTATCTGTGTCGTCAGCCATAATGAAACTGACATAATTTGCATTTAATAGTTTTTCCTTTTAAATCTAGTACATCCAAATTGTGGCACATTCTCCAAATCTCGCTGTGTTCCCTCTCATTAACAACATTGGTAGCTGTTGCCTTTTTGACCAAAACCGACGCGTACAGTTCACCAGCCAGCCAGCTGAATAAGCCACAATGGCCGCCACATAGCGCCAACCTGGGTCAACTAATTGCAGGCCATGTGGGGGCTTAAAGCCAACCCAGTTGGTTCGACTAACTGGTATATTTAATTTCAAACCATAATTTCATTAGTGCAACAATACAGTGGAGCCTATGGGCAAAGAGTTCCCTGCCATTTTTGTGTTTGCAACAAAATTCAATCAAAGCACAGCTACACTGAGAGAAAAACTTTGAGAACATTGTTTTTTTTTTCATATTTAAAGAGTATTATAAAAAATGAATATTTAGAAAGAAAAAAGTAGCTATGAGCTTATAGGAGTCCGTTGGCTCAACTTTTTAGCGATTTGTTCCAGAGACTGGAATTTATAATAACAAAATGGGGGGAAAAAAAATTGCAATAAAAATTAATTATTATCTAAGGAAAAAGCTGTTGACGAAATGCGTAGCTGAAAATTCCAAATTGGTCAAGATTTTGCGAAGAGGCATGTCATGTCTGACTGACGTCAGACACAGTTCCAAAGAGATCAGTGCTTCCAAAATAGATCCCTCAACTAAGACATCAACACATTTTTTTTTAGTTTTCTTCAAAAAAACTTTGAAACAAAGATAAATAAAAATGTTTTTTGAACAAATAATTGTAGATTTTTGTTTTAATTTATGGCGTGATATTTCAATATCCCGATCCTTCCTGGAGTTTTTAAATTTGTCCCACCAGTCCCGATCCCTTCAATTCGCTACTTTTTTTTCACAAAATTCCAAATACAAATACTATCAGTACTTTTTTTAAATTAAATTACTAGGGGCTTCACCTACTGCTTGCTTTGCTTACGAATCCATAGCCTTGCCATTTTATTTAATTCGCAGAAACTTTGGATTTTGTAATCAAAGTCAAAATACACTTCCATTTTTTGTAACGTCACGCCAAGTTTATTTTTCTTATATCTTTTAAGACTGTTTCCTGGCATATGATTTACTAAATATATTGCTTCATAAATATAATATAAAAATAAATTTTTTAAAAATTTAACTTTTTGGCTTTTTTTTTGCAATATACAAATATTTCCTTATAAAATGTTATATTTTATTGGTTTCAATGGTATTTAAATGATTAAGCACACAGTCTTGGTACAGCTTGATTGCGCCATCTAGCGATAACAACTTGCTTACGCCATCTAGCGGCCACACTAATTAGAAAGTTGTCAAATGATATACATTTTTAATTAAATGGAACTAAAAGTTTTCGCTAATTTTTAATGGATACATTTCCATTTAAAAAGGAATCTCTTCAATATTTTGATCCAAGGTGCTAGTTCGTCTCTCCCATTATTCAACTAGAAGAAGATAACATTCTCTCTTTGGGTTCCGAAGAAGTTAGCCTTTTAAATACTTGGCTCGCAAGATTTTGTAAAAGGCGAAGTTCCTTCATCTATCCCAATTTGAACTTTTCTTATATTTTTGATATTTTAAAAAACAATATTTCAGAAGAAGTTCTTTCAACTATCCAAATTTGAACTTTTCGCATATTTTAAATATTTCGAAAAATAAAGACATATTTCATGATCTATTTCATCTTCTCGGACCAAAGAATACTTTAAAGCAAAAATCTTGAAAAGGAGGAGGCTTATGAACTATTATTATTATTATTACTAAAAAAGTTGGTGGTTTTCTATACCATGAAATGAATCCAGAAACTCTATGTGTAGAACTTTAGCATTCAGAACAATGCTTAAAAATATTAAAAAAAAATAGTTATTGTTATATTACAATAAAAAAAGTCGAGTCCCTTGGAAAATTCTGAAAAAAATGTGCTGTACATATAAAATTCTTTCTCGCCTCGTTAATCTTGCAGAATTCCGACGAATTCCTGTTTCGATTCCATCCCTATTTCGCTGGTAAAATTTCGGGTCTTCGTGAATTTAGGAAAAAAAAAAAAAAATCCTACAACCCGTACATATAGAATTCTTTCACGTCCCGTCAATTTCGAAGAATTATGCCAAATTCGTGCTTTGATTTATCTCTACTTCGGCGGCAATTCCGGGACTTTGGGAATTTCGGAGAAAAAAAAATCCTACAACCCGTACATATAAAATTCTTTCACGCTCCGTCAATCTCGCAGGATTCCGCCGAATTCCTGTTTCGATTACATCTCTATTTCGGAACTTTTTGAATTTCTGGAAAAAAAATATTTCCTAAATCCGAAAGTATTAAATTTCTTTTACAACCCATCCAACCCGCAACTTTTTGTTGGAACTGCAGAATTCCTGTTTCTATTTCGACGGAAATTCCGGGACTTTGGGAAAATTCAAATTATTTTTCCGATTCACTTGAAGATTTTTGCAGAAACCCGAACCACAATTCCTGCTTTGATTTTATAAATTCTTCGGCATTGATTTCGAGACTTAGGAAATTTTTGCAAAAAATATCCCCTTAACACGCACATAATAAAATTCACTCACATTTCGCAAACCCGCAGTATTTTGTAGAAGCCGCAGAATTTTTGTTTCGATACGGTAATTTCGAAACTCTTGGGAATTTCGGTAAAAATAATCTTGCCAACCCGTTCATATTAAAATACTTTCACATCCCTTCAGCAGAACCGCAGCATTCCAATTTCGTTTCCATTTCCTTTTTGAAACCTAATTTCGGAGCCTCCTTTTTCTCTCTGTGTACTTACATACATATATAGACATAAATATGTGTGCGTATAGACAATGCAAACATTTTGAGATAGATTTAAACAAAGCCGTATAACGGCCACATAAACCAAGTTTATCTTATGGTCTGTATGCACGATATTGATTTTAAGAACCAGTCAACAACCAGGCTCCCCATTCAAGCCCCTTTCTCGTTGGTCCCAGGCCCTAGGCCCCACATTCCAATACATATTGTTGGCATATACGCATATTTATTAATTTGTACGAGTTTAGTATTTGTATTTACACGCTGCTAACATATTCATAGACAATTGGCAAATGTAATTAAATACATTTACAAAAGATACAAAGAGTTCGGTTTGGGGGGTTGGGATCTTTGAGTTCCGTATTTCAGTTTTGTAGTAACTGTTTGTCATAACAAAGGCCGTCAATGTGAAATATGATAAACACTGAAAAGTATCTGATAGAATGCTATTTGACATATAATTTAAATGGGTTGGAAAAAATAAGTTAAAAGTTTTATATGAATGGGTTTTGGTATATAGTATGTAAATTTGTAAAGAGATTTCTTTTCATAGATAAATAAGAGACAAGAACTCAATGAAACATTGACACTTTGAGTTTGTACGAAAAATAATGATAATGAGGTGTTTATTTTTGGGTAGATTAGAGATAAATATAAACGATGCTGCTTTCATAGAATTCTATTGAAAGTATTCAAATGAAATGGAAATTGAAATTAGAAACTTTGTTGCAAAAGTTGATTAATGACAGCTGTTTATCAGATCTAATTTCTTGTATATAATAGAAATATAAAAAAATGAAACTGAAAATTGAAGACCTTTGTTTGAAAAAGTTATTGTTAAACTATTCCATACAAGATTTTTTAGAATAGATACACTTAAATGAAATTCCTCTTTAATGATAGCTGCTTAGATAGCTTTTTAGATGAATTTCATGATCATCAGCTACTTTTTATCAAACAAAAATAATTTCGCTCCAACACAACATGAGAATTTATCGGAAACATAAGGGAAATATACAAATTTTTCGAAAATAAAAAGCGAAATATGCGAAGTTATCGACAACAAAAAATTAGTTTTCCATAGCAGCCAAAAACGAATCCGAAAAAATTGTTCGGTTTAGTATTTCGTTTTACGGACCACCCAAAAACGAATCCGATAAAAATTTTTCGTTGTAGTATTTCGTTTTCCGGAGTATGTGGATTAAAAGGTTAGTTACTTTTTTTTGCAATTTTTCTCCTTTATGATTTTATTCCAACATTTGTTCAAATATCTTTATTCGCTTAGAAGATATGGCTAGTCAAAGAAACGTCTAAAACCAAAAATCGTAGTGTTCAGTTATTAGTAACTCTATAAATAATCGCTATTTTGCTTTTATGAGTTCTACTTTTTTTTTTTCGAATATCCAAAATAACTCTAAAAACTTTTTTTTAAAACTCAAAACTTTGAATTTTTCGTAATTCTAAAAATAATTAAGCATCCCACATTTATTGTCAAAAAAAAAGAGGAGACTCTACTTTAATCGCGCAAGATCAAATTTTTCATAACTAACCAGACAAAAACCAATTAGAAACCGTATCCGTAATTAGGATTGCGGTTACTTTCCAAAGTTCCAAAAATACTAAAAATTATCAACATTTGAGATTAATTGAGATATATGTACTTCTATTCAGGCTCATTTTCTTCTAAAATAGAATCTTCTGGTTAGGTTAGATCAGTTTGGGTTGGGATAAGTAAGGTTAGGACAGATAAGGTTGACTTAGGTTTCGATTTGAAGGCAACGTCTCGCGGACAATGCGATTGGGAAAACTCTAAGTTAATGTCGTTCAATTGATACGAAATAAGTCAATACGATTGCTAGATTAGCTCACAGCTTAAAGCACATATCTTAAAATTACAATTCAGCTCTGAGATTGTTTTTGAAAAAAACTCTTCAACTTGAAAACATGAGAGATACAAAAAGTAGTTTAGTTAGTATCCTAAATTAGGCTTCTAGTTGGAGCAAACGGGCTTCACAAACTTCCTCCAGCTTTCTCAATAAAATAAATAAATTTTCTTTATAAATTCAAAGTTTTTTCCAATGTCTATGTTGATAAAAGTTGTATGTACAATAGCCTAATTGTCTAGCTATGAATATTTTTAGAATTAAGTAAATTATATAAAAATAAATAATAAAAATAATTTGAATATATAACTTAGTCTCTAAATTTTTTCTCAATTTTTTTTAAGTTAATAATTTATGATCCAAGCCCAGATCCTCGTCAAAAAAAGTTTTGCAATAAAAAATCATAATATTGGTTTACTCTTTCCATAAATGCTTCGTTACCAAATCGCTAGATGGCTAGAAATACTTAAATGTGACGGAACGTTGCAGGCAGTGGGATACCATACAATCATTTTTCACAAAAGATGGTATTATTTGGTTCAAATTCTTCATTGAAAAATTGACGCTAGGCCTAAAGTTATAGAAAACCATATAAGTTGATAGGGTGGGACTATTTGAAAAATTAGCAATGTTTTTTTGTATAATAGGCTCACATGAGTCTGTACATTGACATTCATACAAATGAAATATTGTACAACTATAGGGTGGGCCATCGGTTGGTTTAGTTCTTAAACACTTAAATTCAGAACATACCCGTCCAAAGTGGATGCTCTTCGACATATGTCAAGTTCAAAACCACTCAATTTTAGTCATGGATCGTTTAACAACCGAACAACGCGTAAAAGTGGTACAGGCGTACTATGAAAATGGTCGTTCTGTGGAACATTGTCACACCTTGCTAGGACTACTTTGCGTAAAATTTTGCATGCAGATCTGCATTTACACGTTTACAAGATTCAAATGACGCAACAATTGAAGCCCACGGAGCATTATCAGCGTCGCTTATTGGATGGGAGAGCAGCCAGATGAGTTTCGCATACGTTTCTGTAGAGTTTGGGCGTTAATATTTTTCGTACATAAATGAGTAGCTTTAAGCTTGCATTTGGCATATAAGTAGATTTGACCTATTTCGTTGGAAAATATACGAATAAAATGCAATTAACAAACAAACCAACAGATGGCCCACCCTATATGTATGTCAAATTTCGACCTGGTGGCTTTTAAACTGTCCTTCGGGCTAAAGCTTCACCTGCAGATGTTTATACGAATAAAAATGCGCATTATTTGAAAAAATTTGGTATTTATAGCTCTTATAGTATTTGGGATCTAGGCGTCCATACAAATCAATTAACAAACAAACCAACAGATGGCCCACCCTATATGTATGTAAGATTTCGACCTGGTGGCTTTTAAACTCTCCTTCGGGCTAAAGCTTCACCGGCGGATGTTTATACGCATAAAAATGCGCATTATTTGAAAAAATTTGGTATTTATAGCTCTTATGGTCTTTGGGATCTAGGGCCAATTGCTACCCGGATCGTTGATATACATTTTAATATATGCTATATGCTATCTATAACAGCATCAACACTATATTTTCAGTTTATAAATACGCCTTATCACAAAATATTATTTTTTCATCTACATTTGTATCCATTTTCAACTGCTTCAAATTACAAAATTTCCCCATCTTGTTGCATCTTGTAACAATTCATGTTAAAATGCTAAATAACAAATGCCAAAAAAATGACAGCATTACCATTCGACATAATCAAAGTTATCAGCTGTCAAAGTTCGAACATAGCCATTGCCAGTAATAAAGATATCCATCATTTAAACAGTAACAAAAGTTTTCAACAATTTCGTATTCTCGAATTTCAAATAAATATTTCCGACAAGTTCGAGTTGGTTTCAATAGCTTCCAGTCATAACTTTATAGAATTGTAGGCAGTTTTGAGCCCCTTTAATTGTAACACTTCTGTTAACCCCATTTTTGCATGTTTGCTTTCATCTCTCACACTCTCTTTATCAGCTTTGCTTCAACTCTTACACAATCACCAGCTGTGCCAAGTTCACATAGATAGATATGGACTACAACAAATTGTCAACTTTTAGGCGCCTCCTTCCAAATCCTGTGACAAGTTTTATTAGAAAACAAACTTTGTTACACATTTCAATTTCTCCATTTTGCTCACACTGCTCTTTTTTTTTGTAGCTCGGCCAATGTGAGACAGCTGAGACCAGAGCTGAGTCAAATCAAATGGCACAAGTTTTATTTGTATGTAGTACTAGTTGGATCAGGTTTGGGGGGTATGCGAGGGACTTACAAGATTAGCAAACAAAAGCGGATTGTAAATTTATAAATAGCATCAAATGCTAGCTTTCAAATGTCATTAGAGTTTTCTTTAGGATTCGTTGGGGGGGAGGAGCACATTAGTCATACAAAGCCTGACAAAAGCTGAGCCCGAAAAGGCAACAGTCTTTTTTGTCAATGTATCTTTAAGGGGTATCTTTTGGATTTGGGCCTTTGTGTACGTTAGATTTGTCAAGAACTTACGCTTGAATGGATGAATAGCTCTTTGCCAACAATCTGACAAATGTAATACTAACAATTAGTTAATGTCAAATGATAAACAACAACACTTTGATATGTATTTATCACATACTGACAAAGTTATTTTTATTTCATTACGTAGACGATTTCATTAGCAAGTCTTTACAACAAAGTCAACTTAATCAGCTCGACAGTAAAGGTCAAAACTTGTACAACATTTTGCCCTCTGGTAATTAACTAATTTCTTTTAGTTAGTTTTTTGTTCGACGTGTCAAGTCTTTGTCTGCTGTCAATCACACAGAAGTCTGCGCGCAGATACATACGGTACCAAGGTGGTTCCGGCAAATTTTTTCTAATTTATATTATTTTTTAAATATTTATGTATTGTCAAAAAACAAAAAAAAAACAAGAATAATTCTTGTAACTAAAACTTAAAGCGATAATTATTACGAAGTATCGTTCCTAGAATTCCGGAACCTGAGTCTGTTTGATACTATGCAGCATTTCTTTTTTCTTTCTAGTTCTTTGCCTTGACTTTAATTCTACTTAATAGCACTAGCGCTTGTTTTTTTTTTTTAATATGTATAATTTTGAAATAAAAAGCAATTCCTTAATTGTTTGATTTATCGATTTAATTTATTTTTACAGTAAACTCGCGAGCATAAATTATTATCACTAATATTTGTGAGCCCTGTGCTCCAGTAGGAGATACAGTAAATGAAGATGATGTTGAATATTTGTGAGTAGATAAATTTTTAATTTTCGGTTACCAAAAATTTTTTAAGAAAGTCTAAACAAAAGTTTAAAAAATTCAAGAATTTTTTTTTATTTTAGTTTTTTTTTTTTTTTTTAAAAAAAGTTATTAAAGCAAACTTTATTCAAAGAAAATTCTACTGAAATATAAGTTATCGAAAACTTAATAAATAATCGGATTCGAATTCTAAAAATTAAATATTTTGTTTTTACTTTGAAGTTTTATCTTTCATTAAAATAAGGTTTGGTCAAATATCTTTATTCAAATAAAATCTACCTAAATCTAAAGTTTTCGATAACTCAATAAATAATCGGAATTTTAAAAAAAAAAAAAAAAACAATTTACAATGATAATATTGACCAGTTGGCGCAGTTATCAATAACTCTATTAACAACCAGCTGGAACCATTTGTGAGTGGCTACTTAATGTATCTAAAGGTCGGTTTTAACCTTCTACGTGTGTCTTCTTGCGTTTTTTAAAATTAATATTGATTTATCGGTAGCTCGATATATATTCGAATTTTTGCAAAAAAAATCTACGACGTTAATTATGGCTAGCACCTCTATGAAATATGTAAAACTCATAAAAATCGATGAGACTGAGCTTAATAGTGGCCCGTTTCACTTATTTTCGCCTATATGCTATATACAATATAATATACTTATAATTATATAAGCAGAAAGCCATAGTTGCTATGGCTGCCTGACTCCCTGTAGCTTTAGTTTATATATTTAAGCGTACGAATAAGATCTAAATTTAGAAATTTTTTATTTTAAATAAAGATTTTTATTATTAATTTAAGAATTTCTAATTTCAATGCTAAAAATTGCTACTGAATTTTTTTTATTTATAAGAATTTAATAAGGTAGTGTAAACCGCCCTAAAACGATTTTTAAAAACTAATGATGCAAATCGTTTCATAAGTAAAAAAAAAAAAAAATATTCGCAAAATTTCAATTTTTAAACTTAATGCGTTTTGGCTTTATTTAGAAAAATCATGTTTTCACTTTTAATTAAATTGTTACTAAACTACTGAGTATTTTTGAACCATTTTTTATTTTTATTTAAAGGCCCAAATGGGATATCCGAATTGCGATTTTTTTTTGTATGAAGTTTTGTTATTCCGCGCGAAATTTTTCGAACTGCGTATGGGCCGTAAGTTGTCAATAGGGTTCTTTTAAAAAGTTTTCTTTCGTTTTTTTTTCCTTAAATATGTCAATCACAATTTTTTTAGCACGTCTTTTTTACCTTCTTTATTTGGTGTAAACATAATTCAAATCGATTTGGTGCTACAGTGTTAAAAAAAAATAAAACGAAACTTTTTTTTTTGTTTGAAAAAAGATGTTTGCAAAAAATTTAAGAATTTAGAATGCTTTGCTCTTAATTTTAATAAATTGTATCTTAATTCAAAACCTTTATTCTTATTTCAACAATTTTTGTTCTAACTTTAAGAGATTTTGGTCTTGTCATTAAAGTTCTTGGTCTTGTTTAAAGTTTGATCATTTTTTCCTAAATCAAGGTATTTAATCCCAATCATTTGGCCTTATTTTACGAATTATTTTCTAGCTTAAAAATTTTTGAATTCTCCCTTAATTAAAGATTTTATTTTTTTTTTGTGGTGATTTTGAAATAAATATTCATTAACGAGATCAATTTATAATAAAATTAGCTAATTAGCTGAAATGATTTTTTTTTAAATATCTAACTATCTAACTAAAAAGCTTTTATACCGTGACAGTTTATAGTCAAAATAATGGCCTGTTTTGCAACCTGTTCAAGTTTTTGATGGATACTTTTTTTTTACCTGCGAAAGCTCTGAGTGTATCTTAAAAGTATCCAGTTGATTCTGTATGCAGATGATATAGTTTGGTACCAAACGAACCATTACCATAATTTTTGCGGCTATGGAGAGAGTATCTAGGCGTACATATATCTTTGGTAGCTACGAAAGCAGACACTTGCAAAATTAAGACTCCAGGAAGGACCAGGAACCGGGTAACGAATAGAAGATTTGGTCAAAATTCAAATCGAATAAAAGTCATGGCAACAGAATTCCAAAAATGCAACTCTATCAATAACGATAGGATCTTACAAAACGACCCTTTTATTTACTAAACTTGAATCACTGCAACTATAAAATATTTTTTTTTTGGCTATTCTCTCTCTCACTGACTAATGAGAGAAATCGCCAACAGGCAATTTGAAAAAAAAAATATATGTATGTATTCAAAGCTCTATCATATAAGGCAAAAATATGAGCTCAGGCCTAAGAGCAGCTGCTGCTGTGGCTTCTGCCACATAAAGCGGCAAATTCATAGGGCGGATGCGGCAATTTTTACTGAAATCGATATGGCATCAAAGCACATTATGCCATTATGGTCGGAAATGCCAGCGATCCAGTCAAAAGACGTGAAAAGACGCTTCGCATAGCTGATATACATTTTTTTATTATTATTATGCTAAAATAATCGGCATAGACAACAGTCGAGTTCTTTTATATACTATATATATATATATTGTATTTCTTCGCTGTGGTTCGTTCGGTTGCTTTATGCGGCTTATACATAGTACATATTTGCAACGTACAAACAAATTATCTGAAAGATGCATCTAAATATTACAAACAAAAGATAAACCTAGGCTGCAACGACAATGAAAGCTTTTGCAGTTGCTCTTGTTGTTGTTGTTGTTGCAGTTGTTGCAGCTGCAGCCCAGCAGCGGTAGTAGTTGGTACATGCCACAGCAGCCGCTGCTGCTGCTGACGCTGCTTCTGCTGCCAATGCCTTTCGGATACAGCAACGAAAAGGTGATTTATTTGAACATGGTTATCAACTTAGTTGAATAACAGGAGCAGAAAGCGCCGCACGGCAACAACAACAACACACAGAGACAATGAAGAACAAACAATGCAGCGAAACTTGAACTTGTGGCAACAGCCCCATCGAATGTTGCAGCTAGAAAGTGCACAGCCGTAAGATACGATTACATTTACATGCATCCATATCTGCGCCCCTCATCTGGGCGTGTGTATAAGCTGCATGTGTGTGTGTGTGTGTGTGTATGCATCTGTGTTGCAAGCACCCGCACACATAGACAAAGGCATAGTCAGGTGGGTGCAGGTGGGGGCTTTAGCCCTATAGACAGCAAGCATGTGCCATACCGAAAAAAAAATAATTATTTTATTTTATTTTAAAAACCTCCATACTGAAGTTACTTACAGAAAAACCGTTATCGCCGATATCGGTATCGATAATTTAATGTACCGCCTAGGGCAGGCCAAACGATTCCCTCGCTCCTAGCCTAAGAAAATATCCCAAATAGGCAAGAAGATAAGACCAGATACTGCTGTTAGATACAGACAGGATTTCTAGAGAGACATTGTACATTTTAAAGATATGCTCTGGGCAGATTCGGCATCTGGAGTTTATGGAATTGAGGATATATCCTGACAACGCAACTTTATTAAGAGTGAAGCTCTAGCCAGAAGAAGAACACCAGTCTCTAGCTTACTTCTTACTTCTCTTTGTTGTTCCTTTAGAAGCAATCCAAAAAAAAAAGCCGTAGATACATAGATACAAAACTACATAGATAAATAGAGATACAAAGATACAAAAATACAAAGATACAAAGATACAAAGATACAAAGATACAAAGATACAAAGATACAAAGATACAAAGATACAAAGATACAAAGATACAAAGATACAAAGATACAAAGATACAAAGATACAAAGATACAAAGATACAAAGATACAAAGAAACAAAGATACAAAGCTTTTAAGTCTCCATATTGGCAAGAAGATTTGGAACTGTGGTAATTTAGAAGTCAGACAGTAAATTATGGATCCCCTCCTTTCTAAAACGCTAGCTACGCCCCTGCCCACAGCTGCTTAACTTGGCGTGGTGGCATTGCAGCAATCCAATGTTCCGGCATTGCACTACATTGCGACCTGCTAGTGCAGCAGCCCTCGTACCCCTGGCCAGGCCCCCTGCCACTGACTCTGCCTCTGACATTGGCAACAGATCCTACCCATGTCCGTCATGCCAACATAGACATACAATTTGGCCGGCAGCGAAATTTATTTAAAATCAATGCTTCTTGTTGCATTCTTTGCACTGTGCCACAATCCGAGTACTTTTGGCTGCCTTTTTTCTTTCCTTTCCACTCTATATTTTGGCTCTCTAGGAGTAGTAGAAGTGCCTTCTACCAATGCGCTACAAAGTGCAGCTTAAGGTATTTGGACTAGTCGAATTAGACGATGTGCAACAGGTATTTAAGAAATATTTTGAGATGATAGCTGCAACGTTGAAGGAAGAGCTTAAAAAATATAATTCTTTTGTGAGCATATCTTATGTGTAGTAGTGAATATTAGGGTTCGCGTTATATATATATAGAGAATTGAACGGATGATGTCTAAAACTCCATTAATATGTGTTGAAAAGAATGTTAAAATAAGTTAAAGTTGCAGAATTAGAAGAACTAATAGATGTAAAGCAATGGAAGTCGCAATAAAATGAGCTACAATGAATATCTGAGGCTTTCTTGCATGACCAGTTAAATCCAATTAAGATCAATTAACTATCGAAGTTCGGAACATATATGCCTAGTATTATTTTTTTTTAAATTAAAGTCAAATTAGAGATACACATTCATTCGGCAACTCCTTTTTGTTATCTTCGTTTATAAAAGAATATCTTCTAAGTTGATTTGAATGCAATCAAAAATAGCTTCATTGTCAGATCTTGAGATATCTAAGAAAGTATAGTCTGAGTTCTATTATTATAAAGGGCAAAGTATCCAACAACAACTTACACAAAAAAAAAGAAGAGGTTTTAGGCTCGACCCAGACCCTTGACTAGGAAAAGTATGGCGCTTCCGCCTAAAAGTTCGTTTTTTTTCTTTTTTATTACTCCTGAAAAAATATTTGAACAAAAAATTGATCCAAGGACACACATTATGGAAATAAATACGTTCAGAGATTTGAGAATAAATATAGCATTTTTTTAGTTCGTAAAAATATTTTAAAGTCATTAATAATAATATAGTTGGGAAAACTGTACTGAAACACTGGAAAATTTATTGTGCTCCCTAGTAATCCTAGAGCTCCTAGGCTAGTTCAATTTCCAAAACAAACCTAACCTAAAGATACAAAGATAGACAGATACAAAGATACGAAGTTACAAAGATTCAAAGATACAAAGCTACAAAGCTACAAAGCTACAAAGATACAAAGATACAAAGATACAAAGATACAAAGATACAAAAATACAAAAATACAAAAATACAAAGATACACAAATACAAAGATACGAAGTTACAAATACACAAAGATACAAAGAAACAAAGATACAAAGATGCAAAAATACAAAGATACAAACATACAAAAATACACATTTATATAGCTACAAAGTTACAAAGATACAAAGCTTTTAAATCTCCATATTGGCAAGAAGATTTGGAACTGTGGTAATTTAGAAGTCAGACAGTAAATTATGGACCTTTCTGAGAAGGTAGAGTAGAAACTCGGCTGACATCGTTTATCGAGATAACATATAATATAATTATATAAATATTTCATAATTTTAAATAATAATTTAAACTATTATTTTTTCTAATTTTTTCGTTGGTTTTATGAAAGATAAGCATAATAATTAATAAGTAATTCTTAAAAATAAAATGGAATTCTGGGTTTCTTTGCATAACATTTTAAAGCAGTTTAGAACAAATTTGAATTAAACATAAACAGAAAAGGTGTTCCATCAATTATATTTATTTAAAAAAAAATTGTTTTAAAAAATTTCTTCTTGTGTCAAAAGCTATTTTTAAGCAAAAAAATTGTTGTATTTAAAAAAAATGTTTAAAACTAATTGCGTTTTAAAAAAACAGTTTATAAAAAAAAATTATAAAAAAAAATATTTTTCTTTTTGAGTATTTTTAAAAATTGATTTAGTTATACATATAGCCTGAAGGCCTACGTTGCTCTGGCTACAAACCTTTTTATAACTTAGAATAACCTTCTATTTTATAACTATATAAATAAATAAATAAATATTTAGTTATAAAAAACGTTTTTTTTTAAATTTTTTTTGGGTTTGTATAGAGTTATAAAACAATTTTTTAGTAAAAAAAAACAATTGTTTTATTTTTTTTTAATGCAGAAATTTTTTTTAAAAAAAAGTAAAAAGTTACAAAAGTTTTTTTTTTAATCTCCATGGATCTTATGTCCATGGTTTGTTTTTGTACCTACAATATTACAAAGAAGTTGAAGCATCCATGAGACTCAAGTGTTTCATTAAATTTAAAAAGTTATATCACAAGCTAATCTGCAAAAAAAGGTACAGTCCCCTGTTACTCGCAAGATCCCTTGAAAGTTGCTTCCCGGACCTGCATACTTTCTACGTAGAACAAACCATTTTTCTCAAAATGACTGCATTACTTAAAATAAACTCCATACCAAAAAAAAGAGCTGCAATTTACAGAAACTCAATTCAATCAAATTCCTACATTTCGATTTCAAATGGAGTTTGTAATTTCTCGCTGATTATCTAAAATTAAGTTCTGCCGCAAATTTAAAAAATAAAAGAAACCATAGTAATCTGAGTAACTGTGCGAATGCTATGCAGTGTTGTAAAGTCATCAACTTTCCACGAAAATTTTGTTGAATTGCATGTGAATTAAATTTATGTGCAGTACCGTATAAAGACGGTCATTAAAACCCATTGCACTTGGCTCGCGCTCTCTCTCCTCTCTCCGGCGCTGATGCCAGATAGCACTGCAGGCAGCTTTACAGCTACAAAACCGATAATAATTGAATATCATACACAATGCAACAAATGCAACACTTACAACACTAACAAAAACAACACAATTGCAATGAAATATATTTGTGTATTTCTATATGATGATTTGCAGTTGCAGTTGATTTTATGTGCATGTTTTCGCTACTAAGCTCAAATTCGATAGACCGAAAAAAAATGGGCAAAAAAAATATCGAATGAAAACAAAAAAAAACTTGGTCACGAGTTCGAAGCCGGGCCAACGTTAACACGCCAACGCCGCCGCCAACTGCAATATTATTGACCATTAAAACGCTGTATATGGCAAATGATAATGAAGGCCAACGGTAAACACGGCAACAACTCCAGCTGGAAGCTGCAAGGAACTCTCAAAGCCGTTAACACAACGGCTAACAAATGCACAGATACATCAACAAGTTGGTAAAAGATACATATTAAAAGGAATGACTGAAAGTCTGAAAAGCTGCCAGGCAAACAGGCTCGAATAGAGATAGAGAGACGGACGTACGGACGGATAGACAGAGAGACAGACAGACACATACATGATGGACACTGGGCAGACTTGTACTTTTTTATACTCAGGGCTGCAGTTCGAATATTTTGGCTATTGGAACCAATAAATAATCTATTAATATTGTATTTGGAACTCTGAATCCGATTACTTTAAGGGAAAAAAGTGAGCCCTGTTTCCACTGGAGAGCGTTGCAATTCTACAAAACTATCCCGGATCCGGATATGTTGACAATTTGAGTCAACCGTGCAAAACGAATTTACTTCTATTTTAAAGCTCGTAAAACTTGAAAAATGTTTGGAACGAAAGTAAGCCTGGTTCCACAGCGGAGCGTTGCCCTTCTACTCAGGACTACAAAACAGCCTCGGATCCGAATATGTTGGAAATTTGAGTCTGCTGTGCGAAACAAACTTTCTTCTATTTTGAAGTTTGAAACAAAAACCGTTTCTGTGATAAATGTTTATTATTACATTATCGAACCGGTTTGAAATCGATTATACTGGCATTTTGAACCAAAAATCTAACAATACCGATTTTGAATAATATGTATAGCATTTCGAACGCTGAACCCAAAGTTTTTGTGAAAAAGTGAACTTTTCTTCACTATGCATCAAGCTTTGCTACTCAGGGCTGCAAAATAACGCTCAAATCTGGAAATTTTGGCATTTTGGAAGAATACTACTTTTGGGATAAATGTCCTTCTACTGAAGACTGGGTAACAGCCTGCAGTAGTTTGAACCCATTTCCAAACGGTTCTTGGGGAAATAGTGAAGCTCTTTCCACTGGGCAACCTTTGACTTTTATTCAAGGCTGCAAAGCGAACTTGAACATGAACATTTTCGCAAATTCAATCGTACGGACTAATCTTCTTCTATTTTAAAGCTCGGACCCTGAAGCAAAAACTTTTTGAAAAAAAGTGACTTTTTTTCTAATAGGCAGCTTTGTACTAAGCCCTTTTACATTGAGGAGCTTTACACTTTTACTCATGGCTACAAAACATCCTCGAAACGATTCGAGCCAAGATATTTTGGTAATACCAAACGAATAACTAAGTTAACCGGCTACGATGGCAGTTCGAAACCTAAGCAGATATTTTCTCGTAAGAAAGAACCCTTACTGTCGACTGGGCAGCCTTGCGATTCTACTCAGAGCTGCAAAAGAAGCTCTAACCTGGATATTTTGGAAATTTTAACCGAACAGACGCCCAAGACGAACATTCTTATATTTAAAATTGCCATCCTGTACCGAACGCTGCAGAACAGGTTCGACTATGGAGATTTATGTAATTTAAATCGATCCGATTCTCCTTCAATTCTGCAGTTCAAACCCTGAACCTTTTTGAAAAGGCCTTTTCTACTCAGACACTACTACACTAGTCTGGAAATTGGGACACAACCAAAGCCGTAATTTTTAAAAATTTGTAACGACCAACAAACGTTTCCCGAAAAAGTAGAGTTTTTTTCCATAATTTTTTCTCAGTGCACATAAACAGGCGCCAACCGCCCTGAACTTTTAGAAAGACCCAAACATAAATATTTTTCTTAAGTAAAAATTTGCATAAATTTAGTTGGGTTGCAACAAAAAAAAAAAACCAGCCAGGGTTGTCGATTAACAATTTTGATACATCATCAGCAAATCTTCTTTTAGTGCGCATTTTGTACCCTGAACTTTCCAAAAAACTCAAGTAGAAACATTTTTTTAGGTACAAATTTTAATTAATTGAAATGGGTTACAAAAAAAAATATCAGCCAGGGTTGTCGCTGTCCATTTTTTATATAGCTATTCATCATAGGCGAATATTTTTCTATTGAACTGAACTTTTCGAAAGACTCAAAATAAATTTTATTTAAGTAAAAATTGTTTTTAATTTCTGTTGTTTACAAAAAAAAAAAAAAAACAATGAGCCAGGGCTGTCGCCTTACATTTTAAATATAGCTTCACATCATCAGCATTACAAAAATAATATACCATGTTACTTTTAATTGAAAATGAATTGTTGTTATAACTTTCAAAAAAGTTGACCTCATTTATTTTACTATATCCTGGCATATACCGATCAGATCAAACATGACTGTATATAAAAAGATAATTAAATGTGCAGAAGGTTAGATTTTTATGAATTTTTGTGAAAGTGTGAGAGTTGAGTTAAAAATTAAGTTTAAAAATGAATATTTTTTTAAATCTATTTAATTGTCACAAAAGTTTAGTTTAGTTTTTATAAAAAGTTTTGGGCAAAATGCCCCACTTTTTATACCCTGTACTAAAAAGTACAAAAAGTTATAAGTTCGTGCAAATGTTTGTAACGGGCAGATAGAGGCTTGGTAGACCCCATAAAGTATATATATTCTTGATACGTATCAACAGCTGAGTCGATATAGCCATGTCTGTCTGTCCGTATGAGTAAAAGGATCTCAGAGACTATAAGAGCTATGGAGCTGAAATTTTACCAAAAGATGCTCAAAATAGTTAGGCAGATCAAGTTTTTCGATTTATTTCGATATCTTTTCTTGTTTCCTTGGAGAATTTCACGGTTTACATCCACACTATAAAGAAAAATTTTGTAAATCGAATGAAAACTTTTAAAGATATAGGTAAAACCAGGTATATTGAAGAATTTACCAAATGTGACATTAAAGTGCAAACACTATTTTAGAAGAAGTATTCGGCTTAGGATTGAAGAACAGGAGCGTGATAAAATGCGTAGATCACAGAGAAGGCAGGTTGAAGAAGTTAGATCGCAGAGTTTTAAAGTACAGGGTATTTTAAAGTCGGTCTGGACCGTCTATAGCATGTATAATGGATATAAAGAAATGTACAGGGGATATTAGGGTCTGGATAATCTAAATGGAATAAAGAAGACCGTACAGGTGTTGGCGTGCGAAGCACGCAGGTGGCGGATCCCCCAAGTTGTAGTCAAGGGTCTGGGTCACGTAATTTTTTTTTATTTTGTAACATGGTTATAGTTAGAATTTTATTGTGAACTAAATAAACAAAATTTAAAAAAACTTTGTCAATACTTTATGGAATTTCTTGAAGAGTAAAACTTATGTTCTGCTTTCTAAGGATATTAGTTTGATAAATTATGAAAAATTCTTCAATGGTCAAATTAGCCTATCAGTTAATAATATTTTGCCTTAACTTTCTTTCAGCTGAACTTGGAACTTTATGAGCATTTCAACTATAACCTTATAACGAGTTATCTCAAAGAAAATGGATTCTTAAAAAAAATTCTAAGTTTTGCAGCCCTGCTTCTATTATCTAAAAGAACAACAACTACAACTAAACAACAACAACTTGAGATGCAGCATTTAGCTTCAGCTTCAATGCATTCAAAGTTTATTGAGTCTTTCGGCCAAAACAAACAAATAGACGTTGATGATGTGCAGTTAAAGGAAAGTTCCTTCATAGATTGAAGGCGGCCTTCCCAACTACTCCAACAACTTCAACTATATGAACATGTCAGTAGTTACTTGGCTTGTCGTCATCGTGCCACTCACTCACTCCACACAGATTCATCATGCCACATCGGTTGGCTGGCTAACTGTTCATCGCTTTATGTGGGGAGCGTATGAAATATGAGAGACCACCTTGGTGCATGCTGCAGCAGTCCGTCTCTCTGGTAGTGTTTGGCTTCCAGGCAAACACCACAATAACATTCGAAGCAAGTTTTTTGCCGTTTTCTCAAATTTTAATTTCAAAAACAAAGTTTACGTTTTAAAAATTGTTAAAATCAATAATACAATGGGTCTCTGGTTATGGGCACTGACTTTCGGACTCTCAAAGCCTGGTTAACTTGCTGTGCATCGACTGCACCGGGGACCCGCTTGGCTGCATGCCTCTCGGCTGTAAAAGTGTGAAATGTTTGCCTCTTTTTTTTTTTTGATATTTATATACACTTTGAGTTGGATAAGGTAGTTAAGATTTGTTAAGAGGTTTGTTGTAAGGTGAGGGGGTAAAAGAAACACATTTATGTTAAAAAATTAAGTTTATTTTAATAAAAAAAAATTGTGTTGCTAGTAATAAATCCAATTTGGAAATAAATATTTTTTTTTTTAAATTTAAAGCTGCAGTAAAAATTATCTGAAAATTGTATCTGTATATGAATTATTGATTATATACATATATTGATTAAATTTTCGTATAATTTTTACAGCAGACTTTAATTATTTTTTTAAAGTTTTTAAAAAGTTTTTTAAAGTATCAATTGGAAATCGTAGCTAAAATATAAAAACAAATTTATAACAGACTTTATTTTCAGAATAGTTTTTTTAAACCAAAGACAAATATTTAAAAAAAAAAAAAAAAAAAAAACAAAGATTCATTGAAACTAAAAAATCTTTTTCATTCATTTTTTGTAATGTTCATACCTATATAAATTTGTGATAGTTCATAAGCAAAAAAAAAAAAAATATATATTTAATTTTAAGAAAAACTTTATTTTTGTATGTTTTTTAAATTAAAGTTAAAAAAATGTTGCGATCTTTTTATTTTTTTAATAAAAATCGAAGTCTATCAAGATAAAGCATTAAAGAGCAGAGTCGAAGTAACCGAGCATAAGTGGCGATGGATTGGGCATAACCTTCGGAGACCCAACGAGAGCATCGCTCGGCAGGCACTTCGCTGGAACCCTCAAGGGAGAGGTCGTCGCGTTGGTGAATTATAAGCTGCCAGCTACTCATCGAATAATATCTGCCTTGAATCCCGTAATAGAGTTCGCTATAGATGGTCGAGGCCCTATGCTCCACTGGGAGTCAAGATGACAGAAGAAAAAAAAGTGAGCAAATAAGTTAAGAGCTTATGACAATCCTTTAATTATTAACCTAACTCAAAAAATAATTTCAATATTGTTGTAAATTTGTACAAATTACAAACCATAAAATCCGGCACTTAGTTAAATTTTATTTTTTCTATGTTATCATCGATGGAATAAATTAGCGAAGTGCTTTAAATCGATTTTGTATCGAGCTCGCAACTAGAATTTCTTAATATAAAAAAAATACGTAGTTCTCCCGAATTTAAGTTTAAATATTTATTTTTTGATTAAATACTTTTTGTTTTTAAGCACTTTATTGTAATTGAAATATGGACGAGGTATTAAGAAAGCCAATACAAATCTAAGCTATAAATTTACAAAAACTTGAGCTCGGAATCGTAAGCAGACCGAGTTTCTATGGGATGTATAAATATAAGTTTTGGGGAAATTTTCATTTCTTTGGGTAAGCAAGAATGGCAAAAAAAAAAAAAAAAAATGCATAAAAAACATGTTCACTTTGTAGGGCAGAAATGCAAAAAGGCAGAAGTGCCCAACAACAATTGCCACTAAATAAATTTCAGCATTCCTGCACTACCAAGCCCTTTACTACGATAATTAGGCAACATCTGCTCAAAACTGTGTTGTAAAAAGCGTCAATATCTACAAATATGTAAAGAGTCATCAATCTTGACGTTTTTTATAAAAAAAAAAAAAAAAAAAATATTTCAAATGAATCGGAAAATCCTTATTATCAATAGAAAGAACCGTTCATGCCATTCGCTTTTTAAAAATAATCCCTTTCAAATGTTCGAGCATAATCGGCGGTATATCGCGAATAACACGGTTAATGTTGGCCTCTAAAGCTTCAATCGTAGCTGGATTATCCACAAACACTTTAGACTTCACGTAGCCCCAAAGGATAAAGTCTAACGGTCTGATATCACACGATTTTGGTGTCCAATTCACCGGTCCGGAGCGTGAAATTAATTGTTCACCGCATTGGTTCCTCAATATGTCCATTGTTTCACGGGCTCTGCGGCAAGTAGCGCCGTCTTGTTGAGACCAAATGTCATCGAGATTTCGGGCTTCAATTTCAGGTAGAAAAAATTCTTTATCGTGGTGCGTCGCCATTGACGGTTACGGTCTGACCAGCGTCATTTTTGAAGAAATATGGTCCGATGATTCCAACGGCCCATAAGCTACACGCTGGACAAGGTCTATTCGGTCGAGTGTCATCCAATAATGTATATTGGATCTCAAATTTGCTGATAGTACTTCGAATAGTGGTCTCAGTAGGTCGATTATGGCGACCACAAAATGGCCTAAGCACGCGAAAAACATTCTTTACAGAACGCGAATTTTCGTAATATAATTGTACGATTTGTAAACGTTGTTCGGGTGTAAGTTTTTCCGTGATGAATTGTCAATGAAAACTGAATAAAAAACACATGGCAACTTGACAGTACTACCGCGTGGTTTATCAAAAAAACATTATTGAAAAAAAACCTCAAGATTGATGACCCTTTAAATACATTTATTCCGTACTATCTTTATGTAATGGAGAGTTTGTAAATTGTTCCAAAAAGTTTTTAAAAGCAATTTTTTCTTAATCTTTACTTTCGATTGTATAACTAGTCTTAAGTCGTTTAGTCATAAGATTTTCGACCTCCATTTTCCTTATTAATTTATATATTATAAAACTATGCATTGCATTTTTCAGATGAAAAGCTGCTGCTGTTGTATGTTAAGGGAAAAAGCAATAAATAACAAACTTTTAATCTATAAATTTTTTTAAGTGGTAGATTATTTATTTATTTGTTTATTAATTATAAAGTAGAAGTTAATTCTAAATTATAAAGGGTTTGTACCCAGAGCAACGTAGGCCTTCACGCTGTAGTGGAAAATAAGCAAATAAAACATTAAATTTTATGCTTTTAAATTACTTACAAAAACTTTAAAAAATGTAACTAAGCCCGCAATATGATAAACAGCTGATTGTTGTTGCTCACGTCGTTAATCGGGCGCTTCTGCACTTCTGCCCGTCCAAGTAAGCATCAGTTGCGTCAAGTGCTTACATTTCCTTGTTAAAATAAAATCGCCTCAAAAAACGCTGGCTTCTTAAATTGCCTTCGATTTTAAAAATAATTCGTAATTTTCATATCTGCCAAAAACGCATAAGTCGTATAAGTCGATATATAAAAAAAAACCACTAAAATCTAAAACAAATTAAAAATTAAACTTACATCCTGTTTTTAAGCGTCTTTAAAGCTATATAAAAAGTTTTGTAAAATAAGTAGTTAATTCTCATTGAACATAGTTTTTCAGCTATATAAGATTTTACAAATTTCGTAGGTAGTATAATATCAATATTTAATTTTTTTAATCGAGTCTGCTAGACTTTGTGTTTTTCAGACTCATGTCTAAAGAGCATCCACACTTCGTCAGCTTTAAATGCATTTAAGCCATTTGATTTTTTTTGTATTTGTTTTTTATGATTTTTCGGTATTTCTTTTTTATAGTTTTTGTTTGCGCTTTGCATTTGTTTGCCTTTGGATTTAGTCGTCTTGGTCTTGGTCTTTCGGACTTGGTCATTAAAAGCAAAAAAAAAAAAAAATACTACCAAAAACAACAATTCCATTTCAGTTGCAGCTTTTTGATTAATGTCAACTTTTTCACCGCACTCAACTCTTCGGTTCACACATTATTCATGTGCATTGTTTAAGCAATTTTCAGTGCCCGAAATAAACAAAATCTAAGCTCAAGAATCTGCAACCATTCTTTAGACGCCGCCAAGATCTTTTTATTTTTTATTTTTTGCTGTGCAAATTCAATGGCTTTTTGCATACATTTGCGTTTAGTCAGCCATGCGTAGCTAGCGGCAACAAAAGGAGACGGCGGCGGCGGCGGCATGGTACTCACAGATACTTTTATGCCAAGATACTCAGATACATAGCTAAAGATATGTACGTAGCAGAGCGAGCGAAACAATTGCAGCTATAGCTAAAGTTGCAACTACTGCCGCCAGCTTGAAAGTGCCGTGCACCATTTGGTGGAGACACCCGGACCGCGGCACAACAACAACGATCAACAATGGCCATTCAGCTGCAGTTTATCCCAAAAACAAAAGCCAAACAACAAAGCGCAAAAAAAAAAATACGAGAAATATGTATATCAGATTTAAAATAAATGTAACTGCGCGGCTCATTATGCCGCGCTTACCAAGTGCCCCCCCCGTTTAGCCGCTAACCCCTTGCATTGTGGACCCCAAAAACTTTGGTACCAGTGCTCCCCAGCTCCCAGTGGCACAAACACTGTGCGCATGCTCACTGCACATGCACCGGCGCAGGCAATCAGTGGGGCCAGCCTCTGTCTCTGTCTCTGTTTGCAACACAATGGGGCAACATGTTTTGGGTCTTTAAGTCTCTCAACTAGTTGGCTTTGCAGTAGCTGGCTGCGCACGCATTTGCCTAGGCCAGGACAGTGGGACAGTGCAGCTACGTTGGACCAACAGGGACCAACTGCTTGCTACCCAACATTCTCTTGGCCAAACGCATTTCGCTTATTTAAATAAACATTTTGCTGTCTGCATCTTCTAGATATTGTTGCATGTTGCAAGAATGCGCCAATTTGCGTCCAAGCAGCTCGAATAGTTGCTTTGACTTTCCCGTAACTTTCACTAATAGGCCACGCGCACAATCTTCAGCTCTTAAGACATGGCCACAAAGAACATGACCAAGTTCAAGACGCTTAATACGTGTAACGTATGCAACAAGGCTGACAAAAGGCAGCAAAAAAAAACTAATTGATAGAATTGGAATTTTAAATACTCTTTGAAAAAGTTGCGAATAGTCGAAGTGGCTATTTTAGCTGGCATTGTAAAGAATTCGGATACATTTTTGAGTCCAATTTCTTGAAATATTTTTTGAGATTCATTAATAAAAAAAAATGGTGATTTAGTCAGAATGGTGACCCATAATGGCGTACCGTGTACCCAGTTTTCTAAAAGAATCTTAATACTTCTGACAAATTTTGCATTTATACGTTGGGGATTCTAAGCCAGCTTAAGGGGTTATCGGTGAACACTTATTCCACCGAAAATATTTCGCCAAAATTATTTTTAAAAAATCAGCCTTTGTTTTTTTATGCAATTTTTCAATAAGAAATTCCTAAATCGGAGCTTAACACACCCGTTAGGAGAGACAATCTTTTCTCAGGTGATATGAGAGCGATTTAAATGCTTCATTTGAAATCAATAAAAAAACTTTTTTATTTGAAAAAAAAAAAATCCCTAATGGGATATCCCAAATTCTGCGTATAGGCCTTAAAACAAAAAAAACTCTAGAAAGCCTTAGAAATCGCTATTTTCAGCCTCGAAAAAAAAGTTTTATTTCGAATAAAAATTTCTTTGTCCACAAAAAAGATTTAGAGCTTATAAAGTAGCCTGGAGGTGGTAAGCAGTTAAAAGCCATAGATTATAGGCTCAGATCTCTATAAAGTTTTAATTAATATAATCGCAATGTTCTTTACAAAAATGTTGAAAAAAATTTTAGGGGTTCTTGTTTTCTGATCTCTTAAGGAAAAAAGTTAACAGCGGTAAAATGTTTAGGGCAGTGAGGATGATTTAAAAAAAGTTCACGACTCGTTGTTTATTAGGCTCACATGAGTCTTTGTATGAAATTTGGTGGCTTTAGCTAGTGGATTGATGAAACAAAGTGGAATAATGTTGCAGGGGCTTTACAATTTATACATTTTTTTCTTTATATGGTGAATAAATTGACATATTAAGCATCATTTTTTAATTAGATGATTTAAAGCAGTGTCAAATTTCCAACGGAGGAGACGAATTTTAACATAAATCTACAAATGTGTTGTCTCTAGCTCTTGAGGTCTTTGAAATCTAGGAGTTAATAGAGAGATGAACAGCTTAATTTTTATATAAATAGGTTGCTTAATTTTCTTTTCAACGACATGTGTTGTCATCAATATGGAATATATGTAACCAAAACTAAAGTTTAGAATATTGGATTACCTAAGAAAAACATTTAAAAAGGCAACAAAAAAGGCTAGCCTCATAGCGCAAAATATTCTTATTTTTTCTTAATCACCCTGTCATCCCGAATTAGAAACATACCGTCATAAAATTGGAAACATATCTCCATAATCATTTTTAAACTGTTTTGCAGAGTAAAGTGCATCTTTTGGTCAAAATTTATGTCTCTACCTAACAAGGTCTCAGATATCTGACGAGCGGACACCACCTAATGACTTCCCGAGATGATGATAAGCATTTTATTACAAATACCATATCGATTCGGATTCAGCAACGAAATCCGAAAAAGTATTTGTCTTGTAAATATATAGTCTACGAAAGATAGATATTTCTATGCGAAACCCAAGCTTTTTCTCCGAATTCGAGTGATGCAACACAACAAGATCTTTAGAAATAATACAAATCCTTCTTTGTACGTTTCTAGCAGGAAATACTTAATACTTAATTCTCCTAATTCATAGGATATGGTATATTTCACGAGAGGGTATTTAACTTCGTATAATTTAACTTTTAATAAAGTTAAACCATTTTTTTTTTATTATAAGAGTATTTTATTATTGGATGATTGCCTTTATAATAGTTCGAAAAGTAATCAGTGAATAAAATAAAAATATTATTCCTAAAAATTAAATTTGTTTTAATTTTTCACAGAAAATATTGTATTTTGAAGTAGTCTAGTCTATTTTAAAAAATATTCACCGGTTTGTATTTTGTCTTGAAGTGAGATTGAAGAAAATTTATCAGTTTAATCAAATAATTATGTGGATCTATGAACCTGTTTTACAAGTGTTCTGAAATAATATAAAAATCTGAAATAATCATAGTATTTTCGAGGCACTCGCGGAAACCGGACATAGTGAGTTTTTTTTTACATCGAATTAGATTTCGGACTTAAAAGTGTCTGATATAATATAAAAATCAGAAATAATAATAATATTCTTGAGGCTATTTCGGAAACCTGATCTGCGGAAGTTTTGACATATCATTCGATTTCAGATTTAAATGTTTTCTGAAATAATATAATAATAGAAAATAGAAAATTTTCTATTTTGAACTATAGTCTATTTTAAAAAAATATTCACCGGTTTGGATTTTGTCTTGATGTCAGATTGAAGAAAATTGATCAGTTTAATCAAATAATTATTCGGATCTAAGAACCTGTTTTACAAGTGTTCTGAAATAATATAAAAATCTGAAATAATAATAGTATTTTTAACGCACTTTCGGAAACCGGACTTACTGAGTTTTTTTTTACATCGAATTAGATTTCGGATTTAAAAGTGTCTGATATAATATAATAATCAGAAATAATAATTTTTGAGGCACTTTCGGAAAGCGGACGTAGTGAGTTTTTTTTTACATCGAATTAGAATTCGGATTTAAAAGTTCCTGAAATAATATAATAATCAGAAATAATAATAATATTTTTGAGGCTATTTCGGAAACCTGATCTGCGGAAGTTTTGATATAGCATTCGATTTCAGATTTAAATGTTTTCTGAAATAATATAATAATAGAAAATAGAAAATAAAATTTTTTAAGCTTTAAAAACCTGATGTGATGAGGTTTTATGGGGTTTGGGAAGTTCACAAGGAATCCTTATGTTTTGATGTTTTTTGGAGCACGGATGCGACTCAAAATTTATATGGGTAGCCCTTTCACATGTAAAGTTCATACCATTTTATTTTTGGACCTGAGTTATAACTTGTAAATAAATAAAGTCGACTAAGAAACAAAAGAAAATTTTTTATTTTGCAGCAGCTTTTGATCAAGTAACAAAGTCTATATTTCCACTGAAGGGTAGTTCGAATTCCGGAAATAAAAATTTTTGGAATAGAAAAAAAAGATTTTGCAGGCCCCTACATTTTTTAAGGAATCAGCCAATGGAGTGTTGATAGTCCAACTCTATTTTCTACAAAATACAGATATTATTACATGAAACTAGGTCTTTTTATATGCGTATAAGAAAGAAACTTGCACAAAATATATATTTCAAAACTCCTTAAGTAATTTGTATCTTCTATTTGCGATACATTTTTTTATTTAAATAAATGTTTAGCAGTTTTAGAATCAGCGATAAAATCAGAAAATTAAGTATCATTCATGCAAAATATGTTTCCTAAATGCAACAGAAATTTAAGTACCTTTTTAACAGTTCAACAGATTTTTTCCAAAGATTCAAAAACTTCTTAAGTTATTTGTAGCTTCTATTTCCGATTCGCAAATGTTTGGCGGATTCGAAATCATTTACTTCTTTAGAAATTTAGAGCTCCTTTCACCGCAAAGTGATTTCTAGCTGCCTATAAGCCCAACAGCGTTCATCTTTATTTCCGTAAAAGAATATTTAGAACATTCAGTACACCCCAAATCTCGTTAAAATTAATATTCTGAATTATCTATAATTCGCAAACCGAGCTACAGAAAATAAAACGAATCAGGAACGCACCAGTCCACTGAACCAAAAAACTAAAAAAAATTAGTCCATATTTGTATCTTCTTTCACCGCAAAATGCACATAGATATATTCCCAGAAGTGTATGGAAACCATACAGTTATAGATACATATATGCATAAGCATAGCTTTGCTGCATGCACATTTCATACGATTTGCGATTCTGTTTGCGCCACATGCAACCGCTGGCTGCACCGCGCGGTGCTTGCCACAGTGGAAGCCACAGTCGGAGCTAAAAACCAAACAAACAACTTAATCGATTTGCGTTCATTTGCAATTTGTAATCCAATGCCAAGCACGAACTTACCACATGTGCCACATGCAGCAATTTGTTGCAACTTTGCAACGATTAGCAACATTTGGCATATAAAAATGGCACCGGCTTGTTTTATTAATTACCGCTGATAACTTCACTCGAAGTGGCTCATTTTTTTGCCAACTTATGCTAACTTTCTGCTAACTGATTAGGTCTTAGAACCAACTTGTTCTAAACTTCAGAGCTCCGACTGCTGTCAGGCCATAGATCATATATTAAATGACATTATTAAGTTCCAATCATAACAAACTCGTTGGGCTGCTCCTGTGGAATATGCTCTATACCTATAAGATGCCTGCTCCTTTTTTTTTTGCCATGAATTTTCGCACATTTTTCAATGTCTGTCGCAATTATGATTGAATTTTTTTATGATTATTTCTTTTTTTTTATATTAAGTATACGTGTGACATGCCGGCAACAAGTTCTGGATGTTTTTGCCATTCTGGTTATTATTATTATTGTTATTGTGGCGGCATTTTTGTTCACCTTTTGGTGTTGAATATTTTGTCTGACATTTGAGCAAACCAAAAATTCTTTTCATTTTTATGGCAATTAAGCAAAGTTTCGGACTTTGTGACGACTTGCTGCAATAAAGTATGGTTACGTATAGGGTGCTTTTTTCGGTGTAGTAATATTTCTGATCAGAAGGAAAGATAAATAACGTACTGACAGAAACAAAATCAACAATATCAATCTAAAAAAAGAGCGTTTTACTCTTATAACAAAGATTGGCGTTTTCAAAAGAACGCCAAGATCGATTTTTTCTGGAATTGAGAGTCACATTGAGTGAAATTCTTTTAAGACATAAGATATAAGTTTTAACTAAATTTGATTAATTACTTACTATAAGAAAGTATCAAAACATATCAAATCTGGAAGGTAAAAAATAATTTTTATTAAAACTAAGACAATTTCGTGAATAAAAAGAGAAATCACTCCCAATTCCACATTTTTTGCTGTCGATATATTCTCATATTTCCTTTACTCTTTGTTAGCACAGCTCTAAATTCGTATTAAAAGGGAAATTTTTTAAACACGATATGAACCATTTTTTTATTTAAGACATGAACCATGTGAACGTATGGTGAAAATTCGTTTTGAAATGTGCATGCTATTGATAAATTAAAAAAAAAAAAAAATTATCAATAATTATCTAACTTGAAATTAACATAAATATAAACTATGAATCCAAAAGAATATTTAAAAAATTATTTCAGTTAAAAAATTTTTGAACCTACTTTACCAATTTGTTTTAATTTCTCTTCCAAACCACAGAAAAAATTCGTTTTGGTTAAATAGGGAGCACCAAACATGTGGTTTCAAAATGAATTCGAATAAAATATTCTGATTCCTATTCGGAACACCGCCGATTAAAAAAAAAATGGGTAAAATTTCGTAAAAAATAAGGTAATATTAATAATCTTTCCGTCAGCTTATAATTTGCTACATCGAAATGATAAATGGTGGAACATCTTTTTGGAGAATTGTGCGAAGGTATCTTTAAAAGTTACGAGAAAGTGGAGAATTTTTATTCACATACCGATTTGATGTAAGTAGCTTTTTAGTGTAACTTTTAAACAATAAGTTTTTATATTTGAAATTTTTGGACATTACTTTCGTATCTCTCAGCCGATTTCAATAGATTTAACAAGATCGGGTGAAAAAAGTATTTTTATATAAACATTCTTCTTTTCCTTTTCTTTGCGTCTCAGATAATATTTTTATTATAACTCAGGAAAGAAAGCGTCTCTTTTAAAATATGCCATCTTGGGCTTTTAACATCTATGTTTTTTTTTTATTTTAAAGTTAGACATTTGGCACGATGAAGTCATATTCGATTAAAGACCGCATTAAAGTTGTTAAAAAACCATAGTGCAAAATAAAAAAAAAAAATCGTTTCGGGAACTTTGTTTGTACTTTGGTATTCATAAGGGTCCAAATGGAGCCACCATCTGTCATTGGGTGCGTTAAGCTCTATAAGTCTAAGATTGTTCCCGAGGCTGTACCGGTGGACAGTTCCCTCTTCTCATTGCAAATGTAGTGAGGACTGATTTCTGCGAGTTAGCTATTAATTTCCAATCGTTTATTCATCTCTCCAACAAATGCAGTTCTAACTGCAGAAACGGAGATGCTTCAAGACGAGATGTACTTGAGCAATAATCATTGAGAGATTTATTTGAGAGAGATTTACATTTTAGATGTGACTAGAATGTAGAGCATATTATTTAAAGGTAGAATGGAGTAGGAAGCCACGATTGTATTCCGTAGAGAAGGTCAATGCGCCAAACCCTGTCGAATGCTTGCTATACATCTAGAAAAATCACAGAGCAGTATTTTTTTAAATTCAGGGCATCTATAATAAAGTTAACTTCTAGTTGACATTATTCAAGAGTTCCAAATGATGAAAAGCTTAATTTATGCAAAAATAATTGTGGTTGAGGGTATTGAAATTGGAGATAATGAATATAATGATGATGGTTTCGAAGATGATAAAGATGTAGATGATGAAGATGATGATGTTGATGAAGATGATGATGATTATGGAAATGATGAAGATGATGAGGACGATGAAGATAATGAAGATGACGAAGATGATGAAAATAATAAAGATGATAAATATGATGAAGATGATGATGTTGATTAAGTTGGTGAAGATGTGTAGATGATGAAGATGATGATGTTGATGAAGATGATGAATATGAAGAATATGATGAAAATTTCGAAAATTATGAATATGATGAATATGTTGAATAGGATGAATATGATGATTACGATGAGTATGGTGAATATGATGATTATGATGAGTATGATGAATATGATGATTATTCAAGATGATGAAGACGATGAAGGTGAAGAATATTATGAATATGATGAATATGATGGGTATGATGAATATGATGATCTGACGAATATGATGAATACGATGAAGATAATGAAGATGGTAAATATGATAGAGATAATGAAAATGATGAAAATTATGAAAATTATGAAGATGATGAAGATGATGGAGAGGTTGAAGACGATGGAGAAGAAGAAGATGATGAAGATGATAAAGATCATGAAGATTTTGAAGATAATGATAGTAATGAAGAAAATAATGAGGAATGGTGAAAAAAAATATGCACTAGCTAATACTTCAGATTACAAGTGTTTATGGTTTACTTAAAGACACTTTAAATTTTACTGCAAAATTAGTGCTAGTTGATTACAATGGCAGAGTTTTCCTTTGTGTTGCACATAGATTAGCGAATCCTTAAGCCTTATAACAATGTCTTTAGAATTCTTCACAAGCAGCGTAATCAGTTAGCTTCTTAAATTTATTGCAAAGCAGAATTTCCTTCTATTTTTGCAGCAAGAATTGAGCACAGACTTTCTAATAATAGTGCCCTCTCTACACACCAAATGCATTCTTTTTTTATTTTACAACGAATAGATGTAAATTATTTTAATGCCTTGGCATTTCAGACAAGTCTTACCTAGCATTTGCATTCAATAGAGTACCCGTGGGTCCTATGCTCTACGTGCATTTGTTAGTGCACTTTTTTGCAGGCATTTTCATGTGGGTTTTCCGCTTTTCATTAAAATTTAAGCTGTCTGACGCATTAAAGCCTATTGCAACTGGTTTTATAGCATTGTATAATGAAGCAATCACGTGTCATTGCAATAAATAAATAAATACCTATGGATAAATTTATATACATACACATATATACTTTTTCTGATATATTTATATTGTATTTGTTGGGGATTTGGCAGTTTTTCGCAATAAATTGCGCCAAATGAGCATTTAGCATTTTTCACGCCTTTTGGCTTAAGCTGGCGATAAGGTTGCCGCACGCAATGCTCTGGTCTGTTTGGGGTCTCAAAATGTTGCATGTAAGGCGGCAGCAACAACTTTTGACACGCCATGTAGCATATAAATCGCAGCTTCACGCAACACAATGTGATAACTTGAGACGACCTCTGCCGCATATTCGACCGTTGCACAGTGGGTTGGATAATTAATACCAAAAATGTCGCTTAATTAAAAAAAAAATATATTTAAAGACTTAATGCTAATATTTGAGTTTTTCTTAACTAGAAAAAATGTTTAATAAATTTATAAACAATTAAAATTAAATTCTTATTTCTTAAAGTGTTTCTTTATTTAAGAAAATTATTTAAAGTTCTCAAAACTGCCCTAAGAAAAATTAATTTTAAAAAAATATTAATAATTTTTTGTTTAATTTGAGATTGACATGAAAATAATAAAAATTAACATAAAATAAATATTTTAAAAAGTGTTGCTTAATTTAAAAAAAATTATTTAATGCTTGAATAAGAGATTTCCGTAACTGGAGAAAAATGTATGCAAAAAATTATTATATTATTTTTAAAAGTGTTGCTTAATTTAAAAAAAAATTATTTAATGCTCTCAAAACTACTTTTTGAAGCATGAAATAATTATTCCCAAAAATGTTGCTTAATTTCAAAAAAATATTTTAAAATTTAATACTAATATTTGAGACTTTCTTATAATAATAAAAATTAGCATTTATATTTATTTTAAAGGATACAACAAGCTACAGTTGACTTTAAACTATAAGAAAAAGAATTTAATTAAATATTGAAGTAGAACGAAGATAAGAATAGATATGAACAAAACCGCGTCTCTAGCCCGTTGGGTGAACTTTTTAACGATATGCACCGAATCACATCAAAAACTGGCCAGTTGTTACAATAACCCAGTGGAAAAAAAAAGTTTAAAAAAAATTCAACATTATATTAGAAAAAAAAGCCAAAAGAGCACCGTTGACCAAATAGGTACCTATGAAATCAATATTTCGCAATGATGTTTAATTTAAAAATTATTTCAAAATTTAATACTAATATTTGAGGTTTCCTTTAAATAGTGACATAAAATAAATATTTGTAAAAGTGTTGCTTAAGGCCCATACGAAATTCGAAAAATCTAGCACGGAATGATAAAACGCCATATCAAAAAATAAATCCCAAATGGGATATCCCAAATCAGTATAAAATCTTTTAAAAAATTTTTAAGCTAAAGGCCCATACACAGTTCGAAAAATTTCGAATCAAATGGTTTTTTTTTTTAATATGAAGTTTTGTCATTCCGTGCGAAATTCTTTGAACTGCGTATGGGCCTTTAGCTTAAAAATTTTTTGAAAGATTTCTTACCAATGTTTGAGATTTATTAAAAATAGCGAACATTTCGCATGGGAATGAAAAATTGTAAAATTATTCAAAGATATTGTTTAAGATACATATTCTTCAAAAAGAGAGAAATAAGCTTAAAATAATTATTCCCAAAAAAAAGAAAGAAATCAAACAATTGTTTGAGACAATCTTAAATTAGAAAAAATCAGCATTTAAATGAAAATTCCTGCTAAAAAGATTAAAAGAGCGGCTTTATATGATTTTTGTTGCATATCTTTTAAAACCAAAACCAAAATTGTAAGTTATCGTTAAATCTAAACGCTAAAATTATTCAAAAACGAAATTATTTTTTCCTATGAAACGATTTTTGTTCCTCAACCATCTATCCAGTGCAGCTTGCATCAATTGATATTATTCTATGCAATACTTACGATTTAAAAACTTTACCGGATTAAAAATGTGTGCTAAAATTACGAATTAGTACAAAACGTCACTCAGAGACACATCACAAAGACATCAATTACAACGTTGATCATTTCTGACACTTTTGACGCCTATCGACCCACTGTGCCTTGTCCGCGCTCTCTTTGTTGCCTCTCGACCCTTTGGAACAACGCTCAATGACAGTGTCAAAGCGTAGTACTAGAACCATTTAGCTGTATTTGAGTTGTTGCTCGGGGCTTAAAGGACCTAGGCATATATGGGAGTAGGTGTAAGTGTTTTGGGCTAGCTGTTGCTGTTGTGGTGTCAACAACACCGAGTCCTATCATTATTCTACACGCACAGCAAGTGGCAAGTGGCAAGTAGCGGCTCTGGGTCTGGGTCTTTGGTCTCTCTGTGCATATGTCTATATGTCATTAGGCGAATCGCACTCGGGTTAGGTTCAAGTGTCCAGTCGCTGCTTGAGCTTGACTGAGTCGCATGTCAGTCCAGCCCGTCAGTTATACCATATGGAGGAGCACTTTGCTCTAATGAAGCCAACTAAGAGGATGCTGCTCCTAGCAAATGATGCTACCTGAGTTGTTCCGAGTTCATGTTCAATGCAACTGAACTTCGTACGAGACGATTTCAAGCAACTTGTCATTCGCCTTGTGGAACTTGTTTCATTCCCAAGCGTTCCACACAGATGTTTCATGTGGTGGATGGTATTTTATGTGCCTGTGTGTTTGTGGCACAACCAGTTTTTTTTGTTGCTTCATTTTTCAAGTCTAGCAACATTTGCGTCTCTTGCAACAGGTTCTGTTTAGCAACATTGCAACAGATAAGTTGGAATTTGCAGGTCTGTTCAGGATTTAATTGCGGATTTTGACAATTTCAATTCAGAATAGTGCTACAACTTCCTGCATTTTCTTTCACAATATCTGTTTTTATTGAGGAGTTAGAAGAGGCAAAAGGACGTTGATTTTTTAAGTCAGCTATTTTTTTATACTTTTAAGTGTTTTGTATATGATAGGATCAGGTTTTCCTGCAAGTAAGACAGTTGTGGAGTCAGTTAAGAAGACAACTACAAAAATAGATTTAAGCGCTAACACCAGTATAGAATCTTCAGAAAATCAATTTTTTTTGTAATCTAAATTGGTAGACAATTATTTTAAAAAAGATGTCCCAAAGTGATTTTTAAAAAAAAAAAGAAGAAATTTTCCTCCACTTATAAACGTCGCGACGCGTCGGGCGCACGGCACCACGCCTTGCGGTCGGGCCAGTTTTAAAACGTTAAACGCGTTTTTCGCGAAGTCAATTTTTATCTGATCGATTTGAAATTTTGACACAATCTTTATAACATAATTTTCTAGTGAACCACGTACGATTTTTTCCAAATACTAAAAACTTTTTATTTTACAATTAATTAATTTTTCATGATTTTTTTTGACGAAAAAAAAGAATTTGCTTCAAACTTCTTCCATTTTTTTTTAAATTGATATTTAGAAAACCCCTACGTGTTTCACTTGGTTTTGGTCTATAAATTAAGAGAAAAAAATTTCGTTATGTTTCAGATCAATGGCGATGTCAAAAAGCTGCAGCCGTGGAGGCCTCTCCGAAAATTAGTCATGTACTCGTAGCTCTCTACAGGCGATTAGATTACTATGGAAATTTTAATTTTTGTAGCTCAAAATATGTATAATATCGTCACCTATTGGGATTTTGAATATAAAATAAAGTTTCTTTGAAAGAAAATAGAAAAATTAACTTAAAAAACCATGCTCCACACTGGTGTTACCACTTAATGTATTATCTTAAGAATTACTCGTCACATACTATAATGATAGGCATTGATAGTAAAAAAGATCTTAACCAAAGTCCATTTCAATATTGTAAACATGGAGTTTTAACAAAATAAAAGCAATTTGTATTACCATGAGTCGATTTAAAAATCATGTTATCCAAAAAGGATAAATGTTATCTTCGTAAAGACTTCTTGAACATTTCATAATAAGCTCTGATGGTCTTTAAGATATACGGACTGACGAATGGACCTGAATTTATTAATACCCTTACAAATGCTAACAATTTTGGTGTAAACTATTTATAGTGCACGAGTATGATGACGATAATTCCGAAAACCTTTATATCATGCCTAAGGCCTGCAAGAAGCCTTCATATAGAGGTATTACAAAAAAAAATCACGTTTGGGATATCCCATTTGGGATTTTTTTTTATATGAAGTTTTGTCATTCCGTGCGAAATATTTCGAACTGCTTGTAGGCTTTTAATATTGATTCAACTTGGGAAGCAAACAGACCAAAAACATTTTTATACCCTGTACCGTATGGTACAAAGGGTATATTGTGTTTGTGCAAGCCGAAAATGTATGTAACGTACAGATGGAGAAGTCGGAGACCCCCCAAAGTTACCTAAAGTATGATCAGAGTGACTAGAGAAGTCGATATACCCATGTCCGTCTGTCCGTCTGTCCGTATGAACGCCTAGATCTCAGAGATGGTAAGAGCTAGAGCAACCAAACTTTCAGATAAGATCCCTTATTAATCCATAGGAGACAAGTTTATTTTATTTTTTTGATATCGGGACTACATTATATAGCTCCCATAGGGGTGTTTCAGAGGACCTAGAAAAAAAAAGCAAAAGATATCATAACCAAATTTGGCAATCGGAAGTACTGTACCAAATTTTATCAAAATCGGTTGACTATATCATATAGGTCCCATAGGATCGATCGGTTCAAAATTTGTTTTTGATTAAAAATTCGTCTGTTTTTGGTTGTTTATGAAGGTATCATAATCTAATTTGGCAATCAAATGTCTTTTGGTGTTCTTAAGCAATTTACCGGATTTGATTGCAAGCAGTGGTACAGGGTATCCCAAAGTCGTCCGCGCCCGACTTTAACGTACGCCATCTTTTACTTTGCCATCGAATTAACATTTTACGAAGTATTTTAATAGATAGAGATTGGCATCCAATAACCTCTGCTGTCTTCAACGAAAGGTAAATTCCTTATTATCAGCCGTGCTCCGGAAAACGAAAAACCAAAACGAACAATTTCATTCCGATTCGTTTTTGCGTGCTCCGCAAAACGATTTTTTTTTGTCAATAACTTCCCTTTTAATTTTCGATAAATTTGTAAATTTCCCTCACTTTTCCGATAAATTCTCATGTGCTGTTGCCGCGAAATAATTTTTGTTTGATACAAAACAGCTGATGTGGTTGTCAATAAATATTCAACTTGAAGTTGGCATAAATATAATCTAATAATAACAAAGAATATTTAAAAAATTATTTCAGTATAAAATAAATGCTTTTTTAAACTTATTTTAGCGATTCGTTTTAATTGCTCTTGAAATAAAACATTCCTTTTCAAACCACATGAAAAATTTGTTTTGTTGGAAATGGGAGCACCAAACATTCGTTTTCAAAACTAATACGAATAAATTGTTCGGATTCCTTTTCCGGAGCACGGAAATTATAATTCCTTATAATGCGCATCATTATATACATATCGGCATAAGTGAAGCATATTTGTATTTTTTATTATATTATATTTTGTTGACCTTTTTTGCTAAATTATTTATTTCGTTATCGATAACTGAATATTACAGTCGACTTTTTTTAAAAAGCCATATCTCGCAAACGAATTTATGAAAAAAAAAGTTACAACAAAAAATAAAATTAAAAAAAAAAAAATTGTTAACATTTATTTTTTTTACATTTTAAACTTTTTTTGTATTACATACAACTAAGGCGTGACAACATTTTAAGCGCAAGAGTTTCTGAATTTAGTACCAAAAAATGTTTACATTACTGAATTTGGTTCATGTGAGCCTAATAAAAGAAAACAATATTTGTTTCCACCCTACACAGCCTCATCAAATTGATCGAATAAAGAAGATTCTCAAAAAATTTGTTTTTAAAGGCTTGAAAATCTTCTAGAAATATTACAAAAAATATAAAATTTAAAAAAAAAAAAATTGTTAATATTTATTTTTTTTACATTTTAAATTTTTTTGTATTAGATACAACTAAGGCGTGACAACATTATACGGGTTTTACATTACATAATTTGGTTCATGTGAGCCTAAGATGAAAAAATATATTTTTTTCTACCCTACACAGCCTCATCAAATTAAAGAGCTTCGAATAAAGAAGAATCTCAAAAAATTTGGTTTTAAAGGCATGTAAATCTTCTAGAAATCTTAAAAAAAATTAAATATTTTGAATTTTAACAACATCTGCACTCCAGTTGACCCCACACAGCTGCTCTGTATTTTAGCAAGAGACACTCAAGTGCCTTAACATCATATATATTAAAAGCTTTCGTGATTACGCGCACAATTTGATTACTTCATTAAGGGAACTTCTGAATTAAAAAAAAAAAAAATAATAATTATGGCACTCCAACATGGAAAACATGACGGATTTTTGTCGAATCATGACAATGCCACCCACGGCATTGTTTGTATCGCCAAACAACGATATTCTAATTAAAACGTATGCAGGCTCAGTTCATCATCTACATACAAATATTGGTGTATCTCTACCCCAACCCCCCTCCTCTCAATACTTGTATGCTTTCGGCACATTGGCATTCAAAAACGAGCAGGAGAGTTGGAACCAAAGAACGGCTGCCAGAGAACCGACATAAATTTGAATTGCTTTCAAAAGCAAACTTCAAATTCTACAACACGAATTTACATTGAAGCATGATGTGGCACTTTTTTGTGCAGAATGCCAAGTCATGTGGACAAAGCTAATGTACATAGTGGTATGTACACCAAGTTGATTTCCATCATATTCATATGTGGCATAGAGTTGGCAAGAGTTGACTCAGAGAGTCATGAACGCTTTGTGCCTATCAATAACCCGTAGCAGGAGTCAAAGTCAACCGTATGCATTTCAACAATTTGATGACATATTCCATTAAAAAGTAAGACCGAGACCCACATATCATATGACTACACTCGTATGTAATGGGTACACACCTAATTTCTAGGGTACCTGTGACGTGACAGCAGCCGGCGTGCCATATCAAATACGATAAATGGGTTTGGCAGCTTGTGGCGTTCCGAAATTGTTTCAAATTGTTTAAAACGGCTACGCATGCGCACACACAGACACACTCGGACACACTCACGGATACACTCACGCCCCTGCAGAAATTCGGTATCACTACACTAGCCCAAATGTAACTAGTTGCGGACAGGTTCAAAGCGGAATAGTCGCGAGGTTGGGTTAGGAAAATGATTTTTGTAGTCTGCGTCATTCACTGTAGGACACAAAAAGTCGTCCGCTGTTGTTAGGGAGAAAATTAATGCCGCTGAAACCTGATATGCATGCCTATTCTGAATGACGCCATTAATCCGGATCTGCATATCAGTCCAACGTGTTTTGGTTTTATCCTAACTTCAAAAGACCCCACAACACGACATATTTTAGAGGTAATCGTAGAAACCCTTACTGGGGTCTTTTCAACCTAAAATTCGGTCATCATTAATCAATTAAAAAAAATCAATTTTCAGGTTCAGAGATTAGACTTTATACATTTTTTCTATATTTATTTTTGGTATCGCTGATTCCGAATCATAGGTTACAAAAACTCAAAACTCCTATAACCTCTGGTTCTTTAAAGCCAAAAAAAAATAAAATTGTGGCGTTTTTCGAGGTTACAGTAGATCCTAGACTTTGTGGACTTATTCTGTTAGTGGATTCGGATCACGACATTTTTTTTTTTTGTAACCGTATCAGTGACTCAAGCCGACTTTAAAGGTTTTCAATTACTTTACCAACTAGTCTATTCTTATGCATGAGTTTTAAACAATTTTTGGAAATCTGCCCGATAATCTCATCTATACACGCAGAGCATACATCATTGCGTTACGTGACTATTTTTTCATCTTTCACTATAAACTCCATAAAAAAAATTGTTTCCAAAAATTTCTCTTCTTTCTCTTACTGGTCATGTGGCAGCTATGCTATTAGAGCAACATAGGACGGCGAGGCTTTCAGAAAATTGAAGCAAAACAATTGGCGCAGACGCCGATCTCTCTTTATCACGAGACAGCCAGTGCTCACACATCGTCCCAAAAAAAAAGGTTTTTGGACACTCAATGACTCATTTTAATGGATCTTCCTACACTCCCAACTTGGCACATTTTTTTTGCCGGCTATCAAAAATAAATTCCGAGATCAACGTTCTCCGGCACCGGAGGAATGCTGTAGAAGCATCCAAAAACCTCATTTTAGAGGTACTACCTTTATTATTTACCTTGTATTTAATATTTTCAACAACAAAAAACACCGAGGGACTAGTTTGTTTCTAAGAAGCAACTAGTATTAATCTGTAGACAAACGAACTAGTTTGCAACTAGTAAGCAAGCATACCCACGTCCATAGCTTCATATTATAAATACTAGGCAGCCAAAACCAAAACACCTCATTTGATAACACTAGTCCCACAACTGGTGTGTTTTGCAACCAATTCAGAACTAGTTTTGTTTTCCTGCATGGTCACACACATGCTGCTCATATGCGTGCACTGCAATAAACCCAAAAACTCGTATCATAAACTGACATTTAAAAATAGTCCAGATCTTTGAGCATGAGTGCGTGCTCAATGCACATGTGTCTGCATATTGTAATAAATACCTATATACCATGTACTTAGTTACATTCATATATGTATGTATATAGGGTGAGCTAAGTTACCGCTATAATTCAAGGGCAATGAGCTGCATAATTGCGCTGAGTAATTCTCACTTTATTTTGGGTTGTTTTTAATTGAATTACTACAGGGAATTTATTAGGGCAACTCTATTGTGCCCAAGAAAAACATATAAAAGGAAATTCTTGAAACTAATGGTAGTACTTAGTAGTGGGTGGGGTGTCAAGTCATCGGCCTTGTTAGCTAATGATTTTAGCATTCCTAGATGTTTGTTTTTACAGAACTTCTTAGAAAATAATTATAAAAAATTTTAAAGTTTGAAGCATTTCGATAGAACAAAGTCTGCAAAAAAATAGAGTTTTATACACTATCGCTCAGATGGGCTGCTTCATATCGTTTCCGATCATTTTGAGAAAGGAGCTTTGTATCTGGCATACCCTCTCTTTTCCGTTTTAGAATTGACTGAAATCAGTAATACTCTTAACCCTCGCCGGTTCAGCTTCCGGGAAAAGAAATACTCGCAACGAAACAGCAGAAAAGATGGCACGAAACCGCCTATAGGGCCAAGAATCTAATTGCACAAACTTAGTGTACCCTTGATCCTGTAGGTACAAATAATAAGCGGTAGTTGAAGGGAAAACCGGTAGTCAAGATTTTATTTCGGTAGTTGAAAATTCGGTTTTCGGTAGTTCAGAATTAAGAATAAGAACAGAATTTTTAACAAAAGTTTTGAGGACTTTATCATCGATGTCGTCATATTTCCACTTCTCAGCTTTACACACAGCAGGATTGGAAAAAAATTGCTTCTGATCAAGGCTTCCGTCTCTTACTGTTACCAAAAATTTTTGAAATCACTCTGCTTAGAAATGTGCTTGTTTCATGGGATTGTCTTGTCACTTATTTCGTAGAGAATGAAGAAAATGCAGAATGTGTTGGGTTTCTCAATTATTTGACAAAATTGGAAACGGTAGAGCTAATCGCGTTTTTGGCTGACCTATTTTTTACATTCAGTTGGTACCAGAAGCTATTACAATCAGATCAATTGACTCTTATTTCAATGAAGACACACATCAATTCGATCAAAAGAACTTTGAATGAGATTGAACATTCGAAATTGCCTGGTGGTTTCGAAAGCAATTTATCAAAGCAGTTGGTGCGCGAAGACTAAAACAAAATCTTCTTCAAAAATATGGAACTGCAACTACAAAGTTTTTTCCGGTAGTCAAGAAAAATCCTTATTTTACGCACTGGTATTAACACCTTCTAAGAGAAAAATATAGATCCGGAATAAACGCAGACTGGGTCACTGCGGCGAGCTTTAGGCTGGCCAACCAATTAATTTAATTTACAAAGCATCTAGGAAATTTCCCGAATAGGCGAGAATTCCTTTAGAATATTCACCAGATAATGGTCAGAGCGAGTGGAGAGTGGGATTGAATATTCAAGACATTCAAGATCTAAGTAAGCTGGGACCTACGGATTGTAACATCTCAAGGTTTTTTATAATTGAAGAAGATTTCTCACAACTCACTATTCACACTTAGTAAGTTGTGAGAAGATTTCGGGAACTGAACTAGCTGAGTAGCTTAAAGACTGTCAGGGGTATTCAAGACTAAAGGGGTATTGAAGACTAAAAGGTGACGTAGTTGTTTTTTGCGCAATCTATTACTACGCAGTACTCATCAGCTACTGAAAAAAATCCCATGGATAGTGGCAGAAAGAATGTCATTAAAATCAGCTGCTCGTTAAACTTTATTTAGTCACAGGAATGACGTTTTAATTTATTGAATAGTGTTACCTATCGATACCATAAACTGACAAGGTTTAAACCTTGTCATTTCTTTTAGTAGCAGTTTCTTAAACTCGCTTTCACATTTCGAGAAAATTTCCCAAAAAAATTCGTATTAAAATAAAATAAATTACTCAGCTAACTAACATGCTTTTAAAAGTTTCAATAAATACTTGGTCCCTAAAAACGCTTTTATTAGTACCCTTAGGTAATCTATTAGGTTACAGACTCTGCAAAAAGTAAATGCTCATTAAACGCAAAGTAACTGTGTAGTTTTATAGCACACTGCACTTTGATGGCCAACCAATAGAGATTTTTGTGCAAATTAGAAAAATTGGAAAGTACAGATGTACGTAGTACATAAAATTAATAGTTTTATGCCCACTAGTCTGCCTTTAAGCCAAGTCAATAGAAAATACTTAAAGTCTTAACACTGAGACAGTAATGCCAGCCAACTTAATAGTCTTATACTAAAACTGCACTCAATAGTTTTGGAAGACAGGGCCATTAAAATCGCAGCAGCTACGGCTAAAGCCAATTCGATGGACCAATGAACCAAGTTGCATGGCCAGCCAGCCAATTAGTGAATACCACAACGAGTATATAGAATACCATATTTACTAGAACCAGGCGCTGACACATATTTTATTTCAATTTATTTGAATAGAAGCGAGCATAAATTACGTTAACATAAATAAGTGGGACACTATCTAGAAAAAACGATCTATATAGAGCGTTAAAAAGCTGTATAACAAAGGGCGACACAGAGACAGAGTCTTGAGTCTCCAAACGGAAAAAGGAAGTTAACAAAATAAGCCAGATAGAGCGATAGAGATACCGCCGACACAGACACCACCACAAAAAAAAAAAAAAAAAAACAAAACAAACCTAAACCCAATAAAAGAAAAGATAAATGTCGAAGCGAAAATAAGAAGAAAAAAAAAAAAACAAAAAGCAGGTAAGAAAAATTAAAGACTGTGAACAAAACTGCCAAGAAACTCAATACCAGCTGTAGTTTGAAAGAAAAAGAGCGAGAGCGGTAAACTGTCGCTAAGATAAAGCAGAAGAAGCATTGGCAACAACTACTGTACTCAGCAGACGAGACTTCTACGCGAGGGTTGCCTTGTACATATCGGAAAAACAGATGATAAAAAATCTTAATTTTTTCTGAAGTGTTAAAGTATTGTTGCCTTAATCAACTTCTGTTTCTATGTATATATTTATCTCATCCTCTTGTAGCCTTCAATCCTGTCTGCCTATACTGACAGATAAAAAAGTCAGTATAAAAGGATTTCTACAATAAGCTTTTCTTCGGAAAATAATATCCGATTACCTGTTAAAATAGCTTCCCTGAATAATTATAAAATCGTAAATTTTTATTTAAACTCTTACTTGAACTTCTTGATAAAAACTCTTTATCAAGTTGCTTTGCTGGTAAGAGTTATTCATAGAATAATGCTAGCTTGGATACCTGGTCACTCAAATATCGAAGGTAATGACCTAGCAGGCTCCGCGGCTAAAAATACCCACAACTTACTCCTTATAAAGTTTTTTTTCTTTTTCTTTTTTATATTTATTTTTTTATTGGTCATCAACCGATACAAATTAGGTTATAATCCAATATTGATGAAAAATTATTCGCTACACAAAAAATAAAAAATTTACCAATAGATTCGACTCAATCTACTAAATATTCACATGCCTTTAATCTGAGAGAGCACAGGACAGCGAGATTCATACATCTTTAAACATTTCCTCATAATATATAGATATGAAGCACGAGCTATTTTCGCGATTTAGATTATATGACGACTTCTGAGGTCACATGGGTGCAGACGTTTCAGGCGTCTTCGCGGTCTATGACCGGCCAGGGCGCAAGCAAGAGAATTCGGGTGGGATCGTAAGCGATCAAACCAACAATCACTACAGACTAACAAATACCCTTCAAAACAGCTTACTTGATTTACCAGGAACCTGGGATTCTTCAGCCGGCTTCTATCCTCCTTTTCTATTTAAAATTATCTCAATGTAGCTCTTCGAAAATCCTTCACGAGTTCTGATATAGGCTCAACGAAGCTCTCTTTTTTTTTGTGTTATTCTGCACTATATTGATTTTTTGTTGCCTTTTCCTTCTAAGCTTTTTATTTTTTGCAAATTCTAGTTTATCATTTGAAGCTCCAGCAGACGGGTTCCGAAACTGAGCATTGTTGTACCTTTAACTAATAAATTATTAATAAATAAATTTTAGAAAAATTAGCGAAGAGCAGAGTCCAAGGAGAGGGCCATTGAAGTAAGTTAAAAGACATCTCTAATTTTAAAAGCTTTAGGTTATGGGCCAATTTAAGTTTCGACTGTTATTAATAGTTAAATTACATTAAAATTTTAGATTACTTCTTTTGAGTTTTTAACAAAGTATAAAAAAAATAATGCTGAAATTTTTTATAATATATTAAAAGTTTTTGGATTTGAGTCGGTTCGAAGAGATGTGGATTGCACTACAATCTTCTGCATCCTGATCTCCAAATATAGCAATTCTTGAAATTATTTAATAATTTTTTTACTTATTATTAGGTTTTTTGAACTTATCTTCGTGCCGTTGTTGTTGTGTTCGAACTCAACTTAAGAATTTTCATTCTTATTTTAGGTAAAGGCCTATACGCAGCTCGAAATATTTCGCACGGAGTCGAAATGGGATATTTTTTTTATATGAAGTTTTGTGATTCCGTGCGAAATATTTCGAACTGCTTATAGGCCTTAAAACAGGATTTTTCTTGTTTTAGGTACATTTTTTCCCTTATTATCTGTATTTTCCAACTTATTTTAAGAATGGCTTCACAAGATTGCGAATTCTTAATTCAAATGAAAATAGTCTTAATTTTAGACCAACTTTTTTGCTCAGTTTTTGTAACTCCCACGGCTATCGAGTCAGCGTCGTAGAGTCAACGCAGTAACCCTCCATATACATTTTAGTAATCGGAATCCAAGCACCTTAGTGTCAGTATATTAAAAAAACTTCATGAACAATTTTTTTTCGAAATCGGTTGTCCGACGCTTTTTGTGTTATATGTTTGTGGTATCGCTGAATCCGAGTTCAAAGTCAAAGTCACTCCATCACGTCCTGATTCTGATATAACCTGCAAAATATCTTCTTATATGGGAGTACAGCGAACATCGAAATATTGCAAAGATATCAAAAAATGATCCTGAGAACAGCAAATACTTGCGGTTTCGTATATTAGTTTCCTTTAATAGATTTGAAATATTTTTTTATTACCAATAAATTTAGTTTTAGATGGATTAAATTTTCTGAAAATGAATCAAACAACACTCTTATTAACTGGTTTCCGAAACATCAAAGGCGACCCTCGTACTATAATAATTTTTAGCACTGTGCGCCGTCGACGAGTGCTACGGATCGTATCGGATCGCATTTCACCTTCTTCTTTTTCAGGTGTCAACGATAAGCATCTTAATACACTCACACAGACAGACAGATACACACACACATGCACACACACACATACACTTACACACACACACATATAGCTATAGCGCCGACATTAATACAAAGCAGCCAGCTTACAGGTTCGTGCAGCAGGTTCGGTCCAGGTTCCTTCCACTCTCAGTAGCAGGACGCGGCAAGGAGGAAGGAGCGGTCAGCAAATATCTACCTATGTACAAAATGCCGCGGTGTGGTCTGAAATTCTCATTAAACGAAATATTCACATAATCCCGCATTTATTTGATATGCGAGCAGCGATAAGGAGCAGGAAAATTCCAGCTTGTTGTTAGTTGGTATCTTTTTTTTTTTATTTGTTTTGTGGTTTTTCTTTTATTACGTATATTTAGCAAAGAGAAAGCAAGAAAGTGCAGCAAAATACAAGCCTGAGATAGAATATAGCCATTCGTTACACTAAAGTACAGCATATAGCTCAACTCAAAGCCATTTGTACTCGTTTTAGCTTAAAAGATACAACTCTGGCTGCATTTGAAATTAGCCAAATCAGAAAGTATGCAACCCTAACGTTTTTGCGACCCTCCAAAGTATGCAACATGCCACTAGAAACCGCAACCAAACGTGCTGCGGTGTTTTCATTGAAATTTTCATATCTGACAGTTTTAACGAGAAGCCAAGATGCTCTGGACCAATGTGACACACCAGTTGAAAGAAATAGTATCTACAATAAATATCAACATTTTGTAAAACTTCCGCATTAAGTTTCACACACTGATTACAATGATTGATGATGCTACTACGATGAAGCCAGTTTGGCTGGAAACTCTCGGTTTCTCGGCTTAAAGCCCTTGTAGTACAAATGTCAAATAGCACTAAGCAGACATGTGACTCGGATTGACTTACGATCCCAGCCAGAAATTTACTTGTAATCCATAAAGAGTAAAGGTTTCTGCGACAAGTCGCAACGTGTATTGGGGATTATGGCTACACAGAAGCTATCGAATTGCGTTTTCGACCGGCCCTTGTTAAGGATTAATTAAAAATTTTGCACGACTTAAGTTTTACTACTGTACGCAGTCTGGGTACATTGACTTTGACATGAGGTTACAAAAATTTGGCATTGTTTTTGATATGCAAAAATTTTACGCTGCTTTAGATAAGCAACTGATTCCCAAATAAGGCATAATTGCTGATAGTGGGTCAACAATAAAAAAATAAAGCCCCGTTCATATGAATTCCACAAATGTAAAAATAGAATGAAATTTTAAGGAGTTAAAAAAAAAATGTAATTTCTACGAAAACTTCTTTTATTTCGAATAATGTAAGCGAAATCAAAGTGAAACATCTTGAAAAAATCCATTTTCACTAATTCTTCCCAGTTAAGGAAGACAGCTTTTATAAAAAGCTACAAATGTGCAAATATAAAAAAATTGTGAAGGTTCCTAAAAAGAAAATCCATCAAAACTTCATTTGTTTCGTAAAATGTAACGCTTATTCGTTCCAGTTCAGGAATACATCTTGTAAAAATCTGAAAATGAGCTATAGGTCAGCATTGTGAAGTTTCTAAAAAAAAATTTAAATTCTATCTAATCTTCTTTTATTTCGAAAAATTATAAAATGAAATAACCTAAAAAGTAATTTTTCACTATTTCGCCCCAAGTTACTACTGTGTTCAAAAAGTAAGGTAACATTTGAATTTCCAATTTAAAATTTGATTTGGAGAAATTTTTTATTTCCAGGTCCTACTGTCATCTATGCCAAGTTACACGTCAAAATATGAATTTTCTGCTGCTGATTCGTTGAGGATGGTGCAGAAAGCCTTTGGTGATCAGGCTATGTCGAAAAAAAATGTTTACAAGTGGTATAAAGAGTTCCAAGAAGGCCGAGAATGTGTCGAAGACGAAGAGCGTCCTGGATTACCATCAACCTCAGCCGACGAAGTTCACGTCCAAAAAATAAAAGATTTGGTATTTGGAAATCGTTGATTAACGATCAGAGACCTTGCTGATGATGTTGGCATATTAAAAGTGTTAGTCAATACCATTTTGAAGGATATTTTGAGCCTCAAATCCGTCAAATCTCGACTGGTACCAAAAACATTGAAACTCAACCCATATCGTTCCACAACCACCGTATACAGCTGATATGGCACCGTGCGACTTCTGGCTACTCAAAAGACCGCTCCGGGGACACCGTTTTGAGTCGATAGAGGAGATTCAAGTCGCGTCGAAGAGAGAGCTGAAGGCCATCCCGGAAATTGATTTTAACAACTGTTTCGAAGATTGGAAAATCCGTTGGCATAAGTGCATTGTATAAGGCGGTGAAATTGATTTGGACGAATAAATAAAGATTTTGTCAAAATAAATGCAATGTCACCTTAATTTTTGGGCACCGTAGTATAAAACTTTTAAAAAACTGAAAAAGTTCGGAACTGTTAAACTTTTCCAAATTGAAAAATTCAGTCTTAAGGCCTGTATGCATTTCAAAAATTTACAACCGTACAAGAACTTCAAATTAATTACTTCCGCAATGACCAGTGTGTGCATGTAAACGCAAAGTGATATTTTTTGTCGGATTCTGTTTATTTTTATTTTGTGAAAAAAATGAAAATGTATGCCAAATTATGCAAGTTTTCATATGACGGCGAAAATTAATTAATTTAATACTTTTTGTTGGATTGCTAGAGCGTCACTTCGTCGCTAAACAGCTCAAAACAAATAATAAATAGTAAATTTACACATTACTTTTGGTTGTGTCACAACAAAACAGATTTTGTTACTACTGGCGCCATCTAGTGTACTTTGGTGACGCCATCTTACTTAAAGCATTGGTTAAAAGAAAGGACAACCTTTTTTTTTTTGTTTATCTGCGTTCACTTGTAATTTTCCGCAGGTCTTTAAATAAAAACTTTATCAAAAAAAAAAAAAAAATAATACAAAAAATTTCGTGTTAAAATAGAAAAAAAAATTCTTAAATTTTTTAATTTCCAAATTTATGAAAAAAAAATTAATCAAATTGTAAATACTTTTTTTAGACCCATACCTTTTGGATTTTTTTTCACTAGGGATTCGAATGGTGAAATTTCGTTGAGGAATAAAAAAGTAACATTTTTTTTTTAAATAATCAAAAAAAATTTTTAAAAATTTCGTTTTAAAATAGAAAAAAAAATGATCACATTTTTTAATTTCCAAATTTATAAAAAAAAAAATGAATAAAATTGTAAATAATTTTTTTAGAATAATACATTTTGTATATTTTTTACTAGGGAAATTTTGTTGAGGAATAAAAAAGTATCATTTTTTCTTAACAAACGGTCTTCTTTTAGACTTTCTTTGTTTTTTTTAATTTCACTATATTTCGGGCTTTATTTGAATTATAATAATTTTAAATTATTTAATAAGCTATTAGCATTAAGGTTAAAAAAACGTTCCTTTTTTGTTTGTTACTATAATTAACAATCAATAAAAAAAAAACATTCATTATTTAGGCAAGAATTTAAGTTTTTTTTTTAGACATATTTGGTCTTTATGTATTTTTCTCTTTGAATTAATTAATTCTAGCATAAAATTAAAAATATAAAAAATTAAATATTTTTTGCATATCATTAACAGCACTGCTACTTGTTAAGGTACATCCGACCAGTGTATCCACACTTCGTTACATAGTTTCACATTGCATTCTTTTTTATACCCTGTACCTATAGGTACAAAGGGTATACTAGATTTGTGCAATGTATGTAACGGACAGAAGGAGACGTGGCAGACCCCAAGTCCTTTATATCAAAATGCTTATCATAACCTCGGGTAGCGATTGAGCCATGTCCGTCCGTCCGCCCGTATGAACGCCTAGATCTCGGAGACTATAAGAGCTAGAGACACGAAATTTTACCAGCTGGTGCGCAATTTCCAAAGAAGATGAAGTTTGTTGAATCATGTCAATATCTTCCCCCGTTCCCCCGCAGTAGATTTTCGCGGTTTTTAGCCACACCGTTTAGTATTTTCATCTGAAATTTACCAGAGCGATGCGTTAAGTTAGAAGTTATAGTCAAAAATGTGCAAATTTCACCTCCCCTTGCCAATAAACTGCGTCAATATTTGACTCTACGCAATTATGGCTACAAGTGACCTAGAATCACAATTTTTAGTAAGCTCATTCATGTGGCTCTAATGAACAAATCCACATCCAAATTTTATCGATGCGGTCCCCCCACTCCCCGCAATCGATTTACCGTGTTTTCTCCCACACCCCTCAACATACCAACTTGAAACTTACCCCGTATACTTTAAATAACTTCTTTGACGTAACATTCGAGTTTCATCAAAATGGGTAAAAATTTAGGGAACTCATAGGTATAAATATAGATTTTCACCAAAAAAAAAAAAATTCCAATTGGAAAGTTCTTAGAAGGAATATGCAGGAAACATTTTTTCGAGACAACAGGGTACAGGGTATTCCACTGTCGGGCACCGCCTCGACTGTACCACATTTTTTTTATTTTGCTTTCATTTCGCATATGCGAGCTCCACTTGTTGTTCTTATTGCTTTTCAACTTGAATTTCATTTTATGGGCCATGCACGAACTAACCAAATATTTGTTGTAAGCCCGAGTTAGCCTTAAGCACTATCCATAAAAAGAATTCCAGGCAGGAATTTAACTTGGCTTTTAGTTTACTCTGGTTCATTAGTTTTCGATTTCGGTTCATGGCAAAAAGCCGCTTAACAGAGAATTTGCGCAAAATTTTCTTTGTTTCAGCTTCAGTTTTGATTTGTGCTGCTTATTTACCAAAAAGATAAAAATCAATCCAAGTACATGTGTATACCCTTAGATTTTATATAGGGGTTGCAATTGGCAAGTTTAATTAGAACATTTTTAGCGCACGCGACGCAGCTTCAGAATCCTCCGATTGATGGGCTGGGAAAGTGTGCCCAGGAAGCCCTAGCAGTAACTTTTATGTTTTGCCGACAAGGCACATTTGAAAATCCCAAATTTAATGCCTTGAACTCTTTTATTCGTTGATAGATATTTCGATGGAAAGGTCTAGAGCACGCTTTTGGGACACAATGAGTGTAACCAAATGTATGGCTCTAATCCGTCATCTAGATGAACAGTAGGTTATTTGTTTTATAAATAATTTTTTTTCTGGTAGCTTTTTTGATGTAATTGCAAAATTTTGATTTCAGGAGTTTTTTTTTTAAGATAGAAATGTTTAATATGATTATGTTAAAAAGATTTTAAGAACACTTGCGCTTGATAGTAGATAGTTTCTAATTAATTTCTCAATTTGAGAATTTTTGGAATGATGTTAAAAAGAAGTGCTTTTAAATTGTAATTTAGATAGCTAAAGATTTATTTTCAAACTATGATAATATGTATGTACCTCAGGTCACAGATACGGGACAGTGTCCAATGGATCCGTTTGTCCTAACGCGTAATTTCGGAAATTTTTAAATTAGAACATCAGTCCAAGAAGATGTTTCACAGAAAAAATATGATATTAAGCTCAGATATTCTATAAATTTTCCTGAATATTTTTTTTTAGATATATGTACATTTTTTCTAACGATAATGTGATGATGAATTTTCCCAATTTACTACTATAAATTTTTTGGAACGAACTTCAATAGCTGAGCTTGTTGGTAGAGGAAATGATAGCAAAACCGTCACGCAACAAAAGGAGGCGTCGTCTTTATTTATATAAAATTTTCTGTTTTCGAGATTTCCAAAAAGGTTTAAGAAATTCCAGTTTAAAATTCTAAAACCAGCGCTTAAGCTATGTAGGTAATATCTGGGTCTCTGCTCGATCAACTTAAATAATTACAAAGCAAAATAATTTAAAAAATCATGAAAAAGATATTCCAATTTGTTTTGCTATGAAGATTTTTTTTTATCGATAATGAGTTGCTGCATTTTCCCACTTTACTATTACTTTTGGGAACGAAGTTCCTTAACTGAGCTTGTGGGCAGAGAAAATGATAGCAAAACCGTTGGAACTAATTTTTATTTACTTCAAATTTGTTGTCTTCGAACTTTCAAAAATTTTGAAATAACTCTAGTTTAAAATTCTAAAACCAGCCCCTCAGCCACATATATGGGTACTATCTGGGCTTCCGCTTGCCAGTTATCGTCCTTCAATTAAGATAATTACAAAGCAACATAATTTTAAAAATCATGAAAAAGATGAATATCTCTTTTTATTTGCTATAAGTTTTTTTTAACTGGCGATTAATCTTGAGATAACTGATTCTAAACGGGCAGCACATAAATCTATCAATCTATACTTTTGGATCGTATAACTCCTTTAGCTACTTCTGCTGCGACCTCATCACTTTAACAGTTGACAATACACTAAACTTATGGAGAGGGAGAGGGCATAGTTTGACATGCTTCACCGATGACATTTTGCTCTCTCAGCTTCGTTCTCTTTATGGTCCGTGCTGCTCGTTGCACGAGTCTCCACAAGATAATACTTGTGTTCTGTTCGATTGGTACGAATAGTAATCAAGAATAAAATATTATTATCGCTGTTTTATTTTTTTTATTTCCATTTTGGGAAAGTACTCGCCATTTTATTATCGAGTAGGTTGTACAATCGATTGTATATACAGTCGCATCGTGTATGGCTTGGGTAGGTGCTAGTACCTAGATTTCTGATTAAAATTTCCCTAGAACATTCATGCCGCTAAGATGACGTTACGTACGAAGATATCATATGATATATATATACCTTCACCCCTGGTTGTTAGACACTCTTAAAAATCGAAACATACCCGTCCAAAGCGGATGCTGGATGCTCATCGACATTTGTCAACTTTAAAACTATTCAATTTTAGTCATGGATCGTTTAACAATTACACCTTGACAGGACCACTTTGAGTCGAATTTTGCATCCGGATTGCATTTCCACGCTTACAAAATTCAAATGACGCAACAATTGAAGCCCACGGACCATTATCAGCGTTGCTTATTCGTTCAATGGATGGGAGAACAGCCAGATGAGTTTTGGTAAAAACAGAAAGTCATCGAAAATTACGATGTTCGCATACGCAGACAGCCAGCCGCGGCGGCCATTTGGGCGTTATTATTTTTCATACATAAATGAGTAGTATCAAACTTGCATTTGGTATATACATATGTACATTTGCCAAATTTTGTTGGAAAATATACGAATAAAATGCAATTAACAAACAAAACAATAGATGGCCCACCCTATACATAGTTCCGATTTTGTTCAAAAAGTTGCCCAAAGGAGCATCCAAGAACCTAAAATCTAAAAAGCACAATTGTCTTGTATATAAATCCTTGTATTGCAGTAGCTGAAGTAGAGTATTTTGATAGTGAATGATTGGACTTACCATTTTTGGAGCTAAGTAATCCTTGTGCCACCAACAATAGCCTGCAAGAAAATATAAATGAATATTATTATTTTAATTGATGAAATGAAGATAATAGTTGTGAAATGTGGAAGACAATCGAAAATTTCGTATTAGAATTAACGATAGCTCGCACGGTTCTATAATTCGTTGGCAAGCAAGGACAAGGAAACTGATAAAGACTTCGGCAGAAGAGTAGCCTCTGCTGTGCATCCCTATTCTAAATTTCAGCCAAAAGTTCTTTTATTTGATTTTCATTCCTTTAACGTATCGCCAAGTGAACTAATTAAACATTCAGGGGAAAAAAACAGCGCTCTGATCAGAATTCAATTCAATTAAAGATTCCCGCCCCCCACTCCAAAGCCAAACATGCGTCTGCATTAGAAAGCGTTCTGAACTCTTTGCAACTATGGAACGCACTACAAAAACTAGAGCCCTTATAATTTTCCAGGTGCAGCGTGATGGCCATTGTTCACAGTTGTTCCACAACAAAAGCAACCGTACTGGCCATCAATCTAGACGCAAATCAAAAGCGTTTTGGTGGGGGGGGGAAACAATCGAGAGAGAGAGGGTAGAGCTCAAAAACCTTTAGAAGTCAACTATGATTTACATGCGAGCGCGTGTCTTTTGTTAAATTGTTGTGTGTACCGTGGCACAGTCAGCACCCACACATCATTAAACACACACACAATCATACAATCTCATAGATACAAATATCTGCATATTGTACGGAGATACATTTAGCTCTGCTCTACTTGACGAGATAATTGATTAATGCACACACAGTTAGGCGACTTACAGGTCTGGGCCCTAAACGTTTCGGTATTTTCTTTTTGGCTTTAATTATGCATTACTTACCAAACCATCAACGGCATTGGCATTGGTCATCAATAGCAAATGCAGCCAATAAATCATAATCCATCACAGATTTCAGTCCTTTCCCCTGTTCGGATCGTTAAATGGTTAAATGGAACAAGGGACTCCGCCGCAACGTTTAATTAGTTGCCATCAAGGCAACGAACCGCATAAATGTGGTATGCGCAAATGGAGCGCAATCTTTGGATTTAATCCGCGACCAGCGGAAGTAAATACTTGCAAATATTCCAGGTACGTCTTTGGGCTGGTACTTAATGTCAAAACAATAAGCTACCCGCTGAGTTGTTATTCGAGTGTGTTGAAAGATTTCTGGCTTTTTATTTTCATAATTAAACGTTCGGAATGATGTGGGACCTGGCAGTAAACTTGTTGGCTGGTGCTACTACCCCCTGGTTGATGGCTTGACGAACCGCAGAACTACCCCACTGACATACAAAAGTCAAAAAGTACAACGCACAGTCAGTCGTCATATTTGATATACATAGGGAAAAAATCATTGCAGGGGGTTGGAGTGGGCGTGGGTTAAGCCCCTGGCCCTGTGGCATGCTGACTGTTGTTTTCCTGCCCCAGCGGTGCACTGTTTCCTTCTTCGTCTATTGATTATAATCACTTGACTGTTGTAAGGCAGTTTGCTTTTGCAATTGCAAGCAAATCTTGCAGCATTAACCTTTAGGTGGTGCAATGTGATTAGTTGAATGAAAATTTATAAAGTCATTTTTATAAGAAAAATTTCTTTGATAATAATATGTTTTTTTTCGGTAAAAATTTTCGAATACTTAACGGTCCTTAAAAGTTAAGGAAAAAACTTCAAAAATTAAACTTTTTTGGGAGTAGTATTAAAGCTTGCCAATTATAGAGCAAAATTCGCTAGACTTAATACTTCGTGAAAACGGATAATTTTATTTTTGGTCAAAATAATACGTACACTTAATATAAAGGGTCATCAATCTTGAGATTTCTTTTCAATAAAGTTTTTTTGTGTTTTTTATTCAGTTTTCATTGCCATTGCATAATGGAAAAACTTACACTTATATGGTAATAATCGACCTACTCAGACCACTATTCGCCATACCATCAACAAATTTGAGACCCAATATTCATTATTGGATGACACTCGACAGAACAGATCTCGTCCATCGCGTAGTTTATGGGCCGTTGGAATCATCGGACCATATTTCTTCAAAAATGACGCTGGTCAGACCGTAACCGTCAATGGCGACCGTTATCGTACCATGATAACGAATTATTTGCTACCTGAAATTGAAGCCCGAGATCTCGACGACATTTGGTTTCAACACGGCCCGTGAAACATTGAGGATATATTGAGGAAGCAATTCGGTGAACTATTAATTTCACGCTCCGGACCGATGAATTGGCCACCAAGATCGTGTGATATCACACCGTTAGACTTTTTCCTTTGTGGCTACTAGAAGTCTAAAGTGTTTGTGGATAATCCAGCTACGATTGAAGCTTTAGAGGCCAACATTAACCGTGTTATTCGCGAGATACCGCCGATTATACTCGAACGCATCATCGAAAATGGGAATCTCCGCTTGGACGAGCTACGGCGCAGTTGTGGCCAACATTTGAAAGGGATTATTTTTAAAAAGTGAATGGCAAGAACGGTTTTTTCTATTGATAATAAAAATTTTCCGATTCGTTTGAAATTTTTGTGTTTTTGTTTTATTTCCAAAAAAAACCTCAAGATTGATGACCCTTAATTTCCTTTAAAGTTAGGCATTCAACTATAAACGTTTAAACAATAAGAAAACATATTTTTTAAAAAAAAATTTAAACACTGAATTAGATTAAAAAAAAAGATACCTTGAAGTGGTTCTCAATTCGCCACTTTTTTGCTAATGGAGAATATAAGAGAGTTTGGATAAAGTTCCAGCAAACTTTATAGAAACCTAAACTTAACTTTCAAGTAGTCAAACGTGGTTTTGAGTAAATATAAAAATTTTGAGAAAACATGAATAGTGAAGTGAATAGAATTTATGGGCCATTTCACTATGATCGAAAAATTAAAAGTGAAATGAAACTATACTCTTACTTGTATTAAAAAAAACTTGTTATATATATTAGATTAAAGACTTAAAAATAAGGTTCATAATTTGGGCTGATTTGTTTATTTTTATAATCGTTTTATCATTATATTATCATTATTTCTTTTTAAATAACTAAACATTTTTAATGGAAATATGAATTTGAATTCGAAACGAATCGAGAACTTTTTTTGACTTTATTCATTTATTATTTGCGATTCTAATCCTTTTTACTCATATTTTGTCGTAGAAATGTAACGTCACGCCAAAATGGAAATGTTAATATCACTAATCTAACTTTTTGTATTATAAAAATAAATCCGACGGAGTTCAGAAGCCTTTTCAGTGGTTTTTTGAGGTTTTTTTTAAAACATCTTATTCGGATTTAGCAAACATTTTTTTCAAAACCGGTTGTCGGACGATATTTTTTTTTTTTTTTTCGTCGTCGCCGTATACGAATCCACGATCAAAAAAACCCCAGCACGCCGGGTTTCTAAGATACTACAACGATGTATTTTTGGGAGGATACCTATTTCAAAGCCCTTAGCTGTTGCGGTTTGGATTCAGCAGCCCAAAATTCATATACGTGGACTTCTTCACATTACTTTTTTTTAGGCTGCTTTAAGCAATGCCTTTTATACGCAGCATTTTTAGTATAAATTAACCAAATTATTTTCATTTCATTTTTTTTGTTTTTTTGTATACAAATTTTATGCAAATTATTTTCAGTTATTATTCGAGTGACCTTGAAAGTTTGTCAGCATTTCATTTTTAAGCAAATATTCTTTAAAAGTTTACAATATTTTATGCACATAATTTTACCAAACAAAAAACAGATTTTCAAGACAAAAAAAAAATATTTTTAATTAATTTCGCGAAAATTAGTTTTTTTATAAAAAAGTTGTAAAAAACAAGCTACATTATTTACTTGAGGTATATTTTGGACACTAGCTAATCACAGTGGTCGAAAATCTCAATTTAACATTTTGTTTTTTTTATAAAGTTTGTTTTAGTTAATTTTACTTATTTTATGAATGGGCTAACTACCCTAAGAACAAAATATCAGCTGACGAGTAAAATTATACAAATTCATACAAGTTTTTTAATAATGTTTTTGAAATTTTTGGTCTTGGTTTCTAGTAAACAAATTTTAGCCTTCTCGCTACATTTTTCGAATCTATGCCAGCAAATTGGTATTTCTGACCACTGCACTGTGGGCCCAGATTGTCATATTTCGGCCAAAAATCTGGCATTTCCATAATAATTTTTTAAGATTGATGAAATTTTACACATGTGTTCGTAATGGATTGAACTATTTTTATGGGAAGTTTGAACCTGCTCAGATTTTTTTAAAATATAGATAATCTAGACCAAAATTGGAAAAAATGTAAAAACACAAAAAAAAAATTTTAACATTATTAAAAAAAAAAAAACTGTTAATTCGAATTGGACCATATTTCATATAGAGGTAAATATGAGCTACACATACCCAAAATATTGAATGGTTTTGAAGTTATAGTCCCAAACAGTTTCAGCTTTCCAAGCCAATTACAAAAAGACGACACCACCAATCAATCTGGTTTTTAAAAGTTATAATTTTTTTGGCATGCTCTTTTAATTTCCGAAAAAAAATTTGCTAAAATCCATGTTTAAATTTTTACCTTTCGTCAAAATTGATAATTTTTGTCATGGTAAATGCAGGTGTTTTTTTCTGTAAGCTATCGCAAAAGCTTATAAAATACAAATATCAACTTTGATTGCCAATAACTTAAAAATCACGAATTATAATTTAATAATTTTTTCTGCACAGGATCCCTTAATATGTGTTAAATTATGTTGAAATATGATTTTGTCGAAATTTTGACTTTCTTCTGTGGGACTTTTGGGCAAAATCTGGCTATGTGGGCCCATTGTGCACTGTGCAATTTTAAAAAATGAAAAAAAATTTGAATTTTGTTCTTTGTTTGTAAAGTTAGAGCTATAATAGAGAAATAAAATATATAAGAATAATAATTTTTTCAGGCTTAACTGAAGCTTCTTTTAAAAATAAAAGCTGTATAAAGATGACAGCTCTAAAAAAATTTGAAATTATATTAAAAAAATTTTAGAATTCCAATGAAGATTAATTTTTGTTCTCAAACGACAGGCTAAACTCGAAGAGAACGAACTAAAAGTCACTGTCAAAATTTTTACTTTTCGTGAGATTTAAGAGATTTTATAGTCCATTAAAACTAAGGGTTAATAAGCTGAAACTTTCGGTTAAAAAATGAAAATAATATTTTCAAAATTTTCTAAATTTTTTATAACCATTGCAGTAGTTTTCAAATACAAAACATACCAAACAATTTTATTCAGGTTTTTGCCTTCTATCTGTCGCAGTTCAATGCTCGCTGGAACCAACATAGCCCAACCAAAGGTTAACAACTTTTCAGCTAGGATTGTTGCAATATCTTCGGTACAACATATGGGTTAACAAAATTCATTTACTCAGCGCCATGTTTACCATTTTTATTGCCTACCGTTTTGTTGCATGTACAGCAAAAGGGCCGCACCGTTAATTTGATTCGATTTTGAAAATGGCGCAACAAAACAAATCTTGGAAATTGTTGGAAATTGAAAATGATTTTCAACTTTTCATAGCAATAATGTGTGCAAAGTTGTACAAATTTGTCAAAGCAATTGTTTTTTTTTTCCTATATGTACATCATGAGGATTTTCCACCCACTTTTCCATGCTGCAAGTTCGATAATTTGCTTTTTTGTTGCAGTGTGTGTGTGTGTTTTTTTTTTTGCTGCTAGACATTTGTCTTATTTAACGACTGTAAGCCATCAGAAGTCGACTTGGACAACTTGGACTTGGATGCGCCAATGTAATCAGCATTAGAGTCAGAAGAGCAGCATCGGTTACTGCGTTATCGACAGCACTGCAAATCGCATTAAGAGGACTCTTAATGAAAGCTGCGGCATCCTGCATGCACGTTCATGTACGCTCATGTATGTGCGTGCATGCGATGATTGATTTCACGCCAAAACGATTTCAATCAGCATTTCCGTTGCGACATTTTTTACTCGATTTTTTTTCTCTCTTTGTATTCGTTTATTGCATTACGTTTGCTGGCGTCATCTACTTACAGTTATATGGGGGTTGTACCCAGCTGGAAGTCAAAATTCTTGAGTATTTCACAGTCGGAATGAAAGTTATTCGAACACTTTTATTTTCTAGGTTTTATGCTCCATAAAGCGTTGACACTATGAGATAAAATGAGATTCTTTTTTAGGATTCTATATGGTAAAATAGATGACGCGTCTTGTAGAATTTTGAAAAAAAAAAAGTTTGTCTGGAAGTTGCATTCGAATAAAACGATTCGCTGCTATAGGAGCAGTGTACTTGAAAATAAATAGTAGCATAAAAAAAATCGTTGTAGAGGAGTTCTTTATAGGGAAGTTATACAAGGGATATATTTTCTTTTAGGAATACGACCTTTTATAATTTTTGCCAATTTTTCGAATCGTTTTATGCGAATTCAGCTTCCAGACAAACTTTCATATGATCATAGGATCTCCTTAAAAAGATTTTTTGTTTAACGAAGCAATATTCTCTTCCCATGTGAATTCCATGTAGGGAATTCAATAGGTTCCTCTGTATAATTTAATTATATTTATTATCATTATCATTATAATCTATCCAACTTTCCTAGCAGCCGTGAGGAGTAGGCTCGGAAGACGTACGTATATCTGTATAAAATTTAAACGGGCTGGCTTTCATAGTATATCACGAAATTTATCTACATGGGAACGATTGTGACTCAGATATGAAAATCTTTTTTGCTAAGATTTGAGTCTTTAGGTCTTATAGTTCCTGGGGTCTAGGTGTTCATACAGACGTATTCCATTCTGTACCCGATTTAATGATAAGCTTTTTAGAAAAAACAATGAACTGCCACGCCTCACAAAAATTCCACAAATCTGTATGCCCTATAAATATAGTCATTATTTCATTTTTAAAAAAATTATATTACAATGATTATTTATAATTTTTCGATGGAAACTTGCTGTTATATTTATATTGTATTAATTATTATTTAGTAAATTTACTTATTGTCTAATAAAAACAGATTGTAAATAAAATGTTAAAAAAAAAAATTTATAATTTTAAAAAGGTGAGCAAAAATTTTTTAAAAACTTAACTAAAATCTTTCGTTAGCACATTAAAAAAAATATTTTATTTTTGCTCATTTTTAAGGACTGCTCTGATGCTAGTATTTCTACTAGCGAAATTCGGATTATTTATTGTTTTATCGATAACTGAATATTTTGATTTTAGAGACCACATCTCCTAATAATGATATTTGAAAAAATTTTTTTCGGTAAAAGATAAATCAAAAAATAAGATAATAAGATAAAAGATAACTGAATATATAGATTTTTTTGTTTATCTCATACCGAAAAAATTTATTGCAAATATCATTATTTGCTTACGAGATGTGGTTTGTCAAAGAAGCGTCTAAAAAAATCAATATATTCAGTTATCGATAACACGATAATAATCGGAATTTAAAAAAAAAAAAAAATACCTGGCTTATATTGGTTAGGACCTCTAACACATATGTAAGAATCATCAAAATCGAAGAGGCCGACCTATACAGTGGCACGTTCCACCTATTTTCACCGATAAATATAAAAATTATGAGGATGAGAAAAATTGTTTGATATTTTTTAAAATTTTGATATAAAAAGATGCTTTAATTGATCTTAAATACAGCTTTTAATGATGTTATGCTGTACAGCATTTAAAATTGTTTGGTTTTTTTTTTTGGAGTTTCTTAAAGATACAAAAAAAATCACAATTGATCAGGAGAGACGGTATAAGTTCAAAAGACAACGGCAAGGAACATAATAATTATTCTGCGTTTCTTAATGGTCGTGATTCTATTCGATTTAATTTCCTCAGTCCCATGCCCAACTCTAATGCTCAAAAGTGTCCGCATAATTTTTGTTCCCACTGTATATCATCTTGGCATGTTGCGTATGGCAATCTGTTCATTTCCGTTGCAAATATTGAAAGCAGCTGGGTTAAACTGCTTTACCCCGCTCCGTGTAAGAGAAGGAGTAGCCTCTATATACAATTTATATGAAATATGGGTCATGGTTGGCACTTGGCTTTAATTGTCGATGAGATTTCATTTTTTCCACTTGATTTAGCCAAATACGGCGTGAAATGTGCGGGTGACAAGCTGTCAATGCAGATGTGTGAATAATTTTGAGTGGCGCGTCAAATTCTTTAGCCCACAAGGAGTGGCAACATTTGAATTGATTGTTCAATCAATGCACAAAACATGACATCAATAGACTAGTCTGGCAACTCTACTTTGTAAGTTTTTTAACTTTGTTGACTTTTGCTCATGTTGCAACCAACGCAAATGTTGCCACAACTTGCCTCATATGTCTAAAGTCTAGACAGACTGCTACGAATACGACGACTACGACGACGACGATTCCAGGCAGTTTGTCACTGTGGAGACCCCCCTTTACAGTGCCCACTGTTTTGACAGCAATGGGCGTTTACAGGAAATCACAGTCCACAGTACGGAGTATACATTTACATGTTAAAACGCTGTCATGGCCGGCATATCCTTATTCCAGACAATAACAACAACAACAGCAACAACGAGAACAACAATTTATTACCTATTTAGCCTTAATAGCCGGCCATGTTTTTATGATGACGCTTGTTGACGTTTTTGGGGGTCGCCAGCTTAATTTGTGATTAATTGACGTTAAAAGGGTTTATAACATGGCTCTGACCAAGAGCTCCAAGCTACCACTTGGCCACATCACTTTCAATGTCAAAGCGGTTTGTTTTGGATACAGCTGGGATTATACAAAACGTGGAATTTAAAGCAATTTACATGAATTGAACGGAAATTGTTTTATGGCGGATGTTGTTGATAATTTATTTAAAATTATTAATAGAAATTTGCTAAAGATTAACGCAAGAGATGAATTTTAAATCTAAAAAGCAAAAATGTTGTGGAGGACGAGTCTTTTAGAACTAGTATGTGAGAAATTTGTGGAACAGCTCTTAAAAGTTTAATTACATTTGAAGCAGCTAGAAGATTTGTAGACATTTGAATTAAAAAGAAGAACTAAAGAAGTGATTTGGTGAAAAATCTCTTCTTGTTTTAAGTTCTTAAGAATTAGGTAGATGTCCCAGGCTTACTTCTGTGAGATGGTCAAGATTTATTGTGCACTGTAACTCTTTGTGGGTTTCGGCTAGATTCGTTATAAAAGTTACAAAAAAATTCAGAAACATAAGATCTTTAAACCTTCTCCTAGATATTTAAGACGTTCGTCAAGAGCCCTTGTTCCTCAGCAATCTGGGAATCTATGTTTCTGAGATTTTTTTTTTTTTTAAACTTTACATAATTTAATTTTAGCAAGATTCGTTTTGTCAATTCGCCAGATTTCTCTCCGCACTAAACAGAAAAACTCGTCTCAGAAGAAGCGACCTTTCTGCTACAAGAGGCCCCACTGAATCTTAATCTTTCAATTGATGGGACAATAATACGATATTCAAATTTAATATCAATCTCTTAAAAAATTTAAAATAAATAAGAAGTCAAAACTTTATATCAGTCTCTTAAAACAAAATGTCCAACAAAAAAAGAAATAAGGTAAAATAAATAAAAGAAACATTTTTTACTCGGAAGAAAATCGTATTTAAAGTAATAGGTATTTCGGGGTAATATATTAAAAAATAAATTTTGAATTGTACTAAGTACAGAAAATATTTATTAATTTGACGGTCTTTAATAAAAAATACAGCCCTATGTTCCTTCTAGGAAATAAAATGGATTAAATAATAATATAATACAAAATATTTATAAGATTAAGATTCATAAGTCCTAATTGGATAACCAAAGATCTTTACACAATTATCGACATATTACATATTTAACAAAATTATGATTATTAAATTAAGAGTTTTTATATGTGATAAAAAGTTTTTATGGCTAAGTGATATTCAAACTTTATTGCAACTAAAAACAAATATACGTATAAGTTTTTGAATAAATTCATTTATTCGTAAACAGAAATAATTAAAACAAAATTTTATTATTTCTTTATAAGCCTAATTTGAAAAAATTCAGTCAAATTCAGAATTAAGAAAGTTTTGAAGTTAAAGTCATTAATTTTATAGCCCAACATTTGATAAAACATCTTTATGAAGTTTTTCAACATCAAAACTCTTGCTAGTTTAAACTAAAAAAAAATACAAATTTTTTAATAATTTATTTATTTATTTATAAGTGATATAAATTTATAATTTAGTTTAAAAAGTAAAGATAATGTTTTTAAAGCACTGGCAATGTAGCCCTTCGGCTAAAAATGTTTCATTTAAATATTGTATATAAAATTTTTCTTTCGAAATTTTTTCAAAATCAAAAAGTCAAAAAAGTTATGAAAATGAGTTTCTTGAGCTAAATATGCCAAGTATCATATACACGGATATAAAAATAGACTCAAATAAATAAAATTAAATAAATATAAATAATAATATAATATAAGACCAAAAATTCTTAAAAATAAAATATATAAATATATATATATAAAATTAAAATTAAATATATAAAATTTGAATTAACATGTTCAGCATTCACTATTATAATATTAATATTTATTTAATTATAAATTTGAAGTTTATTCTAAATTAAAATGGTTTGTAAGTATAATATAATATATATAATATAAATATTAATATAAAACCAAATATTCCTGTAGTAACACCAAAATTCTTCAAAAAAATTAAATTGAAAATTCAGCATAATTGTTTTAATATAAATATCATACCGAAAATTCTTCAAAAACTTAAATAAAAAGTTTGAATTATTATTTTCAGCATTTTTGATTTTATAAATATAAGACTATTAAAATTAAAAAAAAAAAAAAAATTCTTATAATAAAGTCAAGAATAAATATATGAAAAATATGATCAAACTTAAAACAAGACCAAAATCTCTAAAACTAAAAAAAAAATGTCTAAAATAAATAAAAATGTAAAATTAAAAACAAATTATTTAATTAAGTATATATATATATATACTATATTTAAGATTATTAGCATAATAAAATTTTAAACGTAATACCTGATAAAATATATACAATATATAACAATTCAAGAAAATTCTGAAAGCCACACATTCTCAAGAATATAAATCTTTCATTAAAAAAAAGCGATTGTGAAAAAAAATTTATTTATTATTTAAGCAATTTAAAAGTAGAAATTATAAAAAGAGTTCATAACCATGCCGCCTTGGACTGGTCCCTCAGGCTGGATGAAAAAATTATAAAATTCTTATTTTTTCAAATCCATTTTAACATCCATATTTAACGATTATTATAGTCTCATTTCAAGATTATTTAAAATCCGATAAAAAGAATTTGATCAAAAAAAGTTCTTATTTTAAAATATTTACATATTTGGTGACGATTTCGATTTTTTTTGGTTTAAGGCCTATACGCAGTTCGAAATATTTCGCACGGAATCACAAAACTTCATATAAAAAAAAAATACAAAATGGGATATCGCAAATGGGATGTTTTTTTTATGGGATATCCCAAATGGGATTTTTTTTTTACATGAAGTTTTGTGATTCCATGCGAATTATTTCGAAATGCGTATAGGTCTTTAAGGGCCATACGCAGCATGCAAAAATTCCGCACCAAACGTCAAAACTTCATATAAAAAAAAATTCCCTTTTTTGGGATATTTTGAAAAAATCTTAAGTCAAGAAAGGCATTCTTAAGCTGTCAACAACAAACAAATAGATCATCAGGTTTAACTGACCAAAAATCTTGATTTCAAAATCTTTTTTCTTTCCGAGTACAATTTTTCAAAAATAAATCTTGGTGTAAATATTTCAATATAGCAATTTGTCGGTTTATATATGTAAGGTTTAAATTATGGGTTTTGGATTACTTCTGGAACATAACTAGCAGTTTTTTTTGTATTATGGTTTCTAGAAGAGCTTCCGTGCGTAACCTAGATAAAAAAATTCTCGATTGCCGGAGCTAGTATTGAATAACAATTATAATTCTTATAAATTTTATATCTAAACGACCAAGTGCCTAAATTAGATGTTACTAATTATATTATATTTAAATTCCATTCCAAGTGGATCCAAATGTATAATAAAGACAGAAATTTTTTGAAACGAAGTTCCACAACAGAGTAGGCAACCGAGAAAATATAGAAAAATCGTCACAGAACGAAATAAGACAAGTTATTATTTACTTCGAAGTTGCTTTGAACGAGAACGCAAAAAGATTTTTATAATTATTCTCTAAGTTTTAGGTTTGTATGTATTATTTGGGTCTCCGCTTTCCCCTTATTTTCGGGAACTTTAGCTGAGTAAAAAATGATGGATAGAATATCAGAAAATATTGAAGATGCATCTTCAGTTTCCTCAATCTCTCGCCACACTTAATCTCTCCCATAATGGCAGATTATAGGAAAAAGAGCGAAACGGATGTTGCTCCTAATGGGAGTACCCCAGCCACATCCCAGTTTTTTTAATATTAGAAGCCAGTCACGGTTCCTTTCGATTGCATAAATTTTATGATTTAAATTTGGAGTTCGAATTGGAGTAATTTCTTCTCTTTTTAAAGATAAAAATCACACTTTTTTAGAAGAGATGTAACATGTTTTTTTTTTGTAGAAATTGGTAAAAGGATAACTTTATTTGGGTTTCCGAACAAAGTGCATAATTAGCTAGATTTTCGGTACTGCGAATGTAATTCAGTTTTTCCTTTGGCAACATTTATGCATATTAGGACCAGGTTTCATTTTTTTTTTTGTAATTTCTCTCTTACTGCCTCTAAGACGCCGGAACTTAAGTATCCCATTCCAGCCAAGCAATTACCCAGCTATAAGTATAACTTAGGCCCACAGTGTCTTGTCTTTCATTTCCTTTATTACCGCAAGCAAACCCAAAACAACAACGGCACCTGAAGACCCCAACTACAGTAAGCCGCAAAACTTCCGTTTTGGCAGCTTTAAGATATTACAATACCAACAACAACAACAAAAGGGAGGAGTGCAAGAAACAGGCATTAGACCAAGTTAACATTAAAAGTCAAGAGGCGTGCGACACGTTGTTATTATTGTTGTTGCCGTTGCCGTTGTTGTTGTTGTTGTTGATGTTTTCGTGTAAACTTCAACTCCCAACAACAACAACAACAATAACAAGAAGCCCAAATAAACCGAAAAGAAAATCTCCCACGCCTTTTGTCCCAAAGCCTTCAGCTAACTGAGCTGACCGCTTGATTAACATTTTCCCCAACATTTTTCCTGAGCCGTCTTCCACGGACACATATATTAATATGCTCGAGTAGCTGTAGGCAATATGTCAACGAATTCTTAAGCGGAACACGTATCCCGACCCACTCGACTATGCTGGCTACCGCAATGCAGCAGCAGTTCCCTACTGGAATGTGCGTATCCAAGGATGTGATCCCCAAAAAAGAAAACAAGGAATTTCGGCTATGCGCCAAGCATGGGATTAATCATGCCCATGTGTATGCAAGTTTTTCATTATAGCCCAGTCGAGTAAATAAGCCCGCCTTTAATGCACTTAAAATTTGATTTAAAACATTACGAGTTATATTTGCTTTGCAAAAATAAAAGAGAGTTAATGTAATTTTTGCTAGCTCCAACGTTTACCATGGCCATCAGCGAGATCTGCTGCCGTTTGGCAAAATTTATTCCCAAAATCCCCAAAGCGGTGCACCAAAACAAAAACCAAATGAAAACAGTAGAACCCGAGGAAAATAAAAAATGAAAAATTGGAAAATCACTTTCACAAAGTGCAGAGCAAGTCTCGTGAGCGCGCGTTTTCCAACACACACAGAGACTCGGCTAGACAACCTGTTACCAGGCAAAGGTAACTATATATGGTTTCATATGCATGCATAGTACGAGGTGTGTTCAAACAGTTGTAGAAAATGTTGCTACAAGAATTGAATAAACTGCAGCAATATTTTAGATATTTCGTGTATGACTTACGGCAGATTTAAGCGATGCTAGAAATATATGATAAATATGACTAATGACGTCATGAACTCCACCACACAAGAGGGCAGTTTGCTAAATAAGTTAGGTTAGGTTAGGTTGATTAGGCTCAGGACCGACGAGAAGGGGTGGGTGACCCCGGAGCTATCTCAGGGGCCCGGTGCAATTACTGTCGTACTTACAGAACACAATGATTCAATTAATAGTGGGCCCGGTACTTTATCCCCCAGGGTTCGGATTTTCTCTCTACGGCCCTGATTAGGCTGCTCAATCAATAATTGTGATCACCCAGAGACCATGAGTTCCATTGTGTTACCTAATTGTGGAAAGGAAGAAAGCAGTATGAAGAAGGGGGGAAGTGGTAGAGCAGGATTATTCCGAGGTTCAAAAACTGATGGGCATTCCTAGTTACCTACTATAAGTCCCTTTCCTTGCAGAACCATTTTGAGGATTCGACAAAAGTGGCCAGATCTGCTATAGGCACATTTGCCAGACTGCCCAGGTTTTCAAAGAATAGTTTACCCAGAAACTGGGTTCGTTTCTAAAAGCCGCAGGGCTATCACATACTTAAATCAGTGACTTTGTAAACATTTCGTTTAGGAACTTTGAAAACCACATTCCTTCCAATGTACAGCATCGAGCATATTAGAATAGAATGGGCAAAGTGATTTTCGGATGATGATTAAGCATTATTATTTGCGCTTAAAAACCATCACCGAACTCTTTAACTACTAGGGAGACTCTGCACCATCAATTTGAATGCTCAAGAAGTATTTTTCTGAGTTCATTTGTCGTCATAACAGCTCTAGTGACGTCAGACGTCCAGATCACCCAAGAGAATGGTACTGATTTATCGCAGAATATAAGTATGTAAGGTGTTTGAGGCTGTAGCTATCCGAACTGAAGCTGGATATGAGTATTTAGATATGTAAAAGCTATCCCCGCGAATAGGATAAACTCAACCATATTCACTATGCCGAAAATCATGAATTTGGCTACAAATTTCTGTCTTATTCACCATAATCCTTAGATTTCACACTTAGGAACTATTTTTAGGTTCCAAAACTGCAGAAATGCATGTAGGTTAAGAAACTTGGTTTAAATAAAGCGTTCATCACTGAGAAACCCCACAGTTTGGAAGGCTTACAAAGGTGGATTGAACTTAGTGCATTGAGCTAAGAGGCGACTATAATAAAAATTAAAGCGATTTTTTTATCGAAAAAGTAACTTTCATTCATAAAATCGCGAACGAAGCAAACTGCTCTCGTATGTGGAATCGCTTAAAGCGTGTAGGAATGATTTTGAACAAAACCAGCTCTCAATTTAATGGGTTCCTATCAAGTAGTAGCTTAAAATTACACAGAAGTCGCTTAAGGAAGCCAAAAATTATGCTAGGACCTACGAATATAATGTGGAACTCAGTCCTTAGTCTAAGTGAATCAAAGCTCGATAAATAAGTTCCGGTTCTTTTGGTTTTGTTCTTGGAACTACTGGGGTTCTTGTCACAAGTATAAAATATTAATAGGAGATACTATAAAGTTGATAACATCGTGTGCGTCATTGAGGTACCCAGCACCATTTTATTATAAGGAAACTTTAAATCTATACATAGTATAATAAAAATTTGTCATGACTGGGAATATGTTAAAATACGCAATTCGAAGTTTTGCCACCAAATATTATTTTTAACGAAAAGATCATTTTATTTCCCACATACAAGAAAGAGGTGCATCTTTTAAATTGTATAAAATATAGCGCTTTAAAGAAAATATTTGGAATAGAAAGGGGCGTGACAAATGAAAAAAATGAACTTGGTCTCACTAGAGTTTAAGAACATAAAATGTAAAACTTTCTTATCCAGTTCCTATAATCTCCTGCCGTTCTTACAGACAAAACAACAGACGGACAGAGGGATCAATTCTAGATCAATTTCTTTTGTAATCCTGATCATTTTGCTGTTAACTTTGGGGGTTCTTCAGCGTTTCCTAAGATACACTGTAATGATGATGCAGTCTCCATATTCGACCAATGTTGCCCTGCCAAAATCTTTTTCGTAAACGTTAATTAAACATATTATAAGATTTTTGAAAAAAAAAAAATACCAAACTAGCCGCCCAGTGTCGAAAACAAAAAAAATTACTAAGATGATCTGTTAATTTTTGCCAAAAAAAAATTCCGAAATATCTTTTTTTTTGTGGGGTTAGAAGAAGATTTTTGAGTTTGACTATATTTTGGACTAAGACGAACCGATTAAATAATTAAAAGTCCAATGGACTTGAGCTAAAATTTTTTCCGAAGCATTATACAACTTGGGAGGAAATCCGAAGATATTGAAAACAATTTTTTTTATTTTTTTTATATATTGTTATTGGGGGAAAAAAATGTATTTTTTTTTCTGAATGGAAAGTATCTTAGAATAGTGAGAAACTCAAAATATTGCTAAACCATAGTTGAGGACTTTACAGATTACAGAGTGTAACTTAGAAAAACATTTTTTTGAACAATTTGTAAACTTAAATAAATAGCTGGATATCTTGTAACCTTTGGCAACAACTGCCACTGTAAGCATTTTCTATAGATGTTAACCAACACTGAAACTCAAAAATCAAACGTATCAGTGCAACCAAGTTTTTAACAATAATGCCCAAAACTTTGCAAACACACCTCGCATATGCACACTATGCAGAGCTGAGTTTCGTCTGCATTCCACAGTTATCCTTTGTGTATTTACATAGCGCTGCAGAGTATCGGGGGCAAGTTTATCCAACAGGAGACATGACTGGCAGCAGGAGCAACCCATTACTCGACGCTGTCGACAATAGAGATTTCACTTTTGTTGCTCCCAAAGCGTCTGCAAGTTTTCCTAGCCATGGCCAAAACCTTTCACTGACGGCTTTGCTTTTTTACTCCTTTTTAATGTATTTTGTAATTTCAGTTTTAAGGCTATTGCATATCGAGTTAAAATTTCTAGCCTGTGTTTGTCGGTACAGTTTGCAACAAAAATAAAAGGAAGAAATGGGCCGAAAATAACGAATTTTTGGTATTTTGGTAGTATCTATGTATCCAGAATGCAGAAGGACGTGTTGACAAAAACAACAGTGTCACTGCTGTAACTTTGTTATGCATTATCCTTTACTCACTTCCCAATTGCCGAAATGTATGTTTATACGATATGCGAAATTGCGAATTGAGTTATGAAAAGTTTTAATAGTGATTGTTGCAACAAGGACATTTGATTTATGAAAAATAAAATTGAAAAAGGCGTGAGTTCCGGAATAATCGGCCGTGATCCGGAAATCGAAAATCCAAAATGAATAAACTTTTTTCGTTTTCGTTTTTGCGTGCTCCCAAATCGGAATTTTTACTGTCGCTATCTACTTATATTTATATTCCTTTCCTCTTTGTTAGCACAGCTCTACAGCTTTCGAAGGAAATTATCCACGACTATGCTTGTTAAAAGGGAAATTTTTTTATGAAAGACTTGAACCTCGTTAATGTATGTCAACGTATAGGTAAAGTTAGTTTTAAGTTGTGAATTCTACTTTTTGGGTTGAATGACAAAAAAAAAATAATGAAAAATAATTGTCATAAATATTAGTACAGTAAACGAAAATTTTTGGCTGGGAAAAAATGCTTAGCTGATGAAACTTTCAGAGATTGTTTGGGACCCTGTTCCAAGTCTAAAACCGAGTTTTCGTTTTTGGTAGGAAGGGGCGTGGTAAATGTCGGTTTTGAGCCTTCATTCAGTGTACTATATGAAGGAATATTACAAAAAATGATTTCATTTTAAAATTCGTCACTTTTGAAGCTATTTTTCCAATTCGTTTTAATTGCTCTTGCAACAAAGTAGTCGGTTTCAAACCACATAAAAAGTTCGTTTTGGTGAAATTGGGAGCATCATTTCGAATGTTCGATCGAACGTTTTCGCTCACTGCATTAAAATATTGGGTTTGCCTTCGCTTTTCTAGAAATTTTATTTTAATGATAATACAACGAAAACTTCGATATGTTTGTTTAAGTTTTAAGAAAAATTGTATACTACAATTTTATTTCAGTAAACCCAAAATCTCTAAATTATTTATGTTTCGATTTTGGGACGATCAGCAGTCTTATTCGGGCTATAACATTAAAGGGTTGAGCAGGCTAAAGGTTAAGCACGTTTCTAATAAGAGAAACCTTCGATCATCTTGCCATAAATGGTATAGGTGACTTAAAAAGGTGATTGCGGTATTTCGGTACCGCCTCCAAGAAAAGAAACTTTGGGCGTGAGCCTCTTGCTATTATTTTAATAAAGTTAATAGAGTACTCGAAAATCTTTGAATTTGTATCGGAGCCAATTGGATCAGAATTCAAGAAACTTCTTTATTTATAATTTTTGAGAGTTTCGCCATTTCAAGACTAACATCGAGCGCTAAACTAGAATGAACAGCATATTTCAAACGTTTTTCTACTTATTCGAGGATGTTCCAGCTTTAACATAGTGTTAAGGAATTTACTTGTTGATAGAAGATTCTTGAGATTTTGAGCTCGAACCTGAAACTTACATAAAGTATGATCAGTTTGATAGGGTGAGTAGAGACGTCAGTATACCCATGTCCGTCTGTCCATATGTCTGTTTGTGAGAACGCCTAGATTTCAGAGATGATTAGAGATAGAGCCAGAACATTTTGAGATTAGATTCCTTATCCCAATAGACAAGTTTATTTTACTTTTTCGATATCGGAGTTATATCATTAAGCTCCCAGTAGAAATTCAAGGTACAAAAAAAATCTCGACAATCGAAAGTTTTTTGGAGTAAGTACTTGTACTTAATCATTATACCGAGTTTTGATTGGAATTTTATGGTAGAGGGTAAAAATGCCAAAATCTCAGATAGTATGAGAATCCGAAGTTTCAAGGGCGATATTGATATTGCAATATTCTTAGTACTCAAAATTATAAAGCTCTAAAAGGAAGATCGAAAAATACCTAGCATGCTAAGATTCCGACATAATCTCAAAAAATTCTCATAAAACAAGGTATTTCGAAGCCTATCTGGGTACGAACACTGACGAACTGACGATTTTTGGATCTTGAATTAGGATGATGTGATCCAAAAAACATATGGAAAACATGGTCTAACCTGCGAACCCGAAATATTTTTTTTTTTTTAATTTCCTGAAATGTTCCTCATAAACATCTCTATGATTCCGATATGCAAATATTTTATAAAGCAATTACGCATAAACTAGACGTAGACCTAGATGCGTGGTGTGTCAGTTAGGGGGAGCGTGCGAGACAATTTGTCTGGATGCCATAGATGTGCATCCTTTGTAGCGCTCGACTGAATGATTTTGCATTCATATGTACTCATGTGCACATATCAGTGTCTGGCAGGCTGTCTGCGGCCTTGAATATACTCAAAGTCAAAGCCACAACTTAATCGCCTTGTGGAGCAGCTACAGCTTGAATACCAACAGTGTGTGTTCCATGGATGCGACGAGTATACCAAGTATCATTATCACTTCACTGCCGGCGCTTTTAATTTGCTTTTGAAAATGATTTATGTGTGCACTCATTATGGCAAAAATGAGAAAAAAAGAAGTTCACAACAAGCTTTAGTCAAGTTTTTTGGCTTATGAGTTGTACAAGTTTTGATTAAACTCGTTATATTAGAGATTATTGATGGTAAAGTAATTACTATTTATGGTCAAAGATGTGTCAAAAAAGTTTTGGTCAGAGACACATGTGACACCTTAAAACTTATAAAAACTTTGTCTTTTATTTTTTTTTTTGTTTTGCAACACTGTCTAATGCATTTGCAGTTAATGCGTTTTTGTTTTTACAGAAGTTTTCATGCGTAACATTTGAACTTAATAGAGCAATTTGTGCTGCGCCACGGGTTGCTACGATAAGTCTACCCGCGTCCAGTGCGCGTCACCATCAAACGACATTTGGAGCACGCGCACGCTCTGGCACTTCCTTGCGCCTGCTTAGCCGCAGAAGTGGAACAAATGGTCCCAGGACGTGTTTACTTTGCCTGCTTTGCATAAAATTCTACTTTGGTATTATCGGCGGCCCAGGCGGGTCCAACATTCTCGCTTTGACTTGTTTTCCTTTTTATGCTGCCTTTATTTTTGTCAGCATTTTCAATTTCATGGTTAATTGTTTTTCACGCGGCATTTGGTTTGACTCAAAAACTGGCAGATGAACAGCACCAGGAGACGCACACACACACACACACATACACTCAACAATGTTGTATCTGTGTGTTTGTTAGTTGTTTCCAGGCGTCGGCAATGGCACATTAAGCTTCATAATTAGCACAAAAATTATTGGTTCATCGCTTATATGCAAATTGTCTCACTGTGAGATGAGTGCGTTCATCTGCCTTGAAGAGAGTCTGTCGTCAAAGCAAATAAGCAACATGTGTTGGTCGTCTAGCAGTATTCTGCCAAGTGCATTCCAATCCTGGGACTAGAAGAACTGGAAGTTTGTTGCACTTAGTCAAGTTTCTGGATGTGTTACATACCAGTGGATAGAGCACAAATACTCTATATTAAAATATGAGCGATTAGTTTGAAGAATAGAAATATCTCTCTTCATAAGACTACACATGGTGTCAAACAGTATTTAAGGACAAATAACAACCAAATATTATTATCTAATATTGGAAAAATTAAAAATATAGCATTAAGCGGTCATAACAATAATTCTCTATTTACACTCAGAAGAAAAAAACGATGTTTGAAAAAAGATTGCTCAGTCTAGAATTTATAAAAATTTTCCGTTCTCTATTTTTCTTGACCGCCTGTATGCAGCACCGAAAATAAAAAACGTAAAAGAACAAACTTTATATAAAAAAAAAAATAGTCGCGAAATTTCATATCCAAAAGCGTACAGCAAGTACACGCAGATTATAATCAAACAAAACAGTGTTGTCCTACGATTTAAACAATGCTTGACGTAAGATGGCGCCAAACAGTTCACCAGCTGGCGCCAGCAGTAACAACAGTTGTTCTGTCTTGCTGCCACAACCAAGACTAATGTACAAGCATATTATTACGTGCGTAACAAATGGCTGGTAACAAAAAAAAAAGTTGCAAAACATTTTTTACAAAGCCGTTTACTATTTTTGGTTCGTTGTGAGAAGTTTAGGAACCAAGTAACGCTCTAACGATCCAAACAAAATAGTAAATTAATAAATTTTCGCGGTCATACGAAAAATTTCATAATTTGGGAAACAATATTTGTAGAGAATGTTGCTTTTGTTGCTTTCTATCTTGAGACCTATCTGAAATCAAAAGCCATTCTTCATCAAATCATATAATACTAAAAATTCTTAAATTAATAAAAAAAATATACGTTCAAAAAATCGTTTTTCTTTCAAGTAGAGAAATGTAAATATTGTAAATAAATAGGGGGTTTCAGTCCCTGCTTGCTTAGTTTCGAAGCTAAAATCGCGCTCCCAACAGGGAGCTTGTTTATATTTTTTGTTTGGCATTTCCAGGATGGAATATAACTCAGATAACTTAAAACATAATTTGCCTGACTTGACCATTTTGTCAGTCGCCTCTAGGTGGAGCATGGGGATCTCTATTAATAATTGTTTGAAGGGACCTACAGTTTATAGCCGAATCCGAACAGCGGTGTCTTGAATTAATAGAGATTTTCTTGGCAAATATCGTTTTTTTTTTGCTAGCGATACCAGTGCTAGGCAAATGTACCAGTGCCTCTGCGAGAAATCGATCCACCGGACATCGGCTTACAAAGCGAGAACGCTAACACTACACTATCGATGGCCACAGAGATAACTTAATATATCCAACAAAATATATACAATTCTTAGTACTCTCATTATTCCAAATGGGCGCTCCAGAATTTAAATTTACAATAAAGATTAAGATTATTCAAAAATAACATCCTTTTACGAATTATTATAATCGTTCGTGCTCTGGAAAACGTTTCCGACTATATCATTCGAATATATTATTCGGATTCGTTTTGAAACCATATCTTTGCTGCTTCCAATTTCATCAAAACGAATTTTTTATGTGATTTGAAATCGAATATTTTTTTGCAAGAGCAATTAAAACGAATTGGCAAAAAAGGTGCGCATTTGAAACTGAAATAATTTTTTGAATATACTTTGATATTCTTATTTTATATTAATGCCAATTACAAGCAAGATATATAATTGATAATTAATTTTAATAATTTTCTTTCTGATTCAACCCAAAAAATATCATAAACAAGCCAAAACGAAATTTTGCTGTACGTTTAATTTTCCATGTTTTGCATAAATGATTCATGTCTTGCATAGAAAACAATTTCCCGTGCAATAAGATTAGTTTAGTCGTGTTTAATTTCAATCATAAGATTCTGAGCTGTGCTAACTATAAGTAAAGAGCGACAGCAAAAAATTCGAAATTGGGAGCGAAAAAGAAAAAAATGTATTCGTTTTTCGATTTCCGTAGCATGGCTGAATATTGCAAAAACTTTTTTATATTTATGAGTACTTATGCTTAAACTACTGTGCCGTAAAATCTAAAGAGAAAAACAAATATCTTTGACTATAAAAAATTTTCTTATAGTTTAAAAAGAGACGATTTTTAAAATATTTTATAGCAGCGGAAAAACATCTTTATATAAAATTTTTCTTTCTTTTCCGTGAATCTTGATGCACAAAATACTCTCCTGGACGCTCTGTACGCGCATTATGAAATTGGAAAGATATAAGAGCACAATGTTTTATATATACAAATTATGATATTGAAAATAATTTATAGCACCGGATAAACATCTAGTGTTCACTATAAGTTGTTGATGAACTATTAAGAGATATAAAATGCCTAAATTTTTAGTGAGTATGGCCCTTTGCTCCTAATTGCAGTGACAGGATTAAATATATTGTATGGAAAATTTTATGTGGTTGTTTCGATTCACAAATCCGTTTTAGTGCATTTCTTATACTATATGTTACATTCATAATAAATGTAATTTGAAAATTTTCTCTTAATTAATCATAAGTAATTGGGTATGTATTTTTTTTCTACGATAGGCCTAAAAGTTATTGTGTGATAGATATCATACACTGAATGCGAGATTTTCATTGAAAGTGTGGCCGAATAAATTATATTGATTCTTTAAAACACTTTCGTACTACAATCAACATCCATTTAACGATTCTGTATCGAAACGAAAAAATTCGAATTTGTTTTTGCCAGACCGGCACTGAGCTTAAAAAAAAAATGCAACATCTATATTTCATTTTAATGGAAAGTACAAAAAAGTCTAATCCAAGTTATTCGAATGTAAGCTCCATAACTTGAGTTCAGATCGTTCGATTTGCTTGGACATTTATTTGTTGTTGTTTACTTCTCGGCAATAAAAACTTTAAAGTGTGAAAATTGTAAAAAAGTCGTCAATATTATTTTCTCTCTTCGGTGATACCATTCTATGTACATAAAATTCGTGTAACCGAAAAATTGCATATTTTCAGAATTTTAAACATTTGGCCCTAGAGCAAAATTAAAGTAAAGTACATTTTTATGCAAAGATTTGAAAGAAAATTTTAGATTTTAAACTTACTATATTTTCAAATTTGTCCTAAATTTGCTCTACTTTGACTTTCTATATAAATTTTGTTAATTTTTTGGGAGATAAACATTTCTGCAATTACTTAGCTTATCTTCATCTCTGCTTATCTAATAACAAAATTGCCTTGTACCAGAATTAAAAACTTTCCATCCTTAAACCTTGAAATCACAGAGTAATTGACAGTCTGGAGGAGCTCCCATATGCTGGTACTCCATATGGTATCTTTATTGTACACGTTGCATGTTTTTTTTTTCTGCTGGCAGCTGCACATTGCACTTGCCTCTTGGGGTCTGCCCCTCCACTCCCGGATATTTGTAGTATGCAACTTGCAGTACTTTTATCTTTGACATTTACTAATGACAAATTTATTCACACTGTCACTTAGTCAGTTGGTTTCTCTTGTTCCTTTTTTTGCCCTTGTTTTCTTGTGATCTGCCTTTCCTCTCTCTTTCGCTTCGCAGTGTGTGACAGTTTTGCGCTATTTGTCAGTGTAGAACATTGGAAATTCTCGAGAATTTCGGCATGTTGGTCAACAACTAAGGCTGGAACACTTTGATCCCCAACAAAAAAAAAACAAAAAGGAAGTGCATAGCCAAACAGTAGCTCATTAGCACAGTTGTTGGCATCAGTTTAATTATGGTTTCCATTTCCATTGAAGTTCATAGAGCACAGTAACTTAAGTCAGTCAGACTTTGATCTTTAGAACAGTCCATAGATGATTGATTGATGTACGAAACTGGAAGACTCTAAGTAATTAATCAATTTTCTTTAGTTGAAGTACAAAAATAAATGACATTTATGTGTGTGCAGGCGGCATCATTAATTGTTTGAGGCAGCAGCAGCAAAGGGCACAGACCCTAAACAAACAACACATAAAAGCCACAGAAAACAAACATATAAACAAAGCAATGCATATTATTAAGTACATTATATGCATATACACCACAGTGCACTTCAATAATGACTATAGCCACTTCAGTTATTAAAGTCAAACATAAAAATAAAAACTACGAAACAACATTTTTTTATAAACATATAAAGAGGTTAAATAACTTAAATTATTACTTTAAGAAACTTTAAAGAAACTTTTCTTAACAAATTTTTACTTTTTAAAGATTTTTGAGAAACGATTTATCGATATCATCAGTTATAAGTACTACCTACATATTGTTACAAAGAAAATAAATTTAAATAAAAACCAAAATTATTTTTGTGCAAATTTTAAATTGCAAGTCGTTTAGATTTTCAGAAATCTGTGAATAATCCCATGTCTGAAAACTATCGCACGACTCATCCACTTTAATTTTCGTTCCATCCAGCCAGCTATTTAAATTTTTTCAAATTTGAAACGTTACGTTGAAATTTTAATTTTTCTACAATATTCGCTTTATTTTCTATGATGTCCGGGGAAAAAAAATATTTTTTAAATATTCTTTTTAACAAAATTGTAAAAAATTACTTCCAAACTTATAAGTTGTGAAGGTGTAACTCCTTTACGGACTTTTAATAATCTAGATCAATTTTGAAATCAATTTGAAACATTTCGGTAATTGAAATCGCTGAAAAGGGTCATCAATCGTGAGGGGTTTTTTTTAAAGTGTAAAAAAAACACAAAAATTTAAAATGAATCGGAAAATCTTTATTATCAATCGAATGAACCGGTCCGGAGCGTGAAATTAATTGTTCATCGAATTGGTTCTTCAATATGTTCATTGTTTCACGAGCTGTGTGGCAAGTAGCACCGTCTTGTTGAAACCAAATGTCGTCGAGATCTCGAGTTTCAATTTCAGGTAGCAAATAATTCGTTATCATGGTGCAATAACGGTCGCCATTGACGGTTACGTTCTGACCAGAGTAATTTTTTAAGAAATATAAACCGATGATTCCACCGGCCCATAAATTACACGCTGGACGAGGTCTATTCGATCGAGTGTCATCCAATAATGAATATTGGGTCTCAAATTTGTTGATGGTATGGCGAATAGTAGTCTCATTAATTAGTTCGATTATGTCGAAAATGACCTAAGCGCTCGAAAAACATTCTTTACAGAACGCAAATTTTCGTAATATAATTGTACGATTTGTAAACGCTTTTCGGATGTAAGTTTTTCCATGATGAAATGGCAATGAAAACTGAATAAAAAGCACATGGCAACTTGACAGTACTCACGCGTGGTTTATCAAAAAAACATTATTGAAAAAAAACCTCAAGATTGATGACCCTTTATAAATAAAAAAAAATTTCATCTTCTGCGTTCTGTCCAAATGAATAAGTCTCGTCGGATAATTATATATACTATATTCAACAAAAATTGTTGTCGATTTGGGAAAACGATTTTCAAGGAGATGATGTGCTGTATACATTTCAGAAGACACAAAACTAAAACTGGTTTCGTGTTACGATTGTGGACTATATACAAGAAGATAATCTTCAGGTCTTACAAAAATAGTAATAAAAACTATCAGTTACATTCAAATTAAAACATCTTTACCCTGTCTCAAAGGGCTAAGTTATTTTTATATAATTTTTCCCAGACTTCGAAGTTTCTTCCCAAAATTTGGTAAATAACAATTTTACATTCCTCCGCATTTATAGGCTTCTAAGAAATCTTTGTTATTTTTGAGGATTCGAAATTATTTTAAAGGCAAAGTTCTCGAACTAGTTAAGACCTTACTGATTAACGTTTTATTTTATGCCCATAGATTGTAGATATTATTAGAAACTTTTCTTCTGGAATTTTTTTCTTCATATATGGTATTTGGTTTATCTTGTAATTTATTTGTTGTTTGAAGCAAGATTTTTTCGAATATTAACAAGGTTTTTTTGCGCTCTTTTATATTATACCCAAAGATTGTAGATTTCAAGAATTATTTGCATGTATTCCATTCTTTTCCATTGGTATTACACTTAAAAAAAGAGACTTTTAGAATTTGAGTTGGAATTAGTGAAATACAAGATTTTTTGAACTTGTTAGGACATTACATCAGTAGTTTTTTGCGTGTATTCTGCTCTTCTCTAATGATGTTACACTTGGAAAAAAAAACATCTTGAATTTGAGTTGCAATTTGCTTAATATAAGATTTTTTTTAAGTATAGTATTTCTAACCATTTTCGTTCTCTATTTTACTGAAATCTACAAGACGCTCATCTTACCCGAGCACCTTTACGGCGCAGAAGCATGTGTTGTGTCGCAGACGGATGCAGTGTTCGAGAGGAAAATTCTTAGCAAAATCTTCGGTACCGTCCGTATTGGGAGCAACTATCGTATAAGAATGAACCACGAACTGTATGAGCTCTACGGCGATATCGATGTCGTCCAGCGCATAACAATACGTTTGCGCTGGGTCGGACATGTCTTTCGTATGAACGAAGAAGCTTCAGCGAAAAAGGTGTGTGAAGCGAGAGTCAACGACGGACGACGAAGAGGGAGACCGCGCCTCCGATGGAAGGACCAAGTGGAGGAGAACCTGTCTACACTTGGTGTAATAAATTGGAGAAGACGCGCTAGAAGCAGAGGCTCCTGGCGAGAGCATTGAGGTCGGCTGTAACTCGGTAACGGGTTGTGAAGGCCACCTAAGTAAGCAATTATCTGAGTTTCAGCATTAGGAGTAAAAATTCTTAAAATGAGTAAAAAGTGCTGTTTGAGAGCACGTCTTCTCAAAATTCTCAAATCTTGTAGATACATACAAGCGCAAGCGGGTTTTCAAGTCTTTCTAAACATTCTCAAATAAAGAATTTCTGTCTACAAAAAAAAACCCTTGAAATAAAAACTTTACTTTCATTTAGAAACATTAGATTACAAATTTAAGGGTCATCGAGTGAACCTTGAAAAAATCACGTTTTCGTGATATTTTCGAAAAATATGTTTTTGGGTTCTTTTTCAGTTATTCGTTTATAGCCAGAGAACAAAATTTTGGACAGACATAAGAAATTAATAGTTGGAAAGTCAATGCCTTAAATTATAATTCATTTTTTTAAGCGCAAAAAGCTGGGTACTGAGCGTGAAATTTTCAATTTGTTTTCTCAGTGCACTGCTTTAGAGCTTTCAACCTATTGTTTAAATTTCAAACATATGGTAGAAAATAATGTAATAATAATAATAATTTAAACTCTGTTGCTATTCAAGTGCATGGAATTAATGCACAGCATGCTACAACAAGGGAAATATATTGTACCTATTCAAGTGCATAGCACTGTACTCGCATACTCCAAGAACTATAAGGAAGGCAATTTCGAGAGCAGTTTTGCAGGCGCCCGAGGTGGTCGCCGCCGCGTGTTTATCTCTACCGAAAAATCATCAACTAAAGCGTTGATCCCTCCCAAAAAAAAAAAAAAAAAATGGTAACAAAAAATCGGGCAGGCAGCAGACGTTGAAACGATCATTAAACTGCACACTCAACAACCTTATGGAGCCAACGAAAGCGAAACGATCTTGATGGGACTCAGTTACAGTGCAAAAACATGGGGTTTACATTGGGGGCCTAATTTGCGCCTGGACAGGCATTTAATTATAACAAATTTTATAGAAGTCTGACACGCACATGATGCCTCTGGTATGGGATTGAGTATATTGCGCACAATGTGATTGTGGACTTATGTAAACTTCCGAAATTTATAACGCAATAAATTTAAAAAAAAATATATATATATATACATTAGAGTATATTTTAAACAATGCGTAGCGAGCGCATTATTGCCGCTTCAATGGATTTTTTCACTTGGGCACGCCCCGGGCTAATCACAAGAGAAGCTAACCAAAAAAAAATCCAAAAAAAAAAGGGTACACAATGAAGCCAATAAACTGTACAAGTGCTTCCGCGCAATTTCATTCAAAGCGTTTACATACAACGCTCCTTTTGGTATTTCAATAACAATGCAAAATGAAAGGAATCCCAATCCCAGCCCCGAACCCGAACCCGGACACTGCAACTTGGACTGCCTCTGAGCTGATTAAGGCATTTCTGTGGCTGCCAATTTGGGGCATTTGCTTTGTTTTCAATATCAATAGCAAAAACGCTGTAAAAGACGCTGTCGATTATAAAGATATTTCCTAAAAACCTTTTAGGCATTGTTGTAGTACCATCCATGTCTCATTACCAACAACCAACCAACAACAAATATAATTGGCCACGTATGGCAAGTCGAGTGGCCCAAACATTGAACTTGAGCTCCTTTCCCTTCAGATCTTTCTCTTATATGACGTAGCTATTAATTATGCAAAAAGCAATTTTGCGCCAAGTCAAAGCAAATTCCTTGAGTATGTCGTTCTTGTGAAGCACTTAAGATTTCTCTCGGGTTCTTTGCCCAGACTAATACAAACATCTTTTACTTTTAATCAAGGTGAGACAAAACACCTTCGTTTTCATTTTGCTTATATAGCCAGGACTATTATGAGCAGCTTGTCCTGTCATTAGATGCTGCTATTAACTCTGCAAATATTTGCATAATGGCAGACGGTTTTAGAGGCACTTACCAATGCCCTTGCCAAGGGTAATATGCAATCTGAGAGAGAGAAAAGGAGCATATTTTGATGGGAGTGTTTCTGATGGCTGGTTTCTGGTTTAAATCTAGTTTTATATGCCTATAAATGGGTTTAAATATGGGGCAAGTTACTATAACTTGACAGATTTTTAAGAAATTTTTTTTTTATTGCATAGATTTAAAAAAAAAACTTGTTGTTTTTTTGAAAAACTTCTCATATTCGCTCTTTTGGATTAATTTTTTTTAACGATGATAGACTGCAGTATTCAAAATTTGGAAATTGATCTTAGGAAAAGTCAAACTTTCCTGAAGTTGGTGCTCCTGGTAGTGCCATCGATAGACTGTGTGGAACGTAGAATTGGCATGAAGGGATCTGAAAAAATGTTTATATTTTTATAATTTTTATTACTATTTGTCTAATTTTTCATCCCATAAAATGGAAGTCCATCCGAGTACTGCCCGTCGCCCACCATCCCTGAGCACAAATTTTCTTTCAGCAGCCCTGACTTCAGATAAAAAAAAAAACCACTTCATTTGTATAATTTGTTTAGTGCTGTTATATTGAAATAACTTTAAGGATAGTCCAGATAAAGCAATTTTGGATCATAGAAAATTGTTAGATTCTGTGTATGGGATCTTCTTCCAAATCAATATGAAATAATTCCGAATAACTTTTTTTTTTAATTCTTAAAAACAAATTTTTTGCGTGTTTCGGAACTTTTGAGATATTACTTTTTTAATACATTTAAAAAATTGATTTAAAAAAAAATATAAAAACAAGCAAGTTACTTTTTAAAATCTAAGTTCAACTTTGTTTAACTCCTTTGAATAAATAATTAAAAGAAACTATAAAAAATGTATCCTATATTCCTAAAAACTAATGAGGGCCGTGTTTTGAAATTTACATACACACATAAATTTTGATGTTTATTTTATCTAAAAAGTTATCGTTTTAACCAATCAAAAACATTTTAATTGAATGGACAAGTAGATCCGAAAATATTGTATTTTAAAAAGTAAACAAACTTATATAGTTTTTTTTTTTTTTAATTTTTTAAAAATTATATTTTTTTAGCTCTATCAAATAAATTTAACTGCCAAAATATTTTTCATCATAACTCTTCAAACACATAAATATAAATATTCTCTTGGCCAAATCCGTTGAACACGCCAACATTTTTTAAAAATTAATATTAAGCTATCGTTACCAACTGTTATATCCCAACAAAAATAATTCTAATAGTTATAGCCGGAATTAATGTATTATAAGTATATGCCCTTTCTTCATTTTCGAAATTTTCAAAATTTAGTCTCGAATCCCGAAACAAGTGAAAATAAATTGAACTCTAAAAAAAATTGTATGTGCTAAATTCTAAAGCTGATATGAATAAAAGTTACATCTTAACAAAAATTTCATCCCAAATCCAGAAATTTAACTTTCATAAAAATTTTTCTGCCGATTCCTTTAAAATTATTTTCATCATAGAAATTTTACAAAAAAATTATTAATGTGAAATATTCTTTTGCTCAAATGTAATTACGCTGTTAGGAGACCCTGGATAAACATTTTTATTGAAAACGGATTTTTGATTTTCCAAACGATTTCTTAAGAAAAAAGATGGCATACGCTAAAGTCGGGATATTTTCATAAACAAGCGAAAAAGAGACGAATTTTGCACAAAAAACATTTTTTCGACCGATCCGTCCTATGGGGGCGATATGATACAATCAACCGATTTTGATCAAACTTGGTGCAGTGCTTGGAACCTATAAAAACTTCCGAGTGTGATATCTACATCAACAAACGAAACATACCGAATTTTGTACAAAAATCGATTTTTCGGCCAATCGGTCCTATGGGGGCTATATGATATAGTTATCCGATTTTTATAACATTTGGTACAGTGCATGGGAACTCTAAACTCTACTCTTCTGAGTGCCGAATTTGGTTACGATATCTTCATGAAAAAACGAATTATCCATCTAAAACTTTTGGTTTTTTTCGAGGTCCTCTGAAACAGCCCTATGGGAGCTATATAATATAACCCCGATATCGAAAAAATAAAATAAACTTATTTCCCGTACAATAATAAGGGATCTTATCTGATAGTTTGGTTGCTGTAGCTCTTACCATCTGTGAGATCTAGGCGTTCATACAAACGGTCAGACGGACAGGCGGACACGGGAATATCGACTTCTCTAGTCACCCTAATCACACTTTGGGTAACTTTGAGCAGTATACCTGAAAAAATCGTATTGTGAAAAAATTTGATGCAGAAAAGTTAATTCGACGGTGTTTTCAAAATTACCCAAAAAAGTGAAATGAATAATTGCCAATTCTGGACTATGAGCTTCTGATTCCAGCTCAACAGTTCGGGCTCAGAAAAAAGCCTAAGCTCCCAAAACAACCTATTCGAATGCCATCTTAAGGCATATTAATATATATATACTTGAGACTAATCATAAAAACAAGGCCTACGTGGCCTACTCATATCGGAGCTAAAAAGGGATTCAATTGAAGTTGTCAGGAGTCAAAAATTCACTGGCTTTTTGAAGCTCGGTCCTCCTGGATTTTTAAAGGACTATTATAAGACCGCTATGAATATACGATCTTTGTTAAGCGCATGTAACTCGAGTACTAACATATTCGAGAGTCTCTGAGCCATAGTTTTAAGATGAATTTTAGACGCTTCCCACAACTTTCGAACGTCTTAATTAGAGATCACATCAAAATCCAATAATTATTTGCTAAGATCTTTCACCTCAGCCATGCTGCATTCTAAGAAAAAAAAGTTTAATTTAATAACTCATCTATCATCGCAAACAGAAGCTGAACCCAAATGTCTCAACAAATTTCTTCTAGAGTATACCAACTTCGGTGCGCTACAATTCCTTAGTCATTTACCTGATTTTTTTATGCACTCCCATTAGAGACAGCTGTGCCGGCTTAGATATTGCTTGGCTGACACAGCAGGCTAGGCCTGTTTCCCAGTCATAAGTTAGACAACTTATAGCACATACTGTACCGAGTGCCACGTCTTATTGAACAAAAGTGAAACCACATAGAGCCGCTTAGAAAAACCCAATTCTCAAAAAATGTGAATGAAAAATTTTTAGTCACCCACTATGCTAATAATAATAGTAATTCGAGCCAAAATGTGTGACAGTTGTCGAGTTAATCCGCAAATAGCCGGCAGCACTGCCCGTGACAAAGTCCGGAACAAATGTCATGAATTGGTAGCATGCAATGGTTCCCGGGTCCACTTCGCTCATGTTGCGGTGGTGCAGAGGTGTCAGCAAGCCAAATGTAATAATTTTAATGATTTTTCATAAATGCAAAGTCTATGCACAAGCCTCGTGGCGGGGGGTGACAACAAGAGCGGAACATGGAACATGAACTAGACATGGATTGGGTTGGGCCAGGCACGCGGCGCTTTTAAAATCACTTAAGGGTAAGGCCAAGGGTAGCTGCTGCTGCTGCATTTGTGCCTCTTGTGCCTCATGTTATGACAGCAACTCTGCTGCACCCTTTTTGGGCTTATTAAACAATGACTACACACCACTCTAAGGAACCATCATCATCATCATCGTCATCGTCGCGACGTCGTTGTCGTCAACAGTGTTGTTCTTGTTGTTGTCGTTTTTATAATTGCGCATATTTTAAAATACAAATTAGCAACACTGTAGCTGAATTTCAATTCAATTTTTTTTTCATAGAGTTGTTTTTTTTTTGTCCAGAGTTGCCTTTTCAACAATTTACTTCAAGTTGAATGCGTTATCGAAGCGTGTTGAAATGCGTTTTAAATGCCCGCAGGCGAATATTTTATTTTTAAATTTAAATAGGGAATATGCCTAGAGTATGTACATACATATGTACAACATAGAGTATGTAGTAGTAGTATGTAGGTACACTTATATGCAGTAAATGGCAGGGCAAAGTCCCTTGACTTTTTGCAGGCTTAACTATTGTTTATTGCTGAAACAAGGAAAGGGATCGCTAGAGAAAAAGAGTTGCTCATAACTTTGACAATTGTTAACCAAAACGAGACAGACAGCCTGAGAGTTGAGCTGACGAAGATTCAATGCACTTGCAAATCTTCATTAAAAAGAACTCTTATAAACTAGCCTTTTAAAGAAAGAATATATTTTTTGATAGTTTTTGGATCGCCGATTCCTAAAATGACCTTCCTAAATAAAAACTGCTTTAGTCGACATTAGAAATTCATTTCTTATTTTAATCGCTCAAACAGAACCGCTTTTGTTATTGCTGGCGCCATCTACATGTCGATTGTTAAAACAAAATGGGCAGCACTGGCGGTCAACCAGGCTGCGTACCAGAAAGCAAAATTCTTTGCCCTACGAACTTTGTTAGCGTTTTTTTGATGAAATTTTGTTTGCTTAAAGAGCTTTATGCGTTACTGCGTACTGAGCTCAAACACGAAAAAATTGCATTAAAAAGATAATCTAATCTCACATTTAAATAATTAGGTTTCTTCGCAGCCTGCAAAAAAATTATTAATCTTGAGCAAGTTCCAACTTTATATTTATATAAGTATATAAGTTAAATATATATGGGGTTAGGTGGGGCAAACCCGACAGTGTGGGTAAACCCGACCTCCCTGAGCGAGCTCATATTAGTGTTGTCATGTAGGGCATTAAAAATTTAAATTCCCAAACGACAAAAAGTATATATATCTTTTATTTGATTTTATTTATTCTCAAAAATTTGACATATTGGTGAGATTTAATATACATCTATATTATATATATTATTCGTATTTTTAAGAAGTTATGTTAAAACAATAAATTTATAAAATATTTTAGCGGGCAAAAAATTTACAAAAAACCCACAAGAAGTTTATTTTTACGATATTTCAATTTAATATTTGTGAATATATGATTTCACATTTTTGCTTGTTAAATAAAGTAATCGAAAAAAACGTCTAAGCGGCTTATATACTATAAACATAGACCTATGTATATAGTGCATGTATAGTATTGGTTGGAAATTTTGTATAATTTTTTCTTCGCGTAGTCATGAAAGATTGCACAGTGGGACAAATCCAACCCTCAAATTGTAGGACCAACCATACGTCTAGCTCGAACCCATAGTACGCCAGAAAACTATTTGGAGAGCAAATCAAATAAATCTAATAAGTTACTAAGCTTTTCAATCCAATCATTCTTTATTGACATTTATTCAACTTTCATTTCGATTTATATGTTTTACACATTACGATTTTTTTTAAAATAAATACATACAGTTTTTTTTTTTGAACTTAGTTTTGCAATAAAGCAATAACATGCTCTTTTAATTTATAATCGAAAAACCATTAAATTTAGATCATATCTGTGCTAAATCAGCCCAAAAAATAGGGTTTACCCCACCACTTTTGAAAATGACAAAAATTGACTTTTTTGAAAAATGGTCATATCTCAAAAATTAGTAATGGTCAGAAGAAATCAGCAGTTCTAGAAAGTTAATGCAAAGCATTAGCTTCAATTTGGTATATATAGCATTTTATAGCCAAAACGAATTAATAGGTCGAATTTGCCCCACCTTACCCTACTTATTATGTTTATTATGGTTATATGTATACAATTATGAACGGAAACTAAATGCTGACTAAGAACTTTTTCGCAAATACTACGGTTGTTCACGGAGGGGGGAGGGGTTCAAAAATTGTAAAAATTGAGTCACGTAGTTTGCGTACGGCCCCTAATGCTATAACAAAGATAACGAAAAAAAATGGATTTTCAGACTTGGACGTCAGACCATGTCTATATTTACGGGGTCACTGAATACGAATCAGAGGTCCAAAAACCGCAGCACGTTAGGGTCCTGACATAACCTCTAAAAACCCCATAAAACGAGTTATTTTCGAGGTTGGGGGTTTCTCGACCCCGTATTCGGATTAAGCGATCTAACAAACATAATATAACATATCCGAAAAAACAGTCTGAAACAAATATTTTGGCGGTTTTTTTTGAGGCAGCGGAATTGGATACAGCCCGCCGAAATACGTCGTCCCCAGATCACGGAATTTTTTTGTATGTGCGGCTGATTAATCGAACTTAAATTATTAGGGCCATTGAAAAGGTTTCATACATGGCCAAGAGACTTCTCAAGGGATTTAAAATTAAACTTTATTCCTCTACAAATTTTTGCAAGCCTTCGAATACTAGACATGTGGTCTGGATCGATCATTGGGCTATATTGCTCAGAATTAGAAAGAACGATGGAGCTATTACGCTGAGGATGTTTTTTATAGTAAAATGACTAATGAAAAGTTTTGATTAAATAGTGTTTATAGACATGTCGACATGGCCTTTATTAACATTGGAAAAGTATTCATGATATGACTTTATTTGAATTTTAATTAAAACCAACATTATTTCGATAAGAAGGCGTGTGTCTGGACTACTACTACTATAGTCCTCTTCTCCTAGCGGAGCTTAGGGCCTCTACAACAGATCTAAGTCTTACTCTGTTGGAAGCATCACAAAAAGTAAGCTCAGCGTCAATGGTTCTGCGAGAGGTTTGGGCTGGAGCCCCCGGATGACGAGACCCCTGAGGGTTCCAGCGAAGTGCTTGTTTCGAAGCGCTTAATCTCAACCAGCGCCATTTGTTGATTGGTCCGGTTTCAGAGAACCTGTTCGCTTGGGCCATCTAATCTTAAGTATTTTCCGCAAGCATTTATTTATAAAGGTTTGTATTTTTGTGTCTGGACAGAGTTTTTAAAATTCGGGTTTCGTACTCCATAAGGCAGCTTATGCTTGTAGAAAACCGTTTGTACTCTCAAAAAGAGTATATAGCAAAACCTTTTTATACCCTGTACCTATAGGTACAAAGGGTATACTAGATTTGTGCAATGTATGTAACGGACAGAAGGAGGCGTGGCAGACCCCAAGTCCTTTATACCAAAATGCTTATCATAACCTCGGGTAGCGATTGAGCCATGTCCGTCCGTCCGTCCGTCCGTCCGTCCGTCCGTCCGTCTGTCCGTCCGTATGAACGCCTAGATCTCAGAGACTATAAGAGCTAGAGACACGAAACTTTACCAGCTGGTGCGCATATTTCCTAAGCAGATGAAGTTTGTTGAATCATGTCAATATCTTTCCCCGTTCCCCCGCAGTAGAGTTCCGCGGTTTTTAGCCACACCTTTTCATATTTTCATCTGAAATTTAACAGAGCGATTCGTTGTAGTTACATGCATCTATATGTAAAAAATGAACAAAATCGGACAAATACAACAGAAGTTATAGTCAAAAATGTGCAAATTTCACCTCCCCTTGCCAATAAACTGCGTCAATATTTGACTCTACGCAATTATGGCTACAAGTGACCTAGAATCACAATTTTTGGTAAGCTCATTCATGTGGCTCTAATGAACAAATCCACATCCAAATTTTATCGATGCGGTCACCCCACCCCCCGCAATCCATTTACCGTGTTTTCTCCCACACCCCTCAACATACCAACTTGAAACTTACCCCGTATACTTTAAATAAGTTCTTTGTTGTAACATTCGAGTTTCATCAAAATGGGTAAAATTTTAGGGAACTTATAGGTATAAATATCGATTTTAACCAAAAAAAAAAAATAAATTCTAATTGGAAAGTTCTTAGATGGAATATGCAGGAAAAATTTTTTTGACACAAAAGGTACAGGGTATTCCACTGTCGGGCACCGCCTCGACTGTACCACATTTTTTTTCTGTTGCCTAACCGCCATAAACAGCCAGACATCATACATCAAGCCTCAGTCAGTCAGTCAGTCGCTTTCGTTTTGTCATTTCATACATAAAACAGCCAAGAGCAGCTTCCCGAGGCATATCCCAAGTCACAGTCCCCAGTCCCCAGTCACTGACTCACAATCGCAATCAAAAAATCACCTAGACGCATAGTTTGTCAAGTTCAGTTCAGTTGTTCTACTTTACCCGAGTATTGAGTGTGGGTAAATGTGTGAGGTATTCTTTGTGTTGTTCAACACATACCTGTGCATAAATAGCAAACACTTTTTAGATTTTTCAGCTCAAACATTCGAAGCTGTACCCGACTCTGACTCTGACTGGGGCGCTACATTTATCAATGCCAATTCGGACATGTATCCATGGTTGCGCTGTTATTGTTTGGGTGACACCCACGTTCCGAATGCTGGAAACAATGGAAACCGGGTGCCAAAGTGGTTGAAGCTTGAGTTTAAATGGAATTCTTTGAATCGAAATTGCTAAATCCCAAAAAACTAGATGGAAAAGGCGACAAAAAACATAAAACAAATAAACTTGTAAGGAAAATGCAGCCACAAAATATTGGTTGCAATTTCTTACTCTTTTTGGAGTTATGGGGCTTACATGGAATTTGTAGCACACACTTGTAGTTTGAATGTTTGACAAACATGGAAAGACTCCAGGAGATGTAATTTAAAGTTTCGTATCAACAATTAAAATGAAACTTTAATTTTTATGCAACTGTTATCGGTTACTGTTATCGATAAGTCACGTTGCGATAATTAACTCTTAAAAATATTTTTTCAAATATTTCTGTTAAGTTACTTATGTAAGTCACAAATAGGCGTAAAATTTCTTGTTTTCCGAAATTCTTTATCTATATTAAATAAATATTTTTTTACATTTTCCTAAATTATATAAATAAGTAATATACAATTTTATGATCAGAAACAGCTATTAATTAATTTAAATCCAAATATCTTGAAATTTATTTTTTTTTAAATAAAGTTGAAGGGAAAAAATTTTGACTTTTAAATTTAATTTTTTGCACGCTACTTTATAATCTCAAAACCTTGGAAATTCATTTGGAAAAAAAATTATTGTTTTTTTTGGTCTGAAAAAATGTTACTTCTTTTTCTAAAAAATCTTCAACACTTGCGAAAAAAATTTAGCATTAGGATAAAGGTAAGAAAAAAGTTTTTGTTTATTGATTTCAGATGAAGAATTCTCCCTAAATTGTACCCACCACAAGGGATATCTGGAAAAAGGTGTTTTTCACGACAGTTTTATACTTAGAAATTTTAAAAATTAAATTAAAAATTAAATTATTGGACACGCCAGAACCGATCCGTCATTAAATGAAAATAATTAGAATAATAAATGTTAATTTTTTAATACAACAAACTTTTTTTTTATCAGATAAATGCCGAATATGTATTCTACATAATATTATAAAAAATTTCATGTTGAAAAAAATGACAACATTTTGTTTTTTTTACATCGCACTGTGCGCCCAGATTGTCATATTTTGGCCAAAAATCTGGCATTTCCATAATAATTTTTTTAGAGTAATGAAATTTTACACAAGTGTACCTAAAGAATTGAACTATTTTTTTGAGTTTGAGTTTGAGCCCCCGCAGATTTTTTTTAAGATATATATAATCTAGTCCAAAATTGGAAAAATTAAAAAAAAAACAAAAAAAAATTTTAAACTTAATTGAAAAAAAACCTGTTAATTGGAATTGGACCATATTTCACACAGAGGTAGATGTGAGCTCCACATACATTGAAAAAATAACCTATACCAACAATATTGAATGGTTTTGGAGTTATAGCCCCAAACAGTTTCAGCTTTAGAAAATTATAATTTTTTTGGCATGCTCTTTTAATTTCCAATAAGAAATTTCAAAAATCCATATTTAAATTTTTACGTTTTTTCGTCAATTTTGATAATTTTTACATTTTTTGATTTGCATCTTTGCAAGTATGCTATAAAATTATAAAATTGTACATTTTTTTACATTTTAGTACAACTTTTGAAAAAATTGATATTAAAGCATAATTTTAGGCAGCTAAGAAATTCAAAAAATAGTAAAATTTCCTGGAGGTCAATTTTTAAAATGCAACTTTTAGATACAAAATTCAATTTCCGAATATCGTGACGAGTTACATTTTCTTGTAAAATATATAAAGAAATTTAAAAAAAATTTTTCGATTAAATATCGAGTGGAAGTCGAAGGTAAAGCAAATTAGCCAATTGGTAAAAAAAAACCAACAAAATCTTTATAACTACTCCAATATATTTAAAACCAAAAAGTTTTTAAGCTCAATTTTAATTTTTCTCTGAAGTATTATTTAAAAATAATAATGTGAATGAAGATTTCGTAGCTACATGTATCATGGTAAATGCAGGTGGTTTTTTTCTGTAAATTATCGCGAAAGCTCATAAAATACAAAATATTTTGTAAGTCATTTTGTCAATATTTTGACTTTCTTCTGGGGGACTTTTGGCCAAAATCTGGCTACATTGTGCATCGTCCAAATCGAATCAATTTTTATTTACAGATAAAAAATAACAAAAAAATTTAAAAAAAAACCTTGTTTACTATCTAATCACAGCCACAATTAAATAAAAAGATAAAAATCAGAAATTTTGCGAAACATTTTTTTAACGATGCATTATTTTTTAGAAATCATTAATGCGGTTATTTGCACTTTCTCAACCTAGATACTTTATCTTAAAACACAAAAATATTTCAGAGAATGAAAAAACTATGTACAAAATTTTCATCTGAAGTTTCTTCGTTAGTCTTAAATATTTCAAAAGTTTTAGTTTTTCTTGTTTCTTCAATTTACTTTCGTTATTTGAAATTTCAATTTCAACTCCTTATCAACTTTTCCAAGATCAGTCCAATATTTATGGGAACTGTAGGTCTAATCTATTACAAGACGAAAACCTCTCAAAATCTTAAATAACCACTAACACATAATTTTTTGATACATGATCGTATACATTAGTTAGTAACTCAGTTAACTTTAAGCTGATTGATATCGGAAATCGATAAATAATTGATAAGGATTTTAATTATCGAACGAACGAAAAACAGTAGATAAACAATAAAATAGTTAACAGCTTGATTAATAAATATTAAAAATTCGATATTGAACACCATTTACTAATAAGTATGTTATTTTCTAAAGAATATATATATACAATATATTCAAAATAAAAAACAAGCTCAGCTTCGGTCTGAAGATCTTTGTCAGAAAAAAAATTTTATCCACCTACTCTTCTTCATGATTTAAAAATTTGTGAAAAAGCTTACAGTACCTAAAAAGCTAAGTCTCAGCGGCAAGGGCGGGTTTTAGGCTCGTAGTCCGGAAGTAAAAAAAAGTAATAATTACAAATTTAAAAATTTTTAACAAACAACTAATTACGAATTCAAAGTAAAGGCCCATATTTGGGATATCCCATTTGGAATTTTTTTTTTTATGAAGTTTTGTCATTCCGTGCGAAAATTTTCGAACTGCGTATGGGCCTTAAATACAAATTTGTTTCGACAACTCATCATATCATATCATATTACCTACAAGCTCTTTTAAAGAACTTTGTTTCGGAAAAAGGTTAAAAAATTTATTTTTTTTTAAATAATTTAAAATAAACAGGATATGTGTTCTATAGGTTTGTATTTCTTCTATACGTCACTGGTTAATTATAAAATAAGTTATTATACTAACTATAAATAGGTTTTCGAACAGTAACTTACGATTTGCAAATTGCTTTCATACCTAATTTTTTTTGCTTCTACTAGATTAAGCCTCTAATTGACTACTCAAAATGTTTATTGAATTTTTATTTTTTTTTCAAATCGCAATATTTTTAGGATAACAAGTAATAATTGCCAAAATTACATTTTTTCCCATTTCAGATGGACACTCAATAAACTACACAAATAGTTTGTAGACCTTTACAAACTAACCCAGCCCAGCCTTGACAAACGCAACTTTCAACACAATTTCCGAAAACTTATCCCAACACTAGAATATAATTGTAATCGGACCACAAAAAAGTTTTCAATTGTAACAAATGCAATTTGTGTTTCAGACACTGTTCATAAATGTACTTACTACTTACATAAATCCGTTTTGCAACACTTAAAGCTGCCAACACTATTATCGCATTATGCCTAACTAAACGGCAGACAACAAAGAAAAGTTTTGTAAAGCTTTGCCATGAACTTTGACTACCAAATTCCAGAGCCCCCTGTACTCCCTTCAAGACCCAACCAAAGTCAAAATTGTGTGCCCCGTGTGTGCACTTTGGGTGCTGATAAGTTATCTCAATGTTCCCTGTTGTCTGTTACAAATGTTGCAATATTTATGCTCACATAAATACAGTTACTTGCAATACACACACACACACACACACACATGCATACGCACACATTTATTATTTGCACATTATGCAAATTTTATTATCGTAAATACTTTTTCAAACAAAACTCAAAGAGAATGCCGCCGTGTGCACATGATATATGATAAGCAATATATGGGAAACAACAAAAGCTACAACAACAACAACAACAAGGCAACAAATCATCTAAATCTGCAGAAAACAAAGAAGATTTATTTTTTTATTAATAAAAATGTAACTTGCATGTAAATATGTTGTGTATTTAGCTCTTAAGTGTTGGTCGCTTCAGGAATCTTAAAAGTATTTTAGGCAGGAAGCTACTACTGGCATGAATGTCCTGCAATTTATTGAGTCAATTGAAGGATATATGTAGATAACTTGAATTATTTGAAACAATACATATTTTCTAAACTTAAGTACACCATAATTTTCAGCATGTCTGCTAAACTGCACTTAAAGCATTTCAATAATGAGTTATCATAGTGAAATAAATCACAAAAAGTATTAGGTGGCTCCGCTCCCTACTTGCTTCGCTCACCAGGCGCTATCACGCCTTCATAATTCGTTTCTGAACATCCCTGACTATAATATTCCCTTTTCTTTATGTACATTCCTAGGACCTATTATACCTTTGGTGATGAGTAATATAAAGCAGGCTCAAAGACTTTAAATGACCACAAATTAATATATTTTTATTTTTGAGTCAGCATCGATTTTCTGACTGTAAATTTTAATACATAAGGCCTATACGCAGAATTATTCGGAAAACGAACAATTTTATCGGATTCCTTTTTGCGTGCTTCCAAATCCGAATTTTTCGCTTTGGCCATCAACTTATATTTCGCTTACTCTTTATTAGCACAGCTCTACACATTTCGAGGGAAATTATCCACGACTATGCTTTTCTTATTACAAGGGAAATTTTTTTTATGCAAGATATGAACCATTTAAGCAAGACATGGACCATATAAAAATTCGGTTGGAGTAGTGCATGCCATTTTTATACCCTGTACCGTATGGTACAAAGGGTATATTAAGTTTGTGCAAGCCGAAAATGTATGTAACATACAGAAGGAGACGTCGGAGACCCCCCAAAGTTACCTAAAGTATGATCAGGGTGACTAGAGAAGTCGATATACCCATGTCCGTCTGTTTGTATGAACGCCTAGATCTCAGAGATGGTAAGACCTAGAGCAACCAAATTTTCAGATTAGATGCGCTATTATGTCAGGGGAGACAAGTTTATTTTATTTTTTTGATATCGAGGTTATATTTTATGGCTCCCATAGGGGTGTTTCAGAGGACCTCGAAAAAAAGCAAAAGTTTTAGATGGATAATTCGTTTGTTTATGAAGATATCGTAACCAAATTTGGCACTCAATCGTTTTTTAGAGTTCCCAAGCACTGTACCAAATTTTATTAAAATCGGTTGACAATATCATATAGCTCCCATAGGACCAATCGGTCAAAAAAACCTTTTTTCTACAAAATTCGCTGTGTTTCGTTTGTTTGTGAAGATGTAACCAAATTTGGCATTCGGAAGTTTTTTAGAGATCTTCAACACTGTACCAAATTTGATCAAAATCGGTTGACTATACCATATACCTCCCATAGGAACGATCGGTCAAAAAAACATTTTTGGTTAAAAATTCGTCTGTTTTTGGTTGTTTATGAAGGTATCGTAATCTAATTTGGCAATCGAATGTCTTTTGGTGTTCTTAAGCAATTTACTGGATTGTATTGCAAGCAGTGGTACAGGGTATCCCAAAGTCGTCCGCGCCCGACTTTAACGTACGCCATCTTTTAGATTAGTTCAGAAAAAAATAATTAAAATATTTATACATAACTTTTTAACTTAAAATTGGCATAAATACAAGCGGCAAATATCGAAGAATATTTAAAAAATTATTTCAGTTTAAAATGCGTACACTTTTGAACTTACTTTGCCAATTCGTTTTAATTGCTCTTGCAACAAAGTAGTCGGTTTCAAGCCACATAAAAAATTCGTTTTGGTGAAATTGGGAGCACCAACCATCTGTTGAATCCGAATAAAATGTTACGACCGTACGTCAACTATCTTCTAACATTCCTTGTTCCTATACCAACATATCTGGCATCCCTGGTTATCCACTGATATCAGCACGTTTGACAGTACAACTTGGGAAAGTTCGAAATTTCTTAAAACATGCTTGTATTTATAATAATTATAATATAATAATTTAGGATTCTCTACTATCGTAAATTTCGAATCGGACGTTTGTATGGTTTATTGATCGACTTTGAATAATTATTGTATATGTCATTAAAACGAGTTATTAAGAGTTTGCAGTGTTAGTTTAGGATTTGAGGCGAAAGTGTTAAAATTTTATCACTTAAACTTCCAAAAGACTGCAACCTTAGAGCATCAACATTCGTCAAAACGACGACGCTAAAATTTTGTATTACAGATTTTTTTTACATTTTTATTATGTCTCTTGGTTGCATTTTTCATGCAGCTTTAGTTTTAAGTTTTTTTTATGTTACGAATATATAAACGTAGTCAAAATGACGAACGGCGCACTTAATGTAAGTTTTATTTGCTCGATTTTTGGAAATAATTTTGTAATTTATCATAATTTCATTTTCAAATGCCAAAAAACAAATTCAGAGTCTCTTAAACTTCATAAATTATCTTAAGCCTTTGCTTTAATTAGGTTTTCGATCTTAATAATAATAAATTTAATAACAAATAAATAAATTTTATAGAAAAAATTAGCCTTAACAATAAACTGTTTAAAAGTGAAAATATATATGCTGTTTATTTGTACCTTTAAAGTCTTACTAAAGTAGAGCCAGAAGAGTTTCAACTAAAAACATAAATAAATCATAAACTCATGTTCTGCTATTTTGAAATTGTTCACTTTTAAATTGCTTTTAATTACCCTTGAAGAAATCTTCTTCTTTTTTTCTCCTCCATATTTATTCATATGCAAATATGCTGCATATGTGATGACACTCACAACTAGGTGAGCACAAGTGCCACTTCTGGAGGGGACGTACCTCTTAATATTCTTGCTGCATTTGCTGAATACTTCAAGATCCCTGCCTGCCCATATAGATGCAAATGAGTAGACCGAAAATAAAGAGAAATCAGCAACGTATGTTATAAAGTTTGTCTTTGTCTTATGGGCAACGCTATTCAGACTAAGATATTCGTCGTATAGACGACGACATGCGAAAGAGCCGTGTCAAACTGACAGACAGAAGTAAAAATATGATTCATTGTAAACACTCAGAAATACTTCCGTTACGCTGAACAGCCCATGAAATATTTATAAACACATAAATGCAAAACGGTGAAAGACACAGAGAGAGAGAGTGGGTCGGGGTGAGATGACACTTGGTTGCCCAGTGCAGCTGAAGCAAGTGGCATGCAACAGAAGCCAATGGTAGTGTGATGATGATGACGATAACGACGATGATGACGACAACTCATCATCGAAAACGCAGCAAACTTCAAACGAAAACGAAACGTGTTACCACTTTAACTGCCATTTAAATACATTTCGCAGCGTGGCAGCATTCTGAGCCTCAGACAAAGGCCAAAGAAAGACATGAAAGCCGGGGCATAATACGAGTACTACTACAAGATGCAGCCCAAGACTCGGAATGACATTTATTGGCCGCATTATTTCAGCGCCAGAGCCTCCAGAAGTCCACAGTCCGTCCACACATATAGAAAACAAGTGGCAAACGTTGGCACTTGAGCAGCTCACACCAGTGACGTAGATAGATTTTGGCAGTGGGGCCAAAGATATGAATAACCTTTCTTAAGTACTACAGCCATTTTGTTAGTAAGCATTAGTAGCAGCAAAATTTGGCAGTCTGGGACCAAAGTTATATTTTAGTTAGGCTCTTACTAAAAAAGAAACTAAAAAAAAACAGATATTAAAAATATCGAGAATTAAAAAAAATTAACGAAAAAATTCCTTCGCAAAACTTCGGTAGTTAAATCACAAGAAATTTTAGAAATTTATTTTTCTACTCCGAAAATTCCAGAAGACCATTTTATAATTTTTATGCAACTAGAAAATTTTGATTTAGCCTCTATCGGTTATCGCTTTCACTGAAATTTTGTGAAAATGAATTTCAATAAATTTATTAATACATAACTAACAATTTATTGTATTTTGTAAAATACGAGAGAGTCTTATATGGTCAATGAATAGGTACACGAACTTTTACTACAAGCTGGATATATAAGCTTAGAGTGTTAAAAATAAAATAAAAATGTAAAATTTATATGTACAATAATAATAATTTTGATATTATTTAAAAATTTAAAAAAGTAAAAACGAATATTAATGTCAAGTTCGAACTTATTATCTTTCAATTCCGAAGAGTTATGCTTATTTGTCATTTTTCGAGGTACTGGCGAACATGCGAGGTGCCATCACAAAAATAAGCATAACTTCTACAATTATAAGAGTTACAAACTTTTTATTTTTTTGTGGGAGATCACTTTTGAAATTTAAAATTAAAAACTAAATGATAATTCTTTTTTTTTTATTTTATATTTTATCTATCATGGAATTTTTTTTCCAACGCGTCAATATCTTTATTCGTTTAGAAGATATGGCTTGTCAAAGAATAGTCTAAAAATGAAAAACCCAATTTTGAGTACACGAAAACTCGATAAATAATCGAAATTTTGCAATAAAATTTGACGTGTTTATTATTGGCTAGTAGCTCTACCAAATATGTAAAAATCATGAAAATCGGAGAAGGTCGGAGGAAAAGTCCGCATCGCTTATTTTCGCCGATATACATATACATATACTTGGTAAATATCGGCGAGTCATTTAAACAATTAAAAAAATTTAATATTATTAATTAAAAAATTAAAAAAAAATTTTAAATTTAAAAAAAAATAGTACATTAAAAATTTGTTTTACAAAATGCTAATATTTAATTAAACTGAAAGTTTTGTCTTTTAGAAAACTAAAAATAAAATTAAATGTGGTCCAAAAAAAGGTTACCAATATATTCAGTTATCAATAACTTTCAAAATTAGAAAATTTGAAAAAATAAATGTAATTGGTACATATCGGCAAGTTATATAAAAATTTAAAAAAAGTTAAAACTATTGTACATACATAATTTCTAAAATTAATTTTTTTTAAATTCAAAGAATTCAAAAAATTTATTTAAAAAAAAAAAAGTGTGTTAAAAATATGTTTTACCAAAAATTTAAAGTTTTGTATTTCGAAAAAAAAATTAAAAATAAATATGAAGTACAAAAAAAAACGAAGACATTCAGTTATCGATAATTCGAAAAATAATCGAAAGTTTGAAAAAATAAATGTATGTACTTGTATGTATGTAAAAATTATCAAAACCGTAGAGATCGCTTAAAAATGTGATCCGCTGCACTTGTATACTAGCGTTCCAAACTTCGGCTTTGATCGATAAAACAAGGAACTTCAATCTTTAAACTTATCGAAATGGCACAATGACGTTTTTTTTTCATGAAGCTGAATCAATCCCCATCCGCACACTATCTACGCCACTGACTTACAATACGATGTGCATGATGATGTTGTTTTCAATAATGACAACACCGACGACGACGACAACGACGTCGACGGCTATGATGACGTCTCGGATTTGGCTGCTGCCCGGCATTTCATCAACAGCCAACAACTTCTCTTATTTTTAAAGTGATTTTTGCATAAAATATGACAGACGTCTCAGTTTAAGCCACAACTCAAGTTGAAAATCACCGGCAATTGCATGTCAAGCCCAATCCCAATCCCACAAACTGGGAATGATGCAATTGCACCGACAATTTATCAGCGCCTGGCAGCGCCTACTTAGTTAAAACTTTTGCCATGACCACGTAGCTGTAAAAGTTTTGCAGCTTCTGTTGCCTCCGGCACCATCCAACACTATCCAACACTATCCCAGCCATCCACCATCCACCTCTCGCTTTTGCCATGCAAATGTCAGACCAGGGAACATGACGCGGCGCTAACGAGGACAAGCGTTTATGTCAAAATCCGATACGTGATGCATTTAGCAAGTTAACTTGGCTAGCTGTTACTTTGGCCATAAGCAGTGTCTCCTTAACACTGCAAACCAAAGTGTGCAGCATTGTTTTGGCCATTTGTCGTGTGCAATGGAGTTTGCACCACGGTGCAGCTGCCTTTTCCTGAATGCAGCTTATCTTGTTCGAGGCGCTATTTTAAATGCATTTCGTTGCAGGCACAGGATTTACATGATACGCCATTCTTGGCCTAATTGGATGCCCAAAACCTTTGCAAAATGCTAAGCTATCAAAAGCTCAAGTTTAGTTGTGTCTAATGGTGGAAATAGAATAAAATGATGGCTGAGATGTTGTCTTAAAGCTGCAATTAGAACAAGGTACAAACAAAATATTTAAGCAGATTGTTAGATTTTTAAGGTAGGTAAATATTTCTTTTTGTGTTGCTTAACAAAAGTAAATTTTAAGTAAATTTTACAACACTGGGAAGGACAAAAACTTTAAAGATACTCATATATGAGCGATAGTTTTAAAGCCCGGATGGATTTCACATTTTTAAATATGCTTATTTTTTATTTTAAATTCCGTTTTCGAATTTAGTTGATACATACTCGATATTTATTTAGAAATTAAAAAAAAAAATAATAATAATAATGGCCAAAAATGATAAAAACTCATAGTTCTGAAAGTATGTACGCAGCAGTCAAAAGCGTATCCTTACAAAAACAATGTAAAAAGTATTATTTAACATTATTCTGTGGAGACAATAGTGACGCAAAAAAAGGTAGAGTATCTGGTAAGCCCATATTTTGTAGGCTGAGCAGAGAGTGAGATTTCTAAGAGATGGATAATACATATTTTTTATTATAGCGGATCCGGCAATTTTTTTTATTAATTACAATATGACGGCGGATAAAATTTAATTTAATACCTTGTTTGTACTTTGGAGCGTCACATGGTTCCTAAGAAGCTAAAAATTAATAATTCCTACCCGACAAATATTTCGCTTTCAAAATAAATTACTGCATATTAATTTTCATTGTTTCCCACAAAAAATATGGGGTAACACTGGTTTGCTCGGAGTGCACGTATGGCTTTCAAACAAGTTTACGGCCAAGCTTTTGTTTTGTTTGGACGCGTTTTTGCGTACAGGTCTTAATGTATAAAAAGTTGTTGACTCCTTTCATTAGTTTTTATAGCTCCCTGTGGCGAAAAATTTTAAAACTTGGTGTGATTAATTTTTTTTTTTGGGACTTAAATAAATATTAATAAAGATTTCAGCTAAATTAATGCGAATGCAAATTGTTAAAAAAAAATTATATTCGATTTGAAAAATAATTGCGCATAGAATAGGTGTTCCTTAAAATGCTTACTAAATAAGCTACTCAAAATATTTTAATTTTTATACCCTGTACCGTATGGTACAAAGGGTATATTAAGTTTGTGCAAGCCGAAAATGTATGCAACATACAGAAGGAGACGTCGGAGACCCCCCAAAGTTACCTAAAGTATGATCAGAGTGACTAGAGAAGTCGATATACCCATGTCCGTCTGTTCGTCTGACCGTCTGTCCGTCTGTCTGTATGAACGCCTAGATCTCAGAGATGGTAAGAGCTAGAGCAACCACATTTTCAGATTAGATGCGCTATTATGTCAGGGGAGACAAGTTTATTTTATTTTTTTGATATCGGGGTTATATTATATAGCTTCCATAGGGGTGTTTCAGAGGACCTCGAAAAAAACAAAAAGTTTTAGATGGATGATTCGTTTCTTTATCAAGATATCGTAACCAAATTTGGCATTCGAGAGTTCCTAAGCACTGTACCAAATTTGATCAAAATCGGTTGACTATATCATATAGCTCCCATAGCACCAATCGGTCAAAAAAACGTTTTTTGTACAAAATTCGTTGTGTTTCGTTTGTTTGTGAAGATATTGTAACCTTATTTGGCATTCGGAAGTTTTTTACAGATCTTCAACACTGTACAAAATTTGATCAAAATCGGTTGACTATATCATATAGCTCCCATAGCACCAATCGGTCAAAAAAACGTTTTTTGTACAAAATTCGTTGTGTTTCGTTTGTTTGTGAAGATATTGTAACCTAATTTGGCAATCAAATTTCTTTTGGTGTTCTTAAGCAATATACCGGATTTTATTGAAAGCAGTGGTACAGGGTATCCCAAAGTCGTCTGCTCCCGACTTTAACGTACGCCATCTTTACTTATGGTAGTGTAAAAAGATGGGAGCATCCAAAACGGGAGTACTTTGTACCAAAATCTCATAAAGTTAACAGAAAAATATGAACTTGATTTTCTTGGAACCTAGTAAAATCATAAACAATCTTGTAACATATGTAATTTTTCTACTAACCTATAAATCAATATTTTATTTTGCACTAACTTAACACTTTTTCAAGCCCCCAACACTATTTTTATTTTGATTTCTAATCAAATTTTCCCATTTATTTTCCTAAGGGCTCCAGAACTCCTCAAACTTAATAAGCATCGCGTACAAAGGAGTTGACAACATATTGAACATTTTATGGAAGAAAAAAATTGTTTAACGTATATCGAGTTTACGCATACTAATAACACTAGTTTACACGAAAAATTAACCTTCGTAAAAAAGTGTTTTTTTTTTGGTTGAGAAACACGAAAATTAACATTAATTTTTTTTTTCTTAAGAACTGTCTTCGATATTTTTTTGAAAAACATGTTTTTGGGCATTTTTTCAGTTATTCGTCAATGTCTCGTTAACAAAATGTTGTGCTCTTTACAGTCATATATATACATATGTACAGGTTAAGTAAAAATTATTAAAGTTACAAGCCTATTCGGCCATTTTTCAAAATTACAAATTTTCAGTTTACTTTTTATTAACGAGAACAAATTTTTGAAAATTAAGTAAAGCTTTAGGCTGAGAGAGAATTCTTTTACGGACATTTCGAGTCTAAGATCTTCGAAGTCGGATAGGAACTGTAGATGCTATGGAACCGTGAACGAAAAATCACGACAACTGCTGCATACAAATTCGTGAAGTCGTAACTTTCGCAAACGAAAAACTTTGCGTGAAAATTTTTTTTTTTCGAACAAAAGTGTGGTAGAGTGAAAATTGGAACTTCCGTACATGGTTCCATAGCATCTACAGTTCTTACCCGATTTCGAGGATCGTAAAAGAATTCTCTTATAGCTTACAGCTTAAAAAAAAAAAAAATTTTTAAATTTTTGTTTATAAAAAGCAAATTGAAAAGTTGTAGTTCTGAAAAGGTTTCGATTTTGGCTGCTTGTAACTTCAAGTTTTTACTTAATCTGTACATATCGTATATTACCGTAAAGAGCCTTTCGATCTAATGGTATTTTATGTCGGTACTTAAGAAAAGAAAATGAATGTAATTTTCGTGTTTCTCTACCCAAAATTACCCTAAAAAACACTTTTTTACGAAGGTTCACTAGATGACCCTTAAATTTGTAAACTAGTGTAATTTATTATTAAATACCAAGTTTGTAAAATAAGTTCAAGAAGTCCCTCAACTTCATGGGTTTTTTTTGTAATATATTCCCCGTCTCTTATGAGTCCAAAGCCATAATATATAATCATTACAATTTAATAACTAAGTAGCAATAGTATTTAATTAAGTCTAAACTCTTTATTTTTAGAATATTATAATCCATGTGTATTGCTTAAAATTAAGTGAATTGAAATTAAAAAATTTTTAACTTTATATATAAATTATTCATTTATAAATATTTTCAAGTCTCCTTTTGTTCTCAAATAAAAAGAAAAACCTTAAAAGTTTATATTGTCTAACAAAAAAGAATAGAAAAAATTTCAGTCTCTGACAAGGTTTTCACAGCATTGGAGACATTAGAGAAAAACCTTCAATATGGTGAGGAAGACATTGTTGGAGACGTGTTCTTCCATCCGTCTGTATAAGCGCCTAGTTCTACGAGATGTAAGATAAACAAACTTCGGACCATAAATAACGGGGATAATGGCCAAATACAAAATTTAATCTAATTTTGAGACCACGGTTCCATTTCCAGGAAAATTTTTTATTTTTTTTTTTTTTATTTTGAAGTATGGTTTTTACGGAATCTGTAAAAGCAGTGCTTCAATAATAACTGCCAATAGATACAAATGAGCACATATAATTTTTATACCCTGTACCTATAAGTACAAAGAGTATACTAGATTTGTGCAATGTATGTAACGGACAGAAGGAGGCGTGGCCGACCCCAAGTCCTTTATACCAAAATGCTTATCAAAACCTCGGGTAGCGATTGAGCCATGTCCGTCCGTCCGTCCGTCCGTCCGTCCGTCTTCTTGTCATTACTTTAAATAAGACTTTTTCCAGACTAACAGCTGTTTTGTAAACATTCGTTAATTGTTTATTAGGTCCACAAATATTTTGGAACTAATCATTTAAGCTCTGAAAGTTCCTCAAAATCCAATTAAATTCCATGGCTTCAAATTTTGCAGCTTTTAAACCCTTATCTACCTTCAAAGCTACCATGTTATTTTCTATCCAGACAGTTCTTTAAAAATAATTCAAGAATTTGCATTCTCTTTCCGTTTACTTTATGATAATCAACTTATACATATGTGAGTTGACAGTTTAGCCTCGAAACCCGAAAGGCTTTGAAATTGATTAGCAGAATTTGCAAACCAGAAAGTCGCAGACTGTCTTCCAGCTCTTTCTCTCTCTCTAACATCGCTCTCTTTTTCCTTCTTTTTTTAGCGCCCCTCTCTCTCTTCTTATAAGCAATCACATGTTCTATAGCCATTTATCTTGATTTGTACAAACCTAACGACGTTTAAATGCTTGTTTCAACCATTTTACTCCATTCGGACCATCACGTTCCTTTTGCCACTTGGCTCGTCAACGTTGTTGTAGTTGTTGTTGTTCCTGGCCAATGCTGTTGTTGTCCGGCCATGTTTATGCTTGAATAATGTTGACAAAATCGTTTGCAGCCGCGCGGAAGTAACAGAGACTAAAGCAAAGAAAAAAAAAAAAAGCATTGGAGAGAAATAGAGAAACAGAAACAAGCGGCAGAAGAAGTGCAAAGATACAACCAGTTACATGCCATAGACAACATGCAACACTGCAAAACACTCTTAGCCAACTCCAACTCCAGTTCCAGCTCCAACTGTTACTCTAGCAACAATAACAACAACATCAATGCACAGTGGTCGCAGTTCTATGGAATCAGCACAAAAAAATACTTCCAATAGATACCAATAATGACTTGAAGATTTGGTTCGCTGCTTTTATTAAGTTAAACCGCTGTAGTCCCAGCTCCTAACACCAGATTTAATTCTCAATTGTAATTGTACCCATAAAACAATTGTGTTTCAAAAGTGGAAATTCATGAAATTTTGCTTAATAAAGATATGAAAGCACATAAGGTAAAAGAGCCGGTCACAGTCGGGATCAAATTGTGCCCTTGGCTCTTCAAAGCTCTCATTTAATTTAGACATAAACCTATCCTTAGTAACAAAAAGCATATACATATGTGTATAAGTCAACAAATCAGAAATCAGCTTCTACAATTAAAGAAATTTTGTTAAGTATTATACTTACAATATGTTCGAGGTTGGTTACTCACAAACAAATTTTTAACTCAAACTCAATTAACTTAACCACTCAATATAATTAATTATTTTCACGCGTCGGGTAGAAAGGTAGAAGTGCTAAAAAACTCTGCTTTTATGCTCGACCCAGACTCTTGCCTATGAAAGGGCACTTCTGCCCCAAGAGTGTTCTTAAATATTGCTTTTGTGTTTATATTTGTATACTGCTTTGGTATGTTAGTCTGGCACTTTTGCATTTCTGCATCGTTGTTAAAATTTTTCAAGTCGTTAAAAAAAGAATACTCTAAATTATTTGACTTATAATTTATTTTTATTTGATAACTTATGGGCTTAAGGACAATTTCAAATTAAAAACTCCTGGCATTATAAATTGTAAAAAAGATTATTTTGCGCAATAGCATCAATATGGTGGAAAGGAAGATTTTATTCGATGTGACAGGAGAAAAGTATTTGTATTCCGAGAATGCAAGAAACAAATTGTTACAATAAAATCCAAATTAGTCTACATAACATTTTGTAAGACGACACTCTTGTCCTATTGAACAAGTGTTTTTAAGGCGAAAAGTCTTCAAACTTTCACATAATAATCATCTGTAACCTATTTTTGCATAGAAGTTTAGAATAAAGCCCAGAAGAAGTATACAAAAATTATTTTTGTCATATTTTTAAAAATGCTTTAAATAAACTTGTTTTGTTTAATTTCACGAAAATTTAGTGAACTCCAAAAAAGTGGTAAACAGACTCCCATTAAAAAGCATATGCTTCTAAGTATTTAGAAGGGGCCCTTGATCTGACAGTTGCTACCACAAATTTTGACAGTATTTTGCCGATTTCGGGACCACTGTGCAAGGGCAAATCCAACTCCGACCCGTGCGAATTTGCAGACAAATTGTCGCCGCTTGGGTGCGAAAATGTTGGCAAAGTGGCAATGACAATGACGACAAGTGTTGTAGTTGTTGCTGTTCTTCTTGTTGTTGCAGTTTTGCCTTGCTTATGCCACTTTTTGCGGCAAGCAGTCTAAACGTTTACTAACGGTAACTCGCCGCTGTTATGACAAGTGGCCGCGCTCCCGCCATAGCTGCTTAGCCCTGGTTGAGAGAGTCGGAGAGAGAGTGTGGTGCCAGAGTGAGAGTAACAACCATAAAGCAAATTGATGATAAAAAGTTGCCGCCATAGTGGCCAACCTTTGTGTCGTTGCCAGTTAAATGTTGGTAATAAAAGTGAAAATTCCTGTCATCGTGTGGTTTAGTGCACTACCGTTAGTTGAGTAGGTGGCAACTCTGGTTAGAGCCATGATTCCGTTGAGTGTCAAGTGCAAACAGATGGTTGTTGTCTGCTCTCTCTTAAATTTTCAAGAAAAGTGTTAATGAATTGCTTAAAGATGTGCTTTAAAAATTATAATAAAGATGGGGGAATAAGATTTTTTTAAGAAAAACTTTTTAAAGCAGCTTAAAGAGTTAACATGGCGACTTATACTTATGTCCTATGTATATGGCCATTCATATTCGAAGCAAAGCGTAATACAGTAAATGAAAGCTTCAAGATTACGTTTACCAAAAAAAAAAAACAAATTGGCATTGAATGGTTGCTTGGGGCCTTGTTATAAGTTAATGGCGAGTTTTCGTATTCCGTATAATAAAATAATACAACAAATAACACTTAAAACTTCTTTCACCTCCTAAGATCAAAAGTAACATAACACAAAAATCGTCAAGAGTGTAATCTTAATCTATTGTACGAAACCTTGAGAAGCTGAAACAGAAAAAAAAATTTGAAGCGTAAACCTGATTTTTAAGTTCTTAAATTTACTTTTATTTAATTTTCTTGAAGGCGTTAAATGTCAAATTATTTATTTATTTATATATATATATAGCTATAATTTAGCTTAAAAACTAAAAATAACATTAATGAAGCACTGGCAACGTAGGCCTTCGGCTAATGGATTTAATTAAAATTTTTTAATTCTAAAAAATTCTTGAGTTTAAAATAGAAAAATAAAGAACGCAGCTAGCTCAAATTTTTATATTATTCTATTGATAGTTATGGATAGGAGTGGCAATAAAAAAAACCGCTACCTAGAGAGCCTGTTCCTTATACAACTCAAACGATTTTAAAACTATTCGAGATTTTCCATGTTAGTTCCATTTGAGACACTTGTTGTTTCTACTAAATGATTTTATTGATATAAGAAGAAAAGTTGTCTAAGATTTTTACAAAACGGTTCAAGAAGATTTTTTTACTTTTCATAATTCCTAAGCAATGGCACACCGCTTCAACAGAATCATTATTTTAGCCATTTTTTAAAAATGTATTATTAATAGTCGATAAAATCAATTTAGCATGGCTTCCTTCTAGGAACAGAAGTCAATCTGAATCTATTGGAGCTCGCAGTCGAAATCTATTGGGTTTGGCTGGGCGGTAAGAGATCAAGTACTGAATTTTGTTTCACAAAAAAATAGTTAAATTTTTTCCACCATATAATCAAGAAGTAGGGGAAAGGCTTGTAAGTAGCCTAACCTGATCGATTTTCATGTTCCAGCAATGAAACTACCGAAATTCCACCTGTCTTCGATGGCAAATACGCCGTAAACCATTTAAATGTGTTTTTAATGCGAACAGACTCAAAAACGCAGTGTGTGTGACAAAATATAAAAATAGAAAACATTATTTTTGATGGCGCTCAAAAAGTGATCAAATCAAAATAAAAAATCATGGAAAATATATCTGCTGAAACTGAAATTCAATGAACTTTCATAATCAAAAAAGGTTTTCGAACATACAGTGAATAGACAAATTTTTTTGCAATGCATTCCAAAATGGCTTCAAAAATGTAAGTTGTCATACATCTATTTTAGTTTTTTTGCATTGCTATGTTATTTACATGACTTTTTTATTGTGTGGAATTGTCATTGAAACTAATTTGAATTGTTTTTAATGCATTTTTCTGCCATCTTCGGATATATTTTTTTAATATTTTCCATAACAATTTATTTTTACCAAGAAAAACCGATCACAAAAAACCACAATTTTGACTTCTCTGGAAAGTTAAATTTTTCTTGTTTTTTTAAATTCAATTTAATGCTCACTTAAATTTAAAATCAATAAATTTTCTAAACTTTAGCAATCATGCGATTTTATTTCAATTTTCTCAAATTTTCAGCGAATTTTGCAGGTATGACAACTTAGAAGCCTTTTTTTTTTTGGTGGTCGTTTTCAAGCTCTTTTGAAAATTGTCTGTAAAATGCTTATTTTTTTAAATTTCAAATGATTTGCTTATTATGGATTATAGCTCTTTCTTTTCTCTTTGTCGAGATATAGCTAAAAAAGCGATGGTGTCCCAACTTACAAGCCTTTCCCCCAATTATTCTATTAAATATTTTAAAAATGTAATATGTATAATTTTTAAAAAAAATTTTGTTCTTCCATTTTTTTAAAGCTACATACAAAATTTTTTTTTTTTTTAACATTGTTCCATCGATTTTACACATATTCACACCCAATAAAGAACGTATAAAAACACGTGTTTTTAACATAACATAAGGAACATAAGAAAATTTCAACATTTTTTTTTTTGGAAAATGTGTTGGCTAAAAAAAATTTAAAATTTTTTTTTGTAAAGAGCCCTATAGCCATCTTAGACTAAATAAAAAAATTCCTTCCAAAATATTCAGTAGTTTAGTCACAATTAAATAAAAATGAAAACCACTTTTTTTAAATTAAGCCGTAACGAGTTAAGTTTGAAAACTGAAATTTTGCGAAACATTTTTTTTTGTTTGCCCGATGCATCCAACTGCATCATTAGTTTTCAAAAATCGCTGAGGGCAGTTTCCAGTGCCTTATCCAGCTAGAATTTTACAATTATAATCTGTCAAACTGTCACAAATTCTAACAAAAATAGTTCTGATCACAAAGGAGACCATAGTAAAATAATTATTATTATTATTAAAAAAAAATCTTGTATGAAAATTGACATTTTAAAGAATAAAAGACTAAGTTTTGGATATAAGTCTATAAAAGACAATATATTTTTGATAATATTTCTCAGCAAAAAAATAATGCATTTTAATGAAAATATGTACACATTGGCACAAAATACTAAACAAATTATTTAAAAAATGGATTTCTAAAATTTGGGTTGTTTAATTTTCTATCATATATGTACAAAAATAATAATAAAAAAAGTTTTAAAAAATATGTACACACTGGTGCTGTAGTTGCTGTTGAACGCTTCTAATTTCTTCATTTATGCCCACAGTGTGAACAAGCTAAATGTGTTGAATCGAATTTAGTTTTATTTAATTAGTTTTAATCTTAAAATCAATTTAATATGCATAAGTTCAAACTAATTTTTCAAAAATGTTGCCATTTCTTTTCAAAAAGAATTATTTTTACTCTAAGTCCATATAAGCTCAAATTTTTACGACTACTAATAACTATGGAGAGCCGAAGGCCTTTTGCTGCCAGTGCTTTGTTTAGTTAGTTAGTTTTGTAAAGTTTCTTAATATTTTTTAAGAAACCTCGTTTTTAATTTTTTTAATTCATATTATATTATTAAATTATATGCACAAATTGCTTGCGCCATCTAGCGGCCACACTTAATTGATGACGCGGACGACGAAAATTTTTAACGATAATAAATAAGCAAATATCACATTTTCGCAAATCATGAATAACAGTGCAAAAAAAAATTATATTTCAAAAGCTTAAAAATAAAATATTACGCCAGATTAATTAAATTTATTTAAAGACCTCAAAATAACGTACAAAACAAATATCTTTCATAAGCAGTTTACTCTTGAAGTAAAGCCATTTCTTTCCCCACATCTCAACTGTTTCTCATATAATTTTGTTACCAAAAAGTCTCATGCCTTGGCCAACTCAATCGTTCAATAACGATATTGCTTTGTATTAAGCACACCTGCGACATTGTCATAACCATTACCGATGTCTCGATTTATGTGAAATTTTTATTATCTTCATTCCAAAATCGAGGCACAAACTCGAGCAGCTTCTTATGAAATAGAATTAAACAAATGCTGTAAAAAGGGGCAGAAGTACTACGCCAAGTAGCTCAAGTCTGATAATAAATTACCACTGCAACACTTGAGTGTGACCAGAGTTCAAGGATTGGGGTCTAAAGGCGCCTTTCAGCAGGCAAATAATAAAATCAACCGCAAAGCCACGCGTTTTGAGCATTAAACGAATTGTGCGCTTGATTGAAAAAAGTTGTAAATTTTTTACCACGGCAGAAATACTTGCCACAAAGTGTCACAAACTGAGTGAGAAGCCCTGGCGCAACATTTTGCAATGGTTCATTGTCGCTCTCGGGGCACTGAGCAATTGATAAATTTAATGGCGTTACGCATGTCAAACTCGCAAAATCCTTAAAAATGTCAAATTGGCAGCGCAGCCAAATGAAATAAATAAATAAGAAAAAGGGCAACAAAACATAAACAAGAGTAAAAGTAAAAAAAAAGAAAACACAAGAAAAATGAGCAAAAGTTTGCACTTAGTAATGAAGCACCAAAAAAAAAAAAAGAGAAAAACAAGAAAAGCTTCAAGAACTAATGGAAATGCTTTCTTATATGCAAAGTGTAAGTTGTCAGGTGACGTAAATAAATTGTGGAAAAATAAGAGGACTATGATAGATGTGCCCTTAAGCAATACAAAGTGTTTGGTCTATTTAGTTTGAAGATTGATCCCTACACTGAGAGAAAGACAGTAGCGAATATTTTTCAAAAACCAAATAATTTTTTTTGCGCAAGGTTCAGAATGTGATTTTTAGAGTCATTTTTAGTCTGCTGGTTTCGCCCTTAAACCAGATTTTAGATATGTATATTTGAAAAAAAAAATGATAAAAAAGGTGGTCATGATCCAACAATTAAAAGGTCACGCCATCTGCAGGGACATTATTCGTATCTCTTCGAAAAAGAGAGCGCAAGTTCAATTTTTATATGGTAGCTATATGTGACAGTGAACCAATTTTGATCAAAATTCACACAAATGTATAGACTAATGTAAAATTTATATAAAATAAAAAAATGTAACAAAAAAACTTTTTTATTTTTTTAAATATCGTGATCAAATTTATGTCATTTGTATTTTTTTCAAGAGTAAACATTGGTGTAAAGTTCGATCATAATTGATCCACTATTTAATATAGCTACCATACAAAATTGAACCAGCTTTCTGCACAGCCGAACGCGCGCACTTATTTGCGTCACCTTGTAAAATTCATTCACCTTATCGTAAAAATCAAAATAATATCAATAACAATATTTTTATGGAGATTTATATATCTAGTATGCATATTTTATGCTTCCTTGAAGTAAAGGGTCATCAATCTTGAGGTTTTTTTGATAAACCATGCGTGAGTACTGTCAAGTTACCATGTGTTTTTTATTCAGTTTTCTTTGCCATTTCATCATGGAAAAACCTACACCCGAAAAACGTTTACAAATCGGCCGGTGGAATCGGTCCATATTTCTTCAAAAATAACGCTCGTCAGACCGTTATCATGATAACGAATTATTTGTAACCTGAAATTGAAGCCCGAGACCTCGACGACATTTGGTTTCAACAAGACAGCGCTACTGTCGCTACTACTAATATATTGAGGTACCAATTCGGTGAACAATTAATTTCACGCTCCGAGTTCACCGGTCCGAATTGGCCACCAAGATCGTGTGATATCACACCGTTAGACTTTTTACTTTGGGGCTACGTGAAGTCTAAAGTGTTTCTGGATAATCCAGCTACGATTGAAGCATTAGAGGCCAACATTACCCGTGTTATTCGCGAGATACCGCTGATTATGCTCGAAATGAACCTCCGCTTGGACGAGCTACCGCGCAGTTGCAGCCAACATTTGAAAGGGATTATTTTTAAAAAGTGAATGGCAAGAACGGTTCTTTCTATTGATGAATAATAAAGATTTTCCGATTCATTTGTAATTTTTGTGTTTTTTTTTATTTAAAAAAAAAAACATCAAGATTGATGACCCTTTATTTACGCATTTGTACATAATTTAGTATCAAAAATGTTCAGTGTTTTGTAAATTTTAGCGCTCTGAACTAGAGAAGGGGAGCAGAGGAAATTTTCTTATCTGGAAATTATGGCATCGGATACAGCTGCTTGTGGATTTTTTAATTCCATCTTTTTTTTCAAGAATTATGAAATGTCTAAAAAAGTGTCTCATTCAATTATGATAAGGCTCTCATATAAATATGAGTATGAATTATAGGGAGATTTATAATTTGCCTTAAAAAACAATTATCGAGGTATTTTGGGGTATGATAAAAATTTCCTTCTATCGAATTTTAGGAAAACATAAGGAAGAGAAAGACTTAAATTACGCGAATTTAAAAATTTCTTGGTTAAATATAGATTAGGAACTTTATTTTAGGCAATAGATATTGATCAATATTAAAATAAAACCGTCTAGATCTTAACATCGCGCTAGTAAGGCATCTATGGAAAGAAATAAATTAATTTATATTTCATTTCAAATCACTCCCAGAAGTTATAGAAAATGTAGCATATTACAAACTTATTGCCCTTAACATCAAGTAACATCAAAGCTACACCTATAAATAAATTTAAACTTCATTTTTAGAATACCAGAGTCAGTTTCTTTTTAGTACTAAAATTCTGTGCTTCAAAAAAAAACTATTTTTTTCAGTGTAGGAAAACTCAACGTAACATTTTCGTTAAGACTGGCAAAAATCGTAGGCCAAATCTACAAAACTTTTAATGCGACAATCATTAATCCTGCCAAAGAGACAACAGAAACTTGACAAAAATAAAATTAATTGATTTGATGCGAAATTGTGAAATTGATTATGCTCTGGCAACAAGAGAGATAACATAGCCAAAATGCTCCAAAATGTTTGGTCTTAAAAAATGTTGGTTGAAAAATCGTTCTGGAAGGAAAAACTCCTTAATTCATACATTTTTATAGATAAAAATTATATTAATAAAATATTGGCAAGAAGATTGACTTGTTCATATTCTTAGTCTAGTTATTCGTAGTCTTTTAGAGACGGAAGCCGAACTTCGGTTTAGGTATTTGTACCAACAGGTGGACATAGCTGAGGTGATATTATACGTTTACAATTTATAATATTTTGGTTTAAAAAAGTAAAGTGGTAAAGGCCTGTGTGCAGTTTTAAAATTCACAACCGTACTACGCAAAACAGAAAAACTGTTGTTACTGCTGGCGCCATCTATTGGACTTACACTGGCGCCATCTGACGTAAATCATAGGACCACTTTATTTTGTTTGTATTTCTGCGTAAAATGAAGTTTGTTCTGTTACGCTTGTGATTATCGATGCTGCAGACAGGACTCAAAAATAAAACTATCAAAGACTTATTTCGAAACCAAAAGTTGTAATTGACTTAGATTTTTTGAGTTACTCAAAAAGATTTACCTTACTAATATATGCAAATACTTGCGCTCTATGCCAAAAGTTGGCAAACTTTTCTAGTTTGAACTTGAAGTTCAACTTGAAGTAAGACTTGGCATAAAATTGTCCATATCCTGAACGAAGAAGAAAAAAACAACAACGCACAGCAAAAAGCGGAAACGCTTAAAGCATTAAAGGATGTGAAGCAACAAGCTTAATGTTTGTCATGGCATAGTGGAGTCATCGTATGGGATCCCACATATAGGGGTGACTGGTTGCGGGTCGTATCCTGGTGCAGAAAAGTGGCTTTTTAAGGCAAGCCAAAGTGTGTTTATTCAGCTGTGACTTAATTTCATTTTACATTTGCTCAGCAGGCAACAAGCTGCTTGCAACTTCAACTTCATCTGGAGCCACGCAGATGGTGAGCTGCAAATATGTAGATACTTATGTTAGATACTGCGTACATGAAGAGATTAATGCCGTTGACGTCTGCTGTCTGTCTGTCAGAAAGCAGAAAACTTCAGTTTTTGCGGTCGTCATAATGATGTTTACCGATGACGATGATTATGATGCTGGTGATGATGATGATAATGTGTTTTGACTTGCGCCAATGCAAAACTTTTGTAGCATCTAAAAATTTTGCTGCATGCCGTCAAAATAAGCTTAGACCAAAAACTTTTATGACTAGACTGAGAGTCCTCTGAGGCCCAGAACAAGCCGTCAATATGCTAATGTAAATGCATTGGGCGGAAATTGTTTAGCTATAAACTTATTTATATGTATTTGGCAAGTTATAAATTATGTAAAGCAGCGCCAGGTACCAGAGCTTGTTATTGGAAGCTGGCTTTAAGGCTAATTTTTAACATGATTTTATGCTACAAAAAATTACATTTAAATTAAAGTTAAGTTACATTTAGTTGAAAGCTTTAAAATCGATGTACAGTCATAACAAAACAATTTTTTAGGTATAGTAAAGTCAAATTACTTTTTAAGGCCAAACGTTTTTTACGTAATGGTTTTTTTGTTTTTTTAAATAGTCTTATATGTGTTAATCCGGCTCTGGTAAGACCCATAGACCATTTGCGTGCTAAGTCGAAATCTTTTTTTACGTCCTCTTTAATGTTTTTCTTAGGTAGTCTTTTAATTTTAGCTAAAGGGTGGTCAAAATAATTTAAGCAAACTTTTTAGACCACCCCTTTAATGTAGATGGTTTAACTTTGACAGGGCCGGACTTAAACATATGCAGGCCAAGGTGGGCAAAATGTGGTACCCTATCTCGATAACCCACAGATTAATCTGATCTGGTAAAACCCTTAGTCGATTTTGCATTGTAATACAAAATCCTATGGGTGCCATAGTCAAACGATTTTGATAAAATTAGGTACAGAGCTTGAGACTTCTAAAAAAAACTTTCGAATGTCTAATTGGGTTTCGATATCTTTATAAACAAACGAATTATTAATCTCAAACTTTTGGTTTTTAAAACAAATTTACATTTTTCACTTTTTACAAAAATTCTTGTGAATTCTTGAATTATCGGATTCTTCTCCGATTTCGATAAATAACCACTTATTTTCTTTGTAATCGAGAGATCGTTACGAGCCATGAATAAAAATGTATGAAAAAATTTGCTGAAAATGACGAAAAATTTCATATGAATGGATAAATAACGACCAAACCGTAAATTTGACAAAAATATTATCCAAACATAATCGATGGGTAATTCAATTGTCTACAGTTTGCCGTAAAAATTATCAAAATCAGTTGAGTACAACCAAAGATATTTGCTTTTAGTAAAGACACTTTTTTTTTAATTTCGAAAAATTGATTTTTCGAAATATCTCGAGTTCCGTTCCATGAAAAAATTTTTGGACTTCATTTTCGTTTTTAGCGTGCCATTTTACTACGGAAATGACTAAAACATGTTTTTTTTACATTTTATTTATTGTAGAAGCTAAGGCAATTTAACGTCTTTAAAAAAAATTTGGTATCCTCTATATTATTTACATCCTTAGTAAAATGGAGTAGTATAACCGAAAAATTGTTCTATGCAATTCTATCCTCAATTACACAAGCTTACACGAAAAATTAACTTTCGTATTAAAGTGTTTTTTTAGGATAATTTTAAGTCAAGAAGCACGAAAATTACATTAATTTTTTTCTTAGAAAAAGTTTTCGAAATTTTTTTACAAAAATATGTTTTTAAATTTTTAAATCTAAGAAAAAAATTTATTTTTTACCTTTTTTTTTTGATTTAAAAAAAAAAATTTATGGTTTTGCTCTTTTAAACCGTTTTTTGAAATTTGTTTTTTTTTTATCTTCTATTGAAAAAAAATTTTGCGTTAGTCTATGCAATGTTTGCGTTATCTGTGTAAAAATTATCTAAACCAAAGAATTCAACCTAAAAAGTAGTCCGCTACACTATAAACAAAAAAAAATATATAAGTATGCATTCTTTGTTTACTAGGCTCACATGAGTCTTTGAACTAAATCTTATAGCTCTATTTAAAGGCTCATGTGAGCCTAATAAACAAAAAAATAGTTGCCATTTTCAAATCATGGCTCCCATCCCGTTGATCTTTTCCAAAAAGCGAAAAGGCAAAAGTGCCCGAATAACGACGTGAGCAACCCACTCAAGAAAGCATAATGGCAAAAGTGCCCGACTAACATGAGCTGCTTGCAAGTGTCATATGGCCTCTTGCGTTTTTCGTCAAGAAAAGTTTTTGTGAGGAAACTTATATTTAAAAATATCAAAGATAATTTTTTGGATATTTGTCCGTACTATATATAGACATTTCCTGATCATACACTGGTGAAACTTTTGAAAATTTACATATTAGCTCATTTGTATCATTTCAATCGACAAATTTCAAAGTAATTTGTGTCTTTGCAAAAGGCACGCTTCATTTAGCGCATAAAACGCACAATTTAAGCGCCTTGATTAGAGTTCTAGCAATTACTTAAACTTCAAATGCAATGAGCCAAATGCCATTGACTCATCAGCATCATCAACAACATCATCAGATGCTTCTAAGTATCTACTATCTGAACTATGTATGTAACATGTAGTATCTACAACTCATAAAGCTAGCAATCCACTTGAAGCGAATGCAAACAAACAAATCCGCAACTGACAGACTTCTTGCATCATCCATCTGGTCATGCATCAAAGCCGGAGCAATTAATATTTATATGTACTATTTATTTATGCATTTTCATCTCTTTTTCTGCTTTCATTTTTCTTTTTTTTTCGCTGTTTTTGCTTAGCTACAAATCAAATGCGGAAGAGCAGGGAAGACATAATGCAAACATAATCAGTCAGAACGTTGCCAGATACTTGAAAGTTCAAATGCATTCGCAGCGAATGCAAACATTTATCCCCTGTTGACTGTTGGCAATGTTAAGAGCTATGGATACATCTAAATAGACAGATACAAACGCAATTATGGCAATCATATGCATAATTTTTTATTGTTTACAGAGATTAGAGATAAAATGCAAAATGCTTAAACATTGAAAGCCAATTGACTTGGCGAAATCTACTAAAGTGGCCTCTATGGAAATGCAGTTGAAAGCCCTTAAAAAGTTTTAACGAAGTTTTTTTCAACTTTTGGGTTTCTTTAAGTTAAAAGATGAAAATTTATACTTCTTGGGTCTTTGTCTACATGCCTTATCTTTAATATAGTAAAAGAAATTTAACAAGTTAAAGAAAATCAAAAACATCGCGACACCCCATCATCTCAACTCTTTTTATCTCATCTCATCATTAAAGTGCTCGAAATTTTATTCTACTTTTCGAGATAAAAATGTCTGCTACTAAAATTTCAAATTTTTTGTTAATTCATAAGAATTATCTTAAAAAGTTCACTATACAAAGAAAAACATCAAATAATTTATAAAAGCTACTAAAATTAAAAATTAAATTAAAATCTCATCAAATACTTTCATCATCGCATCTTTATTTAAGACATCATATGTGTGCTCAACAATTTTCTTTATCGTATTCGGTTTGTATTCGTTTTTAATAATTAATGAACTATTTGGGAACAATAAACACCCGTCAATAATTTATTTTTTATTAGCTTTGCACCAATTAATTGCTAACTATCAACTATTATGCTTCAAAAATCGTGGTTCATCTTCAACATAGTAGATATATCTGATCTTTTTCTTCTGATTTAAAGCTTTCGAGTAATTTTTTACTAATCTTCTTTTCATCCCTACACCGCCTGAAGCTCATTTTCATTTTAAGCTCCTTGTAAGGAATAGAAATTGAATTTAAGTTGTAACCGAATTTGAAACGATAGTAATAATCGTATTCATTAAGACTATGTACCAATCGCATGTAATGATAACATATCGATAGTATGTATCGATGGCTTAAGAGATAGATGTTATCGTGGTCAGCGGGAAAAATGTAGTGAAACAGAGCGGACGTATGAAAAATACAAAATTGAAACGCGCATAAAATAGTTTGCCATATGAAGAGAATTAAATAAGTTTTAAGTTGAAATAAAGTCGTTTTATTTTGCCGTTGGAAACCGAATCTTATCTCATCTCATCTCATCTCAATATGTGTGCTCAATATTTCTATTTGTAAATGATAAATACTCGTTTATAAATTGACAGTAATAAATTAGTCTTCATATACATCTTAGCTGATATTTTAGCTCATCTTCTTGATATTTTCAAATCTTCATGTCATTTTTAACTTGTCTGCATACCAAGCTAACTTTCTATAATAACTAACTAATAACTATCTTACGTCAATATATATTTATATTGCTTTTTGAAAGATTTCACAACTTTTACTTGCTTACTTGTTAGATTTTTTTGGCATCTTATACATACATAAAGATTTGTATTATATGCAGCTCAAGCTATTCTCATTTGAAAAGCCATATTTATCTTGTTCGCTTTATTAAAATAAATTTCGAGAAATCCCATCATCTCACTTTTTTTGTACAATATTATTCTTTTAAAGTTATAATAATGCTACTAGTATTTGAATTTATTCATTTATTCACTCATTTGAATAATAATTTTAATACATTTATTTACATACAACTTTTATCAAAACTCATTAACGTTTAAGTACAGAAATAATTTTTAAATTGTGTATGAGAGTATCATTATTTCAAGCAAATGAGGAAATTATGTTTTCACTAAATTTTATGAAATGTTAGTTGGACTTACCCCTGTCGTCACTTTTCTTCAATAGGTACAAGATTTAATAGATCATATTTTCTTCAATTCTTTCACCATTAAGCCCAAATTCTTTTCAATCCCATTATTATAAAAAATTGTTGAATAATTCTATCATCATCTCTTCTAATTTCATCTCATCTCCCCTCATCTCATCTCATCTCATCTCATCTCAAATGCTAATCATCATCTTATCTCATCTCATCTCATCTCATCTCATCTCATCTCATCTCATCTCATCTCATCTCATCTCATCTCATCTCATCTCATCTCATCTCATCTCATCTCATCTCATCTCATCTCATCTCATCTCATCTCATCTCATCTCATCTCATCTCATCTCATCTCATCTCATCTCATCTCATCTCATCTCATCTCAAATACCTATGATCATCTCATCTCATCTCAAATCACGTAATAAGGTTAATATGCTATTAGTTATTAAAATCAAATTTCTTTAAGCATTGTAAAATTAAAAATAGTCTTTGAACAGTTGTAGAATTTAGTATTTTTATGCAAAATTTTACCTTTCAATTTAAAAGTAATATTTTCTTTTAATTAATAATAAAAACATATGCATGTGAGTATGCATAAATTTAAAAAAAAAAAAAATGTTAAAGAAATGCACATTTTTACAAGACCTTTTTCATTAAGTGCTAAAATTAATGTAGATTTCTTGTATGTAGATCTAAATTCGTTAACTTTTTTGTAAGCTTATACTATTTTTATAGTATTTTAAGTCTAGCCTACCTTTATTTTTAACATAAATTTATTTTGGGTTTTAAAAACGGAGTCTTGGTTTCATTAGGTAAACTATTTTTTTTTAATAATATCAAAGATGAAAGACTTTTTTATTAAAAAAAAAATCAATGCTTTTAAAGTAAGTTTAAAGATTTTCTAGTCACAGTCAGTCATAGCGACCCAATTTCCATACAATATGTACATATGTAGACACATGCCAGTCTGTATTATTATACCACTCCTTTATATATGTATCTATATACATATATATTCCTATATATAGTTTGCCATGGGAGCACGCCTGTCTCTATGCCTTTTCGATGACCAAACAATATGCAAAACATCTTGACACACACAACAAAGAAAAAAGATATCTTATAAAGTATTCAATGTATTGTCATACAAAAGCTTAACCAAAGCAACGAACTCGCTTTGAGACTGAATGGAGTTTTTATTAAAGATATCAGAAGGAAGCGCGGCAAAAAGGAAGAGAAGAGTAGAAAGATACATTCGCCAGTAAGTAAGGCAAAAATGTCAAATGATAAAGTATTGTCTGCGAATAATAAAAGCATTGTTATTAAAGTGTTTAAGATTTTAAAGTAAACTATAAAGTTTCTAAATATTAAGTATGCGCTGTGTTGAACAAGGTAAGTTTGCATTTTTATTAGAGTTTCAAGTTTTTAAAGTAAACTACAAAGTTGCTAAATATTAAGTATGCGCTGTGTTAAACGTGGCAAGTTTTCAAAACCAATTAGCTGATTAATTAGAAAATGTGAATCCTTTTTCGGAGACCGAACGTGTGGTAACCTGCTAGCCCTTTTTGCCAAAGAAATTAATTATTTAATTTTGACCTTAATAGGTTAAGAACCTTTTTAAGAAAAAGGGTTAGCGGGAATAGGCGGAATGTAAATGTCAACATTAAAATGTTACTCAGGCTCACATGAGTTTTTATACCAAATTTGGTGTACCTAGCTACTGTAGCATCTGAGACATTGGAGTTCATTCAGACTATATTAAGTTAAACTCTAATACGACTTCTTCTGCCTGCAAAAATCCATAATATTCATTTTATAAATTCAGTCTATAAAAAGTAGTCATACTAATCTATGGTGGCTTAGAGAGATAAGAGCTTTTAAAATAACCTAGATTAGTACTAATTCAAATCCATATTAATTATTCATAATAATCTTTAGTTTATACATCAATTATTTTTATCAGCAATTTGCAAAAATATCAAAACGCTAATTAATAATTTGTTTTTATGAACATTGCCAGAAGCTCCATAAATATAAATATTTTCATTTTGGCTGCCAAGTGACCAGATGACGTCACAGAGTCCACGCCATCATTATGGTTCAAAGTGCTTGCTAGAGTGTTTAGCTATAGATAAGGCACTGGGAACAATTGACACTGTGCAAGGTAGAACAAAAACAATAAGATGCTTAAATTGCAATCGATAGCAAATTAATTAATTTAATCTCATTTGTCGCATCGTGGACTTTGCATAGACTGAAATAATACTATGGAGCCCTGGGCTTAGGTTGCATTAATTTTGCATTTCATGCTGGCTGGACACAATACATTCGCTGAAGCATTATAGGATGACGCCATTAAAAACAATAGTTATAGAGAATGGCATAACCCAGCAGACAATGGCAGGAGTTAATAAGCCAAAAGGTTATGCATAGTCTCAGTGAGTCTTTCTTTGAGGTATGAGTGCGTGCAGTCGAAATGAAATTTCAAAGACTATTAAAAGTCTACTTTTTTCAAATGTATGTACAAACAGGGCTGAATTTTAGCCTGTGCCGACGCACTATGGGCCAAACACGTTTGCAAAAATCAAAATTATGATGCAAACATTTTGTAAAATAAATACAGGCACTTGCAACTATGAACATAATTTTAAAAACATGTTTTTCACTTTTTATTTAATTCCGAAAAAGCTACTAAATATTTTTCAACCCTTTTTGTGCCTACCAATGGCATCGAGTAACAAGTATAACCAAAAATTCAGAAGTAAGAATGCCTACATGTAAAAAATTAAAAACAAGAGAAAACGAACAGATCCACTGCTTTCATCCCTTCGTAGAGAAAGATTTACTTCATCTGATTCTTCTCAGTCTAGAAAGAAATATACTCCACAAACTCGACTTCCACGAATTGAAAATCCCACAAAAATCGTTTAAGTGTTTATTAAATTTTTTCGAAAGGTACTAGAGCATTATGTGTAATAATATTTGTAATACCATTTTTATGAAATATTATGCAAATATTAGAGTCTCACGGCCCTGGCTTGAATAGACAAATAAGTTGACTTAACTAAACAAATTTTTTTTTTTTAAACGACTTAACTGGTTCTGCCAGTAAACTATAGATATATTTAAATAATCTATTCTATGAAACCCACTGCACTTTTTCACAGCGCACAGATTATCGCCTCTTAGGAGCGATAGAAAATCTCCAGCGAGATAAGATATTCCTCTTCACGACATAACTGATGGCATTCATAGAGCGCTTGACTCTTCGGATCTTTTAAATAATAGAACGTAATGGATCGGAACATCCTAGGGCTCGAGCAAAGGTATCAGTTATGTAGTAAAGACGGGTACCGGGTACGGGGACAAGGTACCCTGTCTCGCAGAAGATAGACTCTTGATCCATTTCTTTTTAGTATTTTTAGTAATAGCATGAAGTGCTTTCAGATGAAAAATTTTCCAAGAGAACTTACAAATCTTCTGGACAAAAAAGACAGCTATGGAAGTTGCTTCTAAAGATGCCGTTTTTCTTCCCCTTCTCGTAATTTGTTTAAAATTAATTAAAAAATTTTAAAAATGAAAAAAATAAAATATATGGAAGAAATAAACTATCGTTTTTTGGGTATATGGCGAGAAGGGTTTGACAGATAGAAAAAAAGTTTAATTTAATTTTATTTATGAATGTTGCTTTATTTATCAAAATCGGAAATAAATATGTTTAAAGAAAAAAATTCACAAAATTGAAATTTATATTGATTCTTTAATCGGCAAAAAAAAAATTGGATTTTTCATTTTAAGGCCCATACGCAGCATGCAAAAATTCCGCAAAAAAGGGAATATTTTTTTTATATGAAGTTTTGACATTACGTGCGTATGGGCCTTTAGACTTTTGTTTGACAAGCCATATCTCCTAAACGAATAAAGATATTGACATTTTCAGTTATCGATTACTCGATAAACAATCGGAGTTTTGCAATAAAATTTGACCTGGCTACTATTAGTTAGTAGCTCTACCACATATGTATATAATAAAAAAAATCATCAAAATCAAAGAGGTCGAGGAATAAAGTCGCCGGCTTCACTTTTTTTCGCTTAATATATTTTTTATAGAACGGATTTTTTGATGATATCTCAAGAGCTTAATGACAAATAGTGCAAATATGTTTAATTTTACTTCATTCACGAATTTTAAAATCTGTTCAATGAGGAAAGAATTGAGTGCTGGTTTTTTAAAATTAAAAAAAAAATTTAAAAAAAAAAAAACAAAAAAATTAAGCAAGAATAAAAGTTTTATAAGTGTTTCAACAATAAAACAAAAATACAAAAATAATCATAATTTGTGTATTTTTTCTATATATTGTACACAACTGGAGATATTCATGATGAATAAAAAATTCGTTTTTTGTAACATTTTTAATTTTATAGAGGAATTGACTAAAAAGATTGGTCTGAAATTATAGTGTTATAAATAAATAATAATAATAATAATAAATATGCCAAAATTTTAGACTCCTAGCTACATTTTTTGAGTTTATGCCAGCTAAACAGGTATTCCGACAACTGTGCAGTCATTAAAATTCATACAAAATATTATCCCTTACACTTTCAAGAAATTCGCGCCAAAATGCCTTCAATACTTTTTGTTCATATGACAAACATTTGCTGGGATATGGCATTAGTAATTACCTTGTTCAAGTTTAAAGTCATGCAAGTCAATTGCGGGCTTAACCTTGGCTGATTTGCTTGCCTTAAATGGCTTAAAGGACCGTGATTTATGCGTGGGGCTGGCTATAATTGGAGCTCTTAAGCTATACCCCCGCCCATACCCTTCCGATGGAAGTCAACTTTAAAGAATGCTAATGCACTTTTGAGTGTTGTAAAATGCCAAACACGCACAGCGCATAGAAATAATATAAATACATGCCACTCGCTTCTTTGAAAGCCCATTTAAACCAAGTCAAAGCCCGAAATAATTTCACATGGCTTATGCATAAAATAAACATTTCATATTACTGGACTTGCACATAAATTACAATTTAACTAAAGTACAGACTTACGATTTCCTTTATAACAAAGCCAATTGCCGACTAGACTTGCACACGACCCCGAAACACAAAAAAAAAAAAAAAAAAGCAACATGAGCTGCCACATGTTGCAAGCTACTAAAGAGCAATTGTGCCGCTCCTTAGAGGTGACGAAATGCGACTTGAAATTTTTTACTACGTGATATGCTTTACAAATCAACAATAATACAAAGTCATAGAGATTTTCGTTGGAACTTACCCCCAAGAGCAGACTCACGCCGTTTGCGTCAGAATTCGTTAAACTCATGCCCCAGCTATTAGATATGGAGTATCTGCTCGTATAAGCCAAATGCAATCAATACTCATAGACAGCAGGTAGCAGTGCCTGTATATATTGTACACATATTATATACGATGTTTGGAAAAAAAAAATCAACGCAGAGCATAATCTATTAAATTATCCTAATTTCATCACGAACCAAATCCCTTTAGTCGTCAGTTGCCAAACATCCACCCTACCCCAAACTGAGTTTTATTCAGGGTTCTCCTTTGGGTGGTGCTGTCTGGCCGCTTTCCACGTAAAACAATAAAAATTTGCATAATATCGGTATAATATTTTAGCATTATGTGCATTACAAAGGTGCAGAAGTGTCGGCATTACAAGGTATTTCCCCAACCCGTAATTCTGTCATTTTTTCTTGCTTTGGCATACGAATTTGGCTCCTTTTGAAGCCATGATAATGCGGCATAAATGTGGCAACATATGTTCCAAGCATTCAGAAAGACATACTTTAGGTCGTCTGGGTGGGGGTTGGCGGCTGTTCATAGAGCTTAACAGCACTTTACATATATTTGCCGTTTAAGACATTCCTTGACATATGACGTTTGGCATTGGCTTTAGACGATGTTAAATATTTGGCGGTATAACTTACACTACATTACGCTTGAAAACCCATACTCATACAAGGGCACATACTTTCTATAACCCTTCAGTACGACGGACTAGTCCGTGACTTTCGAATCGTTAGGACTAATAGTATTCTTATCCACAAATCATCGGCGAGATCTAAGGCAGGATTCAAAAAATCCCCCTAGCTACCCTAAAACCCATACTCATACAAGGGCACATATGTACTCTCTCTAACGCTTCAGTACGACGGACTAGTCCGTGACTTTCGAATCGTTAGGACTAATACTATTCTTATCCCCCTAGCTACCCTAAAACCCATACTCATACAAGGGCACATATGTACTCTCTCTAACGCTTCAGTACGACGGACTAGTCCGTGACTTTCGAATCGTTAGGACTAATACTATTCTTATCCACAAATAATCGGCGAGATTTAAGGCAAGGTTTAAAAATCTCCCTAGCTACTGTTTTATTATATTTCGCCTAGAGATGGCATCGTGACAGGAATTTTGTAATGCGTGACACGGGAGGGGAATTTCCAAATGTGCGAAAAGGACAGGATCTGTTCTTGATTCCGGAATACCAGGGCACATACTCTCTCTAACCCTTCAGAACGACAGACTAGCCGTTAACTTTTGCATCCATATCCACAAATCACCCGCGAGATCTAAGGCAAAGTTCAAAAAATCCCCCTAGCTATTGCTTTACTATATTTCGCCTAGAGGTGGCATCGTGACAGGAGTTTTTTAATGCGTGACACGGGAAGGGATATCAAAATGTGCCAGAAGGATGAGATTTGTTCTTGATTCAGGTAAACCAGGGCACATACTCTCTCTAACCCTTCAGTACGACGGACTAGCCCTTAACATTTGCATCCATAGGACTAAGCCATCGTTATCCACAAGTCATTGCTTTACTATATTTCGCCTAGAGGTGGCATCGTGACAGGAATTTGGTAATGCTTGACACGGGAGGGATTTTTAAAATTTGCGAGAAGGACGGGATGTGTTCTTGATTCCGGAATTCCCGCGAGAACCGAAAATACTTTATGATCCTTTAATTTTTCTTTTAAATTTTGATTTTTGCTTACTTTAAAGGATATCTATGAGAGTTTATTAAAAATTCTTTAACCCGAGAATATTACAATTGAAGAAAAGGAACTTCGAGCAGCATCGAAACGGTTGGTATAAATTCCAAAAACACCGAGACGAAACGGGATACTCAAAGTCTGTTTGGGGACGTGCGGGGTTGGCACAAAAATGCCTTTCCCCAAGCCATAGACCCTGGAAATGTTAAAAGCATTATACCCTATTCGGTAGGGATCGGACATTACTTTTGTATTTGGATGGTGCTTGAGTTGGGCATCGGGCCCAATGAAAATGGGGATTAGGGAATTTTCGTACTAGGCCTAAAGTTCTCAAGGGGGCCGATGCTTTACTATAGAGCAGTTTTTAAGATTGATCCCCATAAATATTTTACGATTATAGTTTTATGTAATTATGGTAAAAAATCAAGCGATTACCTCGCATATTTAAGGTGTTGATTTTACCCAAATCGTTAATTGGGTTATTCTCTCTTTTATAATCTTCAAGATCTAGGCATACATACAGACATACGCACGGACAGGCCTTTGGAGATTTTTATATCAATTTGTTTTGTCCTGCTGACCACATTCGAGATAACTTTGGGGATCTCGGGTGTACCATTCTTAAATTTATAAACATTTTAACAATTTCTATATAAAAATAACGTTAAGGAACAGAATTTTAGATCTTCCTGAACATCGGTGTTCTCTTTGCAGCCCTATTACCAACATTTTGCTATATGTCGGCGTTCCATTTGCAATCCCAGTAGGATTCTGGTAATCTTCAGTTGCCACCGAATCTCAAAATTTCAACAGATGTTTAAAACTCTTGACTTCATTTCGGGAGTTAGCTTACAGTCCAATTGTGGATACCATGGCTGGGTACCATTGACTGTCTAGATTACAAGAAACGCTTTCCGAACCCCTTAAGACTTTTAATTGAAAGCAAATCTTTTTTTCTTTAATTTGGTTTAATTTTTTGTTGGGGGTGTCCGTTCTTGAAATCAATATTTTCTTCTTTTTTTCTAAACAAGAAAAGAGTACATCAGTTCAGCCAAACTGACCAAAATTTTTTGCTCAAATAGAAATTTTAAAATTTCGCAGCCACACAAAAAAAATGGTTATGTCAAAACCCTGACGTGCTGGTATTTTTTTTTACCTTAGATTCGGATTAAGCGGCCTCATAAAAAAATAAATCACATTACCTGACCTCCGAGCCTAAAAATCGATTTTTTTCTGTATGGCTGTGTTACCATAATAAGCGTCTTTCTTAAAGGGTTCCCTTCTTCAGTGGCTTTCGACAGTTGCTCCTATGGGCCCAGTTTCTCTTATTTTGGCCAAAACCCTGGCATTTCCATAATAATTTTTTTAGAGTGATGAAATTTTACACACGTGTTCGTAAAGGATTGACCTATTTTTTATTATTTAAGTTTGAGCCTCCTCAGATTTTTTTAAGATATAGATAATCTAAGCCAAAATTGGAAAAAATTTGCAAAAAATTTTTAAATTAATTAAAAAAAAAGCGGTTTGTGGTAGATATGAGCACCTCATACATTGAAAAAATAGCCTATACCCAAAATATTGAATGATTTTGAAGTTATAGCCCCAAATAGTTTCAGCTTTCCAATCAAATTTAAAAAATAAAGCATACTTTTAGGCAGCTAAGAAATTCAAAAAATAGTACAATTTCCTGGAGGTCAATTTTTAATATTCAACTTTTAGATACAAAATTCAATTTCCGAAAATCGGTAGGAATTACATTTTGTTGTAAAACATGTGAAGAAATTTATAAAAAATTTTTCGATCAAATATCGAGTGGTAGTCGGAGGTACCCTTAAAGCAAAGTAGCCAAATGATGAAAAACCTACAAAATCTTTATAGCTACTCGAATATATTTAAAACCAAAAAATTTTTAAGTTCAATTTTATTTTTTCTCTGAAGTAACATTTATGAATAACAAAGTGAATGAAGATTTCGTAGCTGCATGTATCATGGTAAATGCAAGTTTTTTTTTCTGTAAATTATCGCGAAAGTTAAAAAAATACAAAATGCCAATTTTGATGGCTAATTACTTAAGAACCAGTAATTCAAATTTAATATATCTTTTTTGCACAGGATACATTAATATGTGTAAAATCATATTAAATTGTCATTGTGTTCAAATTTTGAATTTCGTATGGAGGGCTTTTGGCCAAAATCTGGCCACGCGGGTCCATTGTGCTATGGGAAAAACGACTCCAACAAATTTTTTTTTGTAGTAAAATCAGAACCGGATGATTTTTGTCTATAGCTTCCGACCGTGAGCAGCGCTCAGGAAAGAAGAATCTCTCAATTCTCCTCTAACTATAATCCAATTTTTTTTTCGATATTGAATGCAATAAGGAGTGAATCAGACTGTATAAATTTAGAGCAGCGGTACCCATTCTCTTCAGACCATGAGCATCGTTGGTTTTTCTCAAATGAGGTGGTGTCAGTTCTCTTCAGAAAGTTAGCAGCGCTCTTCTTCTCTCAATACTTTCATTATGCATGCATGCAGTCAATCGCCACCAGTATATACTTAGGAACAATCCACAAGACGTACTCAAGAGACTTGGCTCTCTTTTTAGCCAGCGTTGTCACAGCATAATAAAATAGCTACAGACTGCGAACAGCGCGCACAAGAAAAGGATCTCTCAATTCTCCTCTAACAATCAGATTGTAGATTTTTAGAGCAGTGGTCGTATACCTTCTCTCAATACTTCTTCCGCCTTCATTCTTGGCTCTTAAGTCTCCGTGCAGCAGGGGGACAATCGCCACCAGTATCCACTTAGGAACAATCCACAAAATGTACGCAGTAGATTTTTCTCTCTTTTAAGCCAGCGTTGCCAGCATAATAAAATATTTCCCGCCATTGCCGTTGTGCTTCATTCGCTCGACGCATTTTAAATTGCCTTGCGCTAGTTTCAAATCCTGACTAATTACTTGTCTAATTACAGGGATTTTTCTGCTAGTTTTTTTATTTATATTCTATTTTTTTTGTACAAGTAGCTGCAATTTGTTTGAAAATCTCATTTTAAGCATACTAAATGAAGAGTAAGAAAAGCAGAGCGTACAAAGAGCTACTACACCAGCTGAGTGTTACAAATTGCAATCATTTCGCGATTTCTTTTCAACTTGGCTAAGGCCAAAGCCGTTTGTGAATTGGCATAGACCATGTGAGTGGCCCAGTCAGCCGGCACAGTAGCCAAATCCCATAAAGCAGTTTCTCAGTTTATTTGTACTTCATGCCAAAACTTAATGTCATTTGTATATTTTGGATTGTTTATGTCATAAATCAAGTAAAAATATTTTGCGAGTTGTTTTGTCTGGCAAGTCTGAAATAATTTATGTTCTAGTTTTGACTGCCAACATGGAGGCGTTAATACAATTTCATGTAATATATGTAAGTTTATTAAGTTATAGGCAAGCAGCCAATGAAGCGTACAATGAACCGCAAAAAAAAAAACTAGGAAGCCAAAAATAAGCTAAATGACAAACAGTCATATTAAGGATAAGCGCATTTTTTTATACCAAAATTGTTTACGCTTTTTACAGATAGCGAGCAAAAAGGCAGTTTCCAAAAACGAGGCATAACTCTTCAATTTCAGATCAAAATATTAAACGGTGTTGATAAAAAGTACATAATTCTATTAGAGGGGATCGGGTAAGATATTCACATGATTCATGATAGTTTGGCAGTCAGATTGACAGGCCTCGATCGCTACTCAAATCTAGAATCGTTTTAATTTTTTCATTATTTTTTACACCTGTAACACATTTAAACAAACAGTTGATTTTTATATATACTTTTTGCTTTTACTGCTAGCGCCACCTATTGTAAATTGCGCCATCTACATGTGAATTGAGCAGCACTGTTTGCTCACAAACTCTACGCATACAATTGAGTTGAAGTTTTTTCTTTCAGTGCCTTTTACGAGACTCCGTACTGGCCTTAAAACAAAATTGCTCTTCTTGCTGCTGACGTCATCTGCATGTCAATTGCTCAAAATATGGGCTCCAAAATGCGAACTCGAAGGCAAAATTCATTGCCCTCAAAATTTTGAGTGTTTTTTTTATATGAAGTTTAAGGAATTAAGTTAGAAAAAAAAGCGTTTTTTCGCCATAACCTAAGATGTTGCCTTGCCCTTCTCGAAATTTATGCAATACTAAATTTTCAGCAAAATTGGGAGCATTTGCATCGGTTTTTTTCAAGCTCAATGCCACAAGCATAGGAATTATTTCAAACTCGTGAGAGTCTATCTCAAACTCTGTCATGAGAATTTCACCAGCCACACAAGGGCATCTCTTAAATAAGTAGCCGTGTTCATCGCTTTGATGCTTTGCCACCGTGAAATCCTTTTACAGCTCTATGTTGGAGGAATGGTAAGGATGAAATTGTATCAAACCCACGGAGTTTTCGAAAAGCGGACTTTCTTCACCAGCGGCGTCTATGATTCACAGTTTGTTTTTTCTTATTGTTTAGGTCTGGACTAGTCACGATAGTAATAAAAAATTATCGATAATTAAGTTGAGTCAAGAGCAAAATTATTTATAACACGGTGTGAGGGTCGAACCCCACACAGTATCACTCGATTACCCTCTGCTGGGTACATGGTCACTCTGGCATACATGGTGGACCAGAAACGAGGCAGAACGACAATGGGACACTGTGTCCGGCTGTTAATACTCCTGCGGTTCTACAAGAGCAGAATTAGGGGGTTTGACAGGAGTTAAGCAGCTGCATGTTCCCCACAACGATTTCTGTCGCAGCTGTGGGGATGAGGAAGAGATAGAAAGCATGCAACACCTGTTGTGCGACTGGCCTATCATTTTAAGGAAATGTACCCAGCTTCTAAAAAAAACCCTCCTTTGAAGCCTGGGCAGTCTGGTTAATCTGCCCATAACGAACCTGGCTCTATTTATCGGATGCTCAAAATGTTTCAGCAAGCAGGAAGATTTGGCGGAACTAGGGGCATTCACTGGCTATTTTACCTCCCGCACACCCAGCACTTCTATTCCCCTCCCCCCCTAGCATACCCTTCTCTATACTCCACCCATTTTAATAGGCATCACAATACACCCAGGTAATCTCGGTAATCTCTCTTGTTCCGAGCAGCCTCACTTATCTAATCTAACCCAGCAGTATAATAGTATGAATAGTAGAGCGAACAACTGAAAAAGAATGAACAAAAGAATAAGAATAAGATAAATTAACAACTGAATAAAAAAAAGCGTTTTAGGTGAACTAATTCAGTTCGTTCTTTTAAGTGCATAGTTCTTTTAGTTCGTTCATTCATGAACAACCCAACACTATTTCTAAATTCAAAATTCTTCGCTAAATCATCTTAAAACTTTAGACTACTTTGGTAGTGTAGTGGAACGGAGCAAGATCTTGGCATGAATTTACCAACTTTAACCATCGCTTCCCAAGATGATGATAAGCATTTTGGTGCTAAATAGTTCATGGTTTGTCACAACACTTTCCTGTTCTACACGCCCCTATCACTCTATGAGTAAAGAATGCCATGGGATTTTGCTTAGACCAATTGGCCTAGTCAAGTCAAGTCCAAATATAAGTTCTTTCTCCATAACTATCTAAGTATACTTTGAGGTCGAACTTTGATGATAGAATTGAATCAATATGGCCGCCGCAGGACATTGATGCGTAAGAGAGCGTAAAATGAAAGGAAATTGGCAAATTGAATTTTACATTAACTGCTGTTCTCCATTTTGGCTTTGGCCCTTGGCGGGAATTTGCCCCACGCTTCGTTTAACTCAAACAAATCTGAATGCAACAACTTTCACTCATTGTACAATCAAATATTCAAAGACGTTTGTGCTGCCACCCGGGCATCCTCCCGCTCCATACTTCAGTGTTATCTTTCTTAGCCATTTTTGCCAATGCATAATTAAAATCCATTAAGGGAAATTTTCCAACTGCTTTCGATACTTCGCTTAGCCAAGTTCAAAGTTTCATTAATGAAAATGAAAAAAGTTTCTTGGCCAAAAACACAAAAGTTTTGCATTTTTTCTACGTCATTTGGTCAGCCATCATCAGTACTCAATGAATTGCACAGCGAAATTGTTTTAGTTCTCTGGCAGAACAATTCTCTGCATATCTCGCTGCCAAATCAAGAGCATTTTTGGGTTAAACAATTAATTTTGGTTTTTCGAGTACTTTCCATTCTGGCTTTTGACATTTACACAATCATTATACGGTTGCTGTCATGCTTCATAAATTTTCCAGCATGCATATTTCGGTTTGGTCCTTGCTACTCAGTGCGCCCAATGAATATGCCAAAGTGCAAAATTCAATCAATTTGAGCCATTTGTGTTGCATCATTGTTGGAGAATCAGTGCCATAGAAATGGGGGACATTTGGGGCTCAGCACTCCATACAAAATTTATCGAATTAAATAAAAGTTTCTGAATGTATGCAAATTTTTTTATACGTGAAATTTAAAATGCGCAGGACCCCTTTTTTTTGTAACAAGATGAACATTTGGTATATAATATGAAACCCGATAAAAGTTCCTGAGGATTCTTTTAAACATATAATGCAGATCGATTTATAGAAAAAAAAAATGTTTTCGGAAAACCAAATGCGTTACTTTGTTTTTAAGTGTAACATACCTTGAAAAAAATCATTTTTGTATTTTTTTAATTATAAAAAAAAATATTTTTATATACCTTTTTTTGTGTTTTTTTTTTTTTGTTAATTATAATTTAATAATTAAAAAAATTTTTTTTATAATTCATTGTTTACCCAACTAATTTTCTTAAATTACAAAATTTTTTATATAATCCTTTTTTGGATTGTTGTTAAGAAAAATATTTTAATAATTCAAACAAAATTTTTCTTTTGTTTTTAAAAAATAAATTTCGGACCCACCCAATTTTCTTAAAAATAAAACGAAAATTTTAAATTTTCCTGTGTGTTTCCGGAACTAAATCAACATTTTTTTTTTAATTTTTTTCCCAAAAATGTTTCTTTAAAATATAATCATTATTTAAAATTTGTTTTTAAAATAAAAATTGCAAATTGTTTGTAATTTTTAAAACATTCAAAATGAGAAAAAAAAATAAAAAAAAACACCGATCTCATTTCAAGACTTTTGGTCATTAAATCGTGACCAAACGGTCATGAAAGTATCGCAAGATTTTTTGTTGTCAGTTTAAGAATGCTTTTCTTGATTTAAGACTTTTATTTCTAAATTCAAGAATTTTTATTTTATTTCAAGATTTTTTGATCTTATTTTAATAATTAAAATCAAGAATGTAAAAATCTTGACTTAAGATTTTACTTCTTTTATCAGTGTCGAATATGCATTGCCAGTGTTTTTTGAACGCCCAATAAAAAATTAAATTTTATAAATAAAAAATTTTGTTTTCTGTTATGCGTTAAACTAGGGGACTCCGGCTCCTGTCTCATTCGCATGCCCTCCCCCACCACTCCTGCAACGGACAGATGTTAAGTATTAAAATCCACCTAAATTTCTTCACCACCATTAAGGTAGAGTATTTCATGTTTTTGTGATTGTGATCTTCCTATGTTTCTTCAAACTCCAAGTTGTAAATTAATTTGATGAATAAAAAATTATCTTCAAACATTGAAACTCCAGCTGGGGCCTGAATTATCTGGTCAAAGTATTTTACAGCGAAATTCTGACTCTTTTCATGTCCAAGAGAAAGATAAGTTGATTATTTGTTCTAGAACTTTACAATGAGTTTTATTATCCATAAATTGAAGCCGTAAATTAGCTAAATATATTATGATCTTAAAAAAACATTAAACATTTAAATTCTTCGGAAAAAGAAGTGCACTTAGCACCAAGTTATAGTCAAGACTGTGTCCAAAATTCTCTCGCGACGGCCGTTTCTAATAATTCCGCAGAAACTAATCTAAAATCATAATATTTTGCTAGTTATTTAAAAAAAGGCGTTTCTTTACTCATATTTTGTCAAACAAAGGTAACGTCACGCCAAAATTTAAATGCACACATTTCAAATATTCTCAGATACTTTGACATAAGATTCTACGCATTATTTCAAACATGATCCAACGCAAAATTTGTCGAATTCTGGAAGTTATGGAATTTCTAACATATTCCAAAACACTGTTCAACAATTTTCTGAAGAAGCTTGAAAAAATGTTGAATTGAAAACTTAGTTGATGGAACCCATTTTGAAAGCTCAGTTCCGACAAATTTCTTTAGCCAACTTGGATCACAAAATTATCGACAATCATGGTTTTCTTTTTATGGCATGTTATACCCAGCTATATCAGCTCTCTTTGCCGTAACCTCTCTACGTCACTGGTTCGATTGTATAATTGTGTGAGAGTGGTCATTCAATCAGGTGTGCATATGTATTTGTGAGTGTTTTTGACATAACCCGTAGAGCATTGAAAACCTTAACTTCAACAGTTCAATGAGTTTTTCAATTAATCGTGTATTGGATTTGTTTTCTAGCTAAATTTCACTCATTTATGGCTCTAAAAATTTTACACTACTCATAAGGATCTACTCATAGTATCCGCTCAAGGCTAACTATATACATTTAATTGAATATTTCATGTAAACTTTTTTGTTGTTTGTTTATTACAGCTCATGGCCATAAATATCAGGAATTTTGTTTATTAATATTTGCAATGGTCGCCTTTGTTGTTATGACATGGTATAAAAGTCAATTTAAGCCATAATGAACTGTAAACTGGTAAACATATATACTAGACATGCATATACATACATGAATGTATGTACATAGACCGGAATATGTATTGAACGCTTATTGATTTAATATCTGCCTTGCCTGAGGCCAATTTAATCATCATTTGTAGCAAATAATTAAAATTTACAATACCAGCGAGAAGAGACAAACAGCGGAGTAGACGAGCGGAGAACCCCAGACGGATCCTATATACAAACTTTATGGAATGAATGTTATTTTAATTGCAAGCGTTCTACTCTTACAAGGAGTATATCTGAGGAAAGATAAGAGATTTCTCAGAGTTACAATATGGCCAGTTATGGCATGAAACCCTGGATGCTGCAGACTATTAAAGGTAGAGAAATCAAGCTTGACATTTGGACTTCAGATGTGTCCAGCCAGTTCAAGTTTATTTTTCCCCTTCCTCCGCCAAATAAATTCAAAATTGTACCTATATTTACTACATTTTCTAAGCTACAATCTTAGTTGCATGGAAATAAATTCAGGAAAATCTTTTTTATTTTTTAAAATATCGTATAAAAATATATCTCAGTTTTATTTTATTTTAGACTTCAAATTTATCAGAAGTTTAATTAAAAAAAAAAGGTTTAATATTTCATATAGCTACCATACATAAATTGAACCAGTTTCTGCGCACTAGGACTTAAAAACCAAATAATTTGCTGTTGACAAGGATAAAGGGTATCCCATTATCGGGCATCTCCTCAGCTGTATTATACTAATTTTTTTTTTTGTGACTTTTCGGATAAAATGTTTTAATAACCTGCAACTGGTTGCAGCTTTTGTTTTATTGTTGTTTTTGCTGCCTCTCATATTTATCGAATGTCTTTTGGTCGGTTTCGTAGTTGCAAGTTGCAAGTTACAACTGCCAGACAACTCAATGGAACTTTAGCAACCATTGCAATGGATTTTAAAGTAGTCAACAACAACAAAAACAAAAAACAGAGATGCATAAATTTTATTTCATTTCATTTCGTTTCATTTCCATTCAGTGAAGTCAAACAGCTTGAGGCGAATTTTGCTTGGCATTTTGCCCGGAAACTTTGCTGCAGCAAGGGATTAGTTTCATATGCATATATGGGCACACCAGTGGCGTACATAAGGGGGGATCAATAGTAGGTTCAAGCCCTTATTTATTAAAAATATGTGAATGAGATGATGTTAACGGCCTATGTTAAACCATTATTATATAATACATTTACTAGAAAATCTTACAAGAGATTAATTTGTAAATATAGTACTAATTATTCCGCCGTGCTCCGGAAAACGAGAAAAATATACATAATACAAAATTCTGGTTCGGTTTTAATTCACATATTTGGTGCTGCCAATTCCCCCAAATCGAATTTTTTATGTGCTTTGAATCCGACTATTTTATTGCAAGTGCATTCAAATCGAATTGGTTTAATAGATTCATAATTCCACATAATTTAAACTGAAATAATTTTGTAAATATTCAATGACATTTTTAGATATTCATGAATAATTATTTTTAAATATTTATACCCTATACCATATGGTACAAAGGGTATAGTAAGTTAGTAAATGCCGAAAATGTATGAAACACACAGAAGAAGTCATCGGAGACCCCCCAAAGTAACCTAAAGTACCTCAGGGTGACTAGAGAAGTCGATATACCGATGTCCGTCTGACCGTCCATATGAACGCCTAGATCTCAGAGATGATAAGAGCTAGAGTTACATTATATAGCTCCCATAGGGGTGTTTCAGAGGACCTTGAAAAAAAACAAAAGTTTTAGATGCATTATTCGTTTGCTTATAAAGTTATCGTAACCAAATTTGTCACTCGAAAGTTGTTTATAGTTCCCAAACACTGTACCAAATTTGATCAAAATCGGTTGACTATATCATATAGCTCCCATAGGACCGATTGGTCAAAAAACCGTGTTTGGTGCAAAATTCCACATTTTTTTTGTTTGTTTATAAAAATATCGTAACCAAATTTGGCAAAGCAATATCTTTTGGAATTCGTAAGCAATGTATCGGATTTGATTGCAATGTGGTGGTCCAGGGTATCCCAAAGTCGTCCGCGCCCGACTTTAACGTATGCCATCTTTTTTTTTTAATTAACCCATAAAAATCCCTTCTAATAAAAATAGGTAAATCGTAGTTAATTTCAATAAATTTCATAAAATCTTAGATCGTAAATAATTCAAGGGTTTTTTGTTAAATTTTTCCTCAAAATTAAATTCAGAAATTTTTTGTTTTAGTATAAAAAATAAATTTTAATAAAAATTGTGTACTTCGATTGAGTACATAGTCTAAGAGAAAGGGAATCTTTATATTTTTTTTATTTTTTTGTTACCAAATTAAAGAGAATACAAATTAAGTTTAATAGAATTTAAATATATAGTAATATATTATTAATTAATAATAATATTTAAATGACAAAGTAATGAAATTAATACTAGCAATAATTTAATCAAACGAAAATGCAAATGATATGAAATAATCGAAAGGGAAATATAAGACAACAAAAAATGTGAAATTGGGAGCACGCCAGAATTAAAACGACTAACATTTTTTCGTTTTTCATATTCCGGAGCATGATAAAGATAATATTATTATTTATAAAATCATTTCCAAAATATAAAATATTATGCTACTAAAAGTTACAGAAATTAACGCTGTGCCCCAATGAAAATAGATAAAAATGGAATATATCTAGTATTTCATGCATGATTTATCAGAGGTGCAAAAAAAATTGGTTTATAATATGTATACTCACAACTGAAGAGCTTAGAAAACAACACTCAACATTAGCAAAAAAAAAAATCTTATCGTTTGGGCTGTGCATTGATCGCCAATAACTTAGGCTTTCATTTCAAAGAGTTTTGTATATTATATAGATTATATTTATTGTCAGTCAGGGAATTATTATTATTATTATATAGATTATATTTACATACTATATAACTTTTTGTATGATCGGGCCATAAATATGTGAAGCTTGTACTATGCATACAAGGCTAGCTAAGTTGGTAGAGTGTTGGACTTATAAACTTGAGGTGGGCTAGGGTCACTGGTTCGTTTCCCAATAAAGACAATTATAGTTTTAATTTTTTTGTATTTTTAGTTGTTGTTAATAATATAAATAAATAATTATGAATTTGTTAAAAATAAAGAATTAAAATTTGTAAAACAAATTTGAGTTGAAAAATAAAACAAGTGTATTTATAAAACAAAAATTTTAAAATAATAATTTGTAGTAATAAAATTTAATCGAGATCTTGATTAAGAAACATAGCAATAGCTTAGTTAACAAAAAATTATTTTTTCTATTTAATACATTTTTGTTATACATACATATTAGCCGCTATTTCTTTTTAATGCAATATCCTACAGGAGTAAAAAGTACAAAAAATGAAAAATATTGCTTACTCACTTGCGCTTGCACAATAGTTGTCATCCCAAAGGTTCGAAAATTTTCTATTTAAAACGTTTTAACAATTTGCATTTGTTGCCAATATTTAAATACAAGCAACATTTAGTACGAGTTTTATTTATTTCAATTTTACACTAATTAACTTAATTACTATTTCTAGCTCTTTTTTTTTAAAAAAAAAAAAAAAAAAAATTGCACCTTTGAGCCTTCGGGGCTGCTCTGGGCACAGCAAATATTTTAAGCCAACTTTTAAGCCACTTGCACTTTTGCCATTAACTTACACTTTGGGAAATATTTACAAAAACAACTTTTATCACTTTTTTTAATATTTTTCACTTGTTGCAAAGCACAAATTAAATAATTTATACATTTTTCTTCCGCCAACAAATTTAAGTCCCGCGTTACTTTTTCTCTATTTGCTCTTTTCGAGCTGCCAGACGTGTGCACTGCCTTTAAGGCCATAGCACAATATTATTGTTCTTATTGGCAACTGAGCAGGTGGCAACGCCGTAACTGCAGCTGGCTAAAGGATAGTAAGAAAGAGAATGAAGACAAGTAGGCCGCTAATAAGCGGAGCATACCGAACGTCATATACCCTGCAGCCTACATATATAATGTTCACAATTTTCATAGAATTTGGGCATATTATAATGCAAACGAAAAATAAAAACGAAAATAATGTATTTATATAATAATAATTTCTAACATACGATGAACAACATATAAAAGTTTAAGACTTAAACTTATACTGTGTAACTCAATAGCAGTATAAAAATAATAAAAAACAACACATTTGAAAAAAAATATATGTATAGGTATAAAAATTAATATAACTTAAAACTAAAAAAAACACTAGTACCTAAATATATTTAAACTTAAAAAAATCAAAAAAACCTAGTTGGGCGCTCAAGAATAAGATTAACTAATAAAATTAAATAATTAAAAATTATCATTTATAAATCAATAAAATTTTAAAATCTTAAGGTTAAAATAAAAATCTATTATTCGAATTTTTCAATTAAGTCAATTTAGTTTCCATGAGTGTTTTTTTGGTATTTAACAATATAAATAATTTACAGAGTTTTAGGTGTAAATCTAGCTTTTCAGCTTTATGGTTGTTCTATTAAGATTATGAAATGCAAATAAAATTTGTTTTCTTCTAAGTATATATACCATATATATATAGTATTATATCATGTAATATATACACATAAACAAATTTCAAACTGTAAGGGAAAAAATTAAAATTGAATATTAAAAAGGATATTAACATAAAAAATAGTTGCGAGCATCTGAAAGCTTTACTTTAGTCTGCGGACTAACATTCCTTTCGTAATAGATTAAAAAAATATAAAGGATAAACCAAATAATATCCAAGGAATCATTGAAAACAGCTGGAGAAGATTGACCCCCAGGAGATCAATAGATTGGTATAAAATATACAACATCACTGGAAAGCCTCTTTAAAATCCAAAGGCAGCGTTATTGAACATAAAAAGCCCAAAAAACATTTTATTCTAACAAAATTCCTTATTTGATAACAAGTATCCAAATAATTTGAGTGAGTAAAAAAGTGACTTTTTTGGTTTTGTTAAGTTTTTATACGTAACAATTAATAATTTTTATAATTATTTTTTTGAATCGTACACCTGAAATGTTATTCTTATGCAAAAAAATTTGTTGAGTTATGATACCTATGTGCAACGTTTTAGTGCATTAAACTATAAATTAATTGGTGTCCTAAATAATATTTAATAATTTATTTACTGCCAGTGCTGCCTAATACAAGTTAAGTTTCTTTGAATTAATTTAAATTAAATTAATTAAATTAATAAATATGCAAATTATAGTTAAGTTAAGCTTTAAATACATTTACAAAAAATTTATCATTTAAAAATAAAAAAGATTTTTACAAAGTGAAACGTAATATTTGTATTTTATTATTTCTTATTATATGTAGTTTGCATGAATGTGCCAAAAAATAAAATAAGGATGTTTGTCAAATTAAAATTGTTTACATTGAAAAATTGCAAAAAAGCTCTATTTTATGAACAGGGTTTCCAAAAACAAATACTAATGCAAAGCACAACTAATGATGCTCCTAGTTTTTTAGATCCTGAGAACAAGGCATTACAGAATAACGGATAGATAGATAGAGATAACTGGATTAAGCTGCCTCATTTAGGTAGTTAGAAACAAATTTGATATTACTTTTTTTACATATGTACATTTATTTATTTATTCAAAGAGTACAACTAATTTTAGATGACCTTAGATTATAAAAAAAGTATAATATTAAAAATGAAAAATAGAGCAAGAAATAAAGTATATATGAACTAGTCGGCGTGTCTAGACCGATGGGTGAACTTATTAACTTAAAAAAATAAATAAACAAAAATTAAAAAAAATGTTATAGTACCTTAACAAAACCTTCTATATGCAATTTTTTGCATTTATTAATATGCTCTACTAACTTTTAGGTATAGGGTAGGGTATTTATTATAAATCACGCCACGGTTCGGTCATGCTCTGCAATTTTCTTAAAAATTGATAAGTTTGCGCGTCGCGAAAAAGTGTTAAAATATGTTAACAGTTAATGAAATAATTATTTTTAATTTAAATATGTTTAAAACTACGCGCAATTGTTTAAATAGTTTGTTTAAGAAAATTAATAAATTGCGCATTGTAGTCGGCAGTGAAAAGTGGGATAAGGAAGGCAAATCGAAAGTGTTAATATTGTGCGTGGGTGTGAAAAGATGTGCATGCACATAACGTTTTTTGTAATTTTTTTTATGTGTAGTGAGAGTAAAAAGTGCAAGTGTGTGTGTGTTTTTTTTTTTGAAGAGCAAAGATTTCGCTCTTTGGTTCTTTTTTTGTGCTATATTCCTATTGTGCATAATAAGCTATAAGTGCAAGCAGCACGGCTGATCTGCGTTTTTATCTCATGCAAATTTTTAGATAAAGCCTTTCTGTCCTGCTCGTGTGTGTGTTTAGTGAAGCGTATTTTAATGTGAGTGTGAGCAGTGCGTTTTTCGTTAACTGACATAGAGAGTCAAAATGTAACGAAACAATAATTTAAATCAAATAATAAATAAATAAATATTAACCACGGAAAAATGATTCTTTATTTTATCGGTAAGTGAGCATGTTTTTTTATGTACATAAATCTTATTATTAAACGGCTATTATTACATATAGTAGTAATTATGCGTTAGTTGACCGAACATGCATGCATACAAAGTGTGTGTGTGTGTGTGTTAATTGTTTTTTTGTTTTGTTTTATGCCAATTTATTTAAACATTATCATTTTTTTGAGTCGATGCCCCTAGCAGCTACCACTCTTTTTTCTTCTAGTTAGTTATTATATTATAATAATTTTTTTTATGTATAATAATTAATATATATAAATAAATAAATAAAGAATTTAAACATTAACTATAGCCCTAGTTCGTATGTATTTTTCTTTACTCCAGAAATAAATTGCTTTCATACGCATTCAAAACTACTAATTATGCATTAAGCAAAAATTTTGGAACAAGTTGCTGGGGACGGAATATATTTAATTGAGAATGAATAGTAAAGCCTTGAAAGGGTTTTGATTCCTACTCGCGAAAACTTGTTTGTGTCTCAGTTAGTAGATCTGATATAAGCCTATAGGGGTGATCAAGGGGATCATTTTCGTATGTAAAATAAATTGTCCAATAAAAATTATGGAGCATAATAATATGTAAGTTAGATCCTTCCATCGAAAAAAGTTGTCTACACCAATGGGTTACCAAATTATAACGATATATATTTGGCACCTAACCATGTAATTTTATTTGAGTAATTTTAATTGAGACAAGATTTTATTGTTTGTTAAAAATATGGTTCATTAAGATCTACGCAGCTTTTTTGCATATTACAAACAATTTTCTAAAACTTTTCTTTGAGTGGAATTGAATGTATTGTATTACATGTTACATTAAATGTCACATGAAGATTTTTATTTATCATTTCATGCATTTTGCAAAATCTTTATGAAATTCTTCCGAAAGTGAAAGGGGCCTGGTCTGATTTCTGCAAACCAGCGTTTTAAAATTTTGCATCGCAGGACTTTCTCACGCAAAAAAATTATGAAAAAAATTAGAAAAACTTTCATTGCTTTTTGGTCACCAAAATTAATATAAAAATTTTTTCTAGTTCTTATAACAATTTTTTAAATTCTTGTGAGAATAAACGTCTCCCCATTTAAGTTACACCTTATTAAGCATGCATACGTTGGGAAGAGACCAATCGGAGTCTGGTACATAATGATTTTTTATCTTCTATAGAGTAGTGTATAAACAAATTTTGACATAATACCATATATTAAAAAAAAAATTGGTTTCGTCTTTTATTAAATGAATTTGGGGAATATCCAATGAGAACTTCAGCAAGACAATGATTCGATTCACTCGTCAACGCGTGCTCCAAGTCATGGATTGAGCATGAATTCAATAAAACCCTTGTGGAGATGACTAGTTTGTAAATTTTACGATTTCGAGAAAAATATATAAATATAAAAATTAAGCTTATTAAATGCTCTTCTCTAGCTTGTACAAAAAAAGGTTCACTGAGCACCCTACACCACAGGATAATCTTCTCACAAAGTACGAATCCAGACATTATTCAGTTTTTTCAAAGCGTTCTAGTTTTTCACTAAATGGCTTGCAAATTTAGTTTTTTTGAAAAAAAAACCTTAAAAAACCATATCATAATTAAACAAAATTAAAAAATTATATTTATTAGAAGCTGTTTTTGTGGTTTACAGGGCTGGATGTTGCAAGTTAGTGCTATGACATAAGATCAAAACACCCCTTAAAAGATCCTTTTCGTGTCCGCTGATAATGTTTTTGGGGTTGCTAAATCCGATTCCGAGGTCTCCAGGCATGTCAGTGTTTTAAGAATACCTGCAATCCACCTCAATTAATGTGAGTTTTTGAGGTTATGTCGTGCTGGGGGTTTTTGGAGCTCGGAGTCGAAGTACAATAACAATGATATAGATCATCATATAGATTTTCTTAAACGCTGGAGATTACAATACAAATTTAATCCCATCACTTTTGTCTATAGATTTGGGTTCCCTTTAAAATTTACCTTTTTTTTTGTAACACAATGAATTGCAATTCAAATGAATATCTATTTTGAGGACTCTGAAAAATCATACTTTCTAGAAATAATACAAATTATGTTGTGAAAAAAATTGAATTGAAAGAATTCCAAATGTCAAGTTCGTTTGTCCTATCCCTTATAATCTTCAAGATTTGGCTGTTCATACGGTCAGACATGACTATATTTTTGTCCGCCTGACCATATTGGAGATTACTTTAGGAGCTTTTCTGCGTCTCTTAACATACCCCTTACCTTTAAAGGTATAGCTCCTCAAGAACATTATATTAAGAAAAAAAATGTAGGCATAGAAAACCCTTCTGGTTCCGCCACTGATATGTAGTGCACCTTGTGTATTATGCAAAACTTGTGCAGTTATAACTTTTGCCTTTTTATTACGCCCATAAAATGTGCTAATTTCTTTGACATTTCGTAGACAATTTGCATTTGTACGCATTTTGTCTCAGTTCTAAGTTTTTTTCCTGGATCTACTTTAGTTTTTATTATTATGCCAAATATTTAATCACTTTGCCTATCAAATATTTTATGTGCTCTTTAATTTAACTATTTGCACAAACCATAAATTGTCTCCTTTCTTGACACGATCCCCAAGTCTTTTCAATATTTTATGTGTTTGTTTTTAAGCTATTTATGTAAATATATATTTATATTTGGTTTCTGTAAATACCATTTCGAGCTCATTAGTAGCAATAATTAGCCAGCACACTTTATGACCAACAGACAACAGTCACGCCACTTTTAGCACTATGCACTGAGACTCTGTTTCTAAGTATGCCCTTTGGGGCTTCAGGCTATCAAGAACTTTAGATACCCTTAAAAAATACTGGTAAACTTTAAGCTATGTACTAAAAAAATTAAACCAAACTTCTTTGTGCAAAACTCAATTTCTAGTCGATTTAGACAAAATTCTTTTGACCGAAATCTCAGGACATATCGGTCCGTCAAATTTCTCACACTCCAAAAGATGTTTTTCAAAATTCAACAGTTTTGAATAGGCTTGTAAGAGTTACACTTACTAAATAAAAATATTATTTTTTTTTGTTTAAATAAGTTTGAAAAATCTTTTTGATATATCATTGATTAGATTCCCCACCAATTGACTCAAATATTGATTTTTGTTGAAATAAGTTTAAAGAGTTTTCTTTCAGATCATTATTTAGGTTCTCCACAAATTTACAAATCTTTTAGAAAACTCCATTGCAGCATTAGAAAATTTTATAGCACCTTAAATATGTTTTAAAACTTAATTAACTTTGGAATAGCAAATTTCTGGAAATTTATAAAATATTCTTTACTTTTAGATAAAATATATATATATATATGTATATTTTAAAATATGAGATTAAGATTAAAAGTGTTATAATCATTATAATCTTAGTTTCGCTCATCTTCATTTAAAAGCGGGCCATAGCTCATATGACGTCACATGAGCCTTGTAACTCAAAGTAATAGCATACATTTCATAAGATCTACTTTTATCTCCAAACCCTACTAATACAATGCAAAATCTTTAAAAATTAATCATATTATTATAAATAAAAGTGATTTCTAGGTTTATTTGTGGTGGATGAGTGAGCTACGCCCTAGACTAAGTATTATAAGGCAGTAGACCCTGAAAGCTTTACACTGCTTTAGCAAAATAGTCCCATAGAAAACCTCAAGATGAAATCATTTCATTTCCTTAAAATAATGAACACAGATCAAGTGGTCTTTGGTTTACGCTCTTCCAAACTACACCGAAAATCGTCGATTCTACCCAAATTAGTCGGATTATATTTATATATTTTGTGGTCCGTCATGAAAACCTTAGAGGGTTACAAATCTTCGATCAATTTTTTGATGCAGAAGATAGATGGACATTTTGGCTTTTTCTTAATCTCTTTCGCTTTCTTTTAAAAAAAACTTTGGTAAAGTCTGTCTTGTACAGCAGGTTACTATACAGATATCATATTTATAATTTGGGGCTATAGGAATTTTTGAAATTTTTGTTAGAAAACTGATGTCCAACTAACTAGAATATGACTCTTAAATTTTCATGTAGCTATTAACTCAACCAGTTTCAGTAAGATCTTTAGACTTCTTCATAGAAAACATAAGTGTTATACAGAATTAAAAGCTCCATTTCTTAGATGGTGAAAGTTACAAAAAATTCGAATTACATCAAAACTTTATCTTTTAGGCACCATATGAAACTTGTAAACAGCTGTTTGCTGTCGCACACGTTGTTAGTCTGGCACTTTTGCCCTTATGCCTCGTTGTAAGGGTTATTTACGTCGCTGCTGGGGTATTTTTGCCTTTATGCATTTATGCCCGACAAGTCTATTATTTCGTTTTTTTTTTAATTCTCATAAAAATGTATTTACTCCTAGTACTTGCCCAACTCCATAAGCACCTTCTACGATCTTCGTTACATTTTCCTTAGTTTGCCAAACTGCCTCAAGATTCCGAACTTGCCAACAACTCCACTGAAGGGCATTTCGCATAATGCACTAAGTGCAATCCAAAAAAGAAACTTTTTTCGGAGGCCACCCCATTGTGTTCTTTGCACCATTTGAAAATTTTAATGCATTTTTGCCCGCATGTCGCCTTCAGCCTAAGGAATGAGCACACACACATTTTATGGCCTCGCATTACAAACTTAAACATGTGTTTATTGTCTGACTCCATTCGCGAACTAAATGCCTGGATGAGTCTGTTGGTCGGGTTGGTTTCCTCCGGGCCGCAGTAGTCGCCTTAGTTGCCTCTTGGCTCTTGATATTGCTGTGAAAATTTTTATTTTCGTTGTCAGCGGGCGCGAAAAAGAATCTGCAACACTTCAAGTGACACAGCAGACACGAACATATGAATGCACCTAGTCCACAGCTCCGCTCCCCTTAATCCTCGCTAGACCAGCTGGCTATAAAATGTGACACGCTGCTGTGTTGCAACTCATTTGTTTGCATTTACTGTGCGTATCGTTGACTCTTTGTTAGCGATGGGAGCGTGAGTTGAGTGAAGGTTACACTCTAAGAAAGCTTGAAGGAGGCAGATATAAAATTGGTTCTGGTTTTATTTTGAAGCTATATTTAAATGGCCAAAATCCTGAACTTTGAATAAGCAAACTCCCGGCATTGTCATGATGGTCCTACTACAATTCTTAAGGCAGCATACATTTTTCGGATGTAGGGCTAGCGAAATAAAACCACAAAGGGCCTCCAGGAAATCTACCAACTGAGTACGAACTTCCTTAGGAACTGACTGGAAATTTTAGATATGAATTGTCGCCTCACGCACAGATTTTGACCTGAAATATAGAAACAATATGCTGCTTGACACCATCTTAGATATTTCGTTTTTTAGAAAAGGAACTAGCTAGATATCCTTAAGCTCAGCTGGCACTACAATGGAACCCCAAAACAGCACTGCGGCATTCCTGCGATGTTTCGTGAGTTAATTTGTCTATAATTTAGAGGCTGCAAGCACGAGTTGACATTTGCATACCCGCACTCATCGCAGCTTATCGTGATGTCACGATTAAAAGTAGATGCTCTCTGGGAGTGAGTGAGTGTGTGGAATGTGTTGGTAACCGCGTCATTTTTTATGTGTCGCCAAAGCGGTCGCCTTCGCCGTCGCCGTCGACGCCGCCGCTGCCGCTGTCATTAACAAATGGCAAATTAAATTGTGCTTAAATTTGGCTCAGTGTCTGCTTTGCCTTAGCTCTTAGCTCTCTCAAGTTTCCGCACCCCTCCTCAAGCGGATACATATAAGCAGATTAATAACACACACAACCAAAATCCGTCTTTAATAGTATGGAGCACAGGTGTAGCGGCTGCGTGGAGACTGGGAGAGGTAGTGTAGCAACTCTATAGCTACACTGAGAGAAAAAATCTAGAACATTGTTGTAAACAAAAATAAGAATTAAGCTGTACTGTTTGTTTTTTAAGAATTTTTTAAGAGATTGAACACATTGATAAAAACAGTGGTGGGAAAAATAAATAAATAAATAAAATTATAATAATTAATTTTTTTTGTCATTTTCTGGAATTTTTTTCATTTTGAGTACCTCTTTTTATGTTTAAAAAAACTTAAATCAAGGCAAGCGACGTCAATGGGCAATACAAAATATTTTAGAATTTATTAGTAATAGAAGCTGTGAGCAAAGAGAGAACTTTTTCTATTTCTGTTGTAATTTTCCCCCGATTTAAGTACAAATGTAATTCAGTTAATTTTGCTCGATTTCCTAGAAATCTCTGGCAATTTAAAATTCGCTTTAGTTACACTTTTTGTTCAAGCACTTTTTTCACGTATTACCTGCCCTACATGTAGTGTTATGGTATTTGGGAGAACCTTCTGTTCGTGCGCCACCGTTAAAGTCGATGCTTGTTTATTTTTGAGAATACGAAATTTCATCGAAAAATGTTTTTAATTAAAATCTATAAACGACTGAAAACCTTTAACATGTAACCTAGAGTTTTTAAAACTATTTCTGATTTTTTCCTTTTTAATGAAGTTCTTAAAGAGATCTAGAACATAAAATCGCTTAAGACGCCTAGTAAATAAATTTATAAATATCATTACCAATACCAATGAGGCATTATATGATTTAAAACATATACAAATAATTTTTTTTAATTTTTTTTTTTAATTTTATTATGTAATTAACATACATATTAGTGAATGAATGCACAACGAAACTTTCTTTGATCTGCGACTGTAAAAAAAATATTTTTAGTTAAGACAAAACAAATTATTTGATCGTTTAGCATTTTCGAGTTTTTAATAAATTTTTAGACAAAAAAATTGACCTAAGAAATCTTTTTTTATTTAAAAACCCAACGAATTATCGGTTTTGCTCAAATAATAATAATTTATATTTATTAATTTGCTGAAATTATAATTTATTTTATTTTCGTTATTTCACGAAATTTTTAAGATTAAAAAATACATTTTTTTGAGAAGTCATAAGTTTCTAGTCGGAATAAGTTTGACTTTTTAAAATTAAGTAATTTTATAATTTAAAAAGTCATAGACTAGGCTGAATAGCATGTCATTATACAATTGATTATATGATAGTTTTTAATATGCTATTTTTAAGATTAAATCAATTTTTTTTTTACGTTTTTAATTTTTTTTACTAATTTTTTTTTTATATTCATAATTTAGTCTTGCAATGTATGAGATCTTAACATTTAAAATTTATAAAGAGTTGCAGTTCTAATTTTTAATTTAATTTTAAATTTAATTTTTGGTAAAAATTTAACAAAAAATCCCTTGACTAAAAATTTGTAAATAAAAAAAAAAACAATTTTCTTAATTTGACAAATCATAGCACCTAAATTATTAAATTGAAAAATTTAAAATAAATGTGAAAATACTTTGAGTACAATCTTTATGATCAGTTCTGAAAAACATTGATGTTTTCGATGCTTTTTTGTCTCACAATTTAATATGACGAAAGTTCTGCTCGGAACAGAATATTCATTTCTTATATTATCCTAATTTAAACTTCGATTTATCGATACATCGAGGTTTTCCAGTTAAAATCATCACAAATATCGATGTTTTTCCAGCACTGATGTTAATATTCTTTAATCCAGTATTTTTCCAACTAAATATAGTTTTGATCGAAATGGTTTTGCCCAATTTAATATATGTATGTATTATAGTAAGTCCAACTTTTAAGAAAATGGTACGAATTAAACAATTTTTTTAAAAATCCGTGGGAAACAAAAAATGTGTATTTAAATTTGTGTTCTTATGATGACTAAACATATGAAAAATATTTAAATGCAATGCTTCCTCTTTTTTCGCTTTTTTCTCATTTTGCATTTTTTTTTTGTTTGAACAACTTGTGCTCCAAAATGTTTGTCCTATTTTTAAGTACTGAGGAACTCAATTTCCTACCTGGGTTTTTCTCTCTGTGTATTGTCAGAGGCATGCAATCAGCTTAACAGGCACGCAGCGGCAGCTAAACTTTTGCGTATCGTTATCACTGGGAAACACAAAGCCAAGGTAAAGCCAATGGCCAGGTCCCTGGGCACCATGGCCAGACAAACTGCCAGGCAACTTTTCCAAACTGCACAGTCAGTATCCCTGGTAACCCCCTCAAACGTCTCTAGCTCTCACACACGCGCTGCCCAGCTTCATTTTCAGCTTCATTGCGTGCAACAAATGCAGCAGTGCCGAAAAACACTAGCAACATTGTATGGATATCAGCAGGGCCGGATTAAGGCAAGCTGGCCCAAGGGCCGTCGGAAATACGGTGCTCATCATGTTTATCCACTTAATCCATTTAATGTGATTTTTTCAATTATCCTTCTACATTTATTTTTATCGCTATTCCATTCGTTAGTACAGAATTTAATGATATAATTATGTTAAGTAATTAGTGGTTCTAAGCTATTCTTTGCGGAATTCCGAAACAGCGCATTTATTATTTTCTACCAAAAGTTTTCATGGCAAAACATTTTAAAACTATTATTCACATAATGCGGTTACCCCTAACCACGGCCCTTTCGGCACCTGCATAAATCCGTCCCTGTTTATCGATTAACATGCAAATGCTGTCTCTCTTTCTCTCGTCATATATCTAGCTCTCTCTAGCATACAATTCAATTTAATTAAACAAAGTTTAACTTTTTGAATAGCCAAGTTAATGCTTTTAAGCTCGTTAATCCATGCAAATCATTGGGTCTATGACTTCTGTGGGCCACAATTTCTCCTATATTGGCTTCGTTTTGTCCATTGTCTTTGGTTTGATTTTTGCCGGCCTGCGTGTGTGAGAGTCTGTCTGCTGTACCCTCATCAAAAATCTGACAAGACGAAAACTTTGTGCTTAAAAATAAATCAAAACTTTTCATTCGTGCATTTTCCCCAGATAAATGCTCTGATAATTTGTATGTGTTTTTCTTGCCTGTCTTTCATTTTAATCCATCCCCTCCCTCCAAACATATTTTTTTTGCATATGTCAACTTTTTGTCAATGGGCCAAAAGTTGTCAAACTTGTGCGTTGCAGACGTTGCAAAGTTCTTTCTTTCTTTTTTTTTGGTCTTCTATTTTTGCTCTTCTATATAGGTATACAATTATATATTTTTTATCATTTATAAGTTTGTTTTCCATGTGTAATGAAAATGTCAAAAAGTGTGCTAACAAAAAGATTTCTTTGCATGTGAGAAAAGCCATCAGATGGAGGGTTCAAAGATGTTGGCTAAGGAGTTGTTGGCAGATATACCGACAAAGTACTACACAGTTCTAAAGGGCATCTAAAAAAAATTTGAGAAATATTTAATTCAAAAATTTACATAGAATATGAAATTTTGTTGCATGCATATAAGTATACCTAAGGTGGTTACTAATTTTGATTATCAGCACTATCCTTTGTCGTTATTTTAGTTTTTTTTTTATGAGTTCTGAATTATACGTTCTGAGATGCAATAACTTTAGAATGTTTTAGTACGGCTATGATTTTGGATGTTGAACAATTTTTTTTCTTATAATTAAGTTTAGAAATCAAACCTCTACGTATACAAAAAAAATTTAAAAAAAAAAAACTAATATTCATGCCTTCATTTTTGAAAAATTTTAAAAAATTTCAGACTTAAGATGAAAAAACAATTCGGATTTTTTAAAATTTTTTTATTTTGTTTAAAACCATCCGGTTTCTGACCTCTTTAGGCATACCACTTCCCATAATATTATTAAAATTTACAAGTTCTTTAAAGAAATCCAAACTACTTTTTAAATCTAATAAGTTCGTAAAAAAAAAAAAAATTCAAAGATAGTCGATGGCCTTGTGCAGCTTTCTTTCTATACTCTAATGCAAAATAATGTAAGTATTTATATGTAGATTTCAAAAACTTAAAAAACAAAATATAAAGAAAATATAAATTGTAAAAATTTTTCAAAACTAAGCCAAAATAAAAATAATTTTTGTTTTTTTGAGAGGTAGTCAAAATTTAATAAAAAAAATGTTGCAAAGTTCACCTTTTAAAAATGTTACAACAAATGCATTAGGTATTGTATTCCTAATTTTTTACTACATTTTTTCCCCAATATATTTCTACATTTAAAAAAAAAATCTTAAAATTTTTTTTTTTTTAAATCTTGTTATTTGAAAAGCAAAAGTGTTTCTTAATTTATAAAAATGTTGTTTCTTAATTTTATTGCCATTTTTAATGGGCGTTCAAATAAATAATAAATTTTTGAAGGCAATCTTTTTTTATCTTCCTAATAAACTATTCCATCCTTCCCAAAAAAAAAAATAAAATCAAAAATTAACAAAAAATTTATGGATTGTCTCTTAGGGGTAAATTAAAAATATCATTTACAATATATTTATGAGAAACTTGTTAAACTTGTCTAAGAATTAAGGCAAAGTTTTTATTTGGGAGTAGTAAAGAGTAAAGTGGCGACTTTTACAATCGGGCGCAGACGACTTCGAGGTGCACTGGACCATCACAGCAAACAAATAAATAAATTTTTAGGTGCTTAAAAAACTTTTGATTACCAAATTTGGATACGATATCCAATACCAAACCAATTGTGCCTCTAAAACTTTTTACCTTAGATTGAAATGTTAGAAAAAACGTCACGTAACGAAATAATTTTAAATCAAAAAATATTTTTTTTTTTACTATTTGCTAAATATTTTTTTTAAAGTATTTATTTTTATTAAATGCAATATTTATTACTTTTTATGTACATATTTTTTAAATCGAAGTTTTTTTAAGGAGCTTTGACTGAAATGCCAAAAAAATAATATTTTAGAAAAGTCGTCACGTAACAGCATACCTCAGCTTTATGTATATGCATGGGAGAATGGAGTAGACTAGAGAAAATGTAGCTACTTTTGTCTCGAGACATATTATTTTTGCTATTTGGAATATTCGATTTTTTTTAAGTCTAGTTTTAAATTTAATTTATTCTTATAAAATAAATTATTGAATTATAAAATAAATTTATTTTATTATTAAAAAATAAATAAATAAATTATGAATTATTATATGAATAATTTTATTTTGGTTACTATTTATTTTTTATGTTTTTTATAATTTATTTTTCATTCATAATGTTAAGTTTAGATTTTGTGTATATACTTTTTTTAATTACTTTTTTTTTAATAAAAAAATATTTTTCATAGAATATTAAATGAAACTTACGTTTTTTTAAATATTTGATTTACAATTTTTTATAAGTATTTAGCAAATAATTTTTAAGATTTAAATGAATCTCCCTAACTATTAAATGAAACTTGCATAGCAGAGAAAACTTCGTTTGAACGTACCCCATTTTTTTTTAAGTTACTATTTTGTATAAATTTTTCTAATAAATATTTTTCCATTCAAGTTTAATGAAGCTTATATTAATTATTTAGTCATTTTTAAGTACCATAGTATTTTGTGGATATTTTTTTTTTTTATTATTACTAATTCGTATATTATTTATAATAAATAAAAAAATTTGGATTAATTATTAAATTTAGGTTAATTTTTTTAATATATTTGGTGATACGTATAACATATTTTATTTTTACCATTTTATTTATACATATTCCATTTTAAACTGTTACATATTTTGTATAAAATTTAAAAAAAATGATTTTCTTATGTTACATTGAAAAAGAAAAGCGAAAAGAACTTATATTATAAGTATATTATTTACTATTTTGCATTAAATTTTGCACTAAAACATATTTTGTAATCTGTATATGTTTTGTAATTAGTCAGTAAATGAATATTTAAAATATTAGGGTAAATAAATAAAATATTTTGTTTTTTTTTTTTACATTTTTTTATTTTTTTTTGCTATCAACCGATACAAATTAGGTTATGATACAATATTGATGAATATTTTTTTGAAAAATTTTAAAAAACTTTTTTTGTGTTGCTTTGAAAAAATATAAGTGAAACAAGATTCGTTCTTATTGCCTTGTTTTTTCTTTATGCCCAAATATAGTCTCACATTTTAACCTCACCCCCACTACTTATATGCTAACTATATATAGCTGTCTATAATTCGCTCAGCTTACTAACTTACTCCTGATCTCTATCCCAATCCACTAAAATCAATCAAAGTCTAATCCCTTATAGATGTGTTTACAAGCGTCGCAAAATTGATGAAGTATACGCCAAGTGGAACACACACAAAAAAAACCTTTTAAAGTTAAGGCAAGGCAAACCAAAGCAAACAATGCCAAACTTTTTGCAATTTCTGCCCCCTCCATTTCGGCATTCCCCACTTCTTACGAAAAAAGTTGTCAACTTCGAACCCTCTCAAAATCGGTATTTTTGTGTAAACAATTCAATTGCGTAAATATGCAAAAGTTTTAACAAAAAAATGCTTCCCCAAAGGCAACTTGGCGATACTTTTTATAGACGTTTATGTTCAAGAAATAATTTCACAATTTTATTCAATCAAAATGTGCCAGAGTCAAAACAGTTTTTACTTTTTTTCTTCGACAAACAATGCAAAGCGTAGTAAAAATGTAAGAAGTAAGTATTTTCTTGGGTTTGGGAACTGTAACTGCTCCGGCATTTATTGTCACCTATATAAGAAAAAGAAGAAATCAACTTTTCAAGTTATTTAAAGCTTTTTAAACAGCGACAACTTTTTTCGTTAGCAAGAAAAATGCGTTTTTCATGCTAATGTCAAACCTTAATAGATTCACGTTAAGCAGCCCCCATAGCTCCCCCTTTATGCAGAACAACCCCCAACATATGTACAAAAATTTTGCTGTGGCATTCAATTGAACAACATTGCTCTTAAATTTGGGGCGTACTCGCGTTTGGCTGAGTTATTTCACTCCAGAGATTTCTGTTTAGGGATTCTCGCATTGAATGGAAAACATTTCTGCAATGATTTTGTGGGCGTTGCAAGTTTAAATTGCAGCCAATATGGCTATTAAGCGTGGCTGAGAGACTAGTAGAGTAGAGCCCGAGCAAAAGCTTACTTAAAGTCAGGTAATTTGTCATAAGGCTGACAGTAACTTGGTTTTGGTCTTGCAACAATGAATACAAGTGCTCTATGGGCAGCATAATAAGCCCTGCAAAAGTTGGCAGTAAAAAGGCTTAGGGCTAAGAAGAAGTTTGACCTAAAATGTATCCAAGTTGCAACCACTGCCATTATGCTCAAGGTAAATGGGTTAACACGCTGCTAGGCCAAGCATTTCGGAAACTTTCTAAAGCGTGACCACACACAGATATACACACTAACACAAACATAAAGGGGCTCGTTTACAGAGAGAGAAAAAATTGGGCATATTCGTGAATATAGGGCAAAATTTAGATTACAAATTTTGAAGTTACAAAAAAAATAAAATTAATTAAGCCCTGAAAAAAACTATACAAAAAGAATTATAGTGCTAGTGTTTGTGAGCAAACAGTGCTGCCCATTTTTGGACAATTGATAACTAGATGGCGCCAGCAGTAACAACACATATTTTGTTTTAACGTTAAAAAATGTCATATGAGCTGTTTGTATACAAATAGTAAATGTGTTGCAAGTGTGGGTACGTTCCTAAATATGTGACTGGCTATTTTTTGCTCTTTTGTAAACTGTACTTAGCTATCAAACTAACCGAACAGCTGGTATTACTGCTGGCGCCATCTAGATGTCAAGTGACAGACTGCGTACCAGAAAGCTAAATTCTTTGCCCTAAGAATTATGATAGCGTTTTTTTTAATGAAATTTTTTTTATAAGGAAATTTTTAATTTGTTTTCTTAAAAAGATTTTTGCATTACTAAGTCGAATGTAAAATCTAAAAGAATCTGAACTTTTATTAATTTCTGACAAAAATAATTACTTTCTTGTTTGTTCAAAAATAACTAGGCTAAGTGGACAAGAGACTTAAGGGACACAAAATTGCGATGTAAAAAGCAACTAGAGATACTTAGGATGTTCACTTTTTTGGGCCAAAATGCAGAATTCAACATTTTGGTTAAATGCAACAATTTTTACAACTTTAATTATTCAAAAATTAACTGGTTTTACGTGAAGTTAATAATAAAAAACACTGCAGAAAAAATGTACACACTGAACGATATAAGCTCTCTTGGGCAGAAGTGCCCTACTTTTCACACTCAAGAATCTGGGTCGGGCAGAAATGCAGATTAGTTTTGGCGAAAGTTTTTCTTTTTTGGTGTCTTTTGCATTTCTGCTTGACAATATTATAATTTTTCTATTTTATTATTACTTCATTTTAGCTGAGCTTTCGGCCAAGAATAGGCATTTCAATTTCAAACCTAATTTTTCTCTCTGTGTAGAGCTATTGCCACAGCGTAACCACAAAAAGTGCAAAGCACCGGAAAAGCCTTGCTAACATTTCACACGAGTGCAGCATAAGAGTTTGAAAGAGAGAGGAAGAGAGAAAAATGAGAGAAGCGGAAGCCGGAGACAGGAAGTGTTAGTGCACTGACTTACGTGACTTTAAGAGTCTGAATAGAAGTTTAGATGAAAATGTTTTAGTTTGTGAATGCCTAATTGCCGGCAAACTCTTCTCTAAAGCAGTGCAGGTTTTAGGGCGTTATATTTTCTTTTGGAAAGAAGATTTAGGAAATATATGACGAGCTGCAGTGGTTTCTTAAAATATGAAAATATGTGCCAAATCCATGGAGCAAAAAAAGGAATGCAGTTTTTTTTTTTTTGTGTAGCTAATTTTAAAAGTAAATAATTAATGGTTGGAGCTGTTACTCTTTGAGTAAAAGGGTATATCAAGTACTTGTTAAGGTATGTAACAGGAGCTGAAGGATAGCAAATTTCAATTAAAGATGTGGATATGCACGAAGCAGATAAAGTTTGTCGAATTGAGAACTGCTCAATTTCGCCCACGAAGAGTTAGTGGTGTATAACCATGATGTTGTAACGTTTAAACTGAAAACAGGTAAAATGTAAAGGATACATCGAAAGTTCAGTCAAAAACTGGCTTAATTTATTATCTTTTAAAATTTGATTTAACTATTTTATTGAAATGTTCAAGTAATTATTTAATTAGCTGTACTTTTCATGAGAATTTCAAAAGAATCCTCTAATTATTGTATATCTTCCCTCTAAACTCAAGCACACTATTGTTTTGGTCCCCTTAGCAGATTATTCCACGAAACTTCTGAGGTCTGATGTAGCGATTTTGTCCTTTATTTTAAATTTTATTGTTGGGAACCTTGGTTTGGGCCTTAGTTCAGAAGACTTCTGCTTGATTTTGAACTCAAGCACCCTGAAGTATCCTCTAACCATTCTCTCTCTTTTATCTGAACTCAAGCACCCTGAAGTATCTTCTAACCATTCTCTCTCTTTTATCTGAAGCACCCATTTGATTCGATCCACTAAGCAGAACCTCCCAAGAAATTTTATAATTTTTTTCTTTTATTTGTTTTTGTAATCTTTAGTTTGCATCTTGGTTTTGAAGAATTCTTAGAACAGTGCATGATTAATATTATCAAGTGACTTTGGTTAACACTTTGGCTCCGATATATTTTCAATCTTAACCTGCTAAGAAATTTGCAAGGTCTAATATAGAGATTTTATATTTAATGTAAATGTAAATATAAAAAGTCTTACCCCAGCGGTATCTTAAAGCCAGATCTTCACTTTGAATCCAAGATTGTCTCAACCCTCAAACAGAACCGATCTGAAAATTTCTAAGGTCTGATAGTAGTGGGTTGTAGCCTAACCCAAGCTCCCTATAAGTTCAAATCTCTAAACAGAGCCTCGCAAGAAATTTCTAATGACTTTTTACTTTATTGTAAATCTTATTTTAGACACCTTTGGTTCTGAAGTAACCAAAGTATCTGATTCTATCTATTAGTTCAAACCTCTAAACAGAACCTTCTAACAAGTTCATAAGATTTTCCAATTCTGGGCTCTGAACCCAATCACCTTATTTTCTCGAACCCCCAAACCGAAGCACGTCAGAAATTTCCAAGCTCCAATGCCCTGCTTATAACTGAAGAGATTTCCTCTACTCAATTCTCCCCATTTTCTTGTACTTTCCTTAATTAACGTTCCACTGATTAAGCTCTACATAATTTATATACCAATTTTGAGTCATACGGATTAAACCAACCAAATCTAACCGGAGTACTTAGTATACAAATGTCACTGAAATGAATGCAACCATCTATTGATGTTGGCATTGGTTCTGATTATGGATATTTATGTGGAGTTAGAGTAGTTGTTGTAATTATTGTTATGGGTGTTGCTGGCTTAGTTGTGGTATTACCTGGTGCAGTCTAATTTGGTTAGCACACAATGCTGGTCAAAGTCTGGCCCATACTATGTGCACACACATCCATAGTCCCACCCATAAAGTTAGAACCCGCAGCTCAGTTAGCCTGGAAGGCTGCAAATCCACACGAAGCAGCCACAAAATCCAACCGCAATACATGCTACACACTAATGTTGGCCACACTGGCAACAAACGCACATACAAGTGTGACCAGGCCTTATTGAAATGTGCAGTTGCAATGATGGAGAGTGGGCTTGAAAGCAGAACAAGAGAGTAAAAGTGTAACAGTGGCAGCGTGATGTGGGGGGGCGTGACTTAGAATTATGTTTTTCTTCGAAAGTTGCTTCCATCATGAAAATTAACTTTTATGTTGTGGAAAAATGGAATGTGGAAAGGAATTGGTTTCTTTTGTTCTTTTTGTCGAATTTTCTGGTTTCTTAATTTCCACAAATCACGAAAATCGTTTTCAAAAAATAGTCCTGGGACAATTGAGTGGGCTTAACATTGTTCCTTAAGCAAATTTGTGCAATCAATGTTAACTTATTAGATTTTGACCCATATAATTCTGTATATCTATAATTCTTTTCCAATTTAAGTCAGTTACATGAAAATAAGCTGTTAACAACCCGATAATGGCGTCACTTAGTCCTGAAGAGATTTTGTAATAGATGATTTTCCAAGATCTGATTTTTCTATTTATATATTTTGCTTCAAAATTTAGTTCGCTGCACCTTGGTTTTGTTTCATGCGACTGTTTATATTTTTTTCACAAAATCATGGAGCAACACTGTTTTCTATGTTTTGTTCGCACGTCTGCGTACTGCTTCCGTAAGTATTTGGTGCAGAAATTATGCGACTATTTTTTTATGTGTAGTTCGTTCTTGTTGGGAAGCACTTCAGGATGCTGCATACTTGCCTTTTGTAATTTATTTAAAATAGTGAAACCTAGCCTGATTCAACATTTCTGGGGATATCTGGCTTTGGTAAGACATTCATTGCAGCTTACAAAACTTTTTCATAATTATATAAAAATATAATATACATGTTCTTTAAAGAGTAGTTCTTTGGAACAGCTGTCGTTACGTTATTCGTAAAGGGAAGAGAGCCTTAGAGAGAATGAGAAAAAGTGAGCATGGAACAATACGCGCTTTTGATCGTAAAGATGAATGATTAGTGGAAATTTTTTGATTGTTATTTTTATTTTACAACTTATTCGGTTAAAGTTGTCAAAAAATCGAAATTTAGCAGATTTGTGATTTTTTGTTATTAAAAATTTGGATTATTTAATATTTGTCTAAAATAATCATTATTATTAAACAAAATAAACAAAATAATTATTTCATATATTTATATCTTACTTTAAAGCATCTAAATTGGATTTTTTTAAGAGTCGCGGCTTTACTACTTTTTTTCAAAAAATTATTTATACACGCAGAACTAAACATATATTTGTTTTACAGTCAAAAATTAATAATAAAAACTTTAAATTTCATTTTTATCGGCAAATATTGTAAATAGGGTGGGCCATCTGTTGGTTTCATTGTTCATTGCATTTTATTTGAATATTTTCTAACAAATGTTTTTTTCACAGAACGACCATTTTCATAATTTTGAACTTGACATACGTCGAAGAGCATCGACTTTGGACGGGTATGTTCCGAATTCGGTGTTTAACAACCGAATCAACAGATGGCACACCCTGTACTTACCTAACATATTACTATAACTTATTAAAAATTCTCTCAATAAGTTTTTTTGTATAACTTCTTCATATTTCCAATTTAGCCCCCTCTACCTACGTCACTGTAGTAGCGTATACCACTCTCTACTAGCTTATCAATGCACTCTAAGCCAAGAAATTAAGAGCTACAAAAATGTTAGCCCTGCCAACTTGTTTTGCTGCCTAATCAAATCTAAAAGCAATATTACTGTGATTTATCAACATGTCAACATATTTAATGAGCAAAGTTAAAGATATTTGTCTAGAGTATGGGGGACTGCTAATGCCTTGTCTTAGTCATTCGGGGGGGAGCACTGTCAACTCAATAATACGAGAATAATACGTATACGTAGCTGGATTTGTTTGCAGTAAACGGAAATAGTTGTAGGAATTTTGTGTTTGTTGTTGAAGTTTATATGCGAATAAACTGTCTGACCAACTGACGTATGGTTGTTGAGAAGGACCTGTTACAGAGACATACACACACAATATACATAAAAGCAAATAGCTGTCTTGCTATGTTCCAAGTACAACATCAACAACAACAACAACAATAGCCAGGGCTGTCAGATAGAAACCAGACGAAATTGCTGTCTTTATAACATGCGGTCGCTGTTCTTGTTTGTCAGTCAATTGTTCTGCTCTGTTCTGCTTACTGCCCGTCATTGAACTCAAATACTCACATATCCTTAGAGTCCTGTGAAACTTAATCCTAAATCCTTTTGGCTTCATGTCCAAAGAGGCTATTCATGCCTTTTGTTGTGGCTTTGTTAAGTCAACTTTTATGGGCAGTTAATAAATGTGGAGCAAACACAGCCACAAGAATAACAAAACAACAGTCTGTTGTTTATATAGGGTGATATTTTTAGTTGTGAGATTTTTTTTAATGTGTATAGTTATAGTTCATGCCTTATTTATGACAGGGAAAGATTTACCAGCGATCATATATTACCAATTAAACAATTTTATTATATTATTTTGTAAACAATCAAAAATGTATGTACAGTTTTATTAAGTCAATTAAATATATTTTAAACTATAATAGGTAGCCATAGTAAAACTTTAAATCTTTTATTATATGTATACTTTTATTGAGCCATATTTCATAATTTAAAAAAAGGACATGTTAGGAGATGTTTTAATAATAAAAGCATTTCACTTGACTGACAATCAAACCGTGATCTCGAGATGATGTTTAGTAAATAAGTAAATAAGAATTATTTCGCAATTTTTAAACAAAAATTTACTTTCAAATATTATTTTATAATTTTATTTTTAAGTCAAAAAGTAAGAGTTAAAATAAATTATTTTTAAAGAAATAAAAAATAAAAATGTATATTTATTTCGGATAGTCCCTTCAAAAATATATCATATTGTGCCTTGCACTTTTATCCAAAGCACTTTTTTCGCTTTGATTTTTTTAAACCCCATAACTCTTATTTGCGGTCTCTGGTTTTGAGGCAAAAATTCTACCGTATGGCATGAGGCGGTTTGGACGTTGATTTCCAATACTATCTCCGATATTTTGGTCGAATTAAAATTAAGAGTGGTGTTAATCGAAAGAACTTTTCACTTTTACCCTCTAGCTGATATTTTTTTTGTCAAATCGTAGCTCGTTCCCATTCAATTCAACGATGATTATTCCTTTTGACTTGCAGGTCGCTCTTCTGTACTTATGATAAGGCAAACGAAATCCTACTTTGATCTGTAATATAATTCGTTTGTCTATAAATAAGAAAGTTGTCTATCCAGATAACATAAGCCGTATTATAAACTTTGGTGGTAGTGAATGGTCTCTTTCTCGAGTTATATTTATAGAGGCATATAATCTTAAGAAGATCACCAAACTACGAATATACTTCTATTATCGCTTCTTTTCCTTATTCGGAACTAAACAGACAGAAGGAGTGTAAAATTTATTTGGACCCGTTCCGGAAATTAAACATCCTATCTTATAGTTTTCATAGTATAGACACGTTGGAAAAAGTTATATTTAAGTTCTTAAATGTTCAATTGTAACCGTTTTATCGGATTGGGTCTGAAGAGATTCGTCATCTGTCAGTTCTAGTGACGTCAGCGATGTTCATTGTAAAGACAAGTTTGCGTCTTAGCTTGTAGTTCAACGGTCTCCAGCCTTAGATCGTGATAAAAGCTGCAGGGTTCATCAGGTGCCAGTCAGTATAAAAATTTCTGCTCTGTGAAAACTTTTTCAATGGTACCTTAATACCCACAACTTCAATGCAAACTAAGTCAAGACATGTCGAAATATTCATAGTCTATAATGCGGCTTATGGTTCAGCGGAATAAGTAGTCCGTACTTTATGAAAGATTACGACGAAAACGATCGTTCAAATGTTTCAAATTTATTCTTCATCATTGTCGTATGTAGCGGATACATACTGGATGCCTTATTTAATAAAATTGACTAATTATGAAAAGAGTTTGACAAGTAATATAACAATAAGTCTTAAACTTGATTTTTTTGATAATATAATTTACCAGCCTGAAGGCCTACATTGCTCTGGCTTACCATTATAATTTAGAATTAACTTCGAATTTATAATTAAATAAATAAAATAAATAAATAAATAATATAATTTACACTCTTTGGCACTAGGTTCCCACGAAATCGACTAGAAACTGAAACCTTATATCTTGGTCAACATTTATAGTAGCTTCAAATAAACAAACCCTTACCTTTTTTTTTTTGCAATGCAAACTTTCGGTGTATTTTTCATGTATGTAAAAAAAACAAACTCTTAAAAAATCACCATATACGTACTGTGTATTTGAATTTATCGGTTGATTGCCAATAAATAAATATATGAAAAAAAAAAACGTATTTTTTGTAGGTAAAAAAACCAAACTCTTAAAAAGTCACCCTATACGTACTGTGTATTTCTACTTATATTACATTTCTACACACATAAAATAAAATAAAAGCAAATAAAATTTGATTTTAAAATTCTGCGCAAAATATTATAAATGCTCTTAAGCATTTTTTAAATTTAATTTTTACTAGCTTGTTGCTTTCCTATAATATTTATTACTTATGTTATTTCAAGTTTCAACACAAACTTACATACAGGGTCTTTCATTAAACATGACTGAACCTCATATTTCAATAAGAGGTTTTGTGGTTCAGATTTGGCATAACATTTTACTGCGATTTAAAGTAAATTTTATTGATTAAATTGATTTTATTGAAGTTAGCTGATAGTTTCTGATACCAGAGATGAATTTTTTCATAAAAAACAAAAACCAAAAAGAATATTAATTTTATAAAGCAATTCGTTAAAATGTATCGAAAAAGGTATCGAAGGCCTCAGTAACAAGTGCTCGTTAAATTAACATTAGATTTAATTTTTTTAAATAAAAATAAATTAAGTAATATGTATGTCGAAAAAGCTTAAACTATATAATATTTTTTTTTTTATTTTATTTGTTGCTTAATTCCCTTAACATAAAAATTTTCTTAAGCTAGTATATGAACAATATTATTTACAGTGTTGAGCTATCGTTTTTCATCTGAGAAATTTACAAATGTTTTCTTACATTATATGATATAGTGTTGTGATATATAAAAAAAAGGGTATAATAAGGAAAATGGGAGTAAAAAATCTTAATACCAACTATGAAATATTAATTTTATTTATTTCGTCGAAATATATCGAAAAAGGAGTCGGTGGCCTCAGTAGCTAATGCTCGTTTATTCAACATTAAGCTTAGTATTAAGTACTACATTTGATTTTTTTAAATAAAAAAAAATTTGAAATTATTTCACACTAAGATAACAGAAAAATGCAAGGAAATAACTTGCAAAAAATTACTCCGTTCACTAGTAGGAAATAATTACAAAAAAAAAAATTTTGTTTTATAAAAAATTTAAATTTAAATTTATTAAAATTTAAAGAAAATATTTTTTAATTTAATTTGACATTTTTTTTAAAATTTGAATTTGTTGTAATTTTGCCAAAAAAGGACAACAAATCTGGTAAATAGCTTATATTTCTCAACTTTTATAAAAAACATGACAAAAAACGAATGTAATTCGGAACAAAGATTCTATAATATGCGAAAAATCTAAAGTTTTTCATGTATTTTGACAGATATCGTATTCGAATTTAAAACTTGACAGTTTTTTAGAGTTCCCAATCATGGCACCAAATTTTAAGTTTAGTATATTATATAGACCCCATTGGACCGATTGGTCAAAAAAAACGTTTTTCGTTTTTTAAAAGGTTATCGTAAATAAATTTGGCATTCCGAAGTATTTTTGAATTCCCAAGCATTTTACGAAATGTAATAAAAACGTTGACATGAACGTATTCCCCCCATAAGACCGAATATATGAATATATCATAATAAAATTCGGCAATTAACACATTACTACAGTACCGAATTTGACAATCGACATCGGTTCATTAATTTGGTTGTTTACAGAGTATCTCAAAGTCGGCGTCCCCGACTTAAATTTTGTTTCAACTAGAAATGCAAAATATTTCAATAAAATTGACCACAATATGAGCATTATTTTGTATGATTATTTTTCCAAATTAAAAAATAAATTCATTATTTTTTTAAATCAGTTACGAGGAATATTTCTTTATTATTTTTTAAATACCAGCAAGAGATTCAAGCAGCTGGTTTATTTTTGTAATATAATGTTTAATTTTTATTTTGGCTTCCTTTTTTTTTTCGCTGACAAGTTTTTGATGTGAGTGGTCGTTAAAAAGTTCACCCTCCGGGCTAGAGACGCGGATTAGTTCATATCTATTCTTTTTTTCTCGTTTTATTTTTCAATATTTAATTTAATTCTTTTTTTCTTATAATTTAAGGTCTACTCTGCATCAAAAATGTTGTGGGCTGTCTTGGGTAAAGATACATAAAAGTCGATATTCCTCGACTAAATGCGACCAACTTTTTGCATTTAGATATTTTTGTATAGTTTTAGCTGAATTTAGTCCACTAAATCAAAAAATATTGACCTCTCATAAAAAAAACCTTTCTCCCATCCTTAGCAAAACAAAAGAGAATCCCTCTGCGGAGCACCTTGTCGACTCTATCACACTTTGCTTCCGACCTATGTAGAGATTTCGTATGCTAGCATTGTGTGGCAGTTCTTAGTTCTTAAAAACAAAATTAGAACTCTTGAGTTGGCTTAAAGCAAAAGGGTCAAAATGACGCATAACATTTGATAGAAAAAACAAGGCCAAAATGGTGCTCAGCTGTCGAATCCAATTTTAATATTTGATGTCGCACATCGCAACATAGAAACAGATGTGTCTTTACCCTTTTTTTTTTTGTTTTGTATTCAATATTTTTAAGGACAATCCTTTTACGGTTGACCTATAAAAACCGATTTCAAGCAGTTTGTCACTCGCTGAAGCGAGCCATAATTTTATTAACTAGCAAACATTATCAATTTAATGCACTGACATTTATTTTATTCTCTTTATTTGTTGCATAATCTCAAGATACATAAATACAAAATGCTAAATTGACTTTGTCTAAGGATCATGGCCTGTGTGTCCTGGTCTTGCATAATAAAATAGGCCCAAACGGATGTTGGACCCGTCGCCATTGTTGTTGAAAATCGAATTCGTTTATTTTAGGCATAAATTGTCATCAAAATGAATATAAATGAAGGAGCTTCGTGTGCGCACGAATGGTTTTTCATCATTATATGTATTATAAATGAAGTGATTTTTTTAGAAGTCACTTTAAAGCGACCAAATTAGCCGAAACTTGTGAAGAGGGGGAACCAATCGAACAGAGTGATACTCTACCTTCGTTTTACATAAAATATCATTCATATTCATTCATTTCATTCATTTCATTCATTTCATTCATTTCATTCATTTCATTCATTTCATTCATTTCATTCATTTCATTCATTTCATTCATTTCATTCATTTCATTCATTTCATTCATTTCATTCATTTCATTCATTTCATTCATTTCATTCATTTCATTCATTTCATTCATTTCATTCATTTCATTCATTTCATTCATTTCATTCATTTCATTCATTTCATTCATTTCATTCATTTCATTCATTTCATTCATTTCATTCATTTCATTCATTTCATTCATTTCATTCATTTCATTCATTTCATTCATTTCATTCATTTCATTCATTTCATTCATTTCATTCATTTCATTCATTTCATTCATTTCATTCATTTCATTCATTTCATTCATTTCATTCATTTCATTCATTTCATTCATTTCATTCATTTCATTCATTTCATTCATTTCATTCATTTCATTCATTTCATTCATTTCATTCATTTCATTCATTTCATTCATTTCATTCATTTCATTCATTTCATTCATTTCATTCATTTCATTCATTTCATTCATTTCATTCATTTCATTCATTTCATTCATTTCATTCATTTCATTCATTTCATTCATTTCATTCATTTCATTCATTTCATTCATTTCATTCATTTCATTCATTTCATTCATTTCATTCATTTCATTCATTTCATTCATTTCATTCATTTCATTCATTTCATTCATTTCATTCAGAGTATAAAAAAATTGCTTAGCACCGTCTGGAACTTACAGACACGTTTTGTCGAAACGAAAACGCTAAACTCAAACTCTAAAACGCCAAAACAATTTAATGCTTCATTGATAACCACATGTCGCCGGCAATTGACAAGCAATAAGGCGCTCTACAGAGATAATAACGTGGAACACAAAGCCAACAAACTCTTCAATGTCTAAAAAGCCAAAAGACGCCAGGACTTGAGGCCAGAACAAGTTGAGCAACAACAATGGCGACAACAAAAAATCCTTGCCAGACAAAATAACTCTCTGCTCTGCGCCTTGTCACTTTCCCTGCCCAGACAATAGTCAAAAACAGCCTCCAGAGAACTTGAGCCCACAGCCAAAACAAACAAACAAACAGACCAAGAAAATAAATATATTGAACTGCTATAAACATATGAAAAATTCACATGCGGCGCGCCAAGTTTTTGGCTCGAGGCCTCTACGTAAAACCCCCCTAGGCCAAAAGTTTACGCCACTTAATAGAACTTAGCGCAAATTCAATTACAACGTTGGCCAAACAGACGTAAAAAAATAAAATAAAGAAAAAGGAAAAAAGGCAAAGAGGAAAAGCAAAGCGAGGAAAACTTGAAAAGAAATTTGTGGAAAAACGTTACGAAATTGTGCGGCAGGCAGAAAACTTTTGTGCATTGAACTCGTTCGCATTCGGTTATAGTATATCTTCACTTATACAATGACTCCCAAAAGTGTTTTTACAAAACTGTACGAGAATGTCTCCGAATCTACAGGGTCTGTTCTTGGTAAACATGAGCAGCCCAGTTTAATAAGCCATATCTACCTGCATGTAAGCCTAAAGCGTAACATAATTTTCGAGAATTTTTTCTCGTTTATAAAAATTCACCGAAAATTTGTAATTTTGAAAAATGGTCGATATTTTGGGATATCTTATTTGGGTTTTTTTTATTTATATATGAAGTTTTGTCATTCCGTGCGAAAATGTTCGAACTGCGTATAGGCCTTAAGAATGATATTCATATTCTGCATGAAGAAAGTTCTTCCTCTAAGAATAGCCGTTTTTTCTCAGTATAATTTTTCGGTATATAGTTTATTCGGCTCTCCTTAATAACGATTTTTTAGCCAAAATTACTGTCGAAATTAATTAATAGTGGAAAATTAGAATTCGTTAATAGAAGTCGAACTTAAAATTTTTAAGAAGATGTCATTGCTTTAAAGAATAATAGAAGGTATTTTTTTTAAATATTTTTTAAAATATTTTTTTGATTATTTATTATTATTTTTGATTAAATTTTGCTCACTATTACAATGACTATAAATATTAATATTAAAAAAGTCTAAGCCTAAAAATTAATATTCGGAAAAAATTCGAAGGTAATAGAAATTGTATTTTTGTTTCAAAGATGCCATTATAGTTTTTTCGTTGCAAATAAATATTTTTTGATTTCAGTTGATATTTTTTAATAATAATAAAAATAAATTATAATTTTAATAATTTAAAAAAAATTTTTTTAAAAATGTCCAAAATTAAAATTGTATTTGGAAAAAAATTTAAAATTATAAAAATCATTTTTCTTTCAGAGATGCTATTAGTGTTTCATGATGGGGTTGTTCGTTGAAAATAAATATTTTTTATGACCCATATTTTTTGACTAAGTCCACTTTATTTAACAATAATAATGATTAAAATTCTGATTAAAAAAAATTTAAAACATCTAAGCCCATAAACCATTTTTCGCAAAAAATTCGAAGATGCACCCAAAAAAAAACTAAAAATTTATTATAATCTAAATTTATATACATATTGTCCACTTTAAAAGTCAAAGAGGTACAATGTTTTTTTTTAATTTACAAAAAAAAATTTCAAAAATTCTAAAAAAATCATTTATTAATTTATTTTATTTTTCATAGAAAAACGAACAATGCATTAAGAAGTTAGATTGAAATCCAATTTAATGCAGGTATGTCAATCAAGGATGAAGGGAAATTCTAAAAAATTTCCTGACAAATTCAAATTGATTCCTCCCGTTCCCGTGGTTTTCTAAAGAGCCCGTAGATGTACAAAAAAGTAAACTCTTCGGAGAAAAGGGAGTGAGCTTAGTGACCGACGTTAGAGATTGTTGATGGGTTTGTTCGATGTAAATAAATATTTTTATTTATTAAGTCCACTTTATTTGACAATAATAATGTTTAAAAAAAAAACAAAAATTTATAATAATCTAAATTTAGAAACCATTTCTCCACTTTAAAAGTCAAAGACGTAAAATATTTTTTTTTACTAAATTTAAATCATAATTTTTGTATGCATTATTTATTGTACTGACTTTTTCTCGAATTTATTTTATTTTTCATAGAAAAACAAACAATGTATTAAGAAGTTAGATTGTAATCAAATTTAATGCTGGAATTTCAATCAAGGATGAAGGGAAATTTTTCAAATTCAAATTAATACCTCCCGTTCCCGGGGTTTTCTAAAGAGCCCGTAGACTTAAAAAAAAAGTAAATTCTTCGGGGAAAGGTAGTGCACTTAAAGACCGACGATAGTCACCACCGAGTTTAGTTTTTTTCGATTTCCTTAATTATACACCACGCAAGACAACTCAAAAGTTGGTTGGTAAAATTTTAGGAGTACGTTTTTAGAGCCCCATACTCGCAGTTTAGTTGATAAAACTATAGTTTCTTAAAACTCATGCTTTATAATCTTGAACAGGATTTAAAAAAGACTTTTATAGGTATTTCGAAGCGAATCGGTCACAGTAAAAAAATTGTCCGAATTTTTATGCTAACTCATCATGAAGTACTTATCGGTGCTTTTCAAGAATTTACTTCGGAATCCTGTAGAAAATTAAAAATATTTTTTTAAATAGTTTTCAAAATATGTTTCGAAGACTTGATATCAATCAATTGAGTAATGAGATAAAACCAAGATGATTAGAAATTTCCTAAGGGATGAGAAAGTAGATCCAATATATTGGTCACCTCAAATCACAGATTTTAATATTATTGAGATTAGGATTTTTTTTGTTATATACGGGAAGTGCTTGTTTTACCAAAGAAAACAATCGATTATTTTAATGAATCGATTTCAAGCTGATTGCTAAAGGTTATCGATGCTAAAGGTGGGAATATCGAGGTTTCGATGTAGGACAAAAGTATGGGCCGGAAATTAAAAATTATATCACACTTTTATTAAAGCTCATCATACTAAAAAAATGTTGTATCTTTTTAAGAATTTTTATTTGTGTCAACATACTTATGTCGACCAATGTATGTATATGTTTCCTCGTATCGGGATTTCTGCAAATGTTGTCAAAGTCCTTGTCTTAGTTTGTGTGTGTGTGTGTGTGTGTCAGTGTGACCACAGTGCCACAGGCACAAGTGAAAAATGGAAGTTTTGTCCTTGCGGCTTCACGCAATTTCATTGCAATTAGCAAATAAAACTTGGAATATTTTTAGGCGCAAATGAGGCGAGAGAGGCGCCATGGAAAATGGCCAAAAACTTTTGCAATCACTTTCATTTCGTTCATTATTGGCTCGCTCGGGATCCGGGTAATGTCTCGAACCAAAGGTGCGTCTAGTTCAATTGCAAAGCCAAAAGGGTTCTTTAGTTGGAAGATATTTGAAGAGCTAAAAGTTTTCTTGGCGGAGTCTTAACGCATTTGTGGCAAACATTGAAGTTTACGAGCAGCTGCCGCCGCCATGAAGTCGAGTTTGGTTTTCCAAATTGTTTGGATGTTGGCATATGGTAATTACTAGTTGGGGTCTGATGCGGAATGAGAGCAGATAAAATCGTGGAAAAGTAAAAAAAAAAGTAGTTTCAATAGCACATATGCTTAAGTTTACAAATAAGGTAAGACGAAAATTTGATATCAAATAAAATTGAGTCAAGTAGAACTTTGCGAACTCAGCTGGAATTATAAATAAAATTTAGGAACTACAATTAAATTTTTTTTGGAATCTTATGAATGTTTTTAGATGGCCTAGTCAACTACACAAATTAGTTTTTGTTGTTTATTTTAAGACAGGAAGAGACTCAGGGATATGAAAAAAAAAATAAAAAATGTTTTTTGAAATAAAAATTAAAAAGACAATTGGACCAAAGTTGAGTAGATTATTAGCACTCTTGGATACTCAAAAGAAGATTGCTCAGCTTGGTTTACATGGTAGGCGCCCTAAGTCCTAGCCCTAGGTCCAGACATTCTATCTTAACAATTCTCAATTCTCTATATGGGGGAAGGGAGGGATTCCCCCGAGCCCGGAGTTTTCTCAGGGGCCCGGTGTAATAACTGTCGTACTTAGAGAACAGAATGATTCAAGCTAAAGCTGTAATAGAGGGGTAGGTATGTTTTCCTCCACCGGGCCTGGATTTTCTGTCTACGGCCCTGCCTATACGAAAGCTTTCTTTGTACATATTTAAAGAAATACCCGTCCCCGTCTCCAGGAAAAAAAAACCGTTTTCGGTTCTGGTTAATAAATGAAGCTTATGGATGGTCAAATACTGCCTTTGTTCCAAAGCAATTATTACGCAAGACCGAAAAAAAAGTGATGTGAACTTAACATGTGACAGCGCTACCCTTATGAATTTCGAGCCACTGTATCCGAATCTGGGTTCCTAAAATTCCTAATACCCTATGGTACCCCATACCATTTTTATATAATTTATGGTTTTCGAAGAGTTGCCATCTGACATAACCTCCAAAATATCTTGTTTTTGTGTTGAAACGTAACTTCAGAACACTTAAAATTTTTTTCGAGTTCGATTATCCGGCAATATTTTTTTTATGTTTGTGGCTTTGCTGAATCTGAATCCGAACACGTCAGGTTTCTGAGAATGTATGAAAAATAGCTCTTCTCTGTTTTTATGGGATTTTTGGGGGTTATCTCAGAATTCGTGCATGTTGGGTTCTTTGGCCCTCGGATTCGGACTCAAAATCCAATCGCCTAGAATCTTCAATAAAAACAATCTACTTTAAAATTTTTTTTTTTATAATCTACAATGTAAATAAATATTATCTTAACAAAATCAATTTTTAATTATATAAACTCAAATCACTTTTTCGAGAAATCACTTCCGTACCCCTACAATAATCTTGTACTGTTTACACTTAAACCTTCCCAAGTAGAAATCAAGTACGCCCAAAACCCAATTTATAGCCCAAAAGCATACATATGGTAACCACAAATATATATGCTAGGTTTACACATAATTTTTGAGAGCTTTCGTGTGTTTTTTTAAAAGATTTTAAATAAAGTTAAAGGCAAAACTGTCTAAACTCAACCTCAACCGAAATCTGAGATAGGCATAATTATATATGTTAGCACTGTTCCCCAAGCTTACTAAGCACTATTCGATTTTTTTTTGTATTTAATAATTTATTTCGTTTAACTTTTATTAACTTAAAATTAAATATTTATATCAAAAGAATTTCTATTGCTTCATATAAACACTTTTTCAACTCAACTATATGTAGCCACCTGGCGGTAAATTTCTGTAACTTTAGCTACTTGCCACCAAAAATGGTGCATGTCTTTGATAAGTAGTGTTTCTAGGCAAGGCTGCTAGATGGCGCCAATGGTGGATGCCAAGTTGTAAGATGTGAAATCTAAATTGTTTAGTTTGAATTTTTCAAAAACGGACATTTTCTTTGTGTTAATTATTTAATTTTAGTTGCTTAATTAATTAAAAAAAAAAAAACGAACAATATATTCAAGAATACATCTTATGCGACAGCAACTATTTTTAGATAATTTTTTATAAAAAAGACCTTTTTAAAGGCACAGTTCGAAAAATTTCGCACGTAATGACATTGGGATCCCATTTGTCATGAAGACAGCTTTATATATACAAAAAAAAGGGCTTTGAATTTTTTCCTAAAAACTAAGCAATTCGTTAATATGATTGGTATCTGGTCTAATTTGCTTGAGTATTTATACCAAAGACAATATTAACATATACCATATTCGATTATTATTTCTTTTGTTTTAACAAGTTTGTGCAGACCCCCCAAAGTTACCTAAAGTATAATCAGGGTGACTCGAGAAGTCGATATACCGTCTGTCTGGCTGTCCGTCTGTCTATTTATCTGTCTGCCCGTCTGTCTGTCTGTATAAACGCCTAGATCTCAAAGATGGTCAGAGCTAAAGCAACCAAATTTTTCGATTAGATCCCTTATTATCCTACGTGAGAAAAGTTTATTTTTTTGTTTTTGATATCGGAGTTATATTATATAGCTCCCACATGGGTGTTTCAGATGACCTCGAAAAAAAAAACTTTTTAGAGGTTTCGTTTGGTTTTGATTTCGCAACTAAATTTGGCATTCGGTAGTTTTTTAGAGCTCCCCAGAACTGTATCTAATTTTATGAAAATCGGATGACTATATATATAGATCGGTCCCTTAAAAAAAGGGTTTAGTCCAAAATTCATTGTGTTTCGTTTGTTTAGATATCGTAACAAAATTTGGTGTTTGGCAGTTTTTTAGAGTTCCCAGCACTGCACCGAATTTGATAAAAATCGGTTGACAGATCGTTTTCGGGGCCTAATTCGTCTGTTTTTCGTTTTGCAATCAACAGTTTTTAGGAGTACTCAAGCAATACACTGAATTTGATTGCAATGTAATGGTACTTTAATGTACGCCATCTTTTATTTTTGTTGTGTTTTTTTTGACAGTTGGGCAAGAATTCCCTAAGGATATTTTCTGGGTTACTTACGGGCACTGGAAGCAGCTGAGCAGAATGTGCATCATATACTCTAAAAACTGGAGGTATTGTAAAATAAAGAAGGAAAAAAGGTAGAAGGAACACGTACTTACGGACTGTGACGCTCTTGTCAGAAAAAGCGCATCCCTCATAGAATCTTGATGCACGATGTCACCAGATAATTAAATTTATCTTTGGAATTGGACTAACTGAGAAGCTAGTGAGACAGTGCAGTTTTATCCTCACAATTATTCTTATTATTTTTCTCGGCCACCCTAATCTGCGTACCTAAAGCAAACTCGGGTCAATTACTTTTATTTCAAAAAATCAAATATATAAATATAGTGACTAATATATGACCCAGTATAGCTCGGTCTTTACTAATTAGTCTAATTACCATTTAAGATTGTTACCTAATTTGTTGTGCGTTTACAAAAAACTATAAAAAGAATTGGTAATTCCAAAAAGTTTAAAAGATAACCATAAATATTTATAAAATTATTGTCAACATTGAAAATATTATGTTCCGATAAGCTAATTGAAAGTAACAGAAAAACAAAAATTCAATATCATCATTATGTGTCAGTGGGAATAGATTAAAAATAAAATGTAAATCAGTGGGGTGTGGTGTCCGACAGTGGGATACCCTTTATTCGCTATTTTTAAAGAAAATAAATAGCGAACGTTAAAGTCGAGTGCGGTAGACTTTGAAAACGTATATGGTGTTAAAAAATTTAAAATGAAAAAATTACATTTTCCGGAAATCGAACCTAGGTTATTCGAATTGCAATTATCTTCGATATTTACAGTCGGATTATAATGATGTTTGATAACAATCGAAAGTTTATTATTTCTTGAGTTTTACCTATACAAACTAAAGCTGTAGCTTTAATATTGTAGAAAATATATCGCTTTGGAATCATTTGATGGAAGAAGGGTCTGGGCAGAAAAAAAAAATTAATAGACTTGATATAACTGGGCACAGGGCCGTAGAGAGAAAATCCGGGCCCGGGGGGAAAAAGTACCGGGCCCTCTATTTCACCTTTAGCTTGAATCATTGTGATCTGTAAGTACGACAGTAATTACACCGGGCCTCTGAGATAACTCTGGTCCCGAGGGGGACTCCCCCCTTCCACCACACCTATAGACGGGCCTCAATATTAAATACTCAATATTTCTAGGTAAAAAAAAAATTACGAATATATAGGCGAAACCGAAACCGATTTTGAGATATTGCGAAAAAAAAATATTTTTTGATACAAAGAAAAGTTAAAATATTATTTCATTGCAATTAGCTTTAGTTGTACGAAAGCGATTTAATTCTTTCTTTTATATATAATTAATTGTAGGTTATTTAATTATTCATATTCCATAACTTTTACATTTTTCCGCTATTTAGCCATATACATTAAATTTTCGTCATCCATAGCAATCTTTTACAAAAAATTCGAATTTGACTGTAATTTTATTTGATTTATGAATATTAGAAAGAAGTGAACATCGCAAAAAACACCAAATTCGGAAAGAAAATATGTAAATTGTAAATATTCTTATAAGAAGTGCAGAAAGACAGTTCATTTTTCATTTTCTTTCTTATTGAAGTTTAATCGATTTCGAAGGAAATAAGTCGTTTGTTTGCCGATTATTGACATCGGAGAGAAAATATAGCCCCATAAGAATTTTTTTTTTTGTTTTATTTATCATACATTTATTTTTTACTGCGAGATACGCTGAGAGCACTGTTTATACTTTTATAAAGATATTCTTTATTTGTATATTTTCGTTGTTTATTAGACTCACAGTCTCGGAGTCTAATATATACTTTATGCATATTTCTTTTAAAGTTTTCGTTCAATCTTTATAATTTTACTTTTAGTATATTGTATTATTATTTAGCAACATTTTGAAATAATTTTTTATATCATATAAACACGTATGCATTCCACGAATATACAATGTAATATTAGAAAAATGTATTTTAATTTTTTATTTTGAAAAACAAAAAATGTTTGCTGGATAATTTTTTTTAAAAATTTTTTAAATAATTTCGTTTCAATTTGATTTGTAATTGATTTGATAAAAATTTACACAATATAACAAAGAGCATGCAGAAATTTCGCAAGGAATATCAAAGCTTTATATAATATAAAAAAAAAATCCCACTATTTGTGATTTTTTCTATGGGATTTTTTAAATGAAGTTTTGACATTCCTTGCGAAATTTTATAAGAAAAATTGAGAACTAAAAAAATTTTATTTTAAAGAGCATTTTGATATAAGCTGTCTCATGTATATATATATATAAAATAAATGGTTCAAGAATATTTAGTATTAGGAAAAATATATTATTATTATTATTTGGCTTTAAACCCCCTACTTCTACTTACTTAACTTCGTCTGTCGAGAGAGAGCTCTGCTATTCATTTGCCTACTAAGCCCAAAGTAGCAGCTGTTGGCACGATTTATCCGTCGCTTAATCTCCTTGACCGTTTCAAAGCTATAGATTCCTGCTGTCAGCTGAGAATCAAGATATCGGGAGTCTCTTCTGGAGCATACCCTAAACTTTGTCTTGCCCATATTTACCGCGAGACCTACTTTCGCCGATTCCTTATCGATTGCTCCAAAAGCGCCAATGATATGTGTCAATCTGGTTTTCGTAGATCTTTTCCAGTATTTGGCGCAGTGTGATGATCTGGTCAATGGTTGATTTACAGGGTCGGAATGTAGGAAAGTGTTTTTAAATTAAGCCGCAACTCATTAAGTTTAAAAACTAAAATTTTAAGACATTTTTTTTTTTTTTTTTTTGTTTAATTACCTATTTAAATAGTTGGAGGTAGTTTTTGTTTCTTATCCCGCTAGACCCTTTAGCCCTGAATCTTTGCCATGCGATCATTGCAGCTTTTAAACTTTCGCCTACAATCGAATCATGCAGAATATGCCTGAATTAAACAAATTTCTGATAATTCCATACGACATCCACGAGATCTACACAAAGTTTCAAAACCAACCATGCCAAATATTCGAAATAGAATATGAAGAGTAAGGTCTTGTATTCTGGTAATCCATGATAAAATTCCGTCGTTTCCAGATTTTAGGAAAAATTCACAGACTCAGCCGAGAAAGACCGTGATGGTATATTAAACTAATTTTGGATAAGAAGGGAAAGGCGAAGTATGTGGACATCAAAGTTGTGGATAGGGTTTACACTAAAACTGTTTTTTTTTTTTATATAAGCTCACACCAAATTTGGAATGTAAGTTACTTAAAAATTATGCTGAGCCTCCGAGACAGTCGGCCGTTTTAGATACGCAACCAGGTAGCCAATCTCCAGCAAAGAAATGGCAGATGGTTTAAAGTTGAAGCTTGTGAGAAAAAGACGTATGTGAACCCCCTTGCCAACGAGCAGCACGGCCCATAAGAAGAGTTAATCGGTCAACGGAAATGTCAACGATAAAACATGTCAAACTAAACCCAGTCTCTGTTATTAAGTTTAGTAGATTGTCAACTGGCAGAGTGGAAAGGTTGCAACAGAAATAATAATAATAATATTCCGGACAGTCGGAACAACAATGCCCTATGGCTTCAGGGTATAACAACGTAATCACAATCTTCAATCAGTGTTTCATCGCTAACTTATCAATCAACCAAACTTCCGTATAGTCGGAGGAGCATATCGACATGGACACAGCCTGCCAAGCCGACTTTTGCCTGTAACAAACAATGCATAAATCTATACTACCCTTGACCCCATGGCTTCAGGGTATAACAAGGTAGTCACAATCTTCAATCAGCTTTGTTTCGTGCATCTAAAATTAGCCAAATAGATTAAAGTTCCCAGCTGCACGATCATGACGTAGGTGTGACTGTCAGCCGACTAAAAAAATCGTGTCATTAAATTATAATCCAAAACACGATTACTTCGTTTTAAAGAGTGCCAATAACCAATCACAACAAGCAATATGATTGTTGTAGTGTGCACATTAATACTTGTATCGAAACGCAGAAGATGTTTCTCGGACGCTCGAGAGGGTATTTAGGGACGGTGCACCTCTAGCTCTGCTCTGACTCAGCTCGCCGGAATGGGGGGGGGGTTTTCCTAAACACTATCTCTCGATACACACTGAACATAAATTGTAGGTGCACATTGGACAAATAAAAAAAAATAAAATATAAACTAAATGAAAATCAAATCAATAACTACAAAGTAACGCATTTTAAGGCAAAACATTTACACGGACGGCTGCTAATAATTATATACATGGAACTATGCTGGTAGTAAGTCCCGTCTATACCCACCCAACCTATGTCGAATGATAAACGGCTTGGCCGTCTATTTGACCCTAAAACAACCTATTGGGTTTTCATGTTACCATAAGTCTAATCATATCCTACTCAGAGTGAATACACAGAACGTTTAGCAATTCATATTAGGGACGATATAATTTCAAAATAAAAATGACTTCATAAATTTGGACATAAAACGGCTTAATATTAATCCTTAAAATATAAATAAGATTTACAATTTTTAGCGCTTACTTATATACATATGTTACTTTTTATAATTATTATAATTTCATAGTTTTTAGGTTTCTTTTCTTTTTTTTTTTTTTTCTTTTACAGGGGCCATACAAAGTATTAAATCATACACATATATATATATTTAAATGGTTTCAAACAATTCTACTGGCCGTTTTTGGCACATATACACTCACTCATACAACGCCGAATCCTTGAGCTCAATGATTTTTGGTGTGTTGAGAACCTTTTTAGGAAAATCAAATTGATTAGTAAAAAAAATAATAATCAATACTACTATATATGTATATGTATGTATATAAACATTGCAGCACACGGCTTTTCAATAATTCCTCATACTTAGATACAATTTTCTTTATAATTTAAAACTACAAAAGAAGGAGAACTACATTATGAGCAAAACGACAAAAAAAAAGATCATAAGTTTTTTCGCGTTATTAAGAGAAATCAAATTAACAAAAATGACTAAAACAATATTTGCGCACAAGAGAATCTTTACAGACACGAACAGAGCTTATGCTCCAGATAAAGATTGTGAGTGCGTTTACCAAAGCTTACATGGCGTGTCTTTTTCTGGCCGTACGTAAACAAATCAATTATCTAATAAAGCCTAACACAGCTGATTTTTGTTTATATTAACACAACTTCTGTTGTTACTTGCGGTTGTTTTTATTTTTTTTTTTGTTTACGACCATATGATCGTAACCAAATTAATAAGTTGTTGTTGTTGTTACTGGCGGGCGTGCAGTCGCTGTTAGTTACAGCCGCAGATATTGTTGTTGTAACTGTTGGTGCTAAAGTTGTTGGGGACACAATAGTTACGGCCACTGCTCTCTTGGTGGTTGTCGCTCAGATGGTCGTTATTGTTGGATGAACGATTGTTGTTGTAAGGGCAGCTCTTATTTAAGCTGCTGTTGCTTTAGTTGAGGTGTTGTATTTACGCCGGCACTGCTAATGTAGTTGTTGTTGCTGGTGACGGAAGTCTTGTCCGTGTTATGCGTTACTGGCCTAAAACACAGAAATTCCTTAGCGTTTCGGTAAAACATTACCGCGGCATATTACCTTTGGCTTTCGCAATAATCACCTCCACAAGAAAAAATCCAACAATTTCCGCCAAAACACACTTCGTAAGCACTAAGCCTTCAAGACTTGCAGATATATACCTATATATATATGTAAATATAGATATACTACTGCTTTACGGCAACAATAGAAATTTTTCCACGCACTCAATTGCACAATTGTACTGCCAAACTTGGACTGACCTCTACCTTCCGAATCACTTCTAGCGGGAGCGCTTAAGCTGAGCTTTGAAAAGCATTAGAAACACTCTAGGTGCATGAAGAGCGCAAGTCATATGCACTTTTCTTTTCTCGCTCTATCCTATGCTCAAACCTACTCATTACTGTTAGCGCCAAAATTACTAACAGCATAATCACATGATCTAAGAGTGTCATTGACCCCCTAAAGAGCGTACTACGCGAGCTTTTACGGTTCTTTAAGCTCGCTAAAGCTCAACTCTTATGCCTATTTTAAAAATATCAACTTGTAACGACTTTTTGGATCGTATTATTGCATGTTATTATGGCCACTACAGCACAGATAATGGAACGATAGTAATACTGTCGAGCCATTAACTGAAGAAAGGCCGTTCATATCTTGCTTTGAATATCCTTTAAATGAAATATCCCTAAATTCTTCCCTTGGTCATTTTCCAGTTGGTAATATGCTGTACCAACTTTTCGTGTTACTTTGGCTGGTATAAAAACTGGAGCGAATTTGGAGTTGAACTTCTTAGCTGCATCACTTTGACAAAAATTTCGGGCGAAAACTGGGTCACCAACCTTCAGCGTGATAGTCCGACTACGTAAATTGTAGGTCTTTGCATTGCTTATATGAGACTCGGCAATTTTAGTTTTGGCCGCTTGCCTAATAACTTGAATAGCGTCTGGAGGCTGTATTAAGGTATCATCTGACAGCAGTTTTAAACTACGGAGCAATTCGTAATCTTTTCCGTTAAGGATCATGTTTTGGCCAAACGCTAGAAAGTAAGGAGAATATCCGGTACTACGATGAATGTTCGCTCTGAGCGCAGTACTGATTTCGGGCAGTTTTTGATCCCAACTGGTATGATCCTTATCAATATAAGCCCTTATAGCAGCCAACACGGACCTATTCAACCGCTCACTGGCATTTGCTTGTGGCGAATATATAGCTGTGCACATATGTTTAACTCCAAATCGTGTAAGAAAAGCTTTAAAAGTACATGAACAAAATTGGGAACCATTATCAGTTAAAATGGTCTCTGGGACCCCAAAAGTACAAAATAAGACCTGTTCCAAGTAATGACAAATCCTGTCAGAAGTAAACTTTTTCAGTGGTGATAAGAAATGGAACTTGGTGTGGTGATCCACAATAATCAACAGACCTATGTTACCACTTTTTGATCTAGGATATGGACCTAACAAATCCATATACAGTTTTTGAAATGGGCGTTCTGAGATCATTGGCTTTCCCATTGGTGGCTTCAAGACTACATTTGGGCTTTTTGTCTGACGACAAACACCACATTTTGAGACATAACTACGTATTTGGGTAACCATTTTTGGCCAAAATAAATATCTTTTTAATCTTTCTGTTGTTTTACTTATACCACAATGTGAGGCATTAGGTGGGTCATGAGCTCTGGAGATTATGTTCTGAGTAAGTCCTGCCGGAACCCATAACTTCCAATTAAGGTTATCTTGTACCACATCCCCAATTGCATGTTCTGTTCTTTTGTATACATAGCCATTATTTATTTTCAAATCTGGTAGTTTAACCTGATTTGATTGAATCCTATCTATTATATCCAAATATTCTGCAGACTTAAATTCTACTGATGTTAAATCTACAATGGGTCCTTGCTCTTCTAACTCCTCAATATCATTTTGGCGTGAAAGAGCATCAGCTACCACATTTTGAGACCCACTTCTGTGAATTATTTTAAAATCGAAACCCTGCAATTTTATTGCCCACCGAGCCAATCGGCCAGACAGGTCTTTTTGCCTCATGAGCCATTGTAACGATGCATGGTCGGTCACGACTTGAAAGTCTTGCCCTTCCACATAAGCTCGAAACTTCTTAATACCTTTCAAAACAGCCAAACATTCTAGTTCGGTTACTGAATAATTTCTCTGAGCCTTCGACAACTTTTCCGACATGAATGCTATGGGCAACTCTACTCCATCTTCGTTCTGTTGGGCTAAAACACAACCTAGACCAAACGTGCTAGCGTCACACAGTAGAGTAAAAGGCTTGGCAAAGTCTGGTACGGATAATACCGGAGCTGAAGTTAAACGTAATTTGAGATCTTTGAATGCTTCATCAGCAGCAGGATTCCACTTCAGGGACTTATTTTTCTTTAACAATTCAGTTAAAGGAAAACTTATTGTGGCGTAATTATCAACGAATCGTCGGTACCACCCGGCCATTCCTAGGAAGCGTCTGAGCTGTTTAACCGATTTGGGTATTGGAAAATCAATAATGGCTTGTATTTTCCCAGGATCTGTTTTTAATTGGCCATATCCAATTAAAAACCCTAAGTACTTAATCTCCCGCATGCAAAAGTTAGATTTAGCAATATTTATCGTCAGATTTGCTTTTCGTAAATGAATTGCCACCTCCTGTAATAGAAGCATGTGTGGTTCAAAGTCATCGGATAATATTAACAAATCGTCTAAGTATACGAATACACGGGTACGTAGGTTAACTGGTATCACGTTGTCCATGAGCCTGCAAAGCGTTTGGGCTGCATTAGTGAGACCGAATGGCATTACTTTATATTGGAATAACCCACGATTTGGCACCGTGAATGCTGTGTACGGACGAGAAGCCTCGTCTAAAGGTATTTGCCAATAGGCGTGTTTCATATCAAGGCCTGTAATGAATTTTGCTGGTGGTAGCCTACTCAAAATGCCGTCTATTTGTGGTAATGGATATGCATCCTTACGAGTATATTGGTTAATCACTCTAGAATCTAAGCAAAAGCGTTTTTTATTGACTTTCTCAACCAGTACACTATTGCTACTCCAAGGACTTGTAGATCCTTCAATCACATCAAGTTCTACCATTTTTTCTACTTCTTCAAACATTAACTTCTCTTTAGCTGGGGACACAGGCCAATGGCGCTGTTTAACTGGGATGTCGGTATCCAACTTAATGGAATGCGTAATGAGGTGAGTCCGGCCTAAGCCTTCTTTCTCATATGAAGGAAACGTATTTATTACGGCTTGCAGTCTGAGTTTTTGCTCAGGACTAAGACTATGCATTTTTGGTGAGTTTTCATTCTCATTACCCACATCTAACTCATTGACCACTACGCTTTCCGTCATTAAGTTTTTTAAAAGACCAAACTTTTTCCAAAAATCTATACCTAAGTATACATCTTGTGATAATCCCGGGACTATATACAATTTCATATCAATACTCTGATTCCGAAATTTAATAGGTACAACTAAAAAAGCCTTTACGGCACATCGTTCATTGCTAGCCGTTTTAACACGACCTGAACACTTTCGCGTGTTTGGATGTTTGATTAAAATGTTCGCAGCTGTTCCGCCTAAGCAACTGATTGTGGCACCTGAATCTAATAAGGCCTTAAAATTATGCCCTTCAACGTCAATATCGGTATATATCCTTTCATCGGAATTCATGAAAACTGCTGAAACTAACTTTTTTCGAACTCCGCGAACTTTGTTCCAAAATAGTTTTAAACGTCTTGTGGAGCGCTTTGGCCGTCTCCCTAAACAGACACTTTTGAGTTCCTTCTCTATATCTGGCATAATACTTTCTAATAGCTGGGTTTGTTTTGGGGTATTACAACCCGAAATGGTTTTGTCAATTTCCCTATCCGTGAGTTGCTCGAGTTCTTGCACTAAAGAGTCTCTCGAGTTTACTTTTCTTTGATGTTTTATTTCTGATGTGGCTCCGGATGCGTCAAACTGGTGTTCGTTTGCGCATCCCTCTTTGGGTTTTCCGACACGTTACATTTACTGCAACGAGGCTTATACGTATTTTTAGCGCCACATCCGTAGCAAAAAACTCTTCTTTCACCCATGCACTCATCGAAACGGTGTCCTGGCTTATCGCAGTTCCAACACACCAGTCTGTTTCGACGTATTTCTGAAACGCTGGCCTCTTCTGATTCCTCTTCTTCAGACAAAATCTCGGACACATTAGGCCTAACAAATTTTGGACGGGATAAATTGGTGTTCGTTTCCCTACAGAAATTCTCATGCTTCCTAACTTCTTCTCTTAGCTCTCGAACACTGTTGATTTTAAGATGCAAAAGTTCGTATCTAAGCGTGGTTTTAGCGTTTCTCTTTAGAATGTCAATCAGTTTCTGTTCGCCTATTTCCTCAGGAAGTCTTGATACAAGTTCCTCAATTCCAGATTGGAAATCATCAAAAGACTCGGTATCCCTCTGTTTTCGTTTTCTAATAAGCTCCCATAAATCAAAGTCGTCTTTAGCATCATCAAACCTTTCCCTAAATGCGGTGCAAAAAGACTGCCAAGAAAATTGAAAATTTCTCCTATGGAAATTCCAAAACCAGTCATTTGCTTTTCCCACGAATAATAAATGTAAATTATCGCATAACAGATTATAGTCGTGGTTTAAGGTTTGTGCCGTAAGCGAACGTATTCGGTAAAGAAACTCTTCTACATACATTGAGTCCTTTGTGCCGTCGTACTTAAGACGCCAACTGGCTAAAATACCTGCGGCTTTTTCTGGGTGTATACTTGATGTAGAAGGCATATTTCTCTCATACTCTACTCTGTCAAATTCAAATGGCTGTGGCGCCTCTGACAAGCGTGATGGTGCTCGAGATCTTTCTTTAATGTTCCCTAGGTTAATCCGGTCAACATTTAAGTTTCTCATTTGGGACTCCAAAGCCTGCTCTATCGAATTCTTAATAAAAGAGCCTAGCTCGTCCATCATAGTTTTCTGTTTAGCTTGAATTATTGTCTGTATGTAACTGGTAACATTCTCTTGGATTTCGGCCTCGCTAACCCTGCTGCCTGACTGATCCCTCGTTTCAAAGTTATCTCTATTTTGGCCCTGAGACCTAGTCTGCATGCCTCTTCTCGGTGTTGCCCCACGCCCATTTCTGGGTCTATACTGTGACTTTCCTCTTAAATTGGGACCTGCGTCAGTACTTGGAACACTCGGTATATTTATTGCCGTTTCGCCTGCATTAACTCGAAGTTGTTCTGGGTGGCACTCAACCTTACAGATTGGGCATAGTTTAGCACTTTCAAGGGATTTCCTAATGCACTCATCGTGAAAAAGATGCCTACACACAGTCGAAGCCATCAACTGATTTCTTTTTATGTCTTCGCGACAAACTCCACATGGAATACCATTGGCATTACTTCCTGTGGCTATGTCCTCGCTACTGTGACGGACGGACATTTTCAACTCAATTTTGGTTCTACTAAATAAATAAATAATTAATTAATAATAATTATCAATTATTAATATTAATTTAATAGATAAATAATTATATCCGAAAAACTATTAACAATAACAAAGAATATAATATATGATTAATTAATTATTATTTGAAATAATCTTAATCACGAAAATTGTTTTTACTATCTAATTCAAAATAAATCTCTCAAACAAACAAAATATCATGAATCTTGACAAGTTCAATATCAAGGAAAGTATTCAATTAACGCAAAAAAAAATGTATCAAAATTCTTCAAAAAAAATTATTATTCACTCCTTTCAAACATGAATAGACAAAAAGGTACATGAAAACACAAAAGGTTGGTATTAATATTTAGCAGCATACTAACTATGAAATCTATATCTATTCTATTGCTGTTTATAGTATGGTCTAAGTCTAAGTAATTGGTCTACCTCTAAATCACGTTGTCTAGCAGGTAGCAATTCCGGAAAAACTGATCATAGTCAACTATAAACAAATTTTGTAACCTTACAACTTTGGCTAAACTTACTGAATATAGTCTGGTCGTCCTATCAAAATATAATCAATAGTGATCGCAAGTTCCGAAACTAACATCAGCGGTCTAGGCCAAGAGATGATTTGTTATTTTTGAACCTGGCTAAACTTCAATATTATCCCCCTTAACATTCGCACACAAACCATCCGATTAAACTTGAGTCGACTTACGTGTATGATGTTTTTAAATGGATAAAAACCATAAGTTGTCGCTTATTCTCCAAGCAGCCTCAGAATTGGTGGCGGATAAGGAACGGATTTGTACTATTAAAGTTATTTATAAAAATTCTATTGTTTTGGATGGATTTATTTTGAGCTATTGTTTTTGGGGCCTGGCAAATTTGCCTAAAAGGTGTTCTGTTTTAAAGGCTTTTGAAAAGCCTGTCGAGCCCCACACGTTGGGCGCCAATTATGTAGTGTGCACATATATACTTGTATCGAGCGTCCGAGAAACATCTTCGGCGTTTCGATACAAGTATATATGTGCACACTACATTGTGTCAATCAAAATCTTTAACTTAGTGACTATAAATACATGTCAATCATAGCCATAAATGTTATTGCCATTGAAACAGTGGCAGGTTAAGGTAAATCGCTGGTATTAACTAAACTCCATTCCCAAAACTAAGTAATCTTTTTCCCCAGAATGTTCAAGTTTGTTGTAGTACTCGCTCTTGTGGCCTTGGCTAGCGCCGAGCTGGCTCGCGTGCCCATCAAGGCGCGTGAGAACTTCCAAAAGAAGGTCTCGGACATACGTGGTGAGAAGGCTGTGCTGCGCACCAAGTACAGAATGCCACAGCCACGTGTGACAGAGGAGCTAGAGAACTCCATCAACATGTACTACTATGGTGAGATTACTATTAGCACACCACCACAATCCTTTGAGGTGCTCTTCGATTCCGGTTCTTCCAACTTGTGGGTGCCCTCCAGCACATGCTTGATTTGGGATACTGCTTGCCAAAAGCATAAGAGATACAACCATGATGATTCAAGCACCTATGTAGCTAATGGCGAAACCATCACCATCTCGTATGGCTCTGGTAGCATGGATGGTTTCCTCTCACAGGATACCGTGAATGTTGCTGGTCTGAACATTCTCGATCAGGTCTTTGCTGAAGCACAGAGCGAGGCAAGCAGCTTTGATGACTCCAACTTTGATGGTCTCTTGGGCATGGCCTATCAGGCGCTGGCCGACGATGATGTTGTGCCTCCATTCTACAACGTTGTCTCGCAGAAACTTGTCGCCGATCCTGTCTTCTCTTTCTACTTGACTCGTGCCGGCACCAATGCCGATGGTGGTGAGCTGATCTTGGGCGGCATTGACGATAGCCTATATACTGGTGAGATTACCTATACACCCGTCACCAGCCAGACCTACTGGGAGTTTGCGATGGACTCTGCTGAGGTCAGTGGTCAAACGTTTGCTGTTGGTGTTTCGGCTATTGCCGATACGGGCACCTCTCTTATCGTCTGCACCTATGATGCCTATGTTACTATCAACTCTGAAATCGGTGCTGTTGAGAATGAAGATGATGGCAACTACTATGTCAACTGCGATGATGTTGATAAGTTGCCCACAGTTACCATCAATATTGCCGGCAGAGCTTTCCCCTTGGAACCTTCTGCATATATTGTTAACACGAGCGCTGGCTGCATGTCCAGCTTCACCTATATGGGCACCGATTTCTGGATCTTGGGTGATGTGTTCATTGGCCGATACTATACTGTCTTTGATTATGGCAATAATCGCGTGGGTTTTGCCACCGTTGCTTAAGTTTTCGAACAAGTAATTTGAATAAAATGTTTTAGTGTATCCCAACAAACTATATAATGGACATGTTTAAAATTAGCTTTATTTTGGGGGAAGATCTTCAGAGAGCATTTCCGAAGCCAGATTGCGGGATATAAAGATTAACTAGCTTTCGATCGCCGAAAGCTATCTTCTCCATTAAAGAAACTTTATGAAGCCCGTAGTTGGAATATCATTCATGATACCATTTCATTTTTTTTTCCACCACTAAGGTCAAGGGTAAAATTTTTGCAATTATTGTAACAGGCAGAAGGAAGCGAAGGAAGGAATTATCAGTGATGAACCAGGTCCGTCAGTCGGTTAGACAGGACTACAGAAGCAATGGTAGGTCTCTTGTGAGCCTAATGAACAGTGAAATGTTTAAAAAAAAAAAATGTGCTACAGTCGAGGCGGTGCCCGACAGTAAAATACCCTGTACCTTTTGTCACGAAAAAAATTTTCCTGCATATTCCTTCTAAGAACTTTCCAATTGGAATTATTTATACCTATAAGTCCGTAAATTTTTAACCGATTTTGATGAAACTCGAATGATACGTCAAAGAAGTTATTTAATGTATATGGAGTAAGTTTCAAGTTGGTATGTTGAGGGGTGTGGGAGAAAACACGGTAAATCGATTGCGGGGGGTGGGGGAACCGCATCGATAAAATTTGGATGTGGATTTGTTCATTAGAGACACATGAATCAGCTTACCAAAAATTGTGATTCTAGGTCACTTGTAACCATAATTACGTAGAGTCAAATATTGACGCAGTTTATTGGCAAGGGTGGTGAAATTTGTACATTTTTGACTATAACTTTTGCTGTATTTGTCCGATTTTGTTAATTTTTTACACACAGATGCATGTAACCACAACGCATCGCTCTGTTAAATTTGAAATAAAAATATTAAACGGTATAGCTAAAAAAGCGAAAATCTGCTGCGGTAGAGATGATGCTTTGACCGAATCTTGGTTGAAGAGTATGTCACCTTATAAAGAACGTGTGTGCATGCTGTTTCCAATTACGTGCAGCCGAGTTCTTGACGGATCATTCTCCTTCGTTTGATTTGATTCGTACACCTACGAACTATTTAGATTACACGGTGTTCCAAAAAAGGGGCGTGCTCATATATTCCAGATGACAGAAGATTTTGTCCTGTAGCTGATGCAGTAATCCCATATGCACGCACCACACGTCCAGTTCCCCAATCTCGAGAAAGAACATTTCGCCAGGTGCCAGAGGTTGTTCAAAAATAAAAGTCCACCTTCAAATCTTTTTAAAGTTTCTTACAGGAGAAATGGGAACAATGAAATTGTATCAAACTCGTGTCACTTTTGCCGATTCTCCGCTGTTCTGTTTCCGAGGTCTGCTTTTTAAGGTAGGAGGGCCTAGCCACGGCTCACTTCGCCCGCCAAACATTTTCCCTCCTCTCTCGAATTTGTAGTTACATTGATTTTCGGCAAAACTTGAACATTCACGCCTTAATGCATAACAAATTACAAAATTTAAGCCCCTTTGAGCAAAAGATCATTTAAAACCTAGGGTATTTTAGAATCGGAATCTTACCTTCCGTAGCATTCTCAAATATTACAAATTAAGGAAAGTACCAGGGATATTAGGAATGGGATGTCTCGAAATGAATATAGAAGGCCTTATGATGGTTGGCGTGCGAAGCATACAGGTGGCGAAGCCCTCCAGTTTTCTTTGTATTTTGTGTTAACGTCACGCCAAAATGGAAATGCCCATACAACGCTGCTTAAGACTGATACCGATAAAGGTCTGCTTGCGAAACAGAGACATATTAAAGCACCGCCCGAAAGAACTGCAGCCCGAAGAAGCTGCAAAGAAAAGAACGAAAGACATAGGGAATTCCTAATCTTAGGAAAGTGAAATCAATTTATTGACAAGCATTTCACAATTAAAATGAAAAGTTGCTTTGCTTTTTGTACGATTCGCTTTGTTATTGGTTTATAATGAGAGTCCATCTAAAAGATGCCAGGATAATCCCATAATTCAATGGCTCCTTTGCGATTCTTCAGTGCTTGAAACAAGACTGCCCAGCAGTATTTAAAACTGGGGGAGTCAAGCATATCCCGGCGCTTTAATAGCAAGCCTTGAATTTCACAAGTATAAAATGAGTGTGCAACAGGGTCATCAAGTTTGTTCAGTATGGTAACCAGCAAGGCCTGTGACAGCCAAACAAACATGTCCGGCTGCATTTCTTTGATATGCTCCAACAAGAATTGGGCATTGATCTTATCAGCATAGAAGCAGCTAAAGCTCATCAAGTTGGTAACAAACTTGGCCTTCTTTGGCAACTTTAACTGCTGAAGAAGCAGTTCATAGATTTCGGGCATGCTGGGTTGTAATGCTTCCAGTGGATAGTAGTCAATGAGATGCAGCAGCAAACAGAAGACATGGCCGTCGTGTTTCTGCAAGGCTAACAACTTGCGTATGATAACCAAAATGTCAGGCTGGATGTGTGGAAAAATACAGAGGTTTATATAAAAACTTTGGATTTTAGGGTTTACATATTTGAAGCCTGTAACTTACCAATTTAGCAAGCGCTAGCATTTGCGCGGATCCTTTTCTTATAAACAGAGTCAGCATCCTGGTTAGAGCTGGCACACTTTCAGAGAGATTCCAAAGCGCTGGTATTAGCAGTATGCCAACTATTGGCACAAACGGACCCGGAAAGTTCTCTTGCAGTAGAAGCAGCATGAAAATTGATTGCATAAAATTTGGCAGAAATTTGCAAAAATCCTCAAGGTTCTCAAAAGCTCTAAACTTGCCATGCAAATGCATACATTTGAACACAAAATATAATAATAGCTCTACTTTGGATTCCGTCTACAAGGAAATTTTGGTTAATAATAGCATAGTTATATGTATTACAACATACCATAAATTTGTCCTTACGCTTCAACTGCTTGTAGATTTCAGCGACCAAACGAAGCGTAAGAGGCTTGAATTTTTCAACGTACTTGGTTAGACATATCCAAATATTCTGATAGTTCTGTCTTTGTAAACTGCGTGCCAGCTCTACGTGCTCACCGCAATCATTAAAATCATCAAGTTGTTGTATGAATGCCATCATCCAAGTTTCCATTTGCTTCGGAAAGTAATCCGAAAGTACTGAGCCAATGTAACGAAACAATTTGTTGAGCAGCAACAGCGACCTATAGAATTGTCTAAATAATTGACGATGCGGGCACGTATTGATCGCCACTGTGATTTTCTGCAGCTGCTGCGTCATTGGTGCTATCATTCGGTAGAATACAAATTCAAAATTGCCCCATCTTGTTCCAATCTCATAGGGAATAAGCTTGAAGAGCGCATCTGCCATATATAACATGCCCTGGATATCTTTTAAATCATATTTGCCTAACTTTTCCACCATCTCGTCAATCAGCTGCGGCCATTTTTGTGGAAAGTCGTATTTGCCTATGACTGTAACCGAGTCGATGAGCAGATGCTGCAACGGCGACGGCGCATGGAGCACCGTGGTGACTAGCCGAGATTTGATGAGATCGCTTGTACTCTCATCTAGGGGCTTCGCTGCTTCGTCAGGCAAATTAGCTGTCCAATGGCGTTTTATGAAGAACTCCAAAGCCTTGGCGCCCGCCATACGCAGCTCAAAGTCATTGTTAGAATTGTCAATGACTTGCAACAATACCAGTGCTGGGTTTGACCGCACTTTGGATTCGGCTGCATATTGAGCAATTTATGAACTCTTACTTAGCAACGTTCAGAAAGTCAGAAAGTCACACGCACACTTACCTGGTTCGCTTACTTCTGGATTGAAGCTTAAAATTCTGATGAAATGATCAGCAATACGTTTAATTTTTTCCACATTAAGCTCCATATTAGTGCATCGGCTTTTAGGATTCAATATATAATAATATTTTTGTTTTTCCAAACCGAAAGCTTTTGCGAAATTACGCAGTGACATCGACAGGCAGCGTGGCTTAAACGATATGCGCGTTAGCGATAAATTTAAACGATAGACAGTGCGAAGTAGCTTAATCGAGAAAACTAAACCGAGTGTTATCTCTAATTTTGTGTTTAATTTCGCTTTCAATCGTTTGCTTTAAAATAAACTAATCCTCTGAAAGTTTGAACAGCTGATCCTAGAGCTCATATATTTTTTTTAATCTTTTTAATGCAACAGGTCAACTTGAATAATTAATTATATAATGTTATAAACTCCAGCGCTGTTGCAGCTTTGGAGGATTGGTGAGTAGGTTTCGCAAGTAAAACAAGCACCTGATGGTTTGTGGGCCTTTTAGGTTCTGTGCGTGCTTGTTCATCTGTTGTTAAGCTGATTCTCAATACTGACTGGTGAAGAAGAACACCTGCTCTTCAGCCAAACAAAACCGCAGTTGCTGTCGTCATCCAATGCGCTTCTATATGGGCCTCCAGCCTCGTGTACCTCCCGTGAAAAGAGGAGCCTGATGGTTTGTGAGCCTTTTGGGTGCTTCTTCAACTGTTTTTGTTAAACTGATTCTCTATACTGACTGGTGAAGAAGAACACCTGCTCTTCAGCCAAACTTACCGAAGCGTTGAGCTTCGGAGATCAACCGCAGTAGCTGTTCGTAAGCCGATGGGCGTCTATATCGGCCTCCAACCTTGTGTACCTCCCGAACAAAGAGGAGCCTTTTAGGTGCTTCTTCATCTGTTTTTGTTGAACTGATATCTATACTGACTGGTGAAGAAGAACACCTGCTCTTCAGCCAAACTTACCGAAGCGTTGAGCTTCGGAGATCAAATGCAGCAGCTGTTCGTTAGCCAATGGGCTTCTATATGGGCCTTCAGCCTTGTGTACCTCCCGAACAAAGAGGAGCCTTTTAGTTGCTTCTTCATCTGTTTATGAATCTTGAATCTGCACATAGTAGTAGACCGCCTACGTGCGCATATGATGAGATGCAGCAGGGATGTGACCCTATATCTGAGAGTAGAAGCGTGAGGAACAGGGATCAAGGGAACTATAGCTCTTCCTTGTGGCACTCCAGCAATTGCTGTATGAAAGGGCGACGGTCTCACCATGTCTTTGTCTTTATCATCCTGAAGAAATGGCTTTCTAAATGTAGCGTGACGGAAATAACTCCTTAACTTTGCAAAAGACCGGGCCAAGTGCTTGCTTAATGTCAACGACTGTATTGATTTGGTCGAATGCCCGCAGAGTTAGGTCGGTGACTCGGTAAAGTTGCTCAGCCATAGGGAATGGAAACAAGCCTGGCCGCGATCAGTCTTTCTCTCTGCTTTCGAAATCGAAGGGAGTAGGCCGAACGGCTGTTAGGCTACAGAGTGCTCCTCCGTTTGTGAATAGTTCTAACTATTGTTTCCTTCCACTCTGCCGGAAAATAATGCAGTCTGACTTTGACATTGAAAATCGAGGTCATTGGAAGGACTGCGCGTTCCTTTAAAACTTCAAAACAAATCTTGACTCGTGCCGGCACCAATGCCGATGGTGGTGAGCTGATCTTGGGCGGCATTGACGATAGCCTGTACACTGGTGAGGTTACCTACACACCCGTCACCAGCCAGACCTACTGGGAGTTTGCGATGGACTCTGCTGAGGTCAGCGGTCAAACGTTTGCTGTTGGTGTTTCGGCTATACGGCCGATACGGGCACCTCTCTTATCGTCTGTACCTATGATGCCTATGTTACTATCAACTCGGAAATCGGTGCTGTTGATAATGAAGATGATGGCAACTACTATGTCAACTGCGATGATGTTGATAAGTTGCCCACAGTTACCATCAATATTGCCGGCAGAGCTTTCCCCTTGGAACCTTCTGCATATATTGTTAACACGAGCGCTGGCTGCATGTCCAGCTTCACCTATATGGGCACCGATTTCTGGATCTTGGGTGATGTGTTCATTGGCCGATACTATACTGTCTTTGATTATGGCAATAATCGCGTGGGTTTTGCCACCGTTGCTTAAGTTCTCGAACAAGTAATTTGAATAAAATGTTTTAGTGTACCCCAACAAACTATATAATGGACATGTTTAAAATTAGCTTTATTTTGGGGGAAGATCTTCAGAGCGGGAGATAAAGATTAACTAGCTTTCGATCGCTGAAGTATGCATACTCTTTCGGAACACTTGCTAAAAAATTAAAGAAACTTTATGAAGCCCGTAGTTGGAATATCATTCATGATACCATTTCATTTTTTTTTTCCACCACTAAGGTCAAGGGTCAAATTTTTGCAATTATTTTAACAGGCAGAAGGAAGCGAAGGAGGGAATTATCGGTGTGGAACCAGGTCCGTCAGTCGGTTAGACAGGACTACAGAAGCAATGGTAGGTCTCTTGTGAGCCTAATGAACAGTGAAATGTTTAAAAAAAAAATGTGCTACAGTCTGTACCTTTTGTCACGAAAAAAATTTTCCTGCATATTCCTTCTAAGAACTTTCCAATTGGAATTTATTTTTTTTTGGTGAAATTCGATATTTATACCTATAAGTCCGTAAATTTTTTACCGATTTGGATGAAACTCGAATGTTACGTCAAAGAAGTTATTTAATGTATATGGAGTGAGTTTCAAGTTGATATGTTGAGGGGTGTGGGAGAAAACACGGTAAATCGATTGCGCGGGGTGGGGGAACCGCATCGATAAAATTTGGATGTGGATTTGTTCATTAGAGACACACGAATCAGCTTACCAAAAATTGTGATTCTAGGTCACTTGTAACCATAATAACGTAGAGTTGACGCAGTTTATTGGCAAGGGGAGGTGAAATTTGCACATTTTTGACTATAACTTTCGCTGTATTTGTCCGATTTTGTTCCATTTTTTACTGTTAAATTTGAAATAAAAATATTAAACGGTATAGCTAAAAAAGCGAAAATCTGCTGCGGCGGAAGGGGGAAAGATATCCACATGATTCAACAAACTTCATCTTCTCAGGAAATATGCGCACCAGCAAGTAAAGTTTTGTATCTCTAGCTCTTATAGTCTCCGAAATCTAGATGTTTACACGGACGGACGGACGGACATGGCTCAATCGCTACCCGAGGTTATGATAAGCATCATGGTATAAAGGATTAAATTAAATTTGTAACTCATCGAAATTGTTTTTGTGTGATCTTCATAACTCAGGAACGGCTGCACCGATTCCAAACAAACTTCACACAAACCACCTCCTCATAGATGGGAACGAACTCTAAACTTTTGTGTCAATCGGTTCGGCGGTTCTTGAGTTATAAGATTACCAAGGAAATGTAACTTCTTTTTATATATATAGAAGATAACAAATGTTAGCGTCTTCTTCAGCAATCGAATATTCGGGATTTACCAAAAAACGCTTGGATTGACACATTTATAATTTCATTTGTTGTATATTGGTAGTGGTAGGACACCTTGAGATGATGCTTTGACCGAATCTTGGTTGAAGAGTATGTCACCTTACAAAGAACGTGTGTGCATGCTGTTTCCAATTACGTTCAGCCGAGTTCTTGACGGATCATTCTCCTACGTTTGATTTGATTCGTACACCTACGAACTATTTAGATTCAACGGTGTTCCAAAAAAGAGGCGTGCTCACATATTCCAGATGACAGAAGATTTTGTCCTGTAGCGGATGCAGTAATCCCATATGCACGCACCACACGTCCAGTTCCCCAATCTCGAGAAAGAACATTTCGCCAGGTGCCAGAGGTTGTTCAAAAATAAATGTCCACCTTCAAATCTTTTTAAAGTTTCTTACAGGAGAAATGGGAACAATGAAATTGTATCAAACTCGTGTCACTTTTGCTGATTCTCCGCTGTTCTGTTTCCGAGGTCTGCTTTTTAAACTAGGAGGGCCTAGCCACGGCTCACTTCGGCCGCCAAACATTTTCCCTCCTCTCTCGAATTTGTAGTTACATTGATTTTCGGCAAAACTTGAACATTCACGCCTTAATGCATAACAAATTACAAAATTTAAGCCCCTTTGAGCAAAAGATCATTTAAAACCTAGGGTATTTTAGAATCGGAATCTTACCTTCCGTAGCATTCTCAAATATTACAAATTAAGGAAAGTACCAGGGATATTAGGAATGGGATGTCTCGAAATAAATATAGAAGGCCTTATGATGGTTGGCGTGCGAAGCATACAGGTGGCGAAGCCCTCCAGTTTTCTTTGTATTTTGTGTTAACGTCACGCCAAAATGGAAATGCCCATACAACGCTGCTTAAGACTGATACCGATAAAGGTTTGCTTGCGAAACAGAGACATATTAAAGCACCGCCCGAAAGAACTGCAGCCCGAAGAAGCTGCAAAGAAAAGAACGAAAGACATAGGGAATTCCTAATCTTAGGAAAGTGAAATCAATTTATTGACAAGCATTTCACAATTAAAATGAAAAGTTGCTTTGCTTTTTGTACGATTCGCTTTGTTATTGGTTTATAATGAGAGTCCATCTAAAAGATGCCAGGATAATCCCATAATTCAATGGCTCCTTTGCGATTCTTCAGTGCTTGAAACAAGACTGCCCAGCAGTATTTAAAACTGGGGGAGTCAAGCATATCCCGGCGCTTTAATAGCAAGCCTTGAATTTCACAAGTATAAAATGAGTGTGCAACAGGGTCATCAAGTTTGTTCAGTATGGTAACCAGCAAGGCCTGTGACAGCCAAACAAACATGTCCGGCTGCATTTCTTTGATATGCTCCAACAAGAATTGGGCATTGATCTTATCAGCATAGAAGCAGCTAAAGCTCATCAAGTTGGTAACAAACTTGGCCTTCTTTGGCAACTTTAACTGCTGAAGAAGCAGTTCATAGATTTCGGGCATGCTGGGTTGTAATGCTTCCAGTGGATAGTAGTCAATGAGATGCAGCAGCAAACAGAAGACATGGCCGTCGTGTTTCTGCAAGGCTAACAACTTGCGTATGATAACCAAAATGTCAGGCTGGATGTGTGGAAAAATACAGAGGTTTATATAAAAACTTTGGATTTTAGGGTTTACATATTTCCAGCCTGTAACTTACCAATTTAGCAAGCGCTAGCATTTGCGCGGATCCTTTTCTTATAAACAGAGTCAGCATCCTGGTTAGAGCTGGCACACTTTCAGAGAGATTCCAAAGCGCTGGTATTAGCAGTATGCCAACTATTGGCACAAACGGACCCGGAAAGTTCTCTTGCAGTAGAAGCAGCATGAAAATTGATTGCATTAATTTTGGCAGAAATTTGCAAAAATCCTCAAGGCTCTCAAAAGCTCTAAACTTGCCATGCAAATGCATACATTTGAACACAAAATATAATAATAGCTCTACTTTGGATTCCGTCTACAAGGAAATTTTGGTTAATAATAGCATAATTATATGTATTACAACATACCATAAATTTGTCCTTACGCTTCAACTGCTTGTAGATTTCAGCGACCAAACGAAGCGTAAGAGGCTTGAATTTTTCAACGTACTTGGTTAGACATATCCAAATATTCTGATAGTTCTGTCTTTGTAAACTGCGTGCCAGCTCTACGTGCTCACCGCAATCATTAAAATCATCAAGTTGTTGTATGAATGCCATCATCCAAGTTTCCATTTGCTTCGGAAAGTAATCCGAAAGTACTGAGCCAATGTAACAAAACAATTTGTTGAGCAGCAACAGCGACCTATAGAATTGTCTAAATAATTGACGATGCGTGCACGTATTGATCGCCACTGTGATTTTCTGCAGCTGCTGCGTCATTGGTGCTATCATTCGGTAGAATACAAATTCAAAATTGCCCCATCTCGTACCAATCTCATAGGGAATAAGCTTGAAGAGCGCATCTGCCATATATAACATGCCCTGGATATCTTTTAAATCATATTTGCCTAACTTTTCCACCATCTCGTCAATCAGCTGCGGCCATTTTTGTGGAAAGTCGTATTTGCCTATGACTGTAACCGAGTCGATGAGCAGATGCTGCAACGGCGACGGCGCATGGAGCACCGTGGTGACTAGCCGAGATTTGATGAGATCGCTTGTACTCTCATCTAGGGGCTTCGCTGCTTCGTCAGGCAAATTAGCTGTCCAATGGCGTTTTATGAAGAACTCCAAAGCCTTGGCGCCCGCCATACGCAGCTCAAAGTCATTGTTAGAATTGTCAATGACTTGCAACAATACCAGTGCTGGGTTTGACAGCACATTGGATTCGGCTGCATATTGAGCAATTTATGAACTCTTACTTAGCAACGTTCAGAAAGTCAGAAAGTCACACGCACACTTACCTGGTTCGCTTACTTCAGGATTGAAGCTTAAAATTCTGATGAAATGATCAGCAATACGTTTAATTTTTTCCACATTTAGCTCCATATTAGTGCATCGGCTTTTAGGATTCAATATATAATAATATTTTTGTTTTTCCAAACCGAAAGCTTTTGCGAAATTACGCAGTGACATCGACAGGCAGCGTGGCTTAAACGATATGCGCGTTAGCGATAAATTTAAACGATAGGCAGTGCGAAGTAGCTTAATCGAGAAAACTAAACCGAGTGTTATCTCTAATTTTGTGTTTAATTTCGCTTTCAATCGTTTGCTTTAAAATAAACTAATCCTCTGAAAGTTTGAACAGCTGATCCTAGAGCTCATATATTTTTTTTAATCTTTTTAATGCAACAGGTCAACTTGAATAATTAATTATATAATGTTATAAACTCCAGCGCTGTTGCAGCTTTGGAGGATTGGTGAGTAGGTTTCGCAAGTAAAACAAGCACCTGATGGTTTGTGGGCCTTTTAGGTTCTGTGCGTGCTTGTTCATCTGTTGTTAAGCTGATTCTCAATACTGACTGGTGAAGAAGAACACCTGCTCTTCAGCCAAACTTACCGAAGCGTTGATCTTAGTTAGCCGATGGGCAGCGGGCAGCGCCGCTTTTTAGTTTTCCAGGCTGCACCATAGTTACACCGTGAGAGTTAGCTGGTCACAGAGGTCAAATCATAGGTCGCCTTAGCCTTTTACCCATTAGACAAGGCTGCAGGAGAGTCGACTTGAATCTGCACATAGTAGTAGACCGCCTACGTGCGCATATGATGAGATGCAGCAGGGATGTGACCCTATATCTGAGAGTAGAAGCGTGAGGAACAGGGATCAAGGGAACTATAGCTCTTCCTTGTGGCACTCCAGCAATTGCTGTATAAAAGGGCGACGGTTTCACCATGTCTTTGTCTTTATCATCCTGAAGAAATGGCTTTTTAAATGTAGCGTGACGGAAATAACTCCTTAACTTTGCAAAAGACCGGGCCAAGTGCTTGCTTAATGTCAACGACTGTATCGATTTGGTCGAATGCCCGCAGAATTAGGTCGGTGACTCGGTAAAGTTGCTCAGCTATAGGGAAAGGAAACAAGCCTGGCCGCGATCAGTCTTTCTCTCTGCTTTCGAAATCGAAGGGAGTAGGCCGAACGGCTGTTAGGCTACAGAGTGCTCCTCCGTTTGTGAATAGTTCTAACTATTGTTTCCTTCCACTCTGCCGGAAAATAATGCAGTCTGACTTTGACATTGAAAATCGAATTCATTGGAAGGACTGCGCGTTCCTTTAAAACTTCAAAACAAATCTCATCGCAAATTGAAAAATATGCTTCAAATCTTCAATCAGTGCCTAACTGATATGCTATCTTATAATCTTAAAGTTGATAGTCCAATCTATAAGCATTACCTTAAAGCTCAATCTAAAATTAGCTAATTAGATTAAAGTTCGAAGAGGCGCACACGTCAAGTCTTAATAAAAATCAAACCAAATCCCAATTCCAATAAAAGATATGACCAGCACCAATCAAAACAAGCACTGTGATAGTGTCAATCAAAATCATGCGTAGGGTTGCTATAAATTCGCGTCAACCATCAAGAAAATTATTATTGCCATTGTACAGTGGCAGCTTAAGGTAAGCATAGAGTCTAATTTTGTCCAATTTTGTCGGTAAACTAATTGATCAAAAACCCATACATTCCAGCATGTTCAAGTTTGTTGTAATACTCGCCCTTGCGGCTTTGGCCAGCGCCGAGCTTGCACGTCTGCCTATCAAGGCGCGTGAGAACTTCCAGAAGAAGGTTTCGGACATACGTGGTGAGAAGGCACTGCTGCGCACCAAGTACAACATGCCACAGCCACGTGTTACTGAGGATCTACACAATTCCATTAATATGTACTATTATGGCGAGATAACCATTGGCACACCACCACAATCTTTTGAAGTGCTCTTCGATTCCGGCTCCTCCAATTTGTGGGTGCCTTCAAGCCACTGCTGGATTTTTGATTTGCCTTGTCAAAAGCACAAGAAATACCACCATGATAAGTCAAGCACTTATGTGGCTAATGGCAAGGCTATCAGCATCTCATATGGCTCGGGCAGCATGAATGGTTTCCTCTCTCAGGATACCGTGAATGTAGGCGGTCTGAACATTGTCAATCAGGTCTTTGCTGAGGCTCAAAGCGAGGCCAGCAGCTTTCTTAAGTCCAACTTTGATGGTCTCTTGGGCATGGCCTATCAGGAGCTGGCCGACGATGATGTTGTGCCACCTTTCTACAATATTGTCTTACAAAAACTTGTCGCCGATCCTGTGTTCTCCTTCTACTTGACTCGTGCCGGCACCGATGCCGATGGTGGTGAGCTGATCTTGGGCGGCGTTGATGATAGCCTATATACTGGTGAGATTACCTATACACCCGTCACCAGCCAGTCCTATTGGGAGTTTGCGATGGACTTTGTTGAGATCAATGGTGAAAAGGTTTCGGTCGGTGTTCCAGCTATTGCCGATACTGGCACCTCTCTGATCGTCTGCACCTATGATGCCTACTATGTTATCAACGATGCCATTGGTGGCACGCAATTGGAGGAGGGCGGTGACTTTTATGTCAACTGTGATGATATTGACAAGTTGCCCACGGTTAGCATCAACATTGGCGGCAGAGCTTTCCCCTTGGAACCCTCTCAATATATTGTCAAAACCGATAGCGGCTGCATGTCTAGCTTCACCTATATGGGCACCGATTTCTGGATCTTGGGTGATGTGTTCATTGGTCAGTACTATACCGTCTTTGATTTTGGCAACAATCGTGTTGGCTTTGCTACCGTCGCTTAAGTTTGCAATAAAGCTCTAGAAATTTATCTATAAATGAGTCAAGCGATCTTTAGATATGGTTTGGACTGTCTGCTTGGTTTGGGCTTAATTTTGTTTTGTTTATCGCTCGCCACCAACAAAATTAACAATCTGCAATCAGGTAAACAAAGACCTCAAACACTATCGATCAAGCTGCATATCTATTTCCGATAAAAGGTGATCAATCCTGCACAGCTTTGGTCAATTAACGCTTTCATATAAATAGCACTGCTGGTTGAAAGCTTGCCAAGTGTAGGCCCAACCATAGGCCACCACAAGTTTAAACGCGTTTCGATCAAGTTTCAAAATCAACATCTTACCAAAATGTTGAAGTGGCTGATTCTCTTAGTAGTTGTTGCCCTGGTGGCCGCTGAAGTGCATCGTATTCCCATACATAAGCACACACAGAAACGTCACCGTAAAACCATCAAGTCGGAGGTACGCTGGCTACGTCAGAAGTACAGTCAGCTGCTGACTACAGTCTACTATTACGACTATGGCAATCTGCTGCCGGATTACGGCGATGTGAGCTATGAAAATGGTAACTCAGCTGCCGGTGCTAGCACTGGCTCAGACTACACCGCCGAGGAGTTGACCAACTCCATGAATACAGCTTATTATGGTCTTGTGGGCATTGGCACACCAGCGCAGTACTTTAAGGTCATCTTTGATACGGGCTCCGCTAATCTTTGGATTCCTTCGGTGCAATGCAGTGCAGGAGATGTGGCTTGCCAACAGCACAGTCAATACAACTCCAGCGCCTCGAGCACTTACTCAGCCAATGGTGCTTCCTTTTCCATACAGTATGGCACTGGCAGCGTCTCGGGTTTCCTTTCCGCCGATACTGTAAGCCTGGAGGGTCTAACCATTACCAATCAGATCTTTGGAGAGGCCACACAGGAACCGGGCAACAGCTTCAATGATGTTAACTTTGATGGCATACTTGGCATGGGCTATCAGTCACTGGCTGTGGACAATGTAGTGCCACCCTTTTACAATCTCTACAGTCAAGGATTAATTGATGCGCCCACTTTTGGCTTTTATCTATCCCGTTCAGGCAGCTCTGCGGATGGTGGAGTTATGGTTTTGGGTGGCGTGGATGAGCAGCTGTTTGTGGGCAATCTGACCTATGTGCCCGTTTCCCAGCAGGGTTATTGGCAGTTTGGTGTCAATGAAATCAGCTGGAATGGCACTGTAATCTGTGATAACTGTCAGGTCATAGCAGATACGGGCACCTCCCTCATAGCCTGCCCGCCACAGGCTTATGCTCAACTAAACAAACTGATTGGTGCTGTGTCTGTTGATGGTGATTTCTATGTGGACTGCAATACGGTGCAAAATTTGCCCAATCTGAGCTTCAATATTGGAGGCAACCAATTTTGGCTTTCACCTAATAGCTATATAATTCAGTTCAACGAAGGTGATAGCAGCTACTGCATGTCCAGCTTTACGTATATTGGCTCAGATTTTTGGATACTTGGCGATGTATTCATTGGTGCCTTCTATACACAGTTCGATTTGGGCAACAATCAAGTGGGATTTGCTGCAGCGAATTAAATAAAACGATATAGAGCCGAAGTTGTGCTTTAATGAATTCTCGAAATTGTCACTTTGTTTACTTTAATTCTACGTTTAGGAATAAACTAAACGGGGTAGGGGAGAGAGGGAAATAATCAACATTTTATTGTTCATTGGACTTACATGAGGTAACAGCACAATACTTGAGATTTAGATGTTTATACAGACAAATTGATCGCTACCAGAGGTGATGATAAAATAGCCACACAAAAAAAACTGAGTTTAGACCATGGTGGCTGAATCCAAAAACCGCAGCACTTCAGTGTTTTAAGATAACAGCGACCACAAAAACATGTAGTAAACTTGACCTCTAAAGCCGCTGAGGTCGTTGAATCCAATTCCGCAGCGCGCTAGGTTGTCGGATAACATTCAAAGTACTACGTTCAACTCGACGAAAGTCTTAACTCCTGCGGGAAAAGCGGGTATATATCCAAATATGTATTAAAGGATTGTTATCTCACATCTAATAAGCTCCTATGATTATTTGGTCATGCGGACATTTCTATATCCGTACCCTTATTGCCCCTTCCTGTTACTTACACTATACAAATTTACAGCACCCTTGTTCCTATTGGGGTGTCTAAAACGTGAAGAATCAGAAATCTCATCTAACTTGCTTTGAAGTAAACAACAGCTCTATTAACTTGATTTTAATTACTTACTTAACTGATCATATAAACTCGACCTGAGCTGAGCGTTCTCTACTCAAATTGCCAAATGCAACGAGAGCGCCCCCTACCTAGTCCATCCTGAGATTTATCTCTTTGCCGGGTACCTACGACATCCACATACGACAACTTTCTTGCTGGAGCTTCTTCGTCTATATGAACAACAGGACCTGGAGGTCTATCTGCTTGCCTATGTCTATGTTTATGTTTGCATAGAGCTCATTCTATCGTATGCATTAGTCATCACCAACTCGTAAGAGGACTTTCCTCTCAAACACTCACACACACTCACCACTGGGTCGCCCATGCTTTAGCAGGACGGGTAGGATCTTGTGCAGCGCTAACTTTGTTATTCCAAAATGGTCTCTACTTCTCTATTGACTACTGAGATCAAACTAACACCATTTGACATGAGAAATTCTACCCTGGATCACAACATTGTGAAATTCAAATAAAACGTACGTCCCTTCAATTCCGAATTCGAATTATCCAAAATAGCGAAAGCTGTGCCAAGTTATAAGTCGATTTGTTTCTGCCCACATAGCGATCGCCAATGAGTCAGTTTTTGAACGCAACTGTACGTCTCTCTCGGGGATCGTCACTTTGACGTGGTGAGGGGGCTCAGTAGCTGCAATGGCTCTAAGAGCAATGCCGGCGGTATCATAGCTACCCAAGTAGGGCCACCTTTGCCGGTAAGTTCTACGAGGAGCAGTGAAGCGAAGAGCGATCCACAACGTAGCGTCTATACACAGAATGATCGGCTGCCAAAGGCGTCTGTTCTCCAGGTTAGGGGCGGACTATTTAAAAGTGACCTGTCACTGCGAGCAGAGTTGTCAGGACTAACTTTAAACTTATAACTCGCTGTCAGAACCCTGCTCCTGCACATATTTCTTCGTAAACATGATAGTAAACCCGAGGAATATTCAATCTCCAAGTGGTACCCGTGTTCCTGCGGCAAATCCACCATGCACGACGGATTTGGAGGTGCAAACCACATGTTTAAGAAATACCAATATAACGGAAACCATCATGATGCGAAGGTTCCGGTAACATCGCAATTGGTACGAACAATGATAGCTGGACACTTTAAAAAATTATCCCTTTCCAATGGATTCCAGTTTGCAGGAGAGAGCACCGCATCATCTGAAAGTTTCTAAGGTAGCCAGAGGTACGTAGAGGATCTTTGCTGTATTACTCATATTGAGACTTTCTATCCATGTTCCACATAATTCCCTCAATCAGATTTCAAGCTAAAAAAATTAGCACGACCAAATTAATATAATAAATAGTATTTTGTGGAAACTTTTGCTTTCATTTTAGTTTATTTTGATAGCATTATATCTCAAGTGTATATTTATAATAATCGCTTTATTTAATACCATAATAACAACAATACTTTCATATCTATATCAGACACTTATAGACAGCTTACCAAGTAATGACGAACACGGAGGAATTTTAAAAGCCTTGAGTAAACAGATTATTATCTAACATTTACACCACAACAAAAAAAAAATAAACCCTGAATGTTGAACAATGATGACTTTGCACTGAAAATAATTTTCCAAAATAATCGATATTAACAAAGTTATGGAATAGGCGCTTATCTGTGAAGAAAATGATTGACTGTCCAGGGCGATAAGCCTTGCCTATAAATATCGTAGCCTAGTTCAAGTCTACTTAGTTAGTTTCTAGTAACCAAATAGGTAAGATGATGCACCAAAGTTGTGCCTTGAATACTGCTAAAAACCATTTTTTTTTCATTACTCACAACAGCAACATGTTTAAAGTATTATCTCTGTTGGCGTTAATCCTGGCGCTGTCCAGCGCTGCGGAGCTACATCGCATGCCCATACACAAACACGCCAACTTTGTAAAGACGCGCGAGAATGTGCTCGCTGAGAAGAGTCATCTACGCGCCAAGTATGGTCTGCCCATGCCACGTGACAATATGGAGCAGCTGTCCAACTCCATGAATATGGCCTACTATGGCACCATCAGCATTGGCACACCGGCACAGCAATTTTTGGTGCTTTTCGATTCGGGTTCCTCTAATCTGTGGGTGCCTTCCACTAGCTGCCCGAGCGCGGGCTGCCAGAAGCATAATCAATATGATGCCAGTGCTTCCAGCAGCTATGTGCAAAATGGTGAGAGTTTCAACATAGCGTATGGCTCCGGCAGTTTGTCGGGTTATCTGTCCACAGACACCGTTGATGTCAACGGCTTGGCTATACAAAGTCAAACCTTTGGTGAGGCCACCGTGGAACCCGGCACCGACTTTAACAATGACAACTTTGATGGCATCTTGGGCATGGCCTACGAGCAATTGGCTGTGGATGGTGTAGCGCCAGCTTTTTACAATATGGTCGCACAAGGTTTGGTAAACAATGCTGTATTTTCCTTCTATCTGGGACGCGCCGGTTCAGCACAGGATGGTGGTGAACTTATTTTTGGTGGCTCTGATGCCAGCTTGTTTGAGGGTGCTTTGACCTATGTGCCCATTTCTGTGCAAGGCTATTGGCAATTCCAAATGGATAGCGCCTCCATAGATGGCTACACGCTGTGCAGCAATTGTCAGGCCATTGCCGATACTGGCACCTCTCTGATTGTGGTGCCCGAGCAGGCCTACGAAATGCTCAACGAGATTTTGAACGTTAATACCAATGATGGCAATAGCGTAGACTGCTCCAGCCAGTTGCCCGATTTGAGCCTAACCATTGGCGGCACACAGTTTACACTCAGTCCTTCGGACTATCTCATCCAAAACACAAATGAATTTGGCTCTACCAGCTGCATGTCCGCCTTTGAGTACATGGGCACTGACTTCTGGATCTTGGGTGATGTCTTCATTGGTCGCTACTATACAGAGTTCGATTTGGGCAATAATCGCATTGGTTTTGCTCCAGTAGCCTAGACAGCTACTTGGATTTTGAATCTAAACATTAGTATTATATTTAGATAATCACAAACAAAGCGAATAAAGTTACTAAGGTGTCAATATTTATATAAAGTTTGAAGCCCGAACATATCAAAAAACACTTGAAAGATTTTAACGCATGGTGGCGTGCTCTTATGTTTACTCAAAGATAAGACAATTTGGATGGTGTTCCTTTACAACAGACGACACATTGGCAATGATTTCTTGGCATGTTAAATTAATTAACACTGCGCAACAAAGTTCGTGATATTGACATTTTTTTTTCACTTATGCGTCAAAGTTTCAAAATTGATTTGAAAAAGTTGTTTATAGAAAAAATTTTAATAGAAACATTTTCAAGCTATTTTTAGAAATATTTTGTTAATTAACATTTCGAAAGTTATCCATTTTGGAACTAAGAAAAAATATTCACAAACTTATTTATTACTTATGCTTAAATGCCCTATCGCCAACTTAGGTTAAAAAAAAATTGGTTTAAAAATGATCAGTAGTTTAGACACAATTAAATTAAAACGAAAAACAGGTTTTTTTAAATTAAGCCGCAACGCGTTTAGTTTAAAAACTGAAATTTTGCGAACAATTTTTATTTTTCCATATGCATCGAACTGCATCATTAGTTTTCAAAAATCGCTGGGAGCAGTTTCCAGTACCTTATCCAGCTAGACCCTTTAAAGCATTTTTAGACATATTTTTATTATGAACATCTAGTGTTCATTAATTTTAAAAAATACAATAAAATATTTTTTTTTGCTTTATAAGTCGCAAAAAAGATTACTATTTTTTTCCATTCCTGACCCTGACAGGGGCACCATGAAACTTACATGTGAGCTGAGGGTATACATTTGAGTTAATTTTTAAGCTCTTTTAATAAAATATATAATTTATACTTTCAAAAAATTTTAAATTGGGTTTCAGTTTAAAATGATTGCATTTTTTTATATGAAAAATTTTAATTGGTTTTATTTAACATTTAAACAAAAAATAAAATTATATTATCCACATATAATATAAAATAATTATGTATCAAAGCTTGCTATTTCAAGCCGAATTATAATTAAATTTAACTTTTTACGCACAATATAAATTTATAAAAAATAGTTTTTAGAACTACGTTTTCTTGTTTATTTATATTTGTAAAAACAAATTTTTTTTTATACATATTTTTACATATATAAAAAACTTTCATTTTCATTCGAAATTTCAAATTAATTTCAACTTTTTTATGCAAAATTTCAATTTATAAAAATTTTTTTTAGAATAGGTTTTTATGCTTATTTTTTCATGGGCTGAATCTAATATGACTAATTTTTTTTATATGTGAAATTTTATAAAAAAATTAAGCGAGAAATAATTAAATAACCCACATCTAGTATAAACTTGCATTTTCAAACTAATTTTAATTTACATGAAATTTTTTTATGCAAAATTTAAATTAATTATAACTTGTATTTTACAACAATACTTTTTTATGCATCATTTTACATGGCCCACTTTTTTTGATTTAATTTTTTTCTATGCAAAATTTTATAAAAAAAATTGTGTCGCAAAATTTAAATTTTTTTAAATTTGTGTCTTAGAACATATGCATTTTCTTTTTTAAGTGTAATGTTTACTAAAAAAATATATTCTAAATATTAGATTTTATATTTTTCTTGACTCCTTTGATTTATTTCCTGTTTTTTATTTCTTTTTATTATTTAAAAAAATATTTATTTTATTTCCAATAAGGAACGGAACTAAATGTGAAACTTTGTTTTCTGTACATAATATATGAGATTTATATTGAAAATACTGATATTTTTAATTTGTCTCGAGATTCTTCTTCATTTGGTTCAGATATTCAAGATACCAAATTTTCAGCAATTTTAAAAATAAAGTCTTTGTTCATTCAAAACTTTATGTGAAAATTATATGTTTTGGCTATTTTCCAAATGTCCACTATTTTAAAAAGTTTCTTAATACAGAGATAATTTCTAATTTTAGTTATAATTTTACCAAATGGATTTATTAAAACAAATAGAAAATTGTAACTTGTATAAGGATTAACTTTGTTTTTTATATATGTATAGTGTTTTAAATTAATATCGAAAAAAAATATATTTAAAATTGCTCTCGACTTTTGCTTTCGTTTGATATATCAAAAATTCAAGACTTTTAGACTTTTAGGTTATTACTCTTTTTAAAATTTCTTGAAATTTTAGTCTCGCAAGTTGAGTCACTACTATTAAAAATTTGAAAAGTTTATGAAAATAAAAAGCGACAAAAAAAGTAAATTTTGTTGCATAGTGTAATTAAAAAACAAAAATTCTTTAAGGTGATACAACAAACTGGAAGTTTGTGCAAATGTTTTATATTATATATAAAAATTTTAATATCTTGTAAGTTGTTTGATTTAAGATTTTGCGTGTAGTTTTGGAAGACTTTTTTAAAGTTCCCTTTTGTTTGACTTTTAGCTTTTTAAAAAAGACCTTTTTTAATTAAAAACTTAATGAGAAAATTATATGCTGTTATTTTCATAACTTCTTGACCGAACTAATTTTACAAAATCTCTTAATTTTGAGAAACTGTAATTAAAATTTTACAACTAAAAAACAATAACAAAAATTTTGTTGTGTAGTGTAATTGAAAAACCAAATTCTTCAAGGTAATCCATAACAAATTGGATGTCTGAGCAGCTTTGTTATATTATATTAAAAGTTATAATTTTCGGATAGTTCTTTGATTGAAGATCTTGTGTCCAGTTTTGGAAGACTTGTTTATTGGTCGTTTGACTTTCAGCTTTTTAATTCAAAACTTAATATAACTTTTTGGGCGAACTTATTTTACAAAATCTTATTTAAATTTACCAAATAAAAAACAAGAACCAAAGTTTTGTTGTCTAGTGTAATTGAAAAACAAAAGTTTTTAAAGCAATACATAATAAATTGGAAGTCTGTGCAGCTTTTTTAAATTATATTTTTGGAAGTTCTTTGATTTAATAATATCTTGTGTGCAGTCTGGAAGACTTTTTGAATGTTAAGGTAGTACCTGAAATTTAGATGCATATCGATGCGTTCAGCCGAATTTTTACAAAAATTTACGCTTCTCTAAAACTTAAGAGTTACTACTGGTAATCTCCATGGTTTAAAATTTTACAGATGAACATGAGTTTAAATGATATTATGAATTTTATATGAATTGATTTCCACCGATTTACTTGCTCGAATTCGAAGGCTTATTTGGTGTCTGCTTCGGTAATTGATTTTGTGGACGACTTGGCTGATTTGTTGAATGATTGGGTCCCAGAGCTGGTGCCTGATATTGAGTGCTGAGGGGAGCGCCATAGTTCGGACGATAACCATAGATGGCGCGCATTGTACGACGCACCGGAACTGGTTGTTGATGCTGCTGCAGCTGCTGCTGCATTTGATTATGCATCAGCCAATATGGATGCTCTCCAATATTCGGATTCAACTGCATTCGCGCCTGAGCCTGTTGTAGCTTCAAGCGACGTAGGTGGATCTGCAAATAATGCAGCTGCTGTGGATTCACCTGTCGTCCGGAGGCCTCAAATAGAGCGGTCAAGGCAGCGCTACATTGTTCATGATTATTCGGAATTGAAAGCAACTCCATCATATCGTTGTAAATTAACATGAAATCATATCTAGCTGCAGCCAAGACGGCCGGATTAGCAGCTGGCTGATTGTTCAAAATTGGATAAAATTCAAATCTAGCATAGCTCGGTGCAGTGCTACGACGTGGCGACTGATTGGGTGTCGTGGGTCTAAAGTTGGAGCCAGTTGGAGCAAATGCAGCCGGCTGGCGATTGTTCGGTTTTGGCAAGCTAGAGTTTGGTCTGGGATTGGTCAAGTCAGGCAAGTTGTTCTGCAAAGGTAATAAGAACTTAAGAAAAAGAACGGAAGCAAGTTTAAAACCAAAAGCTTACTTGAGTAGACTCATTTGTAGCGTGCGATACAACATCAGGTTGACTGGTGAGTTGGTCTGAGGCACGATCTTCCGGCAGTGCCTGTAAAATAAAAAGTAGACTCTTAAGCAGTGTCCATTAGTGTTGTATACCTATGCTCCAGTGGGAGATACAGCAAATGATGTTGATGATCACTAGTAAGCGAACTCATTAGCTCATTTAGAAGCGAGTGAACAATCTTGCTCACCAGCTCACTGGTTCACTTAGAGAGCAATCTTGCTTTTTGGCTCACTTAGTTAGCAATTTTGCTCACTTTATGAGCAGTATAAGCAACTATATGTTACTGAATGATCTCGGCCAGTGCCGAGTAGCCTAACTCAGCTAACTCCATAATCTATCCCGGTAACAATAAGGGTTCTTAAACGAAAGCGAGTCTAAGGAGTTTTCGAGAGAAAAATTTTACGTAAGATCTTTGGTCCCTCTTGCGTTGATCGTGAGTACCGTTTACGATGGAACGACGAGCTGTACGAGCTGCATTAGGTTATGTTGCGAGAATGGATGATGATGCTCCAAAGCCTTTGAAACGGTGCCCACTGGTGGTAAGCGCGGAAGAGGGAGACCTCCTCTGAGATGGAAATATCAGGCATCTATTGACCTGGCTAGGCTTAATAAAAGCAAAAACGACTGGCGAAGGCTTCTGGATGATGATGATGAAACCAAAGCTTGGATTCTCTAATTTCTTTCAGCTCTAAGATATACAGACATATGTACTTTCATTACCGACGAACATATCTATGTCGAATACCCAGGCCACTCTATAGGGATCTCCGACGTCTGCTGCTCCATTTTGCATATATTTTCGACTTGATCAAAACTTATATACACTTCGTACCTTAAAGTAGAGGGTATAAACAAAAGTCACTTACATCAGCAATATTGGGAGATGAGCTACTACAAGAAGCAGGCTGTGACTGCGACTGATTATTGGAAGCTTGGTTGCCCAGTTCCCGAATTATAGCGCCAACATCAAAAACAGAGTTGCTCTGTAAGAACATAATATTTAAGTGCATACAAAGCATATAGAGGCCTATACTGGATTTTGTTTCCGATACCGATTTATCGAAAAACTACTCAGAATCGAAAGCCAAATCCAGTGAAGGCAAACAAATTTTTCTTACTTCGGTCAAGTTTTGCGCATTAAAGGGACGCACTAGGCAGGTTGATTTAATAGTCCATTTGGTGACCGTGGAAAAACCGCGAGGTCTAAGTCCCAAATCAGCTGTGGGCATGGACTGCAAAAATTAAAGTACATTATAAAAAGATGGCGTACGTTAAAGTCGGGCGCGGACGACTTTGGGATACCCTGTACCACTAATTGCAATTAAGTCCGAAATATTGCTTAAGCACTCTAAAAGCCAATTGATTGCCGAATTTGGTTACGATATCTTCATAAACAAACGAAACACAATGAATTTTGTACAAAAAACGTTTTTTTGACCGATTGGTCTTATGGGAGCTATATGGTATAGTCAACTGATTTTGATCAAATTTGGTACAGTGCTTTGGTACTCTAAAAAACTTCTGAATGCCAAATTTGGTTACAATATCTTCACAAACAAACGAAACGCGATGAATTTTGTACAAAAAACGTTTTTTTGACCGATTGGTCCTATGGGAGCTATATGATATAGTCAACCGATTTTGATCAAATTTGGTACAGTGTTGATGATCACTAAAAAACTTCCGATTGGCAAATTTGGTTACAATATTTTCATAAACAACCGAACTATCCATCTAAAACTTTATGTTTTTTTTCGAGGTCCTCTGAAACACCTCTATGGGAGCTATATGATATAACCCCCATATCAAAAAAATAAAATAAACTTCTGAAAATTTGGTTGCTCTAGCTCTTACCATCTCTGAGATCTAGGTGTTCATACAGACAGACGGACAGACGGACAGACGGACATGGGTATATCGACTTCTCTAGTCACCCTGATCATACTTTAAGAAACTTGGGGGGTCTTCGACGTCTCCTTCTGTATGTTACATGCATTTTCGGCTTGCACAAACTTAATATACCCTTTGTACCATACGGTACAGGGTACAAACACAAACTTGTTGTAAATATAAACTCATACACTTACATGCAAAAAAGTTGGAGTCTTGTACAAGGGCATAGGACAACAGTTCTTCATGTCGTAATTTTGGAAACGCTGTGGAAATCCAGGTGGTGCTTTTAGACGTGCTGCACCCGCAACTATATCCTTAACCAAGTCATTGCATTGGTCAAGATCGCTCCAGCATTTGCTCAAATTTGGTTGCAAGTCTATTAAATCTTTGCCATGTAGCGCAAAGTTTTCGGCAGCTTGATAGTATTCGCGTGTCTCTTTCGGTGGATGACCTACACGATTGCCATACAGACTGCGACGTATCATGTCCGTGTAGAGACCGGGACTAGCAGCGTTGCGTCTACGAAAAGCTGCAGGTGAAGTTGCCGCTGTTTCGTCGATAAGATCTTCTATGCCCAGTGCAGCGTCTGCAGGGCCGGGACGCCAAACGTTTGCCAACAGCTTCTCCCAGTTGTGCGCTGAAAATTACGAAATGGGTTTTTAGTAGCGTAGTAGCATCAAATGTGGCTTCAAATACCACCCACTGTCATCGACGTGAGTTTCTGCGCATGGTGACCAGGCAGATATTTCTTTTAACTTGTACATGTTTATATATATAATTTTGTAAAGGTGTGTAGTGTAAGTGTGTAGTGTACAAAAGCACAGACAACTAATTACTGACAGTTGTGTGTACAAACAAAAATTTCAGTCCCAGCTTTGACGGCTGTGACGCGACATATGTAATACGAACCAAAACGTTTGAATTTGTTTATATAAAATGCGACGATACTGGAGTGTATTAAGCATTGAGTGTAACTCACAATTGTCTAGAAATAAGTTTAATTTTGCACAACACTAAATTTTCATATTAGCGCGAAAATATAAAGAAAATAAAATAAACAGCTGATAAATTTATGGGCCGCACTGCAAAGCACCGTTTTTGAGCATGATGGGCAGCACTGCCAAGCGCTAGCTGTAAAGGAATTTTTCACGCGGCCTATACATGCCGCAATATATGTACATATGTATGTACGCATGTGTGTTATGTATGTATGAACTGGTAAAGTTGCACATATGTACATATATTTATATTTTGTTTTCGCATGCGCGCACGTTTTAATTTTTCGGAACTAAAGATTTTATATTGAAATCTTTAAATAAAACCTTTACAGGCCATACATATTGCCAAAAAAAACCACAAGATTTTATGCCTGAAATTTTGCACTTTTAGCCTCAAGTCACCGTAGCCACCAAAACTTTGCTTTATATTTCTTACTTACTAGTTGGAAGTATATAATACGCCATTTTTATAACAATAAAAACTTTTATTTGTTTTTAACAAAATCCTTTAACAATGCACAACGTCACAAATAGTTAGGAATTAAATTAATATCACGTACGGACTACGCGTTTTCCGCTTCACAAATGGCAAAACAAAATCCAGCGCCAGTGCCAGCCAATTTGCAAGCGGGCAGCTTGACTAGAACAGGACTGCATCTGTAAGTAATCGATAACATAAATTAAGTGTGCAGACAACCAAACTAGAGATGAGCTTGGGTTAAACAGAAACAGCTGAATAGTGTACAATATATTGTGTACGTAAATTTGTCGAGAAATTGAGTGGGTTACAATTTTGCATAAAAATTAAAGAAATTTGCTTTGTAAATTTTATAGAGAAGATATTGAAACAGCCTGTTGAGAGCTTGAGTAGAAAATCAACAGTATACAGCCTGATTGTAGATTTTTTGCATTTGCTTTTTAGCTCTTATAGTGAAGCTATTCGAAGTGGCTGTTGAAAGATTGGGTAGAAATCCAGCAGCATGCAGCCTGGGTTTACAAACTCTGCTTAAAAACTAAAAGCAATGCTTTGTAACTCTTATACTGAAGGGATTCAAAACAGGCTTGCTAGAGATTAAGGCGTATTTCAACAGGATTCAGACTGGACTTATATAATTTGCTAAAAATCTAATAGCATTGCTCTGTAGCTCTTATAGCGAAGATATTCGTGTAGACTGTTGATAGATTGTGTAGAAATCCAACAGCATACAGCCTGGGCTTACAAAGTTTGTTTAAAAATTAAAAGCATTGCTTTGTAACTCCTATAGTGAAGGTACCTAAGCAGGCTGTTGAGAGATTAAGAGGAAGCTTGACAGGATACGGCATGGGTTTACATGAAAATTTGTAGGATTGATTTTTTTACTCTTATACAGAAGGTATTCAATTAGGCTGTTGAGGGATTAAGGACAAACTAAGCAGAATTCGATATGGGCTTAAAAATTGAAAGCATTGCTTTGACATTCTTGCCCTAAAGGTGCTCAAGCAGGCTGCTGAGGAATTAAGAAGAAACTCGAGAGGATCCAGCAAAGGTTTACATGAAAATTGTATGCATTGCTTTTGTTACTCTTATACTGAAGGTATTCCAGCAGGCTTGTTAGAGATTGAGGCGTAGTTCAACAGTATTCAGACTGGACTTATATAATTTGCTAAAAATCTAATAGCATTGCTCTGTAGCTCTTATAGCGAAGATATTCGTGGAGTCTGTTGATAGATTGTGTAGAAATCTAACACGATCCAGCCTGGGTTTACAAACTTTGCTTTAAAATTCGTATACCAAAGGTACTCAAGCAGGCTGTTGAGGAATCAAGACGAAACTCGACAAGATCTAGCATGGATTTAAATGAAAATTTGAAGCATTGCTTTTGTTACTCTTATACTGAAGGTATTCCAGCCGGATTTGGAAGATTGAGGTGAAAATCAACAGGATTCAGTCTGTGCTTACATTATTTGCTTAAAATTGAAAAGCATTGCTTTGACATTCTTACAATAAAGGTACTAAAGCAGGCTCTTGAGGGATTAAAAGAAACAGGACAGGATCGAGAATAAATTTACATGAAAATTGGAAGCATTGCTTTTTTAACCTTTACACAGAAGGTATTCAAGCAAGCTGTTGTTGAAACACTCAACTCAACAGACTGCGTGAACATAGTATCTTCAGTACGTTTACATAAAGCTACAAAAATCCATCACAAACTTAAAATTCTGCCTATTTTTGTCCGCCAAGCAGCATGTTACCAAATCTGACCAGGACTAAGCAGCTTAAGTGATATCAATTACTTTTGCAGCCTCATCTCTAGTTAACATGTTAAAAGTTTTAGCCGCTGCTCAGCTGCAAACAAAACGTACATATTCTCTGTTGCATTATTGCCACAATTGCCATGCTCATTCCAGCCCCAAGTGTAGATCTCGCCTTTGGTTGTGCGCAGCAGTCCATGTTCTGCGCCCAAATGCACATGCGCCGGTTTCTTATCCTCCTCTATCTGCAACGGTGTAGGCGTAGCCTGCTGCTCGCTTAGGCCACCTACGCCCAATTGTCCATAACAATTGCGTCCCCAGAGCAGTATGTTATTGTTCTTGAGCACGGCAGCATTGTGCGTCCAACCCACGGCCAGCTGACGCACATCATGCTCGAACAAAAAGGCATTGGATTGTCCAAACTTGTTATCACCCACGGCCACAACGCGTTTGGTGCCATTGTTATAGGCCAAATCCAGGCACTTGAGCAGCATGTGATGCTGTCCGCTGACTAGCGTTAATATGCGCAGCTCATTCGGATTATTGGCCATTATTTTCATGACATTAGCGCGATGCAGCGTAGTTGAGGTAATGGCCAGCTCTATGGGCGGCGGATCCATAATGCGTAAGCGTCCAAATACATAGATCTTGTTGTCCTCTGTCAGCACGGCGCAGTGGCGTAGGCCAAAGCTTATGCGCACTGCACTCTCATCACGTGGCAGACACACAGGCATGGGCCGACGCACTGCCATAAAGCCGCGCTGGCAAATGCCCAGCTGCTGAAAGGCATTTGAGCCCCAGACATACAAACGTTTGGTGTGTGTAATGGCGCCCGATATATCCCAGCCGCAGCTAATGGTCTCAATGGGCACTTCCTGTTAAAAAGCAAAGGTTTGAGCGCAGCAATCTTTAACCAAACTATAAACATACCTCAAAATATTCCGTGGGCACCATTTGAAATTCATTGTGGCATTCCTCTGGCGAGTTCAGACCCAGCTGACCGCGATTATTCCAGCCACAGGCATGTATATGTCCATTGTTATCTAGCACCAGAACATGTCCGCCTCCGCCACGTATGCAGCGTACTAGCTGCGGCAAAAAGGAGCACTTGCTTAAACGTTGCGGTGTCATGCACAGCTCCGACTCGTAGCCAAGGCCAAGCTGACCATGAGAATTGGCGCCCTGTGTAGGAAATCAGTCATTAATTTGCATTGCAAATGCAAAAGTTAACGCTCCACACACACGTACACACACTTACCCAGGCATATACATCCATGTTGGCCATGTGGCCACCAGTTGCGTCTTGTTCGTCACCGACTGAACTGGGCGCTGCGCTGCACTTCCGGCTTGGGTTTCACACTTTGATTTAATGCGCTGCAGTCAAGCCAAGTCGCTTTGTAGCTGGTTACTGTGTTTGGTAAGCGCAGACTAGGTGCGGTCCTGGGCACGTTGCTCCACAGTGCGCTGCTCATGTAAAACTGAAGTTTGGCGTGCTTGGTCAAAGGCCTTTTATATTATTTTTGCAGGGGGTGCTCCCAACAATGTGCGCCGTGGCGCGGCGTTGCTTGGTTGGGGGTTGCTTTTTATTGCGGCGCCTCTAATTATGGCCACTTGGCGTGTGCTGCATCAGCAAATTAAGTAAAATGTATTTAAGTTTGGTTTTAAATAAAGTTTAAGCGCTGTTTAATAAATATTTGTGTAAAGACAATGTGAAATATATTTTGGCACTGCCCAACTTGCTGAAAATTGTCTTTGTTTACAAATTGTATGAGCTATTGCGGTTCATTATGCCGGTTCCTCAGGTTGGCAGCGCTGCAGTGTAAAAGAGTCAGCTGAGTGGAACGAACTAGTTCAGACAAGATGGCGCAATCAGCTTGAAAATAATATTGGAAAAAATGTATTAATTGCATTAGTTATTTATATGCTTATTAATGTGCTTTGTTGTATTTTTTTTATAGTAAAAACGTTGCTGCATATTTGTATAAAACTTTTTATGTAATTTAATGTGCAGTAATGTAAACATTTTTTAATTGTTTTTATATAAGCTGCTATTAAAAACAATTTTGGATAAATAACTTTAAACTATGAGATTATAATAATTACTTATAACAATTTAATTTTAAGGCGCAAATATTTCACGATATTTTTTTTACAATTTGGACTATTTAAAAAAAAAGCCTCCTAAAAGTATGCTGCCTTAAAAATAAATCATTTTCAAGTTGCAAGCCAACGGTTGAGAGTGAGTCTTGGACAAGTATGCACTTTTTTTTTCTTTTTTTTTATACATATGTATATATTTTTTTTGGCAATCAACCGATACGAATAAGGTTATGATCCAATATTAAGTTGGACAGGTTCACAATTTTACAATGAAAATAACTAAAATAAATGTCTTAATTAAGCTTTTGTGAATATTTTTTTTTTTTTTTTTTTTTTTTTTTCATTTATTTAACTAGTCTTAAGTAGTTTTTGTATTAAGGTTTTTTTTTACTCCCATTTTCCTTATTATACCCTTTTATATATTATTACACTAAAACGCATCATGTAAAACGACATATATAAATTTCTCAGATGAAAAGCGATAGCTCAACACTGTAAATAATATTGTTCATTTACTAGCTTAAGAAAATTTGTATATTAAGGGAATTAAGCAATAAATAAATAAAAAAAAAAAAAAAATAAATGTCTTAATTAATTTTATTTTAAAAAAATACCTCACTATACTATAGATAATTTACAAACTGCATTCATTTTAACGAACATTAACACATAATTCTTTGTTCAACTGCATCTAATTCTCAACTATTAAATAAAACAATGGACACAACGATAAAATAATTATTGATGATAGCTTTTAAAATTTGTATGTGTTAGTGTGAAATATGTGTCTTTTTTTTACCACTTCACTCTCTAAGAGATTTCTATGTCTATAAAATTTAAAAAAATTAATTTTTTTATATGTTTTTTTCTTGTTAAAAAAATGTGAATATTTTATTAAACAAGAATATCAAATTTGTTTGCTACTAACTAGAGAAGGCAGCTTAAACAAATTATAAGTTTGGAAAAACCTAAGATAATTAAACACTAAAAAGAAACTTTAATACATATCGGCGAAAATAAGTGAAGCCGGCAACTTTTCCCCAAAACTTCTCCGATTGATGATTTTTACATATTTGGTAGAGCTACTAGCCAATAGTAGCCACGTCAAATTTTATTGCAAAATTCCGATTATTTGTTGAGTTATCGATAACTGAAAATTGGGTTTTTCATTTTTAGGGTATTCTTTGACAAGCCATATCTTCGAAACGAATAAAAATATTAAATTTAAAAAAAAAAGAATTTTATTTATTTTTAATATTTTTTTTTTAATTTTTTATCATTTTAGTTTTTAGTTTTAAAGTTCAAAAGTGATCTCCCACTTTATAAAAAAAAGGTGTTAGCGTCTCTCTCTGTAAAAATTATCAAAATCGAAAAGTTTAGGGCAACAGTGGCCCGCTTCACTTATTTTCGCCGATATACAACAAAAACTTTACATTACAATGCAATCTAATTAATATAGATTTTAAATTATTATTATTGAAGATTCTGTGTACATTTATTTAAGAATTCTCTTTGGGAGATACAGTGGGTTACAAATTTAGAAAGAAGCTCGATTTGAATATCTTTTTATATCTAAATGGCATATCCCAAATGGGATTTTTTTTTATGAAGTTTTGTGATTCCGTGCGAAATATTTCGAACTGCGGATAGGCCTTTATGACCCACAAGAGCATAGAGCAGGTAATTTTGGAGTAATGATGTTGCCTATGGAATGTATGCCAAGGTCTTTATGCAGATTTTTTGTTCCTGACCTACCAAAATGCATCTGCTGAGAATAGTAAAGCGATCTTTTCAACATCAATTCCAAGAGAACAGATCGAAAATGTTATAGTGGGATTTAGTAGGTAGAGACTAACTAAAACATGTGGAGACCTAAAGCCCGGTGGGCTCTTTCACTATTACCAACTAAATCAATTAAATGCGATTTCGTTAATTATTCATATACAAATAATTTTATTGCTTCTCTATTGGTCTAAAAACAATAAATAATATTATTATTATAAGTAGTATCTACTAACTACAATAATTTAGAGGCAACACTTTTTCAACCGCATACCGTTTTGATGTAGGGTGGACCATCTGTTGGTGTGGTTGTTAAACAAAGTCGATGCTCTTCAACATACATATGTCAATTTCACAACTTTTCAATTTTAGTCATAGATCGTTAACAATCGAACAATGCGTAACAGGCGGACTTTGAAAATGGTCATTCTCTGAAAAAAACAAAGTTGAGGCCAATGTCGACGATTTGCCGGAAACATCGAGTCGCCATTGTTCGCAAGAATTACACCTTGCTAGGACCACTTTGCGTCGAATTTTGAAAGAGGATCGGCCTTTCCTCGCTTTCAAGACTCAAATGACGCAATAATTAAAGGCCATAGACCATTATAAGCATCGCTAATTCGTTCAATGGATGAGAGAACAGTCAGTTGAGTTTTCGTCAAAAAAAAGTCATCGAAAATTACGATGTTCGCATACGGGCCTGTGGAGTCAACCGCGGCGGCGCTTGCGGCGGCATTATTTTTCAAACATAAATGAGTAGTTTCAAACTTGCATTTATTATATATGTACTTACATTTGCCAAATTTTGTTGGAAAATATACGAATAAAATGATATAAGCAAACAAACCAACAGATGGCCCACCTTATATATAATATGTGTTACATATATTTAGTTGAAAACTTATTTTGAATAAATTGTATATTATACAGTTGTTATTATTATAATCATTTTTTTCTAATGGATATTTGAATTTCCCCCCTAATAAAGATATCCACGCGAGCAACTTGATCGAAGTTTTCAAACTATCGCACTATCCGACGTGAATCCTCCACTGGTCAGCCAAATTGTACCAAACTCTGCATAGAACTTTATTTATATATCACATGATAGAGAGATATCCAAATCCGTTTTTAGGTTATATTGAAGACATATGCTATATTAGATCATATATATCAGATTTTGTGGATATGGAATGGTAAATGACGGAGTTATGGCCAAACCCGATTTCGTGTTATATGGCAGATATACCTATGACAAAGTCGTACCATTCGCTTCAATTTCAGTACTTATATGTTTCTATCTGAAATATTTCCTTATTAGAATTTAATGACGGATATATTGCCAAAAGGACTTTCGGTGCAGCTACATATAAAGGGTCCTCAATCTTGAGGTTTTTTTTTCAATAAGGTATTTTTTTGATAAACCACGCGTGAGTACTGTCCAATATTCATTATTGGATGACACTCGACCGTATAGACCTCGTACAGCGCGTAGTTTATGGGCCAGTGGAATCAACGGTCCATATTTCTTTACAAGTGACGCTGGTCAGACCGTAACCGTCAATGGCGACCGTTATCGCACCACGATAACGAATTATTTGCTACCTGAAAATGAAGCCCGAGATCTCGACGACATTTGGCTTCAACAAGACGGCGCTACTTGTCACACAGCCCGTGAAACAATGGACATATTGAGGAACCAATTCGGTGAACAATTAATTTCACGCTCCGTACCGATGAATTGGCCACCAAGATCGTGTAATATCACACCGTTAGACTTTTTCCTTTGGGGCTTCGTGCAGCCTAAAGTGTTTGTGGATAATCCAGCTACGATTGAAGCATTAGAGGCCCACATTACCCATGTTATTCGCGAGATACCTCCGATTATGCTTGAACGCGTCATCGAAAATTGGAACCTCCGCTTGGACGAGCTACGGCGCAGTTGCGGCCAATATTTGAAAGGGACTATTTTTAAAAAGTGAATGGCAAGAACGGTTCTTTCTATTGATAATAAAAATTTTCCAATTCATTTGAAATTTTTGTGTTTTTTTTTTTAATTTAAAAAAAAAAACTTCAAAGTTGATGACCCTTTATTAAATAGTAGACCGATTTGGCCCAAAGTCGGTACATGCATATAATATCTAGATAAAATATTTTTAAATATCAATTTTGATGGAGATAGGTTGATTATTTTAGAAGAAATTGATTTTCTTCCGCTATATAGGTCAAACCGATCACCGCCGCGGGAATCCCCTCGTTGCCCAAACTGTCGTTAGGCCTGGATAAACCGCAACAGTTTTTCATTATTTGTGCCTTAACCTGAATATCAATTAATATTTGTAATGATTCTAATTTTTGTAAACCATTCGTTAGTTAAAATTTTATTAAAATATACTGGCACAAAACTGTTTTTTTGAAAAGCTGCAATCACCAAAATCGGTTTTGAGAATCAATGAATGAAGTACAGCAGGAAAAATCTACTTAAACAGTTCTCTTTAAAACCAATCACTAGTTCGAATTTTTTGCTTTTACTTAAAAATTCCCCAAATTCTTTCCAGCTGAAAAAATTCCAAAAATGCTTAATTTATTTAAATAGCATTTGCAATTATTGTGTAATTTATCAACTGATTCGAGTGAAAGTTCTTTTTCGGAACTTTTGCTTAATTTTAATGCAATAACTAATTGCGCGCTGTCAAGTGACATTGGACTTGGAACCAGGGACATTGACTCAATATACTCGTAATATTTTAATTATGACAACTTGCAACTTGATAATACCTGTAAATTAATACGTGCCTCGTGCGGCTGCTACTGGCTGCATGTGGCTTGCTTAATTGGCGATGCTTAAATGTTGATAAAAATGCAACTCCAGTGGAGTTTTTTTATTTTTATTCCCGGTTCCTGCTGATAAGCAAATTACCAAAAATTTACAACAAAATTGTGAATTTAATTTGTAAATAAATTGTGCTCGCAAGTTGCAACTTTGCTCCTTTATTGTTGCCCCTGATGAGGCTGCCTCATGCGTGTAAATTATGCGCACTTTCACCGCGTTGGTGTTGCACCTCGTCGTCGTCATTTTATTGTTGTGGTTGTTATGGATGCCTTTTGTGGAGTGCCACACAATGCCATAAGATTCCTTTTCCAAGCCTTGATTTGTTGTTGGGCAACAATGAAATTAATTAGTCTCGCTTCAGTGTGGCATTGCGTGGGTGAGCAAATGGCGTCGGAAGGGCAGTCGGGTAGTGGTAAAGAGAGTATTATTTACCACTAATTTATAGCTATTAGAGCGTTGTGGGCCTTGACCAGGCAACCTCGTTAAAAAAAAAGGAAAATTTTTAAGGTGGTCTTAAACCTTTGCAGGCTAGTGTATATATTGTATATGTATGCGTTCTTAGATCGGAATTGACTAAAGTTCTTTCAAAAGGAATATCTGTACAGCTTTCAATATATGGTAGAAGTAAATAACATGAGACTTAATAAAAGCCATATATGCGCATTTAATAGCACAAGAAAACTACACACGAAAAACTTAAACTTACACAAAGTACATCGTTCGTCACTTCGACTACGTTTATTGTTTACAGCAAAACAAATAGAACATACGTTCTGCGCACAGCAATTGTATGAAAAATGAGACCTAGACACTCAATAAAAATATCAAAATCGAGCGTCGTCGTTTTGACGAGTGATGACGTTCAAGGGTTAACTTGGGCCCCCATAGAATTTATTGCCCTATTTTTCATGTTTTGAAACTATAAGGGTACAATTTGTAGTAAAAGCGCTTGGAATCATCTTGAGACATATTAAAGCAAAGGCTTTACTTTGGTTCCTTAAGCGTCATTTTGTTTGCTTTAATGACGTCATTTGGACTTATAGCTTCTTCACTTTTTTCTGTATACCTTACCAAACTCATGTAGGGCTCTAATATGTATTTATTACAAATTATATAAAAGCATATGTAATGTGTGCTTACCTTATAAAGATTACGTCTTCGAAATTAATTACACGCAATGCAAAGTCAATATGAATGTTGCACGCTGCGGGTGTGAATGTTGCACACAGTTGTTGCCTTATTTATTATTGTTGTTGTTGTAGCTGCTGTTGTGATTTTGTGGCTGCTACAAACAAGCGATAATCGTGAGCTTTTGCGCCATCATCAACAGCCATTCATATTCACACCATGCAACAAAACAACACTAACAACTGCAACAAGGATAATAAATCATAGTCCAGGAAAAAAAAGTGCAGACAAATTTACAAAATTTAAATAGAAAACAAAAAAAAAGAATGTAATGCAGTCGTGGCACTACGTGACATTGGTATACCCTTTGTATTAAATATAAACTGCTTTTAAGCAGTCTAACAAGCAGTTGCCAAATAGATAATGGGGGTGAGCGCAAATAAGTGAAGCGGGCCACCTTAAAAATAGATTTTGAAGATTTTTCCATATTATTCTATTAATAGACTTTTATTTTATTTTTTAAAATTTCGATTTTTAATCGAGTTATTCATAACTGAATATAGACGTAGACTGTTTTTTGGCAGTCATATCCCCTAATCGTAAAAATTGAGATACTGGAATTATTGACTTTTACTGAAATGAATTTTTATTTTAAAAAATTGTATTAAGGATATATTATTATTTTTTTTTTGTTTTTTGAAAATATTTCGAAATTTTAATGTGTTTTTGATTTCGCCCAAAAAAATATTTTCTGTACTTGAATTCATGAACAAAAAATAAAAAATGTTTAATTTTTGGTATATATTTATATATTTTGAAGATTGTGGTAGTCAAAACGGCAAATGATTATGGGATGGCTGAAAGTACAGTGAAGTTATGGTTCAAAATTCGGACTTTTATTTTATTTTTTAAAATTTCGATTTTTAATTGAGTTATTCATAACTGAATATAGACGTAGACTGTTTTTTGGCAGTCATATCCCCTAATCGTAAAAATTGAGATACTGGAATTATTGACTTTTACTGAAATGAATTTTTATTTTAAAAAATTGTATTAAGGATATATTATTATTTTTTTTTTGTTTTTTGAAAATATTTCGAAATTTTAATGAGTTTTTGATTTCGCCCAAAAAAATATTTTCTGTACTTGAATTCATGAACAAAAAATAAAAAATGTTTAATTTTTGGTATTTATTTATATATTTTGAAGATTGTGGTAGTCAAAACGGCAAATGATTATGGGATGGCTGAAAGTACAGTGAAGTTGTGGTTCAAAATTCGGTTGTGTTTATCCAATTTTCAGGTCGTAGGCTTAAAAATATATCTAAAAATCAGTTCAACTGTCAGCAAAAAGAAGTAGACTCTCTTAAACACAGTACATCTCTAGAAGCACTATTTGGTCACATTTTGTGCCTCCAGCTCATGTTGTTTCGGAGTTTTAGGAGTTCATAGAGACGAACTTGACTCAAGCGCTACCCGATCATGATCATTTTGGTCTGGGTATATACCCTACAGGGTATAGGGTATAATAAGTGACTAAATAAATGCAAACAAAACGAATCGTATGCAAACTCGAGCGCCAACTATAAAAGGCATTGCCTAAAAGGCTGCCGCATCAATATGGAGCATGCAACAACAACACCAACAACAGCAACAATAACAACTATGTCTGCAACAACTACAACTGCAACTGCAACTTGGCGGCATTATGAATAACTTTTAAATTTGAATGTGAAATAAACGCTTTGTCTAGAGTGGGGCTAGACACTCGATATATGCAGCGTTTACACTGCACCACGGAGCGGCCTAGGAAAGGATTTCAAAATGTGAAGGGATTTTTTTTGTCATCTCGAATTCTCCACCGTTTTCGAAATAACTTTTTTTGTATAAATTATTTTGAAATGAATTAATTTAGGAAAAATGTTTTTATTTGGGTTGCTAGAGTTCTGAATATTTTTGGTGCTATGAAAATGTTTTAAATTAAAGGTCTTCTTTGTACAAAATGTTTCGCAACAATTTTTTCTACCAGCTTATTTGTTACGCCCTTACTAATATGCATGCATATAAGTTTTGGTTGTGGCAGCAAAATGGAAAAGCTGCTGTTACTGCTGGCGCCATCTAGTGAACCTTGGTGGCGCCAGCTTAAGTAAAGCATCACTTGCCGTACTCTTTTGGACATGAAATATTGCGACCCAGAAATATTAAAAATATGCAAAAAGTTTTATTCGTTACTAGCCACTTTTTGTTGTGTTTCTGGCAGAATTGGGATACCATATCAAAACACGCTTCATCTTGAAGGGCTATCCACGAATCGAGCCAATTTTTGGGATCTTCCGGTGATGGAAGGCGTTGCTCAAAACAAACCATGTGCCTTTGTCAAGAATGAATGATAATTAAAAGTGGCAAAGCCTGTTAAATACGGCGGATGGAGTGGTTCCCATGATTTTCTCTTCTTTGAGTTATTAGTGAATCCATTTTTCATTATCAGGCACACAGCATCGACGTTCCATGTCTCCTGACTTTAGTTAATATGTAACCCAATTTGATTATCTTTGAATCTTTTTCAACAACTTCTAATGCATTTCCAAGTTCTTTTTGCATTTGGGAAGAGTCTTTTTCCAATAATGCTAAAATATTGCCCTAACATAAAATATAAGTCTCATCGCTGGAGAAAAATCATCGTCGACTAAATTACCAGATGACGACACAATTTCAATATAATCTTCTGATGCGATCATCTTCTATCAATAGGCTGAAAGTTATTTGCATTACTTTTATAGTGTCAGACAGGAAGGGGAGGAACACTATATAGTATATAGTATAGAGATGGATCGAATTTCCATTTTTGAAAGCAATCTTTACTGAGTAGCGCCGTTCTTCTTCGTCTTCTTTAAATGAACTTTCTTCAAAATGAACTTTTAACACAGCATGACAGATTCACATTGCCACAGTGTGCCGCAGTGTAAACGTAGCATACTATCTCAGTCTTCTGAAGACTCCAGTCGTAGTCTATCTCTTTTGGTTGAAATTGGGCGCCGCTTGGCTACCGTTAGCAACATGCTGCTGCAGTTTGGCGAATGTTGCCAATGATTTATGCTGCAACATTTGATGAAATATAATACAAAAGGCGCACGGACAGCACCAGCAGCAGCAACAACAGCAGCGCCACCAACTTGCAACTTGCAACAAAGATAAATTGCCGCACGCCAAATTGTAAACTATATAAGGTTTAAATGCAAAGTAACCGTAAAGTAATTTTACATAACCTCACATTAACGCCACACACAAAAACAAAAACTCCATTTATTTGCAACTGTGGCAAGTGCCAACTGAGCTGAACAAGAGTGCAACAAATCATTGAACTTTCAACGTGCAAATCTTGGCCAAAATTGCAACCTGTCGTTAAGATAACCAAAAACTCACGTGGTACCCATGCTCCCTGCCATAGACCATATCGGACTGGTAAATTGTAGTCTTTGACTTGGTCAATTGTGGGGCACGGCAGTTCCTATGGAGAGTAGGTAAATTTACTTTTGGAGAAGCAAACATTTCATACACTTGTTTTTTTGTCTACTGTGCTGAATCTATGTAGGTAGTGTCTTCTGAATCTATGTTTTTTGAGTATCGTTGTTCTCGAAAGCTCGAAGAAGTCGGATGAAGGTTTATTTGGAGAGAAGACAATATTTGATTATGTTCTTTTTTCCATTTTCATTCTTTTTTCAGTGTCTCAGAGGTTCATATCTCTAAATTTACTTATAGCATTTTTGAAGATAATAGTTCAGATTGGGAAAAAAATTTGCTTGTGTAGATTTTCAGTTGATTGCTTCTATGGAAAGCTACAGACAGTGACTTTTAGCTTGGTTCGATAGGTCCTAATAATTGTCATTTCAATCGCGTTATCCTTGGAAGCAAAAGTTCTTTCTACTCTAACTCTGTGTTTTGAAAGTCATTCGATAGAAATGAGCACTGCTTTGAGAGATGATGAATAGATATAAAGCTAACCATTTTTCATCTGATAAAGTTATATTTAAAAGAAATTTGAAAATTTCTAAGCTTCAAGTAAGTTTTCTTGGTGCGCCTTTTTAACTTTATTTTCTACCTTTATCTTCTTTTTAGGTGAGATGTAATGCAAGAAGTGCTTACATTTTTTTTGAAGATACTTTTGTTTCTTTGTATGGACGAGTTTAACAAAATAATTTTTTGTATTTTTTTTTTGAAGATAGAGCACTTTTTTTTTATTCATCTTCATGGGAGAAGAGCTTCAATGTCTTCAAAATTACCTTTGCAATCTTTTTTTGAAGATATTTTTTTTCCATTGAATACAGTGCAATAAATTCTTAAAAAATATTTTTTTAATATTTCTTTTGAAGACAGCACTGCTTTTATTCATCCCCATGGGAGATGAAATGCTGACGTGCTTCAATATCTTCAAAATTTATTTTTGTTTTCTTCTGGGAAGATATAAAATTTCTTTTTTATTCATCTCCTTGGAAGATGTAATTCAGGTTAAGTACTCTTTTCAAAAAGTTTCTTTATTTGCTAGAAGAAGGGAAATCATTCTTTGAGCGTTCTAAATTATTTTTTTCATTTTTCTTTGAAGACGAAGCACTTTTTTAATACATCTCCATGGAAAATAGAATACTGAAGTGCTTTAATATCTTCAAAATTTATTTTTGTTTTCTTCTGGGAAGTTATAATATTTCTTTTTTATTCATCTCCTTGGGAGATGTAATACAGGTTAAGTAATCTTTTTAAAAAGTTTCTTTATTTGCTAGAAGAAGGGAAGAGTAGGGTGGTCCAAAGAATGATTTGTGCTTTATTTTAACCTTTGTCAAAATGAAAAATATTTTTTCAAGGTATGTGACTATTAAAGTACGAAATTTTCTTAGAGCTGAAAACAGTTTGGAAGAATATCAAAAGATTTGCTAAAACTCTATACGCCTACTTCCTCATCTCACTGCAAACTTCTTATAAAAGTAAATATACCCGCTACAAAACACATAAATAATCGCAATTTCAGTGGTATATGATATTATTATTATATTATTGGCATCGACCTTTGTCGTGAGCTATTTGCAGATAAGTTCAACATGGTAAACATAGAATTATAGTAGCTCATAATTTGTTCATCGTAATTTCGTATGCGGATTGCTATTGCACAGTCTGGGTAAGCACAGGTCCGGTCAGAGCAATGCATTCGATTTCCACCAAGGCATCCATAGGTAGCTTGGCCACTTGGAAACAGCTGCGCGCTGGAAAATCTTTATAAAACACTGCAGCGAAAAAGTAAAATGAAAAACAGATAAGCGAGAGCAGATCATAAAAATAAGCAAATAAACAAATAAATGTTGCTTATGAGCATTGTTGATAAGGCACATCGATAGCTCGGATCGCGGCTTATCGGCGGCCAAGTCAAAAGCAGTCAGTTCCACCCAACCCACCTCAAAAAAAAAGTGAAAAAACAACTAGAAAACAAACTCACCTTTCTTATACACCTCGTTGACCGCACCAAAGTCATTTAGATCTTTTAGAAAAACTGTATTCTTGATCACCTTATCAATGCCAGAGTCAGCTGCCTTTAGCACAGCTTCCAAGTTCTGTAAAGCTACCTCAGCCTGCTCTTTGGCACCGCCCGGCACCAGTTTCATGGTGTTCTTGTCCAGACCCAGGCAGCCAGAGACATATACAGTGCGATCGGCCACTACAGCTTGACTACAAGTTATTTGAAATATATTTATAGGTAGTTTGTTTGGGTTTTTGCTGCAACTTACTTGTAGGGCGCTACCGGCTTGGCGGCATTTACAGTGCTTATTAATTTTCTTATAATGGTGGCCATGATGCACTTGGTACAATATAGAACTACAGCTGACACTTGTTGAAAGCTGACTGAGTGGTACTCTTTAGCTGTGCTAACAGCTGAGTTCATCCAGCACGCTTTTTATCGTGGTGAGTTTTTTTTTGTCTGGGAGCAACTCGAGAGCGCGCTCTTTGTTGTGCGCTCTCTGTATTTTGTAATAAAATTTATGGAACTCGTCGTATATTCTGAACCCCGCCGCAAAATATGCTTTATTTTTAAAAAACTAACACTAGCTTACACGAAAAATGAACCTTCCTAAAAAAGGGTTTTTTAGTGTAATTTGAGGTCGAGAAACACGAAAATGGCAACCTTTTTTTTTTTTTCTTAAGCACCGTTTTCGAGATATTTTCGAAAAACATCTCAATTGCATGCCAAAGTTGACCAGACCTGACACACATGCACTTACACTGTGAGAAATGCGTGAAATTCTTGGTAGAGAAACTATTTCTAGTTTTAAGTATCAGTCTTTAAAAGTTCTCTCTTGGAACTTTAACTTAACAATAAGACCAGTTAAATATTATTTTGTTCATTTTAAAATCATGAATATTTTGTTCTTGTTTAAAAAAGGTGAAAATAAGCGAAGCGGGCCACTTTTTAGATCGACCACCTCGATTATTATTATCTGATAGAGGTACAGCCAATATTAGCCAAGTAAATTTTTATTTCAAAATTCCGATTAATTATCGTGTTATGGTTCGCATCTCCTAAAATCTAATAAATGTATTTTTCCATGAAACATGAAATTTCTAACTAAAAAATTAAATTTGATTTTTTTTAAGTCTACTTTTGTTAAAAAATTTGTTTGCAATATTTTATTTTAAATTATGAACTTCAAAAGTTATCTCAAAAATGCTTCCAGAATGCAAGTTTCTAAATAAAATTTTTATATATTTTTGTTAACGAAATATGTAAATTATTGTGTTATTAATATATATTTTTATATATATAAAAAAAAGGGTTGTCAAATAAATCTCATACCCACATAAAATTCTTAAATTATAATTATAAATTTAAAAAAAGACTAAAAATTCTTAAATCATGACCCACTTTGATTGACTATGTTGCTCTGACTACAAACTAGAAATAATTTCTACTTTATAATTAAAGAAATAAAAAAAATAATTATTTTAACACCATTAAAATTTAATAAAAAAAGATGGCCTACTTTAAAGTCGCGCGCGGACGACTTTGGGATATCCTGTACCACCACATTGCAATCAATTTCGATATATTGCTTACGAACTTCAAAAGATACTTCTTTGCCAAATTTTGTTACGATATATTTATAAACAAACCAAAAAAAAAAATCGAATTTTGCACCAAATACGTTTTTTGACCGATTGGTCCATTCCTAAGGCTAGTACGCAGCAGTGTAAAACCGAGTAAAAGAAAAAAGTGCTACTTATTTTGTGCGCATAAAAAATTGTATGGGTAGAGTTTGCGACCAAACAGTGCTGCCCATGTTTAGGCAATTGACATTTAGATGGCGCTTATAATAATAGATGGCGCCATAAAGTAAATATAAAAATCAGCTGTTTGTTCAAATTGGTTATAAGTGTATAAAATAATAAAAAGTGCAAAAATGAATCGCCATATGAAAATATTACATAATATTTATTATTTTTATTGCGATTATTGCCTAGTTATTTGCGAAACTCAAGAAAAAACGGAGTATGTGGGTAAACTCATATTTAATACGCAGAGCTGAGTGTGGAAAATTTTGGAGAGACGTTCGAATTTTGTAGTGAATTAAAATTGCAATTCAATTATTCACATTTTGTGGAAAATTGTCAGTTCAAAGCCATTGTACAGAATCCGGCAGCATTTTCGGAAAATTTTCACATGTCCACGGATGTTTTCAAGACATTGTTTGCGTTGTTGTAACACTACGTGATCTCTAAACGACAATTTTCGACTCTTTAGTAAAATCTGTGCATCTATTTTGCCTACGCGACATTGTTTCTGCAAAATAAGTTGCTGCACATTAATGTTTTATTTTTAGCGCGCAAAAAAAAGCTGAGCTTTTTGCCGGCGCCATCTACATGTCAATTTCAACTGCGTACCAATGAATTTTTTCATTACTAAGAATGGCGCTAAGAATTTGGACAGTGTTTTTTTTATATGAAGTTTCGTTTTCTTTCACGCGGTTTTACACTGCTGCGTACTAGGCTCTACCACAGAAAACAATTATAAGTCCAATTATTTTCGGCATCAGCTGATTTTTGCAACATAACCAACACTACTTACACAATTTCCCAACACTGCTCAATTATCGATAACTTTTAATCACTCAGTCTACTTCTTCTTTAGCTTCCAGAGCAAGCTTAGCAATTAAATAAAATTTAGCCAAAGGAAACATAAAATTTTACAATATGAATGCAGCTGAAAACCAAAATGTAGTGCAGCGTTACCAAGACTCCGCCAAACAGGATGACGCATCTGGACTGCAGCAATTTCATCCGAACCATAGCCCAAATATAGAGCTGCACAATGATTACACTTTGGCATTACATAAGCAATCCTTCGAAGACCTTAGCTATCTATATTCTAAGAAACCTCTGGCGGTTGGTGAACTTTTTCTGCTGGAGTATCATGAAGCTCGAGATTTCATAATTGGATTAACCAACCTAGAGCCGCATGCAAGTAATCAATTGGTGGGTGGTAAAAATGTGTTTGGATTCAGTTTCGGATATTCACTATCATCTCGCTACTTCTTGGGTGACGGTGCATATTTAAGAACATCGAGAGGTTTAATACCAAATACCATGTTACTTCCAACTGAGCGGTTTGGGAACTCTGTTGATCTGACTCGTATGGGATTTATTTATGTACCAAAAGAAAATGATCCCACAAAAGGTGAGATCTGCCATATTTACAACGGCACGCATGAAACTCTAGATATACAATGCGTTGGATATGTTCCATTGGACGTAGGTCCACTATATGTTGTGATGGCCATCTTCACCGAAACGGAACCGATACGCATTGTGCAGACTCAAGGTGTCTCGACCCTTCAAAATGCTTGCCGTAACGTCATAAGAGAAACATTTTCAATAAATGCTATTTCGAAGATGGAGCTACCAAAGATCATCAAGCTTTTTCTGTTGGAACGAGATTATTGAACAACTCGACAAAGTTTAAGGAATGGATGCTATAAGTACTGCTAAAAATTGTACTATTTTTGAATGCTCAGTACATGCAAATGGAATGTACTTATATACAATCAACAACAACATATGTAATGATATATAAAAATAAGAAGAGTTTGTCTTAGATTAAAAACAGTTGGTACCGAGTATAATTTTTAGTTTGATTTGTAGCTACTTATGACGTGGAGAAGGCGTGGCAAACCCTATTAAGTAGGGGAAAGGCTTGTAAGTTGGGACACTATAGCTTTTTTAGCTATATCTCGACATTGAATACAAATAGGCATCAATGTAAATATACCGTTGGAAAGAGAAAAGAAACAGCTATAATCTATAATAAGCAAATCATTTGAAATTTATAAAAATAAGCATTTTGCAGACAATTTTCAAAAGAGCTTGAAAACGACCACCAAAAAGAATGGCTTGTAAGTTGGGGCACCTGCAAAAATCGCTGAAAATTTGAGAAAACTGAAATAAAAACGCATGATTGCTAAAGTTTATGAAAATTTATTGATTTTAAATTTAACTGAGCATTAAATTGAATTTAAAAAAATTAAAAAAATTTAACTTTCCAGAGAAATTAAAATTGTGGTATTTTGTGATCGGATTTTCTTGGTCGCCATACTAAAAATGAGTTGTTAGGGAAAATATTGAAAAAATATATTTTGGAATGCATTGAAAAAAATTTGTCTATTCATTGTATGTCCGAAAATCTTTTTTGATTATGAAAGTTTATTGAATATCATTTTCAGCACATATATTTTCATTGATTGTTTATTTTGATTTGATCACTTTTTGAGCGCCATCAAAAATAATGGTTTTTTATTTTCCGATTTCTTTAAAAACAATTTTTATATTTTGTCACACAGACACTGCGTTTTTGAGTCTGTTTGCATCAAAAACACATTAAAATTGTTAACGGCGTATTTGCCATCGAAGACAGGTGGAATTTCGGTGTTTTCATTGCTGGAACATCATAGTCGGACAGGTGTCCCATCTTACAAGCCTTTCCCCTACATATTTTAAGTCCAATTCTCAAAAAATCATGTTCTTCATTCAAGTGAGAACTGAATTCTACCTTTTAAATTTTTTTAAATCTGCAACCACAAAGTACTTGATTTTTTTCTCAGTGCATTTGCAAAATTTTGGCTTGGGACGAGTTGCAACCTCAACCCCTGAGAGAATATTTATTATATTTATATTATAATATTTATATTTATTTCGATGCTTCTAAAACTTTTCTTAAAGTGTGCCAAACGAAAGATCCAATATTGATTCAGGAAGTCATTATGCACGATCCATTGTAGAATTCGCTGCCTAATTAAAATTTATGTTTGCACAACTTTTGTAACTGAAAGTTCCTTAGTACACTATTTGAGAATTAGAAACCACATGTTGGCGACGATACCGACTCAATAGAACTACATACTGTATTTAATTTAACACCACGGTACTCTCTGCCTGGCGTAAGAGGCCCCTAAAAGAGAACTAGTCAGATGCAGGCATACTTACCATCACATTGAGCCTGACGCACATTTTTAACATCTTAAAGATCTTCCAGAGATCAGTGTATGCGATTGGTTACCGGGTCTGGAGACAACCGCCGAAAGTCCATAGCAAACGAATATCCATACACAAGTGCCAAAAACCTCACCTTTTTAACATCAGCAACGAATAGGTCTCAGCGGCGACATGATCCAGGATCGGAATGCCTGCAGACGAATGATGAGATGAGGTGATGAGGTGTGGGTATGCGCCACACCTCAGGAGGAGCATAAGCGAGTCCGAAAAGAGGTAAACAAGGGTTTGGGAGAAGAAGAACTACATACTGTATGAGAACTATGTCGACATTGATGTTGGAGCCCACTGAAGAAGATAGCCCTTTGCAGGACCAGTTAGTTGGCGCCTTAGCTACCTATCACGGAGTGGAGTAGGGACGTTTTACTTCAGGCATTAACCCGATCCGGCAATAATTCCCCGGGGATACCATCTAGTTTACTTTCGAGACATTCTAGACGAAAGGAAATATTAAGAAAGTTCGACATCGGAGACTGTGACATCTTGAGGTTTTGTGAACTTTAAGACACATACTCACAAAGTGTGATCCTTAGGCATTGAGAAGAACATACGTCTTTTGTGAGTATAAGCTCTTGTTGCTTGACCTAAGCTGTTTAGAACCAGCCCAAAAAATTCGTTTTATTTTCTAAATTGGACTGGCTGGAGAGCTTTAAACTCAAAAGAAGTTACAAAAGAACAGAATGAAAAATTGAGCTTTAATGCGATTAGTTGCAAGTCTTTCGTTCACGGTGGTCAAAATGGAAGCACGGCTGCGTAGTCTTCATCCAGCAACCAATTTGAGAATCCGCAACGCAGCTGTAGAAGAGATACCAGTCTGCTGCTTTGACATTTCCATGGCAAGTTCTAGAGACTTAATATAACCGCTCTAACTTATTTGAGAACAACCTTCAATTGGATAGAGGAACCAACCATAGAGGCTTCTAATATTTGAAGTGAATGTCCTTAAAGCAAAGTGCTTATACGGATCCATAACCAAGACCATGTGTGTAGTTCTTTCGTTGGCACAATGTGGTTGCGTGAAGTTTCCCAAACCCTACCCTCAGCTCAGGACAAAACACAGGTAATTTCATTATTAAAGCAGATAACCAAGAGTCATTATGGTCAAGGCAGGCAATACACAAATTTACGCTAACCCGTATCACCCTAGTCTTTCCTAATCCTTTTTAAGTCCCTCTCTCTGCCTCCCTCTCTGCTAAAATAGTTTAAAACCGTTTATTTTTGTCTTCCCCCCAAACCCCGCCGCAAACTATGCTTACATTTTAATAACTTAATTTGCAAATTTTAGGGATTTTTTTCTTTTTTTGGAAACAATTTGGCTGTAAATATCTACCGTAAAGAACGCCTGCTGCATATTAAGCTTTGTGGAACTGGGTCACTGACACTTTCTCTAGTATTAAGTTGCGCCTGTGCCAAGATGCCAAGCAAATATTTGATTTACAGCCATGCCATGTCAAAAGCTTCCACGCCCCTTAGGGTGATTTTTTTTTGGTACCAAGACAAATCTGGAGGAGGGCAAGCAGTGAAAAAGCGTAAACGCACTAATTATTTATTATTTGGCAATTGTGTCTGTCAGTCGCTGTCAATCCTGGAGAGCTACGAAAAGAAAGCCTCCAGTGGGTCCAGCAGAATTTTTACGCATGCCAAAAAGTCAGGCCTTATAATTATATGGCTGAAATGTGGTTAGGGTCTTAATCTGTTTGGTAAGCTTTTGGCAGTGCAACAAAAATCAATTTTTGTGCAGACAGATTTGTGCTGCACCTACGCCTGCACATACAGAGAATAAAAAAAAAATCAAAACACGCCCTTTACAGCACTGTGCACGTAAGAGAGTTCCAAGATTGATTGCATTATTCTGGGCAACCCACGTTGCACTCACTGTGCCTGGAAAGAAATTGCCCTCGGGCTTTTTTATGTCGCATTTTAGCGTATTAATTACTTTATGATCCACTTTATGTGCATAAAATATGCCAACAACAACAAAAACCAATTCCCTTGGAAATTTAAGAGACCAACTAACCAAAAAAAAAAAATAAATAAAAAATCAGCGCGTAATCATTTCAAGTTCCAGACAGGCGAGCGAACTTGAATGAATGGGATCATCATCAGTGGCAGTGGCTGAGACTCTGCAGCGGCAGCCACATCATCATCATAAGCTCGAACATCATCATCATCATCATCATCTTGATCAGCACAATACTCATCAGCAAACAAAGTTGGCTTCGTGGGTGTTGGCACATCAGGCTTAATGTGTGTAAATCTTGAGTTTGAGATTGAATTGGTCGCTGGAGTAAACCACAAAGGAAGACAATTTAATGAAAGCAAACAGGGCGTTGGCAAGAAACTTAGCTTGGTGGAATAGTTAACCAGCATGTTGGAAGTTTTTAATTAAATAATGGAACAAAGTCTTCCTGCGTTATTTTTGGGATATTCCAGAAATGGGTTTCATTTAAAGTCTTTTGTTATAACTTTTACTTAAATTAAAATCAAATATTTAAGTTTTTTTAATTTTTTAAATAAATCTTTTCTGGATCATGAAGACTCTACTATTTTATAACTTAATCGAGAGCAAAAATTTATGATAACCAGATAACCAGGTGTATGCCAGAAATCTGTCGAAAGTTTAGTATTGGGATTTCATTGTAAACGCTCAACGAATCTATTAAAATCTTTTATAAATTGACAGGAGTCATGAGAATCTATTCTTATCCCTCAAGGAAGGATTCTACTTATGAAAGTTACACTACTCCTCAAACAAGACTACCCCTAAAGAACTTCAAATATGAGAAACAACTCTGTGGAAGAAACTCTCTATGTTTCTTATGAAAGTTACACTACTCATCAAACTAGACTACTCCTAAAGAACTTCAAATAAGGAATGAAAAACTCTGTGAAAGAAACTGGCAGAAGACATCTTCTTAACGCTTGATCCTCTAATAGATTAGGGAAAGAAACTCCCTGGATCTTACAACAAGGAAATATATATACCGGAAATTTCTAGGCAGTGTTGCATTAAGTTATCAATTGTCTAATTTCTTGTCAAAAAGACAACGCTGTACATTGTTAAAGGAATGAAAGCAACACAGCTATGATTGTCTCTGAAAGAAACATCTAATCTTCTTAATATAATCAAAAAAATATACAACCTTAGCAAAGATGCACCCAGGGCCGTAGAGAGAAAATCCGGGACCGGGAGGAAAATGTACCCCTCCATTACAACTTTAGCTTGAATAACGACAGTATGACAGTAATGACACCGGGCCCCTGAGAAAACTCCGAGCCCGGGGGAAATCCGCCTTCCCACTGCCCTCTCGTCGGGCCTGGATGCAGCCTATGAAAGTTCAAGCGATCGTTTGGTATGTAGATAAAGTAAGTCTCTCTAACAAAGAAAGGCATCAGTCGCGAAACCTATTCTTTTGAAAAATTAAGGGCAATGAAAGGTTAAGCCAGAAACTAGAAATGCTGGGGTACTTTGAACCTTAGATTTCGATTCGGCGAACCCAAAAATAAATGATAAACATAGTTTGACCTCTGTGCTCGAAAATCAGTTCATTTTTTGTGGCAGTGGTCGCACCGTAAAAAGGTGCTCAAACTCCTTTATATGAACTGATCCATTTTGTTACATAATATTCAGGAGCTACATATAGGAAAAGTTCGAGCTAGAGGAATTATTGTCCACCAGATCTTAAACCGAACAAGCAATTCCTAGGTGCTTATAACTAACGTACGTTTCCCGAAAATCTCTTAAGTGTTAAGAACTCTCCTAGAACTCTAAATGGTTTGCTCACCCGACATAACAGATGCACAAAAAGGTTTTTCGGGAAAGTATCCTCTCAGCACAAGCGCACAGAATGTAAAGACAGGACCAATGTTCCTCACGGGTAAGCACAGAAGCTTGATGAGGGTTCGTAACTCATCGGACGGACTTTACTCCTAAGTTGGAAGTTGTCTTTAAGACGTAGCAAGATGCAAATCGCTCGTTTCCGCAACCTTTGCAAGTTCCCAAATCACGCAGCGTCATAAGTAGTCTTTTGGAACTTCTTAATGATTTGCTTGAAAATCAAGACTTTTTAGACAACGTGTGGGATGATCTACAGAGAATTTTTAAGTGGAGGTTCTTGGACGGCTGAGAAGTATGTATCACGCCACCATCTTCTGGGACCAACATAACGACAACTCGGCGAGTGGCGGACCTGTTATGTCAGGTCAACGCTGCCTTAGCCTTCTTACAGCCCCGACCTTGCCCCTTTAGCTCAAGAGCACTTCGGCCACCGCCTTCCAGGAAACGCAGAATGATTCTATTCGAAAGAATACTAAATATATGTATCATTTCTGTGAATACAAAATTTTGAACGGACTCAGTCCGACTACTTTCCGGACCGACCCTGTATTTCAGAAAAAGAGCAGGCGAGTTGTAAGCTCAGTTGAGTGGAAAAGCTTACGAAACTGGAAGCACGTCAGTAGTTTTTAGTGCATGCTTGATTTTTTTTTTTTAAAGCCCTGCCTTTCGAATCCATAACCTCAATGTTCATCTAACCATACATAACTTTAAATTTGAATGCAAAAGACTAGTTCTTGCTGTTCAGCATTCATTGGCAGTCGTGACTCACGCACCTGTGCGTACTTTTCATTAAAGCCCCCTATAAATCGCCTTTCCTCAGCCCAATGTCATTTGAACATATCACGCTCACTGCACCCGCCCATCTATAATTCCAGACCACTTATACCAGCATATAGGTATATCGTATGTACAAGGAGTACAACTTAATGATGGCCCTTGGTCCTTAACAAACAATTTACATTAAACGCTTTCATAAATAAAGCTTTAAATAAGCCACATTTTCTCAAACGATATATGATAGGCCCTGCCATAGCCATATGCATATATATAATTACAAGTTCAATAAAAAATTGCCCAACTTGAAGGTGTGCATTAAAAGGGAACAAAAAAATAATAAAAAATCAAGTGAGGCGGTTACTGTGGGGATATCCCGACCTTAATATACTCTGTACATCCCTTACGCTCCATGATTTTGAAAGAATGCGCAAGAAAAAAAAAAGTAAAAAGTGTTCCTATATCGTTGTCTTCAGGAGTCTACAGACGGTATTGTAGTTCCTTCGCAACCAGTTTTAAGATAACCCTGGTATTGGGAGGTCTTTTATATATTACTTACTAAGTTTCCAATCGATTTTAATAAGGCTTTATCCCTATAAGGATATTGAAATAAGGAAGTTCTGCGACGAATTTTTATAGCGTTACATTTGCGAAAAAATGTAAAAATTCTATTTGTGGAAAAAAGAGTCAATAAATCCAAAAGAAGGACTACATCATTACACACATACCCGAGAACATATGGATGGATATGACTAAAACGATTTTCTTTGCCGTACTTCTCAGTTTGGTTTAAAGGTCGTGAGCCCTCGCTAATCTAATATGCTCTTGTACCTAAAATGCAGAGTATAAAAGCACTCAGACAGAACCAGAACGTAACCGCAGAACGTAACAGCCAGAACAAGTTGCAGTTGCAACTACAGTGGCAGATCGACGGTGGCACCACCAATGCCAACTAAGGCGAATATTTATGGCACTTGTTGGAAGCAGCCAGCTTATGATTACACAGCCAGAGGATGCGCTTGGTTAATAATAGCCGATCATATAAGCCAAAAAAAAACTGCAAAATATTTTATTGTTGCAACAAGATTTTCCTCTTGGCCAAATCAAATTGTAGCAAACTACAACTTTCCCTTTTAGTGGGGCAACGCATTTGACAAGCAGCTCGTCAATTTTGGCCATAATTTCTTTCCTCATTTTATTGACTAAATTACTTCATTTGTTTGAAAAAGCTTTATTGGCCCCAAGCGCCAGGAGCCAGCAATAATAACAACATTTATTACAACAATAAAAGCAACAACGGCGTAACCCACTTGCTCTGGGGGCCTTTGGCTGGCGTAAATTGCAACCATTTCTCAACGAAACTACCTTGAAGTCTCTCCTGGCAAACCCATCACCATCATCATCATCATCATCATCATCGTCATCGTCGTCATCATCTGTAGCGCCAGTTATAGAGCTTGGGTCTGGGCCCTACTGAAACTGAAAACTGGCGTGCAAGAGGATACCTATAATTTGCATGTGATTTTTATGGCATGCGATTTTCATGCTAAATTATTTGATTTTAATTTGCTGCGTAATTGTTGGTTACACAGAGCAGCTAACAGCGAAAAGTGATCTCCCGCTCCCAAAGAGGCGATTTGGTAAGCGAATTGGCAGGCGATTTGTTTTAATAGCTGGCAACAAGCTTAGCACAGTCTGGTAACTAGGAGCTGTCATTTGGCTTATTGTTATTGGCCTTATTAGTAGGGAGGTGGCTATATTGACGCTTGTGCAATTAGTTGGAGCTAACAATTGTATTATAAATGGAATTGGAAATGGATTGAAAATGTTACAAAGTAGATCTGTGGGACGGGAATCCCCCGGATTCCGAAAACAGTGTTGGAACAGGCGAGACGGGAAAGGATATTAAAGTTGAGGTAATGAGATTAATTCATACTATAGAAAGTCCCGAAAATGAAACGGGATAGACAGTTAATAGACGCGTGACTATCGACAGGCACGTGATACATATGTAAAAGAGATGTAAGAAACAGTCACGTTAGATAAATACGTGACAGACACCTCAGATCCATGTGAAAGATCCCTGATAGTCCCTTGATTTACAAGACACAGATACGTCACAGACAGGACACAGACAAGACACAGCCAGGACACAGCCAGGACAAAAACACGACACGACACAGACACAGACACGACACAGACACGACACGTGAACAAAAGGATCTCAGAAACGAAACAGACACAAGATAGACACGACACAGACACGACTCAAGTTAGTGTGCCTTATACCGAAGTTATAAAGGTTTAGCAATATCGTAATGGGCGGAAGGAGGCGTGGTGAATCAAGTAGATATAGTTCTATACGTCTGTCAGCGTGAACAAAAGGATCTCAGAAACAACACAGACACGAGACAGACACGACACGGTCACGACTACAGTGAGTGTGCCTTATACCGAAGGTACAAAGGTCAAGTAATGTCGTAATGGTTGAAAGGAGGCGTTACAAATCTAGTGGACATAGCCATATCTTTCTGTCCGTCTGTCTGCCTGCCTGAACAAAAGGATCTCAGAAACGACACAGACACGAGACAGACACGCCACAAACACGACTCTAGTTAGTGTGCCTTATACGGAAAGTTTCAAAGGCTTAGTCATATCGTAATGTGCGGAAGGCGAAGTGGCGAATCGAGCGGATATAGACATATCTCCCTGTCCGTCTGTCTGCGTGAAAAAAAGGATCTCAGAAAGGATGTATACGAGCTAGAGGTCTAAAAATCTTAACAAAAGACTTAGATATATCAGCAGGCAGATCAACTTTCTCGATTAATGTCGATTTCTTGCTCTTTCCCGTAGGAGATTACATGCACACTCTAATACAAAGCTACCCGTCTAAAATTGACATTTCATTGTACCTTTTTTTTTTTCCACCACCATTGACAGACCACACTTTTCTTTAACTTTTGTAGGGTATCGATCTGATGTATAGCGCATCTTCATGATTTGCGATCGCTCTACCTTCTCAGTAATACCGGAGCTAGTAGGTCTATCGAGTTGACATCTTTGCTTAAGAACTGCATTGAATACCTTTCTCCATCTCTATTATTATAGCTTTCGTAAACCTCCATTATCTTTTCGAAAAACTTTAATGCCCCAGCGAATACGATAGATCCCAAATTGATAATCCCATTAATTTCTTAATCTACCTTCATGCCATACACACATTCATATCTCACTTCGCAAGATCAGGCTCCACAACAAAAAACCCGTTACTATTAAACACTAGGCCAAGTGTTGCTACCTCCATTTCTACTCAACGTACCAGCTCTGCATAAGGTCAGTAGTGCATTTGCTTTTATTTTATTTTCATATATCGTACTTGAGTCGTAAAGTGGTTAAGATTCTTATCGACATTGTTTCACCTGAGCCGCCTTAAAGCAAACAACAATTAATAAGGTAGTTTTTAAGAGCTCCAACAAGCTCCACCCGGCAATAAAGTGCTGCATATGAATGTGTGTCTGCCACAAAATTGCTGCTGCCAATAATTCAATTAAGGCACAGAATGGGACAGCAATATAGATTGCGTGAGGGATTATGTAGAGGGGGGGTGTAGTGCAACACTCTGGAAGGCGCACGACATGGATACAACATAAGCAACACATTTATTTCACAATTGGCGCACATTAATCAACGGCACCAGGAATACTCCTGTATTTGCGACCAGAAGGCTTAGCCTGAGCTTGGGCCACAACAAGTACCTAGTACCATAGTTGGACGTACCCGTAATTAAATGCAGATTAATAAGCTGCCTAGTTGGCCAGTCAGTGGATTGGCCACAACTGGTAGCAGCTTCAGGTGCAGTGTTGCCAACATCATTGCCACCGTTGTTGCCCCCAATGTTGTTGTTGTTGTCATCCTTGTTGCAGCGCGTGCAGTCTCGAATTACCAACCCACTTTAATTGCACTTTTCATAGTTGTTAATTTTTCAATTTTCCTGCCCAACGACAACGACACAGAGACACGAGGCAGGCAACCAACAACTAGGGAACTCTAGCCAAGAGTTGCCAAATGTCGAACATTCGTTCGTTTGTCAGAAAGACCACACAGACGCTGGAGAGTGCCAATGCCACTGCAACTGACTGGGATCAGTTTGGTTCATTTTGGTGCAGTTTGCACCATTCATTGGCCAAACCAATCGATATACAGGTGGACATGCGAGGCTGTTGCTGCTGAAGTCAGCTGACCCACCTCGTTGCACAGCGGGTTGGCAGCTTGCCTCTGACTCTGCAACTGACTGCGCAGCAGCTGCGTTTTGTGGGGGCGCCAGAAACTGGGCACGCTTTTCACTGCATTTTGGCAAAATTAATTGTAAGCGATTAAATTTCAAATTTTCCATGCGGCAACAACTAGAAATAATATCGAGGGTTGACTTAAGTATTGCCCGCCTAGGCTGGTACAGTAAAAATAGCTAAAGTCTGCGGAATTCGGGTAAGCTCCATGTATCATTTTGTGTAGTAGGATAAAGTAGTATTAAAAGCGGGGCTGAGGGCTTTGTATATTCGCCATATTGAAATTAAAGGCGAAAGCGTTTTTCTCTATTCACATTTATTTTTTCGATCATCTCTTTTCTTTGGCGCTTTCGACATCATCCAAGATCTAAAAACCAGAATCACCAATGAGGTAATTCCCTTTGAACCATTCCTACTGAAGAAAGTCGTCGAAAAAAGTGGACACCTTTCGGATATCGTCATTAGATCTTTAAAACAACCGAATTGGTTTCAAAATAAAATTTTCTTGTTTGAATTTGCGATTACTCTCCTGCCCCTGAATTGGACTACCCTATATATTATTTAGATTGTCCGGAACACAAGACTATTCATGGACTTCATCAAAATTCCGCAGTTCCCCTTCCTATTGACCATAACAATGCGTTATCGGTGAGGGCCTAACGTAGTGCGTCCTTTAGCCGCCTCGAATTTCACTTCCTGACGGAAATGAAAGATTTCAGCCGAAACCAAAGCCCACTTAAAAGTCGAGTTTTTAAGCACTTCAAAACATCATCCGTCTTACAGCCCCAACTTATCCCTTCTTAACGACTTTTTTCTGTTACCGACTATTAAGAATAAATTGCGAGGTCAACGTTATTCGTCTCCAGAAGAATTCTTCACAAATCTCGTTTAAGAGTTACACAGTTCTATGCAGAAAAAGTGCTACGAAAATTTATTTGGTGTACCAAAGTGATGTCATTTTAAAAGAACAAACTTCGCAAAGCAGTACAGCCAGTTAAGTACTAGTGAAAGATTAGGCCACAAACTTAAATGGCAACCCTCGTACAGTAAAAGAAACAAAAACAATGTTGCCATTTGCTTTCGTGTTGCGTGTTGCGACATTTTCCTGAAGCTTACGTTATAAAGTGAAAATCATTAGTTTTCATTTGTGGCGTTTAGGGCGTGTGCCAGTGTTGCCACACCCCGCTGCCCGCTGCAACGTTGCCACTACAATTGCAACCGAATTTGCATTGCAAATTAAACTCATAGTGCAATTTTCACTTGGCCAGCGTCAAGTTTGTGTGGCAACTGCTTGTTGCATGTTCTCCATGCATTTCATTTCTAATGTCCTGCTGTTTTAGCTTTGGTTGCGCTTTAATTTTGATTTTACAATAATTAAAAACGGTTTCTATGCCCTACTCGCAGGGCGTTTAAACTGTGCCACTTGGGTGTGGCATAATGTCGGGAGTTAGTGTAAATGAAATATTGCCTATAAAGCGTAGATAATTTTGAGGAAAATTGAAACGCTTTATTGGGTTGTTTGAAACCGCTTTACTAAGTGTTTTTTGCAAGAGCTACGGCAGGAAGTAAGGATGGAGACGTTGGAGCAACTCTTCTGTCCTACATTTATGAAGACTAAACTACCTAGGCGGTTACTTTCTGGACAGGCTTTATTTACCCTAATTGCATTCCAGATTTAGTCCCGCTGAAAAGAATTTTGAGAAAGTTCCGGAAACCACGGTGATATCTTAAGAGGAGAGCGTAGATTAGCAGGTTGGCTTAGTGACTGAAGTAGCACAAGCTTCATACTTTGCGACTTTTCAAGCTTACCCCATCTATGTCAACAAAAAAAAATCCGGAAACCTTTAGAATTTCTTTGGAACGAACTTGGTTGTCAAGTCAGAGCACATTGCCTGAATTTGTCAGAAACATAGATTTAGATATTCAAAAAAAAAAAAACTGGATACGGTCATAGGACGCTCGTCAAAAACGAAGTTTTCATGACAAATATTGTAAATAAAGTAATCGACGAAACGCGCTTATTCATTTTTTCAGCTTGTTTTACGTCTTCTTGATATCAATTTTGAGCTATATCCCAAATACTACCAAAATTGAGTATTCGAAAAATTTCGGTTACAAATTGTCGCTTGATGGATCTTAAATGTAATATCTCTGGTAATATTGTATTATAGTTAAATGCTTTTGTCATGAATTCTTCTTAGCTGATTTCAAAGTAAAAGTTTTTTAAAGTAATGTAGCTCATTTGATGTTCTTCCTGACCGAACCTAACTTAAGTTCTAGCCGTGTCTTAAGCTCATGAGCTTATATATAACCCCCACAATTAAGTCATAATTAAAATTACATGCACTATGGCATAACCTTCGCCCTGAACTTTATTGTTACTGCCAAAGTCCATATAAGTTAGTATATAGTAATATATGGGTTTTCAGTTACATGGCATTTAAGAAAATCGATATTTTTTTTTACCTTAGGGTGGAGTAAGTGCTTTGAAAGAAATACGGCATAATTAGCTATGCAAGATGAGCTATAAAGATTAAGCACGGGCGTAAACTTAATGGATTAATAATGTTAACTTTATGGTAACTAATTTTGCAGTAAGAAATTTTAAAGAATGTTAAATAACTTGCTTAAAGTAGAATAACATTTTACGTATTAGAAGATATCGATATATAATATTATAGAATAACTCACTAAGAAGAAACTTGGTAAGTTAGTAGCCAACGAAGCTTTTAACAAATTTAATATTTTTACACCTTTTTGATTGAGATCGACTAAATATACTATGAAAATATTAAGAAATTTGTTTGAAACTTTTTTTTTCCAATTTTATTTACAATCTGTCCAAAAACAATCAGTAAATTATACAAAATTATGTAAACAAGAATTTTAGGTGTCTAAAGTACGACATGAAACATTTTTTTAGTATTTAGACCAAAATTCTTCCAAGATCGTATTTCGTGATTTAAGAATTTTTAATATGATTTTTAGAAGAAGGGCTCTAAAGGAAAAAATAAAGCATTTCGTACACAGTTTTAAAATGTTTAGTCTTACGGTTGAGAACAAGATAATAGAGAACGAAAGATGGCGTACGTTAAAGTCGGGCGCAGACGACTTTGGGATACCCTGTACCACCACACTGCATTTAAGTCCGGTATATTGCTTAAGAACTCCAAAAGACATCTGATTGCAAAATTTTGGTTAAGATATTCTCATAAACAAACGAAACACAACGAATTTTGTGCAAAATACGTTTTTCGGCCGATCGGCTGGGAGCTACATATATGATATAGTCAATCAATTTTGATCAAATTTGGTGCAGTGTTGAAGATCTCTAAAAAACTTCCGAATGCCAAATTTGGTTACAATATCTTCACAAACAATCGAAACGCAACGAATTTTGTGCAAAAAACGTTTTTTTGACCGATTGGTCCTATTGGAGCTATATGATATACCGATCAACCGATTTTGATCTAAAAGACTTTTGAGTACCAAATTTGGTTACGATATCTTCATAAACAAACGAATTATTTATCTAAAGCTTTTGGGGTTTTTCGAGGTCCTCTGAGACACCCCTATGGGAGCTATATAATACATCCCCGATATCCAAAATATAAAATAAACTTGCATCCCCTGACATAATAATGCATCTAATCTGAAAATTTGGTTGCTCTAGCTCGTACCATCTCTGAGATCTAGGCGTTCATACAGACAGACAGACAGACAGACATACATTTATATATATTTATTTATATATCTGCGGAAAAACTGATTCGATCTCTCTATAGAATAAAAAGATGTTTTCTTGGTCTTGCTTTTTTTTTTTGTGCTCCCTCTTGCGGATAATTTTGGAATTTGTTGTTGGCTCAATTCTATTTCTCATCATCTTCTCGCATCCTATTGTGGACTTGGTGTGGCATCTTCGATATAGAGTTCAAAATTCCTTTTTACTGAGCAAACGTGAAATATAAAAGACATATGAGTGATGGGAGATGAAGAATTTAAAACATTTGCGGATTCAGGATTTGGTCTTAGGGAGAGGTTCTTCATTTTGAAGTGTATATATATCAGACCTCGCAAAAGGCTGTCAACTCATTTTTCAAATTTTTTTTAGTAGTCTTCTTTCTTTTTTCAGATTTATTAATTAACAAGATAATAATTGTCTTTTAGATTCGTTGGCTTACAGCAATGTCAAGAAAGTTCAAATTCTTTACACACTCCCTAGACATCCCTAAGCTAAAACTTCTTAGATTACATATAAGGCAGTAATTTACTGTGCTGAGTTCCAAACTCCCGCTGACCCGAATTCTATTCCTAACACTTGTAGAATTCTCACAGTCTCCTGCTGCATTTTCACCATAAATTGAAGCTGCTACAATTTCAAGTTCAAGATTGCATCACATGACCTCGATTCGCACAAAAATATTGACTTATGTGTATTTGCCTTGGCTTTGGCAGTGGCAAATGCTGCAACCAAATGTGGCACACACTTAGAACCGCAATTGCGTCCATTGCGGCTCCAATTGCAGCAAATTGGCCATAAAGAAGGTAACAAGACAACTTAACGAGGTCATTCTAGGGCGATGTACTTGTACGACTTGCGCCTTTTGCCATGTTCTAATGTCAACTCATAACTTGTAACATTCGGGGGCTGGGAGCAGACCTGGGGGCCATGGAGTTCTAGCGGACTCCTTTGTGCGCCGCTAGGAACCACAACACTTTGGCCTATAAATAGTCAACAATGTAGTTGTAGTTGTTGTATATGTTGTTCTTGTTGCCAATTCGTGTCTGATACGATACGCTGTAACCAGGGTAGGGTATATAGGGTATTATAGAAAAGGGAAATCTATATAAGAGGCTGAACAGGGCGTGACTGACTATTATTTTTTTGAGCCGTCTGTATGAACATCTGGATCTCCGAGACCATAAGATATGGACTCAAAATTCTACTAAATAACGCATTTCGTCTTCCGATGAAGTTTGCTAAGTTGAATGGATATCTGGTCCCCTTTACTCTGTCCTAAAACTTCTAAAAATTATGCAGTATGCCTCACGTTCCGACATTCAAAAAGGGGTCCTGACATCTAAGAACAACTTACAATTTTCTACACAATTTGACAGATTAAAATAAAAATTTTTGGATTTTAAAATTCGGTATTTAAAATTTTTGAAAATTTTGTAAAAACACCGAATTGGTAATTTCTCGAAGGTCAGAGTATGCATATTTAAGAGGGGGATTATTGAATAATAATATCTTTGGAATTTTGTATGCTCATTTTGCATACTATGACTATAGCTAGCTAGGTAAGTCTTCTTCGCAGCTTCTTGCTAGAATAAAAAATTCCCAGCGGATCGTAATACTTTCAAAATGAGCTTATAATATAAACAAGTTTTTTTTCCCAAATTCATGATTTTTGTTCTCTTGTGTATAATGTTTCAGCTTGACGAGTATTCTATATTTTTTTTTGCACAGTTGACGCTTGTTCCAAGCGAGCAGGAGGCAGATCCCCCTAGTTTTTGATAAAAACTTCGATGTCTTATAAAGGTCACTTGTAACTACGAGTAGTCACGAGTCGAAATATAACAGCATCAGTATAAATTGAAAAAATAGAAACATTTCTCTCCTAACCCCTTTTTCAAGCATACGGATTTTATTATATAAAAATATTATAATTTCAAGAACTTTCATTATCGGTGAATTTTTTACATTATACCTAATAATCGATTACATTGTGCAAATGTTGTGTATGGACAGAGCCGTATAGAAAAGTAGAGCCAAGTATCGACAAAACCTAAGTGCACGCCCTTTTTTTGGAGAATTAAACTTTTTACTATTACTTTTTTCATAGAGTAAAAATACGTTCCACTTTGGAGAACTCGAGTCCCGGGGATATACCCGATAGTGGCCTACAAACGCCTAGTCTCGGTCCCGAATTATTTTTGGTACTCTTGAATTAAGTATAGATCAAATGCGACTAAAAAAAATGTGGTACAGTCGAGGCGGTGCCCGACAGTGGAATACCCTGTACCTTTTGTCTCGCAAACAATTTTTCCTGCATATTCCTTCTACGAACTTTCCAATTGGATTTTTTTTTTTTGGGTGAAATTCGATATTTATATCTATAAGTTCCCTAAATTTTTACCGATTTTGATGAAACTCGAATGTTACGTCAAAGAAGTTATTTAAAGTATATGGGGTAAGTTTCAAGTTGGTATGTTGAGGGGTGTGGGAGAAAACACGGTAAATCGATTGCGGGGGGTGGTGGGACCGCATCGATAAAATTTGGATGTGGATTTGTTCATTAGAGCCACATGAATCAGCTTACCAACAATTGTGATTCTAGGTCACTTGTAACCATAATTACGAGGAGTCAAATATTGATGCACTTTATGGGCAAGGGGCAGTGAAATTTGTACATTTTTGACTATAACTTTTTCTGTATTTCTCCGATTTTGTTCATTTTTTACACATAGATGCATGTATCCACAACGCATCGCTCTGTTAAATTTGAAAATTATTATTATTATTATTATGAAAATATTAAACGGTGTGGCTAAAAACCGCGAAAATCTACAGCGGGGGAACGGGGAAAGATATTGACATGATTCAACAAACTTCATCTGCTTAGGAAATATGCGCACCAGCTGGTAAAGTTTTGTGTCTCTAGCTCTTATAGTCTCCGAGATCTAGGCGTTCATACGGACGGACAGACGGACGGACGGACGGACGGACATGGCTCAATCGCTACCCGAGGTTATGATAAGCATTTTGGTATAAAGGACTTGGGGTCTGCCACGCCTCCTTCTGTCCGTTACATACATTGCACAAATCTAGTATACCCTTTGTACCTATAGGTACAGGGTATAATAAAAGTATTTATTCTAGATAAAAACAGCTTGATGCAGCCCAACAAGCAGTCCAATGATTCGTTCGGCAAGCAGTACAACAAGCAGTTTGGTCTTAGAAAAAAGACAGTAGTACAGTAGGTACTAAAATAACCATTTTCCACAACTTTTTTAAATGCAGTGTATCCCACGGTCGGATCCCCTCCCGACTGCATTATAGGCGTATTGCCAACAATTGTGTTTTTTTTTTTTTGTTTTTTTAGCCAGTTGCAACCAAGTTGAAGGTGGCCATAACAGTTTAAGTCAATAGACGCGACGCTAATGAGGCGTTCTATATGCATTGGCTAACAGCTATCAAGTTGTTAGTCACTTGACATGGTAAAACGTTTTACATAATATATTAATTTACTATATTTGAGGTCTGGCAAAAGATTGGGTTGCACTCTGGAAATGTTTGGGCACAAGTCAAGCACTTGCGGTCATGTTGCACGTCTGTAACTGTCAATGCTGCAACCACAACAAAAACAAATCTCCAAAAAAAAATATAAAAAAATCATTAAATTGAAAAAAAGGGTACCAAGTGCAAAAGGTTACAGGTACAGCGCACAAACAGAGAAACAGTTGGACAGACCCTACACTTGGAGAAAGAACTTGGTAGGTATCATTGTGGTAAAACTTTTGTTGAAAAAAGATATTTTAATATCCGAAAATTAAATCTTGATCGTAATGTTATGTAGATATATATGGTCATTCTTATTTTGACGGGACGTTACATTTAAACCACAAAATATTACAAAAGAAAAAGCGTAGATTTTAAAAAGATTTGAATTTTTCTGCCGTGTCCAATATTTTATGTTTTTACTTGAAAAAACCCCCCTTTTGGGATATCCCATTTGGGACTTTTTTTTTTATATGAAGTTTAGTCATTCCGTGCGAAATATTTTGAACTGCTTACAGGCCTTTAGAAGAAAAATTATAATTGTATTGGCTTTTTTCCTAAACTGTTTTAAAAAAAAAATGTAAAAGATTTATTTCATTTGGTACTGACAGGTTTAATTAGAATCCTTTTGCAGATCCCGAAGAAAATAAAATAATTTTTTTTAATAGCATATATTTGTAAATATTTTGTAAATTTTTTTAAAATATTTAACCAAAACAGATGTAGATTCAACCAAAAAAGAAATATATTTTTTGGTTACAGGTTAACGCAGTCGTCTTCCGAGCATTTCAACGAAGAAAATGTTTCGTTTTTATTTCGGTAAGTCAGTAAAACGTATTTTTATTTATTTTCTCAATTTAACCGAATATTAGTAATAAGTATCTATTGAATTATTCTTACTCCTAGGGTTGGAAAAGAAACAAGAGTAGGCTTTGAAACGAAACTATAATTATTTCCTTTAACTCCCAGTCGAGCATAGGGCCTCGAAACTATGAACTATGTTAATAAGTAAGTTATAACTAAGTTAATAATTCAGTAAGTTTAAATATTCATGACTTAACAGTTTTTTTTTTTTTTTTTTAATTTTCGATAGAAACAGTGAAACCATTTCAACGAATCGAGATCGAAATTGAAAATCTTTTTTCATTTTGAATTAGATTTTGATAACAACACCTTTGGCATGTCGAGAATTTCAAATTTTATAGATTAATACTAACATGTAAGATAAATCGTGTCGTTACCATAATAAGTCTTGTGCCTTTACAAATTTTGGGTGGATTTCGTGAAATGAATCTCGACAGTTATAAGCTTTAGAAAGAATCAGGAGTGTCGAGAGAAAAGTAGGACCCGGTGATAACTAAGGCGCACTCTTTTTTTTTCGATGAATTACAATAAATTTATCCAAAGAGAAAAGTAAGAGCAATCGCCATTAAAGTGAGACTTTCATTATGAATTTATCGATTTTAGAAATATCAATTTATTTAGTATGTGTGAGTGATTTGTCACGAAAATAGATTTTTTGATTTTTATGTTTTTTTTTATAACAACTAAGTCCAGGACAATTCTATGGACTCTTAATGACATTTTTAACTAAACATATTTGAAAAAAAAAATTTGTTTTAAAATCTGCAAGTCAGAGATGGGGGACTCCCGCCGTTTTAACCAACCTGTCGAGACGCCTATCAAGAATTTATGTCAGATCATATTAACATCGTTTAAATAATTTTATGATTAAAAAAATAAAATTCCCTACATAGATTTTCTCAAAAACCTAATTGGAAACAAAACTTAATTCTCCTAAGCAAATATATACAGGAATTCTCTATTTCATAACACAAAACTTATGACAGACTTTATAGAAATGGTAGGAACTACTCGTTAAATAAAAATCCGTGTAACGAAATCTTGAAAAAGAGTATAATTTTCAATCATGTATGAGCCAGAGCTGTCTAAATAAAATGATGTTTGCCGATTACAATTTCTTGTAAAGTCCGCTGATTATATTCTGAATAGAATTTTTTATCTATCAAAGCAAAAAATTAATGATGACGATGAGCACGACGACGACAACAAACATTTTTATGTAAAAGAATGGTATGAAAAAGAGGTTGACGGGTTGAAAAGAGGGCTACACTAATTTTATGATTAACAGCCTTCTAGCGTTAATGTCTAGTAATAATGATAAATATCCAACTATCTTACAAATAATTTTGTTTAAGTCTAATCCACAAAGTCAGTTTGTCGCGAAGTATTTGGTAAAACATTGGATTGCAGTCCAGTAATCGTCAGCTGATTGCCTTTAAAAGAATATTTTTACTAAATAGATTAGTTCTGTTTTGCTGTTATGATGTGCTGTAAAGCTTCAGGAACATTCTTTTCTGTCTTCTACGCTTTATATTTAAAATCTAAGTAAGACTTCCCAATGAAATCTCTCTGCAACTTAATCTATTTCCATTTAAGCTTAAATTTGCCAACGAAATAGCTCTTTTAACGATTTGCGAAAGTTTTTCTTATCATATGTTTATAATAACACTCTACAAGTGCGGAGCTATACGAATTCTTAAAAGAAAGTGTCTCTTGCTACTTTACAGCAAACTTTCTTTCTCACAGTGCATACAAGTGGCTTGGACCAGACCAGGCCAAATACCAACAACAACAACAACAAAACAAATAAATCTGACAAGAGCCTGGCCCAAAACCTGGCTGCACTTTGGGGGCCATTGCCGCTGGCTTTAGAATTTCACTGGCACAGCTTCAGCTCCAGCAGCTCAGTCCCAGCTCCAATGATGAAGTGATTTTTTTTTCACCCAGCCAACATTCGACTTGTAAAATCGTATCAAAGCCAATGGAGTGCGCTTTCAAAGCGCACGCGCTCCTTGCCACTTAACGAATGCCCCAAAGAAAAGCAGCAACAGAGCCTTTGAGGGCGTTGTTGCCCCATAGTCCCCATAGTGGCTTCAGAGATGAAAAAAAAGAGGTGACAAAGTCACGAAATTCTTGTCAATTTTCAACTACAGACCAATTTGTTTGTATTTCTTTTGCGCCACAAACCAACAAAAAAAAAAAAGATTCGTGACAAATCAAGCTACCAAAATTGGACAAAAATCGAAGCGCAGTTTGGCTTAGACTTTGGTGTAACACTGCCCGGGTTAAGTCTTTGATAGCAGGGTCTTACTGATAATATTTCCGCCAACAGGTAATATTCCAACACCTTCTTTTTTTTTTTTTTTTTTGCAAACTCTCGAGCAAAGTGTGTGAAACTAAAGCAAACTGTGTGAAGTTTGCTTCTTGAGTCTTAGCCAAGTATATAAAAGGCCAAAATGAAATTGTTGGCTACTAAGTGTGGCTGTTATAGTTGCCATATAAGTCTAGTCGATTGATTGCTCTACATAAATTGCAGCAACATCAAATGCAATCATTTGTGCAACATTTTAGACACCAAGTTTTAACAGCAGACAGCGCTCTGAAATTGAAGATGATACAAACTTAAGATGCCCTTATAGAACAAACTTATTTTATTTTATTGCTTTTCTAAAGTAGTTATTTATTTGCAAATTAAAAGCAGCTTTTCAAAGCTTTCTTTTAAGTGCGCTATTTTCTCTAGTTTTTGTTCTCAGAAATTTGTAGCATCAATATTCTACTGATCCCAGTAGCTTGCGATAAAAACTTTTTTATAATATAAAGAGATTTGTCTATTTATCCGAGCACAAAAAATAAATGATAGCGATGAGCACGACGACGACAACAAATTTTTGTATATTAATGAAAGATAGCAGAAAGAGGATGACGTGGTAGGAATAATTTTTTTTCTAGTCATAATAGTAAGCGGCTGAAAATAATAATCATATGCCATAAAATTTAAACACAAAAATAAATGATGACGATGGCCACGACAAGGTTTTAGAACATTTTTATTTAATAGACACTTTCAAAATCACCTGCTTCAACACAACTTGCTCCCGTTTTTATATCTTTGTGCTATATTTTTTGATAAAAAACTTTTTCGGGTTTATGGATTTTTTTGTTGCTTTCCTAAACCTAAAAAACTTTTTGTATAAAATTGTATTTATCAAGATAAATTAAATTGAAATGGACCACGTGTGAGTACACTCTTTTGGATCTTAAGTCACCATACAGAAGAAGATAAGCCTGCATATACATTTTTTTTCATAGCAGCTAAGGCCTTCAACTAATATATATTATCAAAGCTTGATTCAACAATTATAAGGTAACGCAATGCGCAGGTACTTTATTCGTTTCTCTCTTAAAAAGCGAGCGCAGGTTTAATTCTTGTATGGCAGCTTTATGATATGGTGAACCAATTTTGATCGCACTTGATGAAATATTCAAAAATCAAAACGCAAATGCTAGTCTTAAGATTTGTGAGAAGTTTGATCAAAATAATTAAATGTCTTCTTTATTACTTCACTTAATAATGCCCCTAATTAAGAAAAGCAAATGACTTGCTAAGTTATGAAAATTTTCCAATATTGTTTGCTTTCCTTGTGGTATTATTTTGCACAGTTGTTGCAAAAAATTGCGTCGCCATTGTTATAGTTCAAATGAACTTCTTTCAATGTAAACTAGTTTTGGTTCACCAGCGACACTTTTAGTTCGTATTCTTGAGCTGGTGCTTTGTTTACGTTCTGCGAACTTTTTTTTTTAGATTTTTTACTTAAAGTTCGACTTTGTAGTGAATTTTCCAAAGTAGCAAAGTCAGGAACAGTTTACTCGTCAAAAGGAAGCCATAACAACCTCTACCGTTCTATTAAACATGCGGATTCAGAATATAGAGTGACCATATTTTGCCAATTTATATGTTCCAGAAGTTGACTAGTATAGCAGTTATAGTCCTTTCCATTAAAATGGAGTCGCAACTGGTAGATGTTCGAACAGACTCTCTTGCTCAAGCTTAAAATGAAGGAACTGATGCGTGAGAGATGTTGCAATCTCGGTTTAACTCTTTTAAACTGGTAGAGAGTTCGAAAGCCGTACATAATGTAGCATGTCCCCGACGATTTTTCAGCCCACATCGAACGCGAAGAAAATTCAGCTCTTTTGGAACAAGCCGTCCAAATGGTTCAAATTGTACGAACTGATTCGTGAAAGATGTTAAGGTCTCGTCCTATCTCTCTTAAGCTGGTATGATAATTTTCAGTAAAAATTTTCTTCACTGAATCGATGTCGCTGAGAGCGTTCGAAGGTCGCCCAGAATGTAGCATATCTTTGACGATTCCCGGCACTTCTTGAGCGCTTTATACCCCTATACTATCACTATTACATACTGTTTTTTAATGAAACTAAATCAACAGAATTAACGCGTCAAAATTCTTCCCAATAAATTTCAACTTTCTACTAGCAAACGTTTTGTGAAAAACTGTTGCTCAGGTCTAGGACGTGGTTCAACCCAACCGTAAAATGAATTTTAATACTTTAGCCTATATGAGTCTACATATCGGTTTTATTAAGGTATTTTCTTCTTCTTGAATATAACTCTGAAAGTTTCCAAATTGGTTAGTCTTAAAAATGTGCTTGGGTTTCTCCTAAAAGAGAGTGGGACATGAATCAACAAACTTTATCTACCTGTACTTAGTGCGCATCTTTTGGTAAAATTTGCGTCTTTCAATCGACACGGCTGTTTATGTTGATCTCTTTATTTATATATACTGTATAGGGTCCTACCTCCAGTTCATAAGTAGCTACAAATCAAACTAAAAATTATACTCGGTACCAATTGTTTTTAATCTAAGACAAACTCTTCTTATTTTTATATATCATTACATAGTTGTTGATTGTATATAAGTACATCCCATTTGAATGTACTGAGCATTAAAAAATAGTTCAATTTTTAGCAGTACTTATAGCATCCACTTTGTCGAGTTGTTCAATAATCTCGTTCCAACAGAAAACTCTTGATGCTTTTTGGCGTTTCCATCTCCGAAATTGCATTTATTGAAAATGTTTCTCTTATGACGTTGCGGCAAGCATTTTGAAGGGTCGAGACACCTTGAGTCTGTACAATGCGTATCGGTTTCATTCTGGGGTTGATTTCCATCACAACATATAGTGGACCTACGTCCAATTGAACATTTCCAACATGTATATCTGACGTTTGTTGCACGCCGTTGAAAATAAAGTGGACGTCACCTTTTGTGGGATCATTTTCTGTTGGTACATAAATAATTCCCATACGAGTCAGATCAACAGAGCTCCCAAGCTGCTCAGTAGGAAGTAACATGGTATTTGGTATTAAACCTCGCGATGTTCTTATATATGCACCGTCACTAAAGATGTTGCGACGTGTTAGTGAATATCTTAATCTTGATTCAAACGAATTTTGATCATCCTGCAATTGATTACTTGCATGCGGCTCTATGTTAGTTAATCCAATCGAAAATCCCATATTTTTAGTCTCCAGCAGAAAAAGTTCGCCAACCGCCAGAGGTTTCTTAGAATGTAGATAGCTAATGCCTTGGATGGATTTCTTAGGTAATGCCAAAGTGTAATCATTGTGCAGCTCTATATTTGGGCTATGGTTCGGATGAAATTGCTGCAGTCCAGATGCGTCATCCTGTTTGGCGGAGTCTTGGTAACGCTGCACTACATTTTGGTTTTCAGCTGCATTCATATTGTAAAATTTTATGTTTCCTTTGGCAAAATTTTATTTAATTGCTAAGCTTGCTCTGGAAGCTAAAGAAGAAGTACACTGAGTGAAAGTTATCGATAATGGAGCAGTGTTGGGAAATTGTGTTAGTAGTGTTGGTTATATTGCAAAAATCAGCTGATGTCGAAAATAATTGGACTTATAATTGTTTTCTGTGATAAAGGCAGGAACAGTGTGTAAAAGCAGTGTAAAACCGCGTGAAAGAAAACAAAACTACATATAAAAAAAAACAATGTCAAAATTCTTAGCGCCATTCTTAGCAATGAAAAAATTCATTGGTACGCAGTTCCAGTAATGACAATTTTTTGTGAAATTGACATGTAGATGGCGCCAGCAAAAAGCTCAGCTTTTTTGCGCGCTAAAAACAAAACATTAATGTGCAGCAACTTATTTTGATTGCAGAAACAATGTCGCGTAGGCAAAATAGATGCACAGATTTTACTAAAGAGTCGAAAATTGTTTGCTTAGAGATCACGTGGTGTTCCAACAACGCAAACAATGTCTTGAAAACATCCGTAGACATGTGAAAATTTTCCGAAAATGCTGCCGGATTCTGTAATTGCAATTTTAATTCACTTCAAAATTCGTACGTCTCTCCAAAATTTTCCACACTCAGCTCTGCGTATTAAATATGAGTTTACCCACATACTCCGTTTTTTCTTGAGTTTCGCAAATAACTAGGCAATAATCGCAATAAAAATAATAAATATTATGTAATATTTTCATATGGCGATTCATTTTTGCACTTTTTATTATTTTATACACTTATAACCAATTTGAACAAACAGCTGATTTTTATATTTACTTTATGGCGCCATCTATTGTTATAAGCGCCATCTAAATGTCAATTGCCTAAACATGGGCAGCACTGTTTGGTCGCAAACTCTACCCATACAATTTTTTATGCGCACAAAATAAGTAGCTTTTTTTTCTTTTACGCGGTTTTACACTGCTGCGTACTAGCCTTAAGAATTGACAAAATTCGATTTTTTTTTTGGTGGTGTTTATAAATATATCGTAACCAAATTTGGCAAAGAAGTATCTTTTGGAGTTCGTAAGCAATATATCAAAATTGATTGCAATGTGGTGGTACAGGATATCCCAAAGTTGTCAGCGCGCGACTTTAACGTACGCCATCTTTTTTTATTAAAGGCTTTAAAATTTCTTCTCCCAAACCCTTGTTTACCTCTTTTCGGACTCGCTTATGCTCCTCCTGAGGTGTGGGTATGCGATCTCAGCATTCGTCTGCAGGCATTCCGATCCTGGATCATGTCGTCGCTGAGACCCATTCGTTGTTGATGTTAAAAAGTTGAGGTTTTTGGCACTAATGTATGGATTTTCGTTAGTTATGGACTTTCCTTTTACACCGGCGGTTGTCTCAAGACCCGGTAACCAATCACATACACTGATCTTTGGAAGATCTTTAAGATGTTAAATATGTGCCTCAGGCTCAATGTGATGGTAAGTATGCCTGCATCCGACTTTCAAAATATATGAAAAAATTATTTGGGCTCGCTTGAAAAGAATGAAATTTAAAAGTACTGAAAATATCAACTTTTTTCTTTTTTAAGCGCTTTTTAAGAATTTTTTTAATTTAAGGATGTTTTGTTATGCTGTGTTATTTTTTATTCATATGTATTTTAAGAATATTTTTTCGTGTTGTAAGATTAAAATTCTATTACGCTAAAAAAATAAATTTCCAATTTTTGCATCTCAATTTAAACTTGTTTTAAGAACTTTTTGTGTAAATATAAAAATTTTTGGTCTTAAAATAATTATTTTTTTTTATTTATGCATATAATTATAAAGTATAAATTATTTCTATTTCTTTCTTTATAAAAGGTTTGTAGTCAGAGCAACATAGTCAATCAAGGTGGGTCATGACATAAGAATTTTTGGTCTTATTTGTAATTTATAGCTATAATTCAAGAATTTTATTCTTGTTTTAAGATTTTTTTAGCTTACTTATATAGAACAATCAAATCATCGAAACCAGATCCATTTTCAATAGTTTTTCTTAAGTCGAAAAAAAAACAATTCGGAAATTGATATCTTTGAACAACTCGTAGGGTATAGTTTCACAAAAGTCTTATCCCCTTCTTTTTAGTCTTCTATTGGGTATGAGATTTATTTGACAACCCTTTTTTTATATATAAAAATATATATTAATACACATATATATTAAATAAAAAATTTACATATTTCGTTAACAAAAATATATAATAATTTTATTTAGAAACTTTTTTTTTCATTGCATTCTGCAAGCATTTTTGAGATAACTTTTAAATTTCATAATTTAAAATAAAATATTGTAAAAAAATGTTTTAAAAAAAGTCGGCTTAAAACAAATCAAATTAAATTTTTTAGTTAGAAATTTCATGTTTCATGGAAAAATATATTTATTAGATTTTAGGAGATGCGAACCATAACACGATAATTAATCGGAATTTTGCAATAAACTTTACTTGGCTAATACTTTCTGTACCTCTATAAGATAATAATAATCGAAGTGGTCGATCTAAAAAGAGGCCCGCTTCGCGTATTTTCACCTTTTTTAATCAAGTACAAAATATTCATGATTTTAAAATTAACAAAATAATATTTGACTGGTCTTATTGTTAAATTAAAGTTCCAAGAGAGAACTTTTAAAGACTGACACTTAACAACTAGAAATAAAAGTTGTCATTAAATTTCTTTTCTTAAACTACTCAAAATCATTTGCTTTTTCGAACACTGGTTTTCTTTTGAGTTTGTCAAAGTGCTTCAAATAGTTGAGCTACTCTTTTAAAGTGTTTTTAACAACACAATAAATTTCAATTACTTTTTAGTGCACTTTTACTGCTTTTAGAATTTTTGCGGCACTTTATTGTTGTTGTAGCTATTACTATGTACGCTGTTGTTGTTGTTGTTGTTATTGTTTTTGTTGCTGCTGCTGCTGGCTTTACAACACTGTTCAATCTTCGCATCAAGTGATTTATCAATGTGTGTGCTTGTGTGTGTGTGTGGGAGAGTGTTAAAAAATGCCGTAAACGAATGACCCCAAAGAAAGTTTAAGTGAGTGTGAGTGCAGCACAGCTGCTGTGGTGTTGCCATATGGCGGATATATCGCACCGTGACCTGAACCCGCAACGTCTCTTTTTTTTCTCTCCCAAGAATTTCACGCATTTCTCACAGTGTAAGTGCATGTGTGTCTGGTCTGGTCAACTTTGGCATGCAATTGAGTGAAATATTTTAGAAAGTCATGAGCAACATGAAAAATCAATCATGTCAATTTTGGAATAAGATGTTGACAAGCTTTTATGCAGCGCAGCACATCAAAGCTGCTGCAACACACACAGATGCAAACACACACACACATACTATTGACGTCACACATTATGGTGCACCATTGTCTTGCCAGCCGCATGCGTAACGAATTTATGTGGCAGCATTGGGATGACAAATCTATAATCATGCCACAGGAACATGACGCCAACAGCGACGTTAACAGCGGCTGCGACGGCGACAGCAGCAACATGTTGCAAAAGGCATTGCCAGCATTAAATTGATATGCCTTGACGCCATATCAAATTCTAGACCACCGCAAAGACATAGAAACAGCAAAAACTATGTAGCTAAAACCTGTGATAAAAGTCGAGGCGGTGATCGATAGTGGAATACACTGTACTCCAATATTTTTCAATTTATTTTTTATTTATTCTTTTAATATGAGAATATTTGAGAATTTTCAACGTACTTTTGAGGTGAAGAGTTTAGGAAACCTGGTATTTTCTAATGATAAGACTGTTTTTTAATTTTTAGATCTATAGTGCACGCTGTGCCTCTTTCTTCACAAAAAAAAATAAAATATTAATATCGGTCAAGACTTTTTCGAGTTTTCGCAGGACCAATGCACACTTTGGCGTAGAAAATACAAAACTTCATCTTTGAAAATGTTACGAGTGCATTCTAATACTTATCCCCTAATTCTAAGAAAATGTCCAATTCGTGTTCTTCAACAAAATTTTCCACACTGGTTCGAATCTCAGTTTTGCTCTAATTTTGAAAATTTTCACGTAAACGAAAAAATACATTCAAATACTTCTTGGTTTTCAATCGATTCAAAATCGTTGCAATAATCGAATCGACGGTTACCAAAAACGTTTCTCTTTTAGAATGGGTCATCTAATTGTCTCCATTCGTTTTATCATCTTCAATCGAATTTTATTTTTAAGCTGCAAATTTTTGGTAATATGTCTTGAATGCGGGGGCTTTGTAGAAAACCCGGAACTGAAGGGTTTTCCTTTTCTTTTCCCTCAAAGTCAGTCCAAAACAATCGTCAGCTGAAGAGTGATCTTTTGGTTTTTTGGTCTCTAGCTTTTGTGATCTTGGAGATCTGGGACGGGCATAGCACAATCGCTACTCAAATTAATTCTAATTTTGTTGCTGTAAACATTCTGCCTGCTGCATATGTTCCATAAATCTATAGTACGCTTATGAATACAGGGTATGCCTATCAAAAAAAAAACAACAGCAACTTCAACGCCCGCGACCACACCCAGGGCACACACACACAGCAATGTTGCACACACACCTGGTCAGTTGGCGGCCCACTTGATCCTGGCGCTAAAATCAAACTCAATGTGCACCACATGTTCCCCCAGTTTTTTGTTGTTGTTGTCATTCATTTTTTCATGCTTGTTGTTTTGATTTACTTTTGCGTACACTTTATTTATAGACAACGTCTGGCACAGCGGCAGGCACCCTGTTGCGACATCATCCTCTTCCGCCTCACTGCAGCACCAGCATTTTCTACAGTTCCAGCTTGGTCCCGATTGCCAGTGCAGTGGGTGGTGCACCGGTGGTTTAAGCTATTTCTCAATACTCTAGTAGAGTGTATGTTTATTTAAGAACTGTGAGTACAATTCTACAATAGGTAGGGGTATTCACTTGCAGAGAGTATATCATATTGCACTTTCTGATAGCATTTAAGGAGAGCCACATCTCTGCTTGTGTTAAAAAAATCTCATGTCCCGGGGTTGCGGAAAATCTACACGCAGAAACCAGTAACCTGAAGCGTACCCCATAGGTGGATGTATAGTTATGCAATTGAAAAGCATATGATAAACGAAGTGACAGGAACAACAATAAACTCTTAACTGGTTCGGCAGCTCAAAATTTTATTATACTATCTAAAAATATTAAAAAGGGAGTAAGCTTCCGTAGTAAGAATCGTAGTACTTCCCAAGCAAAAAAGTTATTAGATTTTAAGATCTATTCCATATGAGAACTCATTTGAAGTTTACTACCTTATACAGAATTAGTGCATGTTTGAGACATGGCAATATAAATCTTAAATATCATACCCATAAACCATTTTTATGAAAAAATTAAAGGATTTTAATTTTTCGTACAACCATTGAAAAATTTCAACTACTCACACGATGCACCAGCTCGATAAACATCTAAGTTGTATAAACTGTCCCATCGTGTGTGGTACTCGTTCAGAAAAATATGAATATATCGACAACTATGATGCCTTCTTTTTCCTGATGCTTGTGCTAGAAGTTTTATAGGGTTAATAGGTAATGAACTTTTTGCTTTCCGGGATTGCTTAGAAAAACGGCCTAATGTCTACCAGACATGCCTCTAAAGGATAATATGGATGTAGACAACGAGTGCTTTATCGATTTATTTCGATTCCAATTAATAAAACTAAACAGTGCGTACAGTTACTTGGAACAGTTGGAATTGAAACGAATTGATAGTAGGTAGCGCAAATCGTCGGATCTGGGGGTGCTGCCACAAACCCAGATCAGTGATCTTAGACATTAGGTTCCAGTATTGAACAACACACTGATTTAATACCAAGAGTGACGGGTTAACCTTTGTGGTTGGAACTTCCAGGCCATAGAGGATGTTATTTTTAAGTTTATTTGTAAAATCAGAGGTACAGTAGTTTGCTCATAGTTTTATCGAAGTTTATTTCCAGGGTCGTTGAGAGAAAAGTGGGGTCCGCTGGTGAATATCGATGGGCTGTAAGCAAAAAGTTTATATTTTTAATTTTCCAGTCTAAATTCAGTTTTCTGATGAAAAATGGTATAATCGTCAATTAGAAATTGGAAAAATTGTATTGTTTGAAAATAATGGGAGACATTCTGATTTTTTTTTGCGTATGGGCCGCAGCATGCAAAAATTCCGCACAAAATGTCAAAACTTCATATAAAAAAAAAAAATCCCAAAAAAGGGAAATTTTGTTTTATATGAAGTTTTGACACATCCCAAAAAGGGAATACGCATGCTGCGTATGGGCCTTAAAACTAAAAAGGGAAAATTGTGTTTTAGAAATAGGAAAAAACTGTATTCTTTCAAAATAATACCACTTTACCACTAAGGCACCGTCCCCGAAGAACTCAGCTTTGAGGCTATCGAATGCGGTGCAGTGATGTTAACCACTTTTGCGACACTAGACTTTCTTGATTGCTATGTCCATAAGTAATCGATCATTCGATCTGCTTCTGGCCTCAACTTCATAATTATAATTACAATTTAAGTTACGGAGAAAAAAAATAAAATAAAAAAAAAAAATACGCAGAATGCAAAAATATTTTCATCCCATTAGGGATTTTTTTTTTTATATGGTTTTGTCATTCCGTGGGAAATTTTTTCATTCTGCGTAGACACTTAAAAAAAAAAATTAGATTTTTTGGGTTTAGTCAAAACCGATATTTAAATCAAAGTTATTGCAAAAAATAACTACAGGGCCGTCGAGAGAAAGCTACAGGATCGGTTGTGACTATAGTCGGGTACTAAGCGCAATCCTTTTTTCCGAAGAATTTAAATATTTAATGTTTTTTCAGAAAAGCTTGTAAATAGGCCAAAACTCAAAGAAAAAAATGTTGTTAACTGGATATGCTGGAAAGCTTTTGATATATTGGGACCACTATTAGAAGTACTAGATTATAAGAAACTTTGTATTCTGACAAAAGTTGTTAAGGTTTCTTAGCCTAGTCTTCGAGCTAGAGCGACATACTTAGTCCAGCGCTTTCCTTATTATAATACCCTTCCTAAGAAAGTCGCATATAGCTGTGCCTTGTCCTAATATTCATTAAAATGTGATGTGCCCACTCGGAAAAATTGTCTACAGCCACAGCCAATTCATCATGTATACCCTTTCAAGGATTTTATCGACGATTTGTGGGGTGACCAAATCTTTAGGTCTAGTAATAATAATTTTACAAAACAATGATCGCCATATTTAGGAGTATTATAATTATTTAAAAATCTTCTCATTGATCTAACGTTAATTTTTTTTTTCGAAAAACCTTTTTATCTCAAAAACACTGATTACGTCAAAAAGTCAACTATACTCTGTATAACCAAGAGCATCATAACTTCGGTGTTACGAACTTAGCTAACCACCCTCGTTCATTTGCTTGGCTTGGCTTCTATTGCAACAATTCATGATGTTGACTGCTGTCGCTTTTTAATTTGGCAAATTTATACACACAACATTGCACAGTAGTCCAATTGCAGCAATTGTTGTTATTGTTGTTGTTGTTGGTGTTTTGAATTGGTTTATTATATAAAGTTGATTCATAGAAACGGTTTCATTTACCCCTGCCATGTCGGAAAGTGTTTCTTTTTTTTTTTTTTACTTGGCTGCTGCAATTTAGTTAGCTTCAGTTTGGAGTCTGTACCGATGCGGGCCAAGGGACCACCCACTGTCTTAAATTTCAACAAATTTACACACACGCATATTATATACTCATATACTTTGAGTATTTGCCAACACACACACACACAGCGACAGTGCCTTAAAGTAAGCGCAACAAATTTGTAAAAAAGCGTTGTAATTTTTCAAATGCAAAATCCAAGTCAAAACCCGACGGCAGACACAACAACAACAACAATAATAATAATAACAACAACAACAACAACAACGGTGGTAATATTGTCGGCATCATCGTCTCAAGTCAACTTAATTAATAGATTTATCATTATGCTTTATATTACAGCAAATTGTTAACGAATTAATCCTTTCAGCTGTGTAAATCGTGCAAAGCAGCAACCTGCATATTACTCATACGCCCCGCTGAACTAAGCTTAATGAGCCATTTTGGCCATATTTATAAGGCCAAACTTGAAGCGAAACGAGGCCAGAGCTTTAAGACCATAAAAAAAAGAGATACACAAACATACACACACACACGTGACACATCAAAGTAAGGGCAAGCCAGTGTATGATGCACATTGGTCAACCTGGTCACACTGGTCAATGGGCTCAATGCTCAATGTTATCGTTGCCATATAAGGACTGAGTTGCTATTGTGGAACGCTTTTTGGCTCGTATTTGGGCGCATCTCTGGCACAGTTGCGATCTTTTCAAAATTTATGTGCGCTACCTTGGTCTTAATATTTTTTCTATAAGCATTTTTTTTTAGTTAAGTTTCTAGGAAAAAACTATGGCTGGGTTGGATGCGACAGCAACACATGTTGCATGGCTATTTGGGAGGACCTTGTGTGTATAGTTGTGGGGACTAGCTAAGAGCATCTTAACTTTGTTTTGGAGTTTGTAATCAGTTTCATTTCATTTTATTTTAATTTATTTTATTATAATTTATTTTATTTTATTTTTTTAAGTTTATTTTATTCTATTTCATGTCATTTCACTTCATTTCATTTCATTAGTTTTGTTTTATTTTATTTTATTTTATTTTATTTTATTTTATTTTATTTTATTTTATTTTATTTTATTTTATTTTATTTTATTTTATTTTATTTTATTTTATTTTATTTTATTTTATTTTATTTTATTTTATTTTATTTTATTTTATTTTATTTTATTATTTTATTTTATTTTATTTTATTTTATTTTATTTTATTTTATTTTATTTTATTTTATTTTATTTTATTTTATTTTATTTTGTTTTGTTTTATTTTATTTTATTTTATTTTATTTTATTTTATTTTATTTTATTTTACTTCATTTCATTTTATTTTATTTTATTTTATTTTATTTTATTTTATTTTATTTTATTTTATTTTATTTTATTTTATTTTATTTTATTTTATTTTATTTTATTTTATTTTATTTTATTTCATTTCATTTCATTTCATTTCATTTCATTTCATTTCATTTTATTTTATTTTATTTTATTTTATTTTATTTTATTTTATTTTATTTTATTTTATTTTATTTTATTTTATTTTATTTTATTTTATTTTATTTTATTTTATTTTATTTTATTTTATTTTATTTTATTTTATTTTATTTTATTTTATTTTATTTTATTTTATTTTATTTTATTTTATTTTATTTTATTTTATTTTATTTTATTTTATTTTATTTTATTTTATTTTATTTTATTTTATTTTATTTTATTTTATTTTATTTTATTTTATTTTATTTTATTTTATTTTATTTTATTTTATTTTATTTTATTTTATTTTATTTTATTTTATTTTATTTTATTTTATTTTATTTTATTTTATTTTATTTTATTTTATTTTATTTTATTTTATTTTATTTTATTTTATTTTATTTTATTTTATTTTATTTTATTTTATTTTATTTTATTTTATTTTATTATTTTATTATTTTATTATTTTATTATTTTATTATTTTATTATTTTATTATTTTATTATTTTATTATTTTATTATTTTATTATTTTATTATTTTATTATTTTATTATTTTATTATTTTATTATTTTATTATTTTATTATTTTATTATTTTATTATTTTATTATTTTATTATTTTATTATTTTATTATTTTATTATTTTATTATTTTATTATTTTATTATTTTATTATTTTATTATTTTATTATTTTATTATTTTATTATTTTATTATTTTATTATTTTATTATTTTATTATTTTATTATTTTATTATTTTATTATTTTATTATTTTATTATTTTATTATTTTATTATTTTATTATTTTATTATTTTATTATTTTATTATTTTATTATTTTATTATTTTATTATTTTATTATTTTATTATTTTATTATTTTATTATTTTATTATTTTATTATTTTATTATTTTATTATTTTATTATTTTATTATTTTATTATTTTATTATTTTATTATTTTATTATTTTATTATTTTATTATTTTATTATTTTATTATTTTATTATTTTATTATTATTTTATTATATTTTATTTTCCATTCGTTCGCATTTCGATAGCCGAAGACCAACTACAATGTCGAAGTGTAAGCTACCATTAGGCTCACATAACTAGCACCAACTCTTTAAAGAACCTTTAAAGTGTATAAAATCTTCCCAGCACCAAAGTAGCCAGCTCGTTCTCGTTTTTTATCATGGCTGTCCATACGATGGGCAGCTACTGTAATCCCAAGTTGCTACTGTGCACAAAACTGTCCAAGCTGTAGCTGCAGCTTGATGCTGGCACTCCGATGGAGTCTTACTCCAACGACAGGCACTTGGAGTCTGCTTCAGGTTCATGTGGGCATGATTTACTATATAACATTGCAACTTGATGAGGCTGACTGAGTTATGACTTGAACTTTGCAACTGACTTGGGATCTGTGAAGAATCTTGAACTTAAGCTTTGTATACCTTGTAGCTTTTCGCTACTCAAGTGCTTCTCCAACTTATATAACTTGAGAACACATTACAACATTTTGACTTATCAGCTTTAATTGAATTAGCTTATCTTTATTCCTATAAAGAAAAGTCGTAATATCAATCGGATTGCGCAGTCACCTTTATAATATCTTATCTGGAGCACTCGAAGTGAAGCACTATTAAGCTGCTATATAAATCCTCTTAAAGCTGGAACGGAGCACAAATCAAGTTCAGTTGTTGGTAGTGTGTAAAACATGTTGTTAACAAGTCTAAAAGAAAACTCGCTGTTATTAGGGCTGCTCTGTGCCTGGGGCTTAGGCGCTGTTCTGGCCAAACATCCTGGCTCCAGTTTTGAGGCACAGCAGGATGCTGCCGCTTTTATGAGCCTAATGCGCAGTGAAGTGCTGCAGGGTAGAGCCAATCCCATACTGGGCAATGCCATGGCACCAATAGACTACGCAAGCCATGGCTATAAGGGTTTTCGCGGTGTATTCCAATGGATGGCTGGACTGGATGAGGTTAATGAAGGCATTTTCAACTTTTTGCAGTTCTTCACCGATGAAGCTGGTGGCTACATAGGACTACAAAACTATTACAGCAGCTCCACGTTCAAGCTTATTTTTAGCGTTTGGGATGCGCTGGATGCTTTTCCGGGTGATGATGTTGAGTGCTCCAATTTTGGCGGTGAAGGCGTTGGCTGGAAGTGTTATATTGAGAACTTTCAGCTGGAACGCAATGGCATTTACTATGTGGATGTAGAGATTAATGGTCGCAACTTGACGGCTTTCATTTCGGAGCCGCAAAAAGATTTAAGCAGTTTCAGTGATGCCAATATCAGGCGTCATCGCATAGGCCATATTATAATGCCCGACATACAAAATAATCTCATACCCTTTGCCTACTACAATGAGAACTTTAAGGATCAGCCAAGCTGCAAGTTGGCCTATGAATTGGTTACCGTCAATTGTGCGCCACAGCAATATGTGCACTCCAATGGATTAAGAGAAAGCAGTTCGCTGAAGGAGGCGCACACTTATAATAGTAAATGCTCCGTGGAGAATATATTAGTTTCGCTTACCTCTGATAAACAATGCACGATCTATTTTACACGACCCACAGCCTAATAAAGCCTACTACTTGGAGTGGAGTAATATAATATGATAATGATCTGACAAAAGGGCATACAACTTTCATAAAAAGCGAGGGGGTCAAACAAGTTCATTACCATTATGAGAAGTACAAGCAGTCAATTCTAATCGAAAATCTGTTAACCATATATCTAATCACAATAATTGCAAGCAGCTCTGTAATCGAAGAGAGAGGCGGCATATGGGTGAAAATATATAAAACGGGAGACCTTTACAATCGATCTATTATAATAACTGTTTGTTTTAACATTTAATACGAAATTTTGAAAGCTTTAATAAGTTTCTCAAGATATTCAAAGGCAAAGGTTACAAAAATAGAGTTTTTGGAAAAAAAAAATAACCATTTTATTTTTAAGCGAAACCCCGAAAAAAATTTAAAATATAAGATTTTCTCCGAAAATGTGGTATTTAAAATTCGGTGATATTTTCGTATTTTTTTTTAGCTGACTACGACACATCAAAAAGAAGGGTTATGTGTTTCAACGGTTTCATGTATGTATGTTCATCTGTTCAGTCGTAACTTCTAAGCCGCTTATGACAATTTAACAAATAAAGTATCGTTGGAAGCGTCTTGATCGTCCGCTGGTTATAGGCCAGATGACGTCACAAAAAATTTGAATGTAGCACACTTGGGAGGACATTAGGTCATGCATGAAAACAATATTTTAATTATGCAGTGTTGCGAATGAAATAAAAAAAATATGAATTTTAAAAAAAATTTACGAAAAATATAAATGCCAAAAAGTGTAATTCAAAAAAAAAAGTAGTGTGTTCATATGCACCTAAGTGAGTATTAGCTTTAATGCAAAGTATCATATGACCACGGCTATCTTCGGAACATTACTATAAATATATACTTATTAAATACATTAAAATATATAAGCAAAATGAGAATTTTTCTTATTTAATTTTTTACCAGTTCCCGAAACTGTGACGTCATTTTGCGTCTGAGATTAGTTTTTTACAGGTACGAAGGCTCTCATTATGATTGGGATTTGGTTTCAGCATCATATTAATACATACTATATAATCATACTACGTTACCAGTTTTTTGGGCAAATGTGGAAATCTTTTTCCTTTCTTCTTGACCGACGCTCATGCTAAGATTATAAATATCAAAATTAAATTTTCTGTCAGACATCTACGGTACGCTAAAGCAACATACTCAGTATCTTTACCATATCCTTATTACGTCACCAGTGGTAAAAATCATAAGGTTCACCAAAACAGGTTATACCCTTAATATAGTATGTCAAAAGTAAACTTAAAATGCAAAATGTCAGATCTTGTTGGGTACAACAAAATAAATCGAAAATCAATACTGATAAATTTAAAAAATAAAATTTTTTTTTTTAATATTTTGCCTGCGCTCTACAGTCGAATTTCCCTATTGCGAATTTGTGTAAAAAAAAAACCTTTATACAAAATGTCCTTATAGGGTGACCAAGTAAGCAGTGTACTTGAAAAAAAAATTTTTATATGGAGAATTATGAAAAAAAAATGTTCAATTTAAGGGGTCTACGCAGTTCGAAATATTTCGCAAAAAAAATCCCATTTGGGATATCCCATTTGGGACTTTTTTTATATGAAGTTTTGTCAGTCCGGGCGAAATATTTCGAACTGCGTATAGGCCTTTAAAAAAACTAAAAAATATTTTAGGTAGCTTCTCTTTTTTTAAATTCAAAGCAATAAGACCCTATCTAAAGAAGCCCGTTGAAGATGATGGCCAAATCTTGGCCTTCTCATAGGCCCCGTCTTGTGCCGTCTAAGATATTTCAGCTCAATAGGCTTGGATTGGCGATTTCTGAAAATCATAAAAATATATGTATTTTTGAAGATTTCGTAAAATTAAAAAAGAATTTTAAGTTTTACCTTTTGTTTAAATAATTCACTTTTTCAAATATCTTTATTCTTTAAAGAAATTTGACAGGCTATAGAAAAGTCTATCTAATTATTTAATCATCTTGAATTCAATAAAAATTCAAAATTAGCAAAAATATTTTACGGTTCGAATATTGTAAAAGTTTTCAAAATCGAAGAAATCTATTTTAAGGGTGGCCGGCTTAATAAACATTTTCAAATATCTTTATTCTTTGAAGGAATATGAAATTTTATCGAAAAGTCGACCTAATTATTTATTCGATAAAAATTTAAAATTTTCACAATCCTATCATAATATTATAACTAAGTAGAAAAGGTTATTAGAACCTGAACTCTTAAATTTTCTATATTATAATTCACGTAAACTGTAAATATTATAAAAAAATTGAAATTTAAAATTTGCAAAAATATTTTACTTGTGGAAAATATCGTATCGTCTGAGTAAATATCTTCAAAATCGAAGAAATCTTTTTTAAGTGTGACCAGCTTCAATTATACTCACCCATATGTAAAAGTGGCAGGCACTGTCAAAAACTATTAAAGTGCCCAAGTTGAGCCTAAATTAGAGACGATCATGGAAGGCATGGAAACCAATGTGGCAGACATTTGCAGATCAGACGTTTAAGATGGCACCGCTGTCTGTAGTACTTATATACATATATATACGAGTATGTAATACATACTTGTACATATGTCAACACCATGAACTTGAAACCCAACTCGCTCGTACTGCGCTAAAAGCATTTTGTATTCTAATTAGATTGTCAACGGCACGACAACAACCTCATTTTGCTCAAAATGTGTTTTCACATTAGCGCCAACAACAACAACAACGACAACGATGATGCAGGCGCAGTCTTAGCCTCAAAAGATCTGGCCAAAAATCTGCATAAGCCTTTTAGCCAAGGCGCTCCAACTTGGCAACATCTGCAACTGAGTTTGTAACTTTAGTTTGAAGTTCATTAACATGCACAGGTTAATTACCGTTTTTGGTTGCTTTTCTTTTGGTTCATTTTTTTTTTTTTAGATTTTGTTTGTCTTACCAACACTGGCTGGCACTAGGAAATGAGCCATTAGAAGCGCACATAGCCAACTTTGCGGTAGCAATGACTTTAGTACGATAAAATGGCTAAAAGCATACACTTAAAAAAAAAACAAAAAAAAAACATATGTAAACTTGGTTAATGTATTTGTATGTGTGTGTGGGACTGTGACAAATGCCCATGCGCCCATTTGCAATGTGTTTAAATACTCTACAAGCAGTGAAGAGTCTTTTAAGTTTTCTGTGACAGCTGGCAACACTGTATGCCTGTACACAGTTCTTTTCAAGGGAAGAGTTTTTCCTTCAATGGGATCGCTTCGGTCGCTTTCTTAGGGGCCATACACAAATTACGTGACCCGTTTAGAGAGGGAGGGGGGTCTTGAAAATACCACGCTTGTTCAAAATGGTCCAAATTTTCTGACTGCGGTTGGTCACGCTGGGGGGTCAAAAAGTGCAAAAATTTGGTTCACGTAATTTGAATACGGCCCCTTACTTACTTAGTTTTTTGATTTCCTTTTAATTTAGAGACGAAAGTCACAATAACACTGCAGAGTCTTCTATAAGATATTTAGATTAAAATTTCCATTACTTCTTGCATAGACGTGTTCAAATGACTATATCAATGTTGGTAACGCAGGAGTGAACGAGACGTGCTCCCCATTTCACTTGATGCGCTAACAACTCGTGAGTTCTGGGTGACTTTAAAAAAAAGTATATTTAAACTATATATATCATATATAGAAACGTTAAACCCCAAAATTTCCGCATTTCGGCTGTAGGGCAATCAAGGCTGATTTTTATTTGGTATTTCATCTGACTCTTTGCGCTGTTCTTAAAATTTATCGATTTTTTTACGAACAATTTGAGTCTAACATCTTTACAATCAGGCAAGAATTGTAGATGTTATGGAACCAGGAACGAAAAATCACGACTACTGCTGCATACAAATTCGTGAAGACGTAACTGAACGAAAACAAAAAAACTTTGATTGAAAAATTTTTTTTTCATACAAAAGTGTGATTAAGTGACTATTGGAACTTCCGTACATGGTTCCATACCATCTACAATTCTTACCCGATTTTAAAGATCTTAGACTCAAAATGTTTGTAAAAGCATTCTCTTTCAGCCTAAAGCATAACATAATTTAAAAAAAAAATTTTGTTTATAGAAAGTACACCGAAAATTCGTAATTTTGAAAATGGTCAAAATTTACACTTTTTTTCGACTTTGGTTGCCTGTAACTTCATTAATTTTTATTAAATCACTACATAATAATTTATCTCTACATAATAGCACCTTTCGATCTAATTGTCTTTCATGTCATATTGACGAATAACTGAAATAAGTGCCCAAAAACATATTTTTCGAAAAAATCTCGAAAACGGTGCTTAAGAAAAAAAAAAAAATTGTAATTTTCGTGTTTCCCGACCCAAACTTACCCTAAAAAACACTTTTTTACGAAGGTTCATTTTTCGTGTAAACTAGTGTGATCAATTGAAAATTTGGACTAAGCTAATTTATCTATCAGCACTACGTAATGAAGCTAGCTTTCTATATACCAAATAACATATACATACCAAGCAGTCCAAGCAGTGCTTGCCTTCCAACAAGCAGAGTACGGCTGACAAGTCTCAGCTCAATAAATAGTGAAGCGTTAAAATCTAGTGAAGAAGTCGGACAAATCATGTACATTTTTATACAATCAATTAAACATGGAACCTTACTTAGGGAATAAACGCCTACAAGTGGTGGAAATGTTGGTTCAAATTTGTATTGGGAGAATTTTTATTTCGAAGTTGCGATTTACGTTGAAAGTGAGCTTTAAAAAAAAATTATGGAAAATTTCGCAGATATTGGATAATATTGTTCCCAAAGTTTTTTTTTGGCGTATTTTGGATTGGCGGTAATGATGGGCCAATACATATGCATATGTATTTGCTTGACTGCAAAAAGGGAGAATTGTAGGGACATATGAGTTTTTTGGACCATTTCAGCGTATCTCCACGTTTGGTTACTCTAGCTCATAACACCTTCAAGATCTAGGCTTTCATACAGACGTACTTCGGTAGTATACTTTAGGTAACTTTTGGGGGTTACTGACAACTACTTCTATATGTTTCATACATTTTCGGCTTGCATAAACTGTACCATAAGGTATTGGTTATAAAGATGTATTTTGTTGCAGTTTATGAAGGAGGCGGCTCTTGAATTCTTGTAAGGGTACTGGACATAAAAACGCAAACTATGTAAATTGTATGCCGCAAATGTGGATGATTGAATCCACTTAATGGGTTTGTCATTTTGAACCTCTAAACTTTATAAGCAGTAGTTTCTTGGTCTCCTATTGTTGAATAAGCTGTTCCTGATTTCGCTCAAGACTGAGGCTCTTGCAGGTGGTATTTAGACCAGTGTTGCTGTTTTTTTTTGTTTTTTTAATGCCAGTAGCAAATCATAGATGGCGCACTCAACTAAAACAGCTGTTCGGTTATGTGCAGCTAGTTATTTTGCACGAGAAATTTATCGCTGGTCGACAAAATCGTTTTATTTCGCGCCTTTTAAAAATTAGCTATTTGTAAACAAAAAGCAGCTGATTATCGATAATAATTCCGATAAAATGCACATATTGTTACAAGAGACACACTGTTCCTTTCGTGACCAAAATAAGTCTGTCTTTTTGCTACGTGGATGTTTTCGTGTCTGCAGGGGCCTTATGGCGGTAAAAAAACAGCCATATATTTTAAATACGACTACCCAGCTGTTCGCAAAACGTAAACAATGAACCAGTTCAAGAGCAAGAACTAGAGTGCCGCTGAACATACAACTAGTTTAAATTGGAACGAAAAAAATTTTGCACTTGAACTATCCCAATGGAACAGCTGTCAACACAGTTTTTGTCTATCACAGAGCTTGTTAGACATTTATCGATTAATTGTATTCGTGACTAGTCCAGCTCTAAAACAAAAAGTAAAGAAAAATTGTGCAACATGAACGCCGCTGATGAAAAAAATCAAGTGCAGCGCAACGTGGTTTCCGCCAGCAAAACTGACACGGGTTTGACACAGTTTCATCCATCGCATTCCCCCAACATACTGCTACAAGAGGATTCCACGGTGGCCTGGTGTCAAAATCTTTCAAACGGCAAAGTGTTTTCGAAGCAATCTTTTGTGGCTGGCGAAATTTTTCTCTTGGATTTTATGGCAGTGTCTGCTGGAACAAACGACTCATTTCATCCGTTTCCTATGGTTTTACAATTGAAGACCACAACGCCTAATGCAAGTGCTCTATTAGATTTTCGAGAAAATTTGTTATTTGTTGTTCAACAACCAGATGAAGATACTGAAGAAGTCCATAACGACTTCTTAGGTGATGGCCACTATGTAAAAACAGCGCGTGGACTAATACCAAAGAGTCTTTTGGTATCTTCTGTGGATATCGGAATATTTAAGGTTAACGTACGTATTGGCATTGTTTTTGTGCCGATGAAGGACAATCCAAAAAAAGCTCAAGTAAACGTGATTGTCAACGGCAAGAACTTACGTCTACCAAAACATTCTATTCCTTTCGATGATCAGCCTTTGTACGTTATGATTATGTATTGCGGCACAATCAAAAAAGTTCGTATCATACAGTATCAAGGTGTTTCATCGCCAGAAAATGCTTTGGATGAGCCCGATTGGTAGATTGATCGCGACCAACATGAAATACAATTTCTTCATAAATTTTTTGTTTGAACTACAACGATTTCACCAATAAAATGTGTTCCTTCTAAAAGGACAAAAGAACATATTTGCGTGTGTATGAATGCCTGGATCTATGAGATTATAAAAGCTAGAATAGCCGAATTTGACATTTGGACTCTTTTATATGCGTAGGCAGACGTAGTGTCTCTTTTTTAGCGTTCAAATAATTTCAAAGCCCCCTATTTTGTACAAATTCAGCTCAGTCCAGTGCACTGATTGCGAAAAAGACCATTGTTTTCTCTTTCCGAATCTGGCTTGCAAAGTATTTTCCAAAAAAAAATTAAACACTAAAAATTCCATAACGCTCTGAACAAACTTAAATTCATAAAAAAGACGTGATTTCTTCATGGTAATTTCACTTTTTTTCGAGAATCATTTTTGAGGGGAAAAAGCAGATGCCCATAGTTAAAGTCAGCGAGCTAAAAATACCCTGAGAATTATACTCCAAAAAGATTTCCAGAATATTTGTTTTTTGAAAGAAAAATTCATATTTTCAAGCACTCTAGTATAAACACTTAACCAATATTTTTATGAGCATGGTTATATACATACATATTTTTTTTAAGAGTCATAAAGAGCATTTAAGCTTCGACGCAACGATCCAAACTGGCTGCTATTTCTCTTAGATTTTTTTGTTTATATTTTATTTCAACTTTGTTGTTGTTTGTTTGTGCGCCTGCAACATGCAAAATGTTGCACTGATAAGCCTGCAACGGTGGCAAACTTGCCAAAACTCTCCCGCTCCAGACCACTAAACCTCCTGCTTCACCCGCTTTATCCCCAAGCCAAATGAGTAACTTCTTTCGGCAGCGGCACGATCATTAAAACAAAAGCGACTAAAGAAGAAGCAGGAGCCAACATGTGACAAGCCATGACCAAAAGCCAAGACCAGCAGCAGCTACTCCTCTACAGACTCTTCTGGGTGTTGGTGTTGCAGTATTGCCTTAAACGATCCGCGTGAATAACTAATTTCAATGGATGCTGCTCTGTGCCCAGTGTGTTTCTAAAGACTACTCCAACTGGCTGCACACGCGCGCTCTCGTCGCTGGCCAAACATTTATCACCCACCATCGCTCTGGAAGAGCACCATGCAGTCAAGACAGACCATTGTCTTGGTCATGGCAGAGTAGAGCACGTTTTTTATGCCACAATTTCTACCTTGGTTGTTGTTGTTGCGGCTGTTGCATGTAACCGCTAGACACATGACAATAAAAAAAGTTGGTTTTCAAGAAAAACTACGAGTATCTGGACAAAAAAAAAGATAAGCCATTGCGTAGGGCAGTTTAGCTATAACGCATGTGTTCCAGGTCTCAGCTGTTTTAGTTTTAGACAATTACCAGTTGGATTAGTTTTTGCAAGGAATGCACATGGTGCAGATTCAGTAGACTGTATACGACTTGGTTCCAAAAATGGTAACACTGGCAGCAGGCTACTATATTCCATATGCAAAAAAACTAATGCGTTTTCTTGGAAAAATATAATTGAATATTGTCTTAGAGCTTGTAAATATGCCTAGTGCTCATATTGGACAGAAAATAGGGTCTTGAGCTAATTGTTTAAAGATAATACATAAGAAGTGTTTCATTTTTTGCCCATTTGCATTCAAAAACGATTGGATTTGATGAATCGCCATCAAACATGAAATCTGCACATTTTTATACCCTGTGGTACAGCGGGGCAGGAGCCCCCTAGTTTAACCTGAACGACTGAATGACTAATAAGATCTAGAGGCCTTAAATGTTTCATGAAGCTGCGTTTTATGGCGTAGGTGAGCACTAAGAAAGAACTTTGGAGTATTCCAATCAAATGTAGGGGAAATGGGGGATCAAAGTTAGGGATCATCTACAAACTACGTGACGCTCCAGGGGGTTGGGTGGGTGGGGGTCTGGCGAAGCGTCACGATCATATGGAAAATCTTCCGTCACAAGGGGGGTGAGGGTTGTCTATTTTGACGAAAATCAGCGTCACGTAGTTTATGGATGATCCCTTAGTAGTATGTGGTACATTTTTTTTCACGACTTGGCATGAATGCCATTTTTAGGTATTAAAGAAAATTTACATAGTTTTCAATAAATGGTGGGTGTTACTTCTATAAAGGGATTCATTTTAATGGAAAAAAAAACTTGCCAAATCCGTAACCTCAATTGTGGAGAGAAAACTATGAGAGATTGCAATACTCAACACGCAACAAAGGTGGGCCGGGAGTTGGTGCGCAGCGACGTATTTTCATCAAAGCATCCGGTGGAAGCTTGCACGTGGCCGCGCATGAGGATGTGGCAATGCCAGAGCCATCGACCTCTGGCATGTCTCGTGCGACCAGCTTAACTTCGGTACTTTCTTCCGTTGCTCCGAAATCCAATCGTGGCCAAAAGCAGTGGCAAAGTTGTGCTTTAGGCCTTGATGGATGGACCATAAGACTTATTTTTATTGGGTCCAGATTCTTGGTATCTAGCGTGTTGTGGTAATCGCCAAAAACTCCTTTGATATGGCTACTGTAGACTACTTCCTTCCGTCCATCTAAATATTTGTGCTGAAAGTTATCTGAAAATCTGAAAGTTGTTGGCCGCAAGTCTGCGCCGTAGTTCTAGTATTTGTTGTGAAAACCACAAAAACTCAATACTCTGGTGAAATGTTCAACTTCAATATCCGAAAGAGATGCAGAGCCACAGATTAAAGGGCATTGGTGTCAATAGCTTTTTGAGTTGGAATTGCGATTTCCTCTAACAAGTGTCTACCAAAAGCTATGCCGGAACAAAGACAGCTAATAACTCTGATTATGTTAAGTGGCAAAGATGTCACCAATTTTTAGAACAAAATGCGCGTAATACAATTTGGATACATGCGGCTATAAAACGCAATCAACAATTTTGATTAGTAGAAGCCTAATTAACAAAGTAGTTTCGAGTCCCACGCCCTATTGTCTCTCAAGCACCTTAACACCGTGGTTTTAATGCTGCAAATTCACATACCACGTTAAATAAACTGTGGCCTAGATCCAGTTCATCCGTCTCTCAAGCACCCCATCAAAAAACATAACGCAAACGTGATCTATTTTAAAGAACTTACATTTGTTATTTGTGCAACCAACTTTAAGTTAATTAACAATGAATATTAATAATAATTAAGATTAATTTCCAAGCGCTCTAGCTACCGACCCAAACTGATACAAATCCATCACCTGCAAAAACACATCAATAAATACAACAAATAGACGCAACTACAACAATTGGGTACAAACCAAGATTGGTAAAGGACAATGTATCACCTTCTTCAAATCCAACATTTGTAAACTCAACATAGCTCTGTACGCTATCAAAATTTATAAGCACAAATGACCAAATAACTTGATCGCGAAGGTAACATTTCAATAAGGAATAAGCTCCTGATACTAGCGTAAGACTTACTGTGCGCGGGTTGAACTGAAAGGGGCCAACACTAAGCGTGTGTTCTGGTGGGACGATTGTGTAGACTGTAATTAACAAAATGGTTGATAATTAGCTAGATCCAATTAAATTATTTCATTATTTTCTAAGCACTTACCATAATTCATCTTTACAATTTGGTTTAAGAACTTAACACATGCGCGCAATAATTTTTATTTGCTTAGATCAGCTGATGCGGCTTTTCAAATTGGCAGCACTTAATAGTGTGGACAATCATCTCGTTGTTATGTTTATGCGCTTTGCCGCGAATGGCAATTTGCAAAGAGGCGTACTGAAAGCTATGGGGATATTTTGAATTTTGATGTAATAAATTTTTTTAGTAGCCAATACATAACTTGTAAAATTTGCTGATTGTTTTCAGACAATTTGCAAATAAAAATTCATTACCAAAAAAAAAAAAAAAAAACTAATTCCAGCAATTGGTTATTGGAAAACGGCGATTGGAATGGACTGAAGGAAGCTGGCATAAATCGTAGTGAGAATTATTTGGCCATGGAACTTGCACCTATTCAGTTTCATCTGTGACGCAAGATTCCCATTCTCCTAAAAAAAAAAAAAAAAATTCGCTTTGATTGTGAGTAATTCGAATTATAAAAAGTGTGAAAAATAATTGTTTGTAAATGAACATGATCCAACAATAAGAAGGTCACGCAATGCGCAGCTCCGTTATTCCTGTCTCTCTCAAAAGAGAGCGGGTTCACTTTTTGTATGGTAGCTATGTGAAATAGTGGACCAATATTCATCAAACTTCACACAAATATAAAGACTGACACTAAATTAAACTGACATAAATTTGGTTTTCTCTGTTTAAATATTCTTTATGGAACATTTGGACTTTCGCGCAAAACGCAGGTTCGCTATTCGTTTCTCTCTCATAAAGAAAGAGCGCAGGTTCAATTTTAATATGGTAGCTACTCGAAACAGTGAACCAATTGTGACGAAACTTTACACAAATGTGTAGATTTATATTTTTTTTGGGACTAAATATTTATCTGAAGTTTCATCGAAATTGCTTCACTATTTCATATAGCTTTTCTCTTTCCAACGGTGTATTTATATCAGTTTCTTTTTGTTTGACAACCGCATGACATTTTTCTTTCACAGTAAAAAACCAAGTAAATTAAAATTTTACAAAAATTAAATAAATTTACTTCAAAATGAATGCAATGCCAAAGAAAGGTGACATGGTGCAGTGTCCCATTGATAAAAGCCATCAAGTGAAGCGTCTACGTCTATTGGCACATATGGAAGTCTGCAAAAAAAATAATCCGCACAAGAAAATAGTCGAGTGTCCCTTTAATGCCATTCATGTGATGCATCATACAGAATTAGATGTATGTACATATATTTTTTTTTTTTTTTTACTTTTTTCTAATGTTTAATCGCAGAGCCATATGAAAGATTGCCCAGATCGTCAACGTTTTGAGGCATTAATGGCTCAATACTCCACAGTGCACAAACCTGTAGAGAACTTGCCGCTGTTTGAGTCTACTGGGGATTGGGACGCCGAACCCGATGTGGGCAGCTATGATCCGAGAGCATATTGCGAGCGCCAAATGATACCAATCCAACCAAAAGGTTTATCAAAAGAGAACAGACGTACCTTTCGTGATAAACATCGTCAACTTTGCCGGGATAACAACAATGCAAAGTAAACATTTTTTTACTGGGTGGTCAGATGTTTTTAAACTTGAACTTTAAACAAACAACACAACTGCAATCCTGCTTCCAATGTATCCTAGCCCGACATACTCATTAACATTTGAAACAAACTAATTCGTTACCGTGTACCATCAATTGTAAGAAATTTAATGTAAAAAAAAAGAAAAGGAAAATCAAATTTTTTTCGCTAGTAATCGAATGTGGAACTTTAATCAATTTTAAGTTTTGGGAACAGCTGAAGGTACGAATTTTGCGTTGAACTATGCGCTTTATGACTCGATTGTAATGATCGTAAATGAAGGCTTTTATTTAACGTATTTTAGCCATATGAACTGTGAGGAGGGAATTTGCCGCCTCACAACATTGTTCCTAATTTGGCAATAGGGCACTAAGTAGTTGCTTAGTGAGAGTAGCGGTGAAAGCGCGCTTACTCTCACCAATAGTTAAAGTATAGCGGCCTTTAGATTGGCGCTTCTAGTTATTATTTAGTATTAGTGAGTAGGGAAATGTATTAGTGCATAGGTGTAAGTGGAGTGTAGGTGATAGGGATAGTGTTAGGTACAGCGAGCTCGTTCTTAACAATTAGGATACATAGTCAGATAAGCAGAGTGCCGCTTAGGATTTGATAGTATTAATTTGGGCGGGAATTTAAGGATTTGGTGCCGATCGAGGTCAATATAAGGCGGATCGACAGACAAATCGGGACAGTCTGAGAGAGTTATAGTGAGTGAGTGCAACCTATGAGAAAGTATTACAGTCAGTGCCGCATATTTAAAGGCGTTTCGTGTAACAAAATATAGAATTGTCGCAAAGGACGAAAATAAGGATTTATTCAATTAGTCACGACCGCGTCGTAGCATATACGTTCCGTGAACGAGCCACGCCAAGTATTGCCATCACCAGGATTAACATTTGGGTGAGCGTATCGCCGTAAAAGGGCAAACAGTAATTGAAAATTGTTAGATTTAAGTTTAACATTGTTTTCCCTAAAATATAGTTTTGTTAAAAATATAATTTTGTTTAAAATAGTGAGCGTGCGGGCTCGACTTAAGTGTGCTGTGATAATAGACTGCAAAAAGGCGGATAATATATATTTAAAACTTAAAGCAAATTATGTTTTGTTGAAAAAATAGCGAAAGTTTCAGCAAATATAAATTTTGTTTGTGACATTTACCCTGGGCATAGCTGAGCTATCCCAGCCGTTGTTCCGGAGGTCGTTACAGAACTAATGCTGAAATTTTACAAAATAGGGTTTTTTTGAAAAGTTTTGACTAAGTCTGCCTACGCATCTTAAAGATTGGACTCTCTCTCTCAAGTTTGGTTATTCCAGCTTTTATAATCTCCAAGATCTTTGCGTTCATACAGACTTAAATATGTTATTTTGTTCTCCAGGCCAGCCAACTAACTTTAACATTACTCCTGCTGACATTAAATGAAATCCAAAAGCATTTATCTTTTGATCCGATAAAACTTTATTTTTCACTTGGATACAGAATTTAGAATTAATAAGCGCTTAAATGGAAATAGGCAGAAATAAAAGTCTTCAGAGAACATAATTTTTAAGTTAAAAGGAACACATTTATTGGTGAAATCATGAAACATGAAGAAATTGTATTTGATGTTGGTCGATTAATTTAGCAATCCGGGCCCGTCAAAAAACGCTTGATGCACACTGGAATTGGCAACTCGCAAATCTCATCTATTGTATAGCTCTCGTGTATGACGTTGCGGCAAGCATTTTGTAGCGATAAAACACCTTGATACTGATACTGTATGATACGAATTTCTTTGATTGTGCCGCAATGCATAATCATAACGTATAAAGGCAGATCATCGAAAGTAATGGAATGTTTTACTAGACGTAAGTTCTTGCCGTTGACTATCACGTTTATTTGAGCTTTTTTTGGATCGTCCTTCATCGGCAAAAAAAAAATGCCAATACGTAAGTAAACTTCCACAGTAGGTATCAGCAGACTCTTTGGTATTAGTCCACGCGCTGTTTTTACATAATGGCCACCACCTAAGTCGTTATGGACTTCTTCAGCATCATATGGTTGTTTAACAACAAATAACAAATTTTCTTGAGAATCTAATAGATCACTTGCATTAGGCATTGTGGGCTTCAATTGCAAAACCATAGGAAACGGCATAAATGAGTCTTTTGTTCCAGCAGCCTTAACATCCAAAAGGAAAATTTCGCCAGCCACCAAAGGTTGCTTCGAAAAAACGTAGCCATGAGCAAAGTTTTGACACAAGGCCACCGTGGAATCCTCTTGTAGCTGTATGGTATTGGAATGCAATGGATGAAACTGCGTCAAACCCGTGTCAGTTTTGCTGGCGGAATCCACGTTGCGCTGCACTTGATTTTTTTCATCAGCGGCGTCCATGTTTCAAAATTTTTCTTTACTTTTTGTTTTAGAGCTGGACTAGTCACGAATACAATTAATCGATAAATGTCTAACATGCACTGGGATAGACAAAAACTGTATTGACAGCTATTCCATTGGGATAGTTCAAGTGCAAAATTTTTTTCGTTCCAATTTAAACTAGTTGTATGTTCAGCGGCACTCTAGTTCTTGCTCTTGAACTGGTTCATTGTTTACGTTTTGCGAACATCTGGGTAGTCGTATTTAAAATATATGGCTGTTTTTTTACTGCCATAAGGCCGCTACGCAGACACGAAAACATCCACGTAGCAAAAAGACAGACTTATTTTGGTCACGAAAGGATCAGTGTGTCTCTTGTAACAATATGTGCATTTTATCGGAATTATTATCGATAATCAGCTGCTTTTTGTTTACAAATAGCTAATTTTTAAAAGGCGCGAAATAAAACGATTTTGTCGACCAGCGATAAATTTCTCGTGCAAAATAACTAGCTGCACATAACCGAACAGCTGTTTTAGTTGAGTGCGCCATCAATGATTTGCTACTGGCATTAAAAAAACAAAAAAAAACAGCAACACTGGTCTAAATACCACCTGCAAGAGCCTCAGTCTTGAGCGAAATCAGGAACAGCTTATTCAACAATAGGAGACCAAGAAACTACTGCTTATAAAGTTTAGAGGTTCAAAATGACAAACCCATTAAGTGGATTCGATCATCCACATTTGCGGCATAAAATTTACATAGTTTGCGTTTTTATGTCCAGTGCCCTTACAAGAATTCTGCGGCTTGAACCCACTCTATGCAAGCCATTCAGTCCGAACTTGGCAAAGTTGTATAGCTTCTTTTTAAGATTACTTTGCTGAAAATTATTAATATGGTAAAATTCGTGTTCAAGAGCCCCCCTCCTTCATAAACTGCAACAAAATACATCTTTATAACCAATACCTTATGGTACAAAGGGTATATCAAGTTTGTGCAAGCCGAAAATGTATGAAACATATAGAAGTAGTTGTCACAAACCCCCAAAGTTACCTTAAATATGATCAGGGTAACTAGAGAAGTCGATATACCCATCCCCGTCTGTCCGTAAATAGATTCCTACAACTCAGAGATGGTAAGAGCTAGAGCAACCAAACTTTTAGATAAGATGCCTTAATAAGTTACGGGAGACAAGTTTATTTATTTTTTTTTTTTATATCGGAGTTCTATTATATAGCTCCCATAGAGGTGTTTCAGAGGTCCTCGAAAAAATTGATAATTTGTTTGTTTATGAAGCTAGTGTAAGCAAATTTGGTATGCGGAAGTGAGGTCCCAAGCACCAATATGTTTGGTGCAAAATTGTGAAAGTGAATTGTGAAGTGAAGTGAAGAAGCAGGCCATAGATTTCGGGTATGCAGGGTTTTTAATGCTTCCAGTGAATAGCAGTCAAGCAAATGTAGCAGCAAATCGAAAACATGGTGGTCGTGTAAAAGGCTTTTCAATAGAATAAAAAAATAGTTTTTAATAGAATAAAAAATGCATGTCGTTAATCTGAAGTTTAACTGATTGTATAACTGACAATAATTCCTCTAGATTTCGGCCAAAAGCGAAAACTGAAAAAGTAAGTAAAGAAATAGTGAGTAACTATAAATTAGTAAGTATCCGATCGTCGCAAACATACGATTTAGCGGCTCGGGCATCTAACTAACATGGATGGTGGCATTAATGTGAACAATAGATGGTGGTCTTTTTGATGCGCATGGTGCATGAACTGATCGAAAACACCGCAGTGATGCGACAATGACGTCACAAGTGAGAACTCAACTGTGCGCCAAATCAGCAAAGGTTAGTTTGGTGTTTAAGAAATTTTGTAATATTCAGATTTTGGAGATATACCGATTCGGCTATACTATATTATTCAAAGTACGTAAATCTTTTACTGTGTATTTTGCATATATTTAGATTTTAAATACCTGATCTTAGGTGCTTGCGTTGTTGGTAAGAATGATGATGCGCGGGGTCGGGCCGTTGGGTGATTATCGTCGGGCACCTTTCCTGAAAAATTAAAAAAAAAAAAACCAACGCAACTTTTTTTTGATGTGCGGAAACAAGCAAAAAATTTTGTGCACCAACTCAGGATTGTACAGCGTCTGGTTCATCAATTCAATGTTTTTAACGCTCAAAAACAAACTTTTTTGAGTCGATATGTCGCTTTATCGTTGTCAAGCATGATTCGTCTGCGGCGGTTCCTATTCGTTGTATTACTGAAGAACACTTCTGGCAAACAAAGATTGTATACCAACATAACATAATAAGGCATCTAATCAAAAAATTTGGTTGCCATAGCTCTTAGCATCTCTGAGATCTAGACGTTCATACAGGCAGACTGACGGACATGGGTATATCAACTCTCTTTCTCTTAACTAACTTTGTGGGTCTCCGATGTCTTCTTCTCTATGTTTCATACATTAAAATACCCTTTGTACCCAACAGCTACTACTGGGCATACAAATATTTAATCTAGTAGTTTTTTTTTTTTTGTATATACATAAACAAAGCAATCTCTGCAACATACTTCAAATTTCTGTTTACTAAACACAATATTTCAAAACTGTCGTAACCTAACTAAGTATATCGTAAAATATATTTCCCAAAATTTATTTTTTATCATTTTCACCATGCAAAACCAAAATGGTCAATTTGTTCTGATGACGCTGGCAAAAATCGGAGCTCCAGCTACACTTGCTCAGATTACTGAGAAGGTTGCGTCTAATATAGGTGGCACAGCTACAGAGGAGCTGAAAAATATAGTTGAAGTAACCCTTGATGCGGGTGTGGATGCTGGTCTTATTGAGAAACTTAGCAATGGAAGTTACAATGCCTTGATCAGTAAGCCGTATGTTAAGTATTTGAAGACTGGTGTTGGATCTAAGTAATGTCAGAAGTAGCTGCCGCTGAGATGATGAGATGGGAGCTGGGAGCAGCTTTTAAATTGAAGTAATGACAATGCATATTGAAATTTTGTTCGTTGTAGAAAACTTTATCGAAACATTATAAAAATTAAATTTGTTATGCAACGATAAGCTTGAATTTTTAAATCGTTAAATCAAGTAACTAGAGCAATATATATATAGTCAACATGAAGCGTTTAATAACACAGTTTAATTGCTTCATCTCAGTTTAACATATATGGTTACATTTGTAACCTTTGACTTTAGGCAGCTTCCACAACATGGAGAAAAGTTAAAACGCCCCAAGTGTCTACAAGTTAACAAATTTCTGTACTTAGAACAGAAAAAGAAACTGTGCTGGTACTTTAGCCAAAAATTTCTTTTAACTTTTATACATTTTGAAGATTTCTCTTTCTGTTTATAAGCTCATTGCAACTACATGACTACATACCCACACACTCCTCCAACTCCAGTCTCCACTTCATATCATATAGCCATGCATGTACATCGCAGCACGTGTATGAGCCCTATCAAGAGCCTAATTAAGCAGCTCCAATAAACCAACAAAAGAGCGACCCGTAGCTAACGTGGGCAACATGGCACCCACAGAGATCTAGCTGGATGGATGGAATATGTAGCCCCGCTAGGGAGCAAAGCGTGGCACGCGATAATCAATCAAAAGCCATTAAAGAAAACTGATTTTTGTTGTAGCCAATGTTGTTGTTGTTTGTCTAAGACAATGCAGCAGACGCAGTGACGTAGATAGGTTTCTGAGAAGAAGGGTTGCCTATGACAGTTTGGTTGCTCTAGCTCTTACCTTCTCAGAGATTTAGGCGCTCATACGGACGGACAGACTGCATGATTATAACGACGTTTCTAGTCACCCTGATCATACTTTAGGTAACTTTAGAGGGTCTCCGACGTCTCTGAACTTAACATAATATATCCCTTTAAACTTTAGGTACGGGTACAAATGGGACAACAATCGGCCTTACCAATTGATAGATACAAGCAAAAATACGTGTGTTTAATACAAACAATTAAAGTGGGCTTTGAATTGTATTACAAACGGGGTGATATATCGACATAGTTCAATAACCTTGTCCTGAAGAGGGATCATGAGAAATTTTTGGTTCTCTAGCTATGTTGGTCTCCGAAATATGGGTCGTACATGGCTCAATCGCTACCCGAGGTTATGATAAGCCCTTTGGCATAAAGGACTTATGATCTTGCATGCCTTCTTCTGTATCTTACATACATTGTATCAACCTTGTTTACGTTCTCTTGAAGTTCCTCATCCAAACATCTCTTGATGAGCAACAAAAAATATAAAAGATATCGTTTTGAGGTGCAATAAATAAAATATTTTTTATACATCCGGGTTTATTAGAACACTCGGAATGTTTGTAGACACTTAGCTGGCTACATGCCCTTAACCCCCCCTAACTACGTCACTGCATTGAAGTAAAAAGCATTTCACCAGTAATGGCTAACAAGCCAAGTTGGCTGGAGTTGGAGTTTGTCTTGCTCTTGGTCTTGATCTAACAATTGCTCTTTAGGAGTGGCAAAAATCATACGCACACGTCAAGACAAGTTAAAGATCAATATCAAGAAATTTATACAAAATCAAGATGAACAACAACGACAACCAACAGCAAGCAGTAGCCAACAACAACAACAACAACCAAGTTGTGCCAGTGTTGTGCAGTATTGTTGTTGTTTTTGTTTTGTTGCATGCCGCAGTGGCAACATTTTGCTCGATCGACTTGATTGACGGAATTAGAATATGAAATCTTTTGCGGGTTTCTTATTATGATTACGATTATTATTAAATGACCCAGTTAGAAGCCTAAACGGGCTCTGTGTACAGCTTGTTGTTGTTATTGTTGCTGTTGTCGGGCTTGGTGAAAAGTGAAGGCGGTTGAGAGACAAGAATGTCGCCTAGGCGGCCCCAGCCGTTGACTGCCCTGACATTGGCTGACTGCGTCTCTCCAGCTGTCCAGTTGTGTTGCCCCCTCTTGGAAACTCTACTTCTTCGCAAATGCAAATTAAACGTAGAGTAAACTCAGCTGTGGCTGGGTTTTTTTTTTTTTTTTTTTTTTTTTGGTATTCCATACAACTTTCTAAATGAAATTCCAATCGTAGTCGTTGTTGTATGCAGCATGTAGCTTACATGTGTGTGCCTGTGACTGTAAAGAAATATTTTAAGGAAATAATTTCAAGTTAAAATATACAAATTGATTGTCACCTGGCAGGAGAGCGCAATGAAAAGAAAACTTTGCCTAAATCAAAGCGCTGACATAAAACTCCTTTCTCTGTTTTTCAAGAGCGGTGCCATAAAATAAATTTGTCTTACTTTTTAGACTGCACGTGTCAGCCTTATGCAGTTCAATTAGATTTGCTCAGAAAATCGACCATGACCAAGACCAAGTGCAGCAAGTTGCTCCAAGCAGCGTTGCAGAGGCGGCGAATCGCATCTCATGTTGATCAGTGTGGCATTTTGTCGCGACGCCTTCAATGTCTGTCACATCATCAGGAATGGACGCTCAAATATGTCACCAAAGCGGGTAATTGTGTTTGACAATCTTGTTGACAGGTCGCCAAAGTCGCCTGGACATCCTTCAACTGCACTGTCTGTCGTCTGTCAAGTTGCTTGCCTGGTATTATTTTGATTATCTTTAAGTGCATAGTTTTCAGGCTGTAAGTAATTTTAGTGACTGCGTTTAACATTTTTGCTTAAGTGCTGGAACGCAGGCAGCTTTTGGTGCTACCAAAGGGGAGTCGAGATGAAAAGTTAAGATTACCCCCCTGCATGAATTACTTACTACTAGGAGTATATGAGCTAGAGGGGATCAAGAAAAAAGCTTAAGGTGAAGCCATGGGCGATGCTACTGCTTGGCGGCCTTGTTATACCCTTTACTCGTGGACTATTGTGAGTGGTATATCAAGCTTGTCCGAATGCTTGGGAACAGATTACAAATTGATTAAGTCACTAGAGGCAGCCAAAACTATTCGGTATATTTTGCGAGCTCTGATATATATACACTTCGAGGTAAAGAATCTCCCTTAGACCAAACCTGGATCCGCACCTGGTATATACACTGATAAAAAAAAACTCCGCCTAATTGGGCAGGGAAAGTATCCCTGGATGTTGTTCTCTTGGTAAACCTTCTTATGTGATTAAAATTGACGGAACTTTTTTGTAAGATGTTCTGGTAATCACGAGAAGCAAAAGACGACTAATATTTTTTTAAAGCCCATTCGACGTAAGTTTCGAGCTATATTTAAAACTTTTTATAAGTTTACGAAAGCTATAGGACAACACCTTTTGTATGGAAAGCCGCGAGTTCATAAAAATTTCGCTCTTCTGTGTTTAAGAGAGTATGGTGGGCAATTTGGAAAACCTTTGATCCGCCCCTGAACAGCTACAATAAAAAAATCACGTTCCTTGTGTAACGGGTACAGATGGCTTTACAGAATAAGTTTCATATCAAACTTTTTTGAGTAGAAATATAGAGCCCGCTAGCTGATTCAGAAAAAAATGTCGCTCTACAGAATATGTTTCTTATAACATATTTTAGTAAGATCCCCTTGATACGCCTCTGAGCAACTACAATAGAATCGTTCCCGCGGCTCGTGTAACAGATACAGATCGGTCTACAGAATATATTTGCTATTCAGCTTTTTAAGAAGTTGAAATATTTTGGTGAACAATCTGGAATACCCTTGATCCGCCCCTGAACAGCTACAATAAAGGCGTTTCCCATTTCTTGTGTAACAGGCTCTGCGGCGGACTCAGAAAACAATTTCACGCTACAGAATATGTTTGTTATCAAAATTTTTTAATAAGCTCATATGTTTTGGTACCCCCTTGATCCGCCCCTCAGCCACCACATAAAAGTCGTTCTCATAACAGTTACAGCGGCGGATATAGGAAAAAATTTCGTTCCTTAACAACAGTATTTCGAAAACAAATTTTTTAAAAAGCTTAAACATTTCGGGGGAATTCAAGACTGCCACCTGAATCCACCCCTGAACAGCTGCATGAAGGTCATCACCACTCTCCTCAAAGTGCGCAATTTTTAATTTAAGAAATGCTTGGACCTAGACCCTTTTTTATTACACTGTGGGTCTTGTAAAATAGATGGTACACTTTTTGTCGGCTGTTGTGGCAGCTAAGATATTTTCTTCGCCACATTTGCTATCAAAGATCTGTGCCTCCGTCAGCGGACAACTTTCTTTGACACCCTTCGGATCCTTGTACTGCTGAGGCGTACAGTTTACAGTAATCACTTCGTAGGCGTTCTTACAGCTATTTTGATCCCTAAAATTCGTATTTTTCTAGTTAAAGGGTATTAGATTTTCTAGCACCTCTTTGAAAAGCATTTACCCAATAAGCTTACGAGGCACATCATTTCGACTTAGTTTAGTCAAATCTGGTTGGGGCTCGGTAACATAAGCGCTCATATGGTTGTCCTCTATTTCCACATCAATAAAGTAAATGCCATTGGGTTGCAGCTGGAAGTTAATGCTGCGGCACAAGTAACTATCTCCATTTAAGGGAGCGCACTCGAAGCCCTTGCCCGGCTTAGCGTCTATGGCGGTCCATGCATAGAAATCTAACTTGAAGTGCTTCATATTGGCGTAGGATACTGTTGTGCTGCATAAAGGGGTTTGGGAGATTTGGCCCAGCAACTGCTGTTTAATAGAACAGCGCAGAATAGGCCAAATATTAAAGACTTAAAAAAACTTGTCTCACACATAGTGTACTCGGGAATAACTAAATTTGTTCAGAGGAGCCTCAAGCCTTTATATACTGATAATGTAATACATATATTGTATAATGTAGGCAAATCGCTGGAAGTACGGACTTCAGAATGGTTTCGAGGCGTATGAACAACTGATTTGCGAATCCACTTAAAAACGAAAAATTAAGCTCTACGCATTTTAAATACACTTATTTTATGGAATTCTAATTATTACGAGTTTTTCGCGGCTGAAGTCTATTTTCGAAAGCAGATAATAGGAGTCAATCACATCTGTTAGAGATTTGAGTCCTTTGTGAAAACTGACGAGGGTGGTCCAATAAGTTCTTAGCCTCACCGACCGATGGCGATCGTATAGTACATTTCTGCCGAATCGGACTCGTAATTTTGTTTTGACCGCGTGAATCCAAAATTTTGGTCTTTCTTTTTTAGGCTAAGTACTTATCGGATCACCCTCGTAGGTATGTAAATACCTACTACTTAATGCCTTCTAATCAGAGGATGGAAATTTTTATTAAAAGGCTTATACGCAGTTCGAAATATTTCCCATTTGGGACTTTTTTTTTATATGAACTTTTGTCATTCCGTGCGAAATATTTTGAACTGTGTATAGGCCTTAAGATGTAACTTTTGCAAGTTTTATGAGGTTCAATAGGGCACCTTAGACCAATGGCAGCCTTGGGGTCAACCAAAGATTAACCCATTTAATAAATTAATTACAAATTATTGTCTATTCTATTTTATTTACAAGTATGTATTCTAAAACTTAGGAGAGATTCCGATGAAATTCAAAATCTATTACGGCAGGCCAAATATCTTCTCGGCTCCCATAATTTTTATAGGTTCTAGTAAATCTCCAGATTGGGCAAGAATCTCTTAGGTTACTTAAGGGGTTACCAACGAGATACTGCAGATTCTGGACACATCTGAGCAAAATGAGCTTGACGGGTTCTAACATCAATTAGTTTCAGTGACCCCAAAAGCTTGGAGTAAACATGGTCTTACCTCTGAACCCGAAAATCGATTTTTTTTTAACTTAACTTTATAAGACCCTATATAAATTTTATTCGTTTCCAGACGACGATGTTTTTTATATTTTTTTCGTGTCGCTGAATCCGATTTTGAGGTACGCATCTCGATAACCTCCAAAATACGACGGTGTACTGGCATAACCTTCTAAATACCTCCACTAATGGGGGCTTTAGAAGTTCTATCAGAATTCATAGGTGCTAGCGATTTTTTGAACCCCGGATTCGTATACTGCGGCTCGCAAACCATAAAGGTAGCCCTGTCACATGAAAAGTTGACTACATTCTTTTTTGCGGATCTATGTAAGAATTTCATGTGTAAATTTTAATAGCTAGGATGCTTCCTCCCAGTTCGTATGACTCATCACACCCCATTTCTTTATTTACAGTTCTTCTGCTCTTTAGTTGTAAAAAATTACGACTATTATCTGCCTTATATAAGCGATAGCATTTGTTTTGGCCTATAAAAAATATAAAGGTCCCATATCTGTTATTTGAACATTAAAACATTAAAACTAAATCTTCTGAATCTTGAAGATATTTTTAAAACCGTTACGCACAAGAAGGAGGAAAACCATTTATTTAGATTCTTGTGAATCTTGAAGATAAAGCCGTCTTGCGCAAGTAGACGAGAAGTTGAGGTATCCCAATCTGTACCAACTTTGAAGAACCGATTTAACAAAATAAATTTTTGCTATAAATGACGTACAGTGATTAGAAATCACATAGTTCAAGTTTTAACAAGTTAGCTTATACATTCTTCTTGTTATCTTTGCAGGCGCTGAGCTTCTTCTTAAGCAGTCTTATTTCTAAAACTTAGTAATCCTGTTCCGGTTTCCTATTCAAAAAAAACAACAAATTGATTGTATTTACATGTTTCTGAATGCGGTACTTTTTTGTTTTAAAGTAACTCAAATATCCTTTTTGTGATAAGTGGAATCTAATTCATCCAAATAGAAGACAATTTCGCAAAATTTTTGAATTTTTTTTTATATTTTTTTTTATAAATATTCAGCTGTCAGAATTTCACAAAATGAAATCGAATAAATGTTATTTGTTTTTGCGTGCTATAAATTTCACATTTTTTATTGTCAATAACTTCGCACAATTTTTTATTATGCAACACAGTTATCGATATGGTAATGTGTGTGTAGCTATATGAATGTATGCGTACATTCGTTTTTTGGATTGAATGGAGAAAAAAAAACCAAATAAATATCCAACTTAAATTTGAATAATAATCGGCCGCGCTGCGAAAAACGAAAATCCAAAACAGAACAATTTTATTCGGATTCGTTTTTAAGTGCTCCAAAATCCGAATTTCTTGCTGTCGCCATCTACTCATATTTCCCTTAGTCATAGTTAGCACAGCTCTCTACACCTTTCGAGGGAAATTATTCGCGACTTTGCTTTATGCAAGACATGTGACCATATAAAAATTCGGTTTGCGTTGTTTGGTTGATGCAGAAAATGAATAATTAAAAATATGTATAGAATTGGCAAACATCAAAGAATATTAAAAAAAATATTTGAATTAAAATTACGTGCACTTTTGAACCTATTTCGCAAATTCGTTTCGATTTCTTCTGCAACAAAGTAGTCGGATTCAAACCGCATAAAACATTCGTTTTGGTGAAATTGGGAGCAGAAAAAATGTGATTTCAAAAGGAATCCGAATATTTTATGCGTTTTCATTTTACGGAGCAAAGCTAATTCATTATTTCACCTTAGCTAATTGGAGTGATCAATAACACTAGTTTACACGAAAAATGAACCTTCCTAAAAAAATGTTTTTTAGGGTAATTTGGCGTCGAGAAACACGAAAATGGCAACCTTTTTTTTTTCTTAAGCACCGTTTTCGAGATATTTTCGAAAAACATGTTTTTGGGGACTTTTTTAAGTTATTATTAGACCCCAAAAAAAAATTTTTTAGGATGGTTCGATGAACCTTAAATTTGTAAACTAGGGTTTTAATTGCCTATATTTTTGGGGCCTTCAACGCTATAATTGGGATGATCTGAATGCAAGGTGGAGGTTTTCATTGGTACTACGGACATGGAACTCAAGCCTCTTAATGTAGAGTGAGTAGAGAGCGTCTAGCCTCTTCTGCGAGTGACGGCATTTTCTTATAATTCCTATTTGTGACGTTTTGGAAGTAGTAGTAGCCTACACCGAAAAGTAGAGAATTGTATGCACACCTTTCGAATAGAAGCATGTCTTAGGACCCAAAATGTTTCAAAAAATTTAACAGCGGACAAATTGGCCTTGTGGACATCAAACTTTATCCTCCTTAATATCTTGCCAAATCATTTTTTTTTAAAAACTATGAATAAGTCTGCTTAGGTACAGCGTACACATAACGTGAGGCTGTCCGAACAGCTGACTTGTTATACATAAATATTTAGTATGAAGACTGCCAAGATAAGCTATGCCAAATTAATGGAAATTTTTGAAAACAATGCCAAACAACTAATTATGAAAATGATGCGCAGCAGTTTCTGCTTATTTTCCATTTATGCTCAATTACATTTTCCAATGGAAAAACGCCAAAGAGTCTAAGGCAATCATGCAAACATTGCCATTAGCTTGCAAATGTCTCTTTGAAAATCAAATAAGGTCTACAGATACCAAAGTCAGACCATAACAATAAAGTTAAGCGCTGGCCAACGAAACCCGGCTAAAAATCACAATAGTTCACAGTGACTTTTACCCATTGGATTTGATATTGCCCCCCCTTCAGCCGTTCAGGCATTTGACAACAATTTCACTGTTGTTGCATGTCGATCAAGTAGACACTGTGTGCAACCACCGGAGGCACTGCCTCCACTGCAGCAGTGCAAGGTGGACAAAATGCTGACATTGCTCGATGCCATTGATGATTGCTCGTTTTGGCCGTATTTTGCCAATTTAAGTTTGGTAAATTATTTTATTGTCATCAGAAAGTCAATGTAGTCACTGGGAAAACTATTGGCCAGTCTATAGACAGTCACTACGTCATTTCAGTGGGTGCATACCAAGTTGGCGTTTGCATTTTCGACAAATATTAGCACACAATTCCATATTTTTGTATACACTGTAATCATGGGTTTAAGAGTATTGCAGATTTGTGTAGCAAAATGTTTAGTATTGTTTAGAGTGCAACGATGTCCCAAATTATCCATTCCTAGATGATTCTAGGAAATCATCCTACCTTGATTTCGAAGACACATTGGAGTAGGCCCGAAGATTGTTGAATTAAGTCGAAGTATTTACAAAAAGTAAATTTTCGCGGCTTGTTTTCTACTACCACTCCTGCCGTCCTTCTCTCGTAATGGAGCATGGGGCCTCATCTATTTGTTTGTTTCTCTATAACGTTTGAAATTTTAATCCGATTTTGTTGTCTTATGAAAACTTAAAAATTCATCAACTTTTAACCCATACCCAAAAAATTGCTAAAGAAATTAGAAATGTTGACTTTTTCGAAACATCCTCTATTACCCTACCATTATGAGGCATTTTCCTCGCATTTAAATTCAAGGTAAAACCGGTTGATCTACGATTATTAAATTCGACTTGTTTTTGGAAAGAAATTCTGAATTAATTATCTTGTTTATAAACTTGATCCGTCATCCGGTCGTTGCTCTAATAGTTGACCTGGAATCGCATCAGCTCTCTCTTGATTATTCCACAGGCCCAGAGTTCATTGACATTTTTTACATGTTCTTATATACTCCCCTGCTCTGACGTTGTTGGTATTAGGGACCAGCATTTACCTGCCCACCTTGTCCTTGCTATGTTCGGTCAATCCCCATAGAATGCTTAACTTTGTGTTCGTCAATGATTCTTGGGATTTTTATAAAGGGTGTTTTTTTAACAGCGGCCGGATTAACGAAAGTGACATCTCTGAAACCAGTTGTGACTTTTGACAAATTTAAATTTCATTTTATTCAGTACATCTAATATTGAGATACTTCAAAAATACCAATCAAGCACACTCAGAAATATTGTTAGGGCACCCTGGTATGTTAGTAATTATCAAATACACAAGGACCTCAACATATGTTATGTAAATGATGAAATTAAGCGACGTACAGAAACATACATAAACAGACTAAATTTTCATGAAAACTCATTAGCTATAAACTTATTAGATAATAGCGCAGATACTAGACGATTGAAGCGATATCATATCCTAGATCTTCCCCATGGATTCTAAATTAAAACTAAGTCTGCTTAATGTTATATTGGTTTAGCTCATTGGAGTCAAGCCAATCATTGAAATATTTTTTGTAAGATGTTATAAAATTTGTTAAATGTCCTTTGGACAGATTACAAATAAACAAATATCAAAATTTATAATCAATATCAGTGTTCCATTGTCAAAACTAAAAGAGCTCTTCGTACAATTTATGGACCGAATAATCGTCCAACAGAACGTGCAATTCGTCGTGTTCTTGATCATGTTCGAACTCATTTGACTTTCCACGATGTCCGACCACCAACCAGAATGAGAATAGCACGGTCCGTAGAAAATATCGCTATTGTAGAGGCCAGTGTAGAGAAAAATCCAAGTTTATCGATTCGCAACGTGTTAGCGTCAATATTGATCGATACAGAGCGATGATCAACGAATATTTGTTTCCAAATTTACGTGACATCGATGTCGAAGAGTTCTGGTTTCAACAGGATGGCGCTACGTGGCTCAATTTGGTGAGAAGGTTGTTTCAAGAAATGGGTCCACTAACTGGCCGCCGCGGTAATGTGATTTGACCCCATTAGATTATTTTCTTTGGGGAAACGTCAAGTCCTTGCTTTATGTGGACAAGCCAGCAACAATTGACGACTTGGAAACCAACATTGAACGAGTGATTACTGAAATACGGCCCCAAATGCTCGAAAGTGTGGTCAAAAATTGGACTGACAGGATGCGCTTCGTAACTCGTAGTAAATAATACGAAATTATCTTTCAAATAAAACTATATTTGGGATCATTACATTTATTTTTCTATGTTTTATTTAAGTTTGAAATCCGGACGCGCTTAAAAAAACACCCTTTATATCAATGGTCTATCCGCTTTTCTTGCCTGAGTATCTATTCCGACATTACGGTCTCGTGTTCCCGCTCCTTGGTATCCCCTTATTAGCTCGCCCTCTTTGTTATCTACTTTGCATTTTGAGCTTTCCATAATTAATTGATTTCATATCTTCATCTTTTTATCTCTTTTCCTATTCCGACACTTTCTGCGAAGCTTTCTTAGTTTACTACTCAAACCCACTGAGAAATTCTCTTACAAAATCGTTGAGAAAATAGAATCTTCGATTAACTATTAAACGTTGTATTATTACATAGCAAATTTTTTCATCTGTATAGACTATTCTACAATTCTTTATTAATTTTATTTGAACATATTTATGACAAATTTAATTTAAATATTGAAAATTGGAACATTTAGGAACTGTTTGTTTAACCTGCTAATAGAAGAGCAGCCGTTCAAATAACACAACATCGGATACTAGTTCTTCGTAAATGCCCATGCGCAGTTCCAAAATTTTCGCACGGAATGACTAAACTTCATATATATTTGGGATATCCCATTTGGGATTTTTTTTTTATACGAAAAAAAAAATTTTTCGAACTGCGTATCTCATAAAATATTTAGCAGCTCAATCTACCCAAAATTGGAACAATTTTTGACATAATCATAAATTTTTGAAGATATGATGTCAGAGAATTATTTAGGCGAGTGCTTATCTGCTTTAATTTGGGATCTTGGTTTTAGTCAATGCTCAGAGGAAATCAAATACTCTACTTATCAAATACTCTACTTGGTGAGGGAAAGATTTCTTGTCAACTGAAACTCTACCAGGGTGACCAGAGAAGAACAATAAAAAAGTAAATTGTCGTCAATTTCAAATTATTGCATTTTGTAATTAGTTGCTAACAATTTCTATGAAAATGTTTTGTGCCAAATTATGCAAATTTTAATATGAGAACGAAATTAATATTTAATACTTTGTTTGGATTGTCACAGCGTCTCTTGGTTCCTAAACAGTTCACAACAAATAATTAATAGTAACCCACTTTCGTCACGATTTTTTCTTCTAGCCTTCTGTTACGCTCTATATAATATGCTTGCTTTGGTTGTGGCGGCAAAAAAGAATAGCTTTGTTACTGCTGGCGCCATCTGGAGTACTTTCTTAAGTATAAATCATAGGACGACACTGTTTTGTTTGCTTGTCTGCGTCTATTTCTGTGTTTGGATACGAAACTTCAAGACTATTTTTTATATGAAATTTTTTTTGGTACGTTTATAATTTTCGGTACTGCATGAAATTCAGATCTTTGAACAACATTAACAGCGTTCACCTAGTGAACTCACAGCGGTGTCGACGATCGTACGGCTTCACTTCTTGAGTTAGACCCATTTAACCGCGAAAACCCAAAAACGACAGCAATATCTGTCTGGTTTTAGTCTGAGCTTCAAAAAAAATTGCAGTTCATTGAGATTGTGAGATCTGAATACAATGAGAAGTTTAAGATTTATAACAAACAAATGGAACTAGTTTGGATAGCAACAAAAATTAAAAAAATAGCCCATCATATTCATTAGTAGCCTGAATTTTCAGTACCAGCCATGAATCTACGAATTCATTTCTCACTTAATTTAACACATACATGTCCTAGGCGTTCAGGCCTGAACCTTAGCCGTAACAATCAGCTATGAATTCAGTGCTAATTGAATTTGAAAAGTTAGGTCTGAAATCAGGCATGAATTTTTTAAAAAATTGGACATGAATACAGTGCCTATTTATTTTTGAAAATCACGTCTGAAAACAGGGGTGATTTTTTTTTAAAAATCAAATATGAATTCAGAGCGTGTTTTTTATAAAACTTTGGCCTGAAATCACAGGTGAATTTTTTTTTAAGTCGTTCATGAATTCAGTGCTGATTTATTTATAAAAGTCAGGTCTGAAATCACAGGTGAGTAATTAATACACTGGAATAAATTTTGTAATACATTTAAGAAAAGTTTTTATTTAGTGTGAAGAGAACTAGTTCAATTGGTGTTCAGTGATCTATTCCATGCTCCCCTTCTCAAAATTTAGAGTATCCCACTGTCGTGCATCGTCACGATTGTATTACAATTTTCGCCCTCGTAAGTTTATTCATTTTCTGAACGTAAATTTTTACGATTGCAATTGAGATTCGAATTGGCAAGTTATATGCATTTCATGACTCTTTGGACTTTTTGTAACTCCATTTGGGCAGAAAGTCGACTGCGCTTTTTCGCTTTCACCTGTTGGTTTGAGTTATGTAAATTTAAAGTCTAATGTCAAATTAATAATGATTTATGTTTTAATAGTTTTGTGTGAATTTCAGCTAAAAAAAAATAAAATGACATATGCGGGCGGTACGCTGTCTTTAATAAACTGCAACTTTTTCCACCCACATGGCAGCACTGGCGGAGACATCAATTTCCATGCCCAAATTCTTTCAAGCAAATTAATGGTTAGACATGAAAAATCCAAAATAAAAAAAAAATAACTTGGCTTTGAACACAACTTTTATTTTAGTGACTACGAAAAAATTTCTATTTAAAAGCATTTCTTCATGATGACATGACAGACATCACGCATGTGCAATGGAAAAAGTATGCAGAGAGGTATTCGATAAAGTGCATACCCCCAAGTTCAGGCCCATTTGTTTTTTTTATTTCTTCTTTTGTAATTAGCCAATTAATCAGTTATATAAAAAAAAAAAAAACAGTTAAGCTTTCACTTTTTGACGTTGCCACGTTTTATCAAATACTTGGCCGCTGCATAGTCTCTTCTAAGATCATTCTCAGTGGGTTTATAGAAGGCGTTGCTGCACTTGAGCGGATTGCAGTTGGTAGCTTCTCGCTGTTGGTTTAACTTTATGGATGTTTTGGACTTGGGCCAGGCCCAGAGATTAATGCGACGCAGCGTCAGTTCCGGCTTGTGATCTTTAACGGGCAGCTCTTCTGGCTCTTCCTGCGTAGTAGTACTCAGCTGGCTCAAGCTTGTATTGGGTTGCTCCAAAAGCGCCGCTTTTTTGTTCATTGACTCATAAAACCCAAAAGCACTTTCATCCGTTTCCGTATCCATTACTAACTTGGCTTCTTCAGTCTTAGTGCTTGCATTTTTTTCGTCATTTAAGATTTTCGTTCTATATTGCAACAAGGGTTCGAGTGTACGCAGTCTTGAACGCAATAACTTCTTAAATCTTATAAGCAATTCTTCCTCTTCATCTGCTAAAGCAGTTTTGACTTTCTTCAAAGCTAACCTTAAATCGCATTCTTCATCTGCTCCTTTGGCCAACTTTTTATCAACTGCTTCAATTTTTTTTAAAAAGCTTTCACGACTGCAAACTTTTGAAGCTGCGCCAGAACTTGGAGCTCTATCCATATCTTCTTCATTATGGGTTACGCTGTTTTTTTCTTTGATGCAACCATTACTTAACATAACTTTAGGTTTTGAATATTGCTTTAATTTCAGGCTTGTTGGCAATTTAGGTGGCTTTTGACTACCCAATGGCTGAAAACTATCCGATTTGTTTAAAAAATTTTCCATAATTTGATGCTTTACAACTGTAGCGCTGAAACGGCGTTTTGTTTTGGACTTATTGCTAGAAATTCTACGCAGATATTCATCCACTGCCTGATCAGCTCTTATGCTAAGATTAGCCATAGCATTATCAATACCTGCATCACCAACAGCTTCTCTGGCTTGGGGGTCTACGCCAGCCATGGGATTTGCAAAAGCTAAGGTCAAATGCTGGTTGGGATTTTCGCTTTGCTCCACATCAGCTCCTGGTACGGTTTTCAGTGCTATAAGACGTTGATCAGGATTGCATAAATGCTCTGCAGAATCTTTGGCAAGCATTTTTATTATTTGGTAATTTTGAAAAAATCTGTCCGAAATATCTAGACTTAAAATGGGAATGTTTAGTTTGAAACTGACATAATAATAAAAGTCAAAAAGACAGCTAAAGCAAAGCTATCTAAAGTAAAAAATGGTGTAGACGGGAACTGCTAGGGGGACTATATGGTACTATCCATTAAAATAGCTCATAGTAAAAAAGTAGCTCCAGATCGTTTACAGCTAGTGAACCAAAAAAAAAAAACCCCTTAACAATTTGTTCGACTCCGGCTCTCCGACGATATTTCTTAAAGTGGGGTCGCTGAATACATTATCCAAAAAATTCCGGCACGTCACGGTTATGTCAAAAACCTGACCCTGGCGGATTTTCGTACCTTGCATTGGGTTTCAACGAACCCAGAAACGTTTAGTAAATATGGTCCGACCACTAACACCAAAAAAATATTATTTTTTTCTGACTTTGTGTTATATATTATCAAACGAGATAAAATTTAGATAAGCTGAACTGCCTCTTGATCTCTAAAAAGTCAAATTGAGCTTCACAGCATTTATTTATTGCATATTCTCTGATGAACTTTAAAAATTATGAGCAGTACGAAACAAAATTAATGTTAAGGTCAAGGATCCACCTCGCTGGAGGGACTCTGCCCTTGAGCATGTTAGGCTTAGGGGACAGCATTTCAGCATAACCCAGAGTCCCAAATGCAAGAAATTCTTTTATTTAGATTAGATAATCTATACACTGCCGGGCAAAAGTTTCCGGACACCTAATAATTACTCCTTTAAATTACTAAAATTGATCATAAACGTTTGAGACTATTGATAGGCTGTCAAAAAAATTTATTCTAAAGATTGTTCTTTTTAAAACTGTTCAATATATTACTTCAACTGTAACAGATAATATGTTTGTACACATAGAACGATTATACTTTTTTCTCGTCAAAATATCCAACTTTAGCTTTCAACACTTTTGCGACAATTCGAGCCATTCTGTTGACAAGTTTTTCAAGAACTGTTGGTTTCATCTGCTGCCACGTCTTCTTTAATGCAATGCAGAAAGTTTCTTTGGAGGACAGACACTGTTTCCTGACTTGACGATCAAGTTCATCCCAAAGAAGTTCGATTGGATTTAGATCAGGGGATTGGGCCGGCCACTCCATGATTTTCAACGTTTTATATTTTTGAACATGAAGCTCGGAGAAATTATATTTACTGCACAAACCAAAATTATTTACTTAGTTTATTGATGAATTTATGTTGCTGATAATTCAATATACTTATTCGATCAATTTTAAAACACGCTTGAAGTTCTTTTCGAGTTCGCTAATCAATTCCGGTAGCTACATCTCAAAGAGAAGCTCGGAGAAGCTCTTGACGACGTGGCTGCTCGAGGACAGAAACTGTTGGAGATCATTTGTTTCCGCCCTGTGCTCCATCTAAGAGCGATACATCTTGCAAGAATTTTTGTTTTGTAATTTGTATCAAGGAATTAAAAAAAAAAAAAAAAAAAAAAATAAATTCCGTATAACTTCTCAAGTGTCTGGAAACTTTTGCCGGGCAGTGTATAGCTTAGAGGTCGTGGGAATACATACCTCTAAGCCACAGTAGCTATCGCCTACACTCCCTTTACAATAGTTGCCAACATAAAACGATATACTATTATATGAGGTTGTTCTCAATAACTTACACTAAGGCTGCGCTTCGTCAAAACGACTACGACCGCTTTTAAATTATTCCCATTTGTTTCTTCTACACAAAAAACTCAATTTTTTCTTTTATTTAAATGACTTTATTATTCTGTACATAGTAGACTAACAGAATACAAAAATTTTTATTTTTGCCACAGCAGAGCATTGGGTTATAGTCGATATTCTCAATATTATCTGTCAGCATAAGTAGTTTCGATGTCAAGACAATTTTTCAATTATTAAATTTATTTTTTATTTTATTAAATTTTAGCAGGCGCAAAATCTCAAAGCGAAATGATTTTAAGACGCATTATGTGGATTTTTCTAACCTGAGCAATTTATTGTACCACACATACGGTCGATCATATGTAGCTGGTTTCTTGTACTACTAGGTAGCGATGGCCAAGAAATCAAATTAAACATTTTGGCTTAATTAAAAAAAGACAAGTGAGAAATATTTAAGATATTTTAAAAAATCACACAAAAATTGTTCTTCGTCGAATCGACGACGGTACTTATGCACTCTACACAACTTACTACTAAAAATGTGCCTAAAATGACTACAAAACCGTTTCGACGAACAACATCTATTTAGTGTTAAGCAATTATATAACTTTTATAAACCAAGCAACTTTGATATTTTATTGAAGATTCCAACACTTAAATTAAATTCAAAGCCAGCTCTGCTGTTGTTGTCAGGCATCGTACACAAATCCTAATTTAGAAACATGCGTTTTTGTACAAAATGTTGCTTCTGTATTTCGCTACGGACTGGTTGCATTTTACTAGGCTACTTTCTTGTACTTGGAGGCATTGCATCCTGCTATGTTGCCAAATTGTGTCCTCACTTTTTTGCACAAGAAGACGTACATCTTTGGTATATCAACGCCGTTATAAAAAGTATAGCAGGCTTTTTTCTTATAATTGTCATTTATGCGGTAAGTTTTTTATTTCCATACTTGATGCACTAATCAACACTTTCAATAACTTTAGAGTCAATTCTTTTGTTTGCCCATGCTAATTGTCATGATTTTAATTGGATTTATAGTTGAATGTGTTTACTACATGGAAATGGCGTCTAAACCATTTGATTATGCAAAATTAACCATGTATTATTCCATATTTTCACTGGGCAGTAAGTCTAACAACTAAAAGTTTTTTGATTCACTGCAATACTCTAACTACTTGCAGAAACTTTCTACTATATACTTATGATGTTGTCTTACTATCATGAGGAAGTGGCCTTTTAGTTGTTGCAACTACTATGGGCCAAAGCAGTGTTGCATACAACCCAATTGAGTTGCTTATGCAAGGCAACACTGCTTATCAGCTGTGTCTGAGCATTACGAAGCTGCTCACTTACCCGCTTAACCGATAAACATTGTGAACAACAACCGCCAAATTAATCACAGCATGTAGCAGCCAAGCGGCTGATTAAACTCAAATTTATTAGAAAATCGTTGCACAATAAACTAAAAAATAAATTTAATACAAATAAAAGAAATAAAAGAAAGACACTGCCACATAAATTTTTAACAGCAGTCACCGCAATTGTCACCGTCTTTGCTTAATTATCACCACTTGGAGTGCGCTACATGCGTGCTAATTGAGTGCGGCGCGTGGTGGTGTATATACCTGAAGATAAGGGGTATATTAGGACTGTGGAAATGTATGTGACGGAGAGAGAGGGAGACAAAGGAAATTGTCAAGGACGTGTCCGTACATCCGTACTTGGATCTTGGAGATTATAGAAGCTAGGATTACCCTGAGAAGAATGATTAAGGGAAGGAGACGCCGTAGACACGCCAAACATACATTCAATATGGTGAGGACGACAAAGGAAATTAACATCGACGTGTCCGTTCATACGTCTGTATGAACACTTAGATCTTGGAGATTGTTAAAGCTAGGATCACCTAACTTGAGATTTGGACTTAAGTGTGTAGGCACACCATGATTTGTTGTATACCCTGTGCCTGAACGTATGTAACATAGAAAAGGAGACGCCGTAGACACGCCAAACATACATCCAATATGGTGAGGATGACAAAGGAAATTAACATCGACGTGTCCATTCATACGTCTGTATGAACACTTAGATCTTGGAGATTGTAAAAGCTAGGATCACCTAACTTGAGATTTGGAGTCCTTATATGTGTAGGCAGATCATGATTATTTGTATACCCTGTATTTTAAGGTATGTCATGTAGAGAAGGAGATGCCGGAGACACGGCACGTAGGACAAAGTAATTCGTTATCAAGGTATATAACATAGAGAAGGTGACGCCGGAGTTTTCCCTATTTAACCTTCAATATGGTGCCTTATAATGCACTGCTACAGGGTATCTCAAAGTCAACCACTCCCGACTTAAAAGTTTGCCCATTTTTTTTTGGTGCAACGCTGACTTACTAACCGACTTCGATAGCGTCTGAATCTGAATCCGAGTCTGGAGACTGTGCGACACTGTGACGTCGACGCCACGTCACGAGTTCATGTCTTGAGTCCTGCTGCTGCTGCTGTGATAACAACAACGCGACGAAAACGCATGCTGCGCGCTTTTTAATATATTGCAATGTGCCCAGTGGCTGCAGCAGTGGCGTCCAGAAGGGGGTAGAGTTTTTGGGGTTTAGATTTTTCAGAGATGAGGCTATATTTTTTTGAGCTGATTAGTCATGGTAGGTAGGAAATATATTTGTTCACCCTGTAGCCCTAGAAATTTGTGTAACAGGAATGCTTTTTCTTTCTATAATAATTAGGCAGCACAATGGACCACAAGAAGCGTTGCAGATCATTCATTATGGTAATATCCCAATAAGTTCCCCATACGAAGTGTTTCACTGTTCTTTGCCACATTGAAATATCTTGTTCCAAACCATAACAAAGACCAACAAAAAGAAAGCGTGTTGTATACAGCACCCAAGGGTTCTGAAATAAGTTCTAAAAGCCCCATAAACCGAAGCCCCAAACGCGAACCAGTCTCGAAAAAAAATTGTAAGAGGTTTCTGGACGTTATCCTTGTGTTGTTGGAGACCTTGGCTCAAAATCCATATGAGCAGCCCTGCCAGATGTAAAATTCATGCCCCTTTTTGGTTTTGGGATTCAAGATACATAATTTATAAAAATTGAACCATTCTAGATGCACCTCAAGTTTAGACTAATATAAAAAGAATAAATTGGTTTCTCTCAATAATATAATGCCTTAGATATAAAATTATGTATGGGGCAGTACCCATACTATGTGATCCAATTTTGTGAGTTTTTTTTGTCACGTTGTCATTCGTAAGTAGGGTTTTAAATAATTTTATAAAACCAATAAGTGCCAAAAAAAAAAATTCCACATTTCCCTAGAGAATATGAACTACGTGACAAAAACCTAGACCCCCCCAGGTCCAGGGACCAAGACACCCTTTGAACGGGTCACGTAGTATGGGTTCAGCCCCTATTGTGAATCTAATAAAAATTTGTATGCCGACTTTTTTTTAAAAACACGGAGATGAAGCTTTGTAGCCTTGTGCGTCTGTCCGTACGATTTTTTTGTCTACTACTAAAAAAAATCAAAATCAATTTTTTAAGCGTCTTTTAGGATGCAATAATTTTTTTATAAAGAAGCTAGAGCGACCAAATTTGCTATCTATATGCATGTGAACTTAACAAATGAAGACACGTTATTTTCTCGAAAAAAAACCTGAAGTAATAAATATTCTTTAAAAAACCTCCAACATACACTGATAAAAAAATAAAATCTTAAATTAAGATCTTTGCGTTCCTATTTAAATTCTAAGAAGAGAGGATGCGTTGTATCCTACTGTCGACCACCGTCCCAACTTATTCATATTTAGACATCAGCACAATTGCTTTGTAAATTCCTTCACTAAAAATAGAATAGTTTTTTTATTATTCAATTTGTTTTTAAGCCCTATATGGTAGTAGCTACCTCTAAAAAAATTTTTAAAATCGCGAAGTAGCTACAGTAACCAAAAACGGTGGATGTATAGTCTTATAAAGACTAAAATATGATAGTTATTTTTACTTTGAGCCGTTACCACACCACCGCAACATTTTGATTTAGTCTGAAAGCTTTCTGGATGTTTACCCATCCGAAGATGCAAGTTTTATTAAAATTTGCCTGGAAGATGCTTTAAAAACTGCTTTAATTACTTACGTCGGATAGATACAACTGTTACATTCTCAAATTTTTAGACAAAATAATATAAAATGTCTTAGGGGGCGGATTCCCCTATTATATTCCATTCTTTTAATTTCTTTGTATTTGTTGGGTGTATATTAGAGAGCTGCGCAAGCACTGCACAAATGTCTTGTAAGCCATCAGCCGTTATTTCAAGCACTTCATGTCTTTGGCTTGAATAAAACAAAACAAATACTTCAGTGTGAAAAGTTTTTGTGACTCAAAACAACAAGCAATAGAACATCGAAACAAAAGTAAAACAGAGCAAACCTGAAGTAGAACAAAATGGAAGTAGAACCAAACTGAACTGGAACCAAGGTGAAGTAGAACATTTAAAGCATAGTAGAACGTTTTTGTTGTTGCAATGATTTTGGTCGTGGTTTTTTTGAATAACACAAACAAACAATCTGCTTGTGTCTGTGTGTGGCTTAATATTATGTCTGCTGCCCAACAAATCAAAACATTTTAGTGCACTCGCTATGCTTGCCGAAAATTAGCTTTACTCAAGCATTTTGTATGATGTTCTAACGTTTTGAAATATTCAAGCACAGAAGCAAAGGCAATTCAAGCACTGAAGGTTTTGTTTTGAACAGAAAATCAAAACGTTCTGCTGTCAGCCCTTCAGTGCTTGGAAGTACTGTGCAGTAGTGAAGTGCGACGCTTAGAACATTTTGTGCAGCTCCCTAGTGTATATAAGAGCTATTGAATCTCCCCTAAAGTTTAATACATTATCTTTTACTTTCTTGGCTTTCTAAGCTTTTCTTTACTTTTATCAATCTGTCTTCTTAACTTTTTGAAGAGGTACTTGAGCCCTTGCTCGTTCTCCGGAATTGATGAATGTAAAGAAAACTCAAACTCACAAATTAGCAAGAAGAAATCTAAAATTTAAACTTAAAAAAAAAATAGATTTTGTATAAACTTAAAATATGACCAATTCGTTTACTTTTCACAAATCCTATAAAAGAAGGTCGAAGCCCCTTGCGAAAAAGCTATCTACGTCACTGTTCTTCACACACACACACACACACACTCAGGTGCACTTGCAGGCCTTAATTAATTTCGTTGATTAATTGAAAGTGAGCTTTTTGGTTTTAGGCTTGCAAAAATTGCAGCCAAGTAAGAAAAATTATTTGTTGTCTTTTATGGGTTCCAAAAACTGAACAGAGTTTCGGTAGTATATTGTGGGCGTTATCGCATCCAACCCTTGGTCATAATTCAAGGCATATTGATATTCAATTATTATTGTTTGGGAGGGCTTAAATGCAGTGAGATCGGGTCAGTCTGTTTGTGCAGCGACGTTGTCATCTAGTAAAGAAGAATTTGTAAAACATAATTTTGAAGGTTTTTAATGATTGAGTAAAAATTAAGGTGTTGTAAGCTAGGTAGATTTTTGGGATATTTTTGTTATTTACTCAGTTTATTTAAAGATATAGTATTAAAAAAGTTATAAATACCGAATCCTAACAAAAAAATGGCGTACGTTGCAATAAAATCCGTTTCATTTCTGAAGAACACAAAAATACATTTGATTGCCAAATTAGGTTACGATACCTTCATAAACAACCAAAAACTGACGAATTTTGAACCAAAAATGTTTTTTGGACCGATCGTTATATGATATAGTCAACGTATATATATATAGTCAACCGATTTTGATGAAATTTGGTACAGTGCTTGAATAAAAAAAAAAAATAAAGTACAGCAAATCTTTGTGCAAAAATGTATATGAGAATTTAAAAAAAAAAAATTGTTAAATTAATATTTTTTTAGTATCAAAAAACTTATTACCAAAATTAATTAGTTTCATTTAGTCATTGTTTAAAAGCAGGAACTAAGTTAATTTTTTAAATAATATTATTTTTAAAATAATATCTGGTAAAAAATTATTTTAATTTATTTTTAGTATTGAAAAAGTTATTTTCAATTAAAAAAAATATTAGTTTAAGCTATTGTATAAATTTTGAGAACCAAAAAAAAACACACTTTTTTAATGGAATATACGTCATTGATTGTAATGCACACGGCTAAATTTCTTTTCTATACAAACAAAAATTAAAAAATTAATTCTTAAGTAAATTTTTTTTATTTTTATTTTTTTAATTTAAGGCATTATAGCTTGATTAAAAAAAGTTTGTTGTTTTATTTCTTAATGATTGTGATTAAACAACGAAATATAAAGCATAAAAAAATATGTTAATATACATATATGTAAATAAATCGAAAATATTTTTTTATTTTATTTAGAGCTAACTTATAATTAAAGTTATATAAAATTTTATTTTTTGTCTATCTTGCTTAAATATTTTTTTTTAACACAGCTTAAAAAAAAACATTTTATCTATTATTTTTTATTTTTGTTTTAAGTCTAAACTAGTTTATTATTTTTTTTTAAGTATTTTCCTTAAAAAATTGTTTTTTTTCAATACTAACTTAATAAAAAAAATATAAAATATTTAAGATTAATTTTAAAAAAGTGAGGATTGAAAAAAAAGCTTTAATGCAAATACTTAAAAGAAAAAAATTATTTAGATTTTTTTTACAAAAAAATGTTGGTTAAGGAAAAACATATTTTTTTATGCTTTATGGTTAATTAATTAATATTTTTTGTTTTAAGATCTTCCTTGAAAATTGTGCCCACATATTTTTTTATTTTAAATATTTCCTTAAACATTGTTTTATTTAAATCATAAATATTTTTAAAGTATGTTTCTTAAATTTCTTTTTTTAAATTTGTTCTACATTTTTTTTTTATTTTACAAAAAAAAAATTGTGTTATGTTATGTACAAATTTTCAACCAGAATAAAAGTAAGTTACAAAAGAATTGACTTTTTAAGTATATCAAATTATATTAATAAATAATTTAAAAAAAAAAAAAACATTAAAAAAATTTTTTTAAGACTATAGATTTTTTAGTTAATTTTCTTCAATTAACTAAATTTTTTCCCTTACCCAGACGGGAATAAATAGAAGGCAGTGTAGAGTCTGCCCAGAACAGTTCACAGGACAGCAACGGTATTAGAACACCTAGCCAAGGCACTGCGTCTGCGGGAAGTGTTCCTAATTTTTTTCATAAAAATATATATATTTTTTTTACCCAGCTAAGACTCATTCTATGAAATCTATATAACAATTTTTTAAGGCTCCATCTAAAGCCTAACCCCAAAGCGCTGACAATTTTTCTTCAATTTCAGAGATTAAAGCATCTCATCATTCTCCTAAAAATGATTCAAGCTCTTTGTAGAGTATTCTATAAATTACATACAATAAAATCTTACAACTCAGTACATTGTATTATATATTGAATTTCAAGTTGTGGCTGTTATTATTATTGTTGACTTCTTGGCCGCTCACCGAATATTCACTGATTTAATAAAATATTACGATAAATGTCTTTTTTTTTAGCATTTATGCTGAAGATTTTCATATTTTATTGCTGCTTTAAACAACAAAATACATAATCTCAGCCGTATATATGTACATACATGTACATACATATAGCCATGGCAAGGAAAAATGAATTGTCTTCATTTTGTAATTTAATGGTATTTTATTGAATTTTTGATGGGCAAAGACAAGTCGCATCTTTGGCTGCCGGCTACGGTTTGGGTCAACTTGCAACTTGGATCTTGGAATCTTTTTGGGCTGCCTGTTGACATTTAAAATATGGCCGCGTGTCAATGTGCTTGCCCTACGCCCATTTTTATATGCACAAAGATTGGGACTGGGACTGGGACTCGGGAACAAGTCAGGTAAGTCAGATTTCAATGCTGAGGCGAACTTTTCGATTTCGATTTTAATCCCAATTTGAAGGTCTGCAAAAAGGCAAAAAAATGTGCTTTCACTTGACCTGTAATGCTGCGTATATAAATTTTATGGCGCTGTTGACACGTGCGCGTAATATTTCATTAAATTTTAAATGCAAAAAAAAATATCGAAATAATTTTCAAAATATTTTTTTCGTTTAATCAAATGGCAGAGAGGCAGACACTGAGCGAAAAAGCGAAGAATTTTGGTGAGATAATTTTGCTTAAAACAGAAAGAGCTTGGCTTAAGTCTATCCAGAGTTCATCATAGTTTTTGTAAGTCGCATAACTCTTATCTCTCAAAAAAAAATACCCAAATTGATTTTTTTCTAATATTTAAAAGTATTTTTAGTATTTAATAGAATTGATACAAAATTGAAATACAACGATTTTTTCAGGCTCACACGCATAAATTGTGACGCTTCTCATTTCTGAGCAAAACCGATTTCAAAATCATAAAAAAATAAAATATGATATAGATAAAAATATAGGAAAAAATTAGTTAATTATAATTATAATTAATTAATTAAGATCTTGAACTTAAAAAAAAAATACTATTTTTCATTTTAAAATAAAAGTTATCTCAGCTTCTCTTATTCTTATTTCTGAGCAAAGCCGATTTTAAAATCATTAAAAAAATAAAATAAAGTAAAATTTGTTATTAACCTTATCTTTTAGAAATTTTGTTAGGGAATTCCCCTTTATAATTTATTTTTATAGCAGCTTACGGACTTAACTTCATTTCTTTTTTACACGGTTTTTTCTGGATCCTTGTTAAAACAGAATTAGGTGTATAATGTAAATAAAAATATAAATACAAATTTTTATACACCATATCTTTTAGAAATTTAGTTAGGGAATTCCGCTTTCTAATTTATTTCCATAATAGCTTAAGGATTTACTTCATTTCTTTTTTTACATAGTTTTTTCTGGAACGTTTCTACAATTAGAATTAACAAAATTAGGTGTATAATGTAAATAAAAATATTATTATTACATATTTTTTTTGAAATATTCAATTTTTTAAAATACCTATATATTGTATTTTTTCATTTTAAAAAAAGGTTATCTACGTTTCTGTCAAAAATAAATAGTCGGAAAAAATTGCAGAGAAAAAAAAAAAATTAAAACATTATTTTAATAAGTTTACAGATTTACAAATCAGCTTACTACAAATAAATTCTTTAAAAAAATTTAAAAAAAAATATTGTATTTTTAAAAATATATATATAAAGAAAAAATTATTTTACTAAGTTTACACTTTAAGCAAGCTTACTAAAAAAAATATTCAAAAAATTTGTAAAGCAATCATGGATTTTTAAAAAATAGAAGAAGCAAAATCCATAAAAAGTTGAAATTTTTTTTTGTTTTTTTTTTTTAAATATATATGCATGTTATAATCTTTAATTCTTTACCAACAGAATTTTGTTAAGCTAAGATAAAGCACAAGGTTGAATAGATGTAAGGTTTTCTGAAAAAATAAAAGTAAATAAAATAACAAACACAATTTCTCTCAGTGTATGCATGAGCGTAAATAAATGTCTGGCAGCATCGTAACTTCGTTTTCAATTTGCCAATTTGGACACAAGCGCCCAGGCTAGTTAAGCCTTGGCTGGCAACTGTCTAAATGGCCAACTGACCACTGAACCACATCCAGACTCTACCACCTACATTGCACTCTATATATACATAAATATATATAGTACATTATGTAGTATATTACTACCTGTTGCCATTCACTTGCCACCATTTGTGGCTGCTGTGCGTGCGCCTGACTTGGCTTTGATTGCAACTGCCAAATGCAAATAAAAAATTTGTCAGTTTTGGTGAATGGTTGAATGGATGGATATGGGCCCAAAGTTACTAACAAAACCAACAATATATACTAGACAGTTTCATTTCATGGCTAACAATCTTTTTGACCATTTAAGCCACATCAAATTTGTATAAGGTGCAAGTTTAATGTTGGCTAATTAGTCAAAATGCAACATGGTTAAGAGCCATACATAAAATAACGCGTTAGAGGCATCTACGCAAGCAAATTTTGAGCAGTCAGGAGCGGATCTAGAAACAAATTTCGAGGGGATACACAAATTTCGTAGTCTTCATTGAGCATACAGTGAGATTAAAAATTATTCGGACACTTTAAAATTTTAAGTTTTATGCTCTGTTACTGAAAGCAAAGATATCATAATAAAATATATGGTTTTTTTTTTGCATTTATTAAAATTTTAATAATATTTTTTTATATACTCGACGGATGCTTCATTTTTGACACATTTAAGCTTTGGATACATTTTTCGATTCATGGTTTAAAATTCTTATTATTAAATAAATAATGAGGACAATGACAACTATATTTTTTAAGTTATTATGAATATTTATATTTTTTGAGATATTTCTAAAGCTACAATTGTAGAACTAATTTCTAATAATTTTTAGCGATAACAACTAAAAGAAAGCGAGTAAGACGCTAGAAACTTTATACCAATATAAGCAGAGGGCAGAGCCCCCTAGTTTTTTTATATTTGTATGAAATTTAAAATGAAAAAATTAAGTACTTAAATCCGAGATTTTATGCATACCATTTTTGAAAAAATAAAATAAATATAACTTAAAAAAAAGGCGACTGACAACAGAGAAGATTTTATATCTTTGGTAGCTGAGCTTTTATCAATTTTGGCTTTAAACAAAAAGTTTCTGAATTTAAAATTGATATTCGATTTCTGAGGAATCGCCACTATAAATTATTTAAAAATAATCATCAGGTAAACATCAAACAATAGAAGAAAAAAATACAAAGTTGTATTTAAATGTCTTTTAAGTCTGGGCTTAAGAATCTACATAAAATTTTGCTTAGTCGTGTTACATAAAATATAAACTTTAACTACACAGCCACAAAAAGAAATTGGCTTAGGGATCCAAAGGCCACTGCTTGTTTTCTGAACATCTTTAGGGTCGCTGCATCATCAACGAGCTCAAAAATACTCTAGGTTCTGATATAACCTTGAAAAAAAAATTTCGTAAAAATTGGTATTTCGGAGAATATCTTAAATACCTGACGTGCTGGGGTTTCTGTGACCTCGTATTCAATTTTAGCGGCTTGCCGGATCAACCGTTCTCGAAAAACATTTTGAGTTGCTTTTGAGTTAGGGATAGCACCTGGACCCGTTGGGGCAATTCCCTTATCGGATTACAATTCTGCGCCTCAAAATAAATAAGAAATCATAAATTTTCTCATCATTAAAGATATGTAGCCACAAAAAATATCATATTTTTTGTCGCTAGAAGAAGTAAGCAAAAAAAAAATGTGATTCAGTCGAGGCGGTGCCCGACAGTGTAATAAATACCCTGTACCTTTTTTCTCGGAAAAATTTTATTCCTGTATATTTTTTCTTAGAACTTTCCATTTGGTATTACAGTAAATTTTCGACCATAACTTCTGTTGTATTTATCCGATTTTCTCCGAAACTTCATCTTCTGAGGAAATATGCTTGGCTAGTTTTTATTGTCTCCAAAATCTAGATGTTCATACTTTCGGACGGGTAAACGGACATGGTTCGATCGCTACCCGAGGTTATGAAATTCATTTTGGTATAAATGACTTGGGGTCTGCCACGCCTTCTTCTGTCCGTTACATACATTGCACAAATATAGTATACCCTTTGTATCTATAGGTACAGGGTATGAAGATGGCGTACGTTAAAGTCGAGCGCGGACGACTTTGGGATAGCCTGTACCACCTCATTGCAAACAAATCCGATATATTTCTCAAGAACTCACAAAAAAAAATAGTTGGCTCATTTAGTTACGATTTTTTTCTAAACAAACAAAATACAATCGAATTTTGCACCAAACACGTTTTTTTGACCGATCGCTCATATGGATATACTCAACCGAATTTGATAAAATCTAGTACAATGCTGGCGAACTCTAAAATACTACTAAACACCAAATTTGATTACGATATCTTCATAAGCACACGAAACACAATGTATTTTGCACCAAAAAGGTATTTTGACCGATCTGTCCTATGGGAGCTTTAAGATATAGTCAACCGACTTCGATCAAATTCCCAGTGCTGGGAAACTCTAAAAGACTTCCAAATGCCAAATCTGTTTTCGATATCTTTATAATCCACCGAGTTATGCATTAAAAATATTTTTTTAACCAATCGGTCCTGTGGAGCTATATGATATAGTCAACCGATTTGGTTCAAAATCGGTGAAGTCCAAATACCAAATTTGTTTTCGATATCTTTATAATTCACCGAGTTATGCCCTAAAAACATTTTTTTTAACCAATCGGTCCTATGGGGGCTATATGATATAGTCAACCGATTTGGTTCAAAACTTGAAAACTCTAAAAAACAATCAAACACCAATATTTGTTACGATATCTTCATAAACAAATGAAAAACATCGAATTTTGCACCAACAACTTTTCTTATCCGATTCGGTCCTATCGGGGCTATATGATATAGTCAACCGATTTTGTTCAAATTTTGTACAGTGCTTGGGAACTTTTAAAAACTTTCGAATACCAAATTTGGTTTCGATCCATCTAAAACTTTTTATTTTTTTCGAGCTCATCTGAAACACCCCTATGTGAGCTATATAATATAACCCAGATATCCAAAATATTTAATAAACTTGTCTCCCCTGACATAATAACGCATCTAATCCGAAAATTTGGTTGCTCTTAGGTGCCCATACAGACAGACGGACATGGGTATATCGACTTCTCTAGTCACCCTGATCATACTTTATTTAACTTTGGGGGTCTCCGACGTCTCCTTCTGTATGTTACATACATTTTTAGACAAAAAAATACAATATTAGGCATGGAAAAAAACATAAAATAACTTCTTTACGGTATCTGTTGCATTTTATACTTTTCACCTAACTATTTATCTCTTTGGGTCCTATCGTTTTGAATGATTGGATTTGGTGTTGAAATTTAAAAAAATGTAAAATTATGGTTCTTTAATTTAAACAGTTATCTCTATACCAAATATAAACTTAAATATATTATTTTTTCAATAAGGCCGGTATATGGAGGACACGTGTGGGACCCCTCCTGGATCCACTGCTGTTGGATACATATGAATTCTGTTTTAAGTGCTACATAAACCTATGGCAATTACCAGGCAACACACTAATGGCTACAAGGCAGCTTCCCAGCCAAAAAGAGCTAAGCCGTCCTAAGTCTTGGCTAGAACAAGCCACAGATTACCAAAGCAAAAATTCTCATAAAATCTGGTCAACTGACTGACTAACTACTGTGCCTGCAAGTGTTTGACTGTAGCTCAAGTTGATGTGGCTGTTGCTGATGATGCTGCTGCTCCTGATCCTGGTCATTAGGCGTAGTCCCCTTCACATGTGCGCACATCTTTGGATCTGTTGCAGGCACCACACGCAGTTGAGTGATGGGCGTTGGGTCATTTGTGTCAGATTTTTATGAAATAGGCGTGTCTTACTCTGGAAGTACTGGATACTATACGAATATCTCTTAGCCGGTTCAGAGTTGTTGGAGCATAAAAAAACATTTTACTAGTTCTGCATATAATGATTTATATTACTCATAACACCTGCCACAGACAGAAAAATAAAATGTTTTTTCGACAGCGTACAGCACTTGACATCAAAAGAATTTCAAAATGCATGTTATCTGTGAAGAACTCTTTCCTAACCTAAGCGAATTTCTTAGAAAAACTAGGTTTATTGAGTAATATTAAATATTTTATTTCGTTCAGCAACTAGATCGTGGTTCTATGGTAGGTTTTTGGTTCTTCGTATAAAAAGATGGCGTGCGTTAAAGACTTTGGGATACCCTGTACCACCAATTGCAATTAAGTCCGGTAAATTGGTTAAGAACTCCAAAAGACATTTGATTGCCAAATTTGGTAAAGAATCTTCATAAACAAGCAAAAAACAGCGAATTTTGCACCAAAAAAGTTTTTTTGACCGATCCGTCCTATGGGGTCTATATGATACAGTCATTCGATTCTGATCAAATTTGGGACAGTGCTTGGTAACTATAACAAACTTTACGATATCTTCATAAACAAGCGAATTATCCATCTAAAAATTTTTGTTTTTTTCGAGGTCCTCTGAAACACCCCTATGGGAGCTATATAATATTGTATAACCCAGATATCAAAAATATAAAATAAATTTGTCTCCCCTGACATAATAACGCATCTAATCTGAAAATTGGGTTGCTCTAGCTCTTACCGTCTCTGAGACAGACAGACAGACAGACAGACATGGGTATATCGACTTCTCTAGAATTAGAGATAAAATAAGCTACAAATTTCAAAGATACCTTCATTGACTGTCTAAGCATAAAAATTTCTGTGAAAAATTTTACCAGATAATAATATGGTGGTTTAGACGTTCAAAAAGATTTCAAGAACTTAATAGATTTCAAGAACTTTAATAAACTGTCTGTGGACAAACTCTATATATTAAATGAAAATTTTTCTAGCTTGACTTTACATGGAAAAAACCTTGAAACATATTTTAAAAAAATAAAAATTTATACTCGACTTTATTATTAAAAGTGATGATATCCACGATATCTGCTTTTTTGTACCTGTGGCAAACATTTTTTACCGGCTTCCCGTTTCTCATAACATTGGTACTCTACACGCCATTTTTTAGGAAATTCATTTTCACTTTTAATAATATTACTTTAGTAATATTCCCTTTCCGAATCTGATAATATATTTGCATCTTTTATAGCAGCAATCTCTGCGGCCTCTTACCTTGCCTTTTGAGCTATTATTTTTAACTAAAAAGTTACAGTTTACTTTAAAACTAACACAAAAGACAACGATATGATTCATGATTCTTGCAAGGTGTAACAAAAAAGTGCGCTTGTTTGGCTGCGCATAAGCCTGGTTCAATTTTGTATGGTAGCTATATGAAATAGTGAACCAATTTTGCTCAAACTTCACACAAATGATTAGTCTAAAACAAAATGCAACTGACATAAATTTGGTATATAACATATCAGCCGAAAAGTCCATAGGTTGACACATAGATGACGTCACACACTCACAGTGCTCACAGTGGACCAAAAACAGCATCATGTCGATCTTTGCAAAATTACACGAATTAAACTTCGATTTGCTTTCGCAACCATCTTATGCTTCAGATTTGACCCGCAGCGACTGTTACCTATTCGCAAACTTAAAAAAAATGCTCACTACAGATAAATCTGGCTCGAATAACAAAGTGATGCCAGAAAAGTCGCCTATTCTGAGGGCCTCGACAAATCGATCTACCAAAAACGTATTTGAATGTTAGAGATACCATTTCCCAGATTATATCGCTATGTTGATGAATAAAGTAAAATTTTGCCAAAAAAAATGTTTTTAAAAGTTATCCTACGGACTTTGCAGCACGATATTTAAAAAAAAAACAAACAATTTTGAGACATGTAGTTCTGTGTTTTTGGGCCTTTCACATATTTATACGCATTTGTGTAAAGTTTTATTAAAATTGGTCCATTTTTTCGTATAGCCAACATACAACTATTAAGCCAGTGCTCTCTTTTTCAGAGATACACACGCATTGCGTGACCTTCTAATTGTTGGATCATGACTCACCTCTGCAAACAACTTCCATCGAATTCGCTAATACGGACTGACTAAACTAAGAGAGAGAGAAATTCGTATTGTGACAATCGTGAGAGTAAAAAATGAAAACGTGCACGTCTTGCACGTCATAATCTATGCTCTCATAGTAGGGTTAAACAACCGCATACAAATTATTGGTACCTTCTTACTTTACAAATAGAAAAAAAATAAATTCTTTGAAAAAAATACAAATAGTATTTTACTTTAGTTGAACATTAACACCAATATTTTTTATATGAACAATAAGGTTTGTATGCAACATGTTATGCACAATCTGGGCATAGCGTCATCTTCAATATTGGTCGCTCAATCTAGTAATCGGGGTTGGTCAAAAAAAGTTTTATAAACTTTGGTAGTGCCATCTGCATAATTTCATCAACTGTATATTGTTCCCGTATGACGTTGCGGCAAGCATTTTGTAAAGATGAGACCCCTTGAGACTGTATTATGCGCACTTCTGTGATTGGTTCCAAAAAGAATAAAGCAACAAAATTTTCTTGTAACTTAATAGCTGGTTTCAATGGACCTATTTCCCAGCCATTGAGTATAACATGCAGCCTTGCTTTTTGCGGATCATTATTAATCGGCACACACATAATGACGATACGTACAAACGCCTCGACTTTTTCGGAGTCCACAGTGGGTATTGAAGGAGTTGTTCTTAATAGGTGGCCATCAGTTAAGAAGTTCCATTCCGGTCGAAAATATGGTGGTCCAACCGTTACCAAACTGTTAAGACCTTGTAATAATGCACTTGCATTGGGCTGCTGTAATGTCAATCCCACAACCATGACACTCGAGAAGCGTTTTTTTAGAGTTTTAAACTCTATGATGAGCCTTTCGCCTATAGCCAAAGGCTTCTTCGAAAAGACCAAGCAGCGTCCATTGCTTTGTCGCGACGCGACGGTGGCATCCTTTTGCAGCATTATATTGGAACTATGGGATGGGTGGAATTGTTGCAAACCCGTGTCAATTTTGCTGGAGGGATCTGCGTAACGCACTTCTTGAGCTGCAACGTCCATTTTGTAGAAATTGTCTTTGGTTTAATTTAATTTCTTTTTGAGCTGTGCTCGTCACAGTAGTGTTTAATAAAAACTATCGATAACGCTACCAATTTGACAAGATTGAAAAGTTTTTCAGTGTTAACACAATTATTCGATCAATGTCTTACATTCCTTGTGGCAGTATTTTGCAGTGTGGCAAAAAATTGCGTCGCCATTGTGATTGTTCAAATGAGCTTCTTTCAATTTAAAATGGTTTGATTTGAGCTGGTTCTTTGTTTGCGCCCTGCGAACTTTTTTTTACATTTTTTCCTTAAAGTGCGATTCCCCAAAGTAGCAAAGTCAGTTACTCGTCAAAAGAAAGCCATAACAACCTCCACCGTTCTCTTGAACATACGGATTAAGAATATAGAGTGACCATTTTTTAGTTCGCCAATTTATATGTTCCAGAAGTTACCAATGACAACCTATGAGTGTGAGTACACTCTTGTTGAATCTTAAGACATCAACCATACAGAGATTAACTGGTATATAGCCTCCAAATCAAATTTTTTGACAAAGCAGCTAAGGCCTTAGCATGATTCAACAATTAAAAGGTTCGCAATGCGCAGGTCCTTTATACGTGTCTCTCTGAAAAAGCAAGCGTTGTTTCAATTTTTGTATGTCAGCTTTAGCAAAAATCAAAACACAAATGCTAAATACATTTTTTTATTTTTTTTTAATATTGTGACCAAATTTATGTCAGTCGTATTTTGTCTTAGACTTAGATTTGTTTCAAGTTTGATCAAAATTGGTCGCTGCCATACAAAAATTGAACCTGCAATCAAATTTCGCACTTATTTACGGCATTTTGTCAAGTTCCGTGCCATATAATATCATTGTTAAAGCAAATTATACAAAAATATGCCCAATTAAAAACTCTGTAGTAAAGTAACGTAACGTACATTTTTCAGGTAGGCGCGTGCGGAAAATGCCCAATTTGTAAAATAATTCTACTATACACACTGTTGCAATACAATTTTTATCACAGAATACAAATATTTTCGGCATCAGCTGATTTTCGCAATTTAACCAGCACTTCACAACTAACACAATTTCCCAACACTGCTCCATTATCGATAACTTTCACTCAGTCTACTTCTTCTTTTGCTTCCATAGCGAGCTTTGCATTTAAATAAAAATTTCCCAAAGAAAACATAAAATTTTACAATATGAATGCAGCTGTAAACCAAAATGGAATGCAGCGTTCCGAGGATTTCGCCAAACAGGATGACGCATCTGGACTGCAGCAATTTCATCCTAACCATAGCCCAAATATAGAGCTGCATAATGATTACACTTTGGTATTACCTAAGGAATCCTTCGAAGGCTTTATTTATCTATATTCTAAGAAACCTCTAGCGGTTGGCGAACTTTTTCTGCTGGAGACTGAAAAAATAAGTCCCATGATTGGATTAACTAACCTAGAGCCGCATGCAAGTAATCAATTCGAGCATGATCAAGATGTGTTTGGTGTAGGTTTCTTCTCTCAAAACGAGCTCAGAACAAATGAACGACCAACTCGCAACATCTTGGGTGACGGTGCATATTTAAGAACATCGCGAGGTTTAATACCAAAAACCATGTTACTTCCTACTGAGCAGCTTGGGAACTCTGTTGATCTGACTCGTATGGGAATTATTTATGTACCAACAGAAAATGATCCCACAAAAGGTGACGTCCACTTTATTTTCAACGGCGTGGAACTAACTTCAGATATATCTGTTGGAAATGTTCCATTGGATGTAGGTCCACTATATGTTGTGATGGCCATCTTCACCGAAATGAAACCGATACGCATTGTACAGACTCAAGGTGTCTCGACCCTTCAAAATGCTTGCCGTAACGTCATAAGAGAAACATTTTCAATAAATGCTATTTCGAAGATGGAGCTGCCAAAGAGCATCAAGAGTTTTCTGTTGGAACGAGATTATTGAACAACTCGACAAAGTTTAAGAAATGGATGCTATAAGTACTGCTAAAAATTGTACTATTTTTTAATGCTCAGTAAATGCAAATGGAATGTACTTATATACAATCAACAACTATGTAATAATATATAAAAATAAGAAGAGTTTGTCTTAGATTAAAAACAGTTGGTACCGAGTATAATTTTTAGTTTGATTTGTAGCTACTTATGACCTGGAGGTAGGACCCTATACAGTATATATAAATAAAGAGATCAACATAAACAGCCGTGTCGATTGAAAGACGCCAATTTTACCAAAAGATGCGCATTAAGTACAGGTAGATAAAGTTTCTTGATACACCTCACGCGCTCTCTTAGCAAAACAGCCACCCACACTTTAAAGACTAACAGAGTTATATTCAAGAAGAAGAAAATCCCTTACCAAAAACGATACGTGGACTCGTATGGACTAAAATATTAAAATTCATTTTACGGTTGGGTTGAACCACGTCCTAGACCTTCTACGTCTTTCGACCTCTCTCAGCGACGTTAACATCAATTCAGTGAAGAAAAGTTTTACTGAAAAAGACCATACCAGCTTAAGAGTGATAGGACTAGACCTTAACATCTCTCACGAATCAGTTCGTACAGTTTGAACCATTTGGACTGCAAAAGAGCAGGCAAAGCAAATCAAAAATTATGGTAATGTTCATTGTTTTTTATCGACATTCACGGTGCATCACGAGTCCGTTCCGGGGGGAAAACGTGGAATAAGGAGTTTTATTTGAAGAATTCGCAAATGTTGTACATTCCTTGTGGCAGTATTTGACACTGCAGTTATCAAAATTCGTGTTGCCATAATATTGACTGCTGTGCCATTGAGAAATTTCAAATGAAAATTTTTCTATTTCAATTTAAAGTAGTTTTCGTTCAATAGCGAAACTTTCAGTTCGTATGCTGGAACTAACTCATTGTTTACGTTTTGCGAACATATAGGAAGTTGCATATACCGCAAAAACTTCAATCAAAGAGTCTATTAAAATCCGCAGGAGTAGATAAGTCAATAGTTGGACTTTGCAGCGAATATCCATTAGGTGCATAAGACATCAATCTAATAAGGGACATTTTTGGGCGAACTCCGGAACAGCTAACTCATTGAAGGAATACCAAGATACCTGCCAATGCTTAGCTACTCAAAACAAAATTACGAAGTAGAACTACAGGCGGATTCGGTTTTCATAATTAGCAGCAAACATTTTCATATTTTTTGTTTTTTGTTCGCGGCGGAACAAAAGTGTTTTTAACCAAATGGATTAGCCTTGACTCGGGTAGCGATAATCCGTCTGCCAACAGATATATATGCATCTATCTCTTGATCATCTTGGTGTCTCTTAATGTCCGATGCCGGACTGTCTTATTGCCATACATTAGTTTTAGCAAAAGGAACTACCTACACAGATTGCAGTAATCTCGAATAAAATTGATTCTCTGGTTACAAGTTATAAATCCCAATCTTAAACGCCATCATCTCTCCAAATACCTGAAGAAAGCGTAACTTTTCAACAGTTGACCGGGTCAACTATAGATGCACATACCATTTATCTACTAAAGCTAACTCATCATCTGTTAGTCGAGACTTTTTTAGGTATAAACCCAAAGTGAACCACTTTGATGCACTTAGTCCAATTGCTGCTTCTCTCCGTTTTGCTGTTTCGGTTTTGTCAGCTTGTAGCTCCATTAATGTCTGACCACTTGGTGGCTGCATTACCAGAGTTATCCCAGCGTCTGTCGTTGTCTTTGCCAGTGCAACATGAGTATGATTTATTAGATTTCATGTAGCCCAGTCACAGCTTCTGCCTTTGCTGCACTCCATGCTCCATGCCAAATGGAATTCGTGACGTTCTCTAAGTGCGTCTACCTCTATGTTAGCTACGGTTCTACTGCTGGTATACCTGGATATACTTTATGTGTATCATTTTTCTAGCTTGCGGCATAGATTTTCAAAACTATTTTTATTGTATGTATTTTAATGCTTAATTTCAACTCTGGCGTGCACCTGATTTGTGGAAAAGTTCGTGCGCCTTGAGCTTGTCTCACAAATGGCCATAAAAATGATTTGACTTATTGGTCAAGTTGTGTATGTGTGTGTGTATGTGTGTGTGTGTGTTGTCTCATATATATATATTAATGCAAATAGACGAGGGCAAGCTGAAAAGTATGCGGCCAAGTAAGACTTACAAGTACAACTTTTAGTACTGTATTGCGAAAGGCTGGGGTGCATTTGAAGGGGACCAGTTTATTGAGAATTCGGGGCTCTATTTAGCTTTCTGGAGTACAATGTCTTGCGGAAAGTCGAAGTGCCCTTGAAAGGTACAAATTTTTTATACAAGTTTCCAGTTGGCGGGTGGTCGTATCGGATGATATAAGTTGTACCAAGCGGCATGTTACTGGAGCCTGAAGAAGAACCCGGCGGGTGGGTTGGTGTTGAAAGAGAGCAAGTCGTATTCTGCGACTTCAAGTTGAGAGACGCGACCATCAGATGATCAGATTGTCGTTGAAAAGCATACATTTAATGTTGTCATGGACTTCCTCTAACTTCACATCCAACAATGAGGTCAGCATGAAGATTATTAGGCGAGGTACTCTTGCTATACATTGCCACTTTGGTGCCAGTAGGTAGGTTGAGAAGTAGAGAGCACTCTCAAGACGCAAAGAAATTCTGTTCCCTCATCCTTTCTCAACCGGGCTTGAGACGAGCTAGAAATTGACTTAGTCAAGGGTTAAACATGAAGCGTTTCAGTGAGTAAGAGTTTCAATGCGGATGTAATGGTAAAGGGTTTGACGCTGCCTTCGTTGAGCAGGAGCTTTGGACTTATGGTTGTCCTAGGCCAATAAACTGTCGAACTGCCCTCTTACAAGTAGCATATCTACCTAAATATATATTTATATATTTTTACGGGTTCATAAAATTGCGCTCAAGTCTTGCGATGCACGTCACAGTTGCATTTAACTTTAGGGCAAGTTCGTTAATTTGACGTCTCTTCTCTCTAGGACAGTTGTTGCTGTTGTTGTTTTTTTTGCAGACACGCCCATTGCGAATTAGCCTTTGTCAATTTACAGACATTTGCCTCCAAGTGTTGCAACAAAAACTTGGCCAGATTTATGGGTCTTTCTTGTCATTTTAAGTTAATCGCTTATTCTAAAAAAAAAATAAAAGCTTTGACAGGTGAATTTCCTTTAACACGTAGTCAACTTACTGCATATTTTCCGAAGCCTTGTCCTTTATATAGGCAAATCATCAGTGAACCAAAGTATTCAGAAACTCATGCTGAAAGGTAAAGTTTAGGTCATGCTCTGGTTCTACAGCAATTCCGACTTGTATGTACTTACATAGATCCAAATGCGGGATAAAGTTTTACATAAGGTGGTGTTAAATTTTGAATACTTGGACCCAACGCAGGCATACTTCTGTGTCTAAAAGTCTGAAGTGATTCTTTGAAGTATTAATGACGAAAAAGCTTAGTTTTCGAAGCTTATCAATACAAACCTCAACGTATTAATCCAAGATTTGACGAGGGTGATGCATTTAGTCATGCCAACTTTCACAAAATTTTTGCTAAAAGCACAATTAATTGTATTGTATATTTATCGATAGGTAACCAGCACTTAAAAAGTTGTTCAACACTATGCTGCACTATCGATAACTTTTTAGTGTGCCTAATTGTTTCTTTTGCTCCGCATGCAAGCTATTAATTTGTAAAATAAAAATTAAAAATTTTACGATATGGATGCCGCTGGAGATCAAAATCAAGTACAACCTTACGTAAAGCCTGCCAGCGACAAGGGCAATGACGAAGGCGCATCCGGTAAAGGTCTGCAACAATTCCATGCTCATCATAGCCCCAATATACAGCTGAAAAATGATTCAACCTTGGCATGTGTGCTTAGTTGCGACAGCGGCTATGAGTCGGGCATAATGTATTCGAAACAACCTCTGACGGCTGGCGATTTATTTTTGGTGGAGATTGAGAAAACCGATGAAAAAGCTTGGGGAGTTATTATGATGGGATTGACAAAAGAGAAACCATGTAATAATGCAGCATCCTTTCTAAATATGTTACCACTACATTTACGGAATAGATGGCTACATCGAGTGTATGCAGATGAATGTGCGAGAACACTGCGTGATCAATTCTCAGAGAACATCATCATACTACCGAGGGAGGAGGAACAGTGTGGAAGCATGAATATGAAAACGGCACAGTTAGGCATAATTTATAAGCCATCAGAAAATAATGCCACACGTGGTGCGCTTCACTTTCTTAACAACGGCGTGGACGTTGGCCCTGCTGATACAGTCGATTCCTTAGGTGCAGGTCCACTCTATGTTATGATGAACGTCCAAGGCTCTGTCAAACAAGTACGCATCATACAGAAAAATACAGTGCTTTCACTAAAAAACGCTTGCCGCAGTGTTATACGCGATAATTTCACAAAAGATGCCATTATGAAATTGCAGCTGCCAGCGGCCATGAAGAGTTTTTTGCTTACACGCGATTATTAGTTTTTAATTAAAGCGATTAATTTTGTAAATGCATAAAAGCTAAATAAATGTACATCAAAATGCATTTTATTTTCATATTTTATAGATAAGCGCAACACAGCAGCTTATTCAACCAAAAGTGCTACCCATAAACACAACTATTTGCTGCCGCTGGGCAGCACTAATACATAAAGCAAACGTTATGCTTGGCGCTTGGCAACACTGTATGCCGTTTCAGTACGGTAAAACTTTTTTTTTAACACTTTTTACAACTAATCAGAGACGCACGCACGCTTTGTTTTTTTTTGCTTGGCTGAAAAAAAAGAAATTTATATTATTTAAAATTTGTTAAAAACAAAATGAAGCGTCAATTAGTGATTAAAAATATGAATGTAAAGAATCCTGCAACGGTTGAAACACCCGCTGCGGCTGTGCTTTACGTGGATGTGGTAAAAAACGTGACGACTGCGCCAGCGCAGCCACCGCCCGAGTCGCCGGCAGAATTTTGCATTTTTCGTGAGGATTTTCCGGCACTGCCAGGCACGCGTGAAAGCTTGCGTGATAACTCCAATGTGCCGGACGATTGGAGCGCCATGATAAGCGATGACGATGAGGAGCCATCGCAGGCGTCGCCAACGCCCGATTTGGCAGACCGCGAGGACAGCGTTGCTACGCTCAGTAATAGCGAGTATGAAGAGCAAAGCGACGATGATGTCGAAGACGGCGACGATGACGTCGAAGACGACGGCGACGATGATGTCGAAGACGACGACGACGAGTTTGTCCACGATGACGACACTACTGTCAGCTTGTGCAGCAGCCACAACTTGCCGTCAAGTTCAGCAAGTGATTCAGAATCTTTGGAGGATTTAAACCTTGAGAGCGAGTACGAAAGCAACAACGAAGCTGAGCAGCTCAACCAAACAGCTGAGCTTACCGTTGCAGTGCAGCCCGTGGAGTGCGCTGTAAACAGTGATGACGCCAGCTCCACAAATAGCACCATTGCATTCAGTGCCGTGTCCGCCAATCCTGTAGCCGTTATAGTGCCACAACCTCCGACCAGCAGCACACCCTTGATGCATTCGGCCATATTTGCACCAACATTTCTTAGCGCTGGCGTGCAAGCACGTGCTAGAGATTTGCCGCTGCTCTCACAGCTGCCCATTGGAGGCTCACTGCTGCGCACTGCGCCGCCACCGGGTTACAGGAACATTAAGTACTATGCGCGTTTGCGTACCAATGCGCATAATATACCCTTAGGTGGTGTTATGTTCGATTCGGAATCGCAGTCCTATGAGGATAATTGGTGGAAGCGTCATGGTTATGCACTTAATTATAACAATATCATGCACGATGATTATGGCCTGATCGGTTTGGCTAACATATTGCGAGGTGTACAGCGTTTTCCTTTGTTTATGCCTCATATGTTCGGTTACGATGTCCAGCGCCTCAATTTGCCTGACTCTGCCTCTGGACCTGATCTATACGAGTGTTTCGGCAATGCGCTGGGGGATACTCCGACTTTTATGCATGAAAAGTTTCGTGAGAGCACACCGGAATATAGCAGAATTGATTATTCGCTCTTGCCAGCACCTTTGATAAGTAAGCTGCCACAGGATACACTCTTTATGCTCTTCTATATGCATCCTGGTGATATGTTGCAACTGCTGGCTGCTGCTGAGCTGGTTACACGCGGCTGGCGTTATCATAAATTTGAATATTTTTGGATTACACGCAATGCACAATATTTGTATAGAGGTTTTGGTCAGAAGGAGATAGGCGAATTTTACTACTTTAATAAAATTGAATGGGCAATAGGTACGCGTTTTCTCATACTGGAACCCTGGCACGTGGAGCAGACTCTAACCAAAACGGAAATAGCCTATAAATATGGTCCTCATCCGCTATTGGGGTAAGTTAGCAGTTGTTTGCTTTTGTTGACTTTTTATTATTTAATAATTTACTTCTTTTTTTTAGCTAAACGTTGGTTGCAAGGTTTAGAAACTACATGGGACTCTTAGAGCTTTGGAATATTTTGTGTTATTTTATTCAATAAAATACTTAAAATTGAAAAGCTTCGGATGCATGCAGTCATGATTTTTAAGACTTGTGGAGTTGTATTTGCTTTACCACGAAAAATTGTTGCATTGATGTTACCAATTGTGGTTGTCGTAAAAGCATTTGCGTTTAGAGGCAAGCATTTTGGAATATCCATTTAAATCAGTGGTCGGCATGAAATACACTGACATTTTACCATAGCTTGCTTTTGTAAGAGTGGCACAGTGACGTCACGGCGCGTCGTTTCTGTTGCTGCGCAAACAAATGATTGCGACCTGTACGTGTGTCGACGTCGCTGCCGTCACTAATCCCTATATACGTGAGATAGGCCCGTGCTGAACATTGATTTAAATGCTTTTCTAATATAGTCTGGTAATTTTATTTATATATTTTAGCTTTACAGTCTATTCGATAGTCATATACAATATAATTCTTCGAAGGAGAATTCAATTTTATGCTTGGACTATTTTTGTGTAGAAAATAGAGCTTAGATTGATTTTTTTCAATTACATTTTTTTGTTATTTTTTTTTTGGTAAGTTAAGCGATATTAGGCCTAAAAGATAAGTTCTACATTAAAATAATACAAGCATTCAACAATATTTGGTTCAACCGCATCAGTTAGGTATGGGACTTTTCTAATAGAGGTATTTTGTTGCTTTCCATCTTTATGTACACCGTTGGATAGATATCTTCCTAATCGACTTTTAGTAAAAATATCGTAACATTTATTTTAGTGAAAGAAAAGACCTTCAAAATTCTTGTTTTTTTTTTTATGAAGTTTTGTTTTCTTTCAGGCGGTTAAATGTCTTGAGTTGTAAACTTTTGTGTAAATAATCATCCCAATCAGTAGTAAAAAGAAATCCCAATGGCGTTAGTCAAAATGTCTCTTTACTTTGGTATAGATATTATATACAACAATTTTAGACTACCCAAGCAAACCACAGAAAAGCGCATACAGGAATTTCTTGCCTCTTAACGACACATCCGGATTACTATGCTCACCGTGCACTATCATCCAAAATGGAATCAGCTGTTATCCAATTTTATCAGTGTTTTTTTTTTGACGAAAAATTGTACCTTTATAAACAAAAGCGGGCTTTGGAACAAATGGCAAAATGTAATAGAGTTCAGAGAGCTCAAAATTTGGTGCTACCTTTAAACTTGTTTTGCCATACCTGGCAATCCGGCATTAAAGCTGCAGGAATTCGACATCTGCTCATCTGATGGATTTCGATTACGTTTTGTCGGTTTTACAATGCAGCTCATCTTCATAGTTGCACTTGTATAGATTTCCATAATCTACTGTACATAAATATTTTGCGCTAAGTGTAGCCTTATGAAAAATTTAATTTTCAAATCGACATACTATATAGGAATTGAAATCCAGAACAGGTATCAGAAGAGCATGTATACTACAGATATGATTAATTCCAAGTACAGCTGCAAATTTTGTTATAAATAGTTTACGTTTTAAAGCACTAGATCTAAATCCTGTTTTTAGTGTCCAAATCAGCTCGACGGTATTTGATTTGCTTTGCCTACGAACTGATTGATGAGAGATGTTAAGGTCTCGTCCTATCACTCTTAAGCTGGTATGGTCTTTTTCAGTAAAACTTTTCTTCACTGAATTGATGTTAACGTCGCTAGAGGTAGAAGGTCGTATAGAATGTAACATATTTTCAATGCCCTCATTGGACGCGAAAAAAATTCAGCTCTTTTGAATCAAGCCGTCAAAATGGTACGAACTGATTCCTGAGAGATGTTAAGCTGGTATGGTTATTTTCAGTAAAAATTTCGAAGGTCGCATATCTTTGACGATTCCCGGCACTTCTTGAGCACTTTATACCCCTATACTACCACTATTACATACTGGTTTTTAATGAAACTAAATCACGAGAATTAACGCGTCAAAATTCTTCCCAATAAATTTCAACTTTCTACTAGCAAACGTTTTGTGAAAAACTGTGGCTGAGGTCTAGCACGTGGTTCAACCCAACCGTAAAATGAATTTTAATACTTTAGCCTATATGAGTCTACATATCGGTTTTATTAAGGTATTTTCTTCTTCTTGAATATAACTCTGAAAGTTTCCAAATTGGTTAGTCTTAAAAATGTGCTTGGGTTTCTCCTAAAAGAGAGTGGGACATGAATCAACAAACTTTATCTACCTGTACTTAGTGCGCATCTTTTGGTAAAATTTGCGTCTTTCAATCGACACGGCTGTTTATGTTGATCTCTTTATTTATATATACTGTATAGGGTCCTACCTCCAGTTCATAAGTAGCTACAAATCAAACTAAAAATTATACTCGGTACCAACTGTTTTTAATCTAAGAAAAACTCTTCTTATTTTTATATATCATTACATAGTTGTTGATTGTATATAAGTACATTCCATTTGAATGTACTGAGCATTCAAAAATAGTACAATTTTTAGCAGTACTTGTAGCATCCATTTCTTAAACTTTGTCGAGTTGTTCAATAATCTCGTTCCAACAGAAAACTCATGATGCTCTCTGGCAGCTCCATCTTCGAAATAGCATTTATTGAAAATGTTTCTCTTATGACGTTACGGCAAGCATTTTGAAGGGTCGAGACACCTTGAGTCTGTACAATGCGTAGCGGTTTCATTTCGGTGAAGATGACCATCACAACATATAGTGGACCTACGTCCAATGGAACATTTCCAGGAGGTATACTTGAAGTTTCTTGCACGCCGTTGTAAGTAAAGTGGACGTCACCTTTTGTGGGATCATTTTCTGTTGGTACATAGACAATTCCCACACGAGTCAGATTAACAGAGTTCCCAAGCTGCTCAATAGGAAGTAACATGGTTGTTGGTATACGACGTATTGGTGTAATTACCAAACCTAATCCAAACACATTTTCACCATCCTTCAAATGATTACTTGTATGCGGCTCTAGGTTGGTTAATCCAATCAAACATCCAATTTGTTCAGTCTCCAGCAGAAAAATTTCGCCAACCGCCAGAGGTTTCTTAGAATATAGATAGCTTATGCCTTGGCTGGATTCCTTAGGTAATGCCAAAGTGTAATCATTATGCAGCCCTATATTTATGCTATGGTTAGGATGAAATTGCTGCAGTCCAGATGCGTCATGCTGTTTGGCGGAATCTTGGGAACGCTGCATTCCATTTTGGTTTTCAGCTGCATTCATATTGTAAAATTTTATGTTTTCTTTGGGAAATTTTTATTTAAATGCAAAGCTCGCTATGGAAGCAAAAGAAGAAGTAGACTGAGTGAAAGTTATCGATAATGGAGCAGTGTTGGGAAATTGTGTTAGTTGTGAAGTGCTGGTTAAATTGCGAAAATCAGCTGATGCCGAAAATAATTGGACTTATAATTGTATTCTGTGATAAGAATTGTATTGCAACAGTGTGTATAGTAGAATTATTTTACAAATTGGGCATTTTCCGCACGCGCCTACCTGAAAAATGTACGTTACGTTACTTTACTACAGAGTTTTTAATTGGGCATATTTTTGTATAATTTGCTTTAACAATGATATCATATGGCACGGAACTTGACAAAATGCCGTAAATAAGTGCGAAATTTGATTGCAGGTTCAATTTTTGTATGGCAGCGACCAATTTTGATCAAACTTGAAACAAATCTAAGTCTAAGACAAAATACGACTGACATAAATTTGGTCACAATATTAAAAAAAAATAAAAAAATGTATTTAGCATTTGCGTTTTGATTTTTGCTAAAGCTGACATACAAAAATTGAAACAACGCTTGCTTTTTCAGAGAGAGACGTATAAAGGACCTGCGCATTGCGAACCTTTTAATTGTTGAATCATGCTAAGGCCTTAGCTGCTTTGTCAAAAAATTTGATTTGGAGGCTATATACCAGTTAATCTCTGTATGGTTGATGTCTTAAGATTCAACAAGAGTGTACTCACACTCAAAGGTTGTCATTGGTAACTTCTGGAACATATAAATTGGCGAACTAAAAAATGGTCACTCTATATTCTTAATCCGTATGTTCAACAGAATGGTGGAGGTTGTTATGGCTTTCTTTTGACGAGTAAGCTGTACCTGACTTTGCTTCTTTGCGGAATCGCACTTTAAGGAAAAAATCTAAAAAAAAGTTTGCAAACAAACAACCAGCTCAAACCAAAACCAGTTTACATTGAAAGAAGCTCATTTGAACAATCACAATGGCGACGCAATTTTTTGCCACACTGTGCAAAATACTGCCACAAGGAATGTAAGACATTGATCGAATAATTGTGTTAACACTGAAAAACTTTTCAATCTTGTTAAATTGGTAGCTTTATCGATAATTTTTATTAAACACTACTGTGACGAGCACAGCTCAAAAAGAAATTAAATAAAACCAAAGACAAATTCTACAAAATGGACGTCGCAGCTCAAGAAGTGCGTTACGCAGATCCCTCCAGCAAAATTGACACGGGCTTGCAACAATTCCACCCATCCCATAGTTCCAATATAATGCTGCAAAAGGATGCCACCGTCGCGTCGCGACAAAGCAATGGACGCAGCTTGGTCTTTTCGAAGAAGCCTTTGGCTATAGGCGAAAGGCTCATCATAGAGTTTAAAACTCTACCAACGCACTTCTCGAGTGTCATGGTTGTGGGATTGACATTAGAGCAGCCCAATGCAAGTGCATTATTACACAGTCTTGACAGTTTGGTAACGGTTGGACCACCATATTTTCAACGGGAATGCAACTTCTTAACTGATGGCCAACTATTAAGACCAACTCGTTCAATACCCACTGTGGACTCCGAAGAAGTCGAGGCGTTTGTACGTATCGTCATTATGTATGTGCCGATTAATAATGATCCGCAAAAAGCAAGGCTGCATGTTATACTCAATGGCTGGGAAATAGGTCCATTGCAACCAGCTATTCAGTTACAAGAAAATTTTGTTGCTTTATTCTTTTTGGAACCAATCACAGAAGTGCGCATAATACAGTCTCAAGGTGTCTCATCTTTACAAAATGCTTGCCGCAACGTAATACGGGAACAATATGCAGTTGATGAAATTATGCAGATGGCACTACCAAAGTTTATAAAACTTTTTTTGACCAACCCCGATTACTAGATTGAGCGACCAATATTGAAGATGACGCTATGCCCAGATTGTGCATAACATGTTGCATACAAACCTTATTGTTCATATAAAAAATATTGGTGTTAATGTTCAACTAAAGTAAAATACTATTTGTATTTATTTCAAAGAATTTATTTTTTTTCTATTTGTAAAGTAAGAAGGTACCAATAATTTGTATGCGGTTGTTTAACCCTACTATGAGAGCATAGATTACGACGTGCAAGACGTGCACGTTTTCATTTTTTACTCTCACGATTGTCACAATACGAATTTCTCTCTCTCTTAGTTTAGTCAGTCCGTATTAGCGAATTCGATGGAAGTTGTTTGCAGCGGTGAGTCATGATCCAACAATTAGAAGGTCACGCAATGCGCGTGTATACCTTGGCGCCTGGCGAAATTTTTATTATGGAGTGTAAGGCAAAGCTTATGGAAACGATGCAGGCATTTTTACCGCTTCCTATGTTTGTGCGCTTGACCACAGAGAAGCCCAATCCAAGTACTGCACTATCTGAAAACGATGTATTTGGTAACAGCTGGACCACCGTTTTATGTACATCAAAGTAACATCTTAGGTAAAGCTGAGCATGTACGCACAACCCGTGGTCTAATACCAAGAAATATGCTTATTCCCACTGTGAAGACAGTTGTTCGCGTAGCCATGATGCGAATCAAGTAAATCTACACATGATTGTCAACGGCATTGACACTGGTCCAAGAGAAGAAGCATTTTACTTATGCAAGGAACCTTTGGTTGCCACGATATTCCTTTTCGGCGAAATCACAGAAATACGCATCATACAGTCTCAAGGTGTCTCCACGCTAGAAAATGCTTGCCGCAGCGTTATACGTGAACAATTTGATATAAATGTGATCAATCAAATGACAATTCCAAAGTGCATCAAGCGTTTTTTGACGACTACCGATTAATAAATTGATGGACTAATATAAGAGGACGCTACGACCAGATTGCAGATAACAAGTTAATTGGTCCTTTATATATGTATAAAAAAATAAAAATATATTTGTAGCATCATATAATATGAAAATAACAATAAAATAAATTAAATACGTCTGAATTTAATAAGCCTGACAAATATGAATATTAAAAAAATGGTTCTTGTCGAGTTTCGATTTTCTAGTAAAGTAGGCTGGGTGGTTATTAGCAAAGAATATAGAACTACATAAAATGCGCATCTCATACAAAACAATTTTACTATGTGGAGTACTGATATTAGTGATTAGACAGAAGTGGCAATGGCCTAGTGGAATGTCGAGGTTCGATTCTCAAGCTTGGATGTTAGAGTTTGCTTTATTTTTTTTTATTAATTTTCCATCATTTTTGTTCTTTTTCTTTTAAAATTTTTTATTGTCATAAGAAAATTAATGTTTCATTTTCGTATTTTGGTACAGTACGCGTTCTATGCATTCTTCTCACATGTGTTCGAATTCGCGTTGCCAATGTTATTCAGGTGTTCCCTGAGTCTGGAGTGTACCACAAATAGACCAGTCAGTATCCTTTAGGAATTCTTGCCTTCAAGCCTTCTTCAAGTTCTAGGATCCTAGAAGTTGCCTTTGCCTGCCTTAGGACAGCCCTGCGGATCCTGTCTGTTTCACGTCTGGAACTTCTGGAAACAGAATTTTTTTCGAATATTTTGCAAACCCTGCAAATTTGGCGCACGCGTGAAGTCAGGCGAACTAGTTGCTGACTTTCGATTGATGCCAAAATTGTTGCAGTTAATTATATATAAAGGTATTAGTATGGAAAATAAACGTCAAGGTATGTAGAATCAATTTCAAAAAGAATTGAGTGTCGTCTTTGCATGTGCGTTTGTGTTGTCCAATGTTTTGTGTTTGTCTTTTTAATAGTAATATTTAACAAAGGTAGTTGTGTTTTGTGGAGCATTTCTTTAAAGATTAAAGATGATTGTATTGTTCGACGAAACCATCACGGATACTCCATCACAGAGGTCGTCCTACCCTTACTTATATGAAAGCTGGCGTTCGCTTGAAAAAGAAATTGGCTTCGGAGGTAGCTGAGAATGCGGCATGCGGCAGCTGTTTCAGCTAAAAAATCTCGCCAAAGTGACTCACTCATACATCAAATAACTCCAGATGAATCGCTGGCATATCTTCTAGAAAACTCGTTGTCTAAAAAGCAATATGCCATATTGATTGCTAGCCAAAAGCCGAAACAGTGATATATTTCCCAGCTACAAGAAATTTCGATATTAATTGTTTTATCATGTGACTATCAAATTTCTTTAGAAAAATTTCAACAATTTTGTAATAGAAAAGCAGCTTTGTACATGGACAGGAATCCGTGGTATCCCATGTCAGCAATACTTCACAAAATACTGGCCCATGGATCGCAAATTATTAAAACTTCTGTTGTTCTTGTTGGTTCTTTAGGTGAAAATGCTTCAGAAGCAAGAAATAAATTTTACAAGAAAGATCGTCGTTCTCATTCAAGGAAAAATAGTCGACTGAATAATATTACCGACACATTTCACAGAGCTATGGATTCATCAGATGCTTTCTTGTTGAGCCTTTGCGTTGCTGAAAGAAAGCGATCTAACAAAGTGAAGAAGCTTCCCAAAGGGGTTCTAGACCTACTTCAAGAACCGACAATGGTTTATGATACAAAATAGGACAGCGACAATGAAAGTGAAGTGGAGAGCGGCGGTGAAGTTGAAAGCGCAGCGATATTAATAACAATTTGTAATAATTTGAAAAACGCATTAAATGTATATATGTATATATGAAGCCGTTTACCAACATACTAATTGGACCTTATCAGTGCGGCCTCAGACCTGGTAAATCCACCACAGACCAAATCTTCACACTACGCCAGATCCTGGAGAAAACCCGCGAAAGTCAGACTGACACCCATCATCTGTTTGTCGACTATAAAGCTGCTTTCGATAGCCCGATAAGGGATTGCCTTTACACCATCATGTCTGAGTTCGGTATTCCGGCGAAGCTGATTCGCCTGTGTAGGATGACGTTGAGCAGCACCATCAGCTCCGTCAAGGTAGGAACGAATTTCTCCGAACCTTTTAATACCGTGCGAGGTATAGAAGGCGACCCTCTATCGTGCGACCTCTTCAATCTTGTGATGGAAGGGGTGCTGCGAAAGGCCGGTGTTCATCGTAATGGCACTATTTTCTACAAAAGTGCCCAGCTCCTTGCATACGCTGATGATATTGATATTGTGGGACGTTGCAAGCGAGATGTCACTGCTGCATTTGCAGCAATCGAAAAGGAGTCAGAAAAAGTGGTTTTGGCAGTGAATGTGGACAAGACGAAGTATATGCTGGTTACGCACAGGGATACGCGGCGCCTAGGATCCCACGTTATAGCGGACCAATATACTTTTGAAGTTGTCAAGGAATTCATATACCTTGGCACTGCCGTCAACATCGAAAACAATATCAGCCTGGAGATTAAGCGAAGGGTCACACTTGCCAATAGGTGTTACTTTGGGGTCAGTAAGCAAATGTGTAGGAGAGCCCTCTCTCGACAGACACAACTTACACTCTACAAGACACTCATCTAACCCGTGCTTCTTTACGGCGCAGAAGAATGGGTTGTGTCGCAGACGGATGCAGCAGCGCTTGGAGTGTTCCTGTCTGTATTGGGAGCGACTATCGTATAAGAATAAACCCCCAACTGTATGAGCTCTACGGCGACATCGATGTCGTCCAGCGCATAACAATACAACGTTTGCGCTGGCTCGGACATGTCGTTCGTATGGACGAAGAAGCTCCAGCGAAAAAGGTGTTTGAAGCGAGAGTCAACGACGGACGACGAAGAGGGAGACTGCGTCTCCGATGGAAGGACCAAGTGTAGGAGAACCTGTCTACACTTGGTGTAATAAATTGGAGAAGACGCGCTAGAAGCAGAGGCTCCAGGCGAGAGCTCTTGAGGGCGGCTGTAACTCGGTAACAAGTTGTGAAGGCCACCTAAGTAAGTAAGTTTATGAAGTTAAGTATTTCTTTATAAGTATGTAAAGCTATTTCTAAAATGTCAATTTTAATAAAATGCACGTGATAAACATTAAAATCTAAATTATAATGAAATAAAATCACATGACGACAATTTTAATGCTAACCGCTTTGTACCAACCCAAGCATCTATGGGCGTTAGGAGTGGGCGTGGTCAGATCGATCTGAAGTTGCCTCTTGTTTCGAGTTGATCGTAGATCTGGTGTCTGTCAATGCTACAGATGGCTGCAGGTCCTTGTAGAGTTTTAGCAGCTTCGTTTCTCTTTAGTATTCTTGTGTCCCCGTATCTTTTTAAGGCAGACATTGTTCCATTGTCCTAGATAGTTGAGTTAGCTTTTGTTTACTGAATCAATTTCGAGTTAATATTAATTCTGACGACTGTCAATAATGCTTCAGATGGATGCCGGCCCTCTTCGTTTCTAGGATTGTGCGTGTGTCCCGGAATCCATCTAAGCGAGGCTTCATTTCATTTTTCGAGATTTTGAGTTTATCTATACCAGGCACTATAGCGATACCTCTGCCTTTATATATCCTGGCTAGGTGGATGTCCACACATTGACCTATAGCACATAATTTTGCATGAAATAATCTGGTGTGTAGGAAGTATCTCCAAATAGTACTAAATTTCTCCTCAAAGTGGCACTCTGTCGCATTGGAGAGCAAAGCGAGCAGTGAGCGAAGTCCTCTAGTTTTATTAATGGAAAAATGTTGCAGATACATTCAACATTAGTAGCTTGAGATGTTTGGCATAGTTAATATTAAGCTATGTCAAAAATCTCTCTTTTTTCACAAAATTCCTTAGAACCTTTGCACAATGCATTTGAATTCTTTATAAATTATTAAAAATTTTTTTTTTCCGAATACAGTTAAACACGTTTATGACGAAACAGCTGCTTAGTGCTTTGAACTTTTTGTGGCAATAAACTTTGTCATAACCATGCAAATTTCACCTGTCTGGCAACTGCATATTTTGTCATATCTCCCGACTATTCAATATGTGCATGTTAGTTCAAAAATGCAAATTCAAAATTTGATGTCAAATACTGAGCCTTTTTCGAGCAGTGTTCAACAGCGTGCTCGACAGTGATCAGAGCAGTGTTGCCACAGTTGTCATATAATAACTCGAACATACATATGTATGGCATAGATCTTACTGGGGTAACTTGGCAGCCGTTTCGGATCGTTCATATTTCTAAAGACTGTGTCGTTCATAACACTGTACTCGAACACAACACAAAAACAACTTGCATATTGCATTTTTTTGCATTGCATTGCTTTTGCATTAAAATCAATAAAAATCAAATAATACACAACAAAAAAATAGAAAAAAAGCAAAAAAAAATGGCATACAGTGGGATCAATCACATTTATGCTAATGCACTTACATAATATGACGACGCTGTAACTGAATGCAGTCAAAAGATGTTGAATGTGGTCTGTGGCAACAGAGTTGCATTTGGCTCGGGGGGTTAGAGCGACAGTGAGCTGGGCGTTTTGAACATTTGGCATGACAAATTCAATTCAAATTTTGTTTTGACAAATTTGGCGGCAGTTGCGAGAAATTGAAACACTTAGATAAGAGTTTGCATTGAATAAGTGCATTGAAAATGAAATGCAAAATGCCAAAGGAAATGCACAGCTTCGAATTATTAAACAGTTTTTTGCAGTAGGTATATACATACATATATATATTTGTTTGATTGATTGAGCACAATGAACGCGCATATCGCGTCACATTTGTCATTTTTTTTGTCACATTTTTGAGTCTGTAGTTTTTGCAGCTAGCTCTATTGTATGTTCTTCTCACTTTCACCGCGTTTTAAAATGCGCGTCACCTACATTTATTTATGTGCTAGGCTTATGTGCACGTCCCGCGTCCGGGAGAAAGCATTACTAATTCTTCAGATGCCGTTAAACATTCTGCATAAGTCAGCAAATTGTTACGAGCAGATGTTGTAGCTATGTAGTAGCTTGACCAGAAACCAAACCATTGTTCTTCTGGGCGTTGAATTGCAAATCGAGCACGCTCAGAGTTCACAACATGGCTGCAATTTGCCGTTTGTTGGGGCAGGCAGTGGCATCTCCATACCATGCCATGCCATGCCATGCCATGCCCCATACCATAGCAACCCAAAGCCGGCAGTTCCAGTTCAATCAACCCAAATCGCAGGCATTGACTTGGCCCACACGTGGACATACGTGGGCGTTGTATCTATAGCAACTATACGGTTTTTTTGGTATGGCCTTGTCGTTCCATCAAGTTGAATGTACCGTTGTGTCTTTGAACTCGCGATGGCATAACGTTCTACAATTCCAAGCCAAAGCCATGCCAGACACTCAGACGTCTCCATGAATGAGACAACGAACTCTTGGCCACAGCCACCATCAAACACACTCACACACACACAGACTGAGTACCTGAAACCTGATGAAGAACCCATGCAAATTATTGGGATCTATTAAACTTTTAAATTACCCAACGCAAGCAAAAAAAAAAAGGAAGAAGCTATCGTTTAGCATGGCTATAGGAAGAGACAATATGCATATGAAGAGAGCGAGTGATAAGACGGAGACTGAGGGTACAAAGAGACTGAGTGGCCAGACAGACAATGACAACAACAAATGTATGAATGAGACATGCTAAAATCCTTGATTCAACGTTCATTGATCTGTTCGCAAAGTAGAATTCAGTACTGTTGTCAAGTGATGTGCAGCTTTAAAAGATATTTTATTAATTTTGTGGTTTCAAATATATCAAAAAGTTTGGCTAACTCTTTGGTTCCTGTCGAAAATCGCAGCCCCAAGAGATTATTACTACTGTAGTACAGTCGCACTTTTCTATAACAAACTACTCTACATGAATTTTTCATATTTCCTTTCTCCATATAATATATATTTCCTAGAGTTCCAAGGTGGAATATAGGGCCACAAACTCCTTATAATGAATTTTCTACATTACGAATCAATATTTGACTGTACATTAGGGTGGCCATTTTTGCAACATCTCACGATTTTAATAACGCCACCCCCTAAAAAGTTTCCTTTTCTATTTCCATTTTAGGAACCATCAAATACATTCGAATCGCCTTTAAATTTTACAGGCGCTATATGCAGGTAAAAAGGAAACTTTTTAGTGGGTGGCGTTATTGATATCGACGGTTTAAAAATCTTCCATACCAGCGGCGACCACCCTACTGTACATCCTTTTTTGAGAAATTACCTTAAATATTAAAAAAGTACTAAAAACTTTTAGGCGCAAACCTTGCAAAATCTTTTCTTTTGTGATACAATATTATAAGATTATTAGAAAAAAGCTTCGTTACCGCATTTGGGGTATTTAGGAATAGCTTAATTAAAGCTTTCATAAAGACTTTTTTTATAGAAGGTACCCAATGGCCCCTGGCTTCTAAAAGCAATTTCGTCATCTGATGCACCAAGAGCAATTTTTTATGCATAAGCCCGTAAACACTTACTTCAGGAAGCCAAATTCCTCTCAGCGAGCTTGCTTTTACCCATATGGTAAAGATTTTTCCAGATTTGTGGGATACACGTAACAGGCAGAGGAACACTTTGAAGACCTTAAGTAGCTTTTACTATCAAAAAGATCAGCAACGATTGGCAATGTGATTAAGCCATGCCCTTTTGAACACCTTGATCTCGCAGATCATAAGAGCTTAAGACATATCTCACGGGCCCGAAGATTTTGAAAGGGCCTGTGGACGTAAAAAAGCAACAAAGTTTAGGTTAGGTTGTACCGGTTGACCCCTAGGGGAGTCACACATAGACTAAACAGTCCTTAGTGATACCGGAAGGTGCGGCTGGTGTACAATGCACGTTAGTCGTCAAGTACGCGCGCGTGCTTGGCAAACGCCAGAAGATTTTGAGGTGCCCTGCCGGCTGCCTCTTCCAGTCAGGGAAGCCAGGATCTCCCTAGGTATTTGAGTCTCGATGTACAGAGGTCAGGGCAGCGGCATATGAGGTGCTTCAAAATCTCTTTGACAACTGTCTCCCTACATTTCCTGCATTCATCGTTGTTAGTAATGCCTAGCTTCCTAGCGTGAGTTGCTGTCAGGCAGTGACCAGTCAGTATGCCCACCATAAGTCTGCAATCTCTTCTTGGGAGTTCCAGAATATACTGGGCTAATTTATTGTTTATTTTCTGGCACATTGTGCGAGCCGTCCTGCAGTTCGTTGTGGTGTGCCACCTTCTATCAGATCTGACTGCAGCGTCTTTTTCTGATCTGTGGTTAATCGTCCTTAGAGGAATCTTCAAAGCCTGTCAGCTATTTCATTTCCATTAATGCCCTGGTGGCTGGCAAGCCAGAAGATGCACACCTCCTTCTGGGTGTTTAGTGCATCTAATGCATCCCTGCTTGCCAGTACACTTTTGGAGTTGATGCTGAATGCTTGCATGGATTTGATTGCCGCTTGGCTGGCAACAAACATTCTTCGAAAAAAGTTAGAGCGCTTAGCGCCCGATGACAGTAATACACCCTGCTCTGCACATATTATAAAACTCATGATCTCGATCAATTCGAAACTTGGCCCAGTTATACTTATCAAGCTTATTGCTAAGAATACTATGCTGCTTTAAGATCGGATAAAAACTCAATATTACAAAAGTTCTAAGAGAACTAAGAGATGTATTCTTAAAAATCGTCAAACTTGCTGGCAATATCGGACATTTAACATAAATGAGGTTGAAACTAAATATATATATGCTGCAATCAATGCGATCACGACGAGTTAAAGCCTTTAGCATCGGAGGTTTCTTATTCGAATCGGCACAAAGTTTTAAGTACCTAGGAGTGCTCTTCTCAAATACTGGCGACTAAGCGAGTGCGATAAAAGATCGAAAAAATGCTGCAAATAAATGCTACTTCTCGCATATAAAACTATTTCGCTCAAAGCCATTATCTAGAAGCACGAAGTTACGTATGCACAAAACACTCATCCGCCTAGTATTAACGTATGGATGCGAGGTCTGGACCCTACGCTCCACCGATTGTAAACAACTAGCAACGTTCGAGAAAAAAACTCAGCGAAGGATATTCGGCCCAACCTTGAAAGGATGCTTGTATAGATGGAGGTAAAATTCAGAACTTGAAGAGCTGACTAACCGCGAGATAATTATAAGCTATATAAAATCACAACGCCTAAGATGGCTTGGGCATGTCCTGCGAATGAGCGATGACAGCGCGCAAAAGAAAATTTTAAAATGGTCGGCAATACGGATTCAAAGCGAAAGGTCGCCCTAAAAGCCGCTGGATTGACGCAGTTGAAGGCGATCTAAACAAGATGAATGTCAGAAACTATGAAGCCAAAGCACAGTATCGGGCGGTTTGGAGAGGCATTGTGATGGAAGCTTTGAACCACCAAGGATTGTAATGCAAAAAAGAAGTATAGAAATAACGAAAAGGAGACTTTTTGTCAAAAAAATACCTTAGCAAACATTTCCCAGAGACAACAGAGACAAAAAGTTTCCTTTTTCGGGGACAATTAGGTGCAGGCCATAGTTGAATACCTCCACGACTGATTCCAAGTTTTTTTTGGGAGCACCTTTACGCATTTGGTTCTTAGTCGTATCCACAACCCGGCCCAACCTTTTGATAGCATCCGATCACTATGACTTTTTTATGAAAAGGGTCCTCTTTCTTTCTACGCTATCTAAACTATCGGAGCTATAACGTGTTGTTGTACTAGACAACGGACATCTTTTATTTGAGTAAAGAAAAAATTGGCCTTTGGATTTTCAAATATGAAGGAATGTTTTTTATTAAAGCGCACACTTTAATCGGTGGCTGGGAAGGATCTGAAATGCGGGCCTTGCCTCTCGCTTTCAATCAAAAGTAGTCTATTTTTTCACGAAGAATTTTATTGTATGTATAAATTTTGGGGAGAATATTTTTGTTCTCATATTGTACATAGGGGGCTCTGGCTCCTGCTTTCTTAGCTTGCAAAAAGTTTATTAAATTGGTTTTTTTAATTTAACTTTATTGTTAATTTTGGGGAGAATAATTTGTTTTCTCATAACGTATATAGGGAGCTCTGACCACTGCTTGCTTAGCCTGCAAAATTTCATTAATTTGTTTTTTTTTTTTAATTTAACTTTATTGTAAGATTCGGATTTCTTTTTGTATTCATATATTCTTTCGATGAACGCGCCAATTTTTTTTTTTGTACAATATTTATTTGATTTTTTTTTGTTAATTTTTTTCTTTTTCTTTTAAATGAAGTGCAATTTCAAGAGGGAGCAAGGCAAAAAAAAAAAGATTATGGAGGTGAAATTTTTGTATATTTTCGGAGTTATACAAATAGCCATGGTCACGTTGAACAGGGCAAAAGTACCAAAATAGTCCGCGAGTGGAAGCAAGAAAAAAAATTAAGAACCACGCCAAGTTCCAAAATTATCCGCGAGGTGGCGCAAGACATTAAAATAAATGATGAACGGAGGGTAAAATTTATATTTTATTTTTTTTGTATATTTTCGGAGTTATACACATAGTCACACTCACGATGAAGAGCGCAAAAGTTCCAAAATAGTCCGCAAGAGGGAGCAAGAAAAAAAATTAAGAACCATTCCAAGTCCCAAGACGCAAGACAAGAAAATAAATTATTAACAGGAGTAAAAGTGTTGTATTGTATATTGTCGAGAATTATGCAAAAACTCATAATAAGTCTTTGAGCAACTATTTGTAAAAACCATTCCACAACAACCACTATCTTGGCTACTCCAGAGCCGAGGAAAGCAACCCGACCTACAAAGACTAACCGATGGGTTTTTGAGCATTTCAATTAAAGCCAAAGATGATGACAATAATTTTCCATTATATTTCTCATTAAGCTTAAGTGTCAGAACCTACTTAAACTTCGCATAAGTTTCAATGCTCTAACAATCTCTCCAAGGCACTGTTCCTTTGCTAATTTGATATTTATTAATATGAACGCTGATCTTTGCAATTGAACTGGCTACCAAATGGAGTTCAGTGTCTTGAAATTTAAAGACCGTCTTCCCGCTGATCTAGCCATAATGACCAAGTATTGTATGGATCACCTTACGAGTACGTACCTCTCTGCCTTGGAAGTAACCATTGCACCGAATCTTGTTGTAGCTGTTGTTGGTTGCACACACGCCATGGTGATAAATAAATTCTGGTATTAACTTGCCATATATTTTCATTATGTGCGACACAGAAAGTCGTGTTTTATTTCAACACAAGTGGATTTTTAATAATAAAATGTGTCTAATTTGCCTGGGTGTCTCTTTCTTTGTGCGTGTGTGTGTGTGTGTGTGTGTGTTTGTGTGTGCCTGAGTAAGTGCATCTGTGTGGGGGTCTTCGTAGTTGAGCTAAGGCAAACCTGATTGCAACAGGTCCAGTAATACCAGCAACACCTCCTGGGTTTACTTTTCTGCCCACTGTCGACGAATTTCGTTGCTTGGCAGAATACACTGAGAAAAAGAAAATTAACAAAGTGAGAGAGAGAGCTTGAACTCAGTCTCGATTCATCGGCAAGATAAAATGATTCCCGAACACATGTCTGTATCACCCAGTATCCGGTGGTGACATCGACGTACCTTTTAGTTTTGTTTTAACTTTCGAAAAAAAACCTTAGGAAAATTTTATGTTTTTTCGAATCTACGGGCCCTCGGGGGAATACCACCATTTCTCCATATTAACAGGCCTGCTGATATAAATGGAAAATTTTTCAAAATGGATGAAGTACGAATCAGCATTTTTTTATTCTTTTTTATTTGCAATTATCTCATACTGAACTGGCCAAACCAGCCTCGATCTCTTTTAGCCAGTCTTATGGCCTTCAGATTGCTCAGTTTTCCTAATCCTCGCCTTTTAAACGATGGTTTTAATTCATATTTTTATTCTCCTTAATTTGATGCTTATATTTATTTTAATTTGAGCTTTTGTTTCGATAAAAATATTTTTCAGTAATATCAATTTTTGTGGTAGCTTCTAATTTTATAGTCAGTCAAAACTTTAATCAGAAGATCTTCCGGTATGTTTCTCAGCAACAATCTAGCGGCTCACTAAAAATAACATCTAAGATTTCTTTGAATAGGGCCAAAAATAAGGATAGATAGGCTATGTAGGAACTCATGGTTTAACAGACGCCATTCTTCTATACCATTGGTAAAGATTCTTTTTAGGTACCATCGGCATAAAACACTTTCATCTCAAATTATTACAATCATAATATTTATAATTAACATTTAGTGCTATGTTTGAATTTGAATAAAAATCTATACAAAAATAAATAAATATTCGTATTTAAGTAGTCCGGAAAAATAGTCAATATCATTGGGTCAGTTCGTAGATGAAATAAGGAATCACTCTGTGAAAAATTCTTAGTGTTGTCATATTTTAAAATTGAAATCGTATTTAAACTCAAATTTTTGACTTTGCTTTTCCAAATTTGTTGTTTTTTGTTTTAACTGGTTTTCAATTTTCATAAAAAATATATTATTTTTTTTTTACGTACTAAAAATTACATATTTTTTCAACTAAAATCAATTTTTTTAATAATTCAACCCAAACCTAATCTGGTTTTACAATTAAAAAAAAAAATTTGTGTTATATTTGAAAAGACATATCTTCGGCTACACTTTTCCAGATTCGCTATTTTACGTTTTTTCTGGTTTTCCAATTTTCATAAAAAAATATATGTATTTTGTTTTGACTAAAAACTTTCCTATTTTTTTTTTTTACCAAAACACAATTTTTCTATTAATCCAATCCAATCCCAATCTGACTTTTCAATTTTTAACAAAAATCATTTTTTACTTACTTAAAACTTACCCATTTTTTTATTTTATGTGCCCAAATTAAAATAAACTTTGTCTTACCTTAAGGCCTATACGCAGCATGAAATATTTCGGACCCAACACCAGAATCTCTATTACAAAATTTGATATAAAAAAAAATATCCCAAATGGGATTTTTTTTTTTATATGTTTTTGTCATTCCGTGCGAAATTTTTTTGCATTCTGCGTAGACCCCTTTATATGTATATTTTATAGCTTATAATTTTTTTTTAATATAAGTTAAAATAGAAATAAAATTTTTTTTTCTTAATCGCAAACTTCATATAAAAAAAAATCCCATTTGGGATATTTTTTTGTATATGAAGTTTTGTAATAGAGATTCTGGTGTTGGGTCCAACGACTCCAACACCTACACCCTGCCAAGTTTTGGAACCATCCGTGAATCATTGTTGCCACCGGAGGTTTCCACAGGGGCATTATTTTAATATAAGTAACGTAAGAAATTTAGTTTAAAATATAAATTGTTTCTTTCAATGAATATTATATTTTACGCAAATTGCATACATTTATTACATTTTATTTTAAAAATATTATTCAATAATATATTCATTTCTATATACTCTTTATTTACTATAATTAGTACAGTAAACGAAGAGTTTCAAGAAAAAAGTACTTAATGGACGAAACTTTCAGGGATCGTTAGGGACCTTGTTCTAAGTCTATTTCGTATTTGTGGGTATGGGGCGTGGCACGGCCCCTGACAATATATGTTGCTACGGTTTTTGCATGATATCTTTTTTTCTATAAACTTAGAGTCATGATTCAATTGTAGATATTGTTGAAAATAAAATTATCTATCAAAATAAAATTATCTAAATCAAGATTGTAGGTTTATTGGTTCAAGCACAATGCCTATTTGAAGTTAAAAGTTGGAAACGGTGTTTATCGAATAATTTGCAAATATCTCAAAACCGGTAGGTTTTTTCGGAAAAGTAAAGTAATTGAAATTATCTATAAAATAAGTCCCCCAACACTTTTCTACGATTAATAGTTTTCAAGAAGTCGAACAAAAAATTTGTTCATAAGCACCTACGTGCGCGACATCAAAGCAAGCAGTCCTCTGCTTTGTCTCCCCTGCTTTACGCTTAAAGGCCTATACGCAGCATATACAAAAAAATATCCCAAATGGAATATCCCAAATGGGATTTTTTGTAAATGGTTTTGTCATTCCGTGCGAAATTTTTTTGCATTCTGCGTAGACCCCTTAACTTAACCCTTGTATGTAAAAATGATGAAAATTGGCGTTTGCGGGCGCGGACCAACCCTTTTGAGTCGAGCTATTATGGGTTTTTCCGCCAGTTTCACTGGCCAGAAAATTTAGGATTAGTGGGGCTCTCATTATTATTTGTTTGATCCAAAATATGAGTATTTTCGTAAACTTCACCATAAATCCCTACTGAAAATTCAAGTCTCAAGAAATGTGCCTCTTACACCGTCTGTCCTAGTAATGCGATCCTCCTTTTCTCTCAGTGTAGTTACTTACTGGTAACTATATGTGGTACGTGCGGTGCGTCAATGCTTCATTTCCACTGTCATCTTAACTTGATTGCAAGTTACGATCGTGTTGACAACAACAAAAACAACAACGACCGTATCCGACATGTGCAGCCATACTATTGTAACGGTAATTGCCAGCTCCGGGATTTTTTTTCTTTTTTTGCATGCGTAAATCCCGTAAAGGTTAAAGAGGTTAATGCCGGCAAAGTTTAAGCCACTGACAGCCGCAAATATAAATATTAGCCAAACAGTTTCTAGGCAAGCTAGGCTGGCTTATTAATCAGTGTAACGGCCAAGAGACCTATTGAACAGGCTGCTCTATTGCGTAAACTATTTCGGGTCTGGCATGATTCATGTTTAATTGGCTAAATTGGAGCAAGCACCAGGATCGGCTGCAGCAGCAGCAGCAGCGAAGCAAATCTCACCCAGTTGTCAATTTCCAAGACAACACATTTCAATCAAACTTTGCTGTGTCATAAATAAACCTGGCCAAGTGGTCAGACTCTGACTCCGACTCCCCAGCTGGAACAGTTAAGGCCTAGACTGTCGTCTAACTTTAAATTGTGTGCTTAAATTACACATTGTAGTTGTTTTTGTTGTTGTTGTGGCTGTGGCGGTGGCTGACTCAACGTTCACATTTTTCCACATGAAATTATGAAGTTTTCATGGCAATTAATACGCATGAGCCGCGGACTTGGTTGGCGGGTGTTGTCGCTCCTCGCTTGATGTACACCTCCCTGCTCCAACTGGCATGTCAATTTGATGGCAACTAAATTGCCGAGCTTAACTTTTCTTAATAGCTAATTTAATGAGCTGCCAAAAACGGTTGCAAATTTACGGGCAATTAGTGTGCGTGTGTTTTTTTTTTGGCCTGAAACACTTGGCCAACTTATAGACCTGAATTATGTGGCAGGCATTGTCTATAGAGCCAGTGTGGACAACACTTTTTGTTCTATTTTTGCTAATGAGCTTGACGCTTTTTGTGTGCAGGCATTTTAAGCAGCTGCCGCAGCGCGTGGCATGCAACTTGCAGGATGGGTGTGGCACGCCATGGAGCTGACTTAGAGTTGGCTGACAAATGCGAAATATTCAACGTTGGACATGCTGTCAACTTGAAGGTGTTGTAGTATCATTCGAGCATAAACTCAACTTTTTAATAAAAACAAAAATATATTTTTTTTGTTTATTAGGCTCACATATTTTTTATATCGATAGCTTCGATTTTGATGATGTTACATACCATATGTACCAAATTTTGAGTATACAGCTGCATACTTCAGAAAATTAAATTGGTTTTCTTTGCAAAAATTCGTAAGGGCTAATGTATTACCTTCTATATATTATTCCAGAAAAAAAGATATCTCTAGATATTACTGTTTTGAGTGTATGGTAAAATCAATCAATCAGAAAAATCGCACTACTTTAACAGAAGGATGTATTTCTTCTAGGATCCATTATTTATTTATAGGTTTTTTTTTCAAATGTCCAAATAACTCTTAGCTTTGGAAACTGCGCCAGCCTCCCCATGGCGTTAACCCTTTTTGCTAGCTTTCTTGTTTGCTTTAGATCATTGATGAGTTTACTTTTTTTTTTTTTTTTGGTAACCTCGACTACTTATTGAGCCATCGAAATCTCAATATTTGCGTACACTTTCTTTTTAACTATAGTAGTAAACGATATTTAAATAAGTTTTTTAATAAATGGTCAAATTTTGAAAATTTTTTAAAAATTTCTTACATTATTTAAAATATTTTTTTTTTAATTTTAAAATAAAAATGTTTTCGTTTTGATCGGAAATAAAATGACTCTTTAAAAATATTTCTAGTTATTAATAAAACCCTTTAAAAATATTAACATTATTAATAATAATAATTAATAAAATGTGAAATTTTGAAAATTTTAGATTTGGAATTTTTTTTTTAAATTTTTTACGTTATTAAAATATATTTTTTTTTATATTAAGATAAAAATGTGTTTGTTTTTGCTCAGAAATAAGAAGAACTCAAAATTATTTAAAAGAAAGATTTCAAAAATATTTATCATTATTTTTCGGTTATAATAAATGAAAGATTAAATTTTGAGTATTTTTCGTCAATTTTGTAAATTATTTAAAATTAGCAATAAGAAGGACCCTGCAAAGACATATATATTTAAAACATAAAGAAGATAAAATGTTTTATACACGATAAAAACGGAATACCAATTATTCTTTTTGATTGGTATTTAAAAATCGTATCGTATCACAAATTTACTACTACTATCTTATTCCTTGTATTCATGGGCTCATTAAAGAAATTTTTCTACGGTTTTGATAGACAACCACTCATTTTTTTCGTAATCGATCTAACTTTGCGAGCCATGAAAAAAACGGTATTAGAATTTTTTTTTCAAATTTTTAAATTTACGTTCGAGGTAGAAGTTTTCTCAAAAATTTGATAAAAATGACGAAAATTTCATATGAATGCATAAATTGCGTCCAAGACGTAAATTTGACAAAAATATGTTTCAAACATAATAATAATCACATAAAAGATATAGTTTAGAATAACCAGAGATATTTGCTTTTAAGTAAAGAAACTTTTTTTTGTAATTTCGAAAAATGTTTTTTTCAAAATATCTCAAAATCGGTTTCAGGGAAAAAATTTTTGACGGCATTTTCGGTTTAAGCATGCCATTTCACTACGGAATGACTAAAACATTTGAGCATACCAAAATTTTTTTAAATTTGTAAGCTAGTGTAATTATTTAATTATTATACTAGTTTACAAATTTAAAGGTCATCGAGTGAAGCTTCATATAAAAGTTTTTTTTAGGGTAATTTTGGGTCGAGAAACACAAAAACTTTTCAACTTTTTACTTTTTTTCTTTTTTCGAAAAACGTGTTTTTTGTAATTTTTTTTTTATTGTATTGTATTTAATTGTGTATTCTTTTTGATCAGAAATAAAAAAGAACCTTGAAAAACATAAATCATCATTATCATACTTTAAAGGAACGAGTAAGATTTAATTTTGATTTTTGTTTTTACTATAATATTTTAATACAAAGTGTGTTCAGCGTTTCGCTCAGAAATTGATTTATAAGCCACAAATTCTCTGAGGAACTTTTACATTTGAGAAAGTTATGCGTTTTTGGTGATAGAGTCGCCATTTAACCTTATAGTCCCCGGTAATAATGTCAAATAATCATTAATCCTCGAAACGGAAAGATCTTAAGCTAAAACTAGGTATAAATTACATTATAAAAAGTTACAATAAATATTCTCACCGCGACTCAAGATATACAAGGCAAAAGGTCACAAAATCGGTTTTATACATTTTTAAAACGCTTAAAATTATTAATCTGTCTTGAATAAAATTTTGTAAAGGTAACCCTCCTTAAGGCCTATCCCAAAAAAGGGAATTTTTTTTTTTATTTGAAGTTTTGACATTTCATGCGGAATTTTAGCATGCTGCGTATGGACCTTTAAGATACGCAAAATTTGAAAAGAGCTTTGTAGTGGAAATGCTATAATACTAGTGCAGCAAAGTAAGTACGCCATCTTGGCTTTCTGTCATATTTTTTTTATGTTAGTTAAAAATTATCACGTTGGAGTCTTATTCGATTGAAGATCACATCAAAGTTATTCAAGAGCACTAGAAAAATGGTGACCAAATTGTCAGAGACTTCGTCAAAAATCATATTCAGCGATTTAGTTAATCTCACTTTGAATGGAACACTTCCAGGCCGAAAAGAATACTCGTGAATATCCGGAGCATCCACAATAAGGGACATTAATTTTTCGAGAAGAGCGCTGGCAACACCTTCATCATCATTTTCAACCGATACAATTCGGATGATACTTATTTATATCCAACGACACTTCGTGGGTTAATTTGGATGCATAGAAAGAGTTCTTCGAGAATCGCTTTATATCGGCCGCACCATGTTATTTGTATGAATCTTTTTGTGGAAACTAAATCAGAGCAACCTTCAATGAATAGCGTTCTTTTTAATTGCAGATATCATGTTTTTTGAAAAAAATATCTGGCATGCACATCCATTGTTTAATATATTTAAGCTCATTATATATATTTTGACCTTGTTTCTATAGTCTATCCTAACCCCAAATCTTTTTCCCAGGCAATAACAAAAATATAATCCAAACAAAGCAAATCTATAATCTTGACTTTACCCAACTTATAATAATCAATCGTTTTCGTCATCTGTTTAACTCCAAGAAACTAAATCGAAACGTTTTTACGCACGCTCTCCCCAGGCGAAAACAACTACAAGAACAACAACAACTAAGCGCCAGTTACGTTCTCTCTCTCTCTCTCTCTGTCACTTGGACAAACGATTATTCTCTTTGCTCTCCTCATGCCGATTCTCACTATTCGATTCTATATTCGTGTGCGCTGCTCATTGATCGAAATTGAATTGGACATAAATAAAACAAGATCAATCAATTGATTTATTTTGACATGTTGCAACAGCGCGCCAACGTCGACGTCAGCGTTGTCGTCATCCTCGTCCTCGTCGTCGCCTCCGTCTCCATCTGCGTCACCAATGTTGCATGCTGCTGCGTCTGTCTTGGACTGTGGCACACTGTGGCCGGTTTGGTTGCAAGTCAACTTGGCCGGCGGCGCGCAGTGGGTCTCATTTGCTTTGTCGCAAGGGAGACTTACGTTTTTTATGCTCCAATGTATCCAATGTATTTGCAACTTGTGCCTATTGTTGCATGCCGCTTGGAGTGCCTGGTGTGCGGGGTTTTTTTAATACCCTGTACCCCAAGGCTAAAAGGGTATAGTAAATGAGTGCACGAAACTTTAGAAGAAAGCGTGTAAGACCCCGAAATTTTTGTTCCAAGTAAGCGGAATTGAGTCAACCAAAATAGTTTGGAGCGTGCCATAAAGTGGTCTAGTTCTTAAATTTTTTTATATTGATAACCTTTTCCCCACAACGGAATTCTTCGGCGATCTTTCACTTTTTTCAAGGTTGCATAATTTTTTACCATAAATCTGTGAAGAAACCCTTCAGGAAAAGGCGCGCATCCAGAAAATGGTCATAGGGGGGGTTTTCACTTCGAATTGTATACAAATCACAGCAATAGCTAACGGGTGGTCCGGACCGGAAAACCCCACGTGAATCCGCCGCTGTTCAGAAGAACAGTGTTCAAAAAAATGAGCAAGACAGTCTCCGAAATCTAGGCTTATGTAGAATCAAGTCTACGAAATTCCTTTTACGTTTTTTGCCTACGACATCCCTTGCCTAGAATCTAGAATCTTAAAAAAAAACGTATGAATGCGTAGAATCTAAAAACCTTCCAAATTTAATAAAAACTCTGGATATTATGGCGACTATAGGGCATATTATAGTCGTGGTTTCTTCGTCTGTAAACATCCCACTTGATTTTTTTTTATAGCTTGTTCTGCTGCCGTTTTTGGATACGTCTGTTGGCTCGTTTGGTTAATTTGTCGATGTGACTTTGCTGTGGCATGATACAAGGGGCAGCACGGGGTTGCCACATGGTTGTCTGATTAATTTTATTTGCGCTTTGTTGTCAAATCCACAATATACATATTCTAATTTGGCCGAGTAGAGAGGTCATAATGGAGACTTTGAGCTAAAGCGCACCATTGACAGGTACATGAAGCTTAGGTGCAGCAGGTTCTTCAACTAAGATTGGATGACAAGGTGAACTGATAAGACTAACGAATATAGTGATTGTCAAATAAATTTTATGTATTTCTGAACAAGTTAGTGGTCACAAAATGTTAACTAGCTAAGCAGAAATTGGTTCGAGTGAGTGACAGTGTGATAGTGGAGGGAGTCATTGCAACATTGCGTTTCTCGGGTTTGGACGGACCCCTCACGAAATATCAGAGCTGTGAGAAGAGTTCGACAGATCTATGTACTACTTAGCACAGAAAATTCGATACCTTTCCAAAATAGGCAATAGCTATACCTTCGAGTCCCTTCAGGAATCTTTATTATTTATCCCGATCCCTTTTTCTTTAATGGGCAAAATTTTTTTTTGAAGAAAATTAATTATTAATTAAATTAATTAATGATCTATCCCGCACCTCTGTAGATACTTTTCCTATCCACTCATACCAAAATTATATTTTTGATTCTTTTTTTTGGACAGAAATTCAGTATAAAGCAAAATAGTATTTCATAAGCCGGGGTATTGCTGGTGTCCAATACTCAAAATACTTGTTTGGCCGTCCAAGAATTAGTTGTTGGTAAATGCTCGAACAAAATCCGACAGAGTTTAGCTGAGCTTGTCCTTGTACTATGATACTATGGATAAGTTCATAAGTGGTGCCTGCCGGTGATTGCTTATATGCTTTATTGGATAAGAAACTGCATTAAGAGTGTTACGAAATCTCCGTGAATTATAATAAGCGGCACATACTGCGTTTCTCTCTGCCTGTCTTGCGCAGTGTTTAATCATAAACCCAGTCATGAGTTTGGTCTGATGGTACTCCTACTAAAATCTAGATAAATTCTTATCTGAAATCCCTCCTCGGAAGTTAAAGCAAGACATTTTATAAATAGTTTTAACTTTTAAAACGTTTCCAGTTTCAGACTAGTCGTTCACCTACAGATTGCTATACGATCCAAATATGTTAAGCTCTCTCTATTCGTTCATAGTTCTTAAAATCCTAATGTGCTCTTCTGAAGTCGTTATAACGCTGATGTTGACCTTCCGGGTGTAGAGTAGATATAAGAATAGGTATGCTTAAGAATTGAGAAACCTTGTTTATATTGCCTTTTGTCTAATTTCCTTTGCTTCTAGGCATTTTTTTAATTTGTTGGAAGATACCTGAAAAATAAGATTAGATTCAATTTACTCAAGATAAAGTATTATAGAGCTGTTTGAGCCTCTTGCGCATTGTAGGAAATACTTCAGTTTGGTTCTGCCTATACAACTCCAGACTCCAACTATACCAATACAAATGGCGTTGATGCTGCCAGAGTTGTCTCCTTCGAACAGTGTTGGTGTTTGACAGAAAAACTGTGTGGAAATTCTGAAGAACTTGCTGTGAAAAGAAGTAAGAAGAAGAAATTAGAAAATCTAAATTTTTTGGGGTTGGTTGAGTTTAGTTTTGCCTAGCAATGGCATCGCTTGCAAAAAGACGCTATTTGCCAAATAAAATCTCTATTAATTCAAAACACCGCCGTTCGGATTCGGCTATAAACTGTAGGTCCCTGTTCTCTTCGAACATTTATTAATAGAGATCACCATGCTTCACCTAGAGGCGACTGACAAATAAGTCAGTCAGGGAATTATATTACAATATTATGAGTTTAGGGCTGCAAATTTTACCTATAGAGCTCACAAAGTCTTATGATATACGGCTATGCTTCGGATTTGGATTCACTTATAAACAAAGTAGTCGGATTTAAACCACACAAAAGATTATTTTAGTTTCCACTAAATAGTTGCAAGTGAAATCAAATCGAATTGGCTAAAAAAGTTTTAAAACTGTAATAATTTAAAAAATATTCTTTATGTCATAAAAACATTTTTCCTTGTAATAAGAAAAGCATTGTGGTGATTAAATTCAATCGAAAGCTGTAGAGCTGTGCTAACAAAGAGTAAGGGAAATATGAAAAGATATCGACAGCAAAAAATATGGAAGCGGTAGCAAGCAAAAAACCAAAACGAACAAAATTTATACGTTTTCGTTTTTCGTTTTAAGGAGCGATAAAATGAAATGCTCTTAAATCCGAATGTGCTTTCTGCTCGAGAATTAGGTCCATTTCAGGGATTTGGCGCGCATATACTCTTCCGCAAGTTAACGAATCTTTTTCCAGACAAGAAAAAACAAAGTATTAGGAAAAATTAAATTCAAGACGAGTTCTTTACTTGACTTGGACTGAGAGTCGACTGCCCCAAATATTGATATGGTAACACAAACGATTGAAACTCATCGCGAAAATTCTTTGCAGAAAACAAAATTATCAAAAGATTGGGTGTTAATGGAAAAATATGCAGAAAAGAAACTGACTCCCACGCCCCACAAAATGTTGGCAAATGGTCAATCTTTCATTGAATACCATTGCCTACCCATTAGGGAGATGTGAGAAGAAGCCCAGGAATCGAGAAATAAGGATTTTAAAACATTCAGAGCTATGAATACATGTAAAATATGACGATCAAGGGAAAACGAGGATCTTTTTAATATGTTGGCAGCCTCTTCAGATCAGTTGCATCCCCTAGACAAGTGAGATCGAATACAGAATAAACAAGTAGTTATTCAAAAGAAATGTTAAGTCTTTTAGATATTCCTTCAAATGTAAATGTGGATGAATATTTTACAAAAAACAACTGATAAGACACGTTATGTAACATATTAAAATTTTTTTTTTTTTTTTTGTTATAAATTTTTTATTGGTAATCAACCGGTACAAATTAGGTTATAATGCAAATATTGGTGAAAAATTATTCGCTACAGAAAAAATAAAATTTAGTGTGTGATAGAACAAATTATAATAAAAAAGCAATGTTAAATTAAATTGATTTACTGAAATATAAAATTATGAACAAAAAATATATCATCAAAAATATATACCCTGCAGTACGGCGTACTAGTACAGAAATAGGGAAACGACTAGTCTTTTGGTATATAGGACTGGTTCCACGCCAATCTACCAGCAATGCTTTTAACTGTATACTTTAACATGGACATGTTTTTGGAGCTATACAATTGTCCCCCCCTTCGCATGAGCGGTATACAGTTCAGTATACTGTTTACCCCTTCGCTTGACCGGTATACAGTTCGGTATATAGTTCAAAAGGACCAGTTTTGTATAATGTATATCGCATGGGAGGTATATAGTTCGGTATATAGTACAAAGGGACCAGTTCGGTAATGTATATATTTTCGTAAATTTATTTAACAAGTTTTTAAAAAGAATTGGACTAAGTTCATTCAAGATTATTGATTATGCTTTTCTTTTAAAAACTCGTTTTTCTGAAGTTGAATTGATTTGCGTAACTAATCCTCGGCCTTCCCTTCACCTCTACTTGCTGTAATAGCATCTGAAATTTTACCAAATGCAATAAAATATTGTGTAGAAATGTAATTTTATTTTTATATTTAATACCAGAGGGCCGTAGAAGTTTTTAAAATTTTTAGTGATATCATGCCATGGGCTATGACAACTTCATCGGAATGCATATTTTTCAATTGTTTTGTTATGCCATCTGGTGGTATAAGATTTAAAATGGTAGTCATCTGTAACATAACATGTTATAACTTATATGATATGACTTACATAAATTTATTTATTTCCATTCGTAATTGCTGACTCAATTTGATATAATACATTTCCTTGGCCGATTTTATGGGGAATTTAGAGCTCAAAGATACAATAGTGGCCAAAAGTATTTTGACAAAACTGTGCCAAATATTATATCGCTTATGTATAAAAACTAAGAGAAGTAACGGAATCCATTTTACATTTGAGAAAGAGAATCTATTATTAGCTTTCAGTGAGCAAAAAATTGCACTGATAATGATTTTAATTTTTTTTCTATATTATTTTAAAGGTGAGATGATGCACTTTTGGCTGGACAAAAGTATTTTGACATTGCGATCAATTGCAATTTCTTTGATTCCCGTGCGTTACAAACAATGTGTGGCTATTTCAAAAGTTGTTTTTATTTATTTTTAAAAACAATAACCAATTTTCTTGCCCCCTGTTTTTTTTTATAATCGTCAAAATACCTGAATTCGGTCAACTTGTTTGAAATGAAAAAGTCACAAAATATAATGCCTAGACAAACCATTAACTAACAAGTTATGAGGCAAAACAAAACTTATTCTATAAATAATACAGCCAGTTCGGGCAGAACACGCAAAATGATGCTATAGAGCACGGCATTAAACTAAGAAAATTTTTGAAAGATGCCTTAAATACACCAAAAGCTTTATCAATTGAATTGAAATAAACAGCATAAAACATTAATTAGTAGAAAAAAAGATAGCAGACAATGAAAGGAGGCCAGTTTTACTACCTTTGTAGCTCTTGTGTTTTATCAAAAAATAAGCTTAAAAAGTTAACATTTGCTAAATAGTATAAAAACAAGGCACGATCGTTTTGGGAACACAAATTTTGGATATATAAAGCTACTTTGAATGTCCTAAATCAAAAAAATAAAGTTTATTGAAGGTAATTAAAGAAGTGTTTGTGAAAAACCAATGCCTGCATGGGTACACGTTTAATATTCATCAGCCCATAAAATATAAAAAACGATGCCTAAATTGAACAAGATGGCTAGAAGAGACAATTGTTGAAGAAAAAAGGCGATGGAAAGGTATTTTAAAGGAAGCATAGAAAAAATTGGTAAAATCAATTCCTGAACTTTTGCAAAAGGTCTCTGACGTTAAAGGAAGGTTTACTTTTTATTATTAATTTTATTTAATCTAAAGTTACAGCTTTTTCTCTTCATCTGTCAAACTATTTTGTTTTGTCAAAAACTTTTGTCCACTAACCTTTATGAAAAATCGTTATAATTTGCTAAACTATAATATTATTATAACAATATTAGACTTTTGCATTTTGAGGAGCTTAATTTATCATTATTCTCAAAAAAAATGTACTAAAAGCTATATAATTAATAAAACATAAGAAATTTCCAAATCAATTTTTTTTTACGTGTGTCAACATACTTTTGGCCACTATTGTACTTCATAAGTCTTTTCCCGCACTAAAGTATTGACGCTGGATTTTAACTCTGCCATGGCATACACAATTGTCGTCAAGTGCGTCTTTAAATCATTATATTGTTCTGAAAGCATATGGGCGTATGAATTTATACGAAATATTCTTAAATGTTTAATATCTTGTAATGCATCCATTCTGGTATGCACGGTTGCCATTTCCTTTATTAAAATTGTTACTTTTTCCTCCAAAGATATATTTTCAGCATTATTAAAAAGGTTTAATAAAAACTTAGTTGTATTACATACTTATATTGTATTACAAAATTTTTTATTGTTACTTACATATTGTCGAGATATTTCAATTTTTATTACAACAACTTAAAAAATATGTCTAACAACTAAATTGATCTGCTACAAAAGAAAGAATAAGCAAAAGATAATGAGAAGTATGTAGAACAAACTATGTGTTGTCGTGCATCGTTAAAGTCGAACAAACAATTTGATTCGACTGGTCTTTCGCTTGTATACCAAGTGTATCGTGCGTATACAATCACCACCTTACGTTTTACGCCACTGTGCGACGGAGTACAACTCTTTAAAAAAAAAAAAATGCAATTTGTAAAACCATTTTCGAAAATCTTAATTCATTCGGAATCAGCTATTAGCAAGTAATAGAAAACGGTCTGTTTAGATAAGAGATTTTTTTTACGTAAAATTTCTTGAATTTTAGATATATCTATGTATTTCTATAATGTTGTCATCATGATATTCAATAAACGAAACAAAATGCTTTTTTTTAATCCTAACACTTTTTAAAAATCTAAATTTATTTTATTACGTAAAGATTTAACGTTTTGTTATTGTTGAGGCTTATAGAAGTCTACATGCCCTATTCTATATTTATAGCGGAAGAGGTAAAATTGTGATACTTTTTTTACCATGTATTTTGAACTTCTCAAGTGATCTCAATCATTTTTTAAGCCTACAAGTGTTTCAAGAACAAAGGTGTGCCAAATGTGAAGTACCACTGCATCCTACAGGGCGTAAAAAGTTTACTTCCTGCTTTTCATCATCTTCAATTGGTTATTGAAATAAGCAATATTTACGAGATCTCTAGGCTCAAATAAAATTAATCTTCCTCTTTAGACCAACCCAGTTATATTTAGCTGCCATTTAGTTTGACTTTCATATTCATAAATTTCTGGCATATATAGAGCATATAAATATATGTACCTGTAATTTGTAACCATTTAAACTAAAGCAGTCAACATTTAGCCAACTAATTAGACCAACAAGTTAACAACATTTGCACAAATTACAGTAGCTGGCCATTAACTTGACTCATAGTAACTGACTGCAGTTTATGCGTCTAGTTGGCATCAATCACAGGCCCCCTTCACCAGATCTGAAAGACAGTCAAAAAAAAAAAAAAACTTGCACCAAATGCGTTAAATATGAATGTGGTAGTGCTGTGCAAGTGTGTGTGAGTTGTGTGGCATGAGTTGGCAGTTTGGTTATAGCCAAAATGACAAACATACATCAGTTGGGAGGCAGAAAGACAACCCCAAAAAACCAAATGAAAACATCAATGCAAAAAAATGCTAGAAACTTGTCATATCATAATATATTATAATGCATATAGAGAGATATGTGTGTGTACGTAAAGTCGTGCGTGAGCGACTATGATATACTTTGTTATCGATTGGATGGTAAAGCCAGGCCTGTAGACAGGGGGGACGGAAACGGGCGTATTCCTACAGTGCCTGAAGTTTTTAAAACGAGTTAGTAGATTGAAGTTAAAATGAAATATGAAAATTCTTAGAAAAAAGAAATGACAACACTGGAATACTATTTCTCTCACGACTACCCTGGGAAAGGCGTACAGACCCAGCTGATAGACTCTATAGGATCGGATGTATTTTCTACTCCTTGTTACATACGTTTGGACAAACTTAATATACACAATTTTTCCAACTTTGGGGGGGGGGCCCGGACTTAAAAACTCCCTTGTGGATCCGCCACTACTTTAACTCTATAAGTAACTTGCATAAAAAAGTGCGTGTCGTGAGTGACTGACGAGTCTTTTAAATAAGTTGCTGCCAAAAAAAAAAGTGTTGGAAAATTTTGGTACCACATCGTCAGACACATTGGCACATTGAATGTTGCGTGACATTTCAATTAAAATGCTAATTTTTTTTTACCATGTAGTTGGCTTGTTAGTGGTTTTTACTGCTAAATAAACTATTTAGTAAAGTAAATTACTTTATTAGAGAGACAGTTACAGTTAGCCGTGGGCTGTGTTTGGGGCGTGCCCCCATCCATTGAGATGCAAGTGCATTAATCAAGCGCCCCACACACTTACTACAATAACAACAACTTCTACACACAGATGTGGAAAAATCATAAGGTAACCCACTCCATGGAGAACAATATACATATACATATATATATATATACCTAAGTATAGGTAGTACTCACAAACACTGACACTCGTGACTTTTTCCAAGTTAATTTATCATTTTTAAACAGAAAATGCATGCATTGAAAATTGATGCACTTTCTCTCAATGCATTCTGTAAATCAGTTTAAGTTTTTATAATATTTTAATACTCTTAGAATGGCATTGGGGGTTTTCTAAGAAGATTTGTAACCTTTAGAGAGTGTTGAAGTAGAATTCAAGACCTCTGTATCGCCAGTGTCTTTAGGAGACCATTTCGCTTTAAGATTTAATTAAAACAACATTTTGTAGCTTTCTGATTTATACACTGCAAAAACATTTTTCATAATGTTATTTTAAGTTAGACTAGGGGGTATCACCAGCTGGCCGCTTTACTCGCCAATATCCGCTCTACTTTCTTTGTTTGTAACGCCTGTGCCGAGCTAAACTATTATCTGTTTTCAATCTATTAGAAAGCTAACTTCAGTTTTATTTATTTGATTTCCGGTATAGTCTTAGATTTTCGCTGTGTTTTCCTTGTACTAGCAAGTTCCGAAATAATTCTGTTAAGAGAGCAAGAAAAATAGGAAATACGGCAAGTTACGAGAGGGAGCATGAAAAAAAGAGGAGTTGGCATAATTTGAAAATTTTATTATATAATTGAGAGACTGCCAAGATCAACACTCTTAGTCCGTACACTGAGAAAAACATAAAGAATTTCGTGATCAAAAGCGGGAAGAAAAACTAAAGGGAGTAAAATTTATTCTTAATTTGAGAATTTTTAGAATGATTTTAAGAACAATTGCGCTGGATTGTAGATAGCTTTTAAGACAGAAATTTGAAAACACTTAGAATGATTTTAAGAAAAAGTGCTCTCAAAAATCATTTCATGCTCATTGTAAGTTCGTTTAGTCTTAGTGTTGAAATTGAGAGTACTTTATTTTTAATTTTAAAATATAAAAATTTAATAATTTCTAAAATGAGAGTCAGAACTCTTTTTTTCAGTGTAAGTGCTATTTTCGTCACACAAGCTCAATATATCAAAGATAAATAAATAAGTCTTTTTGGTTAAAACGACAGGATAAACTATCATTAAAATTACTAATCAATATTATATTATGATAATTAAATAATAAAGTTAATAGCTAAAAAAATAGCTGTCTATGTTTAATATTTTTCCAATTTGTTCGATTTCGAGAAGTCGATTTGTCTAATGCCTTATTTAAAAGGTCAATTTTTTTAAAGATATTAGATAAAAAAAATAATTAAAATGAAAAAAAAAGGATGGAAAAATATCTATGAACTAATCCGCGTCTCCAGACCGATGGGTCTTTGTTAATTAACTTATTATTATTAAACTTGGTTTCAGAAAAAGATTCTAAGCATGAATAAAAAAAACCATAGGCTGCAAAATCTCCAAACTTTCTTGGTATATTCGATTTAAGGTTAAGAACTTAACTATATGAATGCGGGAAAGAGTTAATTATAGCTTCGTGAGCTACTGACTGTGTTCTTGTGATCTAGTTCGGTAGTTAATAACATATGAACTAGTGCGAATAGAGCTAGTTTGATACATTTGAATTAATTTCAACACTTTTAATAATTATATTCCTTTGGACCAAGTTTTTTTGAATTTACTTTCCGTTGGCTACACAACGACAATACACGTAAAATTTTAATTCATAACTTTAAAAAATATTTCTATCTCAGCTGAAAAGATTTTTACATCTAAAGTCCATTTGGAATATCCCATTCGGGATTTTTTTTTTATATGGTTTTGTTATTCCGTGCGAAATTTTTTTGCATTCTGAGTATAGGCCTTAACTCTGTAAATTTTAGTAGCTAGCTTTAAGCAAAACACATATTATAAAAATAAAGCAAATTGTTAAAACTTAATAATTATATTTGGATTTTAAGCCAAAAAAGTTTTGTTTCAGCTTTTAGTTGAAGCTGAAAAAATAATTGTAATTTTATTATAATAGCCTAAAAAATTTGTATCAATATTTTTAGCGTTTAATGATGTAATTCGGATGGTATCCTTTTTAAGAAAAAAAAAGTTTTATTCCAAAAATATTTTTTTGGATGCTCAGTTTTTAAGTGTTTTTTTCGAATGAATTCTCAAGCTAAAACTTTATTAGCCATGATTTGAAATCTTAATCTAAATTTTAGGTATGTTGCCTTAAAATGGTTAATACCAAATTTTTTTTTTGACTAATACAATTTTTTTTTTTAAGCCCAGGAAGAAAGTGCAAGTTTGAATTGTAGTTTCGAGGCGCCAATAGTTGATTTTTTAGCCTTTCTCTTTCACCCACTGTAGACAGATCTACTCTTAATCCCAAAAAAAATTGGAAACTGCGGGACTCCTATTTTTTTCTTGCTTCCTCTCGCGAACAATTTTGGAACTAAGCAAGTCTTTTTCCGCACATTATTTATGCACGTTTTTTCCAAATTTCAGGGGTTGGAGAACAAAACGATCAGAGTGTAAGGTCACATTATCGGAACCAGGTAAGTCTCCGAACAAAAATTGGTTTAAACATTTATTATGATATAAAAAAGTTCTTTATATCTTGAAGCATCGAAAAAAACTGCATTTTGTTATTTTTTTTGAAGAAGAAAGGCGCTGAATTTTTCAAATTAATAAAAGAAATTGAATTCATACACATAAAGATCTAAAACTGAACGCTGTCTGTCAGATCCAGGGTCCTGCGTGTTCGGACACCCGTATATGTATAAGTGGTAATAGTATTTATTGTTTTTTTTTTAAGAAAGCCACAGAGATTTAAAATTATTAGAAGAATTAGCCTCGGATCTAGACGGCAAGTTCCTGGCGGTTCTCATCACTTTAGTACAGTAGTTTGAATGAACATTTTAACCTAGTCTTTGATTCCGAAACTGCACTTGACTATATCATCGCAGGCTAGAGTATCTAAACTTCTACACACTTATCTTTCTTCATCATATTTTTTTTTTGGGGATCTTTTGTCTTTGAGCAACGGAAGTTTAAAAATAAAAACCGCTGCTGCCAGGATTAACTGTTAGACAGCCCTTTCCCCGGCCCCGACTTAACACAGTATCTGTATCTTTTAATTGTGACACGTGATGCAGTTGCTGGGTAAGAGTTGTAATAGAAAGCTGACAATTAATCTCTCAGATACATGTGCGCACTTTCAAAGCCTTCCATGGTATCTCATAGTAGGTAGATAGTCTTGAATTTCGAATTAGAGAAACTCTATGCACTTTATGTGAGTGGGTGGCAAAAATGAAAGATACAATTTGAGGCAAGTTGCACAAACAAACAATCAATTCTACAACTATACCCTGGGGTCTCATTAAAACATGTGTAGCGCACATAAATATGAGATACTATCTTATGGATATTAGTTTTTGTGGCCAGCGTGTTAATCGATATGATTTGTAGACGCGCTTATTAATACGCTAAATAAATAATTTATGCATAAATTGTTAAAATTTATTAACACCCCAGGAACCAAAAATTACAACAAAAAGTTTGTCATAACTCAATTTTTGGGTTGACACAAAGATTTACCCTCAACACGTGAGAAGATACTTGGTCATATTTATAAATAATAATTATGTGGCAGGAGGGCAACAGATGCTACATGCGTGGGGAGGCAGGAAATTTACTATATACTATATAAGTGGCAAGTCATAGGCACATACCATATATATGTATATATCCGCATCGCGTGTTACGCTGGCAGAAAGTGATTAGAGCGTCTGTCTGTGCGCTTTCAAATTTGTTTCTCAGGATTGTCACCTTTCGCCAAAGATGTTGATAATAATGATTTTCTACAGAGTGCTCGTCTGCTTTCATTTTGTCTCCCTGGAGTATTTTTTTTTCTCCATTTCCAATTGGTATTGGTATTACTTTTTATTTTCCCAAAATTGCTGGGAAAAAATTGTGACGGCAGCTAATCAGCGTTTGGGTTTATGTGTGGGCTGCAGGTTTGTGTCTTTGCTAGCTGCGACTCTAATTGGACATCTTAACTTCTGATTAGCTTGGCGCAAGTTGAGGCAAGTTGCAGGCATGAGCAGCTGCAATGAATTGCAGCGCATTCTTAAGGACTTGCAGCCTGCACATAAATCTTATATAACTGCCACACATGAGTTATATATCTTTTTGTACTTATATACTTTTCTCATACAAACAAATCGATTATGCTCGCCAAACAACAATTGCTTGAAATCAATAAAAATGACTTATGTTTTCTAGCCCTGATATCTATCGGATATCTTTTGGTTATGCCTGGTTATCTTTGGTGCCACGTGTGTGTGCGGCACATGGCACATTGTCAAAAAAAAAGGTATTGAAAGTGGCACAACAAAGTGCCTAAATGAGTAGCCAAGTGACTTGTGTATTTCGCATCCATTTATATTAAAATGATGACAATTATTTACACTTCACTTGAGCTGGGGTCTGATTGAGAGCGAGGTGTAGCACAAGATATGTTATATAATTATTATAAGGCCACCAAGTCTTGGAAGCTGCATTTAGTTATCTCTTTACGCTTAGGCTAAAGTAGCGATGTGTTACTATCGATAGTACCACCAGTTTCGACTTCGATTGTTGAAACTGTCGACAATACTAGTAGGCACACAAAAAAGGGGCACATTCTATTAACAAGTACCATAGAGCAAGTGGGGAAAATTCTAATACTTACAAAAAGTGTATTTCAAAATGTTTAACAGAAACTTTTTAATCATGACATTGTAAAAAAGAGATACTTTTAAAATTACATCTTAAAAAACCAAAAACAGTATCCATTCAACAATTAACAATAAAAAAAAAAAATCTTTTTGTGGCAGAATACCAACATGTCTACTAGTGCTGGAAGTAACATCGATGTTATATCGATGCATCGATGTTTTTTCATTTTTTCCGATCATCGATATTTTTATTTCGATTTTCGATTATCGACCAAATCCTATTACGGTCAAAATATGTGCAATCAACGGCATCCACGTCGCAGACACTTTTCGTTTTTTTACAAAAAAAAACAAACTTCGGATTCAGCTGCTCAAAATCCATAAGGGATGCCTCTGTCAGCTGTTAAGTTGGCCAACATCGTTGTTTCTCCAGCACTAATGTCGATATTTCTAGGTTTCAGTCAGGTCCTTCTGTCCAAAACTATAAGGCCACTTCTAATGAACATCCATCCTCTCACTTTCATAAAAAGTGGCAGGATCGCATAAATATTTGTTGACTAAGTTTTGTAGTCCAATACAGAAGGATCCCTGAAAGTAGAATAATTTTTAGTTACATTTTTTAATTGTTTATACTAACCTTCCAAAAGCTCAATGGATTTGCATCTTGGCTTGAATTTTGACAGGCCAAAAATGTGGAATGTCAAATATTGCTGCTAGAGATCTTTTTTCTGTTTTTTGCAACACGAATTTTGTGAAATTCGAAGTTTCGGAAGCCAAAGTCGTCTTCTATCCAGAAAAGCTGGAAGTCTGTGGTAATCATTAAGGCTATTGGGATATCCCAAATGAGATTTTTTTTTTATATGAAGTTTTGTCATTCCGTGCGAAATTTTTCGAATTGCGTATGTGCCTTTGCTTAAATAATTTTTTATGGTCCCCATCGGATTTGGTGAGTCTAAGGTCAAAAAGGTTCGACGTGTTACCATTGGTTATGTATTCTTTTTGACATGTTCGGCACTTTGCCAATTTTTTGTCCGTTGATTTGTCAAAGAAGTTTTTTACATACAAAAGCATTCTATCGATATATTGAACGAAACCATCGATAGTATGGTAGTAGAGTTTCTTTCCGACTTTGAGGTATTAAAATAAAAAAAAACAAATGAAAAAAAAAAACCTGGGTTTCAAATTGAGAAAATAGATTAGGTATGTAGAATGAAAACCATTTAGCTGAAGTTCCACAGAAATCTCTAGAGATTTTGGGTACAGTTTAAAAAAATCTTTAGTAAAAGCCGTAAGTTTGTTTCCATTGTTTCCGAATGTTTATGCTTATACGAGATTGGCAGCAGAGTTGCTACTATTCAAAAATAATTTCGGTAAAATATTTATTGCTAGATTAGTCGATAATTTGTAGCAACCCTTGTAGAAAGCGATTTAATATAAAAAATCTGCAAAATATCAGAGAAAAATTCAATTTTACTTAACTTGAACTTGAGCTGGAGACGGTGGAGCACCTCTTCTGTCACTGCCCTGGACTGTGTAGGACAAGTTTTCGCTTCCTCAAGTCACACTTTCTACATGATTTATCCCAGCTCTCAGAACAGAGTCCAAAATGCCTCTCAAGGTTTATTCAGGCCACCGGATGGCTATGAATGAGAACATCTACAGAAGGATGGAGGAAAGTCCACCATTGCGGTATCACAACGGGCCTATTTTTTGGCCTCAGTGAGTTGGGACTTGTCCCAGCTGTCGCCGTAACCTAATCTTATTTGAATAAGTCTCAATGTCCAAGTCTCTTTCTTTAACTTTTTAACCCATACATTTTATCATAAGATTTTTTTTCGAAAGCAACTGTATGACTCCACATTTGGTACTTAAAAATCGTTCTCTTCTATTAAGTTGGATTTTACACATTATGTACAGAGTCTAGACGATTTGTACCCCGTACATTTAGGGTACTCACGCTTGCTGTTGAGTACTTTTGCAACAATAAAATGCACAAGGCTCCTCAATCCAGACACTATTCTAGTGTTTTAGCTGTTGATTTGAGGAGAAAGTTTTGCAAAATACGTTGTCTGTGGCATTTTTAACACATCAATATTCTGTTTTTTTTTAATCATTTATAATATAGAAAACGGCAGAAAAAAGTGTGAATTTTCAATAATTAAACTGGATTTAACGCAATTAAACTAGGAAGTCTTATGCATTTCATTTACTAAATTAAGCAATTAATACTTTTGAGTTTTTAACCCAACACCAATACGGCTTAGGGTGCTTAGTTGCCAAACCTATAATTTAAAAGTAAAAAAACAATACGGAAAGAAGAAACAGGAGCTCAATAACTCAACTAATAAACTACGAAAAGGGTCTTCACGCTTTAGACAGTTGAGTTTTGCGCATCTTTTGAAAGATATAATAGTTCGTGCAAATGTAGTATGTAACGGGCAGAAGGAGGCGTGGCAGACCACATAAAGTGTATATATTCTTGATCAGCTACAACAGCCGAGTCTATATAGCCATGTCGGTCTGTCTGTATGAACAAAAGCATCTCAGAGACTATAAAAGCTATGGAGCTGATATTTTACTAAATTAACACCGCTTTGTTAAGAAGATCCTTTAAAAATTTTGGTATAAGCGTTGGTATTCCCGAAATGTATATAAAATGTCTGTAGGCTCAAAAGCGTTTTTTTGACCGAGACAAATAACTCGGATGGGCGTGCAAAGACTTAGAACGTTTAAGCGAAAAAGATCAAAGTGCATAAGACAAAAAAAGAGAGCGAGGGTGGGTACATGTAGAACTTAGAACTTAGAACTAACAGAGTGCAAAAGAGTTATGAGTGTGAGAGAAAATGTTAAGTGTATGTTACTTGGCTATGTGCTGATATTTACAGTTACATGTTTTATGTTGCTATTGAGTGATATTTTATGTATAAGCGAGGTGTGTCATGTAAATATGTGAATTTGACCGAACAAGGTGGTTGGCGGAGCCCCCTAGTTTTTTTTGTCATGTTACAATTATTTATCAAATGATTTATAAATGAATATTAAGATAGACTTTGTAATAGCTCAACTAAACTCGGAAACGGAATTTTGTATTAATAAAAATTGAATATAAGGGTAGAGTTTTTTAACTCTTAAATAAATATGGAAATCGAAACAATTTCTTTTTTAAGTCAAACATTGCATAAATATTTTTTTTGTTTCGAAATTTTTTGTTATTTTGTGTGCTTATCTCGATATCAAATTCTACATCTTATTTGAAATAAATACTTTTTTCCACATTATCTGGCAATGTTCCTCGTTAAATCTTTAAACGACAGCTAGCTCGGAATAGATCATTTTATGAGATTCAATTTTGTAATACTCGTATATATTAAGGACAATCAATTTCAAAAGCCCTGAGCTTAATTTTTTTTTATATAATTTTTCTTGTTCATTAAATTTATTTCGAGTGTTAAATATTTTCTACACTTACGCTTTGTTGACAAAGATAATCTTCAAACAACAACATCTTTACTAAATAGAGCCCATCTGCAACTCATCAAATGAAAAATTCACCTGCTCCAAAAGTCATAAAAAATTGCAAAAAAAAACCAGCGTCAAAAAAATCAATTCTTTTTAAAGCCAAAAAGAATAAAACAGAATTCTTTTTATAGCAATGCCGCAAATTACTTTTTGAAAGCTTTAAAACTTATCCAACAATTATAATAATGCACAATATATATTTACAATAAATAAGAAAGTCAAATTATTCTTTAATGTATCTAATTCCAGTCAGCTACAGGTGAGCTCTTGTAACCACAATACACAAAGTATCTATTATTTTGAGATATATAATCTATACATTGTAGTTACCACAAACAGTAAGGGCTATAATAAAAGAAATTATATGATATAAGATATGTATCTTATTTATACGAGCAGACTCTTTGTCATTGCGTGGGTGAAAGTCAAAGCCGCTTAGCTTCAACTTAACTCCAGCTTTAAATTCACCTACAATCGGCCACTTGTAATTAATAACTCATTTTGGCCAATTGAAAAGTGAAATTCCAGTAAATTGTGTTAATTGCAAGAAAAAAAAACAAAACAAAAACAAAAACAATTGTTAAATTACATCACTCTGAACATTGGCAATTTGAATGCAAATACGAAAAAACCCAAAAAAAAATAATACCAACAACAAAAGTCAAAACTAACGATTTGGCCAACAACTTCCGCCATTATGGCCAAAATTGCATTGTAATACAAAAGCCTAAGCTATATGTAAAATGTAACAGTAAGTCGCCTTTAAGTGCGTTTTAGTGCAACTTTATTTCTAGCTTTGCAACAATTTCGAAATTTCCTACAATCAGTGGTGTAGATAAGGGGGTTCTGGGCGCAACGTCTTGGTGGCGGCAAAACAATCGTTGTAATCATCAGAAGAATTCTCAAAAATTAGTTGGCTTACAAAAATTTAATTGGCGTAGTCTTAATAGTGTATACAATTTGTGACGTCACAATAACAGGTAGTTGAATCTGTTGTGATCTCTTCTGGCTCTAGAGATCCTCAAGCAGTCCAGCTCCCGAAACAGCTGTGAACCCTTGACGCCCATATTTATTAGTTCTCTTCTATATCTGCAAAGTCTTGTAAGTCATTTTCCCAAGGGAATTTTTGCACCATTGGAAAATTTTCTTGCTCTTACTTATAATGTAGGCAAACAGGAAGTTGCTAGACCAGCCTTGACCCTGGCGTTCTGATCCAGCCTGCTTATATTCTGGATTTCTCCTATTTTCGTTGCGGTTGGTTAGGTGAATGGCTGAAGGTCTCAGGACCTATTTGTTCATCTAAGGGTAATTTTAGATAGTTTAATTTGGGGCTGTTACTTTCCCGAAACAGCTAAGAACCCATGATGCCCATATTGGTCAGTTTTCTTCTATGGAGGAAATGACTTGTAACAATTTCCCAATGGAACTCTTGTCCAGTTGGGAAATTTGCTACAACTTGCTTAGTTTATAGGAAACAGGGAGTTAGACCTGCCTTGAGCTTCCGTGTCGATCCAGCCTGTTTGTTGTCCGGATCTCTCCTATTTTCGTAGCAGTTAATTGGGTGGATAACTGAGGGCCTCAGCCCCTAATTGTCATCATCTACTTACTTTTTGGGAAGAAAGTACTGTACGTACGAACAACGTTTAAAAATCGTACAATTATATTACGACAATTCGCGTTCTCTAAAGAATATTTTTCGCGCGCTACTATCGACCTACTGAGACCACTATTCGCCATACCATCAACAAATTTGAGACCCAATATTCATTATTGGATGACACTCGACCGAATAGACTTCGTGGCCGGTGGAATCATCGGTCCATATTTCTTCAAAAATGACGCTGGTCAGACCGTAACCGTCAATGGCGACCGTTACGAACCATGATAACGAATTATTTGCTACCTAAAATTGAAGCCCGAGATCTCGACGACATTTGGTTTCAACAAGACTTGCCACACAGCCCGTGAAACAATGAACATATTGAGGAACCGATTCGATGAACAATTAATTTCACGCTCCGGAGGTGTCAATTGGCCACCAAGATCGTGTGATATCACACCGTTAGACTTTTTCCTTTGGGGCTACGTGAAGTCTAAAGTGTTTGTGGATAGTCCAGCTGCGATTGACGCATTAGAGGCCAACATTACCCGTGTTATCTGCGAGATACCGCCGATTATGCTCAAAAGCGTCATCGGAAATTGGAACCTCCGCTGGGACGAGATACGGCGCAGTTGAAAGTGATTATTTTTAAAAAGTGAATGGCAAGAACGGTTTTTTTTTATTGATAATAAGGATATTCCGATTCATTTGAAATTTTTGTGTTTTTTTTTTATTTTAAAAAAGAACCTCAAGATTGATGACCCTTTATAAACAAATTTAAAATCTTATGTTGTAGAATAGAAAATAGTGTGATTAACTCAAATTTAGTACCAATAAGGCGTGGTCTGCAAATACAATAATTACAATAATTCTTTCAAAAGTATGCCATATTTATTTTCAAGCTTCTTCTACTTTTTAGTTCTACATTCTTCTGAAAGAATTGCAAGAGTTGATAATTTACTATGAGTCATACGTCGTTCTCAAGTATTAATTGTCCTCAAATCTGTCGCTTAGAGTTTGATTAATCTTTCTTTCGGTCTATTGAAGATACAATAAAAATTTTTCAGACTTAAATCAAATTTTATTTATGCATTTCAATAGGGGTAAACAAGTCTTCGTTTTCCACATCATCTGGATAGTGTTCAAATTTCTGGCACCTGTTTTTCACTTCGATACGCTTATCTTTACAACAATTTTTCGAACTCTATAAACGATAGTATATTTCCATTGATAGTGTCTCCAAAATTTCTGAATTCAATACACTAGCTTCCGTTTCTTACCCTGGCACACCCCAGCAGGAGAATATTCTTAGCTCCGGGCAGCCATTATTGGTAGCTACGCCACTGCCAACAATTGCCTCTAAAACACCAACAACACCAGCAACAACAACCGCAACATGGCTTATAACCATATTTGCAATATGTGTAACGCATGGCCAATTTCAATTCCAATTCCAATTCCGATTCGGTATTTATAGCCTGACATTTGTGGCAACAAATGGCAAGCAGTAGGCAGCCAAAAGTCTATCTAGGAGTTAACATGTGTTCCCCCGAAAAAAAAACAAAAACAATTCGTGTTGTCAAAACCTCCTCGACTATGTTGTCGTTGTTGTTGTTGTTGTGGGTTGCTCTGCACCTGCGATCAACTGAAAATTTACAATTGTAACCATTTTTGGTTTTCACTTGGCTTCAATGAAGATGTTGTTGCTCCTGTTGAAGACGTTGGTTGAGATGATGATGTTGTTGTTGTTATGGGCATTTGTTTTGTTGCACAATGTTGCACTGAAAGTGAAACGATAACAACGAGATGTTGCTGTTGTTGTTGTTGCAGTTGCTTCCAGTTTTATCGCATTAACAGCATTTGTTGCTTACAGTTTTTACTTTACTTATAGAGGTCATTGCGGCGTGTGTTTGCACTAAAACTCAATTCTTGGAAGACACTAACGGGGCCATAAAGCACCAAAGACAAGTTCAACAGCAACGAAAGAAACAACCTGAAAGTCAAGCTGAAAGTAAAGCTTTGGAAAGAGTTGTCGAAGTTGATATACACTAGAAATCTGCGAAGATGTTGGAGTCTAGTGTTTCACGGGGTTAGCTTGTGTAGAACCTAAGAAGATGATTAAATTCTACTAAAAGTATCGGGAAGAATAATTTCTGATAAATTTGAAGTTGCCGCCATGAACTCAATGTTTGGAAGCGTTTGAAATGTATTAAATTTCGTCATAGTTAACTTGATAGAATTATTTGAGACACTCCAGGTAATCTTTTAATATTTGATAGGAGATACGCTTAAGAGCAAAAAAAAAATTTGCTGGAAAGTTTCAGAACTCCTTTATACTTGGTTAAAGGAGGAGGCCCTGCAATTTAAGTTGGTAGGTTCATCATCTGGATTAGGACTGACGTCACTCTCTATTGAAATAAAGTCAACGAAATATGTATATACCCAGTTTAGGATATTCCATTTCACGCCACAACGATGAACGTCAGATATAGAAAAAGCTCTAGAATAGTTTTTTGAAGCATATTACTAGAAGAATGCACTCTAAGCGACAAAATGACAGATATTTGGAACATAATACGAGTGGTAGAATTTAAAATCTAGGCAGTCTTAGAAGTAAGCATAGCCCTCACGAGCAAATCTTCCGGCAAATCTTTCAGGTGTTCCCAAGCAATGAACTTAAATATACTAAAAGACGATAGTAACAGTAAAACGAGGTGAAGGCTTATTTTTCTCTAACGAATATGATGGTCGACGATTTTCATTATTCGTTATTGTACACGGTGTAGACTATTGTGTCGCAATATTACAGAGGGTCTTGAAAAATTATATTTATTGGACAAAATATTAAAACAAACTTTTTTGTTGCATCGTTAAACGGAATCGAGAACGAAGTTCGAAACTAGCAAGATTGTATTTCGGAAGAGATAGAGTTAAATTGATCTGTTCCTTAAAAGATTTAACAATAAACAGAAGATAAACAATTTTTGTACAATCTTTCGGTTTCTTAATTCATCCGGTCCGAAAACCCTCCTAACCCTATTTATTTGTACTTATTACGACCGTTCCCATAAGTCTCTTTGCGTAGGAGGTAACTATGGTCGAACAGCTCATCATTGTGTTTGCTGGAGAAAGAAGAATCAAGTTTTCACTGATTTTAGAGTTCTTAAATAAACCAGAAGAAAACATGGAAAAAGACAGATATCTCAGCAGAACTGTAATCATATTAAAATTTTATTTCTTCGCACTGATTTTTCACCAACGGCTACGTAGTATATGTTTAGATTTAAGAGATCTGTTATTTTTTGAATAATTTTCTAAAATATCTTAAAAGCTCTGTCGATATGTTTGCATTTCTTATCGAGCTAGCATTCCAGCTACATTTTTGTAGTTTTTGTAAAATTTTGCAAAATTTTTTAAAATAATTATAAACTAGTCTCTTTTTATTGGCTCAAAGACTCATACAGAGTTTTCCAACAAATTTTTAAGATAATAGATTCTTTATTTTCTACCGCATACTCATAACTAAGCCCCAAAAATGATACTAAGTTATATTAACATACAAACTAAAATAGATTTATTTTTTTTGCTTTCATAGTTTTTGAAAATGTTGGAAGTTTCAACATTGATCTGTGATCTTTGTAGAACCCTAAGTAGCTTACAGGCAAATCTAGAGATAATCTGTAAACTTCAAATTAATTACACTAGTTTGAAAAATGAACCTTCCTAAAAAAGTGTTTTTGGCAACCTTTTTTTTTTTCTTAAGCACCGTTTTCGAGATATTTTCAAAAAACATGTTTTTGAACACTTTTTTCAGTTATTCGTCAATATCTCGTGAACATAATTCTGTATTGACATGAAAGACGATTAGATCGAAAGTCATTTATGTGCTTATTAAAGTTACATTTTAAAAATTCAGAATTTTCGGTTTGCATTTTATAAACGAAAAAAATTTTTTGAAAATTATGTTGTTAAGCTTTTAGCTGAAAGAGAATTCTTTTACGAACATTTCGAGCTTAAGATCTTCATAATCGGATAGGAATTGTAGATGTTATGGAACCATATCCCATCTGGTGCCTGCCGGCGCCAATTGGTGATCCCATGGCTACGAAGATCCTCCATTGCCTGATCTTCCCATCGTAGAGGCGGGTGTCAATGTGGTCGACGTCCTTCCAGTGACTTTCGTTCAAATCCGTTCTTAGCTGAAGCATTCTCATCCGTTGTCCGTTGCCAGTTTACGTTGATAAACAAACAAAACAGTGTTGTCCTACGATTTATTTATTTATTTATTTATTTATTTATTTATTTATTTATTTATTTATTTATTTGAGGGGTACAACTACGTACAGTTGACATTATATTATAAAAAAGTACATATAAATTATTTAGAAAAGAAAATAGAGCGAGGGAATTGATATGAACTAATCCGCGTCTCTAGCCCGATGGGTGAACTTTTTAATGATATGCACCAACTCACATCAAGAACTGGCCAGAAACTTGGATTTACAATATTAAAGTTGAAAAGAGGAAGCAAGATAAAAATTAAACATTATATCGCAAAAAAAGCCAATGGATCACCATTGACCAAGTGGGTGACTCATAATATAGGATTGGTCAAGGATGCTCGAAGTGGCAAGTCAAGGTGACTTAAGATAGAAGAAGTGATAGATTGAATAGACCGTTCGAAAGAGAGGAAATTGTAAAAGTTATTATAGTTAGAGCATAAGACACGGAAAGGGTCGTGCAAAGCATAATTAGATCTACAAAATTGTAAGGCTAAGGGTCGAAAATTACGAGTTACTCTGGATGGTATGACCAAAGTAACTTTGCTAAGGAGTACATTGGAATCGATAAGACCGAGTAACAGTTTATGCAAGAATAACACGCCGTGGCATGTTCTGCGGTGATTTAAGGAAGGCAATTTTATAAGGCGAAGTCTATCAGAATATGGCGGCAGTCGGATATTTGGGTCCCAGTTTAAGCCACGAAGTGCAAAAAGGAGAAATTGCTTTTGTACGGACTCAATCATGTCCTGATAAAGGTGGTATTGAGGGCTCCAAACGCAGGAACAATATTCCAAAATTGGACGGACAAGAGAAATATAAAGAAGTTTGGTTGTGTAAGGGTCGTTAAACTCTTTAGACCAACGCTTAATAAAAGCAAGAACACCTCTAGCCTTATTCACGATGTTGCAAATATGGTTATTAAATTTAAGGTTATGATCAAACAAAACACCAAGGTCAGACACACTCTCGATGCGTTCTAAGGTAGAAGATTCTAAAGAGTAAGTGGCCAAATAAGGAGCAGAACGATAAAATGTCATAACGTTACATTTTGTCTTGTTGAGAAAGAGTTGGTTGATATTGCACCAAGATTGCATGTTATCAAAATCATGCTGAAGAAGTAAGTACTTATTATTATCGGAGTAGGACATACAGAGTTTAACATCATCCGCATACATAAGAATGTGAGAAGATGAGATTACCTGAGGGAGATCATTTAAAAATAAGTTAAAAAGAAGAGGGCCTAGATGGCTACCTTGAGGTACCCCTGACGTGACCATAATTTCTGTAGATTCGCAGCCTTTAAAAACTACCTTCTGGACTCGGTTGGATAAATAGGACGATATCCAATTTAAAAGACAAGACGGAAACCCCAGACGAGACAGTTTAACAAGTAGAAGACTATGATTTACCGAATCAAATGCTTTACTAAAGTCAGTATAAATGACATCAGTTTGTTTTTTTTCCGTAAAACCAAGATTAATAAGAGACGAAAGTTCTAAAAGGTTAGTAGAAGTGGACCGACGTTTTACAAACCCATGTTGGGAATCCGACATTAAAGAACGACAGTAGTGTTGCAATTGTGAAGTTACAATCCTTTCAAAAACTTTTGGAATTGATGAAAGCTTGGCAATACCGCGGTAGTTCTCAATGTTGGACTTGGAACCTTTTTTGTGAATAGGGATAATAAAGGATTCATTCCAGATGGCCGGAAGATAAGAATATTTTAATGAAGTGCGGAAAAGAACAGATAATGGTGTAGAAAGAGAGTGAGCACAATGCTTTAAGACGCAACTAGGAATGGCATCTGGGCCAGGGGAAACTATGCTTTACGTAAGATGGCGCCACCAAAGTTCACTAGATGGCGCCAGCAGCTCTATTTTGCGGCCATACCCAAAACTAATGTGTAAGCACATTATTAGGCGTTTGGCACATGGCCAGTAAAAAAAATTGCTGAAAATTAATTAATTTGCGCTGTCATATAAACATTTTCATAATTTGGCAAACAACATTTACATAGAAAATATTTATATGTAATTAATGCTTTTGTTTTTTTTTTACGATTTTTTTATTGTCAATCAACCGATACGTATAAGGTTATTAATCGCTACACATTAAACATAATTTATTGTGTGATAGGGTGTAATTAATGCAGGAATAATAAATTTATTTTATTAGTTCGAATCCGAAAAAAAATATACCGCTTTTGGTCTTTGTAGAATCCGAAATTCCTGTAGTTTTGCAAAACATGAGAAATGTTTCAATGTTTTTCGCCGTTTTCTGTAAACAGCTATGGAAAATTTCCTAAGATAAAGTTCTACACACAATGCTATGCAGAAAATTTGGTTTTCAGGAAAAACTTTTAAATATTTTAATAATAACATTTGAAGGCCTTTTAGCCTTTGTAGAATCCAGAATTCGTGAAGACTTCACATAGCGAAAGGTGTTACGAAGCCTTTTCGCCGTTTTCTTCACAATCATTAGGTCTTCTTCTTCTATGGCAAATCCTACATAGACCAGATCAAAATGTAGCAACCCTTCGTAAGAGCATAAGAGCAACAGACAACCAGAGCGACACGCACCATTTCAAAGTTCAAAAGGAAACAAGCTGCACGAATTCGAGACTCTGTTTCAGAGTCAAGTCGTCGACTTGCCAGAAGAGACCGAAGAGTAAGAAAAAAAAAAAAAGTTAATTTTATTTTACAAGCGTACAAATTAAAAATGCCCAAGTCTGCGCTTTAATTAGTCAAACTCGCGCCAAAGACGTCTACAACAAAAGCAACAAAACCCACAACAACAACAAAATGTCGGCGACGCACGAACCAAAAAACCAAACCGAACCGAAAAAAAAGAGCATAGTGTATATAAAAAAATAAAAAAATCAACACCAGAAAAGTTTAAGCCATGGTTACGGCCACGGCGACAACTTTGTCTGATTGCCGGCAACTTCTTGGTATTCAATGAGATACATTTGTAGCTGTGTGCGTGTGTGTGTGAGTGTGTTGACTTCCGTTGCAGTGGCACACACACACACACAAAGACACAACGACACACACTTGTCACCGTTTTTAGTCTAATTTTTTGTTGTACATTAAAAAAATCTGGCCATTTGAGATTTATGCGTCAAGTTTTGGTCAAGACAACTTTGTTGCCACTTGCCCCTGCCACACTTAGGGCCACTTTACGCGTTGCTCGTTTTACAACTAAATTTTCTTGTAAAACTTTTACGATTTCTACCAACAACAACAACATAACAGAGTCATCCAAGCGATCTCAATCATAATTCTGATGAATTTGTAAATGGAGTAACAAGTGGAAATATCAAACGTGTCCAGCTACCGAGAGCTCTGCTTTGATTTTTATGGATCACTATCTTCATGGAGTAGCATCAAGCTACTTTTTTTTTATATGCTTTTGATTCTATGAATTGAATATTTTGGTTTTAAACGAAACCACAAAAAAATGAGATATTACAGCACAAGTTTAGATTAATTGCAGATGATGCGGAGCTAGATAAATCCATGAACGTGACCAGCGTGATGATTTACATAATTCCTGTAACAACTCAGCAGCAGATGAATGAAGACTGGCCAGATTTGTGGAACAACCAAAGCGATAACTCACTTGTTAACGTATTAATTTTATAAGTAAAGTTCATTTGGGTCTTAGGAAGAAAATATTAAGATGCGACTTACGACTGCTACTAAAGCAAAGGCTCAGAGAGAGACGTTATAATTAAGCCAAGTTAACAAAAATATTGAAACTTCTTGAAATGGCTTACAATGATCGAAATGTTTTAGGAATAGGAAAATGTGGGTTGAATAGAAGCTAGAAGATTTGTGGAACAGCAGCCATAATAACCTTGAGCAGACAAGTTAGTTCCTTTAAGGTCCATAAAAAAAAGTTGTGTCTGACAGGGCTACCCATATGCATTTTGAGCCGATGCATACTTATCCGACGTTCAAAAAGTGGGTTCTGAAATAACCTACAAAAATCCCATAAGGTTTTTTTTTGTGGACCTTGTATTCGGATTCAGCGGCATAAAATCCATACAAACAGGCCTGCCAAATGTAAAGTTTAGACCAATTTTTTTATGGGTCTTTTTTATATAAAGATACGACTTGCAATTAACTTGATTGCTATGAATCAATGGTCGCCAAAAATACGCTCTTACTCAAATACGCGGCTTTGTGACGTCACACAAGCATCGTTATGCTTGCTGCGCACACAAGTGCATGCGACGTGTACGTTTACTGCACGTGTGACGACGTCGCTGCCTCCACTAATCCCTGTATACGTGAGATAGGGCCGTGCCGACCTCTGCTAAAATATACGAAATGGAGCTCAAGAGTCCAAACAGACGATGATCACAAGTTTATACAAACGCGAAAGATTACAAATATTATAATATAATAATTAAAATCTTCTTGAAAAACCATAAAAGTTTTAGAATTTATTGGAACAAGAAATTTTAGGTAGCCTGAAGGCCTTTGTTGCTCTTGCGACAGACCTTATATAATCAAGAATTAATTGCTACTTCATATTTATATAAACAAATAAATAATGTTATAAAGAAAGTTTTTAACTAAACTTTACTTGCTGCCTTTTTACGTTTTTATTTTTTGTACAATTTTACGGAAATTTATTACCCCATGACTTTTGATACTTTCGCTAAAAATTCATTCATTTAACTTACTCATGAACCCAAGTCGCAAATACTACAAACAATGCTTTTTGCATATATGTATGTATGTATATTAGAGTGTTGTCAATTTTTTTTCGGTATAAAGGCTCTCAGCGTTTATCATTCTATGGGTCATTCTATGCAACTTTGCCCAAAAAACTATAGGTCCAAAACGAATTTCGAGTCGCCCACTTTTTCAAAATAGTTTTTTTTCAAAATACTTAAAAATCGAATTTGAGATTGCAATCCATAAGGCCAAAAAACGTTATTTTTTCTCTAGCCGATATTTATATGTGGGTTTTTGGGGTCGAGGAATCCATTTTTGACATATATTTTTAATTTTTGGCACCGCCAGAGGGCGCTTTTGATTTTTTGCCGTTTTTTTTTTTTTTTTTTGTTAAATTTACTAAATGTTGCAACAATTGACGAATATATCACGTTCTCATAGTTCTCAAGCACTGTATAAAATTTTATGAAAATCGGTATATGTACTATATCTCATATATCTCCCATAGGACTAATCGGTCCAAAAAAGAGTTTTTGTGCAAAATTCGCTTTGTTTCGTTTGCTTATGAAGATATCGTAACCAAAGTTGACATTCGGAAATTTTTTAGAGTTTCCAAGCACTCTACCAAATTTGATCAAAATCTATTGACTATATGATATAGCTTCCATAGGGCCGATCGGTCAAAAAAACATTTTTACTATAAAATTCGTTGTGTTTTGTTTCTTTATGAAGATATCATAATCAAATTTGGTGTTTGGCAGTGTTTTAGCGTTCCCCGGCACTGTACGAAATTTGATCAAAGTCGGTTGACTATATCCCATAGCCCCTATCGGTCGGTCCGATAAAAAAACGTGTTTGTGTTTCAACTGATTTTTGTTTGTTTATAAAAATATCGTAACCAAATTTGGCAAAGAAATATTTTTTGGAGATCGTAAGCAATTTAATATGTATATAATAAATGAGTCAGTCAGGTCTAACAGATTTATTGCTATAAATAGATTCCAAAATATATTAATGGTTATTATCTGGCACATCTACTTTGAAAATTCCAAAAACTATATGTTTTTATAGAAGCTTTCTAACTTTTCCAAATAATTTTGATATAATTTGCTACTTTTTTGGGAAGGCTACATTGAAGTTTTTTTTTTGCAACGTTTCTAAAAAAATATGACAAAAACATTACCAGACAAGCGGTTTTAAAAAAAATTTTGTGTGGTTTACAGGTTAGAATAGAATCAAGATCCGTTGAATCGTTTCGGACTCCTCATGTCGAAACACCCTATAAAACACATGCCCAGATCACGCCAGCCTTTTTTTTTTTGTGCGACTGTGTAATTCTTCTAGATCTAAATACACTTAAAATTATAAATACTTGTTTTTTATTATTTTAAATACGTTTTGGTAGCACTTCAAATATATTCATAGAAGGTTTTTGATCCCATCTAAAATCATGCAGCTAGTGAACATTTTAAGAAATCTGATGATAATTTAGAAGAAATAGCAGAATGGGTCTGCTTATTAGGAATATGAATATAGAAAATTTAAGAAGTTACGCAGAATTGATAATCGAATAGAGAATTTGAAAATGTATATAGATTGATATTAACGCATTGCAATAAATTTAATTTTGATATTTGTTTTTGCATCCATACAAAGTTTCACCGCCCATACAGCAACTAGTCAGTACCTTTAGCTCGATGCCTTAGTACTGAACTTTTCAGTACTGAATTCCTGCATGAAAGCATAACGAATGCTTCATGATTGCCACTCAAAAATATCAGCTACAATTTTATGTCTAACGCCATAATTAAATTAAAACTATATAAAAATCAATTTCCTAGGCACAACATTTGCAATAGTCTGCAGCTATAACAAACCCCACATTTCTTTTTGGTTTCCCATGTAGATCTTAAGATAATATTCCAACGGCTCAACGACTAAACAAGTTGACAAAATTGTCAATTTAAAAGAAATATGTAAATGATAAAATTGCTTAAATCGCCAGCTCATAAATCAAGCAAACAAAACAAAAACGATCCGAAAACAATGCTCGATTTCACTGCCAAAAGCTTCACCTGCCCCAAGACAATGTCCGTTAAATGGCGTTGACAACGGACATTTGGACGGACGGACGGACGTACAGTTACAGACCATATGAGGGGGGTCCCAGACTTCAGACAAGTAAGTACAGCAACTCAATTGCGGCACTTGTCGCCTGACACTTGAAACAAGTTGATGGAGAGAGAGACACAGAGAGAAAAAGTGAGTTTGATGTTGGCAGCGGGGGTGCAGGTAGTGGGTGAAACGTCACATAATAAAAAGCTAAAGAGGCAAAGTGAATATATCATGACAGCATGACATGACAGAAAATATTGTGATTTTCACATTTCGTTGTATTTATTCAACATACATATTTAAAAAATTTATATTTTTGTTAAGATTTTTTTTTATTTTTTTTATACACGATTTAATTTACAGCAGAAAGCCGACAGGCGCGCTGACAGAATTTTGTTTAAGCCTAAACGAGCCGACATAACATGATAATGATGATGATGATGATTAACCGTGATGATCGTGATCACGTTGATGGGGTTGGATGATGCCAACTGGACAGAAGAACTGCAAAGAGTCCAGACGTGCAGACACAATAACTGCTAAATGACATGTCTGCATCATAAAACTGTTTTAAGATGAATTTGCAGTTTCTTTTATTTTTATTTTTTAAATTTTTTATACATTTTTACTTGAGATAAGGGTACATAAGTTTTGTGTAAGTTCATGTAACAGGGAGATGGAGACGACGCAGACAAACCTATCTGCAACATGTAAAGAAGGATAATAGTAATTGATTTGGGCATCTTATATGTTCATGCAGATCTAGCTAATTTTAATTATCGTTTACCATGCCTCCTTCTGCCCCGCAAATCATTTGAAAGTTTTATATTTTTTAAAGTGTCAGCTTTAGTTTATATGATGCGTGATATATAAAAATATTTTGATTAGTACCAAACATTATATTAATCGGATCATAAATATGACAGATAAACGCAATTTAATACAGGGTGCAGAATTTTGTGGTAACCGATGTTTTTTGAAAAAAAAAAAAAAAATTTGTAAAAAGCAAAAAACTGTTTAGTTTCAATTTATTTTGAGTAAATTTTGAGTTTTACAATTTGTTTAGTCACTTTTTGAAAAAAACGTCGACCCGATTTTCGGCGTTTTTCATCATTTTGGCCAATGTTTCAGCCGAAGTTCCCGCGATGTCGTTACGAATGTTGGTCTTTTTGAAAATGATGCCGACCAATTGTCCACCTCCTGCAGCCACACACACATCGTCCCGATTTTCGGCGTTTTTCATCACTTTGGCCAATGTTTCAGCCGAAATTCCCGCGATGTCGTTACGAATGTTGGTCTTGAGCTGTGCGAGGGTTCAAGGTTTGTTGGAATAAACTTTGCTTTTCAAGTAACCTCACAAAAAAAGGTCCGATATCGCACTCCATTGACCGTTGCCGTCTCACTGTCGCCTTAGCAAAAAAAAAACACACTATATGTTATATAAGGTGAGCTGAAGTTTCAAAGCCTAAAGTAGCAAGGAGCAAGGGTATTAACAGACAACAGAAGGCTTGGCAGATCATAAGAGGTTTATACCAACATCGAGAAGCTAATGAGCCTTATCCGACTGTCTGACAGTATAAAAACAAATCTCAAAATTTAGAACAGCTTAATACACCACATTTTTTACCAGGGAAGCCAGGTTTACCAGGTTTGGCTTCAGCAGTTTATAGGAATTTTTATTCTTAGTTTTTAATCGACCAGTATAAAAAATAAGCATAGCTTTCTTAAAAATGAAATAAAAGAACCCAGAAATCCTCTCGGTGATAAGTCTTTTTGTTTGGACCCAAATGGTTGGATCCGCATTTGAATTTGGTAAAAAAAGTTCTTGCACTACCATATTCCCCACTTGGGCCAAAATTTCCGTCATCAAAATCATTATATTGGAAATTTATTTAGGGTATTCACTTTGTTGGGCATAAATGCCTAAGATTAGGGCACGAATGCCCGAGTAACGGCGTGAGCAATAACAAGCAGCTATTTTTTAGGGTCATATTGATTGATTTGGTTTTGTTTTTGTGAGAAAAATGTCATTTAAAAGCATAAAAGATACAGTTTGAATATTAGTAGGTATATATTTCCTAAAAATGTATATTTTTTTATTTTATTTTTAAAAAAATATAGTTTTGTGGTTGCTGTTTAGTTAACACGCTAGAAACACTAAATTATAATATATTTGAAAAAATATGGTCACCCTCGAAAATATTGATGCTTTTTACAACACTCTTTTGGATAAGAATACACTATTTCTTGTTGTCAAGATTCTGCCCTTTCTTGCTTTTTCTTGCCCTTTTACCATTATGCATTTATGCAAGTCAACGTGAATACCCCAAATTTGTTTCGACTCAAATGGCATATAGTTTTCGAAATAACAACTTCCTCAGACCTGAACTTTGCTTTGAGGATCGTGGATCATAATAATAATAATAATATTGGTAGGGAATACTGCACCGCGACCCGTAGGATCTATTGTGCTCCCTTCTAGCCCTAGATCTCCTCAACTAGCCCTATATCTGCAACAAACTTAATTATTTGAGATGCGTCTAGTCTGGTGATGTCGTATATCGATGCTCTATACCCGCCAAGAAAGGATGCCCTTCTTCTGGCAAGGGCGTCACACTCTGCAAGTATATGTAGAGAGGTTTCCTCCTCAATCTCACGAAACCTGCATGTGTTCGAGCTAACGATACCAATAGTACTCAAGTGTTTCCTGAGAAACAATTTCTACAATGTCCCGTCAGTAGCCCAGTCACTATTCTAAGGGGATTCTTGCCCAGTTGGGATAGTTTCTTGAACCTATTTAGGTTATAGGAGCCGAGGAGTTGCTTGGCTTGCCGTAAGCCAGCTGTGCTCATCCAGTTCATTTCTCGTCTGGACCTTTCCTATTCTCTTAGCAGCTGTCTAGTCGTTTGACTGCCAATGCCACAGTAAGGATCGTGGATCATATTGTCCATGGAATTTCTCAATGATACTCCTTGGCACAATTAAATTAAAACTAAGCTCATTTGGGCTATCGTGCATTTTTTGTTTATACTTTTCCGCCTCCCATTTCTTATATTTTAATAGATATCCTACGCGGCTAAGCGGAGTCCAACAAATCAAAGATCATAAAAATCGGTGCAGCCGTTCGTCAGTTATAAATGGTATAGTATGAACATCCTTGTTTTATAAGCACAGATTATTCATACAAGGTAACGTTTTTTTTTATTTATTTTGATATATAGGCCTGTTTTCTCCTAGGACAATTTCCAAACTATAATGGCCACCCGGTCGAAATTTTTTAGAGTTAGGCATTGTTTTTACATATAGTTTGGTGCAAAAATGCAAAAGTCTCGAGGAAAACTTCGAAAGACATGGCGAAAAATTCCTATGTAAAAATCAATTTTAGAGACCCTCTCTTACAAAATGCACAAATTTTGCAGTTTGTCACCATAAAAGATATATAGAACAATGTGAGCCTTATGAACATTGAAAAGTTGCACCTCGTAAGCCCTATTCCAGGAATACAGCAACAAAGTTTTTCAGATTTTTTTTTTGTAAAAACTTTCTTTAGTGTATCCCACCGTCGTACACCGCCCCAAACTTCTTCACATATTTTTATTTTTTTTATTCTGCACTTCAGTTGTACGCTTTCGGCGCTTGTCTGTGCATATTTTTGATTTAATCAGAACGACGTCTCCTCTAAATGAGTTACCCCGAATGCAACTTACACGCTTAATTGTTGCTTTTACCAACAAAATGTAGCTTTACTTTGTATTCGAATTTGTTCAACAAATCGAAAGACTTAAGCCACAAACTTGCGCCACACACTTGACCCACAGTACAATGAGCAGCATTAATTTTGATCGCTTTCCCAAAAGAAACCCCGACAGAAAAAAAAAGAGCACAAATTAAGCCGAAAAATAATTTGCACAGTGCCACACACATGGCAAAAAAAAAAATAAAGAGACGAAAAAAGAAACAAACAAATAAAACATAATCGCCGCTTACTTGCTTTCATTCGCTCTGACATCTTAAATCAATAGATTCCACTACAAGACAATGTCCATTGAAAGTAGACGATGTAACTCTCAGATAACCCACAATTTTCACTTGTTTTGTTGGAATTCGTTTTTTTTTTCTGTAATTGCAAGTGTCTACTTGCTACCTGTTGGGTGTTCCAAAATTTCTAAAGATTTTGCAATGAAGCCGTAACAATTACTTGCCAGTGAAATATTTGGTCCAAACAAAAGCAAACATTGTCCAAAGCGGTTCTCAGTTGACTTGCTGCACTGCGTGAGAATTTGTTGTTTTTGAGCCACAGTAGCGGCGGGGTCGTCTAATGGCTAATTTATTTGGAAAGATTGGACCCACGCCCACACAACAAGGCGGCTAACTGTTTGTGTGCTCTCAAAGAGGCGTTAGTCTTGGGATTAAGTGGAAATTTGTGGTTCAGGTAGCGCAGCTTAAGACGGCGAGCGATGAATAGTTTGTTGTTGGGTTTCTTAATAAATTTATTAGTAGATATTTGCCATGTTGCAAAAATTGATTCATAGCAAACAACAAAAAAAAGTGTTGGATAACATATTTATGTTTGAACTAAATAAGTGCAAAATAATTTATTTTTATGTCATAAAATTTCGATGGGAGGGGGTGTATATTGTATATTAAAATACAGTTAAATTTCCCTATGGGAAATTCGCATGGGGGCACGTTACACAGAAAATTACCAAAAATTCGTTTAAAGCAATAAAAGCGATGTAGTTGAGAAAAATTCGAAATATTGAACAAAAAAAATTTTTAAAGGAGCTCGTATTGGTAAGTTTGACTGTACTGTAATAAATACACAACGTTGCAAATATTTATTCATTTAAGGTTTTTAACAAAAAAAAAATAATTCGGGTTAATAGCGACGCATGGGTTAGAGGTCCGTATAAATACCTTTAAATTGGTGGATGAAAATTTTATCAAGCTGAAGGCGAATTCAAGGCGACGGATTGGAGTAAAATCCATTGCACTTGACTACTCTTGTCCGAGGCACTAACAATTTTTGTTTGGTTGCAGAAAAGATTTTTAAGAATGCATGAAATCAGCCATGAAACTCCATTGGCTTTCAACGCCGCAACTATTCAATTAAAGAAACTACTGAAGCCATCTAGACTCAGACCTATTTTATATAGAGACAAGTGGGGTGAATCCAAAAACGCATCCTAACGTATTTCAGAGTTGACATTTGAGTATGGCACCATTTTTCAAATAAACGTCAGGACCGACGGTTTTTGATAAAACTCCGACTCGAGTAAACGTGTTTTTCAGTTTAGTATTATTTTTCTAAAAAAAATTGCTACGCTGAAAGTTTTATTTTAAGTTTTTTTGTCGCTAAAATTTCAACATTTTCTAGAGTAAAATCAAATGTAAGAATATCCATAGTATTATTTAGACTTTATACTTAAAACATGCTGAAGGGTTCGTTTCAATTTTTGCCAGCCACCAGACTGACGAGACTCCGTTTCGAAAAAGTCGATTTGGGTAAATCCGAAAGCTCGATTTGGGCTGAATCCGGAAGTGTCGAAAAGAGCTAAATAATTATTTTGAATATAATATCAGCACGGATTTCAAATGTTTTTGTGTCAAAATGCCGAGAACTTACAAAAAAAGCTGAAGGCAGTGAAAATCGACAAAAGGAGTGCTCTTTCAGACGATTTCCCTCTTTTTTTAAAAATAACATTTTTTCAGGCCATTTCACTATGCAACAATTATTGCTATTCCACATTCATTCATTTCAATGCATTATTCAACCTTTTTTTAACCAAAAATAAAGCAATAAAATGTTTGCGATGAAATTTTATAGCGGTTTTTATCATTTTTGGACACTTCCGGATTCATCCCAAAAAAATCGAAAATCGCGAGTTTGGCAGTTTTCGCTCGAAGATCAATCTACCTGACAAAAAATTTTCGTATCGATTTGAAATTTTGACACAATGAAGCTAATGCAATGTCCTAAACGACAATACTTTCAATTTTGAAAAAAAAAAAACAATTTTTGTCACTCCCAAAAATCTACGAAAAAATTCTACCGAATTCACATATTTACTTACGTATATTTCTTTGGCAAAAAATAAATAATTCGACTTAATAGGTACACGCCGGTTCTAAGCCACGGTAAATTCATCCACCAATTCGGTAGATGATAATTTTATTATCAAACTGAAGGGGAATTCTGGGCGATAAGGTAAATCCATGGAATGTGACTAATCTTATTCGAGAACTTTATAGTTTTCTTTTTGGTGCGGATAGGATTTTTGAGAGTGCATGAAATCATCCATGAAACTCCATAGGCTTTCACCGCCGCAACTATTCAATTAAAGAAACTGTTAGATGTTATAACCAATAATGAAAACATATATGTATATAGTTTTAAATATTCTTTAATTTATATTAATTGATGCACGACTTGTCACTACGGTGTGTAAGAAAAAGATAAAGAAAAAGGGAAACGGAAACGTAGTACATTCACCACGCGTCCATTCACCATACGTACAGTCACCATACTTAGTTAAATATCTACTTATGTGGCTTTTTGCAAGACTGTAATAAATACATATATTCAATAGAAACTACTGAAATCATCTAGAGTCCAAACTATTTTATATATTTTATATATGCTAGCTTATTAGACCTCGAGCCAGCTATGGGGTACCGCTTGTAACCCAATTAATTATATCAAGGACCTTAGTTAAAGAATTTAATCCGCATCTTACTACGATGAAAGCGTCACAATTACAGGTTATGTCAAGTCCCGTCAGTCCAAGTAGAGGTCTCCCGCCTTATATCACACGTCAACCACTTGGCAGTGAACCAGTTGGACAAAAGCGCCCAAAAACGTCAGCTGAAACGTTCCCAACCCCTTGGCATCCCATTCAGATCATGCTTATTACTGACTCCAAATTTCCTGACATAATGCCAATTATAAGAAGTTACTTTAAAAAGCAGTTGCCCAACACCATTTCATCTTAAAGGAATAAATCGTTTAGTGGCCAAGGACATGAAGTCTTATCACATTTAACATTTAAAAAAAAATATCAGAAAATATTTTTACCAAAAATATCGAAACACGTGCCTGTCTATCTTTGGGATGACACAGAAGTCTCTTAATATTTAACTTCGCTCAGTTTGCAATCGCTCGAAAAAACATTAGGTGAATCTTAACTAACTATAAAGGCATCTATGGTCAGCTCTCGGCCAGCGTTACCTGTGGCATCACAAAGGGTCTCCTTGTGCCTAAGTGCGTCTGGGCTGTTCCAGGACAGGCAACTACTATAACCTAACCTAACCTAACTTTAAGAAATTTTATTTTTCGTACACTTATTTCCAAATGAATACGCTATAATGAGAATGGCAAAACCCAAATTAAAACATTTGATACATTTTTTTTTTTGTTTAATTGTTTATTAGTGTTATTCCATAAAAAGCTTATATTTAACAAACAAAATAATTTTTTATCCACACATTTGATACATTAAATTATAAAGAAACCGATTACTCTGAAATGTAAAAACTTTTTCAAATAAATAATATTTTTAATTAATTTTTTTTAATGGTGAATTTAAACAGATCTTTATTAAAATTAGTAGATATTTTAAAACCAAACGAAAGGGGTTGAAGTCCATGCGAAATGGGGGGTTCAACAGATTTCTGCGTCACGTTCAATGTTCTTATAAAATTTAATATTTTTTTTCTAAATTTGTTTTTTGGTTGGATTTTTATAGGAATATATAATATTCTGATATTAAAAAATTAATGATTTAAATAGGATAATTATGCTAAGGCAATTCGACAAGCTGTTGCCTTTCAAAATAAAAATATATTTAACTCATTTTATATAATTTTTTATTTACAATCGGTTTAAGGTTTCACTAAGTTATATAAAAGGGCCTTGAAATACGATTTTTTTAAGAGGGCTCTTCCTTAAGCTGATCAGGTAATGGCATTAGATCTGGGAGAGTTGGAACAAATTACACACAAATTAAATATTTGCGACATTAACCCGGCTTTTCCTTTAAAAAAAAAAAAAAAAACGCATCAATTTCGCTTAAGGGCACTTTCAGTGTTCCACGCTATATCCGAAATTCTGCATCATCTCATAGTTTTCCGGCTCCCTGGACAGCCTTGTAATCAAATCCAAATTACTACAAAATTTCTTTATACAATTGCCAAATGCACAACTCTTCAAGAACAATAAAACTATCTATAAATTTAATTGTAATCGAAATCACGATCTTAAAATGCGTGGGAATAAATTTTGCGTGCGACTTAATTTTTATTTATAACAAGCCGTTAAACAATAACAATAACAACAACTAAACGAAAAAAAAAAAACAGATTTTACGAAAATTACAGTCAAGAAAAACTGAAAAACTAATCGCAATATAAATATGACTATGACAATAAAAAAGTTTTATTTTTTGGCAAGGCGACCCACAAAACAAAATAAAATTGGGCAACTGTAATAAATTATCGAGAAACACGAAATGCTCCACAACAACAACAACAACTACAACAACAAAAAAAGATAGTATATTAAAATAAAAAATTTGAAGAAACAACCGAAAGCAAAACTAAACGGACGATTTGTGCAAAAATTCAAAGCACAAGATTAGCATCGAGCAGCAGCGAGAAAAAAAAAATTGTTTGTTTAAAGGTCGAGAGTGACCGACTGCGAGATATCCTTAAATCGATTGATAAGAACTTTTTGTAGGTTCTTGCTAATGAAGTATAAGATAAAGTAAACGGAGACGGCTGTTTCTAAGAAAATTTCGATTTATAGAAGGCTAAATCTTAGTGCCGGTTTTTTTCTTATATCTTCACCAGAATCGGTGACACAGACAGACGGTCAGAAACTACCGACTGCGAGATATCCTTAAATCGATTGATAAGAACTTTTTGGAGGTTCTTGCTAATGAAGTATAAGATAAAGTAATCGGAGACGGCCGTTTCCAACAAAATTTCGATTTATAGGAATTGGAGATACTAAATCTTAGTGCCTGTTTTTTCCCATATCATCCTTAAATCGATTGATAAGAACTTTTTGGAGGTTCTTGCTAATGAAGTATAAGATAAAGTAATCGGAGACGGCTGTTTCCAACAAAATTTCGATTTATAGGAATTGGAGAGACTAAATCTTCGTGCCTGTTTTATTCCCTATATCATCACCAAAGTCGGAGAAATACCAAAGACTGACAATCAGAAACTATTGGACTGTTCATGGAATGTCTTCGCTCAACTTTATGCAATGGATATAATGAATTTATATGCCAACTTTGGAAGCCTAAAAAAAAACCAACATTTGGTCAGTTGGTGATAATCTTCCTTAAAGGCACTGATGGAATTTCTGAGAAGGTCCTTTGCTTTAAATAATATTGATTCTACATAAAAAATATACTATTGAATAATTTTAAGTCTAGTATTTTCAAGCCCTTATAACTTTATGCATAAAAAGTACATAGGGATAGGGATTAATAATAATAGTTTAAAAGTTATTTAAGTTACTTAAGGCCTTGAAAATGCAAAAGGGGCCTTACCGATTGTGCCAGGGTTAAAGTAATTCAATATTTATATATAGTATTTTAGAATTAACATTTAAAGCAGGAGTACTTACTGAGAAATTTCACTCAATGCTTTTAAGAAGGGGCTAAACCGGAGTCTCAACGTACTTGGACATCCTTTATATGAAGAAGTTTTATCCTAGCCCGAAACACCTTTGTCGCCATCTACACACTTCACCTCTAACTCAACTTCAACACCACTGCACAACACAGACTCCACCAAGTACGCTTTTTCCACCGTGCGAAGCGAGCAGTCGCGAAGCCCCTTAATTTTAAATACAAATTAATACAATATCTCACTTTCACTTTCTTCATTCAGACTTAAAGAAAGACACTTTCAATATAAAAAAAAAGCTTTGAAGTAGAGCAGGAACTTTAATTTTCTGGATGGCAGAGGCTTTTAAAAATTTATGATTCAAGACCTTATAGATTCAGGGATAATAAAAGAACAGGTCTATATTGGTCCAGCCGTTCATACTAATTGAATAGCTATTTCAAATTCAGGGCGTTGAGAAATATTTCACTTTCTTCAGTTTTAAATTAATGAACATCCGAAACTTTTTAAAAATGTATCCAAACGAAGCCTCAGGTGATAGTTCATATTTGAAGTACACTAATGTTGTTCTTCGTCGAAACAACTACGATTAATTTATCTACATCGACCCAACCTTTCCTGCTAATTGAATATCTGTTTCAAATAGAACACCTATTAAGAATCCAGGGCGTTGACAAAACTGTTTAAAAACGTTACTTTCTTGATTTTTAAAGTATATGTATACAGCCAACAATTTTTTTAAAAAATCTATATAAACATTTAACATTATAGCCTTCGAAATTATTTATTACATTTTAGCCTTAGACGATTGTTCATATGTTAAGTACACTAATGTTGTTCTTCGTCGAAACGACTACGATTAATTTACCTACATCGACCTAACCTTTCAAGCTCAGAGCTTTGAGAAAAACGTTACTTTCTTGAAACTCGAAGTATCAAGCAGGCTACAAATTTTTTAAAAATGAATCTGATCAGTGACCGGTATAATGGTTTTACGAATTTTTATTGCATTTTAGCCTTAGACGATTGTTCATATTTTAAGTTCACTAATTTCTTCGTCGAAACGACGAATTTTAAATTAATCCTATTTGCTCAATTATATACATAAGATATTGCAGTTTACAAATATTATTATCCTTCGTCGAAACGACTACGCATTATAAAAAAATTATTCCTGTTTGTTCTCTTAAGTATATAAGCTTTTGTAGTGTTTACAAACGTCACTTACACCAATGTTGTTCTACGTCGAAACGACTACGATTAAGATGTTTTAGTTTTTACAAACATCACCTACACTTATGTTGTTCTTCGTCGAAACGACTACGATTAATTTAAAATGAATCTTAATTGTTCACTTATGTACATAAGATGTTGTAGCTTTTACAAATAAAAATAATATTGTTCTTCTTATTTCCTCCCTGAAGTACATAAGCTTTTGTAGTTTTTATATATATGAAATGTGGTTCATTTCAAAAAACTCGTCACCCTAAAATTTCGAGACTAATGTAAACTAGTTTTTACGATTTAAAAGTTTTTCCTTTCGGAAATGCTTTCTTCAAGCTGTCACATTATTTTTGTATAAGCTAAGCATACTCTTCTACTCTATGAGTAACGGGTATAAAAATAAATTAAATCATGCAAAAAAATGTTAAACAACAGAGCGTGAGGACAGCGGGTAACAGAGAGCGGGGTGCAGGGATCGGTAGAATCGAAACTAGCGCAAACTTTGAAACAGGTTCACACGCTCCCAAAGAACCAAAAAAAAAAAAAAAAAAAAAAAAGAATCCCAAAGAAATGTGTGCCGATTATTGACGTTGTTGTTGTTGTTGCTGTTGTTTTTGTATGCTGCATGATGGTGTGGCATCTCCAAAACGAGGACCACCGCACAGTGGGATCGAGCTACAGCTACTACAACAACTTCACAGGAAGTGTAACAAAAATTGCCGCCGCAGCCGCTTAGCCCTTTTTTTGCACCAACTCAACTACCTGGGAACAGTGTGCAGCGACGTCTACGTCAACTGCGACTTCGACGCTGACTGCGCTGCTGGCTTGGTCTCCTCGGTTTCTACGTTTGCTCGCCTTGAGATACATTTCGTTTAAATTTTTTACGCTGTGCAACAAGTGAATGACAGGATAATCGTCGTCCTGTTGTACCTGTGCTGCTTCTTTTGTTTGTTTCTTGTTTGCTCTTTAGGGTTTCTCTGCCCGTTCTCCTCGTTGTTGTCTTTTTTTGTGGCATGAGAATTCGCATAAAATCTCTTAATGCGAGGTTGTTCCTCTCGTGCGTCAGTGTGGCTGTTGTTGTTGTTGCCTGTCGTCGTTTGATGCGTGATTCGTGTTGATTATGCTGTGTACCTGTAGCTGTATCTGCAAGATATTGTATCTGTGTCTGCGTCTTGCACTTGGTCTTATTTCACATGGCAGGTTCATTCAGTTCAGTGGCATTCAACATTTTTCGTTGCTACAAATTTCTTATTGTACTTCGGAGTGTGAAATTTTCGCTTGTTGTTCTTGTTCATGGAAATTGCCTATGTTAAGGAATTTGTGGGAACAAGTGCAGCCAAATCACATGCGGATACAGATACATTTACAACCACATTACGTGCTCTTTTTTTTTGTTTTCTTTCCAAAGCCAACAACATGCCGCCTGTGGCAAGATCGTGTGAATTTTGGTAAAAAAAAAAAAGATTGTTTGGCCATTTGTGGATAGTTAGTGGTAGCAAAGTGAATGAACGATATGTAAATTTTGTATATGCACAAAATATGTAGAGATTTGTTAAGGATACGTGACAGTGGCACTGGGTCATATGACAATGAGAAATGGAATTCGTTCAGTTGACTTGGAAAAGAGTTTTTTTCTTTTGTAGTTGCACTGAAGTAACAAGCTTCGTTATTGTTCTAAGAATTTTGCTTGACCGTGGTCATCCCACAAGGCTTCAGTTAAGGTTTGGTAACAGAGCATTAATGCTCAGATAAGATTAAGATACATTTTTGAGTGTACGTGCAAGCCTATATCTAGAAAGCTTACACTAGCAGAAATGATAGTTGGAGACCCTGGTGTGTAGAAGACGCAGTTCAATTATTGATTATACCACAATGCCAAGCAAATATCGGTACCCAATATGAAAAATTAGAAATTTATAATGAGATTTATAGAATTGAGATAATTTTATTATTTTTCCTCAAACTTTGCCCTGCAAAAATGCACTGAAATCGTTATGAACGGCGTGAAAATTTGACAAAATAAAAGTTCGCTTAGTCCTGAACCAGAGGGATCGTTATTCGGCTATTTTTTCACTAAATGAATATCGTTAAGGCATTTCCCACTCCTCATTAGAATTTATCGGAAAAAATAAGCGAAATATACGAATTAATCGAAAATAAAAAGGGAAATAGCCTGAGCACGCAAAAACGAATCCGAATAAAATTGTTCGGTTTGGTTTTTTCGTTTTCCGTAGCACGGCTGAACGTATTTTCGCAACTTTCATTTGATTTGATTTGAAATTTGATAGAGCCCTGTTATACGTATGAACATCTTTAGAGATTAGAATTATAAAAAATAAAAATTCCGGTCCATATGAGATTTTTGAAATAGTGATAACGTGTATTTCGCAAGTTGGCCTCAGCCGAATTATGAAAATGACCTCTAACATTTGGATTACGAAGGCTACGAAGAAGAAATTACACAAAAACAAATAGGGAAAGTTTCACTATATTCTTTCGAGTTTTGATATGATACGTCATCTTTCAGAACAGTACGAGAACAATAAACCCATAATTTTTACAAATTAAAAGTTCGACGATTCCTGAATCAGACGAAATTAGTCGTATTGAGATATATTTACGAAACTTTTTCGCATCAGAATTTTGATGGACCCCTGGCAAACATGTTAGACTAGATTACTTAGATAACGAGAGCTGGAGTGAAAAAATTTGACAAAATTAAAGTTCGGACCAGAAAAAAATTTGTTACATTGAGATATATTTTTTTTGAGATTTTTCGAAAAATAAAGCCACATTGACAAGGGAAGGACCGATTTGGCATACAAAATTCGCTTTGCTTAGGACTAGATAAAATTTGTTGAATTTGGATACTTTCCCAATAACAGAATTTTGATGAGGCCTTGTCCATTTGTATGAACACTAAGATTATAAAAGCTAGGAAGGCCACATTCGAAAAAATACAAAATTCCAAAACAGATGCAATTTTTGGAACTGAACTAACACAATTGATCAATATTCTAGCAAAAGAATTTTTATGAAGTTTTACAAATCTTGGACCATACAACTTTTTTCCAGCTGAATTTTGATAGAACCCTGTCATTCGTTAGAGCGTCTAGACTACGAGAGCTAGGGTGAAGAAATTTGCCAAAATAAAAGTTTGCTAAACCACGCACCAGATGATATTTGTTAAATTCTGATATTTTTTCATATTGAAAAAATCAATCTTCACAAAATTCCAGTTTTAAAAACAAAATTAGTTTAAATAGTAGGTTTCGATGGAAACTTGCTATTATATTTATATTGTATTAATTATTTTAGTAAATTTACTTATTGTCTAATAAAAACAGATTGTAAAAAAAAAAAAAAAAAAAAAAATTTAGAATTTTTGAAAATTCCGGCAGAATTTTGAAGTACATATCTCGATCACATTTTTCGTAAAAGCTTGAAAAATTATTTTATGCAATGAAACAGATTGCATTTAAGATGTTTTATTGTTTATTAAAAAATTTCACGTTCCTAATTCAAAAGTGAATTGCGTTGAAATCTTTTTAAAACAATAAATACTGCGTAAAAAAAAATAATATTTTTTTCCGCAAATCTATTCGACGTTTTTATAGTTCATAGCTTCTTATAGAATGGATTGCTTTTAGAATTTTCTCGACGATGATCAATGATTTGTGAATATGCAGCTAAAACAAATTTCAAACAGTGTAAAACGTAAAGTTGGCTTGAAAATTTTTTTACTGATCTATGAGAAAGGGAAAGTTTTAAATGCAACACAAATTTGTAAATTTTTATTGGAAATACTTACTTTAATAAATCCTTGGTTTTGGTAGTGCTCCGAGTTTGTCTTCCATTTACAATGTTGCCTGCGAATTTAGCTGGTTAAAGTTAATCGATGAATCTGAAATAAAAAATCATAAAAAATAGTTATTATTTTAATAACATAAAAATAAATATTAATTGGGCCTTAGTTAAGCTAATCACACTAAAATTTGAAATATGAAAAATGCTAAAAACGAACGTGAGGGCAATAAAATTAAATTTAATTTTTGTGCCACCTTCGAGAGGCTCTAGATTTTTAAGAATTAGATAACTAAAACGAATCCGACAATCCGATTCTTAAAACCAAAAAACGAATTAAAAAAGATGGCGTACGTTAAAGTCGGGCGCGGACGACTTTGGGATACCCTGTACCATCACATTACAATCAAGTCCGATATATTGCTTTCAAACTCCAAAAGATATTTCTTTGCCAAACAACCGAAACACAACGAATTTTGTTCAATATGATATAGTCAACCGATTTTGATCAAACTTGGTACAGTGTTGAAGATCTCTAAAAAACTTCCGAATGCCAAATTAAGTTACAATATCTTCACAAACAAACGAAACATAACGAATTTTGTGCAAAAAACGTTTTTTTGACCGATCTGCCCTATGGGAGCTATATGATATAGTCAACCGATTTTGATAAAATTTGGTACAGTGATTGGAAACTCTAAAAAACTTTTGAGTACCAAATTTGGTTACGAACGAATTATTTATCTAAAACTTTTGGGGTGTTTCGAGGTCCTCTGAAACACCCCTATGGGAGCTATATAATATAACCCCGGTATCGAAAAAATAAAATAAACTTGTCTCCCCTGACGCATCTAATCTAAAAATTTGGTTGCTCTAGCTCTTACCATCTCTGAGATCTCACGTAGTTTGGCTACGGTCCCTATCTTTTGAACGCCTATAGTCACACATAGGTGGCGCCACCAGAAACGTCCCTATTGACAAAGTCCTGTTTACTTTGAGACAGACTGTGTAGTACAAAACAAATACCACAAAAAATTTGTGGCAAGCAGATCAGCGGAAACAACGAGAGGGGCCAAAATTTTTTCCCGATTACCGAAATTATCCAAATTTGAACAAATTTCTTTACTTTTTCATATTTTAAGAATTTTTAATTATTCCTCCTAGTGGAGAAAGTGAATCTTCAGTTTTCGAATATGTTATAGTATAGTAAAATATTAAATCTACACGTTGGTTCTCATCCTTTTAAAAAACTAAGCTGCTGGTAAGTTTTGAGGCTTCAAAAATTAGCAAAAAAAATAACAGCTCTGAAAATGATCAGAGTCCAGAGGGTTGTAAAATACTAAAATAGAATTGAAAATATAGCTGAAAATTTTGAGCAACTTTTTGAAAGTATTAAAAATTAAATTAAAATTTTGGGCGGGCATAAATAAAAAAAAAAACCACGAACGAATTCAATTTCCTTTCTCGATCCCATTTCTTGTCTGAACACAAATTATGTATACCCAAAATTAAAGTAGAAATCATAACTGGACTGAAAGCGTACATTTTATTTAAATTTTTAATTTAATTTAATTTAATTTAATTATTTCTACAAAAAATATACTGAAACATTTCCTTTAAAATATATTTATATACATATATCATATTTATAGACTTCTTTCTTCCAGGAGAAACAAGCCCTCTTTCCGGTTGAAAATTTTGAACAAATTCTTTTTCAGAAAATTTATTCGCAAAACTAAAACCAACATAGATTATTATTTGTATATAAATTATGGAAACTTAAAATTATAAAGAAAATCCATATTTAAAAAAAAAGAAAGTATTATACATATCTACAAAAATATGTACATATATTTCTATATGCTATATTTTAAGAAACTTTTCCTTAAAAATTAGAAATCTTTTCCACTCTGGCTATTTTTATTGATTTCAGCCTTTCTCAGCTGTTGCTTATGATGCTGATGATGATGATGAAAAGACGCGTCTCAGCTCTCAATCTGACTTGCCATTAAAAACCGAGATGTAACCGTTCCATTTAATTAAAATTCCAGCAACCTGCTCACTCTGAGGCGCGCTGCCTTCAAAGCTCTCTTTGTGTGTGTTTATGTGCCCTAAAGTGCTGTCACCTTAAGTTGCACGCATCATGATTTATATGTAATATACTTGCAACATAAAAAATAAAAAAAATTAAATAATAAAAAACAAAAAAATGTTAAATCTGTAACAAAAAATGCTCGACTCGCTGCGCATGCGCAATAAATTTGGTTTTTATGACACCTGACAAAATACGCAGCAGCAGCAGCGGGGCAGGCAGGCAGCAAGCGGGGCGGCAGCAGTGGCAGCGTCTTGTGGCAACATTGAGATTTAAGCCAAGGCAGTATGCATGGGATGCGGCAGCTTCATTGGAAAATTGTTTAATGACTAATGGCAGCCGGGGAGTGGACGCCTTCTGCTGTTGCCTCTGCCGCTTGTTGCACCTTGCCTCATGCCACAGCACCCCCTTGGCGCTGCTGTTATTTTTTATTGCCCCTGTGTCTATGAAAGATTAATTTCATTTACACAGCTTCATCGCCTTGGCTTGGCTTTAACACTTTGTTGCCGCTGCCGTTTTGAAGTTAATAAAGCCATAAATTGTCTAAGAGTCTGTCTGCACGTCCCTCCGTCCGTCTGTCTATATGGATTTGATACAGTTTCAATTGAACGCCGTAATACGCAACATTTTTAAGATCTTCCCGAGTTAATGGCAGCACGACATATGCTACGGATTAGTTGTGAAGGTGTGAAGCAGTTGGCACTGGGCTATTAAAGAGTCTGGTAGTAGTTTTTTAGTGCATCATAAATGGGCTATCCATGTGGCAACTATGGAATGGAATGTTTGTTGAATATATACTTAATGAAATAATGAGATTCCTAGAACGTAACTTTATCGTTGGGCAACTTCTTGCAACAAAGCGCAATTTTCTAAAAGGTTTTTATTGCTCGAGAAATAAATATTATTGAATATGATATAATACAGGCAGAGAATTTTTGAAGATTTGAGATTTTAAATCAAATCTATTTTTAACTATACCAAGCCGAACTTCTTTTTTTTTGCACCATTTTTGGGAAGCAAGTAAACTTTGGCAAATTGAAATCGAAAATAATATGACGGTTATGGTCTGGATATCCTCACTATAAAAGTTGATTTTTTAGCAACTTTTTGGCAATACTGTTTTTGACAGCTCAGCTGTTTTTGTGTCTAGTGTTACTATCAAACATGTTCAGTTTGGTCTATAGTTTAACCATGAATCGACTTACAAACGAACAACGCTTGCAGATTATTGAATTTTATTAGCAAAATTCATGCTCGGTTAAGAAAGTGCATCGTGCACTCCTTCCATTTTATGGTCAGTTTGGGCGACCTTCTGAGGCGGCTATTCGGAATGTTGTGACTAAATTTCGCACCTTTACATTATTGGACATTAAACCACCAACACGGGTATAAAACCTTTTAAAATACAGCTGCTGCAAGAATTGAAGCTACACGACCTACCACAACGGCTAACTTTTAGTGAATGGGCGCTGGCAAAAGTTGGATGAAGATCCACTTTTTTATCGGAAAATTGTGTTCAGCGACGAAGCTCATTTCTGGTTGAATGGATACGTGAATAAGCAAAATTGCCGTATTTGGTGTGAAGAGCAGCCAGAAGCAAGAACTGCCAATGCATCCCCAAAAAGTCACTGTTTGCTGTGGATTATGGGTCAGTGGCATCATTGGACCGTACTTTTTCAAAGACGACGATGGCAGGAACATTACTGTGAATGGCGAGCGCTACCGTGCGATGATTACAAACCTTTTTTTTGGCCAAAATGAAAGAGCTGGACTTGGCTGACATGTGGTTTCAACAAGACGGTGCCACATGCCACACAGCACGCGAAACAATGGCCCAATTGAGAGGCGAGTTCGGTGAACACATTATTTCGCGTTTGGAGCCGGTCAATTGGCCGCCTAGATCGTGCGATTTAACGCCTTTAGACTATTTTTTGTGGGGCTATGTTAAGTCTCATGTCTATAGCGACCAGCCCAATATTGAATAATTTATACGTGAGTCACCAGCCGATATGTTGGAGAGAGTTTGCCAAAATTGGACCCAGCGTACGAACCATTTGAGGCGCAGCCGCAGTCAACATTTACATGAAATCATCTTTAAACATTAAACTATATAGATCGTTCTATAGACTCAAATAAAGACTTTATACATTTTTCTGAATTTTATGTGTTTTTTTTTAAAATAAAATGCGAAAGCTCTTAAAAAATCACCCTTTAAAAAAAACCTTATTATCCAATATTTCCAACTTTTTCAATCGATTTCAAAGTGCATAAAAGGTTCGAGTTAAATTTTTACAAAATTTTAAAACATTACCAATATATTGACTTTGAATGTGAATTGGACAGAGAGATATTCTGCACAACTTTGTATCCAAAGTAGGGGGCTCCGCTAGCTGTGAGCATACGTCCATCTATAACGAGACCTCCTGATCTTCCCCAGCGTTTTCCTTTATTTAAAAAAAAAAAAATGAATTCTACAGTCAAACCCACCCGACTATAAAAGACCAACGCAGGTCGCCACTTGAATTTGCTGCTGATTATCCAAGGTCTAATCGCTATCCAGGGAACAAATGGGCCATTTTAAGTGCGATGTCGACTTGACATTTCCATGTAGGTGGCGATAGTTAAAAAAAATATCATATTTTAATCTCTTGCTTTTTCACAAAAAGTCTTAAAAGTAAATTGTTTTTATCAAACGATCTTTTTGTTCTCTTTTGGCTATAACCCAAAAGCCAAAGTTGCCATCGAATTCTAATAAATAATGGGATAGGTAATTAAAAAAGAAAATATATGTGAGGAATTTTAACTTGCTATAATTACAGAAAATTTTTGTAGCAAATTTTCAAAAATTATTGTGGAAGGCTGGGGAACTTAAAAGTTTTAGTCTACATATTAGTTTTGGTGACTGTAGCTTTTTCGCAAAAACTTTTACGAATTATAGGGGAGGAATCTAAAAATTCAAATTTTTTACTCTAACTTTTCGTCCGATTTTAAAAATTTAAGACTCTTAGTGACAAGGTGTATAAATGTGTCAAATTTTTACAAGGTGTGGGTGTCAATCGCGAAATTCTTCTACGGGGGAACAGTGCAAGATATGGAAATGAAATCTGTTTGACGATAATGCGCAGCTTTTGGTAAAATCTGGTCTATCTAGCTCTCTTTTCTAAGGTAGAAAGCATGTGCATGTGAGCACTTATTTCATTGCCCAAGAACTGAAGATTAGGCAGAAACCGTTTGGCTCGAAGCTCTATTTATGAGTGCCACACGAATTGAAGCAAAAGAATCTTTTGGATAGAATTGAAACTTGCGATTTTTTGCTGAAAACCGACACATTTTTGAAGCGGATGATAACTGGCAATGAGAATTGGATCATATACGAGAACAACCACCGAAAAAGATCGTGGTCCAAATGCTCAAACGATCTCCAAGGCCGGATTAACAGCCAAGAAGGTTTTGCTGGGATTGGAAGGGAATCATCCATTATGAACTGCTACCATCTGGTCAAACACTCGATACGGACCTCTACTGTCAACAACTAATCTGATTGAAGCAAGCGAACATCAAGCAATAGGAAGTGTTCCATCAAGACAACTCCATGCCGCACATATCTTTAATAACTCGTCAGAAGCTCCGAGAGTTTGAATGGGTTGCGCTATCGCACCCACCGCATAGTTCAGACCTGGCACGAAGCAACTATCAACTTTTTAACCATTTGCAAAATTTTCTTAATGGTAAAAATATGGCATCAATAGAGGTTTCTAAAAAAGAGCTGGTCTAGTTTTATACCAATAGGGACGAGGACTTGACGTCGAAATAAACCAAAAAAATGCCTGAAAACTTTTACTTTATCTCAATAATATTTGACGTCATAATAATCTTAGCAACATGTTGAATAAATGTAAGTTTCAAATAAGTAGCTTTTAAAATTAATTTCTTCAATTTCGTAAAAGGGAAAGATATTGATTCTATCTGCGTACGGGTACGGTATGGTGATTTAGTAAAATAGTCTCTTGAGAAAGGTGAAGGAAAAGGGTATACATTTTAGGTTAGTAAACGTAAGTCTTATATACCAAATTTAGTGGCTCTATATGAGAATCCTCTCATGTATTGATTTTTGTCTATATCTGAAGAAGTTTTTAAACGATTTAAATTATAGTGTGGGTCTAAGCCAAGACATTCTTCTACGGCGGTACGCAGAAAGAAATCGATATAAATGCGGGATTAAGGTGTTCATACGGACAGATAAATGAACTACCATGGCTCAATACTATACGAGAATATAATAAGCATTATGGTCCACGCCTAAAACTTTTGTGAGAATTGAATAAAAATGAACTTATCTACAAGTTTCTACATAACAAACGTGAGTGAAAGCCCTTAAGTTTTGTTGAAAGGAGAGGAGTATCTAAAATCAATGCACTAATTGCAAGAGTAGAAGACTAGACTATGAGACACACACCTGTGACAAGTTTTTGTTTCTAGTTGCTCATCTTTAATTTTTGCAACATAAAAGAAATATTTTTAAATCTTACGGATTACAATTTCATTGGATTTCCGTATTTTAATAAATTTTTGGAATTTTAATGGTGTTCATCGGGCATATTTACTTTGTTTTATAAATCGGACAACTTAAAATAAATGATTTTATGCAATCAATCATTGTGGATTATAACTTAATATATTTTTGAAGATAATAAAAACTTTGTATATGGAAACTTTGTGGCGTGTAACGTTTGCAAGTTTACTTTATCTCTAAATTAAGTTCAATTAATTTGCTTATCTGGCCGGAAATGAGTATCCGAAACGGCACGGGGAATTCCGCAAAGCAAAGTAATACGGAAATTAAGTTTTGAAATAACTAAATTCTAAGAATTTCAGCAGTTTAAAATCGAGTAGACGAGGGACATACCTTTGCGAAAAGTTATTCGGAAATTGCGTCCAGAAATAGCCACATATCTAAAATTCGGCTGTAAACTTATTTAAAGCTAAAGCAAATATTTTCTTTTGCGGAAATAAGTATCTTAACTGAGGAAATACTCAGCGTGAAGTAATTCAGAAATAAGTTTTGGCATAACTAAAAATAAAAGTCATCGCGCTAAGAATAATTATAACACACCTTAGCGGAAATTATTAAGGAAATTTAGTGTATATCTACACTATGTATGAATATAACTATATATCTTTAATGCGGTTCAAAATTTTCTTAAAACGACAGCGAAGTCAATTTTTTTTTAAGGCCCATACGCAGTTCCAAAAATGCACGAAATGACAAAACTTTCTATAAAAATAAAATCTCATTTGGGATACCTCGAACTGCGTATGGGACTTGAAAAAAAAAAATTACTTCGCTGTCGTTTTAAGAAAATTTTGAGCCGCATTAAAGATATATAGTTATATTCGTACATAGTGTAGATATACACTAAATTTCCTTAATAATTTCCGCTAAAATGGGATATCCCAAATGGGATATTTTTTTTATATGAAATTTTGTCATTCCGTGCGTAATTTTTCGAGCTGCGTATGGGCCTTTAACCAAAAACATGTCAATAGCCCACCTAAGGAAAACCAAAATTTTGTTCGTTTTAGTTTTTGCGTTCTCCCAAATTTAAATTTTTGTTGTCGATTACTTTAAATATTTCCCTTTCTTTTACGTTAAACTTCATTTAAGTAAAGCGTTTTCAGGGTTGCCATAGTTTCAAGTTAAACGCACATTTTTCAACACTTTGATTTTCTTGTCAAATTTAATGAATGGAATATATCTGTCAATTTGTCAAATCAAAAGTGAGCACTAAAAAAACTTTTTGTTTCAGTAGTGTGCAATGACAAAAAAAAAGTATTGTAAAAGTTACAGAAATTTTGATTTAAAACTTTCGGTTAGAAATTTAAAGAAAAGCTAAAAAAATGTTTACTATTCCAAATTCCACAATAAATTGATTCATAAATTCCAAACTTCTCAATTAGTTTATGCAAATAAACCTTAGCAATCCGGTCAAGATGTTTTATGTGGGTGAGTCTTTTTTTTTTTTATACCACGTCAAACTGCTGTCTTATCAGCTGTAAACAAATATTAGCAGATAAAGCGAACGCAACCCTGTACATAATTCATATGGAACTCGTGAGCACCCGCTTAAGGGATATGCCACCAATGATCAAAGCAAACAAATGGGTATTCATCATATATGGTATATGTAAAGGTGCTTCAGTTTGCTGTAAATTATTTTTTTTTTTATAACTATTGGCACAGCTGCTAACTCAAGACAACGTCCCAACGACGCCTTTAAAAATAATGATGACGAGCCATAGCGTACCGTACCGTACCACCTTGATGTGGCACCGAGGAAGGTCTCTCTCCCTCTCTCGCCACAACGATATTATGCAAAAAAGGTGCAACATTTTCCAAACAAAAGCAACTCTTTGTAATATTTGTAGGGCGCTCTATAACGGCGCTGAGGCTTCCATGTGTGTCGGTATGTGCGACGAGTCCTACGTCTCCGCTTGTACAAATACACCTTGCATATTTTTGAGTTACCTTTGCGCAGTGTTCATGCATCGGTAATATCTTCCTTCCGGCTGGAAAAGTGATATACTCATAGCTTCAAGTGTGTTGCAAACTTGGGGTGGTTTATAGGCTACGTTTTTTTTTTTAGCTGGTGGTTGGCTTTATCGTGTTGTGGGGCGCTTGAGTGGAACTTTTCCGCTACCTGTATGTAGGGTATACCACTTACTAGCAAATGCCCTCAAATTGAAAAGTTTCTGCCTGAGGGCACAAAAAACTGGCTGCTATGGGCAAGTGCGAGCAGCTGTTTTGAGGTCCTTGAAAAAGGAATTGTATGTGTTTGCATACAGTTCAATAGCTTAGGGGTAACTTTATGGTTTGTGCCCAAGTGGGACAGGTGTGTGTGTCTGTGTCGCTATTAGGTGCGCTATGTATTTGTTTAGAGATAGCTATAGTTAGAGATCGTTGTAATGTTATACGGGTTAGGGTAACCTTTTGTGTAAACCAACCAGTCGTTCCCAAAAAAACCAAATTATTTGCTCTAAATATGTATTACCACGTTGAGGATTGCGGTTGAGTATTCTTGCTGCATTGAATGATGCACATTTTAGGGATTGCGCTTTAAATATTTAACTTCTTTATCTATATCTCTAGAAGTTTTCGACCGAACTTCAAAATTCTTGCAGAATACTATTCCTAGCGACATTGCGATTTTAAACGTCGAATTTTGACCGGTTGCATTTTCTACCGTGGGTTTTAACCTTAAAATTCCCATACGGGGTAACAGAGCAAGATATCAACATGAATCAACAAGCTTAAACTGCATACAAAGGGAGGAACAAGGCAAGACATCTCTATATATAAATATATGTGGTACAGATTGTGTTCGTATGCGTGAACGCATCGAGTTGAAACTTACACTATGTGATACCCACACCTCATACGGTGTGCACAATGTAAGTTTTACCTCGATACGTTGAAATCATGCAGGTGAGACCTATACGCAACATTAAAATGTAGCATGAAAGAAGGAATTGAACATTGAACAACAATTCACTTGACAATTTTTGTTCAATTTTGTTCACATTTATTTCAATATTTGATGGCATTAATTCTTTGTTGCAACAGTTTTGAATCAGAGCAGCATGCAGGTCACTGCTATTCCAGAGTATTGTAAAGTCGGGCAGGACAGACTGTAGCATGGCAATGGGATGAACATTATGGAAATAAAGAATTGTACAGGGTATATAATAGTCTGGAGGATCTGGAGCACGCAGGGGCGGAGCCTTTTAGTGGAAATATATCGATAAGATCCAACTACTCACGGTTGCCTACCTATTGATGAAATTTGGTGTCTCTAGCTCTAATGAGCTTCGAGCTATAGGTGTTCGCACAGACGGATGGACATAGTTCAAACGCTACCCGAGCTTAGAAAAATAACTTATGAGCTTTCAGGACTTTTTTTGACTGTTATAATCACTTAACCAAATTTTGGCCGGGTGGGAATTAGTGTAAACACCGAATTTTTGCTATGGGAGGACGGTTAAATATACCGATATGAATGGCTTAACTCCAACTGTGTACGGTTACCAAACTTTTGTTGAAATTTGGTGTCTCTCTAGCGCTGATATCTAGGCGTTCATACGGACGAACAGACATAGCTCATAAGCCAGGTTTTCTTCTGCTTTGAACAAAACTTTCCTTCAAAACTAGCATACCTTTGACCCCATGGATGATACAGTGTATTATGAGGGAGCTCAGAAAAAATTTAAAACCAATTGCACGCACCACAGTCACGGGCTTTGGATCAAGTACGTGATCGTCCGAATTGGAACCCAGACTAGATCTAGGCGCGCGCACACTTCAATGGCAGCACAATTTCTATGCGTGGAAGTGTCGCCACTGCTTTGATTTTATTGCAAGCACTTAACATAATGAGTTGCACGATAAAATCTCATTTCCTTCAGGCGTGCAACGCACAAAGCCAGAGACGCCGACGACGACGACGACGGTGACGTCTCAGTTAGCGGCGACGACTATGACGTCGTCGTCGCATATGCTTCCTGTGGCGGCACACACATGCAATTGCAGGCCGGATATCTCCTTTAAGTGGCAGTCCAACTGCATAGCTATCGCTTTGAAATCGTGTTTTTCTTTTGGGATTACTCCTGCACTCAAAATCAGTGCAGAAAAGTTCAAAGTGCAGAGGCATACTCGATAAATTAAACCTTGGAGCGCAAGCATTGTAATAGAAAGGACACACCTGTTTCCTTGGGCTTTTGTTTGGAGATTTTTTTGAATACAAAAGGAAGTTGGTTCATTGAACTGGAATTGTTGTTGGTTTTTGGAATGGTAACGCGCGTGTCGAGCGAGTTTTAATGGGCTGCTCGAAATGACACTGACAGTTGGCTATGTACGTGAGCGGGCAGACAGACGGGCAGCCAAGTGTTTTAAGAAAGAGATTGGAAAGGAATAGAGATTTATGACTCAGATTTAAAATTGTCAGAATTGCTTACACTGTCAGTTTGGAATAAACAGGAGTATCTTAGAACTCAGTCTTAGTCTTTAACGATAAACTTCAGAGGTAGATTTGAAAAATAGTTTGAATGATTTTGAAGCAACTTCGATATTTCGATTACCTCTAGATCCGGCCTAAATCGACAAATCGAAAGCGGAGCAACTATTTCTCCTTTGAATAAATCGACTTAAGGTACTCGTAAATGCGTAGACATTTACTCACCCCATCTAATAACTATTCTTCAAATAAGCTTCAACCAGTAGATCGGATTGTTTATAGCATTTATGCTGCTCCATAAATTGCAGCACATCTTGCAAACAAATCCGCTTGCTACGCGGTATTTCCAATGTCTGAGGGTATCTAGCAATGGGTATGTTCCTTATTGAATGCCTGGAACGCTTAGCCTCTTCGGGTCGCTGCAATTTCTTTAAACAATTCAAAGCCGTGGCATTGATTGTTTCCTTGGGTACCTCTATGGGCCGTTTCAAGTGCATTAAATTTCGACGACTAAGAATAGCTTGGCTTTCATCCGAAGAGCTATAATCGAGCATATGCAGATCATTGAGGAACATCATGGTTATGCGACTATCATTTCGATACATGTATCGTTTATCGCTATAGAGCTGAAAACCGTTACGATACTCGCATAGTTCGATGACCCGTTTGATAACATGCTGCATATAGGTCTCCAAGCCGATCAAAATGGCTTCGACAATATCGTCGTCCACATCATTTTGTAATCCTTGTTGTAGACATTGTTTCTGCAATGCATTGAATATGGTTACGCGCTGGAAGTAGGAGAAGCGCTTTTCGTTTGGAGCAGTTGTGGCCAAACGTACGCCATTAATGGGAACACGTTGTAGTTCGGAGCAGTTAGTTTGGGGTGCTTTCAAAGCAGTTGCTTCTATGCTTATGTCAGGTTTTGGAACGCCAAATTGATTCTTGTTCTTCTAAAGGTTTTGTAAAAATTCTATGAGTTAGTATCGTACTAAATGCTTACTTACGTTTTCTTCAAAAGCAGCCCTGTTTTTTAGAGCTGCGTAGCTATCTATTATTGACTGACTTCTGGAGGTATGCGTTAGTTCCTTGCATGCTTCTGGAGCTTTCGAGTCTTCCAAATCATTGGCAGTCTGCGCTGCTACACGAGTTTCTTCGCCTGGTAATTGTTCTTGAGTTTCAAAGATTATCATTTTTTTCTGTTTATCAATGTCAACCATTTCGAATTGTCTTTCAAAGGTATAAAGATTTTGTATATATCGTTTTTTTAAATCAGCTGGCTCTGCCTGTTTGTCAAAGTCTTTATTTTTATACATGTGCTGACTTTTAAAGTCCACCCATTCTTTTTGAGCTTTCTTCTTGGCTGCCGTTCTCGACTGTTTCTTGTTTCTTTGTGCTCCTCTTTTTGTTTCGCCATCTTTTATGATTATTCGAGTTTTCAACGCTTTCGTTTCCTTCTTATTTTCCAACGCTTTGGCTTCATCTTGCTTTGCAGGAGCAACCAGCTCTGTTCGAGCTTCTACTTTATCCGATTTTGGCTGAGTTTGGCAATAGTTAATGCCTTCTAGAGCATCGAAAGTATACAGGACGGTCGGTTTTTCTACTTGAGTTCCGATTTCTTTCATACCATTTTGAGTCGCGAGTACAACTGATTGCTCAACAGATTCTAGCTGTTTATCGAATATTTTTATACCATTTACATTATCGAAGGAATACATTTTTCCATGATTATCAAGGGATATTAGTTCGACTTTGGTTTCAAAGTCATTAATGCCATTTAGAGTCAGTGTTTCCAAGACAATCGGCTCTGCTTTCATTTCAATAAGATTATTAATGGCATAAATTTCTGGCTGATCTTCAATTTCGCATGTATATAATTTTTCCTTTGTTTTAAAACCATTTTTCGGTTTTTCGATTTCATTTTTATTCGATTTTTTACGATTTTTCAATCTACTCGATTCTCTTTTGTTCTTTAATGCATTTGCGTTTTCCTGCATTGCAAATGCATCCATTTGTTGATTTTCGAATGTAAAAAATCGTCTGATATTATTAACTTCCTTATAGTTAATAGTATTCATTCCTTTTTGAGTTATTAACAGAGGGATGGGATTTACATGAAAAAGAAAGTTAAAAGATTACAAAATTTTAATAAGGTTAAGGTTGCGCCTTATAGATTACGATTTCTCAACCGATATTTTCAGACTCAGTAGTAGGCCTTAAAATTATAAATGTCAAATACTTTAAAAAATAACTCGTATATTTTTGTAGATTTTAGCAACTTGTAAGTCACAGAATCATGAGATGGAAATGGTAAAAATAATTAAAACTTGCATGGGAGCTACTTCGATACTTGCAAGACCTCTCTTAGTAGTCAGCTGAGTCACTAAGTACTCGACTCCGTTTGATTCCAATAAGCATTCGACTAAAAGACTAAGAAGCCTATCCATGTACCCTTAAAACTGTGGGCTAAGTAGTTACCATAAAAAAGGTAGACGGACAGACATAAACGGATCGTTAACCCGATATCTGAGGTTCATCTCATGCCAAGTTACAAACTGCATAATATGCAATCTAATGGAACAAGAAAATTTTCTTCACTTCATTGTTTAATGATGAGGACTGGAAGCGTCATAACAGACATCTCAGCTTTTCCAAGTTGCACTGTCGAACGATCTGGTATCTTGGAAAGTTCCACTAAAGGTCAGGTGTAGTAAGGAAATGGTTGGTGATGGTCGTTGAATGGCTTATAAAGCAAGTAATTAGATCTAAGACTTTTACTGCCAATCGATCTGGTATCTGAGGAAGATCCGGAAGGCTAGGCGAAGTAGGAAGTAGGAAGCCAATGGTGGTGTGGACGGCTTGTAACTGGGGAAGATCCCGAAGGCTACGCGAAGTAGGAATTAGAGAAACAAGTGGTGGAGGTCCATGGACCGCTTGCAAAGCAAGTATATAGCTCTAAAACTTTTTTTCTGGTATCTAGTGAAGATACGGAAAGTCAGTTGTAGTAGGCAGTAGAGAAATGGCTGGTGTAGGTTAATGGACGGCATGTAAAGCAAGTCGATAGCTCTAAGTTTTTAAAGTGCGAACGATCTGGTATCTGGGTAAGATCCGGAGGGCCAGGCGAATTAGGTAGTAGAGAAGCGGCTGGTGGAGTTCAATATTTTTTAATGTCGATCGACCTGGTATTTGGGAAAGATCCAGAAGGTCAGGTGTAGAAGGTAGTAGAGAGACGAATGGTGCTGTAGTCAATGAACGGCTTGTAATGCAAGTAGATAGTTCTAAGATTTTTTACTGGCGATCGATCTGGTATCTGGGGAAGATCCGGAAGGTCAGGTGTAGATGGTGGTAAGGAAAAGGCTAATGGAGGTCAATGGACGGCTTGTAATGCCAGTAGATAGTTCTAAGATTTTTTATTGGCGATCGATCTGGTATCTGGGGAAGATCCGGAAGATCAGGTGTAAAGATGGTGGTAAAAAAAGGGCTAATGGAGGTCCATGGACTCCTTGTATTTCTTTACTGCCGAAAGATCTGGCATCAGGGAAAGAACCGAAAGGCTCTTAAAATTTTTTATAAATACTTGTACTGTAGTAGAGTCTGCTATCTGGGGAAGATCCATAAGGGCAAATGTAGTAGCACTAAGTCTTAATTTATAGTTTGTTTCTCAAGCTTCTTTAGTTGCAGAGACCTTTGCATTCATAAGCACAGACAGACGTTCAGGTTAACTGCGACTTGGTTATAATTTTTATGCTTACAAATGCATTCTTCTCCATGTAACGCACTGTAGCCTTTGACTTCATGAGTAACACATATAAAAATCGTGCACAAAATAAAGTGTCTTCGTAGCACATGGAACAGTCGCTACTTGTTTCACCATATACCATCAGAATATCAACTTGTCTTGGCCCATAATCCATTGAGGCATGCTCAACACTTTATCTAGCTGCACCTTTTAGCAGCAGGTCTTCAAGACTTCCATCAAGTGCATAACTAAAACTGAAACATATGCCAGCATGATCCTTACCGGTCGGCTGCGCGATCACTGACCGCAACAAACTAATGCAACTACAAGGCAGACAACAACAAAGTGTATTGGCTGAGCCCATGGCTGCTGGCCCACTGTGCCGGGCACTTGTTCCTCTTCACTGATTCCAACACATAACGCTGCACAATATGCCCACATCTGTATGTGAGGCCAGGACATAGCACTGGACATGTTATGCAAAGTGCACAGGAATGTGGCTTGCTGGATGACTGGCGTGCGGGACTGGCACGAGCGTCTAATTATACCAACACAATGATGGAATGCTTAACTAGGACATTGGTCGGGGTAAGCGGATATCATTAAAGAGCGACGCACGACACTCACCCGTCCGCCCGTCGCCAGTGTGGCACGTTGCCGCGCACCACTAACTACTGCGCAAAGGACGGAGCGGCGACGCCGTCTAGGCCGCGCATGCGCAGTCTAGCATGTCGTGTCCCATATGAGGGTGCTTGGGCGCATATTAACAAATACCTGCGCCTGGTGACGTTGTTGTAGTTGTTGCTGTTCGTTTTGGCCATGTGACATGTGCCGCATGCGCGTGTTTTGACGTGTTGAACTTGGCTAGAAGTTTATTAGAAATTCAAGTCAAGGTGCGACGGCAACTGCAACACACAACACAAACAAAAAACAACAACAGCAGGCGGTGACACTTTGTCGCTAATGCTGGCTGGGTAAGCTGCTCCGGAACAGGTTCAAAACGCGTGCCCCAAGTTGCACGAGGCGTTGACCTAATTACACTTGTGTTGTTATTATTTTTTTTTCTAGGCACCTTATAGGGGTAGCTACTGTTGATACTTTTGGCACGAGGCAGCTCACAGTTTTTTTTTTAAGGAAGTCTTCAGCATTATAGTTACCTTTAATTATTTAGCTATTTTTTTAACATGCTGCGCTTCAATAGATACTATGTTAGTTAATAATATTATTTTCAAATAAAAATTTAAATTATTAAGCAACTAAACGCCGCGAATAGTTAAAATATTTATAGCTGCAGCTGTCGATAATTAGCAATTACTTAAAAAGGCTTTCGATAAATCAGCGCCTATCGCTATAGCAGATGCACACTCTTTTTTTTATGTACTCGCTTTAGACTGTTTACACTGCAGCAAGCAAAATGTAGCAGCTGCTGTAGCATTACATTTTTTGCAATCAATTAGCCTACTATATAAGTAAATAATAATTTTAACACATAGGTACATAATTTTTAGGCAAGTGCAAAAATTTCTCAAAAAAAATTATTTGCCGAAATTTGGGTGGCACTCCATATCACATATTTTTTGCTTTTTAGTTTGATTGCTATTAAAACGTGTTTTTTAGATTCTTAAACTATAATTTATTTTAAATAGAAATCTAAGAAGTCACAAATGGCTTAAATTTTAACATATTTCAGGTCAGTACTCAAAAATTTTGTCATTTACAGATTTTAATTATGTATAATCCTTTTTAAGTTTAAAGTACGACTGCAGCTAGCGAATGGAGCACCGTAAAAAATAAACTTATTTAATTTAATACCAATTTTTTAATTCAAATATTTTTTCTTCACGTTATCTATTATACTAATAGAAACTATACCAGTTAAGTACTATTTTAAATCTTAGTACCTTATTGAATTTTAAAGTAAAAATTTATTCTAAATTATAAAACGAAACGAGTTTATAGCCAAAGCAAGTTGGGCCTTAATAATTTTTCTTCAACAAGCCTTGCCCAATTTGGAAATTTTTCTAATCCAAGTCAAAAAGGCTGTTTTTTGTAACGTCACGCTAAGCGAATTTTTGCTTGAATCTTTTAATCAATAAGGTCAACATTTGTCATATTTTTTACTAAACATTGAGCTGCTAAAATTCATTTCAAAAATTTTATTCCATATTCTTTTTTTTTTTGTCGTACAAGCGTAACGTCACGCCAAAATGCTTATACCCATAATTACAGTTTTATTGTAAGTCTCAGTATATAAAACAGCAAATATTACTACAATCTGAATAAGCTAATTAATTAATTATAAACTTTTCAGCCTACATGCTCATATTTATTATTTATAATGATAATTAGAGTTTAAACTAATAAGTAACAGGCTAATTTGTATAGCACTGATATACCATACATATAAATCAAAATAGTTCCTTTATTTTTAATTTTTAAAAAATATATTCGCAAAAAATTTGTTTTTAATACTCGATTAACATTTTAGCAATAGGAAATTATTATCCATCCATCTAGTACGGGTGGATAGTGCAGGACAAGCGATTTCAGTAGGTACTAGGTAATGACCAGTGCTTACCTTGTTATTTACCTCTTCATTTCCATCTTATTAACAAATGTCATAGGCGGTAGGCAATCGCCACCACCCCGTTTACCAGTAGACGGCGGCATCACTACTTACGCCTTCGTTTACCAGTAGACCGCGGCATCGTTACTTACGCCTTCGTTTACCAGTAGACCGCGGCATCGTTACTTACGCTTTTGTACACTAGTAGACAGCGTAGTAGTCGCCAGTATTTTATACCAACTGAATTCATTAAAATTGAAAACACACATATATTTTAATATTATTTTATAATATTTCAGAATTATATTCATCTACATTCATTATTTTTTTATTTAAAACGCTTGTTTTTTTTTTTTGAAAACTCGTTTTTTTTTGGAGCTGGAGGGCCTTTTTAAGGTTGACTTCTGACGGTCCGGCTCCATTTCCAATTGCATCTAAAATTATAAAAATTTAATTTTAGCACTGAAAATATTTATTGAGAGCTTTAATAAGCTTACCGATTATTGCAAACTTGACGGCTTTGGCGGCCCAAACGGTCATACATTTGTTTGTGTAAATTATAGTCGCGACAAATACGCAGAATACACACAAAAAGAATAGCGAAAAATTCGCCTTACTTTATATATTTGCATATTAAGAAAAGGAGACTTTTTTTTCTTCTTTATTCACTTTGCGTTTGTTGTATGTCATAGTTCGTTCGTCAACCGTTTACCTTGCGCATTACCAGAGGCTTGCAAAGTAGGTAGCTACCTGTGACAAATGATGTAAGTACTTACTGGAGGACAATAGCCACCAGCCGTACTACGAATATAATAAGCTAATAATTTATATTCATAATAAACATTCATTATGCGTATGCAAAAAATTTATTGCATTTTCGTCAATTGTAAATTACAAAACTTATCGAATGCTAGCAGTGCAGCTTATCGTTTTGCGTAAAGCTCATCACTAAGTCCGCGTGTTTTCAATATTTACGTCGCAAATGAGCTTTTAATTAGTTTCGAAAAGTTGAAAATGAGTCTAAATGGCCCTATATGTATATTGTAACATCGTATATAAAAAAGTTATAACCTGCCCAAGGCGTCCATACAGTGAACGACCAGAAGATGGGATGCAGGCAGTCCAATCCATACATAAACCCAGTTAACAATTCAACTAAAATGCCAAACTGGAGATAGATATAAATAAAATCGAAGCAGCAAATGGCAAAGTGATGGCCATATAAATAAATATATGTAGGAAGGTTTGACTGGAAAAAGTGCAACTAAAAATGCGAACACGAGTGCGGTCCAACGCTTCAGGCACTTGAAAGCCCAGATCCAAGCCCAAAGTCAATGAACACGACCACCCACACACCTTGGGGCACAAACATAGACACACACACACAGACAGCATCCTTGCCGCCTGCGCAGTGTCAAATAGGCTGCAACAACAACAACAACAACTGCCACAGAGGTGCATTGCGTGGAGTCAACGTCAGTCGGGTGAGAGATAGAGGCATATTCCAACGAATAAATATTATCATATGGAAATTTCTTGCAGAGCAATTACGAATTCTGCCAAAGTTGCAGTTGCCACAGTTGTGGCAAGTGACCCAGCAAACGTCAAATGCACTGGCGCAGGCAGGAAATCGAAGACTCCAGTCGACATCGTCGTCGTCGTCGTCTTCGTCGTCCGTTGACGATGATGTAGCACCCAGTTGTGTCTGGCTTTTGGCTTCATTGTCGCTGGCCAAGTTTATGCACTGTGTTCATTCATAGAGATCGCAGCATGTTGCAACTTGGCGTTTGGAAAGTTTTGTTTTTTTTTTGCAGCACAATCGCCTCCACGTCGGTGGCAGCCGCCAAGTGGCCCCAAAGACTTGACTGTCGACTTTGGATTGTCGGCTGTCGTTTGTTTTGCGTACCTGTTAGGAGTTGCATCTGCGTTTTGGTGCACACAGGGCTTTTTGGGGTGCAGCAAATGAAATTGGCAATTGTGTTGCAGCTACTGCAGCAACTGCAGCTTGTTGCTGCCACACACCTTGCTGCCAAGTTGCAAGTTGCCACTTCGGCAAGACTTTGCCTTTTTAAGCCATTTTAATATGGCGTTGCCGCATCTTGTGGGTGTGGCTGATTGGATGAAATGGATGAGTCTGTTGGGCCAACCAAATCGCCACCGCCGTTACCGCCGCTCAGCTACCACAGCACTTGATGATGATCAATCTTCAGGCCCAGCAACGTTTATGGCTGTCTTAGCCAAGCCAACAAACGCCCATCTAGTCCAGACTGCAACTTGGGCTGTTGGCCAAAACGTTGATTATGATGATGCTGCCTGACGCTGACGACGACCACGATGACGACGATGACGCGGCTGATGATGATTTTGATTGCACCGAATGTGCAACATTGCCCTCGGTGCACTGCTACTGGTTTTGAGCTCTACGTAACGCTACCTACTAAATGGTGGGCGTGGGCATTTGAAAATGTTAGCCTGATCTGCTGCCCAGCCTTCCAATTTTCATGTGATTTAAATATGAAAGGAAGCAATTCATTTGGCTTATGAAAATGCCTGACAGCCCATAGAGAGTTGCAATGTTTCAATTATGGGTGTAAGGCTTACATGCAACATGGACTTGGCACCTGTGCAGTTTACAACGACAACAACGGATGTGAGATGACAAAAGGTGACAAGACATATGGCAACAAACTAATTGTAGTTCTTATAAAGTGGTATGACTTTGTTGTGGATTTTGGGAGAGATGTAACCATGTATAGAGAATTTTGTCCTGCTTTTTGTAGAGCACTTTAGTAACATTAGCAGTCTACTTTTGTAGCATCTAAGTATCTCTAATTCTTCAAATAGAAGCGAAGAACTTTAACCGCGAATAGCTCGAAAAGAATTTTTTAAGAAGTATGGTTGTAGTGAGTAAGATTGCTCAAGGACCATTGCATATATCGATTTCATTTTCTTAAACTTGTTCATGAATGAAGGAGTTTTCATTTGGAACAAAACTTTTTTTGTAGACGAGCTGTTTCAGTATCATTAAAAATGGTTATTGATTTCCGATCACCATAAATCATGCTCAGTGTTATGTCTTTAAAAGGGTGGCCGCTGTACCCTAGTTTTAGGAATTTGTGATCGAAAAAAGGATTCTTTAAATGAATATATGTTTTAACCCCATAAGTGCATGTGAAGGCTAAAACAAAGAGTTTGAATGTTTAACTTTTTCTCAAGTCTTTGAGCCCTTTAGAAAGCCCCTGTCCCGGTGGAAATCCCCCAGTTTGTTCTCCTGTCAACAGGCCTGTTCGTACTTAATAAAGATCTATCCAATTATTTTGAGACAATAATATCCATAGCATTGCAAATATGGGTTTCATTATGAAAAAATAATACTTATAATTTTTTGACACATTTATTTATTTATTTATATATTTATGGTTGATAGCGTAGCAACTTAAGTCCCGGCCATGTTTTTCAACTCAAGTTATTGATCAAAAGGTTTAAAAGCATGGCTGAAAGTCTCGATTTCTGCTGGTGAGACACTGAAAAAGATATTGAATCAGTTCAAAAAACTTTTTCTGCTCGTTATGCGCATCTTGCGGTAAAACTTGGTATCTCTATTTTTTACGGTCTCCGACAACTCAGGATTTTTATACCCTGTACCGTATGGTACAAAGGGTATATTAAGTTTGTACAAGCCGAAAATGTATGTAACATACAGAAGGAGACGTCGGAGACCCCCAAAGTTACCCAAAGTATGATCGGGGTGACTAGAGAAGTCGATATACCCATGTCCGTCTGTCCGTATGAACGCCTAGATCTCAGAGATGGTAAGAGCTAGAGCAACCAAACTTTCAGATAAGATCCCTTATTAATCCATAGGAGACAAGTTTATTTTATTTTTTTGATATCGGGACTACATTATATAGCTCCCATAGGGGTGTTTCAGAGGACCTCGAAAAAAAAGCAAAAGTTTTAGATGGATAATTCGTTTGCTTATAAAGATATCATAACCAAATTTGGCAATCGGAAGTTTTTTAAAAACCCCCAGCACTGTACCAAATTTTATCAAAATCGGTTGACTATATCATATAGGTCCCATAGGATCGATCGGTCGAAAATTTGTTTTTTGGACAAAATTCGTTGTGTTTCGTTTGTTTGCGAAGATATTGCAATCAAATTTGGTGTTTGTCAGTTTTTTAGGGTTATCCAGCACTGTAGCAAATTTGACCAAAATCGGTTGACTATATCATATAGCTCCTATAGGACCGATCGGTAAAAAAAATGTTTTTTGTGTTTTTGAAGATACCGTGACCAAATTTGGTGTTCCAAAGTTTTTTATAATTTCCAAACACTCTACAAAATTTTATAAAAATCGGATGACTATATCATATATGTAGCTCCCATAGGACCAATCGGTCAAATAAACGTGTTTTTTCACAAAATTTCGTTGTGATTCATTTGTTTGCGATATCTTCACCCCAATTTGGGAATTAATTGTCTTTTAGAGTGCTTAAGCAATATATTGGACTTAACTGCAGTTAGTGGTACAGGGTATCCCAAAGTCGTCCGCGCCCGACTTTAACGTTCGCTATCTTTTTATATAAACTTACGTATTCCTGTCGGAAATGCTTTTTTTGAATAATTTGCTTGAACTTGGTATGCTCTTCTACTATATGAGAGACTCAAATAATGATGAGCATTTAAAAAAATCTCAAAATTTAACTGCAAATAAACTTTACCAAAAATTCTATAAATTTGGTTGATCAAGATTCATTTTTATTGCGGCGTAATTCCCAGATGATCTAACTAGTACAGATTTTTTAGATTCGCGAAAAAATAATTGCTATTGTATAAATAGATATAAATTTATTTATAATTTGGTATAAGACTTAGCTGTTCGTAAATAAACCTGGCTCAGATAATTTTTACAAAAATATAAGTGTTAGCGAATATGGAACTGAAATTTTTACTAGAAATCTTTTGAGACTCTCAGATACAAGAAAGGGCACTTTATAAATATAAGAAAAAAATCATAAATATTGAAAATTTATCTGTATCAGTCATCTGTATGTAAATAATCCTGTAATAGAAGTGCTTTAGCAACAAGATTATGTAAAATTGGAATCAAAGACCTGAAAATTGTAGATATGTACTATAAATATTTTGGAACTTCGATCGTTGAGCGCCTAGACCTGTAACATGCCAAATCCCAGTTGGTACACAGTTTCGTAGATACCCTGGGGTCGAACTCTGCTGGAGAGTTGTATTTTTAAAGACTGGTGTTGAAAAAATGAGTAGATTTCTTACACAATTTTGGGTCCTATAAAATATAATTTTACTTATTTCTTAAGGCAATATAAGACATCCTGGGTTGGCATAATTTTATACGAGTGCATCTAAATATATTTATAGACATATACACATTTAACCCACTATAACACCCTCCATTGTCCTATAAAGCAAAAAAGACACAATTTATAAACTGTCAACAAATAATGCTGCCAATTTGAGCCCAAAAGGAATTTACACTGTGGAATCTGGCCACAACTGAGCTGACTAAAATTGCTAACTAGTATGTAGATCAGCCAACATGGCTGTTTCCCGATCTCGGGAACTGCGCTACTTTCGTATATATGTATGTATATACTATTGCAGACAATAAGCGTTGTGCTTAGGATCACTTGCTCCACAAAGGAGGACGCATGTGGCATTGTCATTGTCACCGGCAGAACAGCACATAACAATTTTCCAATGCCTTTTGCTGCTTGGTGCAAGCCAAGTGCTCCCGCTGGGTTTTGTATTGTTATTGTAGTTTTTTGTTGCTGTGCCTGCTGAGCAGATTTCCCAGAATTGACACCTTGCCGCTTCACTTGGTGCGATGTGTGTGTTTGTGAGTGTACCTCTCTGTATTACTTAAGATTTGCTACAGTTTTGTTGCAGCCGCGCCAAGTTGTCTGCCACAGCAGCCGGTGTAAGATGCACTCAGCCAGCCGGCTTTGCGTCTTGGCGACAATCTGTGGCACATTCATCATTGCTGCTGCCATGGAAACAATTGTTATTTGTACATCAGCGAGAACGAGAGAGAGCCAGGTGTTGCCTTTTGGAATTTCAATTTGCATAAATTTGGTGCAAAGATTTGCGAACAATGCCACGTAGACACAAAACGAGCTACAAGCCTAATGATCGATACGGATTGAAAATGGGCATCACTCTAATGAAGATGTTGTCCAGCAAGCAGACTATTAACACGGCCAAGATTTTGCTTGGCTTTAACATCTCTACATACGCAACTCATGTATGGCTAATACAAATCTTTTCAGCTGCACGAACCAGATGTTCCAGTTTAGGAGTGAAATCTTAACTCTATTGTCGTCAATGTTTGCAACGCTGCTGCGGCTCATCCGCTGTGGAAGGCGTGCCACAGACAGCGCTAATATGCCACCTACTGCTGCCACAACAATGAGAGCAGCGCACTCTCTGGTGCGGCATGCAACAAAAGCTAAGCAAAATCGTATAGAGGTAGAGAGCCCACGTGGTGCAACAGGAAAGCGGATGCTAAGGATTTCATTTGTTTAAAGACAAAGGGGACACAATGCCACAATGCTAAAGCAAGTTGTATGCATTTCAAATGATGCGAGTCCATGCGGTGAACGCTCAAAGGACTCAACGGGTAAGCGCAATGCTTAGTTCTAATAACAGGTGTGGTCTGGTACACCAAATGGTGCAAATTTTGGTCAAAACAATGCTACTAAATACATGTACATTTCAAGTGGGTTGGTTTTTGTACCTTGGAGTAAAAGGGTATATTAAATTCAGGGCAGGAGCAGGGAGCCGAGACTTCAGCCACGGGGCTCATCTTGGCCCAGCGTTGGAATTTTCTTCAACATGTTTCATCTACTACTTTTACTGTTTTCCAAAGAAAGTCCCAATACAAACGTGTCTCCGGCGCCTGGCCTACCTCTTGACGGTCCTGATTGGGAAAAGAAAGCATTTCCAATCCTATAAATTGTCAGTACAGACACTGATATCTCAGAACCAGAGACACCTACCCCAAAAGCTGCATAATTGCTAGGTAACACGAGTTTCTTGAATTCAGAGAGCAGAATTTTGTTTCTTTGATGCAGTGGTGGGCAGTCTCTCAATTTACATAACTCGCGAGCAGAGCTGGGCAAATGGAGAGCGGTCTGCCGTACAAAAACCAAAATGCACGAACAAAAGAGTGCCCGTTCGGGCTCAAGGTATACTTATTTAAGGTAGCATACTCCCGCCGAAGGCTCTCAACGAAAGTTACCAATTTTTAGTTTCGTTGCGACTGCGCGTGAGGAGGGTTGTTTTCACGCATATTATTTTAATATGTTGCGTTCTCTCTCTCTCTCGATTTTTCTTGCTCTAAGTAAAATTGGTGACGACGCCGGCAGCATTACTCTACCTTAAATAAGTATACCTTGGTTCGGGCTATGGGATGCCCAGCTCTCTCGCGAGGCATTGCACCAAAATGAAATCTCTCTCTCGTGCGCTTTTGCTTACTGCGCTGCTTACTCACACAAAGAAATGATTGTTTGTATGAGCCATTTTCTAGCCGAAATTTTTATTTATAACACTAGTTTACAAATTTAAAAAAAATTTTGGTATCCTCAACCAGACATTTGCTTTTAAGCAGACACTTTTTTTTAATTTTAAAAAATCTCGAAATCCGTTTCATGAAAAAATTTTTGGACTGCATTTTTGGTTTTAGCATGCCATTTTACTATGGAAACGTGTAAAACATTTTGAGGATAAATTTTGCTGTAAACTAGTGTAATCTGTCTCCTAAAAAAAAGGTCCAGACTCTAGAGGGTTTCACCTTGACTGTTTAAAGTAATTAATTATAATTGCTATAAAATGTCGTACCAGGACTCAGTAATTCGAATGAATGAGTCTGAGGAGGTGGAAACGTTTCAGATTCAAGCCTAATAATGTATAGTGAGGTGTTGCGGAAGATCTCTTCTCGGACTGGCATGACTTTGGAAAGATCTCTAATTGTTACATTCCAAATGTTACAGGGAGTGGCTAATTTTTGAGATCCTAATATTTATAAAAAAAAAGAAAGAGTAAACCGGTATACGTTGAGGTAATTAAGGCAAGGTTTTTTGATATTCAAAAAACTCAATTCGAATCCAATTGTATCAAAATGAATATACCACATTAATTATCACATAAATACATATATATCATTTAAAAAAAAAAAAAATACAGAAATATTAAGAATCATTTAAGCGTTATTTAAAAAAAATAAAAAATTAGACAAATTCAGAGCTTTAAAGAAAAAACTCAAAATTAAATATTTTTTAGAAAGCTTGCAATAAATTTCTACTTTGCCCTATCTTTTCTCAAGGGCAAGATTTTTAAAATTCTGAAAAATGGGATAACCGAGCAGATTAAAATAAATTTTTCCAAAAAAAATTCCGAAATTCTGAAAATTACAAAATTTTTGACATTCGGATTCGTAATTTTGCTTTTTAAGTTTCGTATGAAGAGCATTGAGTGGAAGAGAAGAACACAATAAAAGAATTCCCAAATCGGAATCTTCGCTCTCGAGGAACTACAATGGGATTATTGGCTGTCTCTTATTCTAGGATTCATATTAGAACTCAGGTTTCAAACAAAAGTTTTGGAAAATTGATGTGGTGAAAAAATTTTACAATAAGCTTTGCAAATATTTATACCTAAATTTTGTATATATTAAGGCTATTAAGATCTATAAAGCTATTAGCTCAATATCAATGCTATTCATAAGAGGATAAGTAAGCTATACTAAAATCAAGCAAGTCTCTCAGAAAGAACTTTCCATGCCAGGTGCGGATCCAGGATTTGGTCTTGGAGGGGTTTTTCACTTCGAAGTGTATATATATCTGTGCTCGTGAAACTCCGTCAACCCATTTTCCAACTTTTGGGGGGTCCGCACACGAAAACCCCCACGTGGCTCCGCCACTGTTCCATGCATTGAAGTGTTGCCAGGTCAGATTAAATGTGATTTTTAACATATTTTGGTTTAGTGCACCCATTGATTAACGAATAAAAATATTCCGCTAGCCTTTTTACTAACTATATAAAATATATCTGTTTCCCCAAGCACATATCGATAAGCACCTTTTGTCGTTACAAACCTTACAAACAGAGTTCTTCAGTTTGTTGGTATAGTTGGCTTTATATGTGATCATGACCATATATCCACACTTTTTTTATGTAGCGTCCGAGCCCATTCTCGAACGAAAGCAATTACAGTCGAACTTTCCTGAAACTAACTTTTGTACAAAGAATATTTTCATATAACGAATTTTTACATTTCTGTATAATAATATATTTTTTATAGAACGAACCAATATTCTGCTTTTGTGTGAATTCGCTATAAGCTGCACTGTATTTTCATTTTTTTTGTATATGCTCCCACGAAATACTTCAAAACTATTTTGTATCAGTTTTGCTAAGCCAATATATAAACCGATAAACAAGGAAATCTTATTAAATTTTACAATAGATCTCCACGTTGTAACAGCTACATATTTAATGCAACACTCCAAAGAACTGATGCTTCTCCTTAGTAAGCCCGATAGAAACCAAAACAATTAACAATCAAAACCACAAATTCTTTTCTATCACACTAGGTCACAGAAGTCTTATCACTTGTTAGGTAATTACAAGGCCGGCCTAACTCAACAACCCATTTAGTCTCAAAAAAAATAGAAGATACCAAACCCTCATATTTGAGATCAAACCATAGCAAAGGATAATCAGTTAACATGCCATGTTCAATTATCGACCACAAAATGTTATCAAAACCTTTTAAAAATGGAAAGAAGAAAAAAAGGTTGCCCTAAGCAAACGACTTTTGACACTTGTTATAAGCATTTATTCCATTTGTTCCCATACAAAAGCGCCAAGTTGTGGGTAAACATGGGAACTAACCAAGAACTAAGACAAATATTAACTTGTCCAATCATCAGAGACAAACAGACAGATGAGGACAAACCAAAACCAAACCAAACCACATCAAGATAAATGAAATGTCATTTTGGACACGCACAACACGTTTAGCACCTGAATTTGTATTTGTTTGCTGCTGTCCGAAAATGGAACTAACCTTAACTGAGATACTCCGATCTTCGTGATTTTCAATGATGTGTAGACATTTAACACTAAATGGGTTTATTTGCGTAGATATTTTTGGGCAGGTGCTAAATAGACAACAAGGTCTGATAAGATATGGATTATATATAAATATCTAGGTATTATATTTACCTACTATACGATTACGTCTGTATGAAGATGGTAAAAGCTAGCGGAGCGTATTAGCTGGAATCCTTTTTAGACATAAATTGCGTTTGTCTTAACTCCTACTAGCAGTGCTGAAAAAACATCGATGTTTTTGATGCTTTCAACGGGTAAACATCGATGTATCGATATGTCGAAGTTTGCATTAAGATAATAAGGAATGAATGTTCTGTTTTGGCCAGAATTTTCGTCCCCCAATTTAAAAAGACTTAATACTATACTATATTTAATCCTTATACAAGGTGGCGCAAAAGAAATCACCCTATTGGAAGATGCTCTCATTTTTGTAAATGGCCGCCAATATCAAATCTGTTCTGACATTTGTGGACTAGACAGATACAGAATACAAGTGAATAAGCCATGGAGCGATACACTCCCCAAGAACGCGGAATAATTGTGTCTATTTTTTTTGCGTAACAATTCGTCTGTGGTGTTGGCGCAGCGCGAATTCCGTCGCCGATTTCCCGGCCGTCCGACACCAACTGCGCAAACACTGCGCCGTTTAGCCACTAATCTTGAAGAGTATGGGACCACACGAGACGTTGCCAAGAGTGGCCGGCCCCGCAGCGCCCGTTCTGCCGAAAATCGCTGTAGCCGAGGACGTCGAAGTGAGCCCCGAAACATCGACCAGACGACGTGCCACGCAATTGGGCCTCAGCCGGCGGTCCCTGCAACGAATTTTGGTCATTTTTGGTCAATTTTGGAATTTCATTTAGAAAAAAAATAAGAGCCAAACAACATCGGATGACTTCTTTTGCGCCACCTTGTATTAACTTAATTTAAACTTCGATATATTGGTACATCGATGTTTTCCAGTTAAAAACATCGATGATTTTAGCACTGGTGCCCTACAGTTGGGATGCCTTTCTGGAGTCTAAATTCTCATGGAAAAAACTCCAAGAAAAGAAAAAAGAATGGTTAAAAGAATCTGGAGTCAGTGCCTGACATTGGAATAATCCTTATTTTCCTTTAATTCTTTTATTTAACATAATTACTGCAAACATTAAAGTTCCATTATTGTGTTCATCGAATAATAGAGATCTCACTTATCCTAGAGTTTTGGTACGGTAAGCTTAGTATAACGAATGTACTTTAAGTTTTTTGATTTCAATTCTAAGAGAACCTCGAAAATCAGTACCTGACTGGTTCAAATTTTTGAGTTTTAATTTTCTGAAAACACTTTTTAAATTTAAATTTTGTAAAAGTAAAACCTTATATGTATACCATATTTTTATACCATTTTTTTAAAAAAAGAGTGAAATTGTCTGAAAGAGTACTCGTTTTGTCGATTTTCACTCCCTACAGCATTTCCAACAAATCATCAGAACTTGGAACCGGTTTACGGGGATTTGTTTCGCTTTTTTTGTAAGTTCTCGGCATTTTGACACAAAAACAGTTGAAATCCGTGCTGAAATTATATTCAAAATAATTATTTGGCTCATTTCGACACTTCCGGATTCACCCCAAATCGACTTTTTCGAAACGGAGTAGCGTCATTATGGTGGCTTGCAAAAATCGAAACGAACCCTTTAGCATTTTTTAAGTATAGAGTCTAAATAATATTATGGATATACTTACATTTGATTTTACTCGAGAAAATGTTGAAATTTTAGCGACACAAAAACTTAAAATAAAACTTTTAAGGTAGCAATTTTTTTAGAAAAATTATACTTAACAGAAAAACACGTGTACTTGAGTCGGAGTATTATCAAAAACCAACGACGCGTCGGTTAATTTGAAAATTGGTGTCATAGTCAAATGTCAACTCCGAAATCCGTTTCCGGATTCACCCCACTTCCCAATTCACCACACTTTCCTCTATATATCTATAGCAATGAAGAAGCACTATATTTCGATTATTAGATACAAGCAAAAAATACGCATGGCGTCACGTTATAAATAATAGAAATGGGTTTATCTTGGATTACAAATTAGTAAATTTTTGCGAAATTGACAATTTTAAAATACTGGCTTATGTATCTGGCGTGACGTTACAAAAAGTTCTATTAAAAATTTGTTATTAATAAATTCTTTTAAAGAAAAACATAAAGTTTGGCTTGTTGAAAATATAATGATAGCCTAAAGATAATAATGATAAAAAGAGTATGCACTTAAGAATTTTTTGTTCATAGTGGATCTTTCAGTGGGAAGGCTCATATATTCATAGCGACTAGTCGTTTTTGCTCATGCGGTGCCCTAAGAGGACAGTTTTAGTGCTCAGCATAGAATAAATGTTACAAGAACTTGTAGAATTATTACCAATTTTAGTGACTATAGCTTCTATAGTGGGATTCTAAGAAAAATTAACTCACGATAGAGAATCGGACTAGTTTCTTAATTTTTCATTCTTCTTTCCCTACTTTTGAAACATGTGTATTCATAAAACTAAGTCTACAGAACGTTGTTACTCCTCTTTTAACAATAAATAAATAAGTACAGGAAAAATTGTTTCAAGATAACTCTCGACATTCTCAATCGATTTTATTAAAACTTATACCCATAGTTGCTAGTTGGTAGATCCGTCGCAAGTTTTAATTTGACACATAAAATGTGGGGCTTTAAAAACTGTTGCGGTGAATAGAGTTTTGTACCCACGATTTAAAAAAAAAAATTGTGAGCTTTATAGCTTGTTCCTATTGGGACTGCTTAACGGAAAGGTTTAAAATTTTGTGGTTTTAGCCTCTAACTCTACAGTTCTCAATCGATTCTCATAATCGATAAAAAAGGAAGTACATTGACGAATAAACTTGAAAAATATGATGGTAAGGCGTAAAATTTCTTCGGGGGAAAAGGGTGTAATTTCAGATAACTGAATGGAAGTGAACGAGTACGCTCTTTTTTTTGGTCTTGATACCCCTACAAAAAATAAATTTTATCGACTTTGTTTCAAATTTGTTTACCTATTTGAAGGAATTTCATGCACATAAAATTTTTTTTTTACTGTCCATGGCCTTGTCTTCATACGCCGAAATCACCAAAGTATTGAATGTTTTAAAGAGTGTTGTTCAGAAAACATGGCAAAGATACTTTGAAACCGGCTGTAACAAGAACCGAACTAGACGTGGAGGATCGAGAAAAACATCCAAAACAGAGAACATCCACTTATTATTGAGCTGATACTTTGGGATATGTACCGAAGATTTAAAAAAAAAATAATACTTTGGTGTGCTCAAGATCATGTATTCGCCGCCACAATGCCCCGACATCAATCCTATAATGTTTCTATGAGATGAGCTTGACCCCCGTGTGAGAAATGTGCGACTATTTAGCCTTCCCTATATAGGACCGTATCTCAGGGATACGTGGCAAGACATACTAGTGAAAAAACTTCACAAACTCGTCCAAAGAATGTCAAAAATTAATTATTTTTTTCAATATATTATAACATTGTTCGAATTTGTCATAAATACACGGAAACTAGTCACCAGAACTGAATTCGCCGTAACAAGTACCAAGAAAAAGCTGATAAAGTGAATTGTTTTCGCTAAAACTCTATTTTTGTAGGGGTATCCATACTTTTGGCCTGTACTGTACATCATTTTGGTAATATAGTTTTTTGGCCCTTACTTCTTTTTTTCTAGGCCATTATGGTCTATATAAAAAGATGACAAAAATGTATAGTCTTTTACTTCTAGTTTTCCAGAAATATTGTGACATCTTTGTTCTGCTAATTGTTTTAGCTCTCAAAAACCGAATCAAACAAACAAAGTGCCACTTGAAGTTGTATTGTACCTATGATTGCCCTTTGCTACTACTAAAACATGAACTCCTCAAATATCTTCCCCCTTTTACTATAATTTCCACAATTTGTATACCTAACAAACCCTGGGCACATGCCAACACGAACAAACTGGTAAATTTGTTAGGAGCAGGTCAAAAATTTAGCTCAAATCTAAAAACAAATGAATCCTAGCAAAAAAATAGAATCCCGAAAGGAAATCAGCAAAACACAACCAGCATATTTTTGCCTTTGGCAGAACGACAGGTGATGAACATCTTGCTTTTATATACTATATAAGAGATTCCTTTTTTTTTTGTGTTCCCTGCTAGACAATGGAAAACTCAAGCCAAATGCCACACAGTATGAAAAGTCAGCATAGTCCTGTAGAACCTGTGCTGTTGAGGTCTATCTAAGATCTGCAAACTATTATGCGCAAAAAAACAAAAGCCATACAAGGACAGCTGAGCACAAATCTGACAAAACGTTGGATGAAGCTATTAGTTGGAAGCAGAGGGCGCAGCAGCACGCTTGTCAGCTGCTCAGAGAGAGCTAGGCTGATCTTGATGTTTTTTCTCTTCTTTTTTTTTTGGCAAGGTGTTTTTGCTGTGCTTACGTCATGTTTTCAAGCGCAAGAGCAAGGTGGTCCTTCCATAAACACATTTGGCTGGAACTGTCACATAAATCTTCTTTATAGTTTGTCATAATTTTTGTGTGTAGACGCGCTTAAAAATCAAGCTACCTAAATGGCTTTAATTTTAATTGATTTAGCTGATTGGGAGCGGAAGTCAGCGTGGCTCACATGGAGCTCTATACCTATTATTAATTGCCATAAATCTTGATAAGCCGTCATTAGAGTCCAAATGAGTTCAAGCTGCAAACCTTAACTGCTTATTAGACAGCGCTTTGATTTGGTAGCTCCAATGCGCCGCCATGTCATCTGTGATTTTTTGGAGGCGCTTTCTACACGGTTTACTTTCATCAAATTACATAATGATGCCAACAGCCCAGCCTACTGTATAAGGGTTAAGCGTCTCTCGTGTTGCACCTTTTTTTTTTTGTGGCAGGCGTAGGTGTGGCAGACAAGCCAAATAAACGTAATCCTTTGCGGCTGCCGCGCTCATCCTTTTGTACTACGCTCCGAGTCCACTTGACAGTTTAAGCAAATGCTGCAAACCGTTGAAATTAAGTTAAATAGTTTCTTGTTAAAGGTTCGAAATATAAAGACCAAAGATTTTAATTTTCCGAAACCCTTTTTAAGTACCGTTTCTTTGGGTTCAAGTTGTTATTGTTGTTGTTGTTGCTGCACCTAAGCACCTGCCAGATGATTAATCATTTTGTGGCAAAGAGTGTGCCAGACTCGAACTCGAAGCCCGTACTCGGTCTGGACTCAGTTACAGTCTGACGCTGTCTGTCTGCATTTAACACCTTTGCTCTTTTTTTTTTTTGGGTGTATTTGACTGTCTATCACTCCCGAGTGTGTCTTTGTAGGCATGTTAGTTGGTCATCATTTTGTTGCAGGCACTTGAGAAATCATTTTGGTAAAATGCACTGCGCTAAAAGCTCATCAATTATCATCTTGCATCTGCCTTGGAGGGTCTTCGAGTGTATAGCAACCGGTCAGGGCGCCAAAGGTCTTGAAGTTGCGCTTTCTACAACTCGCTGTCTTGGTGTTTTTTTTTTTATTTTCTTCTAATCATGTCCATCATTTTGATGAGTAGCTGAGCTTAAGTACAGCCATGGGCGTTGTATCAGTCTACAGCTTTTGTGGTAGGTGGCAACGCCAATTGGATTTCTACATATCAAACACATTAGCTGGCATCTTTCCAAGTCAACGTTGACAAAGAGAGCGACCCCTGCAAAGGGCAGAGACTCTTAAGGATAAAGTGGCTGTGGCACTTCAAGCAGTTGCAGATGTTCCGAAACTGTCGTAGGAATTCTTTTTTATTAATATGTATATCCTAGCTACATACTATGCACAAAATAAAACAAAACATGACATGAGATTTGGGGACGATTTGGTATTCCTGTTGAAAAATCAGCGTAGAGCGTTGAATAATTGGAAACATAAAAGGGAGCCCGTGCCAACTGCTGCTACTGCTTGAGATACGGATACGGCTACATCTATGACTCCTGCGCATGCGCGCACATTAATCAAACTATTGACAATGTAAGCAGGTACAGTAGAAACTCACAAAGAAGAACTGCAAGTAGCTGCACAGGCATGTTGGGTATTAGATACGAGGGCAGTCTGATAATAAATTGATTAAAATGAAAAACAAAATCCATATTAGAGTAGGCGGACTTTTTACTGGAAATCAGCGAAGAACTGGTTCCATAACTCCGAATAATACTTTCCGTTTATCGTACTGCTAACCTTAAAAAAACCCATAAAACAAGTTTTGGGTTTTTTTGATATCGGAACACATATAAAAAATTGTGTGGTATTTTTTGAAATTATGGTATAAAACAGCTACACAAAAAAAAAAGCAGATTCATAGGAAATATGGTGATTTCTTTTAACATATAAAAAACAACTGAACTGAACAAAAATTTGGGTTTTTTTGAGATTAGGACAGAGTCTACACGCGTTGTAGGAATAATAATAATAATAATGCCAGGCATCTCAAAAATTTCACTTAACCGTCTTAATATTAATTAATTATTACATAAACAAATTTCAAAAACTGTTGTTATTACCTTATTGTCTGAAATCCAACACATATTTTACAAAAATTAAATTTAAATAATTAAATAGTTAAACATGTATTATCTTTTCAAAAAAACCTTTTAATTTTTCAACTTTCGAAAAAAACTTTAAGAAAGATGGCGTACGTTAAAGTCGGGCGCGGACGACTTTGGGATACTCTGTACCACTGCTTGCAATAAAATCCGGTAAATTGCTTAAGAACACCAAAAGACATTTGATTGCCAAATTAGATTATGATACCTTCATAAACAACCAAAAACAGACGAATTTTTAATCAAAAACTTTTTTTTCGACCGATCGGCCCCATGGGAGCTATATGATATAGTCAACCGATTTTGATAAAATTTGGTACAGTGTTGAAGATCTCCAAAAAACTTCTGAATGCCAAATTTGGTTACAATATCTGCACAAACAAACGAAACACAACGAATTTTGTGCAAAAAACGTTTTTTTTGACCGTTTGGCCCTATGGGAGCTATATAATATAGTCAACTGATTTTGATCAAATTTGGTATAGTGCTTGGGAACTCTAAAAAACTTCTTAATGCCAAATCTGGTTACGGTATGTTCACAAACAAACGAAACACAACGAATTTTGTACAAAAAACAAATTTTCGACCGATCGATTCTATGGGACCTATATGATATAGTCTACCGATTTTGATAAAATTTGGTACAGTGCTGGGGGTTTCTAAAAAACTTCCGATTGACAAATTTGGTTATGATATCCTCATAAGCAAACGAATTATCCATCTAAAACTTTTGCTTTTTTTCGAGGTCCTCTGAAACACCCCTATGGGAGCTATATAATGTAGTCCCGATATCAAAAAAATAAAATACACTTGTCTCCTATGGATTAATAAGGGATCTTATCTGAAAGTTTGGTTGCTCTAGCTCTTACCATCTCTGAGATCTAGACGGACAGACGGACAGACGGACATGGGTATATCGACTTCTCTAGTCACTCTGATCATACTTTAGGTATCTTTGGGGGGTCTCCGACTTCTCCTTCTGTACGTTACATACATTTTCGGCTTGCAAAAACACAATATACCCTTTGTACCATACGGTACAGGGTATAAAAATAATTATTTTTTTGCGTGGCTCTTAGTGAATTTCGGGCCCGGGAAAAATTCATCCAGTGACAAATATTAATTGGATAAACATGGTTTTAAAAAGTACAGGACCATTCGAATTTTTAAAAAGGTTAAGTCCAATTTTACGGGCCTTCTTTGATGCCGTTTCATGTTAGAAGAAGAGTTTACTAAAAGAATTAACTACAACAAACTCGATCTTATGTGCCGTCTCCTTTGAAAGGTTAAGATATTGATAATGCGTTTTTTTTTATATTTTCAAAATTGCATTTTTTTGGTTTGAAATATTTTTTTAAAAAATTATAAATTTAAAATTTAATTTCCAATAGGAAAATATAAATTTTTAAGCCAAATTTTGAGAATTTGTGTACCTCTTTTTTGCTTAAGGGACATACGCACTTCTAAAAATTTCGCACGGAATGACAAAACTTCATATAAAAAAAAATTCCAAATGGAATGCTAAAATTTAAAACAAAAAAATTCTGTTTTGATTTCAAAATTATTAATAATAAAAATATTAATTTTCTCTATGAAAAGTTTTACATATTTAAGCGAAATATGGAATTTTATTTGAACATTTTTTTTTCTACAGTAAAATTTTATTCTCTAAATTTAAATTAAATACCTACTATGTTTAAAATTTTTTTTTTTCTATAAATCGCAAATTTTTTTTGAAATGCTTCACATTTTTATGCAGAACATTATTTATCATGAAAATTTTAAAATTTTTAACTTCATTTTGTTTTAATTTTTATTTAGCAGCAAAAAAGGTCCAACCGCTTAATCTTTTTAAAGGCAAATAATATAAAGACCATAAAATATTTAGGAATAAATATTTTTTTAATATTAATAAATATATATAAATTTTTAGGAATAAATATTTGTTTATTAAAAATGATACAAAAAAGGCTAAATAAAAAAATAAAAAGATATCTAAAAACAATTGTCGTATTTATACAAAATATTTATAAAAAATTTTATGAAAAATGTTAATAAAAAACTATTTACAAAGTAGTAAAGTAAAAATGATTATGCACAAAAAAATTAATTGTATATTATATAAAAATTTTCTGCTTCTGTTTCTAAAAAACTAAAATGTTCTACTTTGCGAGTGCTTACTGTGGCACTATACTGAGCACCAGTCTAGAACTATGCAGCCTGCGCACTCTGCCAAGTGCAGCTCAACAGCTCAATAAACAACAACAACAAAAACAAAATCAAGCGAAGTAACAACAATGAGACATCCATTGAGTGGCTTTAGAACGTTCGCTTGAATGCAATGAGATCCTTTTCGGATCTTTGACGAGACGAGACACGTTTAAATGAAATTTGAAGCACTGCACCTGGTTGGTAGTACATAAGTACATAGTACATAGCTCTACAAAACTGTGATTTGTAAGAGGCACACGTTTACACAGCAATACATGTATGCCTTATGTAGTATATAGTACTGCACATACCATTAACCGAACAGGTTGTCAAAATCAGAGCAGACCCAGAGCAGGCCAAGTAACGGTCATTAAACAACAACAAAAAATTATAATATAAAAATTTTTACTTTATTATAAAACATTTTTCTTAGCTGACATTTGCCGCTCTCCTTGGCCCTTTACAAGCCGCTGGAAAAAAAATCAGATCAAGCGTTGCTGCTGAACCTCAGTGAACTTTTGCTGCTCTTCGTTGTACATCGCGATGTTGCGTTGTTGTTGGAAGTTGCAACATTAGCATGCCCCAAAGAAATTGGCAGCTTGTGGCACGAGCTTAATGTTGTTGTCGTTATACATTTTACAGGTTGATAGCTGCGCCGAGTTTCACACAAAATTTCAGAGCGACGAACTCTGCATGATTTTCATATAGCCAAAGACTGTGGAACACCCAGACAAAGTGCTGTGGCACAATTTGGAGGCCCGGCAAACGACTATTAAGTCTCGTCTCATCTCACATGCAAGCCGCCTTCCTGGGTTGGTACCTACTCTTCATTTTTGCATATGATATTTTGGCTGTTTACACGATGGGGGTCATGGGGTGCGCGGCGGGGTTATCGGAACTCTTTGTTGTGGCATCGCGCCAACGTGTCATGTTTATATAGAATTTGTATATAATAATTTTCACAGCATCGTGTTTTGGCGCATATTCAAAATAATCGAGAGTTTTTTGGTTGGTCTTCATACATAAATTGCGAACAAAGGGAAGGGCCGGGCCACATATGATATTTATGTTATTATAATGTAGGGCTACTAACTTGTGCTTGTTTTTAAAGGTGCTTTAAGGAGCGGTTCGGCAAATTGATATTTAAACGTAATGTTAATATATGTACTTTAGGTACTAGCATCGGGTATTGTGAAGAAAAGGCGTTTAGAGGAAGTTCTTGGTGTAGAAGCCACTGCTTATGAGGTTTGGAATGTAGTATGCTCTGGTTCTTAGCACTCTTTTGAGAACTTAAACACATTTTCATTTTTATGCAGAAAATCACATACAGCTTTAATTTCAACTCAAGTTAAAAGAAATTTTACAGTTTTGCATAATGCTATGCATTTTACAAGGTGACGCAAAGAAGCGCACGAGTTTGGTTGCGTAAAAAACAAACTGGTTCAACTTTTGTATGGAAGCTGCATTAAATAGTGGACCAATTTTGATCAAACTTTATACTGACGTTTAGTCTAAAATAAAATACAGCTGACATAAATAAGGTCAAGACATTATAAACAACAAAAAATTTTAAGCAGGTATTTGCGTTTTTTATTTGGTATCTTTCAGTTATTTAATTTATAATAGGATTTTCGTTTTACTACTTTAAAAAAAATGTATAGTCGAGAGCCACTTACGATCGTGAACTTTTTAACGATATGCACCGACTCACATCAAGAACTGGCAAGACACTAGCATTTACAATAAAAAAGTTGACAACAAGGAAGTCAGATAAAAATTAAACATTATTTCAGAAAAAGGGCCAAAAGAGCACCGTTGACGAAGTGGGTGACTCATAATATAGGATTAGTTAGGGATACTCGAAGAGGCAAGTCGAGATGACTTAGGATAGAAGAAGTGATAGATTGCATACACCGTTCGGCTATTTTAGTGAGAGCATAAGACACGGAAAGGATCGTGCAAAGCATAATTAGATGTACAAAATTTGTAAGGCTAAGGGTCGAAAATTACGAGTTACTTTGGATGGTACGACGAAGGTAACATTGTTAAGAAGTATAGTGAAGTCAATAAGGCCAAGTAACAGCTTATATATGAATAACACGCCGTGGCATGTTCTGCGATGATTTAAGGAAGGCAACTTAATAAGGCGAAGTCTATCTTAGATCTGTAGAAATATTTTCTACAGATTTCCATTTTTTCTAATTTTTGTTAAAATTTGGATAAAATCAACAGGGATAAAATTTAATTCCATAGAAGTAAGTCTTATCTTAACATTAAAGCTAAGGCAGGAAATACTATAAAATCAAGATCGAGTCAAGAGAGAGAGATTCTAGTATAATGGTTCTATAATCATTTTTGTTTCTCATAGGAAAAATGCATGCATCCAAACCAGGTGCGGATCCAGCATTCGTTCTTAGGGGGGGTTCTTCACTTTGAAGTGTATATGTATCAGAGCTCGCAAAAGAGTGTCCCTCCATTCTTTCAACTTTTTTTTTAAGGGGACAAAAATATTCCGTCACTCGTCACAAGGGGGTGGGAGGGGGGTCAACTTTATGGATGATCCCTATAGCATATTTTATTATGTTGTACTGTGTTTAAAAGGAAGCCAACCGGTCTCTCGAGGGATTCTGCGGTAACGGTCCCGTAGATTTGCGAAAAGCATTAAACATTCAAATTCTTCGAGAAAAAGCAGGTGTCCGCCGAAAGACAAAACCACTCTTCTCTCGACGGCCCTGGCTATAAAAATCCAACATTGAAGATAATACCTTAGCAAAAATGTAGTGCCCCCATCAGCTTCACCTCAATTCGGCTAACCGCTTGTCCATGATACAACCAAAAATGTATCGTACCCAGCAAACAAATTTTCCACAGCTTGTTGTAAATTGTGTCCTTGTCACTACTTAGCATTTATGTAAGTTCCTCTCTTATTTGGCATTATATGGAGATAGTAGAATAAATTCTTCATCTGCATGGGCAAGAGAACTGTCTTCAAAAGAGATTGCAGCTTATTGTCTCCCTACTCCGCATTACCACTGATCTCCCAAGTATGTCTTACCTTCCTCCACTTTGGCTTACTGCCACAAAAAAAAAATATTGTGCCTCTTTCATCACAATTTTGCAAATGATATGCTTATAGAATGATTCCCATCATGACATTCCAATGCAATAAAGACAAACCAAAAAAAAAACAAACCGATTCCTCAACATGCAACCAACCTTGCTTCAACACCGGACTTTATCAAAATATCAATTTGGTTGCTGTACAGGAGACATGAAAGACACATAAACTGCTTCTCGTATTCCACCAGCAATGCGTGCGCCCAACGTCAACGCTGTCGCCTACGTATCCCTACCGAAAGTGCAACTACTTGAGACTTGGTGCAACACTCGGGTGGCATTCAAGTTAAGAAATTTATTTACAACAATTTACGCTGTCATGTTTGGTCATTCTGCCGTTAAACATAATATCCTGTGCGTCAATAAAAGCAACAGAAAAAAAAAAAGAACAGAAACTTTCATTCGCATTACCAAAAAACTAAACGCCAGGGGGCATGGCCCAGTCCACAGATTCAGATTCAACCACAACAACCCACACGCTACGCACTTTCATCGACCAAGGCAATTCGTTGCATTTGACTCTTGGCCCGATCCAGCCAAATATCCATATCCACATCCGTGTCTGTGTCTGGAGTCAATAAAAATGCTCGATTGTAATTTTCACTGTGCAATTATTGTCTCAGCTTTCAAATGCGGTAGGGCCGCCCGTATGACCCCCCGAGCCAACGTCCTATGTCTACCACAAAACTGATACAAAAGTAATTTTCAATTTTAAAAGCCTCAGTCAAGAGATACCAAAAAATTTGAGTTCAAGGGAGCACTACACGACAGTGGGATACACTGCATACGATTCCGCAGGGACACGTTGGAGACTGTTTGCAACAGAATTGGTTTGAGCTTGTAGCAGACTTAAAGACCACATTTTTTGGTTTATCGGGCTCACATAAGTCTGCATAAATCATTTGGAGCCTCTAGAGGTCCTTAACTGTGCCTAGTTCCGTCCAGATAGCTTATCTGTTGCCTCTAGACCACTTTTTAGGTAGCATCTAATTTTACCTATTTTTTGGGGGGGAGTTTGTCTGAAATGCTGCGACATTACGTAAATCTCTTGAAACTCCAAACTTGAACTTACTAGCTCTTAAAGGCTTCTAAATTTAGGTGTTCATTCACTGCCCCTTCTCTCCACTCACAAACAACGCACAAATCTATAAAACCCTGCTTCCCATGTTTACAGTGTATTAAAAAAAAAAAAAAACACCCCGACCCCAAAAGCTGCTTCATTTCAACCACACTTGTTAATGCCACACGTGTTTTGGTTCCACACAGATATGCTATGTGGCAAGTGAATCGCTTTGCTGCTTTTTGTACTGATTGTTGCTTTATCCTTAAAACGCTTAAAACACGAGTTTTTCATGTATTTTTTTTTTTTAGCAGACAAATCTCATTAAAAGGCGTCGTTGGTTCCCTTGGACGTCAGCGTCTGCAGTTCGTGTCGCGCCCGCAAGGAACTTTTATCCAAGGGCCTGAGCCCTCCAAGTGCTTGTTTCTTGGACCTGTGGTGGACCCTTTTTTGTTTTTGTTGTCCAGCACAAGGCGTTGCATTTAAAATGTCGTTAATAATTTGTTACTGCCCACAAGACATGCAATTCCTGTCCTACGCCTGTTTATCCCAGATTTTTTTTTTTATTTTAAGAGCGACTCGTAAAAAAGTTTTATTATTTTTCTTACCCCAAAATAGGATTACGTCTTCGACTGCGGTTTAGTTTCATCTCCTTTGGCTTTATTACAACTCGCACAAAATTGTTAACAGTTTGGGATTATATCTTTTTGTAGAGCTATTTCCCAAACTTTCACAGAGTTTACGTTTAAATATTAAATTAAGCGTTATGTAGGTTAATAATTTTTCTTTTCAAAATTTTTTTATTTATTTTGCCAGTTTTGGAGCACTCTCTTAAGTAAGCATTCGGTGAGGGGAATCTAAATAGTTGTATTTTAAAAGAAGACAGACCTTTGGCATTTAAGAAAGTAAATTTAAGAAAAGCAAATCTTTTTTTTTATTACCAAACCACTTACAGCAAGTTTTTGCAATCATCTGCATTAGACTGCGTCATCATCCATGAGTGAGAAGGGTTTTCATCTGTGCGAGAGCGGTTTCATCTGCTTAATTTCCCAATAAGATCGAAGAAGTAAGACATTATTTGTAAGAACTAAGTACTCAAGATCAATAAGCCTAGAGTTATTTAAACTAATACAGCGCAGTTTCCTCAGAATTTTAAAGGAAGTATCTCACAATTCGACAGAACTTTAAAATACATTTGAGCTAAAGGAACCATGGAGTGTCTTTATCAATGACTATGAGGTATTTGTCCACATGTCCTGTAACTGCCTCTAAAACCAGTCCCAACATGCAGCTTTACACTTGCTCAGTACGGGAATTTGTCAACCAAACAATCCAGAGATGCATCTTCAATGCTCGGAATGATTTAAAACTGGTCGCAAAGCCAACTAATTAACTTGCACAGCGGTCTACGGCTGTGGGTGGTCCCGTATATTTGGCCCATAGACCCAGCTCTAGTCTGGGCTTAGAATGGAATGAAAAAAAATTAGTTAACAAGATCATTAAATCTTTGTTAACAGCCAATCGACGGCGACTGAGACGGCGGCAGCGACGTTGATGATGTTGCCACAAAGACGGCGAGCATTAGGTAGTGCAACGGAACGCTGTGTGGCACCCAGAAGAGCAGACGATCGACCAAGCAACAGTCCAAGACGATAAGATAAGGCGCAGTCCCAAGTACCTGGGCATGCAGCACATATTTAAATCGCAGTACGTGGTCGAAGCTGCCACAACGTTGCACAAACGAGCTGTGCACATGTTTATCTATTAATTTATGCTGGTGGCTTGTATGGCTTGCACTTGAATTTGGGCCAACATTGTGCCGCAATCTGGCCAAGATCGCACTTGCTGCAAGTTTGCGCTTCCTGGGAAATGGCACAGCAGTGGGCAACAGCAGAGGGACATATTTTGGCAACATTTGATAAGCACGCTAATTAAGTTAAATGCTGGCTGTGATTTGTGGCAGAAGTTTTGGGGAAGCGATTTTATGAGCTGCTGTCTAGCATATGATTTATGTGGCAGAGTCATCAATAGCAACACCTTTTTATCTGACAGGCAACACTTTCGTTTTATTTGTTTGGGTTTTCAATTGCAACACGACAGCTGCACTTAGCATTGACGGCACTTGAGGCAACATGTTTTTTTTTTGGTATTTATTGGCTGCCATGTGGATAGCTGCTACTAACACTAGGCGCAGGCGCGGACCTGTGGCAACGTGCTATGCGTGTGGCATATGCCACTAGTAGTTACTGTCTAAATATAGTTCGAGTTAACCCTTGAAGTATCCTGCCAAGTGCCGCGGAGTGATGTCTCAAAGTGTGGCTTCAAAATACCAAACAGTAGCTACAAGAACTTGCAACAGCTGTAATGAAACGAAATGGAAATGAAACACGCTGTACTTAAGCAAAGAGTAAATCTCTGCATTAAGAGCGGCTTAAATGAGCGCCGCTCTTATTTCTGTATATAAGAGCATAATAGGCAAATGTACATGCATAAACTTGCTTACGAAATAACAGATTTCATCACAACGGAAACAATTTGCATTATTTTGAGTCGTAAATGAAATTTTATGATTTTGATTAAAATTTATTATTTTTCAAAAATTTTATAAAAGTTATTATTTTTTATTCATTCATTTACGACTCATTATTTTGAATCTTAAATGAAATTTTAAGCATTTGATTAAAATTTTTTTTTTTTAAAGTTTATAAAAGTTTTGAACTAAATGGGTTTCATATATAAAATGCATTTAAAAAGATATTTAAGGCTAAGCTTAATAGAAGTTTTCTGAAAAAAAATAGGTTCATTGTTTTTTTTTTTTTAAATTACAAATAAAGTGTTTTTAACAAAAAAATTAGAAAGCTTACTTGATAGATTTTAAGAAGCTTTCGTAAAATAAAATAAACAGTTTTGAACAGCTGGCTTTTATTTCAGTTTTTTATGTAATATTTAAATTAATATATTGTAAATGTTTAGCTGCTTGGATATTTTTAATATTTAATTTTTTTTTCTAAAAAGTTGCCAAACTGGACATGCATGAACTTGCTTAAAATCTAAAGATTTCATAGCAATCGAAACTATTGGAAATATTTTGAGTTCTCAATATGATTTTAGTTTCCTCATTTCTAACAAATATTTATAAAAGTTAAGGGAAAGTACCCAAATTTAGACCCGCAACCTCAGTCAGAAAATTTTGACCATTTTGACCAAGCGTGGTATTTTGGAGACCCCCCCCTAAACGGGTCACGTAATTTGGGTATGGCCACTAAGCAGTATATTTTTTGGTACTTAATTTTAAAATTAGATTTATATTGTATTTGAAAGATTTTCAAGAATAAGTTTAAATTAAAATTAAGCTATAAAAACGTAATTACACTAAAGCCTTCTGATGTATGGCTTACAAAATACAAAATTAAGTTATATGTTAATCTTGCTAAAAAGCTGTATTTTGGAAAAAAATGTTAATATTTTTATTTTATTTTTATGTCAAATCATTTACTTATTATCCGTGGACAGATTGAAAATTAAAAAAAAAAATTTATTTTGCTTTATTTTATTTTAACAAATTAAATCTAGTATTTACTACTAAACTTAATATTAATTTTACGAGCACTAGCTACTGGGCCCTTCGGCTCGATGTGTTAATTATTTTATTAAAATGTATGTTTTTGATGAAAAAACTTTGTGAGCTGTTTTGACAGACTTTAAAATTGGCTCAAAGGTCATCATCATCATCGTTTAGCTCTACAAGCCGGGGTTTTTGGCTTTCTCTACAATCTTCCTCCATTCGTCTCGATCTTGTGCAAGGTCCTTCCAATTTCCGAATATTTTTCTTAAGATCTTTCTTTCAAAAATTTTTAGCAGTTCTTCATCCAACGTTGTCATTGGCCATGCTTCGGATCCGTAGGCGGCTATTAGTCTTATTATTGTTTTATATATTGCCAGTTTCTCTTGATAATATTTTTGATTTAAAAAGATACAGGGGAAAAAATAATAATATTAAGCAGTCTGCTTTTATTTTTTTTATTAAGCTGTTTTCAACCTGAAGGCCTACGTTGTTCTGACTACAAACCTTTTATAATCTAGTGTTAACTTCTACTTTTTAATTACATAAATAAAAAAAAAATATATATAATTAAATAGTTTTGCGATTTTTAATCTACATTTTTTACTTCATAAAAGCTGCTAACGCGGACATGTATGAACTTGCTAAAAAACTACCTGACAATGAAAACAATTAGAAATGTTTAAATGTTTTAATGGAATTTTCCGATTTTCGTTAGAATTTTCCCAATGAAAGAAAGTGAAGCATTAGGTGTATTTTTTTATTTAAAACGTTTCAACAAATAATTTAAGACAAAATGTATTTTCAAAGCACCAACATTTAGGTTCCTAATGAATAGCTCAAAAATAAAATCTTTCGTGAAAGACTTCGAAACGCTTTTAAAGGCATTCTGGTGCAATGACTTAAAAGAGAATATTTATTTTGCAGTTTTCAGTCAATAAAAAAAAAGTGGTTTATAATATTATAGCAAAAAAAAATTAATGTTCTGCTTATGCTATATTTTACTCTATCAAGAAGTCGTTAAATATATTCATAATTTTTATGAACATTTCTTAATACCTAAACAAATGTATTCTATATACAGGAGAGCGACCTCCAAGTCAATTGAAATTATCAACACATTAAAAGGGAATGAGTCAACATTTCACAAAAAAAAAAAAAAATTGTCAGATCAAGATAAAAATTATGTGAACAATATCCCATCCAAATTGTCGAGACTGCGTTTAGAGAATATTTTATATACTACAACTAATTCTGCTTTTACACTGTAGATACTTTCCAGAAAAAATCGTGTAGAAAAAGTATGACGTATGTATATGCTTAAGCTGCTATGAAAATATCTAAAAGATTACTATTTACTATTTATTTGTGATCTGAAAGATCAATAAGGTTAATAAAAATATTTTTCTTTAAAATTTCAATCAAATAGATTTTCTTAATTGGGCTAAATCAAATGAAGCTGGTTAAAAATTTTTTTCTAGACCGTGTCATTGGAAAACCGTATAAAAACAGAATTGGGTATAGATATTTAATTTCGGCTTTCTTCCCTACACTTTTTTATACAAATTGTTAAAAATATTTTAGACAAGTAATTTAAAATGTTTATTGAACATAATAAAAGCCTCAAAACCTTAAATATTCTTCGTAACTTTAGAATATTTAGTAAAAGCATTATTCACAAAATTGATTTTAATTGCTTATTTATTCGGATATAATAAATTTAAGAATGTCCATCTGGGACTATAAGTGTAATTAGAAGAAGGTATATACATACATACATATATATACATATGTATCTATATATTAAATAGCGTTTGTTTTAGTATACGCTGCATTTAAATGCCAAAAAACAAACAGACAACAAATTTTAAAAAATTAAAATTACAAAATTTTTACGCTTACATTTTGCGTAAGTTCTAGTGCTAATGGGTTTCCTTTTAATTTAATGAAATTTTCTGCCTGCCTTATTTGTTGTAGTGGCAATAAAATATTCATTATGAATTAGTTACTACCTGTTGCACGTGTCACTCATGTTGAGTCAAATTGCATCAAAGAAACAAACAACAGTTGGTCAAAATTAGTTGTGTCCTTTTTGAAACCGGTAAAGAGTCAGGTCATTAATGCCTGGGCGTTGTGGGCGCACCTGAGGGTAAGACCGCAGCTTTATGACGCAGTTGTTGTGAACTCTGCTAATCCGCCGTATGGATTAGCTTTGTTGTTGTCTACAAGGCGCAAACAAAGCAACAACAATACAGGTAACACGAAAAAAAATCTGTGCAAAAAGTCGAAAAACTATAAGAGAGCGCGCAACAGCACGCAGCAAACACTGAGAGAGCCGCTACAAACAAAAAGAGCGTAGCCTCAGCTCTGGCGCTCTTACTTATATACTCAGACAATACAAAACAACAACTAAACCGGCACACACCAATGCAATTATAACGGCATCAAGGCGCTCTGTCGTTTTGTGTGTGTTTGTATTGCGAGCGGCAGCGATTGGTGCAAGTGTACGCCGTCGGCACGTGAGCCGCAGTATATAAGCGAAGCCGAAACAGGTTTCGTGCGGGGCGCTACGATTGGTGAGCTCGGGCCAAGCAATACGCACACAAGCGCAGTGCCGCTACCTGTATACACACACGCACACAAGAGCGCACACACGCAGAGCAACAAGCGCTCTCTCTTGCGCTCTGTGTGCGCTGTGCGCTCTCGTGCGTTGCCGCAGCGACTTATAAAAAGCCGAAGCCGTCAACTTAGTTTTTCACTCTGTTTTCGTTCGCTTTGCTAGCAACAACGCATTTGCAGCACGCTTCGTTTTTATTAAAACGCTTTTTTGCTTTATTTAACAAATTGTTTGAATTTTTGTGCGCGCTTTAATGCTTGACAATACAGTTACTATAATGTGGAGCTACTAAAAAAGTGCACGTGCAATAAACACAAGTTTATTTAAAATAAAAAAACAGTTTTTAAGAATCATAAAAAATTTGTTCTTTACAATTGCAACAAAAAAAAAATACAAAATGCATACCGTGGAGCATATGTTGGTGGAAAAGAACTACAGCAAGTGTCCTTTGAAAAAGCGACCGGTTAACTATCAGTTTGAGCCTGCTCAAAGCAACAGCAATAACAACAACAACAATAATAATATTGAAACAAATGAACCTGAGGATTTGTGCCTAAAAAAATCCCACAATGAAACAAAAAGCCTAAACACTACTACAGCAGCAGACGCAGTGCTGGCCAACACCAAGCCTGCTATAAGCGAGGAGCTTATCAATGTCAGCGACTGCTGTGAGGATGAGGGTGTTGATGTAGATCACACCGACGATGAGGAACACATGGATGAGGATGAAGATGATGTGGATTGTGTGCATATTGAGCCTGGTCAGGCAAATCAAACACAGGCTGCCGCTTTGGCTGCAGCTGCTGCAGTGGCTGCTGCCTCTGCTGCCGCCACCGTGGTGATGCCCACGCCTACGTACCCAAAATATGGCCTACCGCCATGGAACTTCCAAATCTCACCGTACACAACCGAATTCCATCGCACCATTAACAATCCACACTTGGCTGCGTCGCAACAGATCTCACCTTTGCGTGGTGAGCTGCTCTCGCCCAGTTCGCCCTCAGATTCGCTGGGTTCCATGTCGCCGCCACCGCATCATTATCTGCATGGACGCGCCAGCTCCGTTTCACCGCCCATGCGCTCCGAGATCATACACAGACCCATTGGCGTGCGTCAGCTGCTGCCGCAGTCGCCTGTACAGCGGTATCTGCCCTATGCCGTGCTGCCCGCTGCTGCCTATCATCAACAGCATGCAACAACAGCCACTTACGCAGCCGCTGTGCCATATCCTACGCTTGGCTATCCACCACATCATCATGCGCCCATATCGCCAGCCTACTCCGAATCTTCGTACAACTCTAGGCGTTCCTTGACGCCCGAGTCCAACTGCTCTTCAGTACCCGAGGATCTCTCGCTCAAGCACAAGCCCGTCTCGAAATTGGATTTGGATGCCAGCACAGAGTCTGCCAGTCAGAGTCCCAACAAGCCCAGCAGCGCTGCAGCTGCGCCCAGCAAAAAGGATAAACACTCGCCACCACGCTATCAGTGTCCCGATTGTCAGAAATCCTATTCCACCTTCTCCGGCCTGACCAAGCATCAGCAGTTCCATTGCCCAGCTGCCGAGGGCAATCAGGTGAAAAAATCCTTTAGCTGCAAGGATTGCGACAAGACCTATGTCTCGCTCGGCGCGCTCAAGATGCACATACGCACACATACGCTGCCCTGCAAGTGCAACATTTGTGGCAAGGCCTTCTCGCGTCCCTGGCTGCTGCAGGGACACATACGCACGCATACGGGCGAGAAGCCCTTCAGCTGCCAGCATTGCCATCGCGCCTTTGCCGATCGCTCCAATCTGCGCGCTCATCTGCAGACACACTCGGACATCAAGAAATATTCCTGCACCAATTGCTCAAAGACCTTCTCGCGCATGTCGCTGCTCACCAAGCACTCAGAGGGTGGCTGTCCTGGCGGCAGTGCCTCGGCAGCCAACTCTCCGGCAGCTGGCTCCGAGCTATCCTATGGCGGCTATGCTGAGCCCTAGGCGAGCTGGCCACAAAAGCCCACCTACTGTACACACGCCATGTTCCACCAAAAATTAGTTCCTAGTTTGAGTTTTGAGTAAGTGAACCGCTGCTCAGAGCGGCTGGCAGACTCCTAAAAAAAAAAGTTCCCAAGCGACATAGACACACTTAAAAAAAAAGAAGACAACAAACCCAGTGCACAGTGCCACAAAAAAGTACACACACATTGCAAAAAAAAGTTTTAGTTTTATATTTTTGAGTTAATTTTTTTTATTTTCTAGTCAGCATTTTTCTTGCTAAAAAGAAAAGTAAAAATTTGAAAAGTTTTTTATGTTTTTTTATTAGTTTTGCATTTATCATTTTTTAAGTTTTCAAATTGATTTTTATTATATTTTTATGATGTGTCTAAAAGAAACAACAGATATCCTAAACTGAACTATTGTAAAGTATTTTAAAACATCCTGTACATTATGTATTACGCGCTAGCGTCTAACTTTAAGACAGACAATCTTTGCATAACTTGTAATTATGTATATGAAGTAAAATATATAGTTTAACTAGTATTTTAGTAAACTTAGCTATAAGTTTTAAAAATATATGCATATATACACTATACTAAATATTTTTGATAAACCTTTTGCATACATTGAAAATGTTCCAATTACGGAGATGAGAACTACTATTTTGATATGGAAATGTTTTATAATTTTAAGTAATTTATTAAAAATGACAAAAAATATATATATACAAGTTTTTAATAAAAACTTTTTAAACAAGAAATACGCTGCATATTTTTTATTTACTTGAATATTTTTTTTCAGAGATTTGTGTTAAGGAATAGATGTGTCTGCTTCTACGTCTTGAAAATTTTGATAATTGTTTGATTTAATTTTTCCAGACTTCACTTAAATTAATTGTTCATACAGGAAATCGCTAAATTTTAAAAATAAATTATCGTCGTTGCATTTCGTGAAGAATGGGCTAACATTTTAGAAATAGATCGAATTTTTTAATTTCTTTATGAAAGATTTTTTTCCAAATTTAAAATTAGAAATAGATTAATTTATTAATTTCTTTTTGGAAGATTAGAACATTTTTTTTTTTGTAAATTTAACTTCTTTCCTCTATTGTCATGGAGCAAATGATTAAACGTTTAAATGATAAACTGTCTTTGAGAATCGTAAACACTTACCTCAAATCTAAATAAAATAATAAAAACATATTTATAATTTAATTCAACGATAAACTGTCTTCAGAAATCTCTTAAGATTTCCATCAAATTAATGTATAATATTAAAAAAATAAAAGCAGCAAAAATTCCTAAACTCCCAAAAGAAATAAATCAATATGATTGCGTTTTTTTTTAATGCTAATAATCGTTACTATTTGGTTTAAATTAAATTTTTAATAAATTTGTTGTTTTAAAATATAAAAATATTGCACTTCCCCCCACAAAAAAAAAAAAAAATAACTTGTCGAATACTCTCCCAATTAAGCTTTCAGTTATTTATTTTAGCTAAATTAAAAGTCCAAAAATTTAATCCTAAATTTTTAAATAAATTTTTCACAAAACTGCTTAGCAAATTTTGTTGTTGTTCTTGGCACCATTTACCAAATGATCATCATTTTATAAAATTTTAGGTGGCTTACTTTATAATTTTTTATGTAATTTTTTTTTTTTTATCAATTTTACATTTTAGTTGAGTTATAATTCAGCCTCAGTGGAAATGCTTTATGAACAAAAATTGTGAATAATAAAAAAATAAACAAACTTTTGATTTTTATTTACTGTGAAAAATAATAATATATAATATGTGTTTATGTTTATGATTGGAAATCTTTTATTTTTTGGTGAATAACTCAAGATTTTTTTAATAATTTTTTTTACTGACCAAATGGTTTTTAAGTTTTGTACTTTGTCATAAAAATTATTAGTTTGCATTTAAAAATCGAATTTTTTATTTTTAATGGCAAGCATTAAATTTTTTTTTATTTTTTCACTTTTCGAAGGCTTTTTACGTATTTTGAAAACGAAAGTAATTTGTTGCTTCAAAAAATAATACATACTTGAAGTTTTAAATAAAAATAAAATTTTTATTTTATTTTACAATTTTACAAGAATCCAAGATTGTAAAAATCTGATAACAATAACAATTTTTTTTTTTTTTTTAAGAAAGTTTATTTTGTATAATTTTTACAAATAAATTTATGTGCGCCACTTGTTGCAGAATATATTTAAATTCAATTTTTATTTTTTTATTTATTGAAAATAAGAATTGCGGATTAACTTAGATTTAAATTCAATTTTTATTATTTTCAAAAATTGGCATTTAATAATTGCTTCATAATTTTTATTTGTAACTACTGATTATGGTAATTTCGCATTTAATTAATAAGTAAAAAATAATTTTTATTTTAAAAATAAATAAATTTTAATATTTTTTTTTGAGTAATTTTTAAGAAATTTGATTATGGTAGCTATCTCTAGACTTTTAAATAAAAATTTATATTTAAAAATTACTTTATAGTTTTTAATTATCTCCTGATTTTTAAATAACAGTTGACATTTAACAATTGCTACATAGTTTTTATTTGAACCTACTAATTATAGTATTTCAAATAAATTTAAATTTTTTTTTAAGTAATTTTTAAGAAATTTTAATATGAGAGCTATCTCTAGATTTTTAAGTAAAAATTTAAATTTAACAATTACTTCATAGTTTTTTTTATATATAGGTAAAAAATAAGCGTTATTTTTTCCAATTTAATAAAAAAATAATAAACTATTATTATTTTATTAAAAATTCAATTTTCACTACATAAATTTTAATAGTTTATCTTATTTTTTTTTTATTTTAAAAAATTACAAAATTATAACTATCTCCTGATTTTTAAATAAAAGTTGGCATTTATTAATTATTTCATAGTTTGTTATTTGTGGCTAATAAAATAAGAGTCGATTTTCCAATTTAATTAAAAATAAATTTATTTATTTTTTATTATAGCAGATATAACAATTACTTCATAGTTTTTTGCAGGTTAAAAATTAAGTGTTATTTTTTTCAATTTAATTAATTTCATTTTATTTTAAAAATTAATTCGTTCGTTTTAATTTTAATTGTTCAATTATAATATTCAAATAATAATAAGCTAATTTTTAAAAATAAATTCAGTAAAGTTAAAAATCGTCCCTTAAAATAACGAAAACTCGAAGGAAAGACTATAAGCAAATTTTTAAGAGTATTTTTTTTCTCTCAGTATTATCATAATATTATTTATTATGTAGTTATAAAAAAAAAAGATTTATTCTTATTAATTACAAGTGTATTGTTATGTGGAGTCGCCAACCCACACTAAGCACCTGCAACTATTTGTGACGTATGAGGGTATATTTATCAAATTTATCGAACATTTTAGGTCATAGCACAAAATCGTCCCTACAAATAAAAAATAAAATTTTGACAACTTGACATTATCAATGGTCCACAGCATTTTTTTCATAGCGAATTCGACAGAATCGTTCACGAAATATAGCAGTTAGTAATTATTTATCATGTTCACCAAAAACGAGTATTTGCTGCACTATGCAGATGATCACTGACTCAAAAAGAAACACTGACTAAGTTTTTAAGCACAATTTCAAAAAATAAGCCAAGAAAATGCAGACAAAAAAAAAATTTAAGAAGTACTACCCTCAAAAATAAAATTTTCTGTAAGTACACGTATTAAATGAAATTCCTAATTTCTTTGTATTTTATTTACCCTTAAAAAACCACATTCACGATTTTATCCACTTTTCTTTGTTCAAAAATATTGCCTCCGTTTTATTTCTTTGATTGTTTTTAGATCTTTCGCTTTTCTTAAATTTACCCCTAAGTACCATAAATTCTTTGTTGTTACCTTTAAGATTTTATCATATTTTTCACATAAATGGTAGCTTGCAAATAAATGACATTGTTTTTAGACCTGGGACAGTTTGCACAAAACAAAATTTCGGTTTCCATTTTAAAGAATTTTCCTTAAAGAAATAAAACTGTCGACAAGTTACGATAAACAGTGTATTTCCTCTATATTTCCTATAAAACCCAGTACTGAAAAAAAATCCAATTAAAAATTTACTTTTGCTTATTATTGACTCAAACTGAAATAAATTGCTATAAATATCTGTCAGGCACTTCAATATTGGAGCAAACTTTTTGCTGAGACTCTTCAAATTCGTAGGCAAAACATTTAAGTAAATAAGTAAATAAACAAACACGCCTTGTAGCCAAGTCAATCAGCCAATCGCGACATTTTATAGCCTAAACAAATCCCATATAAACTTTTTTATATGCTAAGCTCATAAATTATATTTAAATTTCCGTCCACGTATTGAAGCGTACAAAGTGAACCACTTGGGGCTCCACAAAGCCCACAACAACAACAACAACAAAATGGCAGTCACTAAATCAAAGTGAGGCCCAAACTTACAGAGACAAGTCGCGACTGTACATAGTATAGTATATACTATAAGTATATGCATATGGCGTGCATCATCAAAGTCTTATTAAAAAAATAGATTATGTAAAAGTCGAGCATGACCGACTTTTATATACACGTTACAAGTTTGTAAGAGACTCGGATACAAAGGGGAATAATACGTAACTCTTTTTCACTCAACACAAAATTTCTAGTGTTGCAAAACTATCTTAAAGCACAATAGTTTACTATATTATTCTGCATTTATCGTAAAATTAGGTATACGCGTCTAACATTGTGTATAAGATGATACACAAAAACAAGGTGTGGTAGATAAGCTACAAAAAATTATCCATAAATCGCCACATGAAAGGATACCTAAAGAGAATGATTTCTATTATGCACTGGTCCCAAACCAAAGTTGGTAAAAACTTAATTTTGCTTGTTAGTTTTTCAGACTTTAGCATGATCCAACAATTTGAACATGACGAGAAGAGAGAGCTGGTTCAATTTTGTGTATTGCAGCTATATGAAATAGTGAACCAATTTTGCTCAAAAGTTTTTTATTTTTTAAAATATCGTGACCAAATTTATGTCACTTGCATTTTGTTTTAAATCAAACATTTGTGTGAAGTTTGATCAAAATTGCTCAACTTTTTCATATAGCTGCCATACAAAAATTGAACCAGTTTTTTGCGCTGCCAAACTCGCGCACTTCTTTGCGGCACCCTGTTAAATTCATTCAAAATTCGGAAATGTTAGTTTTAAATAAAACCTAAGGCAGCTTTGCGATAAAATACAAGATTCGGAGTTCCACAAGATGTTGGACTTACGTGTGTAAAAAACCTAGAAGAATATTAAACGAAAGAAGTTTTTTACTATGGCAGCTATGTAAGTTTTGTATCCGGTTGGTGTCAAAAAAGGTTTGAAGTGCAAGAGAAAGTGAGTTTTAAAGAGACATTTGGGTTGAAAATATTTTTCTATTAATAAAATATTTGAAATTTACTTTATAATTTATTTTTAAACACTGTTTTTGGAATTAATGGGGGTTTACTTGAAACCATCAAAAACCACTAGAAGAATATTGACTCAATGTCTTTGATATATATTGTAGTACAGTAAACGAAGGCTCAAAAAAGACGTTTATTGGAAAAAAATACTCAATGGATGAAGCTTTCAGGGACCGTTAAGGACCTTGTTCTAAGTCTAAAATCGAGTTCTCGTATTTCTGGGCACGGAGCGTGGTAAGGTTTTTGCAACTATTTTCTTCGATTGCTCGGAAATTGTTTATCGTAGGAAAGCGATGGAGGACTCATTTTGTAGATAATTTCAATTACTTTACGGGTAAAATTTTCGAAAAAACCTGATATTTGCAAATTATTCGAAAAACACCAATCACCATTTACAACTTTTAACTATAAACAGGCATTGTGCTTGAAGCAATTAATCTACAACCTTGATTTAAGTCTTGTTTGATAGACAATTTTATTGGGAACAGTTTTGACCTTTAAATCATGACTCTAAGCTTGATAGAAAAAAGATGTCATGCAAAAACCGTACCAACATATATTGTCAGGGCGCAGTGCCACGAAAACTCGGTTTTAAACTTAGAACAAGGTACCTAACGTGAAAGTTTCATCCAATAAGTATTTTTTTGCAGATGAAACTCTTCGTTTAATGTACTAATAAATATCTTACCCCACAGAAAAATTTTGGTTTTTTACTTTTCCAAATACTATGTGCAAATTTAATACTTAATACTTTAATACTTTAATGCTATGTATCATAAAAGACAGTTATCGCGATATCAAAGCTATATTTTACCACACAAAAGAATTTTGGTTTTAAACTCAGATCCGCTTGGATAAAACAAACTTTCTGAATATCCAGGAAAGAAACCTATGTGCAGACTTAATTTGAAACTTTCATCTTTCTTTAATAGTAGAACCATAAAAGGCAGTTAAAGCGATATCTGAGCTATATCTTAACAACAGAAGAACTTTAATTTTTTGTAAAGAAACCTATGTATAAGCATCCATTTGAAAATTTCATCTTTCTTTAATACTTCAATGCTATGTACCACAGAAGACACTTAACGCGATATCTAAGCTTTATCTTAATGATAGAAGAATTATTTTTTACCAGTTATCCGATAAAGTACTCAGATCTGGGTGGCCTTCGTATCAGCTTTCATCCAAACCTTTAGAACTGAGAGACTGTTATGCGTAAGAATTCAAAAAATTAGATGGTTATGCTAATAACTCTGCTACACCTTTTTCACTGATTATAATTGTTTAGAGTATTAAAAGATGAAATATTTTGAAACTTATTTAATTTACTTTATTGCGCCGGCATAATCTACTTTGCCGCCAGAAGGATCTGTACATTTAATTTGGTGCATCTCGTTCTTATAGTTATCAAGATCACAGCGTTTATACAGATAGATGAATAGATGAAAAACGTTAATAATAATGGAAAATATCAACGCAAATTTGCAGTATTGGTAAAAAGTTACAAAATCGGCCATGCTCCGAAAAACGAAAACGAATAAATTTTGGTCGTTTTCGTTTTTTCCAATTCCACATTTTTTGCTGCCAATATATTCTCAAATTTCCCTTAATCTTTGCAAGCACAATTTTGCCAATTTGTTTTGATTTCTCTTGCAAAAAAGTAGTCGAATTCTAACCACATAAAAAATTCGATTTGGTGAAATTGGGAGCACCAAACATGTGATTTCAAAATAAATCCAAATGAAATATAAAATATTCAGATTCGTTTTCCGGAGAATGACCGAATGTCTCTTTATTCTCTCTGTAACGCGTGGTAGTGCTGATGTAGCTAATGTACTCGATAAGTTTATTAATAGCATAAATATAAATATAGATATGCTGAAAGGGAATATTAAAGGGAATATTTTTCAAATTTCCGAACTTGCCTTTAACAAAATTCTCGAAAAAACTTCTCTTTTAATGAAATCCTGTACAGTAATGCTGGATGTATCGATGCATCGATGTATCGAAGTTAAAAATAGCGAAAACATCGATTTTGGCCAACATATGAGTGTTTAGTAGTGCTGGAGAATCATCGATGTTGGCCCACATACATACATATAAACATTTTTAACTTCGATACATCGATGCATCGATATAACATCAATGTTTCTCCAGCACTACTGTACAGCGAATTTTTCTATAACGACTTTTTGGTATAACGAACCAAAACACTGCTTCCATTCGAATTCGCTATAGGGATGTTCGACTGTACTGCATAGAGCTGGAAAATCGATGTTTTCGATGCTTTTAACTGGAAATCATCGATGAATCGATATATCGAAGTTTAGATTAGATAAACTATTTCCCAGTTAAAGCATCGAAAACTTTGATGTTTTTCCAGCACTGCTTTCTTTTGCCTGTTACATACTTTTGTACAAACTTAATATACCCTTTAACTCTATTAGTAGTGGGCATAAATACAAATCCATTTTAATGAAAAAGATCAACGCAAATACGCAGATATGGTGAAAACTCGCACAAAGACTAGTCTCTGAACACGTAAGGCACTGAAGCGGAAAGAGAAATCAAACCATAAGGCGACAGAGGGACAGTGGGACAGAGGGACTGACAAACACCAACTATAGATAGATGCTTACCTAGACGATATTGAAAATATGGGTGCGTTCTGCTCCAGACGACACATTGCTATAAAACTCATTATCGAGATCAATTGATCGATCGCGCGCAGAGCACACACATGGTCTGTATGTGTGCGCGCCTCCAAGTGGCATCCAATTTTCAACCTAATAAAAAAAAAAGGTTGCCCCAAAACCCAAAAGGTAAACAAACTGTGCACGACTACGACAATTGTTGCCAAATTAGATCATCAGCTAGAAACTAGGCAAAACTCACGTGTGCCGGAGCAACCCGAACCCTAAACAGGAACCCAACCTAACTCGAAACTTCAAACTGGCAACATATAAATATAAGTAAATTAATATGCACGCATTTCGTGGCACGGCGGCAGCCTGCACTAAACTTGCCCCCAAACGAGCTATGCTCATGTTACCTGGTGCTTATCCAGCGAAACCCAACCAAACCGAAGCAACAACTCTTCCAGATCCCAACAACAACAGCAACAGCAATAACAACAACAACTCCAAACTTCATGCTGTTCGTGTCGTGCTATTTTTGCTTTCTTGCTAAACAATTTGCAAACGATTTCTAATAAGCGTCTTAAATTGTAACAAAATAGACGCGCATTTAGGGCCTTTGTGCGATAACAAAACAGACAGACAAAGCAGACGGACAGATAAACAGACAGACAAAGCGACAGACAGCCAAACAGACAAACAAACAGTCTGCCAAAGTGCAGGCGAGTCAAACAATACAAAAAATAAAAAAGGGTATCGAAAAGGTGGCAGCACTGTCTAGTAGTTATGGCAACTAACTCTGCTACCCTTTGGCAGCACTGGCACTCATTTTTTTATTGTTCAAAATTTCGCGCTTGATTGCCAAATTTATTTTTTATTTTTTAGGGTCTTTGCAGTGACAGGAAACAGGCAATGGATGATCAGGGGACCAGCTATGGGTTAAAGTGAAACTCTAGAGTTATGATCAGTTGTGAAATCTTTTGATTTGTTGGGCACCATTTTTTGACTATGAGTAACTAATGTTTATTTTTTTTTGATAATAAAAAAATATTTTTTTGTTTTAATTTTGCTACTGGCTACTTTTTGTGTGAATTTTTGAAGATGTTGTAGTTCGTGTCGAGGCAAAATAATAAAAATATTGTTTTTTTAATAATAACTAGTAAATAAAACTATTTGTTATGAAACTTTGGACTTTGGAATTAATAATTTTTTTATTTTATGATTAACAAAATATTTTTGTTTTGTATTTAGTACTAAACTAACTAGTTTAACGTGCAAATAATAATTAATAGCTCAAATAATAGCTTAAAGTGAAAAAAAATTATCAAAGCAAATTGTGAATGTTATAGATCCGCGCGAAATAAATAATTTTGAGTACTTAATTATTTTTTTTTTTTTTCATAATTAACAAAAACAAATTTTGTACTTTATTAGTTATATAAACTCATCCACAGTTATTAAGAAGAATGTTTGTTTTTTTTTTCGATTTAAGTATTAGGTTAGTGAAAAAATCAAGTAATATTTTTAGTCTATTATATAGTCTAAACTTTTGTTAATTACATTTAGTTTTAAATTATTAAAAAAAAAAAATTCCTAAAAGAAATTTATTATATATATATAAAGTACTTGAATGATCATTTAGGGTTCATTAGTACAAACTAATTTAAAATTGTTCAACTAGTGTCTATTATAGTTTATAATTTAGAGATGATAAAGTTAAACATACAAAAAAATAGAATGTTTAGGAAATCATTTTAAATATAAGTGTAATTTTTTAAATCGATCTCCACGATTTTGAAATAAGTGAAAAAGGCACTAGCCCTTATACACGGTTTAAATTTTTTTTTTTTTTTTTTCTAAATTTCGATTTTTTTACAGAATTATCGTTATCTAAATATTATGGTCAGGGACGTCAGAAGAAAAGTACGCTCCCGTTGTTGACAATCGACAGAACTTAAGTGCATTCATTTTTCCCGAAGAATTTAAATATCTAATGTGTTTTTCAAATGTGTGGTTCCCTTTACAGAATTTAGATCTCTCAGAGCATTCCATCGACTTTTTAAGGTAGAGTTTTTTTTTCAAGTCATATGATGTAAAACGATTATTAAGGCCAGTGACTTCAGGAGAAAAGTAGTAGGGTAAGAACCCGAAGAATTTGAATTTCTACATGTCAAGATTTTTCAAGGCATGTCTCAGGCAGATTTTTCTTTATCAAGTCATATCCTGTAAACGAGTAAAGACATTTGTCTATTTTTTTATTTTAATGAAAGACAAGGCTTCGAATTTAAAATTTTTTTATTTTTTGTTATTTTAAAATTAAAACATGTGCTCACCTCACAAATAAGTATGAACACATTTTATACGCGTGAATTCACTGAGAAACACAAAATAAAATAAAAAGTTGGAAACTCCTAGAATTGATTTATTTTCCCTGCTAACAAATATTAAATCGAAAAAGTTATATTTTTATATTTTATATTATATTATTCAAAACTATATTTTATTGCTCAGTTGGAAAGCCATTTTACGCTCGTTAATGCAATAAAAGTGAAATACAATCAAAATTGGTAACTCCTATAATTAAAAAAACTAATGCTCTTGACAATACCAAGTATCTCGAATAAGCTAAATAATTCTGGAAATGAAAGATAATAACATTTAACATTTTATGACTTGTTTCAAAGGTCTCAATCATTTACATGGTTTCTTACAAATGAAATTTTTCCTATGCCTTTAAAACGTTTTTGGAACAATAGGTCCTATGGGGTCTATGTAATAAATCAAATCGACTTTAATAATATTAATTTATTGAGAACTTTGGAAAAATTCTGAACTCCAAATTTAAAAAATAATTGAATGAGTTATGTCGTTAATTTTCGTTTTATTTTTTTCGAGATTTTATTTACTTCTATGGAAACTATATAATATTGATATCGAACACATAAAATAATCGTATTTCTCTTGCCGTAATAAGGGATCTATTTATTTATTTTTTTACAGTAGACTAAGTATCTAATACTAAATCTAATATGTAAGAGAAGAGTGAGAACAACGAGGCCATCGACTCAATAACGGATCTAATCCGATAATATGCTTGCTCTTTTTATCGATGAGATCTAGACGAACCTTCCTATATCGACTTCCCTAGTCAACCTGATTATACTTTAGGTAGCCTTCGGGCGTCTCCAACGTCTCCTTCTATATACTTTAAACAATTTCAAACCTTCGTGACTGAAGATTAACAGTAAAAAAAGCCCAATTGTAGAGTTTTTATTATTTATGAAACTGATAACTTTAAAACCGATGTGGAGCCCGAAAAGTGGGAGGTTGCTTGCGTTTATGGGGCTGGCGCTGTTATGGCTATATCCTGGCACGACGAGAGGGGCGAGGGTAGGGGGAATCCCCCGGGCACGGAGTTTTCTCAAGGGCCCGGTGTAATTACGTGATTCAAGCTAAAGCTGTAATAGAGAGGCCGGTACATTTCCCCGCGGGCTCGCATTTTCTATACGGCCCTGGCTATATCTCATGAATATAAATATATATGTATGTTCCTTTAACTCCTATTTGGAGCATAGGGCGTCATATCTCATGAAAAGTGAATTGTAATATGGAAGCTCATATGGATTAATAGCACATCCACACGCAACGGGTTCCAACGGGTTCGGGTTTTACCCTAAACCCAAAAAACTCTACAATATTTTTTTCGAGTCAGGTTTACTGGCGATCTTTTTTATATGTTTTTGAGATCAATGAACTCGAATCTAAAGTCAAAAGGCCCCCCTTTTTTTTAGGTTTGCTTTGAATCCTGAATTGCTGGGTATTTTCTAACCTTAGATTCGTATTCAACGAGCCCAAAAACATATCAAGTCATGGTCTGGCCACTGAACCTGAAAATCGATTTATTTTGTGAGTAGCTGTTTGACACCATTACCTCAAAAAACTCCTTGAAGATATTTTTTGAGTCCTGATTTCATTTTTGTATACCCTGTACCGTATGGTACAAAGGGTATACTAAGTTTGTGCAAGCCGAAAATGTATGTAACATACAGAAGGAGACGTCGGAGACCCCCCAAAGTTACCTAAAGTATGATCAGGGTGACTAGAGAAGTCGATATATATATATGTAAAGAATCCTTTTCGAGTCCTGTTGTCCGATGATATGTTTAATATGTTTTTGGGATCGCTGAATTCAAAATCGATGTTAAAACGCTACCAGCGCGTCAGATTTCTGAGATAATCATCAAAATATCTCGTTTTGTGTGGTCCTTTGCGGTTAGGTTAGAACCAGGACCTGTGGCGACTTTTGAGATTGGAATACCCCTTTGGGCCAATTGTATCTCCAAAATATTTCGTTTTGTTGGATCTTTTGGGGTTAGGTTAGAACCAAGATATGTGGAGTCTTTTGAGCTTGGGATAGCCCTTTGGGCCAATTGTGAGAGCGTATTTAGATTCAGCGCATCAAAATACTTATACTCGATCGCAGATCACGACACTTTTTTTTTGTGTATCTTTGTAATCAACTCTAATAATTTGAATCGAAAGACTATCGCCTAATATAATAAACATTCCATTATGTTTATAAGTTGTTATAAACACGTCTATTTCCAAACGTCCCACTTTAGCCAGTTTATTTATTCGTGGGCCCTACTTTATTGAAATTCCTACGCCAAAGACCCGCCGATTTACACTGCAGCGCGTATTTAGTATGCTTCACCATAATCTTTGGTCTCCGTCCCTGTTAGGGTTGCCGGCGATCGCGCAAAAAAGCACACTTCGTCGTGACAAACAAATACTCACGTTTATCGCGTACAAAAGATCTCTCTACTCTCACTGCCTCGCCTCACTCTCTTTTGCACTCTAAGAGTTTTAAGCCGAATTTTATACGAAATTTTTGGCGCTTGGTTTAAGGTTTTTTTTTTATTTGATTTTTTATCGTTTGCTTTGGAGGGTGTATGAGGTCTGTAAGGCTGGTGCTTTTGTTTGGCTTTGGCTCGTTAAAAATGTTTGGCAAAATGTTGGCCCAAGTAAATGACAATGTGAGCAGCCCAAAACCAATGCGGCTTTGTTTATCTTTGCATATTCATAAAGCTCGATCTGTTTAACATTTTCACTGGGTTGCTTGGAACTTGTTGTTGTTGTGTGACTTTTTTGTTGGGCCAGCAAATCGTCAGGTTTATCAGTGACAGAGTGGGCTAACCAGACCAACAGTCAGTCAGTTGGGTAGCAGCTGTGGCACAAAACCCTCGGGAAAGTGAGATTTGCAACAATGTGGGAGTATCTAGACCCCCTCCCAATTGATTGAACTAGTTTTTTCTATTGATTTTTGATGACTTTTGAGCTGCCTTAAATGTAGCTATATCTTTTTATTAGATTAATTCCTTTTTTAAATTGTATTCATTTGGTAAGCTGCTGTCTGGGAGCACAATCAACGCATGTTAATCGCTGCCAGCAACGCACTTAGCCAATTGCAGGAGCAGCCACTATAAATGGTAGCCTTGGTAGCTCCAATCCTCCAGCTTAGGCTTTACTATCTGGAAGTTGTTGGGGTGCAGTCAGTTGCTGCTTTTCACACAAAACGTGCAAATAATAACACCATCTACGCTAATGATCTACGCCATGTTGGTGTGTGCTGGCCAATACATAGATACACTCACACAGATACACACGCACACACCTTGCGCCGATTGCCAACAGACAATAAAATGCGTTAACTGCTGTTTGTTGTTGGCTAAACAATTGTTAAAACTGCCTGGTTGGTCGTCGTCGTCTTTGTCTTTGTTTTAATGCACTACCAGAGAGTATATTCAATTTGTGAGAGATTTTGCAAGGTCCATAAAAACAGACATCGATGGAACTGACAGATGTACTTGGTGCAGTTTTTTGCCATAGCTTGCAGTTTTTTAAGGGGTTTTAGTTCGTTAATGTAGCAGAGCAGCTCAAAACTTTCCCGAAATGATACCTGGTAATCTTCATCAGACCATCAAATCTTATTGTGTCCGAACACGCTAAAGTGTCCAGAGCAACTACCTGACAGCGATCCCAAATGAACCTTATCTTCCAGTCACAGACCGAACTTATTCTAAACTAATCTTTTGGTTTATTCTTTAATTCCGCTTTTAGGTATCTTCCGTTTAGTTTTATTCTATAGCTCAATAAAATTCTTATTTTAGAGTAAGAAGAAATTAAAACAGAGTTGTATATCATTACGGGCCGATATGATCGACTTATAAAAATTATTTGAGCACCAAATCGGCCGTGCTTCGAAAAACGAATTCAAAAATTTTATTCGGAAGAAGAGAAGAATTTAAACGAAATGCATTAGTTTTCGTTTTCCGGAGCACGGCCGATTATAAGGGAAATTTTAAGATTTGGTGCTCAAATATCAAGTTAATTAATACTAAATTGGAGTTTGTCCAGACTGTTGAGAAATGCAATAGCGAAAAAATGGAGATACTAGAAAATAGTAGCCACGTAAATTTTTATTGCAAAATTCCGACTATTTATCGAGTTATCGATAGCTCGATGTTGGATTTTTCATTCTTAGACTTTTCTTTGACAAGATAGATAAAAGATATCTACACAACATTTTTTTTATGAAAGATAAAATTTTAAATTTAAAAAAAATTGTTAAAAAATTAAAAAAAAAAAAAAATTTTTTTATATCAAACATTTTATTCAATGAAAGATAAAATTTTGAATTTGAAAGTTTAATTTTTTTTTTTTAATTTTTTTAAGCATTTTTTAAAATTTTAAAATTCAAAAGTGATCTCCCACTTTCCAAAAAAAGTATTAATGCCATTTTATGCGCGTAAATTCACTGCGACAAACAAAAATAAAATAAAAAGATAGTAAATCCCATAATTGGGGAAGTTATACTTATTTTAGTGACGGCCCATCGCATGGTCGCTATAGTAAACACTTCCTCGAAAACTGCAAAATAAATAATAGAATAAAATCGCGGAATTGACAGATATTAACTCAAAACTTGCTGTGAATATTAATTTTGACATTTTAAGACAGTTTTTGAAAGCAGCTGTAAATATGAGGCCTGCTTCTCAAGATATTTAAGGTCAAAGGTCACAAAAATCGATTTTAATGGTAAATTTCTAGTTTCTCGCTCCTCTGGTCTCCGATATCTAAGTGTCATAGCACAATTGCTACCCGAGTTTATGCTAAGCATTTTTGTATAAAGAACTAATGGTCTGCCACGCCTACTTCCGCCTTTTAAAAACATTGCACAAATTTAGTAAAAGTACATTGGACCCTATGGCTACAGGGGGAATGTCGTGCTGCACTTGATAAATTGCGTAATTTTTAAAAGTACCTGCTTAGAGTAAATTTTTTTGCTTTATTTATTATTTTAAGTAATATCAGCGTCGATAATAAGCCGTGTTATTAAATATATAGAAAAATATATGTCTTTGTTTTAAAAGCTGGTTATATAAATGACTGGATTGTGGACGACGTTGTTTTCGCTTAGACGAAATTGTCGCAAGTCCTATTTCACAAATATCTTTAATTAAAATATAAACGAAAAAGTTCTTGGTTTAGAATTTCTTTATAGCTTATTAAGGAAGCGGCTTAATTTTTGAATTTCCATTAATACTTCTTGGAAATACCAAAAAAATTCCGTAGTACTAGAACTCCTCAGCCAGACCATTTTTCGGAAAGTAAACTTTGTTGTTGTCTCCGCCAAAAGAGAATATCATTTTTTTCTTCTGGCTATAGCGTCCCACTCCGTAAATATGTATGTGTTGGGAATTTTTCTTTTCAATCTGACAGAGTCTGCGAATCCCATCTGTCCTAAATGTTTCCAAGTTCTAAGTTCTTGCCCTAGCTATTTAAATTAAATTAACCGAGGAGTTGCTTGGCCTGTCGTGCGCCATCCATGCTGATACAGTCAATTTTTTTTCTAAGTTGGAGTTATGTCTGGCAATGCTACAGAAAGTCTCTGGCTCTAATATAGCCGGAAATGTCACAGTAAGTCTAAGGCCCCATTAGTACCATTGCAGAATCCTTTCGCGCCAAAAGTGCCGGTAGTTCTTATATAAAAACTTTTAATTGAGTAGTATCTTTCCAAAACTATTCTGCTTGCTGTCTTACATTAACTCCATCACTTATTCATGAGGAATTCATTGCTTACCAGATCTTTCTTAAAATTTGGAAATCGTTCAGAAATGTAGGAAGAAAAAATGCGTAAACTCTATGTTTACGTTTTTGGTTGATAAACAATTTCCAGTCAGGAGTCCTTTTGTAAGTAATTTTAAAAGTTTGTGTCTTTCAGAGCCTAATTTGAGAAGAATGGAAGAGGCGAGACTTCCGACAGCAAAGGTAACCATAAATGGCTTCGTTCTTCAAAAAGTGCTCTCCTGAAAGCAATAATACAAAATTCATCGCTATCTCACAACTACCATGGCATCATTTGTTCTCTCTGTAAGTGTATAGAAACTTCGTGTCGATTAGTCCGCTTTGCTTTCTCTATGTTGTTTATTGTAGCTGTTGGCAACACTGTATTGCAGTCATTGCCAATATTGCACGCTACGCAGCTTGCAACTAACTAATTGGCGAAACAGCAACAAACAACAAATGCAACGCTGCAGTCACTCGCATTGGGTGAAATGCCTACAACTTCAGCTAAGTGCCACATGTGGCTACCACAGGCAGGTTGTCTCTATGTGTGTGTGTGAAGATGATATCGGAGCTTCTGCGTCGTCTTAGTCGCGTCGTCTTTGTCGATGGGGTCTTCGTTTCGTTGTTGCTGTCGGCGGCACACGCACTCACCATTACACTTCCATCCAACCACTTGGCCAAGAGCTAAAAGCCAACCAATGCGCAGCACGGCCCACAAACACTTGCTTTGTTGTTGTTTTTGTTGTAGTTGGTTGTTGCTTTTGGCCATGGCTTATTCGCTCACTTACACAAATTAGCGAAAATTGTCAAACAAATGCAGGAAATAAACAGTTTTTGCTTGTTGCTCATTCGTCGGCAACTCTCTGCTTGAAGAGACATGGCCAACATGCTCTTCGTAGTCATCAGCATCATCATCTTCTTCTGCTTTGTTGTTGTTATTGTTTGCTGTCTTCAGCTCTTTTTGAGTTGCGTGCGTTGCGCATTTTGTGTGTCTTCTTATCTATAGACAATAAGATTTGCTTATGACAATAATTTCATTTTTCTTAAAACAATATGCGAATCGTATGGAAAGTTGGTTTAAAGAGAGAATGCTGAGAAGGATACAGTGGCATAAATACAATATGGCGGAAAGGTAACGTCTTTAACAGTGACGAACAAATTTCGAAGTTTTTGGTAAGGGTTTTGAAAATTGTCGAGGGAAAAGAAGCGCCAGATGGTGACTATTGGATCTATTTGAATTTTACAAGAAATTTTATCAATAATGGAGAAAATTGAATGAAAAGATGAAAAAAGAGATAATTAATAAAAATTATGTAACCCATTCTTCTTTTCCCGATTTTAACTCGTAACATTAATAAAACAGCTTGAAAGCTTGATCAAAAAAGATTCATTTAAATATTTTAAGCTTTTAAAAACAATTGTATTAAGGGTTTTATTATTATTTTTTTTTTTATAACTTGTAGAAGAGTTGTCTTGTTTAAAACTTATTTAAGATGTTTGAAAATGATGCACTTTATTAAACTAAGCTGGAACTTTCGAATTCGCGGCATATGCAGTTGATTATATTTAATTTTTTCTGATTTCTAATTTCTGCCATTTTATAAAAATTTTTCAATATTTAATTTATGAACAGCTACAGTACAAATCAGATAAATAAATTCTTTCCGAAATACTCTGGATTTTTGAAAATTTATTATAAATACTGCTGCTCTACAGGATTAGCTATTAGCTTTGTTGTTGCCAAAAGAGTTTCTGGCACAGCCAGTTAAGTCCCATTTTATTGACTTGCATTTTATAAAATTTTTTTAAGTATTTTTATGATTTATTTAAATACGCTGTACTGTAGTTAAAAAATTATAACTCCTAAACTATAGATTCTATAGAAAAATTTTCCAAAGACATTCAGCCAATTTTAATTTGAGTTCGAATTCGCTCTAAGCTAGTTTGTTTCAGTGTAAAATTTTTTAGATATGTCCTTAAATTAAGAATGAAATACTCTTAATCTTAGCATTAAGACGAATTATTTTTACAATGAGTAAGAAATTGTCTTCGGTAGCACTTCTTCTAAAAATCATGCTAAATACAGTCAAACCCGTTTTTGTGCGGAAGATAGGGACCGCATAAAAAAAATTCGCTTTAAAAAAAACTCGTCGAAAATTTCATGTGTAGTTTTAAAAAAATATTTTTCGCTGGTTCCCGTTCCCACTGGCGATAAGGGATAAAACAAGGGAGTGAGCATAAAGATGGCATCACTTTATCATTTTACCATATTTATCTAATGCACAAAAAAAATTCGCACATAAACAGATTTGACTGTATTCTCAAAATAAGAAGTGTTTTCTTAAAAGCTGTCTACAATCAAGCTTATTTTTTCTAATAATCTAAGCAATCTCAAATTATTCTATTTTCAGAATAAAGGCTCATTTAATAAGAATAAATAAATTTGAATGCAAAAAAAAATATATGCGTAGCGTTTTTGAGCAAAAAGTTCTGCCAATTTTTTGGCCATTGGACAGCGATAAACAAAAAGTAAATGAAATGTATTTTGCTATCAAAATAATTTCAATTCTTGTTTTAAGCGCTAAAACAGAACAGCTGATGTTACTGCTGGCGCCATCTATAAGTCAAGTGTCCAAAAAAAGGGCAGCACTGGTGATCAACAAGGCGTATGTATTTCATAGAGTTTTTTTAAATTTTTTATAAGAATTTTTGTGGTTTTTTTCAGGGATTTTTGCATTACTGCGTACTGGCCTTTAAGGAAAAAAACTCGCTATTGAACGCGAAGTTCTTGTTTTTTTTTCTAAGTGTAGATCAAAATATAAGTCTATTCAAGAAATGCATAAAAGAGTACATAAAAAGCTTGGCTTAGAATGCAAAATTATTTTACGTACTTATAGTACTATACGCTCAGTTTTTCTACTACCTTGATCAAAAATTTACCGGAATCATCACCGTGTGGCCGCTCTCCGTTACCCGATTTGATGACTCTTTTTTAGCTTCTTAAATTAAATTTGTAAAAGTGACTCCGTATTCAGTACATCTGCGATTGTGCGTGTTTTCGATTTTTTACAATTTTAAAAAAATGCCATCGTTATCCGTGACCATTTGGCTAAAAACGGAACAAATACCATCTCACCTGATTTGGCTCCCTGCGATTTTTTTCTATTCGTTCGACTCAATAAACCGCTCCGTGGAACGCGTTACAGCACTCGAGATGAGGTCATGGAAAAATCGAAGATGGCTCTACGCAAAACGATTATAAAAAATGTTATGAGGATTGGATCAAGCGCTGGCATAAGAAAATAATGTCAATGACAGTTGTGAAGAAGAAAAAAAAGAGACATCAAATTGTGTGACTGAGAGCGCCATATGTTGATGATTCCGGTAAATTTTTGATCAAAGTAGTGTACCATCCACAAAAAAGTTTCCAAAATTGTTGCTCAGCCACATTTATGGAACTGATTTGATGCGGTTTTGAATTTCGAAATGGCTATTTTTTTTCGTTTTATAGGCAAGAGGCGGCTTTTTGTGAAATTAAAAAATATTTTGAAAAGAATTGTACGGCAATAATTTTGGACGCCTTTGGCTTAGATTTATGAACTCATGCGCATTTGCTGAAATAATTTATTCTTGTGACTGCTATACTTTTTTTTTTAAATTTCTATCATACCACCTAAGCTCTTGTCATCTTGCTTTTATATCCACATTGTATACCCAAATCCTTAGACACAAATGACCAACCACTTCAGAATTGTCTGACCTCATCTATGACCTCTTTGAGAGTATACCCATGTAATCTTTTTCACTGCTGCTGATTTGCCTGCCCAAAGTCGCATATCCAGACATAATTCTCACATGGCACAGCTCATAACTAAGATACGGATTTCGTGCCGCTGCGCCGCCCCTGCCATACAAAGTACCTTGTCATATGACACAGCACAACATGAAAAAGACACATTCGAAATGGCATTACATGCATATAAATGATGCCTGTGCTCCATTTCCGACCGCTGAAACCAACATCCAACTGGCAGCAGGCAGAGCAGCTCAAATTACCGAAAAACAGAAAGAACCAGAAGAAGATGATGATGAAGAAGAACAAGAACCTGTTCCTGCCGCTCTGCAAGTTTCTATCAATGTTTATTTTTTATTATAATATACTACATAGGTATCTATATATTCCAACGTGAGCGCGCATCCATATATATGGAACGAGCTACCTTCGGCAATAGAACAGCGCTGACAAGAACACATCAACATTGGAAGATGTGGAGGCTGCTCTGGGTCATGGGAATATTTGTTTGCACGTGGGCGCAGCGCCGCTGCTCATCGGAAGTGAAACCGTTTTGATTTTTTTGGGTTCAACAGGATATGGCAGGGTGCAGGGATGAGATGTGCTGGCAAGGGAGGAGCAAGCATGGTGTTTATTTATAAGTTATGCATTTGCTTGTTCATATTTATGTTAATTTTCATTTCCCATTTGGACAAATATAACAGTAGTATTGTGATTAATGCAACGCACCTTGTTGCAAGCTGCAGCGTGGGAGCATAGAAAATTTGGGCGCTACTTTGTATGGGGCGCTGTGAGAAAAGGCCTGTTGCCAATTTTCTTCTACGCTTGAACCACTTAAAATATTTTCTAAACAAAACTAACAATCATAATAAACATACCAGCGCAACAACAACAACAACAACAACAATAGCAACAACTCTGTGAAGAGATATTCAAAATACTGCGGCACATGTCCAAATTGATGCCCTGGGGCATTGACTCTTGCTTGGACAAGACGGGCTACGGCGCTATACATTAAAGTCGGGCTACCCAAAAATGGTTCCATTTACCAAATGTTAAATGGTAAATTCAAATTGTTATGATCCGTAAATGTCAAAATTGTTGCCAACCCGTTTGCAATTCAAATGTTTAGAGAAAACTGCTCTGATTCATGCCCAATAACGCATGGTTGCATTGCGTAGCACTTGTTAACCAAAAGCTATTCAAGGTCCATAACTTGGAGAGTGCTTTAAAAATATATCTACCACAAACCACAGCCCCAGCTAACACTGAGCATGCTGAAGAGTTGTAAGTTGTGCCATTTGTGGTTCTTTTGCAGCCCTGGGCTCTAGGCCTCATACTGTTTGTGGGTTTCTTTATGTGGCTGCTTGGCTGTATGTTGTTGTTTTTGTTTTTGTTTTTCTGATGTGCTGGCAGACACAACGGCTAGGTGAACTTTCTTCAATCAAATGAAATGCTCTTTAAGCTTAATTGTCTATATATATATGTTTCTTTTTTTTTTATGCTTCAATTTTTAACTCATTTAAAGACTGACTCTGATCTTTGACTATTCAAATGCTATGAAAATATTTTTGATTTGTGATCGCCGGCATGCGGTGTGATTGCACAGTGGTGTGAAAAGGCTTGAAAAGGTGGTGAAAATATTGTGGACAAGGGGATTGTGAAGACAACATCTTAAGAACGTTTTAATGTGCGGTAGGTGGCGCTTTAAAGTTTACTACAGTTGGTGGGTCAAAAACTGACGATTTTTTGAAAATACGAAAATTTAGTTTCGAAGTATAAAATTATTAAGTTCAAAGTCGAGACGTAGCGCGGTGCTTGCTTTTAAAATAAATTTTTGTGTGTCACAAATCTATTTCAAACTAAACTAAAAAGCCATCAATGTTTAAAAAAACTTCTTTAGAAACTTCAGAAATACATTAATGATTACACTCGAATTCTGGATCATAATTTTTAAAATAAAACCAAATAGTCTTAAAATAATATTGCATTTCCAAAATACAATAGGACCAAAATTCTTTAAAAAAGATTAAAAGTCTTAAATATTACAACTGTCGTCCATCTCTCCTAGTGGAGCATAGGGCCTCCTTGAATATTTAGAATATATTTATTATTTTTAAGAGCAATCGATATTTAAAAAAACTTCTTTAGCAGTTTTATGAATAGATTAAAGTGAACTTCCAGAACAAATTTTTCAAAATAAAACCTAAAACTTCCTAAATTACAATGAGTACGAAAATCATTAAATAAGATTTGAAATCTTGAAAATTTAAGATTTTAAGCTTAATATAATTTTCAAATTTAAACAAGAAATATGAGAAATAAGAATATGATTAAAATAAGAAGAAAAATTCATAAAAAAAATCTCAATATAAGATGAGAAATCTATTATAATGAAAAAAAATTTTTAATTTTTAAATTTCATTATGTTAAATCAAGAACAAGAATTCTTTGCAAAATATTGAAAGTCTTGAATTAAAATGAAAAAATTTCTAAGCGAAGACTTTTAGCAAAAAAATGTTAAAACCCTAGACCTAAACCTCTAAAAATATTTTTATCAAAATACGAAACTAAGATTTTGGTCACGATTTGATTTTTCTCCACGTTTCTTCTAAGTTTGAAGATTATTAATTTTTCGGTGTGAAATTATCAAAATTTTGGGCTTATTGAAAAAAATATTATTATTGGAGGACGGCATTCTTAATTGACATTTGGTGACGATTTTATGACCAAAAATCTTAATTAGAAATTTTTTGTATCAGTTTATTATAACATAAAATAAATCAAAATAACATAAGTAAAGTCAAGAAAAAATAATTGATCCACTTGTAAACAATCAATCGTTTCGAGATTGGATTAAAAAAGCCAAAAAAAAGTTCACGTCCAGTATCATTTATTTCTGCAAATTAAAAGATAGATTGGGTATGATGACAAAAAAATATATTTTTAATCAATTATTAAAAGTTTCGCAAATTAATTCGAACCTTAGAAACCTCCCTTTGCATCCGCCCCCGTCTAAGTAGAGGGTGGGCCATCTGTTGGTTTGTTTGTTAATTGCATTTCGTTATTTTGTATATTTTCCAACGAAATTGTAAAAATTGATACACAAAAGTTTGAAACTACTCATTTATATATGAAAAATAATATCGCTCAAATGGTCGCCGCGGCTGGCTCCACAGGCCCGTATGCGAACATCGTAATTTTCAATGATATTTTTTTTTGACAAAAACTCATTTGGCTGTTCTCCCATTCTTTGAACGAAGAAGCGACGCGGAAACTGTTGGGTCATTTGAATCTTGTTTGTGTGTAAATGCAGCTCCGCATGCAAAATTCGACGCAAAGTGGTCCTAGCAAGTCAACTACGTTTTTTTCAAAGAACCATTTTCGTAGTACGCCTGTACCACGTTGTTCGGTTGTTAAACGTTCGATTACTAAAATTGAAAAGTCTTGAACTCGACATATGTCCAAGAGCATCCTCTTTGCACGGGTATGTTCCAAATTATGAGTGCTTAACAACCAAACCAACAGATGGCCCACCCTATACAAACTTTAAGCTAAGAAATTGAAAACTTTTTAATGAAAACGCTAGTGGGACCCAAAGCTTGAAAATATCCTCCTTAAGCATCTTGTCAGCTCTAAAAAAGATACTAAAAGATCTTAACTCAGTAGAGTTTTTCTCAATAAAAGCTGTTACAATTTCACAAACCACTGTGCACTGTGCAAATACTATGCATTATGAACATAGCTCCCATATTTACCTAGAAATCGACTTGATTTGATTCGAGAACAATAAAGTTGAGCAAAACAAAAACCGGGGGCAAACATTTCAACATTTTGTGTCGGTTGAGGCAATTTAAAATTGGTTTTCATTGTTTATGCATTTTGTAGCAGACACATATATATATACCTACGATATATCTAAGCCAGAGTCGAATCAGAGATCCCGCCAAGTGAAATGTAGATTTTTGAATGCCGGCTACAGGTAGACGACAAAATGGGCGGCGGCAAAGAAGGTGAAAAGAATTCTGGGCCAAAACACTCCATCATCATAAACAATAAAAAAAAAAAAATAACCATAACAAACGTAGCTGAACGATACGAAGTACAAAACAATCACCAAAAAAAAAAACTCGGTCGATCTTGGACTCCCGTAAAGTGGCATAAAGTGCGCGCGAGCCAATACCTGAGCTGGGGGATCAAGTACGGTGGCACATCAAAAACGCTTTGGAGATTGACGGGTATCAAAAAAAAGCTCAGCTGTACGCAGATGTGCACCCGCACCGTAGACTCCCAAGTCTAAGTGCATTTCGAAAGCTGAAGATCTAAGCGTCTTACCGAAACGATTGCATTTGTTTTTTTTTTTTTTTGTCCAGCTGGCGTTGTCATAATCGAAATCAAAAAGCGTTATCTGGTAGCTAACAGCCGCATAATTTCAAGTGGCTCTCCAAGCCTTGTTCGCCGGGTTCCAACCAAGTGGAGTGGATTTGCGGTTGAAAAACGACACGTCGTTGCTGGCCAACGAGTGTGCCAGACGAAAACTGGCCAAGATGGTAATTACAGATGGTAATTAAAGAAGTGGCTGGCTGTAGAAGACGCAGCACCCCGTCTACTGCGGATTGCCTCAAAACAAACAACGAGCGGTGAAAAAGTGCTCAAATATAATAATAACAATAAAGAAATTATAACAATAATAAACTAATGGTAAAGTTGAGAAGAGTGCAAGCTGGAGCAAATAGCGCGACTTTCGCCTTTTGTGGGGGCTCCGCAGCGTATCCGATTACCTGGATGACTGCTGACTGCTGACTGTTATCTGGCCGGCCGGTGGTTGACTGGAGCTGACTGAACTGACTGACTGAGCGACGAGGGCACAGGAAAAACTACAGCTGTGATGGAAAAGACCGCCTGATATATGATTTTTTTTTTTTTTTTTCATTTTCATAAGCATTTGACGACGATTTGGATATTGAATTACCTGCAGCAGCAGCAGCTATCTTTGCTACTGGGTGAAAGCTAAGCTAAGCCCAGCAACGGGGATGCAACCGCAATTGGTGGCCCTTTTTTTTGTAAGATGTCTATAAAACCCAAGAGAGAGATTAGAGATTGTGCAAGCTGCAGCTGAAAGATCATTTTTTATAAAAAGCTTTCAAGTAAATATGCAAATGCATTTGGAATAAGATCTACCAAGGGAATGCTCAAAGTACATAAAGACTAAGAAATTTGGAAAAATTTGTCCATGCGTAATGTCGGCGTCCAACTCAACCTAGTCGTTCCTTATGTGGTTGAATAGCACAACCGATGCTACGCGGTCAAAGTCGATATGCCAATATTTCCGCCTGTCCGCCCGTATGAACGCCTAGATCTCAGAGATGGTAAGAGCTTTCCAAGCTTACCAAGCTTTCAGATTATATCCCTTATTATTCCATAGGAGACAGGAGGGTGTTGCAGAGCCTCACGTTAAGATATCGTAACTAATATGGCGTTTGAAAGTTTTTTTTAGATCGTCCACGCGCTATATTTTATCAAAATTGGTTGACTATATCATATATAACTAATAGGACCGACTGGACAAAAACACGTTTTTAGGGTATACTTATTTTTTTGTTTATGAAGACGTACGTCACCTTTTATTTATAATGTATCCCAGTTTTAGGATGGTAGCTAAAAAGGTGAGATACCCAAACATTTTTTCTGACTCCTGGGAAGTAACTATGATCTACGGTTTCTTCAAGAATCAAAAAGGAGCAAACGATAATTATGCGAAAAAATTGGCTAAATTGGTTTTTTAATGAAAATAAAATAGTAACTATTAATGCTAAGCATACAATTTCCAAAAAAATGTACTTATTAATTTACTTATCTCTAACATAAGTAGCATATAACATAACAAATAGTAATAAAAAAAGTTTTTTCGTTGAAAATTGAATTAATAAATCTATATTGGCGAAAATAAGTGAAGCGGACAACTTTTCCCCCGACCTTCTCCGATTTTGATGATTTTTACATATTTGTTAGATTACTGGGCAATTGTAATTTTTAAAATTGATCTTAAAATGTCAAAATGAACATTCATGTCAAGTTTGAACTTATTATCTTTCAATTCCGATGAGTTATGCTTTATTGTCATTTTTCGAGGTACTGCTTACTATGGCGAACATGCGAGGGGCCATCACAAAAATAAGCATAATTTCTATAATTCTAAGAGTTACAAACTTTTTATTTTTTTGTTTTTCGCAGTGAATTTATACGCATAAAATGTTATCAACACTTTTTTTTTTAAAGTGGGAGATTACTTTTGAATTTTAAAAAAACTAAAAATGATAAAAAATAAAAAAAAAAAATCTTAAACATAAATAAAATTCTTTTTTATTTAAATTTAATATTTTATCTATCATGGAAAAAAAATCGCGTCAATATCTTTATTCGTTTAGAAGATATGGCTTCTCAAAGAATAGCTTAAAAATGAAAAACCCAATTTTCAGTTATCGATAACTCAATAAATAATCGGAATTTTGCAATAAAATTTGACGTGGTTACTATTGGATAGTAGCTCTACCAAATATGTAAAAATCATTTAAATCGGAGAAGTGTGGTGGAAAAGTGGCCCGCATCACTTATTTTCACAGATATATAAATACGTCAAAAAAAATAATCAGTGTGGTACCGATTGTGTTCGTATGCCTAAAGGTATCGAGGTGAAACTTACACTATGTGATAGCCAGACCTCATGCGGTGTGCACAATCTAAGTTTCACCTCGATATCTTTAAATCATGCATGTGAAAACTCATACGAAACATTAAAATGTATCAGGAAAGGGGGGATAGCAACGGCAGCAATAGCAACCCTTGGTGAACAATTCACTTGACATTATTTCAATTTTGTTGTTCAAATTTGTTTCAATATTTGATGGCATGAATTCTGTGTTGCAACAGTTCTTTTCAAGAATAGTTTGAAATTTTCGATAAATAACAATTAACTATTGTTTAAATTATGCCATTGGTGCAGTGCGAATTTAAGGTAAGCATTACAATAGTGAAAAGAATTTTAGAGAGTGAATAAAACAAAAAAAAAAATTAAAACGGAACAGTGTCAAAGGAGCTATTGTCAAAGTTCCTTTCTAGCAGGTCGCTGCTGTTCCAGAGTATTATAAAGTCGGGCAGGACGGACTGTAGCATGGCAATGGGATGAAAATTATGGAAATAAAGAATTGTTATAGTCTGGATGATGATGTGGCCGTCGGTGGCGTAGTGGTAGCGTACTCGTTTTACAAACCGAAGGTCGGTGGTTCGAGTCCCCGCAGTAGCACTGGTACATTTGCCTAGCACTGGCATCGCTAGCTCAAAGACGCTATTTGCCCAAGAAAGTCTCTATTAATTGAAGACACTGCCGTTCGGATTCTCTTCGAACAGTTATTAGTAGAGATCCCCAATGCTCCGCCCAGGGCCGACTGACTAAATAGTCAGTCAGAGAAATTATTATTATTATTATAGTCTGGATGATCTGAATTAAATAAAGAAAACTGGCGGTTGGCGTTCGAAGCATCCAGGGGGCGAAGCCCAATAATTTTAAATTAAAGAATATAACCTATTCATCTACTACTGGAAGTAATCTACCATAAAGCTAGAATTTTTAGAAAAAATTTTAAAAACCATTTATCTAGTGCTTATGGGTCCCACAAGGAATAATAGTGATCTTTTGTTTTTCTGTTACTCGAAATAAACAGATAGTACTTGGTTCGTCAGTGGAAATTCGTTTGCTTAAAAAAATTTGTATTCCCTATAATACTCTAGGTACACAACGGTATATTTATTTATTGAAAAATTACTTATAATAACCAGCCCCCACGAGAGGGGGGATTTCCCCTGGCCATGGGGTATTCTCAGGGGCCCGGTGTAATTACTGTTGTGCTTACAGAACACAATGATTCGAGCTAAAGGTCCGGATTTTCTCTCTACTGCCCTGGTGATAACAACAAGGAAACGAGTAAGACGCAAAATCTTTAAACCAAAATTATTAGAACGACAGAAGCAATAGACTTGGCCATGTCTGCCTGTCTGTCAGTCTGTTCGTATTGTATGTTATTCGAAGACTAAGAAACCCAGAAAAACTGGAATTTGGCCCCCTTTTCCAATAAATAGAATTTCTCACGTTACATCCTCATTTTCAAACTGAACTTAACTTTTTGATAACCCATATGTGTGTTTAAATTTTATTAAAATTGGGAGGGAGCTTCTGGAGCTATAGGCGCCTGTTGTCAAGAAGCCCCACTAAAAGCAACCTAAAGATAAATATGTTTGTATAGAAGCTATAGTCGCCGTAATGGAAATATGGAGCTCTATGCTCTAATATGAAAAATATTTTAACTATTTGGGGATGCCAACTGTTTTTCACTATTTATCCCCAAGCCTTTCCCTGTAGAAAGGACCCCAATTTTATTTATTTTGGTTTCAAAGTGGAGGTAGCTTCAATTCTCTTCTTGTAAAAAATCTAAATCTTGTTTGAATTCAAAATTCGTTTAAAATCTTGAATGTGTGGCTCAAAAAAATTCACAATTTTTAAAAATACTGGATATAAGTTCTTCAAGTTAAAAACAAATTAACTTGAAACTAATTTGCTAGGTTTTGCTCAAACAATTATTTTAATTAAATGGTTGCTTCCACTTAAGTTGTTACTGTTCTCAATGAACGAGAAATTTTATTTCTCAATAAAATGTCCTTGATCATTTACATGGAATCACATAAGGAACTTATAAATAATGCATGCAAAATTTCGTTTTGAATGAAATTGTTTTAATTTTGTGTCTCTTACATTAAATTTGAAAAATTTGCTTTGCCAATCAATGTTCCTATAGAGATTTTATCTTAGCAAAAAAAAATATAAAGTTTATACTAGTTGCTTAATACATTTATATGATTCTAGAGAAAACGTCTCTAGCTTATTTTCTAATCCTTAAAGGTATAACAGAATTAGCCCAATTAGCCTTAAAAATTCAATACTTTGTGAATAAAATAAAAAAATCCAATTGAGAGACATACTTCACTAAACGTGACGAAACCAGCAAAACTGCATTACCTTATAAGCTACGAAACCTTTGTCATCATGATGATGACGTCAAAAATTAATATTTCATTGAAAATTCTTTACAATAATTGTGTGCTCTATGAAATTTGTAACTCTAATTGCCAACAGGCCAATAAATGCAACAAAAAGTTGTAGAAACCTGAAAAAAAAGAGTTTGCTGCTTACAAGGCGTGTGCAACGTGCCACGTTCACGTGCAACATAGCCCTGCCTTTTGTTGTTGTTGTAATTGTTGTTGTTGCAATTTCACTGGCAAACTTTTTAAGGAAATGTCGACAAATGTCCATTTTGGTTTTGTGATATTTCCTTAAAAGATTTTGTTTAAACAGTGAAAAGTTTTATTTATTTATTTTTTTTTTTTTTTTATTTGTCGGCGGCAACAAATGGAATTGTGGGTGAAAAGTTCAAATGTCAGGCAAACTTTCAAACAAAGGTAAAAGTTATACAAAAAAAAAACACACACAATACAATACTTACAGAAGAATTGGCAAAGTTTTTTGGGGTTTATTTCTTTTATGCAAATCATAATTCAGTCAAAGAAGTCAAGCTAAAAAGCGGTTTCAGTTACACTTCCAAAATGATTGGCCAAAACTGATTGACAGACAAACTGATTGACCGAATCACATGCAAAATTTTGCACACTTTCTTAAAGCGTCAAGTTCCAATTCCAATACGTATCTACGCTCTAACTGCAAAACTTGAAATAATTAAAGAGTTCGCCAATTTCTTTTGCTCACATTTTTTTGGGTATCGATGACGTCATTGGTTTAATTAATTTCAACACGAGTTAATTTCATTTCTTCTATGCCCAGCAGACCCACAGACAAAAGAAAGCTTCGGGTGGTATTACTTAAGCCTCAAACTATGCATAAAAATACAAAAGGAAATAAAGAGAGAAAAAAAATATTAGATATAATAATAATAATAATAAACAAACTGTGCAGCTACACTTGAGACCTGTTTTGCGGTTATTTTGCGGCACTCGTTGACCTAACATCATTACCCAGCCCCAGCCCCAGCCCCAGCCCCAGCCCCAGCTCCAGTACCAGCTCCAACCAACACAGCTTGACTTGGCTGGCTTGTTGAGGCGGTACCACCTTCCAGTCACATCATGCCCAGGCTAGCAAGTGGGTGCGTTGCCATTGAGCGAAGGCTTCATCTTTGAATAGTTCAATAGAAATTAGCAAATGTGTCGCATCATTAGCCGCAAAGTCGGGGTTGTCTGCAGAAAGTTTTTGCGGCGAAGCACCTCAAGTGTTTTGGGTTGCCATCTCCTCTTTTCACCCGTTTGTCTGTTTGCGGTTTTGGCGCCGGATTAGCTTAATGTTGGTGGCGGGGGGCACTATATCTATCTATAACTATGGGGCTGCTCTGGAGCATGCAGCATGCGGGCGGGTCTAACGTTTTCAACACAACAAAAATTTCACCTGAAGTCGGAGGCTTAATTTGCTTATGGGTTACATAATAATATTTCGGGGTTTCCGTTGGGTATTGAACGTGTTGATGGATTGCATGAGATCTGTCTGTGTGATGATGTCTGGAAGCGTTGACAGTGCTTAAGACTGGAATTTGAAGTTGAAAATGATGACAGAATGAGAGGGGGAGAGAGGGGCAGCGTCATATCTGTGTCAGTGTTGCAAAGTGGATATTCCTCAATTGCAGTTAAGGGGCTTGTATGCTTAAAACTATGTTAGGTAATACTGGTGAGCAAATAACCTGTAGATACATTTTTTTTTTGAGAATTATTTAATTTTAAAGACAATGAGTCGATTATAATAAATATAAAAATAAAATAAAGACTACTACTTGCAACCCTTTCACGAATATGAAAAGTTGGTTTTAGACTTAGAACAGGGTTCAGCTACTAAGTATTTTTTCCGGGTCAAATAGACCCATTTTTTTGGAGAATTTTTTAATTTTAAAGAAAATGAACCACTTGTTTAAATTACGAAAATGATTATTTTAATGAAAGAATACTTTTTTATTATGGAAAATATTACAATCGGCCGTGCTCCGGAACATTTTATACGGATTCGTTTTGAAACCAAATCTTTTGTTGCACGAGGAATTCAAACGAATCGGCAAATTTGGTTTAAAGAAATATTCTAAGATTATATTTATGCCAACTTGAAGTTATACATTAAATACCTAGTTTAGTCATAGAATAAGTCCTAGCTGTAAGTCCCTCATATTCATGGGTTTTATAATAATGTAATGTTTGTAATGTATTCCCCGCCTCTATATATTCATTATAATTTAATAACAGAGTAGAATAGGTAATTAATTAAGCCTGAACTCTGTATTTAAAAAATAAACTCCACATGTATTGTAATGTCCAAGATTTAGTGAATAAAATTGAAAGTGAATTGTAAAGTTCAAAAACGAATTCGAAAAAAATTGTTCGGTTTGGTTTTTTCGTTTTCCGGAGCACGGCTAAATATTTTATAATGCAGACTGAAACTAACAAATTTGAACACACTTTTGGATTTTTTGAAAATATTGCAGCCAAATTGTTTAATCGCTTGCGCTACAAGCGATTCGGAGATATTGAATTAAGTACAACTGCAGTAGAACAAAATAAATGGCGAAGAATTAGTGCCTTGAAGAACTCTTCTGCCGGATAGCTAGCTGTTCGAACGAAACCTGCGTTTATTGAAATCGAAACCTGAAACGGGGGAATTGCATATATCTATAGATCGATGAAATTGCTCTGGATTAGCAGAGTTCGTAAAACTAAAGAAATATGAACTAAATTCCATAAACTTGGCTGTTAAAACCGAAAATCTTTTATACAACGAGATTCATTGCCTTTGGTCAAATATTCCGATGTCCGAACCCTGAATCGATTTTAGTAAGAATTGCAATGGGTCTGTAGTGTTTGGTGCACAATAACTATTAAGCATTTCAGCCAAGTGCTCTTTTTTCGAACTACAATATCCGTGAATTTTAATCGAATATTTCAAAATTTTTGAGTTTTAATACGAACCTAGTAAGGGCAAGGTAGTTTCTAGTATACTTAAAAAAAGATTCTGTACCAAAAATATTTAAACTATTCAAAAATTAATTTTTGCATAGAAACTTACTTGGTAAGACTTATTTCTAAGTATTTATTATACAATCTGATAAAAAGAATTTGATGGAAGTTTCATTGAGTGAAATTTGTTTTATTTTAAACATTTCCCTGGATCTGCTGTCTCAGGTTTACACACTCAAAAAATGAACCTCAAAGGAAAATCTCAATTTTGTATTACTCTTGTTGCTTTGAAAAGCAACATTTTGCAATTTTTGTGTCCATTCAATATTAGGAACAAGTTCGATATTCATCAAAATGAAAGGAGTGTTCTAAAAAAAGTTGTAAAATTTCTCGGATTTTGAAACTGCTCTCATAAGCGGCGATTTTTTAAGACACAGATTTAGAAGTTTAGCAACTGGACTACTCAAATTTAAACTATATACACCATTAAGAGTACCTTTCGAAAGAGTATGCAAAAAGGCTTTGTCAGCCTCTCTTTAGGTTCTGTGTTTTCCTAAATACAATATATCATGGAGCAGATGGAGATGGAGCATCTCTTTAGGCGAAGATTTTTTGGAAGATTTACTGATATCAGCTGCTGTTGGTAATCTGGAAATTTGGTTAAGAACTAAGTTTTTCTTAAATAAAAAGTAAAATTAACTTGAAGAGATATCGATAGTAAGCACGAGAGAGGGTCCGAAATTGGAAGAAGTGTTGGAAACGTCTTTCAGATACATGCATAGCAACAGCTGCGTAGTTTATAAAAAATATAGCTTAAAATTAGTTTTTTTAAAAGAATTTATTTTTTAAAATAACAAGCCAGATCATCGCAATTTCAGAAGCTAATAAGGATCATCTAATGCAAAGTTGCCCAAATATGGAAACCTTCGAAAGACTTCACAAAATCCCAAATCTTATCTTAATAGTCTGCAGGTATTCTATGTCTAAGTTTTGATTAATTATAAGGTAAAATTTTAAGTTGCATAAACTCAAAAAAAAATAAAGTAATGGAGGCTTGACAAACAACTATAAGTTCGAAAACTTTGCAGGCAAATGTTTGTCAATCACATTTATTCTCTACAACTTATTTTATAATAATTGATACATTTAAATGTTTTTTATAGAGCAGTTATATTTTTAAATATTGCGCTTAAAACATCTTTCCATATGATCCTTGGATCATAGGATCGTCTTACAAGTTTACAAGTTCCATGTATTATACATGATAACACGTCATCAATACTTACATTATAAAACAAAAGAAAGATACTAACGATAAAAAGCTTTAATTAGCAGTTAATGCAATTTCACGGATGTTAAGGAAGGAAAATATTCCTGGAACCTGGAATTAATGATCATATTTATGCAAATGACCCAGTTGCTAATTGGATTGACGAATTGATGTGACATATTTTTTGCAAAGTCAGACTTTTCTTGGAATTAAAGTTTTAATATCAACCTAAAAAAGCTCTCAAGCCTGTCAGCCAGCCTGCGTCAGTGTTGCAAAATGCGTGACAGTACCAATTTATTAAGCTGCCTTTCTACTACTTACGCTAATCCAATAAATCTCACAGGTAATTTAAAAAAAAATACAACCAAACCCAACATATTTGATGAAATATTTTCACACTTGCAACATATATCAACATGGCAAGTGGGCAAAATTTGCACTACAAATGATTTCAACACCATAAGGCCGCCAACAGCCATTGGCCAGATTGGCCAGACAATGGTTGAGTTATGGAAAGCACCATGAAGCATGCTTCTACAAATTTTCTAAAAAAAAAGAAAAAAAAAAAAGAGAATTAAATCCCAAACAACACTCAAAAAAACAGACAACGCCAACTAAGATGCTGAATCAGAACAAAGCTGGAGGAAATCTTTTGCACTTGGAACATAAATCTCTTGACGCCTGCAATAACCAAGAAGAAGAAGAACAACAACAACAACGCCTTTCTTTTGGGCCACTCGTCTGTCTTGACTGCAAAACAAAATGCTGCATAATTTTCAACGATCTGGACGACTGGCCAAAAGCCGTACATTCTAAAAAAAAAAAAAGTATAGGTATATATATATAGGCACTAGGAAAAAGGCCAAATGGATTACAATAATAATTTTTCATATGCAGATTTTGTGCTACAGAAACTTGCAACAAGTTGCCAAAGCCATGAATAATATTTCATAATTTGCTGTCCAAAGGGGGGTAACGAGATGATAGAGGGTGCCATTGAGTGGGACGTTTTGATGTGCACTTGGAATAGCAACAAATTTGCATTTGACCAAGCGACAGCGGATCAGCGCTTGACTCCATATCAACAAACCCGTGCCCCCCAACACACCCAGCACCACCACCACCCATTGAAACCGTTCAATGTTATCAAAGAATTATTATGCTCTCTGCTAAATATAATAAAAACAATATTTTCTTTGTGTGCCGGCATAGTTGTGGCAAACCACAAGCTCCAGAACAACAAGAACTACCAGGGACGTCATAGATAATTTGTGTTAGGGGGTAAGAATTTTTAATACTTAAGAGATGATAGGTTATAAAGAAAATATGTTACAAACTTGCTTATGGAAGAGATTAGGAATACTATCTGCCTTCTCTTTTTATATGCGACAAATTATTTATTTCTTTTTTTTGCGCTTGGCAACACTGAATGGTTGTAGAGGTTCTATCGAGTAGCATGAGCACGGGCGGGACCTTGATGTATGAAAAATTGCTCCGAAGTGTAGCTTTATTTATTTATTATATTTACTTTTGTTTGCACTTGGCAACACTGATCGGTAATGGGAGTTCTTCAGAGTAGAATGTGCACTGGCGGGAGCTTGAAGTTTGAAAAATCGCTCCGTAGCTTTATTTATTGTTTTTTTTTTTTTGCGATTGGCAACACTGATCGGTAATGGGAGCTCTTCAGAGTAGAATGCTTAATGCTCCCTCCTCAAAGAATTCTGCCGCCATCTTTTTTCGAAGTTCAGTACAGTACCAAATTTTTTACAACAGTATTATCTTCCGGGACTTGAAAAGTTGATAATCTGAAGGAGCCTAGTCAAGCAGTAAGCGGAGAGCAGTGCCGGATTAGAGGCAAGTGCCTATGGGCCCTTGTATGCACAGTTTGCCAGTGTTACCATATTTATACCCTGTATACCTAAAGTATGATAAGGGTGACTAAAGAAGTCGATATACCGATGTCCGTCTGTCCATATTATTCCATAGGAGACAAGCTTATTTTATTTTTTTGATATCAGGGTTACATTATATAGCTCCCATAGGGGTGTTTAAGAGGACCTTGAAAATAACAAAAATTTTTGTTTAAGAAGATATCGTAATTTGGCACTCGAAAATTTTTTATAGTTCCCAAGCACTGTACCAAATTCGATCAAAATCGGTTGACTATATCATATAGCCCCCATATGACCGATCGGTCAAAAAAAGTTTTTGGTGCAAAATTCGGCGGTTTTTTGTTTGTGCTTGAAAATATCATAACCAAATTTGTTAAATAAATATCTTTTAGAGTTCTTAAGCAATATATCGGATTTGATTGTAATGTGATGTTACAGGGTATCCCAAAGTCGTTTGCGCCCGACCATAGCGTACGCCATCTTTCGTTACTTTGCGGACAAGGGATAAAGAAAGTTGAGGAAACATCGTAGAGAATTGTATACTGTTTCGAAGTCCAAGACCTGGGCAAACATCGTAGTAAATTTATCCAATGCCAATATCGAATATTTTGTAGAGCTAAGAAATCCTCATAGAAATGAAAAATTCTCATTGTTCAAAATAGAAGTGCGTCCAGAACTCTGTTCCTCATGAATATTTGTCTTGCCTTCATCGAATTAACGAAACCGCTCGAAGACGTTCATTCGCTACCAAATACCTTATTTTTCATCGGAAGAAATCTTATCTCACATTTGGCTTGAAATCTTTTCAGCATATTTCACAGAATCAAACACTATGAAGAGCGATTTCCTCTCCTCAATGGCCCCAACAGTAGCCGTTCTCTTCAGGAGAACTCCCAAAATGTTATAAAAAAATTGATAATAAACTTTTCCCAAAAATTCTTTCAGAACATAGCAGGGAATTCTTGATATTGGTCTTAATTATCTTATTAAATATTTGAGGTTAAGGACGAAGTTCGGTAAATACGAAATCTTCTGCTAAAACTCCCATTCATGATTTCTAAATTTCTTCAGATTGAGAGAGCCATTTTTTATACACAAAACGATAAAAACAACAAAGAGAGCTTTGCTCGTGTTGCCAGGTGAGAGATAGGATTTGAAGGCGATTCTACGATATAGAAATACTTTTTTCTAATTCTTGCAAAGCCAGATCAGTAGATTTGTATAAACACTTTGGTTGCTCACTGTTAAAAATCTTTTGCTTTCCGAACATGTTACCAACTTCCGTAAAACATTTTCCACACAGTCTCCAAAAAATAACAGGTCGAGGTGAAATTTCCACAGGGGCAAATGCCTCCCTTGTCCCCTCTTCAACGACCACCCTGCCAGCTTGGTAACCCTGCCAGGAACCAGTCAACCACTTGATGGACTTTAGTCAAAGTCAAGTTGTGCGCAGTCAATACAATGTGGTGAATATTTCTGGGTACTTCTCTGGTACAAGTTCTGGCTGCCATGTTGCCAAGTTCTGCATAATGCAAGTCAACGTCAGCATCAATAGCATCAACATCCACATCATTATTATGATGGTGAACTTCATTATTGGCAACATATTGGCAATAACGCATGGATTTGAAAATAGATTTATTGAATTATTGCTTTGGCCATGGCAGGTACATGCTCGACTCTTGGCAGTCGCTCCATAGAGAGAGAGTAAGTACCTCTGGAACTTTGTGTCTATAGTTTATATGAAAAAATGTATTGAGTGGGTGATAAATTCAATGCAAACTGCAGACAGGCCACAGTCATAGTCATTATCATGGGCCATAAAAGAAAGCTGTTGACTGTTGGCTGTTGTTTGGCGTTGCCAGATCTAGCCAACTGCTGCTTGCAACTCTGGTGATGCAGCGCTCTATGATAAGTCCAATTAAAGTTGGCATTGTTTTTGTTTTATTTTAGCTACTCAAGAGTGGGGGAGTTTGCCTTGAACTTGCATCTTAGCTTTTTAGGCCTAATCACTGCCAAACAGCTGGCCAGTTGTGCTTAGCCAACATTAATCAAGTAACCGCCCTGTTACCTTAAACTCTTAGCAAATTGTTGCAAGCATCATAAGCAAATAATCAAGCCATAAATCTCACTTGCCAAATGGCCATTCAATGTGATTTTGACATATTCGAAAGTTTTTTCAAAATTCTGCAATTATTTTGCAATTTGTTTTTGGGGGGGATGGCCGTCGCAAGAAAGAAAGAAAATTTCTATGCCACATCATGATTAATTGCCTCACTTGTAATGTACTATATATCCCACTCTCCTCCCATATAAATGTTTGTTCATATAGCACCATGATGTGCTTGTGTATTTGTTTTGATCATTCTGAATGAAATTGTTAATATTTAAATTTGGTCAAGACAACCTGCTGCTCCACAATGTACTGCACTTGTATAACGCTTGGGGGTCCCATACTCCAATGCTCCAATAGACGACTTTCCATAGTTCACCCATTGTATGTGTCTAGTGTTGGTTCATACAATTACGCCTGACAGTAGCTGGATATCTTCAGCTTCATTAGAGAGATTTCTATATTGTCAGCAGATGCCAATAAAGAGCGGGACAGCGCCGCAGCAACTGATATGGTTATAGGCGTTGTGGCATAGTCGGTGGCACTTTACTTTCCAACTATGACATGGCAATAATTATTGTAAATACCACATGCTTTTGTGGAGCTATCTCAAGTAAAACTTGTTTGGGTTTCAACATTCCCCGTTGCCTGAAACAGATTTTTTCTTTGGACTGCCACTTGTGCAGGTGATTAGCATAAATTGGGTGACATTTTTTATTTTTTTTTTTATTATTTTTGCAGGAAGTAACTTAATCATCATTTGGGTCAAGTTATAGAGGGTAATAAAAAAAAGTTTATAAAAAAATTGGTTAAGTGCGGGTGCGTTCCAGAAATCTTCACTGATACTATAAAAATTTAAAAAGCAACCGTTTTGTGGATGTGTAATTTTATTATTAGAGTTGGGATTTGGACGGGCATCTCGAGGTATCGCAAAATTCTGCCCCAATGATGGAACAGAAAGAGGATTCTAAAATGTACGGGATGAAAAAAAATTTTTCATTACTTACGGAACCTGTAGGATTCTTTTTACTTTAATGAATATTGAATGAACGTACAGTTTTAAATTAGAAAACTATTAAATAAGAAACCCATAGAATATTAAATAAGCTTCGTATAAATTAATTTAAAAAATAAGGTAAAAATATAAATGATAAAGTTATAAAAGTAATTCCAGAACTTGCTGGGCGAGTTTACAGTTTCCTTTTTTAGTCAACAGACACGTTTTTGGTCATAATTTCGAGTTATTTTGAATAACGAACGAAATTCTTTTTTTAAGACTAATAATTAAAGTTTTATTTAAAATTAGACGATAAAAATTTATTCATAAAAAATTATGTCTATACAAAAAAGTGTGATGATACCTATATTATAAACAAAAATACAAAGCAAAATAAAGTAATGTTTCCTTCAATTCGAAAAAAAAAAATAATATACAAAAGAGAAGATTATATAATTTATAGGGGAGCACTTTTTAGTCGATGTCTTCGATTTTGATAATTCCGATTACTTATCGAGTTATGGATAACTGATAACTTAATATAAAGGTAGACTTTTGTTTGACAAGACATATCTTTTTAACGAAAAAATATATTACATGCATTTTTTTCAAAGAATGATAAAAATTTGATTTAAAAATTTTCGTTTTTTTTTTTTAAACAAAGGTTGCCATTTTCGTGTTTTTCGACCCAAAATTAACCTAAAAAGCACTTTTTTTAGGAAGGTTCACTCGATGACCCTTAAATTTGTAAACTAGTGTTATTTAGGTAGACGTTTTTGTAACAAGTCACATTTCATAAACAAATAAAAATATTTAAATAATTTTTTTAATAAAAGATAAAACTTTTAATTTTCTTTGTAGGCTAACATAGAAAAAAACTTTCAAGGTGTCTTAACTTTTGCCCAAAAATTGAATACAGTACCTTTGAAATATTTGGAAGAAAATAAAAATTTAAAAAAAAATCAAAAATTGTAAAAAATAAAATTTCGTCCAAAAATCGCTTATACTACCCAATATTTGGGAAAAATTAAAAATTGTAATTTTTTTTTTTAGAAATTGTTATAACTATAAATAATATTTCGCACAAAAATCGTTAAAATTACCACTTAGAATATTTGAGAAAAAAAAATTAATTTTTTTCCTATCTATCTTGTTAAAGAATCTTTCAAACGAAAATATTTAGCCGTGCTCCGGAAAACGACTCCGAACAATTTATTCGGATTCGTTTTGAAAACGCATGTTTAGTGCTCCCAATTCCACCAAAACAAATTTTTCATTTGGTTTGAAACCGAATGTTTTCTTGCAGGAGGAATTAAAACGAATCGCCAAAATAGGTTTTTAAAAGCACGAATTTTATATTGAAATAATTTTTTAAATATTCTTAGACTCTATTTATGCCAAATTCAAGAAAAAAAAATCATTTTATGGCGCACGCAAAATCGAATCCGTATAAAATTTTTCGTTTTGGTTTTTTCGTTTTCCGGAGCACGGCTTATAGACAGTGTTTCTCATAAAAAAGTTTCTACTAGTTAGCATATAGTTTAGGTTTACAATAATTTTCAACGCCAATTTTCTTCTTTGAAGCCTGCTCTGATAATCCGTATTAGTTATTCCAAGGAGCTATGGACTCCCCAGTGCTCAGCATATCGCAATTGTGCAAATATTTTCCCAGAGTGAAACTATTTTTGGCCAAAAAGTGACAGGTACAAATAACATTTTATGTAGTATGCCTCGTACTATGTAGTCAAGCTGGCCATGATTGCCTCGCTCAGCTTGATCGTGCTGTTATGATATTTTAATAAGATCAGCCTGCTTTGGCTCTCTTAGGAGGCTCTTTTGGCCATAATGCTATCAGTGGAGTTGGCTTGAAGCTCATCGACGACATTTGCCATTTGTTTGCTTATTGGCAGTTAAACTGTTCAAATATGCACAGTTAGTTGCAAAGATACAAGACTCCATACTACATACAACATATATATGTACTAGACTATATACTATAATAATAGTTGTTGTTGTTATTGTTGCTGTTGTGGCAACTGTAAGAAACAACAACAATCGAGTGAGATATTTAGATTAACAGGTTGTTTTCATTACAATTCGTGCTTTTTAACAAGCAAAACGTGAACTTTCTCCGCACGCAGAGCCAATAATTTTTGTTTCTTGACTGGAAAAGCTTTGGAGCTGTGAGCAGCTTCAGCTCCAGCTTAGACTCCTTGGCGTTGGCCATGAACATGGGGGAACAATAGATGCTTTTGGCAGCCGCTGCACCAGCAACAAACATTAACATTGACTTTACACGACTTTTGTGGCCAAAACAACTTGTAGAGTACACCAGAGCAGCGGCAGCTACGCGGGAGTTGACTTTAATATTTTTTTTTTTTTTTTGCTTTTTTATTGTTTGACTCGCATTGTAAAGAATCTTTTTCCTGTCTGCGGCCTGCTCGAATGCGAATCGTGTCCATGTCCTTAAACGCATTTTTCTTATGCAAATGCAAATGATGCCACTGCCGACTTGGTCACGTTTATGATGTGCTGCAGCTTTACCTTGTAAAGTGTCAATTTTCGAGATACTTGAGAGATATGAATTTTCAGTGGCACATCATCTCAGAGCGTAGACACCAACCAGAACGTGCAGCTTATGTCATAATCTGTGGAATCCACAAAAAGCATTTGCCATCAACAGCACACAGTCGCTGCAACGTTCTGCGGCTTGGTTGGTGTTAATGTGCAACTCGCTGCACATAAGTGTTTTTCCTTGAGATTTTCCCACATTTTCCTTGTCATTTTTATGAGCATTTGTATGTCTTTGAATTGGCTACTGTATGTGCAACAACTTGGCTACTGTTTGCTTGCCTGCCACTTGTTGTAGCTGTTGGCCATGGTCAGAACAATGGGTTAGTTTAGAACTGAGCTGAGAACTTGCTTTACGCATCCAATCACTAAGCTTAACGGATTGTGCTGGAGTTACAAAGCTGGCAACGAAGTTTGGGTACACTTTAGGTAGTGTAGTTGGCAGTCAAAAGTTTAAGTTGGGTCGTATACTTAATGTGCACCAAAAACTAACTTTTTTCGAAATATCTCAACGGTTTTACACTAATTTTATTTTGATTTTTTTTTTTTAAATTCTAAACTTAAAAGATAAAGCTTTTAACGTATTCAAAATCATTTTTGAAGTGTTTATAATATGCTTTAGATTTGCAAAACTTGGACGAGTTAGTGTGTCTTCACTCCATTGTCATCTTAAGATAAACTTATTTATTTTAAAACAAAAGGTTAAAGTTCGAACGTAATTAAAGACATTCCTCAAGAATCAATAATAATAGATGAAGAGCTGTAAATTCGTTCTATCATCATCTTAAGAAACTATAACCAAAATTTGACTTAAAAAGTGAAGTGAAGAAACCAAATGGTACATCAAAAAAATCTTTTTGTAGAAATTGCTAATAAAAAGAAAAGATTAAAATTCGAACGCATTAAGAATCAATAAAATTCAGCGAAGTTGTATGCTTTAGTTCTATCTTCATCTCAAGAATTTATATCTTAAATGTCTATGGAAAACTTCAAATTAAGGGGACATAAAATAAATCTTGTTTATGGTAGAAAGCGCTGAAAAAGTTTTAATCTAGATAGCATGCTGCAAAAATAAAAGAATAAATTTAAATCAATAATTTTCTTAGGACTTTTAAATCAGTAGAAAGATGTGGCTTCGTTCTACGGTTATCTAAAGATGTTAGAACTACCACTTGTCTTGGAATGGTGTAGAAAGAACATTGTTTCCAGAGGATACACATAAATCGATTAAAAAAATCTTATTATTATCAGAGGTCACAATCTTTAAATATTTAGTTTTAAATGCATTCAATAACATTTTTTAAGAATCTAAAATGTGATGTAGATTGAAAATCTTTAAAGAGATGTGTCTTCATTTCATCGTCATCTCCAGAACTTAGAACTAAAATTTGACTTTGAAATGTGTTTGGAGAACAACTGATTCAGAAGATATTTTGTGTTTATGTAAAAAGCGATAAAACAGTTTCGATTAAAAGATGAAACTTTCAACGCATTCAAGAACTTTTCTGAATTATCCATACTGGTGTGGTGTGTCTTGATTCTATTGTCATCTCCAGATATATTTATTTAAAAGGAAAAATGAATTCCGAATTGTAAATGGTTTGTAGCCAGAGCAATATAGACCTTCTGCCTGATCATCTGCGTTATCTTCAGAACTTGATACTAAAATTTGACTTGCATAGGAACACCAATTCTTGAAGATACACATGAATCGATTAAATGAATCTTATGGTTTTGCAGATAGGGCTAATAAAGATCGAAATTGATATCGGTGAAAATAAGTGAAACGGTCCACTTTTTCTTCGACCTCTTCGATTTTGATGATTTTTACATATGTGGTAGAGCTACTAGCCAATAGAATATTTATCGAATATATCAGAATATTTATCGAATTATCGATAACTGAAAATTGGATTTTTCATTATTAGACTTTTCTTTGACAAGAAGTATCTCCTAAACGAATAAAGGTATTGATGCAAATTATTGTGTTTTCCATCATAGATAAAATATATATTTTATAAAAATATATTTTTATTTTTTTTAAAAATTTTTTTTTTTAATTTTTGATCAATTTTTTTGTTATTTTAAAATTCAAAAGTGATCAATTCGATTTGAAAACGCCCTTATTATGACGATCCGATTATTTACTTTAGACTTTCAAATTTTCATTCTATTTCATTATCTCAAGTACTCGTAACTAAAATTTAACTCGGAACAAAAATTCTAGAAGTCACGCATGAGTCTATTAAATGAATTTTGTATTAGGTCTTAAATAGATCGTATTTAAAATGAATGCCGCAAAAAAAAAAAACACCAAAACATAAGACTTCATGAAATTGGTTTTTACCTTATACTTTCAAATCGAGAAAGATATCTTTCTTCGTTCTTTTACTCAGAACTAGAATTAGACTTGAACTTGATCCTTATCTAATTGATTTTCTAAAAAATATATATTTCCAGAAAAATCTTGAAATTTATCTCCAAAACTGTAAGTTCGGATTAACAAGTAACAACAAGATTATTAAATACTAAGGGGCTTTGCGCCCTGCATGCTTCGCACACCAACTTTCACACTGCTTTCTTCTTCTTTTTAGTTAAAAATGAAAAATAGCGACAAATCCATAAATAGAAAAAGTGTTGCAAATTCCTAAAAATAGCACATATGCCAAGTTGTAAGTCAATATAATAAACCAATTTTTTCCTATACCAACCTTGACCACTAAACTCTCAACTTAGGTCGAAATTTTAAAATGTTTCCTTAACACTCACTTATAGCCAAACAGCAAATTGTAAGCAATAATTTTCGGGAATACATTAAGGATTTTCCCTAGGGCAAAATAACATAATGAATAGACCATCTTAGTTTTTCAGAATATTTACAATTTTCCGAGGCTTTAATACTATTTCTGCTATTCGGACCGAAGACAAAGTCACAAGTTTCCCTAAAAAGTTTCCAGCTCCATTCCCTTAGATAAAGAGCATTAGTTTAGAAAATTGAGTATGTACTCATATCCATGATCAGCTTAAAAGTTTTCTCACAAGCTAAAAAAACAAAATGCCGACATCACGATCAACACCAACACACACACACATACATAAATTCTATATAAGACATATACCACGTAGTACATATATATATATAAAGTGGCAAACAGAGCCGCCAATGAGGCTCTCGGCAGTAGCTAAATGAGCGTTGCCTGAAAGTTAACAAATTGTTCCTTTATTACCAACATCTCACTTAAACGATGCAGTTCCAGACAAACGGACACGGAAGACAGACTTCCTACAAGCAAGCCAGTGATAGATGTACCCATCCAAAGGCAGCTTCAACTCCTGCCGTCGCATCCACAAACGAAAGTCAACATTTTGTGCGCCATTAGGATAACTATCGGCCGAAAAGTGTTGCAAGCGGATGGTGACGGAGGAGACGGCAACGGGCAAGGGCAATGGCTTAATGGCAAAGCAACACAGTTGATGCACCGACCTACGCCAAGTATAGAGCTTTGCTCAGGGACGTACGCAGGATTTTTTCTTATTGGAGCGGTTGGGAGTCGATTTTTTTTAAGACGATCCCTCTTAGGGTCACAAGTTGGTTTTATTCGAAGTACATACATACAAGTATAGAGCGGTAAGCGGAACAACGACACAACTGTTTCAGGAGACTGGGAGAAACAAAACAAATATTTATTTCAACTTACTGTAGAATGATTTGGGTAAATGGATAACGATACTGAAAAAAAAGGCTCGACAATATTGGAAGAATCAAGTTATCGAATATTTTTTATCGTGTTCGATTTTGAAAGATCGGGACGGCATTAGGAAGGTAACAGGGTATATTATATGGAAAAGGTAAAATATTGCAAACCAACATGACTCCAATATATTTGATTTTTTTGTAACATTGAACACATCACTTATTTAAGTGTGTTAATTTTTGACCTTAAGCTGTGTTCCCAACCGAATTTAAAAAACTTGCATTCCCTGATGAGGAGGGAATGGGAGCTTCGAACCTCCAAAAACCCCCTTTCACACGGCTCTGTAGCTGCCTGCTACTCGCTGATCCTGACTAGCAGATTTGCCAACGCGACGCCAGCAGCGCCCAAAAACTGAACCTGTATGCCAGCCCTGGCCAGAAACCAACCGCGCTCTAACTCTAACTAAGTAAGTGGGCTAAGTAATGGGTTGACGGCGGGGCTACCTTCAGCCTATGCCTCCACTGCTGCTGGTGCTGCGCTGCTGATCTCTGCCAGCTTGACGCGATTGCCGGCGCGCATGCGCAATAAACAAACACGCCATGTTACCGTTTGGCCAAAGTCAGTTCCTCCAGTTAGCCGGGCTTATTGTTTTAACCCAAAAGTCCAAACACATCCGCCGACAACGTTTGGATGCTCATCGTTGTCGGTTTGGCTTTCATTTGGTGTCAGCTGGTGGGAGTTGCTTTTGGCCAGAAATGAAATAATAATTATTATTAACTATTAGTGTTGGCCTGGTAGCGGCCAAGATTGCCACTCCAGCTTCAGCTCCCACTCCGGCAGCAGCCGCATCAGCTCGGTTTTTGATTGTTTATGACCTTAAGTTGTCGTGCCGCAGTGAAAAGGTCATCATTAGCAGCAACATTCAGCCTTAGCCCCTTACCAAACTTCTTCACCCAAATGTGCCAGCCAGGTTAGTTAGCTGCTCTTTGGCTTGGCTGATTCGTTGCCTGTTTGGGTTAGTTAGGAGGCGTCTAATTTGTGATTGGGCTCAACTTCTGTTTCTCTACTTCTTCAAAGATGCCATTTTGTTAGTAGGTGATTTGGATTAGTTTTACGATTAGAGTTGCCGCTGCGGCTTTTTCTCTTTTACCACTCCAGCCATATATCTATCTTAGATTTTTATGATGTTTTAATTTGTGGCACGTTGTAGTAAATCTGCTATATTAATGTTTGACTTTATTGGTTTTCGATGGTCTGCCGGAGGAACAGGTTAATGTTGGGCTACAAAAGAAAGAGAGTGGAAAAGTAAATCGTAGTTACCAATAAGATGTCAAAAATGATATGTAGTGCAAGCCATGAAATGGAGAAAGATGGAATAGTAGAGAAAACGTACTTTTTATGGCCAAGGTTTACGCTTTATGGTAGCATTTTTTTTTAGCTAAAAATTGACATTTAGAACGCACTCAACGAAAGATGTTTATGAATGTATTTCCAAATGGGACTTAAATACTTTCAAATCTTATGTAAAATTGTTGTAGGTATATTTGAAAGCTTTTTGCTAACAATGTAAAACTATGAGCACCTTCTCCTTGGCTTCTTCTGCCATTTAGCTGTTGATTGCGAAACCTACAGCTTTATTATTGACAATCTTAGACTATGATTACCTTATTTTCTTGGCTTCTTCTGCCAGCACCCGAGTAGAGACTGCGAATATCTTCTTAGCCCTCAGATAACAACACTTAACCGGATTATGGCTTAACGTGGCACCTTGGGGGAGGCAGATACCTTTGTCCCTTGAACACCTCAAGCTTTTGTTTCCCAAGGTAGCTAGTGCACACTAGCTTAGCGTTCCATTGAAAGTACAACAGCCGCATTGAACGCCTTTGGATCTGAGCTTCCATGTCCTTATGTACATTAAAGCTGAGACAGCGGAAGTGCCTTTTGTCGTAGATCTCGTGGCTCTAACGTTAGGCAAGGCTCTTACGATACACTTATCTCTAAAACACTACCAAGTTCGTCTGGAGAGAGTTGTAAAAGTCTTTGTCCTTTGATCACTACATCATCCCTCCAATGAATGTAAGATCTATTCCATCGCCTTGTCTATATGCACATCACGATCGCGTTAAGTTGACTTGCATTATCAGAGTTGACGTAGATCTCGTAATGGTTATTGTTCCAACGCATGGGGCAGACATTGTTTGCGCATAGAGGGCAAAGTATTTAGCGAGATTCCTTCATTTAAGACAATTCAAGTTAATTTGTCGAGAGTGATCTCCACTGTTTGCTAAAAGCAAAGAAATAGTTATCCATTTTGTCTGTGATCATAAGGTAGACGAAATTCTTAAAAACGTTCTTAGTAACCGAAACGTTCCTTTACATAAATAAAATAAATACTTCGTCTGGCTCTCATTTACCACCCCCATACAACCTCTTTGTCAAAAGCACAAAAGGCTCCAGTTAAATCTTGTTCAGTACGACCTATGATGCGTATATGCTTAGGTAGCAGCTGGACGCTTATGTAAAATGTTTCTTTTTCAGATGCACTTCGTTTCTTCCTTCTACATTCTGCATAATAAAGAGTTTGCAGGTTAATACGTCATCCCGTCTACCCTAAGCACAATATTAAGAGGTTTAGGGAGTTTTTCTTCTTAACACTTTCTGAGGATGGAATCAGACCCACCGAATTTCCAATCATAGGCAATGCTCTCCTACAGCAAGAGGGCTGGCCCAATCCGAACCGGGATTTTGATAGAAGACGGTGGGTTCCCAAACTGATGTACAGCCTTCTCGGAATTCAAAGTGGATAGCTGCTCTCGGTGGGTAAGAGCTAAGTTTGCCTGGGACTCTAAACCTAACGGTGGGTAGAGCTTAAATATTAAACCGTATCCAATATCACTCAACCACCTTCTGCTTGGGAGGGGTCGGACATGTGTGCTAAAAACGAACCTACCAGCTCTTAACCCCAATGTCATATTTAAAATTGCAGAGTTAGTCAGAATGGGATACTGCGTTCGGTTGTCACATCTCGCTGAATCCAAAGCGACCAACCAAACTCCTGCGTTTCCACAAGCGCAGGACCAAGACACTCCAAACCATAGGACCAATGGCCAAGAGGGTACACATTCCCCATCATGACTTCTGTCGTAGCCGCTGAGGTAAGGTGGAGACAAAACGCATCCAACCCCATTTATGTGATTACTCTTTATTTCTTACCAAATGCATCCAGTGACTAGGAAAACCCTTCTTCGATGATCTGGGCGGTCTGCCAAACCTGCCCATAGCGGACTTGGCGTTTTCAATCGCATCCTCATGTTAAGAAAAAAGAGAGATTAAGCAGTAATGGGAGGGCCCATCAGCTATTTCAGCATTGGGTGGATGCTCCCACTCACCTACCACACCATTCTTTTTATTTCCTTTTGTCATAATGGGCAGCACAGTCTCTGGGTGTTACCAACTCAAACTGAGCAGCCTAACTAACCTGTCTCTATAAGAAATATACCAAAGATACTACTAAGATTAAATTCAGATCAGTACAGCGCTGAATCATGTATGTAAAATAGTTGAGGTTGTTCCTAGCACCGATTGTATTTAATTCACTACCTAGTTAATTATTTGAAGGTAATTGCCCAAAGGCTCTACTCACATTCAGGTCAGATCGCTACAGATACAAAAATTAACCAAAGATTCTTCGCAGACTCAGTTGAAATCTTTACAGATGTTAAATCGGGTGTGAAGATTGTTCCTTGCGCCGATTTGGTGGCATCTAATGCGCTGCCTAAGCGTCTTCTCTGATTCAGGTCAGATCGTTATAGATACTTGATTCTCATATGAGAATGAATCAAAAATTCTTTTTAGAGTCCATTCAAATCTTTACAAACGTACTCGTGTAATGTATATTCCTCAATTAATTATTGTTAATTTCCTATTAAGCTATGCTTATAAGAGAATAAATCAAAGATTCTATTGAGATTCAGGTCAGATCATTATATATGCTGAATCTGCTATGAAGACTGTTCCTCGCGCCTATTAGGCTGTATCCAATTCAGTAAATCGTTTTAACAGAAATAATGCATACTATAGTAATCTTCATAATCTATATGAACTTGAAAAAATCTATGGGAACTATTATAAAGTCTTGTACCAACTCAACCATATGTAATACTAAGCATAACCAAGGGCAGCTGTCAGGTTAGCTTTGACATTTCCAATTCAATTGTTCCACAATTAATTTCAATATGACACAATCAACCGAAAATAAAATTGAATGTAAATAATTATAAGCTCAAGACAAACCCCAACAATTATACAAAATCCTCGTTCCCTTCAAATGATCACACAAACTTTCCATCACTTGTCGGCTTCGGCTCAGCAGTAAATCCATATACAAATATTATTAAAAAAAATTGAACAAAACTTGAGCCAAATCTTTGAAAGCAACTAGCCGAGTTTGCTGGACCAAAGTTGTTTCCAATAAAATTTCAACTAAAAGTTTTTTTTGGCTTTGGGAGATTTTATTATTATTATTTTTTTGAAGTTGTACCGCAATAAATAAATCCCCAAGCTAGACACTTCCTCATACATGTACACTTGAGTGACCAAATGATCCACAACGAACACGACAACAACAAAAACAACAACAATGGGAACTCGGTGTATCAAAATTTCCAACACATGTCGCCGCCAATTAACAAAAACCCAAAACAACATTTAAAAAAATATTTACTCACAAAAGTCAAACAAACAACAACGAACCAAATATTCGCTCTCAACAACAAAAACAACGATAACCCCAAACCAAAAAACAAAAAATGTAAAAGGATTAAAATTAAAATTTAGAAAATGCTTTCAGGCTAATCCCGGCAACATGTCTCATATTCTATGCATCCTACTCTAGCAGTTCCCCCCCGAACACGATCTCTATCTCGATCTTCATCTTGTTGTCGTCATTGCCGTCTTTGTCGCTGCTGGACACACTTGTCGGTGGCTCAAAGCGACATTTCCCACATCAAAAAGATTTCGTCACGGAGGTTCATTTCAAAAATTTGTTCAAAATAAAAAAATACAAAAACTCGAAAAAAAAATCGAAAATTATTAAGTCATGCAGAAGACAATTGGATCATTTGTTTATAGGTGTGTTACCTGGTCTCTCCCAAGTGTGTGCAACAGGTTAAATGAGTGACATGCTTTGTTTTTTTTTTCTGGGTATTTGTCAACGGTTTGTGTTTTGGTACCGTTCTCCGTTCGACTGTCTCTTGACTTGAACGGAGTCCAACCTGTGGACCTGAGTAATCAGCTTAAATATAATTAATGGCGGCATTGGCCATTGACAAGTCCATTAAAAGTTTATTTCAAATAAAATCTTGATTGACTTGCATTGAAGTAATACTTCTGAATAAAACTTAACCATAGAAAACTGAATATAGATCACAAAGTCAATATAATAGAAAGTGCTTGGGTTTAGGATCTAGTTCACTCACGAACAGGTGAAAGAACATATCTGTAAAGCTTTGTGACTATACATTTCTGACTTTTGACAAGCGGGTCTATAAATTAAAAGCTTTTTCAAAGTTTTTCGTAAAAAATGAATGTATTATGGAAGAAAAGTGAATACAGCTAAATTTCAAATTTCACTTCCTTCTAGCGAATTACCTACCACAGGAGCAGAAATTTGATCTAATAACACATAAAATCAAATGTACTTGAAGAAAAATCGTAGCACGGAAAAATTCGTTGTAGAGGAGTATGTATACGGAAGTTCGTTAAGGGAAGTTCTTCATAGCGAAGTTTCACTGTTTTTAAACGTTTTTTTCTTTGTTTAAGGCCAATACGCAGCACGAAATATATTTCACACGGAATATTTATCATTGATTAGTCTCTTGCTCCCTCTAGCGGTCAATTAAGTAAATCAAAAATGCTCCCAATTTTTTTAACCTTTTTTCGCGGATATTTTTGGAACTTAGCACGGTCGTATTTTTTCCTTGCTCCCTCTGGCTGATAATTTGGGAAACTAGTGTGATCTGACAAAGAGCTAAAAAAGCTTAATGTTCGAAACGAAGAGTAGAAAAAACTTACTTTCAAAGAAAATTGGAAAAGGATACGAATAAAAAATTTAGCTACTGAATAGGAATGAAAATGATATCGAGATATATTTAGTATAAAAAATTATAATCAAACTAGGAGTTAACAGAAAATTCTTTTCCAGGTATATACTGAGACTCGAACCTGGCACTTGAAGAAACTTCAAGTGCATTTTTTTTTACCACAATTGTTTTTGGTCTACTAGACTCACCCATAGATTTTGCAACTAATTAATTAATTTTTTAATTAAAAAAAAAAATAAATAATTTTTATGCTGCACACAATACTTAATACTTAAACTATATATCTTATACTACTTTGAATTTTATTGCATATTTTGTTTATTCCATTTGGAGGTGAGTTTTAGGAAGTTCTTAATATTAAAATCATACCCTGCGAGCATTTCCATAGCATTGGGAATTTTAAAGGAGCTGCACTTTTTATTTTTATATCCTCCCCCTTAACTTAAAAAGGATAAAATAATTCACTATATAGGTATAAATAAAATCTATTTATAAACATAAGCCTTAAATATTATAGAATGAAATATGAAGTTCAACTGGTAAATATAGGGTGGGTCATCTGTTGGTTTGTTTTTTTAATTGCATTTTATTCGTATATTATTCCAAAGAATTGGGCAAATTTATACACCTAATACAAGTTTAAAACTTTTCGTTTATTTATGAAAAATAATATCGCCCAAGTGGCCGCCGCGGCTGGCTCAACAGGCCCGTATGTGAACATCGTAATTTTCGATGACTTTTTTTTTGACGAAAACTCATCTGGCTGTTCTCCCATCCATTGAACGAATATATATTTATTTTTATTCCTTGACATACCGTACATATCACAATTTAGTATAAAAAAAGCAAAAATTGAATACATAATATATGTCACTCCTGGTCGGAGCATAGGGCGGAAAGGCTTGCTTTGCGTTTCTTGAGTAAGGGATTTTTTCCGGTCGGGTTACTAGCCCATCGCAACCCACTTTAAGGTCTATGGGGCGACCGTGATGGTTTTATAACGGAGTGGGCCTTCTCCAGCCTTCGTGGTCCGCGGGGTATATTTCATTTTCATTCTGCAAAATTCGAAGCAAAGTGGTCCTAGCAAGGTGTAATTCTTGTGAACGATGGCGCATCGATGTTCCTATGCTTTTATTTCACAGAAAGACCTTTTTTATGCGTTATTCGATTGTTAAACGATCCATGACTAAAATTAAGAAGTTTTGAACTTGACATATGTCGAAGAGCATTCACTTTGAACGGGTATGTTCCGAATTATTAGTTTTAAGGCCTATACGCAGCACGAAAAATTTCGCGCGGAATCGCAAAACTTCGTATAAAAAAAAAATCCCATTTGGGATATTTTTTTTGTCATTCCGTGCGAAATATTTCGTTCTGCGTAGACCCCTTTAACAACCAAACCAACAGATGTGCCACCCTATACTATTAAAATACTCAGTGATGTATTTCTAAGCCTTGTTTCCAAAGAGGCAATCCGGACAAGCAACTAAACTGAAGTTGATAAATAATCCCATTTTTATTTTTTTTTTGAGCGCTATTAAAACGTAATCTAATAAAAATGAAAGAAAACAAAAAGCACGGTGAAAACCTATTAGGTCTACAGCAAAGAAGAAGTGGTATCTTGCAGTTCCAATTAATGTGACTTTCGAAAACACTATCGAAAAATTTCTAAATTATCTAATGATAGCTGCAAGTATACCAAGTAAACCCATAATTTGCATACATATTCCTCAGTATTCCCAAACTCTTAATCGCTTGTATGCATTACTAAGCCATTATGTAGCAGATGCCTTTGGTAGGGCCCAACAATGCACCGACTCGTGCCACAAGTGGCCAAAACCTTAAGACCAGTCCAAAACTTGACTTATGTAAGCTTTCTTCCGCCAAAATAAAAATACATATGATTTATTGTCATTTTGAGTTCAAGAATTTGCCGGTAAGGTAATAAATTTTATTATTGTTGATTTTTAGCCCGCCTTATGCAAAAAACAAAATAATACAAAAAAAAAATTAAAACAAAAACAAAACATTTTGGATTTTCATGCAGCAAAGAAAGCCTGCCAGACAGACGGCATAATAAAATAAAAGTATACCAAAAACTACGGGGACAGTAAAAACAGAGGAAAAAAAAACAACTCTGCTAACTTGGCCTGAAGTTAACTTCATTCGCTCGTGGAGTTCAAGGGTTAAAATGTGGGAGTCACGATTCTTTTGGCTAAGCGATGCTTTTTTTCAGACTTTTTTTTTTTTTTTTTTGTATACTACGCGCACTCGCATGAAATGAAGTTACCAAAAATCAAAATACTATACACAAGTACCGTTTTTCCATAGACATATATACTTAAAAAAATAAAAAATTAGGAATTAGGCGGGACAGTGGTCGATGATGGGATACTCTGCATACATTTTATCTCAGAGAGAAGAATTAATATGGGCGCCAAGTTTTGTGGGGAATTTTTTGAGGTGGTCAACAATATTTGGTTTATATAGCTCATATAAATGCTGTATACTGAATTTGTTGGCCAGTTTTAAAATATCTTTATAAAATTAATTTTATGGCAATATATATATTTATTCCTCACAAAGAATTTAATAACGGTGCCAAGTTTTGTATCGATATCTTGAGGGAAATTTTTGAGGTGGTCAACAATTTTTTGTTTATATAGCTCACATAAAGGCTGTATACTGAATTTGTTGGCCAGATTTAAAATATCTTTATATAACGAATTTTATGACAGTATAGTTTATATATTTATTCCTTACAAAAAAATTAATATAGGCGCTAAGTTTTGTATCGATATGTTGCGGATTATCTATGGGAAATTTTTGAGGTGGTCAACAATTTTTTGTTTATATAGCTCACAGATAGCCTTACTGAATTTGTTGGCCATGAATTTTGTGATAATTTATAGGCAGAGATGTCTTTTAATATATTTTTCAAATATTTTTTTCTAAGTTTTGAACCGATCTTAAGAGAATTTTTGGAACATGAAATTTTTTTATTTTGGTAAATTAATTGATAATTACTGAAAAAAAGTCTCTTAATCTAATATTTTTTTTAGTAAATATAAGTGTTATTAATTACATAGATTCAAGTTTAATTTTACTACTAGGGGACTCTGCTCCCTGCTCCCTTTGCTCCTCAACCTCACTGTACATGGTTTATTTTTATTAAAATAAGTAAGATCCAAAAAAAATATGCCTTGTTTTCGGTTAAACAAAAAATATAAAAATAAATATCTCATGTATCGAAGGTGAAGAGAAGAGATTCATTACGAAGTCATCTCTTGTGTCCGATGTTAATGGAATATTTGAGATTTCGATAGATTAGGAGACATTTGACACTAAAACATTCATTTTAGTTATTATATTCGATTTGATTTGATTTGATTTGATTTGATTTGATTAGATTTGATTTGATTTGATTTTATTTTTTTTATTTATTTTATTTTATTTTATTTTATTTTATTTTATTTTATTTTATTTTATTTTATTTTATTTTATTTTATTTTATTTTATTTTATTTTATTTTATTTTATTTTATTTTATTTTATTTTATTTTATTTTATTTTATTTTATTTTATTTTATTTTATTTTATTTTATTTTATTTTATTTTATTTTATTTTATTTTATTTTATTTTATTTTATTTTATTTTATTTTATTTTATTTTATTTTTGGAAGGCCTATATCCTACAAATCTGAAATAAATACTCTTAAAAAAAATCTTATACGATTTCAAATTTAAATTTAATTAATAGTAGTAGTCATCCGAGTTTTTAATATAAAAAAAAAAAAAGAAAATGTTCCAAAAGTGGGTTTTACAGTTTGGTTGCAAAATATGAAAATATCTAGCTGGGAAATCGGCTTAAATATCATGAAGAATTGACAGCAACTCAAAACGCATCTCTTGTTAAGACTTGGTGTCCGTAGTTCTTAGGGTGTCCAAGATTCATATGTTCATACAGACGGCCGTAGTCGTTCAGTCTAATTTTGGGTATAAAAAACTTGTGGTCAACCGCATCGTCTTCTGCCTGTTACATATAGGTATTGCACAAATCTATAATACCCTTGACCCTTTAGGTATAGGGTATACCAAAAAACAAAAAAAATACATGTGATTTGCTTTTGTTATTGTTGCTGTAAAGAATTAAGGCGAGCTGCCTACTAGGGTCGGATACCAAGTGATTCCAGGTTTATCAATAAATTATTGAGCCATTATTGTTATTACAATTTCTTTATAATGTTACCAGCGTGCACTTCAAGTTACCAGTTGTTGACCATTAGCGTGTACTTGGACGAACGTCCGCAGCCGCCGCCGCCGCCGGGCCATGGCCTCATCATCATCATTATCATTATCATCATGTGCACAATGGAGAGCAGGTCGTCGGTCAGTCAGTGTACAATGTTGCTTGGTTCCAAGTTGCAAGTTGCCAGTTGGCTGGCTGTCTTTGTTGTTGGCCAGTTTCTTGCTCTTTACGGCAGGTTCATGATAAATGCATTAGGTTCAAATATTTTCGAAGGTGCGCAGGAAAGTGCAGCGGGAACAGGTCATGCAGTTTCTGTGGGCTTTGATTTTTTTTCAACCATTTTTTTTTTTAGCTCTTCTTATTGTTATTTTATGAATATTGTAAATGGTTTAATGAGTTTTAATTGAGCCGCGTTGAATGTGGCATGCAACAAAGCTTAAATTTAATGAGTTTAATTGATAGCCAACGAGAGTGCAATACAATTATTGCTGGCTTTGGAATAGACAATGTAAATTCAGGGTGAAAGTGCTGGGCGGGACTGAACGAAATGTACATAAATACCTAGAGGTATGTGGCAATCTCTGTGGCTTGCCCCCCCCAATGACAATCTTTGTTTTACTTTGTATCTTTATATACGACGTGGCTGTCAGTTACCGTTGTTGCAGCCACTGATAAGAGACGCGGGAGAGCCGCAAATCACGCCAATGCCAAAGAACTGGCACGGCATCCAGTTATAACCCATAATACTATGAATCATGCATTGACCAAGAATTTCTGGTTAGTTGTAGGCGCATATGGGCGCTTAAAGGGTAGGCGGGGCTGGCACAGGCGCTATCAAAACACTGCCAGGTTGACCATTGATCTTACGCTTGAAACACATGAAGCCACCATGGGCTCGAACGAGTGCGGGAGCTGGTGCGGGGGTAAGAGACAACGTGTGGGCCACAATCAAAAACGTGTTGTTAGCTTTTGACATTTTTTCGAGTGTTTTGCATGTTAACATTTTATTAGTCATAACAGGCACCCAGCAAAAACAACAACAACACCATCGAGAACTCCAAAGACAACAAGAGTGACTGCATATACGTCAAAGGAAACTGGTGCACACAGCTGGGACCTGCTTGAGGCTCTCTTGGGTTTAACGAAAAACAAGGAAAACAAATTTTTCAAGTCATTTGCACCGAGAGACTTGCACTTACGTAATCGTGACGTTTGAAAAGTGTTAGAATAACTGTAGGAAATGGATCTAAAAAGTACTAAATGGACAACAGGCATTATTAGTACAAGGTATTCCTTGGTTTTTAGATCTTTATGATTTAATATATTATTGAAGAAATAGAACTAAAAAATTATAAATTATTCTTTGAATCGACTAGTATATGAATTAATATTAAATGTATGAAATAGCTCAAAATTAACTACTAAATAGATCCTTATGAATTAATGTTAAATATAAATACTTCAAGATACACTTAATTTTTAGATTTACATATATGATTTCTTGCAGGAAATAGATCTAAAAATTAATAATTAGGTAACAGGCACTTAGTTCTATTAGGTACTCTTTGGTTGTTCGATCTTAATGATTTAGTATTAAATGTTATCAATATAACTTTAAAAATTCAAGATACTTTACATTTTTAGATCTATGTGAATTTATGTAGGAATGAGATCCAAAAACTACTAAATAGGCAACAGGTATTTAGCACAATAAATTGTTTGATTTTTAGATCTTTATGATTTAATTTAAATGTAAGAAATATATCCAAAAAACTACAAGATACTTTTAATTTTTAGATCCTTATGAACTCATCTAGGGTATAGATCTAAGAAACTACTAAATAGGCAACAGACATTTAGCGCAGTAAACTCTCCTCTAAAATTGGTAAGTCCCAACTTGTATATATATACCTTGAGAATTATTTATACTTTTCATTTGATTTTAAATTGCTCTGAAAAAAGCAGTAAAAGATTATTGTACTATTCTGATCGCGTTTCCACCTGAAGTTTAAAAATTAAATTGTATTAAATTTTCCTATTTTGGTTCAGAGCAGTCTTCATTCTTCAACTGTATCTTTAACATAAGCTTATGTAAATTCCAAATTCGGAAAATATTGCAGAAAACCGCAATTCTTTTGTAGAAAAGAGAGCCGATATGAAAAAAAACGGACTGCTAGTGAAGAACTTAAGCAGAATCTATTTCACAAAGAATTCCATGCGACGACGAATTTCAACTATTTCTACAATATATTGCTATGACTAACTCCATGAATTTCTGCTTTGTGAACGCCTTTTATAATAGAAGCGTTTTCCAGCATCTTCCTATACGGAGTTTATTTTTTTGTGATTTTCACATTAAGGCCCATATGCAGTTCGAAAATTTTCGGATTTCCATTTGGGATATACCATTTCGGATTTTTTTTTTTATATGAAGTTTTGTCATTCCGTGCGAAATTTTTCGAACTGCGTTTGGGCCTTTAGGAAGAAATAAGAGTCGGGGATACATTGGTTAAGTATTAGGCTGGAATTGTTTTGTTCCATGGCAAACAGCGGCTTTGTCTAGCTTTATCAAAATCCAGTAACCAATAATATTATGAATCTAATTTTCTAGAGTTCTTTTCGAAGGTAGGGAGTCCAAAAATTAAGAAATCAAGACGTACCTTGTTCTGATTACAAATACCTGTCCCTCCGTTTATATTAAATTTATTAGGTAAGAGATTGTTTTTGTTTCTCCTCCAAATGGATTTGTTGAAAGAGTTGATCAAGGATGGATAAAAGGACAGATGAAAAAGTTCGGTACTACATCAAACCTACGCGTCAACTTAATGTTTCCAATGGATTCTAACTCCGGAACATCCATGCTGTCACGTGCACTTGCATGAAAACCTGAGCATTGCATTTTCGGATCCTACCAAATAAGAATTCGACGAAAGACGACGTAAATAGCACTTAGGGCTTGAGGTCTTGATTTGTAGAAACTATGAAAAGTTCAATCTCTCTTTAAAGTAGTCAGAACGTTAAGGTTATACGAGGCTAGTTTGATGAGTTACTGGCTTTGTGAAAAATTCAATTTTTTCCCAGCGGTTGTAGGCTCAAATCCCACGTAAAGCATGGTCCGGCACTTTCCAATTTTTATATTCCCCTAATTTTTCCTGTCTATTCTATTTCCTCCCATTATCGGTATCACAACGGGCCGATTCTAGGCCTCAGTGATTAGGGACACTAAGTCCCAACTGCCGCCCTAACCTACCTACCTACCTACTTTGTGAAAAAACATCTCAGACAAAAAAACTTCTCCGAATTAAAAACATATAACTACGTAGGCTTTGCTAGACCATTCAATCAGTATACTTTCTAAATCCTTTTACTAATATTTCAAAAGTCCATTTAAACCTAAAAGTTGTAAAATTAATACACCAACAAATTTTATAAACTTTTTTGGAACTACATTTTCGTATTAATAAGATAATGGATCCATATTCGCGTGAGCCGTGTCCGAATCGCATAATTGACGACTGTGGTGGCGCCTTTTCCATGGGCCTCATTGGAGGAAGTTTGTTTCATTGCATACGAGGATTTCGCAATGCTCCTGCTGGCATGGGACGTCGCATTTCCGGCGGTGTAATGGCGGCCAAGCAGCGCGCTCCCAAAGTAGCCGTCAACTTTGCATCTTGGGGTGCCGTCTTCAGCACCATAGATTGCACCATGACATACTTTCGCGGTAAGGAGGACCCTTGGAATTCCATTGTAAGTGGAGCGGCTACTGGAGCAATATTGTCTTCACGTCTTGGCTTGGCATCTATGGCTGGCAACGCTGTCATGGGTGGCATATTTTTGGGCTTGGTTGAGGGCATTGGCATATGCTCTACGCGCTTTTTATCCGAACAGTACAGCAATGTACCACCTCAAATGAATGATCCTCCAGTTTACGTAGGCGAAGCTCAATTAAATCACTAAATTGAATTCTGATTGTTTTTGAAGTGGCTTATAAGGTATTTTTTTTTTAGAGTGTAGTGTTAGTTAATCCGACAAATACCTATGAGTAAAATTAATATTTATAATGCGACTTAAAATAAATAATAAATAAATTAAAAAAATTATACTATTTTTAATTTTGAACGGGGAATAGAAAAGTGTTGAGAAACGATTTTGTTTAAAAAATTTTATAAAAGAAGTTGGGAGCCTTATCGCGTTGCAGTAAGTCCATATCTTCAACGGGCACTGGACAAGCTCTACTTTACGATCATAACAGATTTTTTTTAATCTAAGCAGAAGTGTCAAACAACTTCACACTTAACTTCACTTTAAACGTTTCTGACCTTTTCAAAAAGTAACCCATCTAACTATCAAACTTTTTCCGAATCTTAGGCACCGCCAAAAAGCATCAGAACCCAGCATGCAGGTTTCTTTGCAATCTTTATTTTTTATCATTGAAGTTAATAAACCATTCAAGAAAATTCATGAAATCGTCTGCTATTATTCCTATATCATGTTCATATCACGTGCAAATATCTCTTACACACTTTTGTACTTCAACTAGGTGGCTCCGCCCCCTGCGTGCTTCGCATAGTAACCAATTATGAAATGTTTTTCTTTAATCCCCAAATAGAGCTCATATTCTAGATAAACAAAAAAAAAAAAATTGTTCCCTTACAAACTGACCCGACATTTCCTCCGCTTGGGAGCGGAATTGTGCAAAATCCTTCCTTAGTGCTCACCTACCCTATATAACGAAACTCCGTGGAATCAAGCAGTCAAGTAAAAAGATTTAGGTATATGGATCATGGGCGTAGGCAGGGGATTTTGGAGACACAAAAGTGGCTACGTTCTTGATATAGATATAAATCTTCGATTATACACTAGTTTACACGAAAAATTAACCTTCGCATAAGAGTTTTTTTAAGAGTAATTTTGGGTCGAGAAACACGAATAGATAGTTCCCTATCTGGTCAAATCTTCTTTTCTACTACAGTCGAACTGCTCTATAGCGTAGTATATAGTTCGTAGGAAATCTCGTCTTGGGCTATCACATCATATAATACAAATCGTCATCATTTCCATTACTTAACATTAAACTGACAACATTCGAGTAACCTGATCAATGTTTTTGGGGTCGCCGAACCCGAGTTTCGCCTAACTCCTTCATGTCGGTGCAGATACAAGAGTTTAACACCGAAACTCATTTATTTCGAATCCCTGGTTACTTTTTTGGCATTAGAGGTAGAAAAGGCTATGCGTGGTTTAGAGATTGAATATTTAGGAGTTGTTTTGGGTTAAAAATCAAGTCAATGAAGCTCCAAAGCAAATAATCACTATTTGGGCCTAGAACAACATCGGCTCCAGATTCAGTCATTTTTAGTTTTTTGTGACTTTAGGGGCATGCCTATTTTTTGAGGCTATGAATAAACATCCTTTATCGTAATATGCGCTTCTAAACATCTTTGTATAAATCCTTTAATCGGATTTTCATTAAAATTTAGTTATGCTAAATTTTTTAGGCCATTGACCATGACTCACTTGCCAGCTTGCAGTTGCCATTATATGGGGGCGTCTAATACTCAAATCTAGTCTCGACTAATGAATGTAAGTTAAGGCCAATATAAACAAGACTGTTGGCTAGACAAACAAGTACTACTTGTTGTTGTGGTTACTCATGCAACTGTCTTCTCCATTTAGAGCTAACAAAATTTTCCAACTGCGTGAGTTTTTCCATTAATAATGCTGGAAAAATTGAATAAAAATTTGTCACAATTTATGTCAACGTCGATTGCGTGTGCATAATATAAAGTAAATATGTACGGCTATATACATAGAGAGGCGGCTCAGCACCTGGCGATAAATTATAAAAATTGACCAGGTAATGTCAGCCGTTAAAATGGCGGTTGGCTTTTATCGGGCTTTTTACTTGCCAATTAGTCAAAGCTTATGCGAGCTTAAGTTGGCGGCAAAATTGCTGCCAGATGTGTGACTCCGATATATTCGATAGTCGAGTGCGTGCTGATAAGGTACCAAGAACCAATAATAGCTAGCTGAAAAATTGGATTTGGCTCTACGACCTGCCAATATTTGATTGATTTTGCTTGCGGACTTAAGGCGGTGCAGTTGGTTGATAAGCGTGGCCAGAAAGCGAATGGTATGAGTTGGTTGTTGGGTAGCTGGTCACATTAGAATCGTGACAAAGTATCGTTGGCGCTACTGCAACGTGCTGCATATTTTATTGCCACAACGTGGCAATAATCTAAATGCTCATATCAAAAACGCATGTTTCGGCTGCCTGCAACAACAACTACAGTCCAAGTAAACTCTGTAACTCAAAATGCAAGCCAAAACCCGCTAAATCTGAGTTGACTTTAAACGTGCCATACGCACGCAATGGCCAAGAGTGCGGCGATTGAGAAGCGCGGAGAGACGCCCGTTGTTGCGAAGGATCAGTTGGCGTTTTACCGTCATATATAATATAACATGGAAGAGGAAGTTGACTTCATTTTGAACGGTGTACATTGTGTACAAGTGACGTTGCGGTAACTCAATATTAACCACTTACACGTTAATTTAGGCACAAATTGAATTAATAAACCATGTTGAACATTGTGTGCGGTCTACCAAAAAAAAAAAATCCCAAAAAAAAAGAAAAAAAAATTGGAAGCAGTCGGAGTGGTGCACGACAGGGGAATACACTGCAGCTACTTTTTATTAAAAAAAATAATAAATTTGTTCAACAAATTTGCAATTGATAAACTGTAGATGCGTAAGGGGGGATAGCAGTGGACAGAGGTACATTTTTTGAATATGTTAGTCTTAGGAAGTTGGAGCGGAAAGTGTTATATTTTTCTTGAACATGTCAATCATGAGTTGCTGGTTAGGCTCACTAAAGCTGTTTGGAAGCACTTCGTGGATATTGGAATTTTGTACTCTACTTCTCTCTAGTTTTTAAATTACGGAAGCTGGCCATCAAAAATTCATAAATTTTTTAACAGCGTTTGTTATTTTGAAGGATTAGCTACGAATGATATCTGTATCAAGAACTACACAAAAAAGTTACACAAAGGCTATTGTTCGTCGTTTCGACTACCACAGCTGAGACAAAAATTGAAGCACTTACGAACATAATCCATCTAGGTTTAACAAAATTAGGTGATATATTGTTACACTTTTTACGGGTTCTCTCTAAAGTTTCTAAATATTCACCTATTTCTTTGGAAGTTTTAGTCCGATCTTATCTTTTTGGTCACTACAAAAGTCGATCGGTCGGAAGTTGGTGTACACCGTGAAACCTATGTTCGAATATTGGCTAGCACTTGGTATGAATTTGTGTCTCTGCTCCAGGTCTTCATAAGCAAAACTGAACGTGTCTCAATCACTTCGTGAGCCGATCATAAAAATTTTTGTATAAACAACTTATGATTCGCTGCTTCCACTTCACAAATCCATAATACCCTCGCTGCTATGCCTAAAGCGCATAAAAAAAGGGTATTTAAAACAACCGCGGCAACAGAAGTAAGTAAAACTTTAAGACTCCTTTTCATATTTTATTAATTTATGCACGGAACGGCTCAATGAACCAAAAGACGACAGTAACCATTGCCAGGCCTAACCAAATCTCGCAAACCCAAAAACCTCGCAAAACTTGACCAAAAATTCGCAGTTGGGCTGCGCAAAAAAAATTTAAATTTACAAGCACGTAACCTGTGCACAAATGTTGAACCCCGCTTTTGCGTTACCTTTCCGATATGTTGTTGACGTGATTGGTTTGAATTCGGCAATTCGGTTCCTCTTACTCTTGGGGCTTGTAAATTAGAACACGCTAAATGTTACCCAAACAATTTGCATGTACCATGAAATGGCTTACATCAACATCATCAGTAACAACAACAACAACAACAACAATAACTCTTTCGCTCCCTCTCTCTTGTTGTTGTAGCTTGCTAACCTGCGGCAAGTGTGACCATAGCATATGTCTGAGTGTTGCATGCCTCATTGGCCCTACAAGTAAGTTTATTGATGTTTTTTTTTCTTTGTACTGTGGAATTCTTTTTTTGGAGATGCGTTAATATTACTTTCATTTACACCTCGGCATGTTGCCGTTTGTCGTCGTAGTGCTGCAAGGGTTGTGTTTGATGTAGCCGAGCTTAATGAATTCAAGGGCTCGAAATTCACACCATGGAATGTGGAGAATGCGTCGGTTAAGTTTTGGCTGTTTGGACACAACCCAAATTTGCAGAAGAAAGTGTTTAGGTAGGATAATATTTGAGGAAAAACTTCAAATTTCAGATGTTTTTCCGCAAGGTTTGCAGAAACTTTGAAAACATGAAACAACAGACAAAGTTAGAGGGAACATTCTTCGAGTGTGCCTTTTAGTTATGACGCCACTGTATTCTTAATGGCAATGGCGTTAGCTAAGGTGGCGGCTTTCGAAAAGTGGACTAAGCTCAAGTTATTCATAACGATCATATTTTATGGAAGAAGGCCTTAGATCAGTGGTCGGCAAAAAATACACTCGCATTTTAAGTTGCGTTTGTGTGAGCGCGCAGCGACGCGTCAACATAAGCATCGGCATTGGGGCCTCGTATCAGTTGCAGCGCACACAAATGCACGCTTCGTGTAGGTGAACTGTAAGTGTGTCGACGTCGCTGCCGCCACTAATCCCTATATACGGGAGATAGGGCCGTGCCGACCACTGTTTTAGATTAAAGCACTAAGGGGAGCTATAGCAGCGGCATAAACTTGGGTATAATCAGGACGGAAGTTTTTTTTCAGTTTTAGTTCCTAATTCAACATTTTTAAATCAGCTACCCATTAAAAAAAATAAAAAATTAGTGTGATCAAGTATATATTAATTTTTATTTTTTTTAATTTACTAATAATTTTGCTACCTGATCGATCCCTGATCAAATAGAAAAATTCGAATTTTGAAAATTTACCTAAACAAAACATGATACCTGATCAAATAAAAATAAGTCTGTTTTGTGCCTTTGTAATAGAAAAAACATTTAAAAAATGGAAATTGAATTAAGAAATATAAAACGTTATTTAATATTTATTTTTTTTAATTATTTATTTAATGTTATCGTTTTTATGTTGTACATGTACATGTACTTATGAGAAAATTCGATAAATTTTATAAAAATTTTAGAATGCGAGACTTACTTTCTAAAAAATCGTTTAGAACTAAACCATTTTTAAAAAGACGTGTAGAAAAAAGAATTGTGACCTAGATTTTATTATTAGTTAAGCTATTTCCAAATTATTTTTGTTGGTATTTTGTATGAATACTTTTGTTTGTTTAATACCTTGACCACAAACCAGCTGATTTTATTGTGACCGTTTTCAGTCAGCGCCGGATTAACCAAAGAGGCAAAAAAGCATTTGTTTATGGGCCCCATTTTATTTAAGGGCTCTGCGCCGTCTAGGAACACAAATTGCTGATAACAAAGAAAAACTAATTGGTTCAGTCGTAAACACTTCGCCTTTCTTTGTATGCAAAGTGTGACCAGATTATTTTAATTCGTGTAACTGATTGAAATTAAATTTGGTAAGATACAAAATTTTTTTCACGAGATATTGACTAATAACTAGAAAAAGTTCCCAAAAACATGTTTTTCGAAAAAATCTCGAAAACGGTTCTTAAGAAAAAAAAAAGAATGTAATTTTCGTATTACTCGACGCAAAATTAAACTAAAAAACAATTTTTTACGAAGGTTCATTTTTCGTGTAAACTAGTGTAATGTACTTTAAAAATAAAATTAAAAGTTTAAATTTTTTTTATGTGCTAGAAAAATTTGCAGTAAAAAAACTAAGAAAAATAGATAAATACAAACATTAAATATTTAAAATTTTTTTATTTTTTAATTTTTATTATTATCTATATATATATTACACAAGGCAGTTTTTTGTGACATCAAAGGCTCCTAGACGGATCGCGCGATTTTAACAAATGAGGTATCAATCGAAAGCAATTTACACCTAGATGTGCAATAAGGTGTTATTTTTTGGATTAAATCTATATTTTGGTGGATATCGCTAAAATAAAATTTCAATCATTGCTATAAAAAGTGCGAAAAGGAAGGCCGATTGAAATTGCTATGCGTGGGTGTGAAAAGGTGCGCATATTTTTATTTGCAGTGAACGTAATAAAGGCAAGCGTGTATGTGTAAGAAGCAAAGTTTGCTCTCTTTGGTTTCTCTTTGATCTTATTTTGCAATTGTGCATTGAAGACAATAGGTGTAAACGGCACGGCTAATCTGTGTCTTTTTTTTGTCCAACTTTCTCTTACAGGGTTGCCACACATGCGCGCTGCATTTTAGTTTCTGAAGCTAAATCAAAGTTCTTATTAGAAACTGACATATGGCTACCCTACGACTGCAGATGTAAATTACGCGATTGATACGTTCGGCCATTATCTGGCGATTTTCGCCGCCGGGTTCACTAGTTAAATATAATTTTTAAGCCTTAGATACCGCAGCAAATTTTGGCAGATTTAAAAAATTACCAAAAATACTAGAAAAATACCACATTTCGCACAATATGTACACAATGTACTTTCTTGAAGTGATTGATCTGTAGTTTTTGTTCGAAAACGTTTCGGCCTGCTGCGTACTGATCTTAAATCCAAATACCACATATCGATAAAACGCACACATTATACGTTTTTGTAGTAATTGAGCTGTAGTTTTTGTTCCAAAACATTTCGGGCTGCTGCATACTGACCTTTAATCTTAATTGCAAAGTAATAATAAATTAATAATGATAATATAAGTATTGTACTAAAATAGTATAACCAAATGACAAAAGCTATAAATTGTTGCTGTTGCAAATCGTATATGATATATTATAAACACATTGCCAAACTGACAGCTTACCGGATATGCTAAGTGAGGGATTGTTAAAGGCGTTTGTGGCACATGCCACACAGTTTTTTAAAAAGCAATAAAGTTTTTATTGGTATAGTTAAACAATAAGAATTTGTAACATACCAGATACAGTTTTATGATTATGTTTATGCAAGTAATATATTAATATGGTGTATTTTTTTTTTGTTTTCATTTAAGAGCACGTACTTAGTGATTTAATTTAAGTTGATTACTTACTTAACAATTGCCATTACTCATGTCGTTAAATCTAGCATAGTATCAGTTGACTTATTGCTGAGTTCAACAAGGAGTGGCAACCCTGACATCTGCCAAACCCCGAGAACAAGCGCCTTCTCTGTCATTTATAAGTTGAACTGCAATCGCTTTGTGGCAATAATCAGCAGCAAATCATTAACAACTAATTAAATTATATAAAACTAACATTAATTAAGCGAAAAAAAAACAACAAGAAAAAACTTGGTACAGCCAATTAGGCTGGCTGAGAACAGCAAGAACAAGCCCCCGAAACAGCAGGGACGCACGCGACAACTAACTAACTGTAGTAGCCGCTCAGCTGACTGCAATTTACAGTTGCCAAGCGGGCACAGTAGTTTCCTTTCACTTGTAAACTACAAGAGACTACAAATAATAACAAGAACTTAACGCTAATCTTTTGCACTTTGACACCACGGTGCACACCCACAACAAAAAGTCAGCGCACAGCGGCCAATATTGGCAGTTCTAAATAATACAAGTTTAATAACTACATTAATATGGTGATCGGGGACAAGTTCGAGAACAAGAGTTACAACAATCAACACGCGCTCAATAGTCGCATAATTTGCCAACAATAAAAAAAAAGTCAAAATAAAACTACCGTTTGGTTCTACAATGAATGAATGTCATTAATTTGACAACAGAAACCGTTAAATCAGCAATTCAATCACCCAGCAACAACTCCCAACAACAACAACAACAACACAACAACTTTGGCCCAAGTCTTGCGACAACTAACCGAAATAGGTTCTAAACGAACCCAACGCCGCCGCGTGAGTCTTAAATTACCAACCTTGCCACAAATTTCAATACAAATTCGCATTCGAATTTGTTAGCCATGCGCGGTAATTGGCATAATGCCGTTTGCCACGTTTACTAGCCCCGGCTCAGCTCGGTTTCGGATCGGAGAGGTTCGGCTGGGGTCTCGGCTACAGGTCTAGGTCTATTTGTATTGCCGGCTATGCGGCATTACGACTGTATGGCTCTAACAGCTACCGGCATTTGAATGTCGTCGCAGCAAATGACCGAACCGCACCCACCAAGCACCGAACTGATCACCCAACCGATCAAACAAACCCATGACTTGGCTGTCCGTTGCCTTTCAGCCTTTCAACTTCTGTTACAGGTGTCTGTCTACAAAAGCGTTGGACCCTGTCCAATATCAGAAATTTGGGAAAAAAAATTGGCTAATACGAATTAGAGATACTCTCTGGCAGTTTGGGAAGTAGCTGCTAGGGAAGTTAGGTGTAGTGATCACATGGTGGCTAATTGGACAGTACTTGGTCTAAAGGTATATGTATTTAAAGCAGTTTGATACGCACAATATTGTTCCTCTGTCAAAAGTTTATTTATTTTACGAAATTTTGAATAATATTTTTAATTCTGGCATTTTTTCTTATACATTGCGCACTTGTGGGATCCATTCTTGTTAGTCTCGTACAGCCCTCTTTCAGATGCTCAGTCTGTAAAATGGATAGTGATCCCATGCGAGCTTTTTCTAGGTCTAAAAAAAAAGTTCAGCTGATGCAAAGTGATCATCCAATTATCGTACTATTTTCAAAATAAAATTTTGGTAATCATGATCGTTTAATTTGGTGGTCATTAGAATTAAATTTAGCTATTCTGATCAGCGAATCTAATAATGAATAATAAGTATTTTCATAATGATGATTAGTAAGTTTTGATCAGTTAATTTGACAATAATGATCATTGTTATGATAATCACTAAATTTTGGTGATCGTTGTAGCAGAACCATTGGTAACCATTATCAGTGAATTTGTTGATAATGATCATTGAATTTTAACATTGCTCAGCGTTCAAAAAGATGATCATGATCAGTGAATTCTTTGATTATTATCAGCGATTTTGGTGGTCATGACCATTTGATGTTTAATATAAGTGAATTTGAAGATCATGACAATTTAAATCGGTGACCAGGAACAGTGAATATGATGATCATCAGCAATGAATTTGGTGATCATGATCAGTGAATCACAATTATGATTACCGAAGTCGTTAATTATGATTTTGGCAATCAAGAGCAATAAATATGATCATGATCTGAGAATTGGGTGACCATGATCATTAAATTTGGTGTACATGATCAGTGAATTTGATGATCATGATCAGTGAAATGGTGACCAAAAAAGTGAATTTTGTGATTTTAAGCAATACATAAGAATTGGGTGACCACGATCATTAAATTTGGTTTTCATGATCAGTGAATTTGGAGATCTTGATCAGTGAATTGACTGATCAAGATCAGTAAATTTGGTTTTCATGAACAGTAAATTTGGTGATCATGAGCAATGAATTTGGGGATCATGATCACTAATTAGTAGGCTTAGCAGTTATGCATCTGTGAACATTTTACACTGATCAGTGAACAAAGTTTTTTGGTAGGAGCAAGGGATGCATCTTTCTTCAAGTTGTTGCAAGTTGCCTAAAAATAGTTAATACTCTTACTACGCTAGGGTGCTCGCAAAAATGGTAGTAGTAGTTACTTTGGCGTTCTCTCGTGTCAATGACAGTTCAATGTGCTCCCAACAACTTGAGCGATTTGTTGTTGTTATGGTTGTGTGTTTGTTGTTGTTTTTGTTGCTAGCAACAGTTGTCGCACATGCAAATCGTGACTACCGACGAAATTCACGTCGCTTGTCCATCAGTCGAATTGCCAAACAATCCTCGGAGTCAGTCAGTCAAGTTGGACCAAGTTTCGGTGAGGTCTGTAATTTTTTCTGGTTCGTTTTTGTTTTTTTTTTGGTAGTTGCGCATGAAATGCGAGTGATTTGTTTAAGACATTTTGATTGATTATTTGTGCGCAATGTGCCAAATCGACCACAAAACACGGCCCAGTCAACGTGTTGCGGTGCTTTTGGTCGAAAACCGAAAAACGAAAACGGTTTTTCACCAACTTTGTACATTTGACAAATATCTACACACATGTGTGTATGTGTGTGATGAATGTAAGTAACTGTTTACTTGTAAGCAAAAACAAAAGCGCTACAAAAAAAAAAATACTCACTCCAAAGATACAGATACTTTTTGGCAAAGTCATGCGCGCTCGATTTTATTAATTATTTTGACCCAGAAATAATGTTACTATATGAGTGTAGCTGTAACTGTGAGTATCTGTGTGTATCTGTAGCTGAGTGTGTCTGCGTATGTGTTAAGTATTAACATCCCAGTGGAGATCGCTCGCGTTTGTTGTCAGTTAAATTTACCACCTGTGATGAATAACGTTACATTTTGGTTTGATGCTGATTATTGTATCTTTTGTTGTTGTTGTTGTTGGAGGTATTCCCGATGTTGTTGCTTTTATAGTGATTTATGCATGTACCCACAGTCATGCCCATATAAAGTTGATTACTCAGGTGTCTGTCCGTGTGTGCGTGTGTGTCTGTGTGTGTGATCGCTTGTACCGTTAATTAATTTGCAAAGTTTTGGGGCGTTTGTTTGGTTAAGTTGATGATTTTAGTGGAGAGGACGCCATGGGAAGCATATGAAACTCTATTAAAAACGAAATGGTGCAAATAGTTGCTCCATAAAATCAGCCGAAGCAGAGTTACTCTAGTTGGGAACACAAGAATTCTAAGAATTTCGACGTTAGGTGAAAGTACATATTAAGATGTCGAAGAATTTAACAAAAGCAGTCTATAAAGTAAATATGGGAAATTTCATAATTTAATCATATTAAAAATACGGTAGTGCACCTTGTGCGAAACAAATCTATTACTACTACTATTTTTGTGAGCACTCTAGGGCAATAAGAGTATTCACTTTTTCGGAAGCTTACAACGAGTTGAAGGAAGATGCTGCATTTACCAAAACTCTTTGATCACTGATCTGTGTTGAATGATCGCAGAGGCATAACTACTAAGCCTACTAAATAGTGATCATGATAACCAAATTAATTAATTATGATCACCAAAGTGTCTGATTATGATCATCAAAGAGACTGATCATAATCACCAAAGTGACTGATTATGATCACCATTTCACTTACATTGATCAACAAATTTACTGATCATGATCATCAAATGCATCAAAATACATAGTTTACTACGTGAAAAACAAATCTATTACATTAATGCTCTGAAAACTTACTTTAAATAGTGATGGAAAGGTATACAAAACTTCGGGGTAGGTGATCAAATTTAATTTCCCGATCCCATCCCTGGAGTATAGAATTTACAGCCCAAAGCACTCGCATAATTTTGACACGAAGAAATATCTTCCCACAAAAAAAAATTCATAAAACATATATGTGTTTAGCTTACAAAGTGAAAATTTATAGTCACCACCGGGCCCTGTTGTTTTCTTGAAGGCCCTGAATACATTTAAATAAGTCTTTGATTTCCATACAAAAAAAAATTTCCTTAGATTACTCCACATTTGTCTAATCGCAAACGCCAAATCAATCACAATATATTCAAAACTGATGTTTTCCTTTCACATCATCACCAACCACTGAACCACTCATAGTCTCCTCCGGAGCATATTTTTCTCTCGACGGTCCTGACCACAGCGTCCAATTTTATAAAATGCTTCATCTCCACAGAAACTAGCATTTTCTTTGAATATTTATTCCACAATACAAAGTCAATCATCAAATTTTCGAAACTATTGTTTTGGGTTCACATTACTACCAACCATTGAACCAGTGGTTCACCACGACATTTTAGGGACGATACTATAGAACCATGATGCCGTGAATTTTACAAGGTGGCGCAAAGAAGTGCGCGAATTTGGCTGACCAAAAAATATGGCGGCATGGGCTCACTTTTTGTATGATAGCTTTATGAAATAGTGGACGGATTTTGATCAATCTTCACAGAAATGTGATGAGAAACTCTTTATTTTTTTTTTGAATATCGCGAAAAAAATGATGTCAGCTCAGTTTACTATTAGTCTTCCCATTTCTGTGAAGTTTGATCAAAATTGGTCCACTATTTCATATAGCTACCATACAAAAAGTGAACCCGCTCTCTTCAAAGAGAGACACGAATAAGGGACCCGCGCATTGCGTGACCTTCTAAATGTTGGGTCATGCCATAGAACTATGCCTTGACATAGGTAAAGCAGTGTTAGTTACACTGTCTTCGTCTCGATTAAAATAAGTCTGTATTAAGATGTTTTCCTGAGTGAAAAGCAGGGAAAATCAGCATCATCGTTTTCATATATTTAGTACATCTATAATGAACAAGACTTCACAAGAGCTGCGCACTAAAGACTTACTCCCTTCGATAATAATAATAATAATTTTCCCTGACTTGACTATTTTGTCAGTCGCCCCTAGGTGGAGCATGGGGATCTCTATTAATAACTGTACAAAGAGAACAGGGACCTACAGTTTATAGCCGAATTCGAACGGCGGTGTCTTGAATTAATAGAGATTTTCATGGGCAAATATTTCTGCAAGCGATGCCAGTGGTAGGCAAATGAACCAGTGCGTCGGCTAGAAAGCGAGTACGCTATCGATAAGTCACATTTAATGTATAATCTACACCGATATTTGGAAACTTATGACAGCCACTCAATTTGGAATGCAGTTTTGACGGCAGGGCTGTGATAATTGAAGTCTTTTTTATAGAGATCACTTCAGTGTTGCCATAACTACCAAGAAAAAACTTAGCAAAAGCTTAATGTCGCTTGCTTATAAGTATATCCCAATTCTTTCGAGATAATCCAAGACTCAATAAGCTCTTTCTATATTTCTGCTCCCACTTTCTTTCCCAAGCCCTCATAAAACCAAATATCCCCTTTCCAGTAAAAAATAAAAGGGTATTGCAAAAAACTGACTTCAATTTGTTGTTGCTGTAATTATTGTTCTTGTTGTTCCCAATTTCTGTGTGTAACAATTTAACCAAAACAATATTAACAAATTAAGCCAAACAATCCAATCGATTTCACTTGAAACGCTTCTGCTTCAAATTCATCTTTGTATCGCTCATTGACACGCTGTGCTCTTGATTCTTGCTATCCAAGGGTAATTTGGGCTGGATATCCATCAATGATGAGGGCGGCGCTTGTGGAATCAAACTAAGATTTGAAGTTATAAGCTGTTGGCTTTGCGCAGACGGACTCTTAGCATTCTCTTCCGTAACCTGCGATTTGGAGGAACCTGCTGAATTTGCGTCATCTGTTAATTGCGGCAGCTCAGTCTGCAGTTCCAAGCTGTGTCCGCTCAGGCTGTTAACCATAGCCTTGGCATGCTCCTGAGCCTCTAAATCGATCTGTCGCACCAGTTGGCTAATGTGCTTCCGCTCCTGGTGCTCCTTAACCAGCTGACGTCGCTGCCGAGTGCGTAGCAACTTGAATTCGTGCCAAAATTGATCGCTTACCAGATCAATGGGATTATTGCCACCACGACGTAGTGCCCACTCGGGATTTAGTTTGGGCAGAGCAGCGGAATCTTTATCAGACATTGTACTAAATTTTGTATAGAAGAATTTCAAGCATGAAATTATTGAGACTGACTACATGGCTGGCTTTGATGAGGCATGAGTCAGAAGTCAGAGTCAACTTGATCGATGTGAGTTTTCTATGTAATTGCTGCTGACCAAGGCGGCACAACTTTCTTCTTAATTGTTGCAAGAAAAATGAGGCCCGTATCGAAATGGCATGAAAAGCACAACAACAACAACAACCCGGCATAACTCTTGTCAGCTATGAATGGGTTTTTATTTTTTGGAGAAATTATTTTCAATATTCAAACAAGTCGAGAATAAATATTGCCGCCTTTTATAGTCAATCAATCATAGATTGATCAGTCAGTCGTTGTTTGGCGGGGCGCAGCTCTATGTGGTGGCATGCATTGAATTTTGGGCCAAGATTTGGGCCAATTTGCCTGCAATGCAACTTGGCCATGGCCAAAATGTCGCCCCCGAAAAACAATGGCCGATTTAATCGCTCGAAATGAAAACAAAATTGCTTTTGAATTTTGTTTTTTCTTCTGTCCTGGCTTGCATTTTATTTTTATTGATTCTTTTTTTTTGGTTCCTTTGCTTTTGGCTTCCAGACGCCCTGCTGTGCACTTGTTAAAGCCAAAAGTTCAACTCCAACTCCTATATATATATTTTTTTGGCTTGCCTCCAACTGTTTTATGCGGCTGCTGCGCTGGCTACCTAAACAGAATGCCGCTCCCGCCAGTGCCATAATAATTTCGATACCCTGGTAGAGAGTAGCTTTAGTTTGGTAGTGCCTTGGAGAAGAGCTGGAAGATTTTTCCATGCGTCAAAGAAGGATATTTACAATCAAAGATAGGTTTAGAAAGAAGTTGCTTTATAAGTAGCACCTTGGAAAAGGGCTGCAGAAATTTGTTTTCCATGTGCTACAGAGGGACTTCCACATTCAAGAGCTCTAAATTAATCAGAAGGCTTAGAAATGGCCTGGTAGAAACGATATTTAAATTCAAAGGCATGTGTGTGTCTGTCTATTTCGGAGTAATATTACTTGAAAAATTTATAGAAAAAAATATGTATTTTTAAAGCTCTAATGCATGGTTTCAAATTGAAACTTTCAATCACTTAAATGAAGGTACCTCTTCGCCAAGGTATCAGTGAAAAATAAAATAGATGAAAAAAAAGAAAAATTTTATTTAGATCGGAATAGTAACTAACATAATTATTTGAATAAATCTTTTTATTCTTATCAAAGATGCTTGTATCAATGCAGATGACAATGTTATTAGAGCTCTTTGCTTTGAAAGTAGCTAACATTTAAGGAAACAACTCCATTATGTTACGTTTTATTAAAACAAGAATTGCCAGATCACTGGATAAACTAACTAGTCTGAGGAGGCAAGTTGCCGTCTCACAGCAGTTTTATAATTTTTTTCCAATAGGGCAATATGAAAACTGCTTGAGCTGCTTGGTGTGAGTAGGAGTGAAAGTGCTCGTTCGCCATTTCGACAAAATAGGAAAAACTGCTGTAAGGCAGCAACTTGCCTCTGCACACTCCCCCTTTCTGCGGAAAAACATAAAAAAAATAACTTCCGGCACCTGCCCCAGCAAGCTACCCAACTGTGGGTCCGCAATTTTTTTCTCCCAACTATACCCTCCCACCAAGCAGTTCAAGCAGTTTTCATACATAAATAGTAAACAAAAGGTCGCGTAACTAAATAAATTTGAGGCCCTATGCTCCAGTGGGAGATAAAGGAAATGATGATGATGATGAACTAAATAAATCGATACTTTTAAAACGATGCGATAAATCTCAAATTAATTTGAATTTCTGCGATACAGACTACCTAATATTTCCTAAAAAAAATGTAGGTTTACGAAAAATTTCTATAGCCTTGAATTTTATCATCCAAATTCAAAATCCTATGTAGAACTTCTGTATATCGAACTTTGCTTAAACGAACTTGTCTTTAACGAACTTCTTTCTGTTCACGAACTTTTCCTTATTAACATATTTTTCTCCATATACACTGCTTTTTCGTACAAGACTTATATAGCGAATAATTTTTGATCTCTCTCGGTAAACCGACTTTTTTTTTCGAGCATTTGTACGGACGAGGTTATCTCCAAACGTTTCAAAAGAATTTACTAAGCAAAAAAAAAAAAATTAAAAACGTCAATTCTGTTTATCGAATATTGTAAATTACGAACCAATTTTTTGCTTCCATGCAAATTCGCTATAGGAAAGTTCGACTGTAATTTTCACCCAAAGTGTACTGCGTGGATTTTGTGTGCAAAAAAAATCAGTACCGCTCATTTGAAATCTCACAAGAAGTATATAACCCTATCCTTAATCAAATGATTTTTTCCTTTAAAACCTTTAAAGTTACTTTACCAAAAGGTTCCAAGTGGAAAGTAATAGCAAGAAAGTAATAATAAGATATTTATTAACATACATCATCGTGACGTCACATTTGTCCACAAAATTGACACAAAAACGTCACAAATAGTTAGAACTAGTGTATCGTTACAGAGTTAAGAGTTCCCAAAGAGCATTTAAACTTCGTCTTAGAAAAATTATCTATAAATACTTGTTAGCTCCTTCTTGTGGCATTGCTTACTTATAGTTTATTGTTCTACTTGTGTTGTATAGAATTCGCCAGAAGTGAAAACAAAAACAAAAGATTGTCATCATTTGAATTATGTGCAACATTTTCTTAACTGACCAAAAATCATATGGATTAAGGAAAAACAATCCGAAAACACAGGCAGTAAAAACTTTTGCATAAACTTAGCCAGGCCCAATTGCGTTTGGGTTGTATTCTTTTTTTTTCTTTTGGCCCTAATTGGGTGAAAGTGTTGGATGGATCAGTATGTAGCTTGTTGTAGGCTTGTTTAGAAAGTGTGACAACCCTTGCAGCGACACTTACATAAATGGCACACTTAATCAAATTGTACAACCAGAGCGAGCGCTGTGCTGTCAAATCAATATCTACCTGTAGCTATATACCATATATCACCCGCATATATAGGCAACGAGTTAACAGCACTACCAACAACAACAAGCTAACTTGGCCAAGATGGGCAACATTGCCGACACAAAGCGAAAAATTCCCAGGCAAGAAACTAGAACTCAAAATCATACATCACAAGCAATTACCGGACTAAAATGCGGCAAGCTTCAAGCTGCAAGAGCTCCTCCAGAGATACACAGTCTTTGACTTTGAACAAGACGAACTCTAAGATGACTGCGATGACGATGACGGCGATTTTGTTGTGGATGGGGATGTGGATGTGGCTGGCTTTGGCGTTGGCGATGGCGATGGCTTTGGCGTTGGGGACTAACCTTGGCCGCTAGTAAAAAGAGTGTGGAGCTATTATTATTGTTGTTGTGTATGCTGCGCATGCATCATCATACCATCATCCCATTATCACATACCACAACTTGCTGCCTCAGTCGCAGTCGCAGTTGGCGTCGCAGTTGCAGTCGTTCCCTGGCAGCGTCGGGTCTACGTCCAGTTTTAGCCACAACGTTTTGGCCAGGCGCGCACTTGAAATGCTTGGCATGAAATAAATCGCGTGTTTATTGTGCCAGGGGCTTCGGCTATGCCCCTCTCGCTCACTCTTACTCTCTTTGGACGCCTCGTTCTCTCTGTCTCACATAAAAATTGAACGCAATAGAATGCCACTAATCGATCGTAGCATTGTTGGTCAGCCTGAGCTTCAGCTCGAGCTTTTGCCTTAGCCAAGGAGCAGGCGCACACACCGCTGGTCAAGAGAATAGATGCGCCGACTTAGGAGGGATATAAAATTTTATTCGATTCAAAGGTTTTTAAAGTGTGAATGTAGAAGTTGATAACTTGGCATCATCTTTTCATCTTTATGTTCTGTAGTTCAACAAGAAAAAATTGCATCAACATAAACAGCATAAAATCCGCAAGTCGATAACAGCGTCACAGATTTGCCTTTTAGATGGCAAATAGAGATCAACTCCACCAGCAATCCAAAATCGATTGAACCTATAGGTCGATTCCTTTTCAAATCAAACCGGTTAGGTTAGGTTAGGCATAAGGCCGAGATCCCCACCAGAGCTGTTTAATGGTAAAGTATAGAGAAAGCAATGGTAGGGGGGGGGGGAGAATAGAAGTGTTGGATGCGGGGTAGATAAAATAGCCATTGGGCGCCCTTAGTCCGCCAAGTCTTCCTACTTGCTGCCCGGGTCTTCAAAGGACGGCTTACCCAGTTGCTGGGTGTGTTTTCTAAAAACTGCAGGCCAGTCACACAACATGTATTGCTTACTTCCTATCTTCTCCCCATCCCAGTCACTGAGATAAAGATCGTTGTGGGAAACATGCATCTTCTCAACCAATAGGCCAATGGCGCAGTGCCCCGTTACAACTTCTGTCAACATCGTAGTCCTGCTCTTTTTTAATCGCAGAAGCTCTGAAGTTCGCTTTGGCCAGAGTGCTCGGGAGATTTGACAATCGGACACAATATCCCAATATCGTTCTGTCGCGCTTCCGGCTCTCTTCGTGATTTTGAATTTCACGACCAATAGAGGTCTTTCTATATCCATAATTGCAAAAGAAGCTGGTAGCGTTCATCCATTCGTCCGCTCCTTCGTTACCAGGTATGCCAGAGTTACCACGTACCCAGCAGAGAGTGATAGAATGTTGCTGAGCAGAAATCAAACACCCTGAAGGCGTTTGAAGAGGGGGAATACTGCAATGGAGTATTTCTGGACAGCAGCCCGAACTATGGGCAAAGATAAAAACACTGCTGCCTGCCTAAATTTACAGTCCTCTCCTGTCCTTTTTAGCGCATAGAAAATTATTTTTCCAGCTACGGAAGCCGCACTCTCCAACCAAAACAGTCGTAATTGGAGTATCCTCTATAGTATATATGCGGTCGACATTCCTAGACGCAATATAGGAATCATCCCGAAGAATATGCTTCTGATGATGACGACGGCAGCGTTCTATAATCACATTCTTGTGAGTATGAAACCGCGAACGGAATTCGGTAGTATCTTCAAGAATTTGAGAATAAGGCCTTATGTTATAAGTAAATCAGTCAGCGTATGCTTCACATTACGGCTCTAAATTCCTCCCGAGTTGCTTATCAACCCCGCAGAAAACGACAGCCACACATCTTGACATTAGTCTGGATTGCGAGCAGTTGATTAAAACCGCTCCGATATGCTACAAGAAAAGGTATCGTCTCCTTTGGCTTCTGAATAAATTCCCTCTTCGCTGTAAACGGTTGGCTCAACAGCAGATTCGACCTTTAAAGCGTTCTAATTTGGAAATAAATTACCAACTTAGATAATTATCTAATTGAAAACATACCAAAAAAAAGGGTAAGGAGCTGGCCAAAATAACGAAAAATGGATTTTGAGTAAGTTTGGCGCCCTCTTCTAAAACAAAAAATAAATTCAATTTTGAACATTCTTTGATAAAAATCGAGATAAATGGAGAAGGTGGAGGTCATCTTTTTGGCTTTAGACTTTTTTGATGTTTCTGACAACATTAAGCAAGAGAAATTCCAGTGTGTAATTTTTTCCAGTTTTACTGTACTACGTTATATAGCTCAAAAGATTAACTTGAAATTTTATGATTGATTTCTGGCACACCTTCGATTAAGTAATTTAAACGTTTCTATGCAACTAAACAGCGCTGTTAATACACATAGCTGGTGTGGCTGTTGATGGCAAAACAAAAAAGTTGAGGCAGTGCAGTCCATAGCAGGAGTCCAAGATTGTTGTTGTTGTAGCCGCCAGCAACAAAATGAAATGTTTCAAGTTCAAATGCAAGGTGGAGCACACGAGAGTCTCAAGAGTTTTCAATGTTTCAGCAAGCCTGAGAGATTGGGTGATGGGGAGAGATCGGGAGAGGAGTGGCAACTGTGGCGCAAGCAATCTCAAAATAATCTAAACGATTTTGCAAAAATCACGTTAAGCTCGTTGCTGTTGTTGTTGTTGCACCTTGTGGTGATTGTTGTTGCTGTTGTTGTTGCAGTCATCGCCAACGCAGATGCAGACGCGCGGTATTCGGCACTTGGCATCCATCCACCTGTTACTTTGAGCTCATTTTTAATGCTCGCAGCTAAAGCGGATATGGGCTGTAGATTGGACAAACGTGCGAGGGCGCTGACTAGGGATTGGTGTGCTTAATGGGCTGGGGCTGGGACACGGGAACGCGAACGCGAACGGGAACGGGAACAGGTAGAGTTCAGTGAGAGATGGCGGCGGCATTGAGCAAATTGCAAAAGTAAGATTCAACGAATGCCGGTGCACAGTTTGGCATAATAATGAAGCGCAATCAACTGCGTTTTAGCCAAAGGGGTGCTGGATGTGGAACCAGGAGAACCATTTGATGCGGGTGAGGTGGGTTATTCGTTTTGTTTTGTTGGCAGAGTCGGGGGCAGGTTCATCATTCTTATTGGCATTGCACAGATTAAACATTCCTCGCTCGCGCTCTCCTGCTTCCACTCGTATATAATTTCTGGCTGCGAGCGGCTTGTTATTTGCTGGTGTTATTCTAAACGGCTTTTAGACAAAAGCAACACTGGCCCAAAACACCAGACAACAATACACTTGTATGGAGAAGGAGGCTCATTCACTCACTCACGCTGCCAATCAATCAATCACCGAGCACAGCGCAGCACAGCAGAGCACACAAGAAAGCCAACTCTAGCCAGGTTGTAGCTTGACTCTTAGACATCTAGACATCTGAGCATCTGCCGCCTTTAGCGGGATATGGGTGAGCGGCAGTTGGAAGGCTGGCAATATGGGCAACAAATTTTAACGCTGGTCAAGTGTAATGGTTTTGTCATGATGCAGCATTTAAGCTGCCGCTGTGATTGATGCTGCAGCAACCAAAGCAGCCACAACATACAATGCGGCATGTAGCATGTACTATCGCCACCTAGCGGCGAGATTTGCTGGCAGAGCAAATTTCAAATGCTATGGAAATTTGTGCTGCACTTGATTTCACTAGTGTGCGCTATTTAAAACAGTTGGCAGCTTTCTCGAAATTCGAATTCAAATGAAATTGAGGAAATAGGCGTTTGGCAAGTTCGTTGCCTAAGTCTTTTGTTTTTCTTTGATGATGATTATTACACTACCTAACACGATTTTTGAAATTATGGTTTCTTTGGATATTCGATGACAAAAAATATAAGTTAATGGAATTTGTTAATAAATTTAAGAGTGTCTGATGAAAATCAAAGGATATGTATGATTTTGATCAGGGCTGTAAGAGGTAGAAGTTTTTCTTAGAGTACGGCTATGCGAATTAAGCTGGGATTCAGATTCAATAAATAATTTGGGACCAACTCTAAATCCATGAGTCAAGGTTTCGAATAAAGATTCGCTAAATCTGAAATATAATCAATGACTTATAAGCCGTAGTAGTTTCTTCTGAGATTCGTATATCTAGAACGCAGCCTTGTGGTGTTAGTTAGTAAGGTTAAGTACCATTTGAAAGGAACTCTAAACCAGTGTTTGTGTTTGAACCAAGATTCCCAAGAATAAATTATGTAAAATACTTTTATACAATTTTTTTTTTTAATTTTGGAAAATTAAAAGTGAAATACCTCGCCCAAAACTCTGCTAAGTAAAACGTATAAATATATTGTATAATAAATAAACAATAAATAAACTTTTTGGAAGCAAAAAAAAAAATGGGAGTTCCGCTGTATAAAGAAGTAGCTTTCAAAAAATATTATTTTTTATATATATGGTACATACTAGATGATGCGGACCAATTTTCGGATTATTTATTAAGTAATCGATAGCTGCATATTTAGATACACTTTTCTTTTTTACATATCTCATAAACATATAAAGAAATTTGAATAATTTTTTTAACGAAAGATAAAACTTTTGAATACAAAATTTAAAAAAAAATAAGTTTTTATTATTTTTAACATATTTTTTTAATGATTTTTAAGAATTTTTTGTTTTAAATTTGAATAATTTTTTTTTTTTTTTTAAAGATGAAATTTTTTTAATTTATATGGCCTACGTTGCTTTGGCTACAAACCTTTTATAACTTAGAATTAACTACATACTTCTTTATCTAGTATAAATAAATAAATAGATGATACGGCCCACTTTTCCGATTATTTATCAAGTAATCGATTAGCTGCATATTTAGGTAGATTTTTCATTTTTACATATCTCATGAACATATAAAGAAATTTGAATAATTTTTTTTATGAAAGATAAAACGTTTTTATTCAAAATGTTAAAAAAATAATTTGTTTGTAATTATTTTTAACATATTTTTTTAATGATTTTTTAAGAAAGTTTTAAAATCATTTCTTAACATTTTTTTGTTCTAAATTTGAATAATTTTTTTTTCTTATAAAAGATAAAACTTTTGGATTTAAAATTTTTTTTAAATTTTTGTTAACATTTTTTTAATCATTTATTAAAAATTTTTTCTTTATTTTGGAATTTTTTTAAACATTTTTTTAGAACAAATAAAGAAATTTTAATATATTATATATTTTTTTTTTTTAAATGAAAGATAAAACTTTTGGACTTAATATATTTAAAAAATGTTGATTATTTTTTAAAATTTTATTTAAAAATTTAAAAAAAATTTTTATTTTTTTTATTTAGAAAACGGTACTGCAAATTTGGAGTAATTAATTTAATTCCAATTATATGTCTGGGATTAACGCTTATAAGGATTCTGAACTTAGACGAAAAACTTTAGACAGTCTAAAACTTGTTGCAATTTTTTTTTTTTTTAATTTCTTCAAATTGCAACCACTTCTATTGTTTTTATGATTTTCTCTAGATTTCATATAAAAATAAAGATTTTGTTGTACAGTGTTGAACAATAGGTATATAACATTTTTCGCTCATGTAGCTTCAGTTTCGTTTTGCCTGGCATAATTAATGATTACTTTTGGTTTGAAATTTTAACCCAATTTTTTTTTTGATTTTTGTATTTGCAACATGATTCAATCAGCTCGTTATTTATTATGCCTCAATAATACACAAAAATCTTTTAACAGACAAATGCCACCTGCAATGCGGCATATCAAATCAAAAATCAAACCACAATTAATTGACAACAATTGCTGAAATTGCTACGCTAATCTATTGGCAACATGTTGCAACACGGCTATCAACTACAACAATAACCATAACAACAACAACATAATCTAAGCCAAGCCACACAAAACGTCAATTGTCTAATCAACAAATTTAGTCAATAAATCGTAATTAATTAACGATTTGGCATTTTGCAAGCTGCAACTAACGAAAGAGTTTTCATTTCCATTCCAACTTCAAATCAAACTCAAATTTTAAGCTCCATTTCAGTTCGTAAAGCCCGCCAAAAAAAAAAAAAAAATTTGTGCAACGTAGAGAATTCGTAAATATTTTTTGTGACTAATTTTTTTTCATTATGACCGCAACTAAACTGAAATGCGCCTTAAAAACTGTTAGTAAAACTTTTTTTTGCCGGGTCTAATCAGCGCTGCATACGCCCCGTTGTACTCTATATACATATAGACAAATGTATGGAATGGTAGACCAATATGCGAGGGCAGGCTAACAGGTAATGGGGTAGTCGAAAAGGAATTACTTTTTTGTGAACAAAAGTTGTTTTTTGAAGTACAGACTTCTTTGAGAGTTGAACACTCTATTTTTTTCATCTCTTCCAAAAAGTATGATTTTTCTGGATATATAATATCTCTTTCTAACCATTGCTTCAAGACTCCGATCAGTGGCGGATCTACGGGGGGTTTTCGGATCAACACCATTCCAAAAGTTTGAAAAAATTCTTAACCGTTTTTTGCGACCATTGATATAAGAGGATGGTCCGATAAGCTACTTAGCCTCACCGCCCGATGGCGCTACTATCGCAAGAGAAATTTCTCGTTGACAGCTACTGTCGAAATTTCAGCCGAATCCAACATTTTCGTTTTTATTTTGTAGGCTAAGCACTTATCGGAACAACTATAAATCACTTGGAAGTGAAAAACCCCCCCTGAGACCAATTCCTGGATTCGCAACTGACTCCAAGATATTAAACAAAAATGTTCAAATCTGAAGTATATGGTGGGTGGGTAAGAGATTTTAAGAGCAATTATTATAGCTCGGATAAGTCGACTGAGCTCCTTTTTAGAAACAATAAACTTGAATTTTTTAAATAATCATCTTTGAGAGTAAAAAGGTTCATTCATTTGTTGACGCAGTGCATCATCATGCCGCTTCAGAATGTCTGGCATCTTTATCGTAAAAAAGGTGGAGTGCGTGAGATATAGAAAAAAATATTGTGTTCGAATAAGTATAGTTTGTCAGGATCCTTACAATATCTATTTGGTCCCACCTGTGGAGGCTGGATAAATGCTTGTCGTGACGTAAGTGTGGCTATATCCAATGTTTAGCTTTGTATCATTTAACGAAAATATTTTTGTGGGTAGCAATTGTAAGTCTTTATAAATCGGACAGGCCCAAAAGGCAAAATCTAGAGCAAATGCTATATGGGGAATACTTTTCTTTTGTAATTTAGATATATCCAATATTTCCTCCAAAAAGAACGATTTGTCGGGGCTTTTACTTCATATGACATATAGTTATATCATTTGAGTGAAATCTATTTCTAACTACCCACTTATTCCAGCATTCGAAAAGATTACTTACACAACCCCGAATTTGAAGGATATGGTGATTGGGTAATCGATTTCTTGTCAATTCATAGATATGGAATGAATCATATCATAGACGAGCTTTGGTCTTCCTTTGGAGCAATACGCTTAATATAGCGGAAATCTAATTTCTGTATTTCTTGAAAATGTATGGTTAGTCAAGGTCATTTAAAGGGCATGTCACTTATTCAAGTCTCTAAAAAGATTTTATTTGCATCAGTTCAATACCGGATTATACGATTTCCGTATAATTTGGCTATGTCCACCGAATTTTTGCCTACCGCTGCGGTGCCTGAGGGACTAAGATCTATTTTCTATGACTTTTATTTTAAAGACGGTTCATTTGTTCCCAAGGTGGCCCTATGTTCCACCTAGGAACTCTAGAAAATATATATATAATAGTTCCCAATAATATTTTCCGGCTGTCGTTTTAGCTTTGCAGCGAGTCGTTCCAATAGCTTCCAATATTGTTTATATATATATGCTTTTTGTTTTTTTTTGTTTTTCATGAGCGACTAGTCGACCCTATACAAAAAATCCTAGCCATCACCTAATTAGCTCACGGAACCGCCTTGGCCTTCTTAGGCGTCGAGTTCTTAGAAGAAATCTACTGCCTCAATTGTTCCTAGATTTCTGACGTGATGGGATGGATGTATGCAAGTTTCATCTTACGTTACAAATCATCTCAAAAATTGAAGCCCCCTGTAGAAAGAAGCTTACTAATGTTAGCAATTCTTCTCCAAATCAAATGAATGTAATTTTCATAAAAAAATTAAAATTTTAAAATTTTTGACGAACATTTTTTTCAAGTTTTTAAGAAAAAAGAAAAAAAGGATGTTAACCGCCGTCCTGAGGCTTGTTCATTCACTTGCCCAACATCCACGAATACTATGTAAATTTTGTGAACCAGATTTGGGGTACTGATTTCCTGGCTGGTCCTCATCGATCAATATTTAAAGGTTGATAACAACATTGTATATAGCCAAAATCCAATCCATTTTTGATCTCATCATTCTCAAAACTTTTTGTTTCAAATCCAATTTGGGAATTTGAAGAGATACGCTCTATCTACTCTCACCAGCATATATAGGGTGATCCAGCTGTAGAAACTTTTACAATACTTTTCAGGCTGCCCTCGTTTTATGGCAAATACGTAAAACTACTAAAAACATAAGGGGTGTGTCTGCCAGGGTGGCTAGCTGTTGGCAGGTGGCGCGACTGCTGCAACGCCCGATTGCAAGAAGTCGTTGTTGCTGTTGTTGTTGTTACTATTGTTGCAAGTTGTTGTTGGTGTTGCAAATGTTGATAACATCATATAGCCGTAGAGTGCAATGTGCATGCAATGTGTTTATTGTCAAAAAATTGACTTGCAACAAACAACATGCGACCTTTTGTGTCGTTATTCATTCATGCCCACATATTGCAATCAAAAGACTTAGGCAACGAACTTGTTTTTGTTTTACGATCTTTTTTTTCGATTTTTCCTTGTTTTTTTTTTTTTTTGGAACTTTATTGGTTTGGTTTAGTTTGTTCACCAAAATTGAAAGTTATTAAAATGTTGTCTCTAATAATGTGACTGCAAATGGCAATTGTTATGCTCTAATTGAGCAAGTGGCATGGTGGCCAGAGTTCGGCTTGTGCTGCAGTTGGGATTTGTTTGGTTTAGGATTAGGTGAGGCCTGTGGAATTTGTAAGTAAGCACAAGTGTCTTTACCATGAAAGAATGGGAGTGATTTTTGCTTCTGGTTATAGGACTTATGTCTGTTATTAAGATAAGAAGAGTTTTTGCTATCAGAAAAGCTTATAGGAAGAACTCTGTTTTATATAGAAGAAATTTTTTTTTTGCCTACAAGTTAAAGAATTTTTTTTTGGTTTATTAAGATTAGAAGATTTAGTGCTAGCTTCGAAAGTAGTAAGGAGACTTTCTTTAATAAAGGGGCGACTGACAAAATAGTCAGTCAGGGAAATTATTATCATTAGAAGATATGGTGCTACCCTTGTTGGTATTAAGGAAAACTCTTCAAAATAAAATAATTTTAACTTATTTTTTTTTATTAGTTAGAGGACTATTTTCGTCTATTTAGATTTGAAAGTTTGTTCTATCTTCAATATAAGATTTCGTTGATAGGTACTTGAATATATTGATAATATATAGATGATATTACCTTCTAAAATTGCATCATCTTTGCCATTATTTGACACTAAGAAAAGAGAAGTTAGGCCTCTCTTTTTACTTTTATGGCTTATGTTAAATAAAGATTTGCATATATCGTTCAAGACCGATATTCCGCAGAAATACCTTAAAAGTTTTGATAAGGCACTGTGATGCGAATTTCACAAGATGATTACGAATATTATTCCCAGTACCACTTAGGTTTTTGAATCATAAAATCTATGATTGTTGTATTTAAACTTAAAAACTTATATGATTGAAGCTGTTACAGATTCAAATTGCATTGCTTAACGAATTATTATGTTTAGGTTAGGTTGTGAAAATTAAATTATATAGAATGTTTTTATAAACACTTGAAAAATTCCTATAAAAAATTAAACCTAAGGTTATCAAAACTATAAAAAAAAAAAATTATAATTTGTTTGGCAAATATTTGAAATTTTGTTCTTTTATTTTAGTAAATGATAGTACAATGTATCCAGCCTCTTTGAGAGATATAAAAAAAGGAAGATGTTGTTAGAGTTTCCGACAGGGGACTCAAGGTGGCACGACTAAAGAGAATTCTTAAAAAAAAAACAGTTTCAAGATAAACTTGTAAATGTGTTAGGAGCAGGCCGCGAATTTCAGATAATTTTCTAGTAAATTATATACTAAAAAGTTCATATACTTTTAGAAGAATCATAGCTGCTAAATTCGATCTGCAGTACTCCGTTTTATAAATAAGCTTTTATTATATTTAATTATTTAAAAGCCTAAAATATCATAATTTGCAATTAATATTGAACTTTTGTTCGGAGCATCACATTTCTGCGCTCTGCTGCTTAATATTAAAGACTATTCTTTTACTTTTAGCTTCACATATTTTTACCAAGTTCAATAACTTCCACTTCCTTTCCACTTGCATTCAGTCCATTCCTCAGCCCTTCTCTTTTCCGAACAAACCAAACAATCATTTACCACCTTTTTATCAACTTAAATGTGTATCAACACTATCCAAATCTTTTTGTGCCTTTGGTCATTATGCAACACCTTGAAACTGTTATGTCTGTTTAAAGTGTTGCCCAAAAACAAAACAAAAAGAAACACAAACAAAGCAACAAGCAAAACAACAACAACAAAACCAACAAAGCTTGCACAATGCAATGCGACAAACACCAACAAGCCCCCTAAAAAAAAAAAAAAATAAGTAATAAACACACAAAACAAAAAAGAAGAAGAAGAAGAGATGCTACCCAAAAATGGCCATAAAACAAACAGTGCAAAAAAACGGTTTTTTTTTTGTTTTGTTTCTCACTTAGAGGAGCGCCAATCAGTGCACCCACCAGCAGCAACAACAACAGTGTAGTCCTATACGAGGGCAGTTTGATAAGTCTGCGAGTTTTTATTTAAGAGTTATTTGTGTTAGAAAGAAGTGTTTTATTTTTCAATATTGTGACTCGATAGGCTCATCGCCAGGTTTTTTTCATTTTTGAAATCTTTCAAGAAATAATTTTTTTAGTTTCTAAAAAGAGCATTTTTTTTGCGATCGCTACATTCGGAAGTTTTGGTTTCCACAGCTTTGAGTTCTACAATAACACTTCTTAGCAATTGAAATTGATAATGTAGGTTTACCAAAGTACACTCAATTCTGTTTATACAAGAGCTTTTTTGAAACACTTTTGAAATAACAAGGTGTCGAAAAAAAAATTTTTACTTAATTTCGTTCGATTAAATAAAGCTATTTGAGTGAAGTCTTAAAGAAAAATATTTTTTAACCTAATCATTTAGAACTTTAGTTAGGAAATTCTCCTTTCTAATTTATTTTCATAGCAGCTTAAAGATAAATTCTTCATGTTTTTTTTTTACACTACGTTTTGTACAAAGTTTTTCAAAAGTCGCAGCAATTCGAAATTTTCACTAGGTGTATTCTAAAAATAAATATAGTCTCCGTTGGGTCTGTCCAATTTTCTATACTTTACATTACCAGCATATTCAAGTATTTTTATTATTGCTATTTAAAATACGACCCTGTACCCTGTTGGTATGTGAAAAATATTAAAAAGATCATCAAGTAGTCAATATAATCGAATCCTGGCAAATAAGAGAAAATTCAGATAAATTAAAAAAATATCAAGTCTCTTTTTAAGAGTTACACAGTTAGAAAAATTTCGCACGGAATGACAAAACTTCATATAAAGAAAAATACCAATTAGGGTATCCCATTTGAGATTTTTTTTATATGAAGTTTTGCCATTTCGTGCGAAATATTTCGACCTTCAAACAAGAAAAGAGTGCAACAGTTCACCCAAAGCTGATCTTTTTGCTCAAATATTAATTTGAAAACTACACAGCCACACAAAAAAATTTATATTCGGATATATCCATTCGTATAACATTTTATTTTGAAGGTTATGTTAAAACCCTGACGTGCTGGTATTTTTATTAACCTTAGATTAAGCTGCCTTTTCACATTACCTGACCCGCACCTGAAAATCTATTTTTTTTATTTTTTTTATTTTTTTATAGTAAAATTAGAACTGTATGATTTTTGTCTATAGCTTCAGACCGTGAGCATATAGGCCTTTACAAAAAAGATTCTATGTTGCCTGAAAATTGTAAAATAATGCAATTTTTATTTGTTATTCACACTTCTTTTTTAGTTTGACAATGGCAACAAATTTTTTTCCGCTATAAGTACTTTATTAAATTGAACTCGGATAACATAATTAATTTTTTAATGAAAAAAAAGTAATAGTAATAAAAATTAAATTCGCCGTAATCAAAATATATATAAATTTGTTTTCACATAAAAATACTAAAAGACAACGGGGTCCACCCCTTTTTTATTAATTTTGCAACATCCCCGAGCAATTTCCTCAATTTTTAAGAATTTGAGAAGGCTACAACCGTGCCTTCCCGCTCTAAAATACCCTTTACCAATGCTGTTCATGCAGTTTTTAAAGGATCTTCTCGGCAAAGGGATATTAATTTGACAAAATTTCTGCTCCACAGCTCTTATACAGAGATATCACAGAAAACAATTTGATTTTGAAGACTTTGAAGAACAGCTTAATCACCATCGGATCAATGAAATTTAGATATAATAAATTGATAAAACAAACAGGATTGTATTCAATTTTAACATCTGAATTGCATGGTTGTACGGTAAAAATTCAGAAATATATGTAAAAAAAATTTCAAAATTCCAAAAAGAAAAATAAAAATTTTTTTTCATGCAAAAAAAAAAATTATTTTTGACCACTGTGCAGCGACTGACAAGCATAAAGTAAATTACGCAGCTAGCAGTGTCAATGTCAAACTTATGAAACTGCCCTCGCAGCAAAATACACCATATCGTCACCAAAACTAGCATTTTGGCCAACATCTTGGCCAGCATCTCAGCCAGCAGCGGCGGCAGCAGCTACGTTAACACTTGTTTGCCCAACTAATCGCGTGCATTTAAGTTGCCGACTGCGACGTCAGCGTCGTCTGGCAGTTTTTGCTGCTGAGGCTGCTGCTGCTGCTGCTGCTGCAATATGAAAGGTATTTAAAAGCGTACAAAAAGGAGATGCCGGGTTTAAGTAGAATTAAGCATCCAAATTCATGAGTCAAGTCACCGCACGAATATTTTTTGTTTTTTGCTTCGATTTTGGTTTGTTTGTGATTTGTGTGGCTTAATAAAATACCAAGAAGCTGGTGGCAGTCGCAGTTTGGAGTTGAGTTTGGGAAACAATGAATGCTTCCGCCGTGCTGTCAATGATTCTACCCCCAAAAAATAAAACACAGAGCTTACCTTAACTTCGGTGTGGTGTGTGTGTCTGGTAGTGATTTATGAGGCTCGTTTTGGCCAATTTTCGTTTTTAGTTCACTACGTTGTTGTGGTTTTAATAATGCGCTTCCAAGAACAAACGAAATCCAAACCAAGTCATATTCCCAAAAACAAAAACCAAAATGCGATTTCACAAAAAAAAAAGAAATCCATTGCAATAGATATCTAGTAGATATTGTACTTAACTATGCGCTTTGCGGTGTGGGCCTTGAATATGCATATCCATCCATACATCCATCTATCTATCTACATAAATGTATCTTTATAATTCGTTTATGGTTTTGGTGTTATTTGTCATTGTTTTTGTTGTTTGTTTTTTTTTTTTATTTCAGAGTAGATTTTGATTCGCTTTGATTAGAGACAAACGAGACAGCAAATTAAACATGTTGATTTTCTATGCAATTAATTTGATTAACTGCCATTTTGTGGCTGCGGTTAAAAAACTTTTGATGTACCCGGTTAGAAATATTATTAACAATTTAAATACATACGCGGCACATATATAGTACATGCATATATCAAAAGTATTAAGCGTTATTAATTGAAGTTCTTTACAACTTATTAGAGCTGCATGAGAAGCAAAAATTGCTGCCTGATGTTTCCCATAATCGCATAATTTTGGTTGAGGGTGTTAACGGAAATGCCAGAACTGGTAAGTCTCCTAAAACCAAGGAACTTGACAGTGTTGAGTGGGAATAATTCAGAATCTAGCTAGAATTCAGAATTAGGCTGAGTACTATGGTTTAATTAATTGAAGAAATTTTTCCAAATAGACAGTATGACTACAACTACACCCTAACAAATAAAAACGTTATGTGATTTTGGTGTTAACAGCATTAACATTTGTCAAAATGGTTTCATAAAAAAACTGCATACATATAGGCTGATTTTTCATTGCATATTGCTTATAGTTCACAAATAGTTTAAACAACATATGCCTTAAGTACCAACTTTTATTTGGTATTTTTGTTTTATCATACATATATTATTATATCATTTTTTTTAAATATTGATTTTCTTTAATAATTTTTTGTTCTATCATTGGCTGATGTGGTTTTCTTCCGTTTCCGCCTCTTATGAGTGTGCCAGGAACCTTGTGCTTACGAATATAGGAAAACCCTTATTAAAAATTTAATATGTATTTGAAATTTGTAGAAGAGTAAGCATTCTAAGTCCTTCCTAGGCTGTACCGGCACCATGGTAGAATTGACATGGTAGAGTAATAGAGAGTGCGCTCGCTCACTCGAAATCATATTTTTCAGTCTTGTTGCGACTGTTGATGTGGTAGGTTGGCGATGCGCATGATTTTTTTTTTTTCAGCTAAAGCACGCAGTACATGTGTATGTGTGCAAACACAAGAATTGATATTTTATTTATTGCGTGAATATTTTTATTTGCAGCATTTGCAAGCATACACATGCAGGTGTATGCTATGTGACATTAAGTAAATAAAATTCAATTATAAATATTTTTATTAATTTACTGATTTTTTTATTTAATTTCAAGCAGACATACATGCAAGTACCGCATGCATTAGCTTTTGTGCCAGCTAGTATTTTTGCTTGCTTCTCTCTCTCTCACTTTTTTTACTCTCACAAAATTTATGATCTTAATAAACTCTCTATTACTCTACCTTGTTAATTCTACCATGTACCGGCACTAATACACCAGTAACAAATGATTTCATTTTAAAGATCAAGCTAACTTATATATAAAAAAAACCCCGATTTTTCAAGACTTTTGGCCGGGAGCGCCTTCAATAAAAGTTTCAGCCATATTATTAAACACTTGCGCTTTTGGCTATAATAACTTAGCACATTTTTTATAATTTTAAACTTCATAAGCAATTTAATTAAAAAAATCAAACACTTACAAAAAAAATAATTTCTTTAAGATGGCACTCACGGCATCAACAAATGTTTAAGCCAGATTATTAAAAACTTGCACTTTTTGCTATTATTACAAATACAACACTTAACACCTTGATAGGACCACTTTGCGTCGAATTGAAATGACGCAACAATTGAAGCCCACGGACCATTATCAGCGTCACTAATACGTTCAATGGAAAGGAGATCAGCCAGATGAGTTTTTACAAAAAAAAAAAGTTATCGAAAATTACGATGTTGGCATACGGGCCTGTAGAGACAGACGTGGCGGCCATTTGGGCGATATTGTTTTGTGTCTTACCTATATAAATAAGTCGTTTCAAACTTGTTTTTGGTATATACATACCTCCAATTGCCAAATTTTGTTGAAAAATATACGAATAAAATGCCATTAACAAACAAACCAACAGATGGCCCACCCTGTATAATGTCCGCGTAGCTATAAAGAATTTCGGCTTAATATTATCTTTTTACCAGAGGACGTATTGTGTGCAAATAACAACACATCAACAGATTGCCCACCCTACAGTAGCTTCCATAGATAATAATAGATATTTGTATATACAAAAACCATGCTTAATCTTCAAAAATTATACTGTATAGTTTGGAATTAAGAATTTTTTTTGTGCCTTCTTTAAAGAACTAACCACCTTCGGGTTGATAATATGAAAATGGACAATATGGAAAAATGTGATGTAGATCGTTATATTAATAATTATAAAATTGAAAAAAATGGGGCAATCTAAAGGAAATCAATCATTTGTTGTGAATTAGCTTCTTTTAATTATGGAATTGCCAAAGCTCAGTTGACCTTAGATTATAAAAAAGAATTTTTGAAAGAATAGTACAGTGAAAAAATATATATTACTAATCCTATGCTCTGCCTAAGAGCGTCAATAATATTTAATTTAATTTATATTATTGTGAGGTATGTTGTGCAATTGCCAAGGAACTAATAATAATCCGCGTCTCTAGACCGATGATAAACTTTTTAAAGATATGCACTGACTCATTTCATGAATTGGCCAGAGACTAGGATTTACAATAAAAAAAATTAAATGTGGAAAAGTCAAAAAAGGACCGTTGATCAATTGGGTGACTCACAATTCAGAATTGGTCAAAGATGCTCGAAGAGGTAAGTCAAGATGACTTAAGATAGAAGAAGTGATAGAGGACAAAGACAGTTCGAAAGCCATGAAATTAAAAAGACTATTATAGTTAGAGCATAAGATATGGAAGGGATTAACTTTTTAAGAGTCACATTTTCATACTAAGTTTCTTACTGTATGCAATTTCTGCGCCGTAGATTGACAACCTACGTTGGAAAGGTCGAACCAGAAGTCTAAGGTTTTAAGGTTGGATCTCTGTCTAACTGCATCTAATGAAAAATCCGACACTTGCACCCATTGCAACACTCTTACACTTGTTAGCATGCACCTTGGCATATTACCAACCGGTCTATAAAACCAAATTCTCATTGTTATCCATGGTTTTGTGGTATCGTACATATCTCTCAACCATGAGACCATATTGCCTTATAGCCAAACAAACATGTGCTAACAAAACATTGATCATTGTTCAACATGTAAATTCACTAATTTGGCAACGAAAAAACTGGCATCTACAAATGGTAACAACAACAACAAAAACAACGAGAAAAAAATCGAAATAACTACAAAAAAATAAAAATCCAAGTAATAGTTACCAGACATAGCAATATTTTGCATACAACCGATGACGATGACGATGACGACGAAATGTATACAACATACTCGTAGTACGTGAGTAAAGGCATTTTCATTTTATTTTCTTTAAGAAATAAAATAAAAATTTGCATAAAAATCAAGTAAATAAAATATGTGCACAGGTAAAAGCCAAGTTAAGGCTGGGCAAGTGGCTGACAATGCCAAATCAGAACACCAGCCAGCAGTAACAGATAGAGAACCAGCCGGAGCAGCAGAAACCAACCAAGATCGAATTGTGGGTAACTCTCGGGAACACAAATTGTGCGAGCTGCGAACTTATTAAAGTTGTTTGTGCGCACTTGACAGGGATCAAGGTTAGTTTTGCTGGGCAGAGCCGTGCCCATAAGTACACCCAGTCTGTGTTGCCTGATTTGTCTTGCCCTTGTCTGCGTTTTGGGGCCGCTGCTGGGATCTGTGGGCTGTTTTTTTTTTTTTTTTCGTTTTGTTGGGGGCGATGGATGCAACAGTCTACATAGTGTTTTTTTTTTTTTTGTGGGCCCTGACTATGGAAATTGCTTTATGGCTTGTATATGCAGATTGGAAGCCATGTCGGATTGGAACGGAACGCATGCTGCAAGTAGGCTCTACTACTCTATACTTGCAACCTGTCGCAGTTGCAAATGCTTATAAAATTTATGCGCAGCCAGCGAGCTGATTCTTATTTTTTCGCCTTTAACAAGGCGTAGTACAACTACCAACAACAACAACCAGAAGAAATACTCCAACAAATGCCCTCACCCCGTCAGCCATAAAGCAACAAATCTTGGTCTGAATCAGTGACGGAGATGGTTTTTTTTTTGTGAGGGGTATAAGAGTATATAGTGAGAGCAGAGTAGCTCAATGCAGAATTGTTCGGTCATGAGACAATTACATGCTGTAAAAAAAAGTATTGAAAGCTTGAAATAATTATTTACTGCTATAATTTGTCCTTGAATAAAATTATATTACCTAAAATCGTGATAAGGACCTCGAAGTCCAGCGAGGACAACTTGTCGATTAAACTATTCAACAAACGCTAATAGATAGAAAGATAAATAATCACGATTTGAAGCAATTCACTTCAAAAAAAAATTTACTATTTATTACCGCAAAAATCGATAGAAATCGAACTCATAGTTTTACAATTTCTCGTGAAATTCGATAGAAATCGTATTCAATAGCCTTGCTTATCCCACAAATATGTTATTTTTAGAAAATATTTAAAAAACTTTTTAAAATAAACCGATTTCTACTATTGAAAACTCGTTGTTACCAAACAAAAATGTATCGAAATCATATAATCTGTTCTCGGGATCTGCTTAAACAGCTCCATATAAATACTTGAGAAAATAAATTTAATTCAAAAACATATTTTTTTGTGAATTTTTCCGATGTTTTTACAGGTTTTCTGCTTTTTGGGTTGCAGACAAATTCAACAAATCCAAGATCAAAAAAATCTGTGCAGCCGATCTTGAGTTATAGCTGATGTAATTAACACGATGTAATTTACGGGAAGGTAGAAAGTGGAACTTCGGTTAGTTTAAAGAAAGTTGGTTTTGAAATATATTTATCAACGCCGTTTCCTTTTGAAGCATCAATACATGATACAATGAAAATTTTACAAGGATCCGCAATGAAGTGCGTGAGTTCGGCTGCAATAAAAACTGATTCAATTTTTGTATGGTATATAGTGGACAAATTTTAATCAAACTTCACGCAAATGTTAATTCTAAAAAAAAATAAAGCTGATATAAATTTGGCCACAATATTTTAAAAAATACAACATTTTTCCAGCATGTGGGAACTTTCATCAAAATCGGTCCACTATTTCAAATAGCTACCATACAAATATTGAACCTGCGCTCTCTTTATCAGAGAGACGTGAATACGGAGCTGCGCATTGCTTGACCTTCTAATTGTTGGATCATGATAGCAATATGTTTTAAATATAGTATATTAAATATATCCTGCTTGACTTAGCTGGTCCGAGAGCTCTTGCTTTTTTACAAATCTTTTAGACTTAACTGTTTGGAAGATTATGTCCTCCAGTTGTCTAATCAGTGTTGGCCTATAAAAGCGAAGATTTTACGTAGCCCTGGGCCAAATAAATCTCTAAGGACTTCAAATCATCTCTTCTGGCGGCAATCACACATCATGTCTTCCGGAAAAAAAAGTTGACAACGTAAATAATCAGATAAATTAGCTGTCCAAGTTGGAATATATCTATGAAAATGACTCGACAATCTTTACTTCCGTAGTAAAAGGGTCTCTGAGTTCCAGCAGCTCATAAGAACGAACAGTTGAACATGGCTCCATTCAAACCCCAGTTCATGCTACACATTATCTATTGCAAAGCGATTCATTGTCTGTTGTGCGTCCTACGGCCTGTTATAACCCTTAACCTTTAATCCACACCCCTTTCATCTACGTCACTGCTCTTAGTTTAGAGTCTCTTACCTTGTGGCACAATTGTGTTTCTGCTGAAAATTCAATTTGCTACAAAATGTGCGCCGCTTTTGCATATCTTGCAGCAAAATTCGTGATTTACAATTTTTCGTTTTCCTGGCCATCCTTTTGGGATCCACTTGCAGGCTCATTTGCTATAGAGTTCTTTTGCTCCTCATCAGAGTCACTCTTTCTACTGCTATGTCTGATTTAATTCTTTGGCTCTGTCGTCGTTGCGCATTCATTCGTTGCTGTTGTTGTTGTTGTTGTTGTTATGGTTGCCTTAGATACGGGCCCCAGGGCCAGGTTCACCTGTTTATGCCAGATTCCTGGCATGCGATTAAAATCACCTGCGCGCGCATGCGCCCACGCAAATGGGCTTCGCACAGACCCGTCTCCGAGTTACCAGTTTGAGGTCTCAGATCGCTCATGGTCGTCTGCAGCTTCTTCTTCATGGACTTGGACTTACTTCTTATTATTTTGCATTTTGTTGTCGGACCATTTTTAGGCTGCACCTTCTGTCCGTTCATTTATTATGTATTTGCTTTTATTTTATTTTTATTTTTAAATTTTTAGTTGATTTTTTCTTCTTTTTATTTTTAGTCGTTTTTAGTCTCTTCTGGCCCGCTGCTTGCTGTTTATTCAAACTAATTTAATTTGTGCGCGGTTTTGGGTGCGCGCCCGCAGGTAACTGCAGGTTGCCAGGTCGGCAGGTTGTCCGATTGTTGTCCGCTTTTTGTCCAATGGACCCGTGTCTTTGTTGTTTTTGGGTTTCACGCACTCGGCGCATGTTGCCGTCACCGTCGCCGTCACGCCTTTTGTTGTTGCTGTTGCGCCGCCTCGAGAGCCACACGCAAAAAGTTGTTAAAATGCAAATTAAATTAAAGACAAACTGGACACAGTTCGAGGCACGCATATAACTACACACTATATGGAATTGTGGGGATGTGGTTTATTGCGTTCCCAATCTACAACTGGCATCTGGTGGGGTTGGGTTGGGTTGGCTTGACTTGGCTGTTTTTTGATTTTGATTTGGTTTTGTGCGTGGGCTCATTAGAATGGCTGCAATAGATTGGTTCTGCATACTACTACAACGTATCCACTAATTGGCAGCGTTCGAAAGGTGATTTCTAGATAAGCAAAAACAAGCAACCAAAAGTTAAACGTTACGTTTAAAATTTCGTAATAAATTCGAGTGAGTTGTAAAAAATTTAACAAATGCTGGAGGTTAAAGAAGGTATATTATATGGGAGACTCTGCGTCCAGCTCGCTGAGTTCGCCAACAAACGCTCAACCGAAGGGGTGAGTTTCCTAGCAGGAAAAATTCAAAAATAAAAATATTTGCACTGTTTTCTTGAGCGCTTCTTCAAACACAATAAGCGCGTCGGGCAGATATGCAGAAGTGCCCATCAATAATTTATAAAAAAAATTTTAATTTTTGCTCGACTCAGACCCTTGACTACAAAGGGTAGGGCACTTCTGCCCAAAACAATGTTGTAAAAAGTGCCAATAGCTGTACCAGTGTGTACATATTTGGTGCCCACTATATGTGGTGTTACATATTAAGTCTTTTGGCGTAGAATACAGCTAAAGAGCTCTTTGTAGAACCAGCTATTTTGTCATAATTAAAGGTTTTATTTTTTGCAGTGAAAGATCAGCAAATAAATATATTGTCTTAAAAAATATCATCAGCTCATGTTGTTAGTCTGGCACTTTTGCCTTTATGCCTCATTGTTAGGGTTATTCACGTCGTTTCTTTTGCTTCATGTTTTTTTCCCTACAAAGTTGGCACTCCAAATGTTTTTGAGGATTGTGCTTCCAATATAGATACACAAATGCATATAAATGAGCAACAGGCAGTGAAGATCAATTTTGGTAAATCCCAGGTTATACGTTTAGAAGCAAATAATTGTAGACCGTTTATGGTAAACTGTGAGGTCGTAGAAGGCTTGGCCCAATTCTGTTACCTAGGGTGCGTCATAACCAAGGACGGTGGATCCTCAGCAGACATTGATAGCCGCATAAAAAAAGGAAAGCAAGCGTTTTGGTCCCTCCAGTCGAATCAGCTTTCGACTCGGACGAAATTTAAAATTTTTGACTCAAACATAATGTCGACTATTTTATATGGATGCGTAACATGGAATGCTAACCCTCGGCTCTTACAACCACTCCAAGCCTTCATCAATCGATGTCTACGTGAAATACTCCGCATCTTTTGGCCACAAACAAAAACAAATGACGAGCTTCGAACGCGAACCAAACAGATTCCAGTATATGATGCAATTAAAAGACGCAAATGGGCATGGATAGGCCATTCACTGAGAAAACCTGAGTCGGATCTAACACGAACTGTAATCGCGTGGAATCCCCAAGGACAAAGCAGACGCAGAGGCAGGCCAGCTCACACATGGCGCAGACAAGGAATTGGAAGGTCTAGGAATGAACTGGCGCCAAACTAAACAGATGTCTGGCGATCGCCAAAAGTGAAGGAGATTTGTAACGGCTCTCTAATCCTTGTAGGACTTATTGGATCCTATATATATATATAAATGACCATGTGTGAATATAACTTAGTCCGACGTTACGAAAACGCCATTTGTATCAAAACACTGTGAACCATTTATTGTCGTCGAATGCAATACTCACTGTCAACTGTGTACTCTTTAGATCGAACTACAACACCAAATCGTGTCCTATATCAAAAGTTATTCTAGGTATAGGCCCAACTACCCCATTATTATCGACAACAGCACTTTTACAGCAACCTGATTAGGTCCAAACAAGAAGAATTTAATTTCCTATAATTCGCCTAAAGACACATAAAAAATTCGACAAACTCGTTTTTGACCCATAGAAGGATTTCCGTGGATTACTCACGAATTTTAAGCACATTAAGAAGATATCTTAACTCGTTTGGGATGTATGGCTTTCCCGAGAAAAATAAAAAAAGGAAAAGTACAATTTTCAGTTATCGATAACTCGATAAATAATAAGAATTTTTCAATAAAAGTTTACAGGGTAACTATTGGCTACTAGCTCTATCACATATGAAAAAATCATCAAAACTGAAGAATTCACTTATTTTTGCCGATATATAAGATAACTATGGGGGGCTTCGCCTGCTGCTTGCTTCACTGCCAGACCCTCAGACCTGTTTTTATGATGACGCAGACGATGATAACGTCAACAACATTTTATAAAAAAGAGAGATATGCGCAGAAGGCACTTGCATGTAGTAAGGGAAGTAATCAATGAAAGGTATAACGCTAAGGAACCATCTACACAAAGCGTTTCGCAAAAAAAAAAAGGATTATACAGCTGGCTCCCAGCTCATCATCATAAATGCATTATTATGCCCATTACAAGAGCTTAACAAACTTAATATGTATATCGGCAAACAGTCGATGACCATAGGAACGAACCACTTGCAGCTGTGCTTTCCACGCTTCCAATTGTATTACGTTATTAGAACCCAACTAAATGAGTAACTAAGGCTTAGAGATATGATGGATAGAACAATTGTGCACATCAAATTAACAATGTACCGACAGTTCCTTGCTCAAATTAATGGCCACCGTGGACACGGACAGATAATAAACGCGAAAGTAGCAACGTGTCTATTGTTTAGTTTCCTTTTTTTTTTTTTTTTTTGGATATTTACTCAATGAGGAACCCCCTAAGCAGCAGGCAAATATTAAACACATCAACAACAGTAACTGCGAAGGTACCCTTGGATAACCATGACAGTAACCAGCAATGAAGCAGCGAGCCGTGGCCAAAGTTTACAATCAAATTGCTAAAATAGCAAATAATGAAGCTGACAGCAATGCAGGGGATGATCCAAGCGGCTAAGCCTGGTGCTGCTGCTGCTGCTGCCACTGCAACAGGGGCGGCAATTAAAACGCGGTGCTGCATCCCTCAGGCGGCTGTATGTTGTTACAACGCCAGCGACATAAGCAACACTCTAATTCTCTCGAGTCGGGGCGTGGGAAACTGGTGGACCTGAAGTGCCTGTTGGCGGTTTGACGATGCGACGTTCGATGCGCCAGTGCGAAGCATCTTCAACATAAAGATACATTTGTAGCTGTGGCAGACAGCGAGCGTCTGTTGGCCATCAATCGTGTTCCAACTGTGAGGGGTGGCGGGCGTCTGCGTGTAACGCTTTAATTTTTCAAAGCGTTATCCTGGTGGCTGGTGGTCCTGGTGGCTGGCACTTAGCTGCATGGCATTGCATGCCCTTGGCCACTTGAGTCTAACAATCGATTTTTGTGTGCCTTGTCAATGGCCTGTGGGCTGCTTGTCTATTTGTGGGAAACAGATATGGGGTGCCCCTGTACTCTGCCCCTGTAGCCCTGTGAAGCTTAGCATATGCTTTTGCTGGTCCACCCTACTCCTCCTTCTGTGCCAACTCTGCTCTTAATGGTTGTTTCAACGTGGACCGTGTGCACTATCAATTTGAATGCCCAATGGCATCTTCAATTTTTATGCATATTTGCAGTTGGTCGGTCACGTGCCGCAAGGATTTTGGAGTGCGTATTCCTAGTTGTAAACTCTGCTGCTCCTGTACCTGTCACAATCACACTTTGCGGCATGCTGCAGCATTGCAAATAATATAAATTAATATTTTTACTTGATTGTCCCGGCCGGAGTGTGTGTCTCGTCCTTTTTGTTTGAGGTTTTATCTGTGATTCGAAATTTGTGTTGAGATTGCAGAGTTCTATTGGAGATTAGTGTTGTTCATTGGTTTGGTGTCGTTTTAGGGCGGTTTGACGTTTTGCTACACTGTAATCAGTGGGAAAGAGTTTTTCGATATCAATGTGGCAAGTTATGTTGCGACATACTAAATGAGGCGGAAAGTAACTTATAAGGTGACTCTTTATGAAGTTACGCAAATTTATAATAGATAGAATGTATGGGGGTATATATGAAAATGTTTATTCGCTGTACTCATTTTTGGTATAATATATGTAAGTCTATATGTGATATTGTACATGATATCTCCGATGCGTATGTGTATATAGCTGGTTCTGTTAAATCCAAAAATTTTTTTTTTTTTTTCTAAAATTTGAATGACACTACTTCCAAGAATAACAAAATTAGATTATATGCTTAATTTTTCATTGAATTAAATAAAAAATAAATATATTATGAATATATATGGACAAGTCAGTTAGTTTTGACAAAATTTTTTAAATTTAATTTTCGACTTATTTTTTTTTGTCTAAAACTTAAATAACACACAGAGTAAAAAAAGGAGATTATACACTTAATTTTTCGTAGAATTAAAAAAAAACTTAACTATAAAATAAAACATTAAGGTGGACGAGACGAAATTTTTTTTTATTTTAATTAAATTTTTCACTTTTTGAAGCATGATTTTAGCCAATATTTAAAAAAAAAATATTTATCTTCCAGAAAACATTTTTTAAATAGACTTGGAGGACATTCCTACTAGATTCTATTCATGAAAAATATAAGGTTACTATATACAGGATCAGCTTACAATGGTTGAAAAATGTCTAAAGAAATGGAGGATAGAAGTAAATACGCAGAAATCTGTTCAAATGACTTTCTCATTAAGACGCGGCTAATGCCCCTCCGTATCGTTAAATGGCTCCACCATTCCGTAGAGTGAAACCGTAAAATACCTCAGAGTGCATCTAGACAGAAGACTGACTTGGAAGGCCCATATAAAAGCGAAACAAAAGCAGCTAAAATTAAAAACTAAAAAAATGTACTGGCTTTTAGGCCCACGGTCACAACTCAGCCTAGAAAACAAAGTACGGCTTTACAAGGCAGTCCTTAAGCCAGTCTGGACGTATGCCATACAGCTCTGGGGGACGGCGAGCACCTCAAACAACGAAATCCTTCAAAGATATTAATCTGTAACTCTAAGAAATATTGCAGGCGTTCCTTGGTATGTAAGCAACTAAGAAACACACGAAGAATGTTCCTTACGTCAAAGATGGAATAAGCAAAACATCGCGAAGATACTTAGAGAGATTGTCTAATCATGAAAACGTACTTGCGATTAACCTACTAGACAAAATTGTGGACGTTAGACGTCTGAAAAGATCACACATTTTGGACCTTGGAATTGAAGGCAAAACTAACTTTCAAAATATTTCTTTAGCCATTATCTGTAAACCAAATTCCAAAGCTGCCAGGCACCTTAAAATTCCGCCAACAAGTTTATCACGTTTTTCATAGCGATCTTTGCGTCGATTTTTCCCGAAATTATTTCGCAACAATATTCCGATTGATTATACTTTATATATGGTTTCAATTTTTTGAGCATCAAAAACGGACCTGAATACTCCTGAAATTTCAAAATTTTTAAACTTTTAATTAAAGAACCAACTAGTACAAATTTAAATAGCTTAATGTATAAGGTGACGAAATTAAAAAAAAAGATCAGTCGAAATTGATCCATCTTTTCGACACATACCCGTGAGTCCATTCTTTCTGACAAAACCAATAAAGGCAATTTTTTTCAAAAATTAGTTTAAGCGATTTTAATAATGCAACTTTTAAGACTTCAAAACCAGATCAGTCCAAATTGATCTATATTTCGTCAAATTGTTTCAACTTCTTAAATCCATTCTTATTGACATAATCGGTAGAGTCTATTCTTCCCAGCACAATTTTGTTTAGTTCATGATAATAGAAGAAATGTTTATTATATATAATTTTTATTCTTTTAACATAACATAACATAAAAAAGAAAAAGTATCGGTCTTATATTTATTTTCGTGTTCGAAAAATATCTTAAATTGACTTGATTCTTTTCTGATTTCTTTCCCAATTCCCTTCAATTAATTGCAGAAATTTCTCCCAGTGTAAACGCCAAATGTGCAAAATCCTTGCATTTTATTTGGCCATGCCAAAAACAAATGTCACCCATTTCCGTCGCATCTTTAAGACACGTGCCGACTGACGTCCCAAAACGATTTATCCCAAAAAGGAAACAAAAGCTGAAAAAATTGCCAACTAATAAAAGTGCAGTGCAAAGATTTGTCAATGATTTGACGATGAGCCACGAAAAGTACAAGGCGGCCATAAGGGAGTGGTGGGGGCTTTTGTCTGTCAGCAAGATAAAAGCCACTTTAAGGTGACACACAAGTTGTCCCAGAAGAGGGTTAGTGCCACAAGGAGTGGGAGCAGGAGCGTGTGAGGGCAGCTGATGAGCCGCATTATTGCAAATTGTTGTGGGTGTCAAAGACAGAGACTTAGTACTATTTCGGGCAATGGCAACTCTGGCGTTGAGCATATCGAATGACGCCAACAAAAGCACTTGATACATTTGAGTTTATTGTTGCCCAAGTGAGAATCATTAAAATAAATTAAATGCTGGCAGTTTTTCGAAAACAGTGGGCGAAATTGTGGATCTGGATTTGTTTTTTTTTTAATTTGAGAAAATTGTACTAACTAGTGCCAAGAATGAATAGTCTTTTTTCAGAAAGAATCTTTTTTCGATAAGAAAACGATCTAGAAAAATATCTGAAATGTCCTTGAAGAAAAGATTAATCGACTTACTGGTTCCGGGAAAAAACACAGCAAAGACACACAATTTCGCGAAGTTAGCTAAAAAAAAACTAAGAAGAAAAGGAAGATGCCATATATTCCTTGCCAAATTCGAGGAAAAATTAAGAAATGTTTAGAAGGACGGACGACTTTCCTTTTAAGAGGAGTACATGCTTGATTGCAAAAAGATGAACATTTTTATTGATGTGCAGCTTTCGAGAAGACACCATTGAGCGACGAGTTCTAACTGGAAAGAATAGATGAGTATAAATGAAGAACTACCTAAAAAGATAAGGAGTTCAACAGATTTTGATGACAAGCTTCCCAATTAGTTTACAGCAGAGAAGAATTGACTCTTTAGTATATAAAGTTTTTCATCAACTAATGCGAGCAGTTGCTAAGATGACGAATGTGATGGGAAAAATTAGAAACATATTTATTGGTTAGGATTCCCAGCCTCCTAGAAGAAACCGATGAGCGACAAGTTCTAGCTAGAAAGGTTAGATGAACATAAATGAAGACGTAGATAAAAAGATGAGTAGCTTAATCAATATATTCGGATGACAAGCTTCCCAATTAGTTGACGGCAGAGAAAAATTGACTCTTGCCATAGTAGATAAAGTTTTTCATCAACTAATGCGAGCAGTTGCTAAGATAACGAATGTGATGGGAAAAATTATGAACAATTTTATTGGTTAGGATTCCCAGCCTCCTAGAAGAAACCGATGAGCGACAATTTCTAGCTAGAAAGGTTAGATGAGTATAGATGAAGACGTAGATAAAAATATGAGCAGTTCAATCAATAGATTTGGATGAAAAGCTTCCCAATTAGTTGACGGCAGAGAAAAATTGACTCTTGCCATAGTAGATAGCGGTTTCATCAAGAGATGATCAAGTTGAAGAATGTGATGCCTTATAAGGATATAAAGAAATGATTTGGCATTAGAAACGTCAGGCTACTGATTGTCTTATCTGTAAATATCATCCACAATGATCCGTCCAATTCATCTTCCAAATGATATTGTACTGGAAGCGCCAAACCGGCTCTATCCGAAAAAAAAATTCTTCTGTTATTCTTGGTGGATAATTTTATCTTCAGAATCATATTGAAGCTTAGTCGGTTGCATTTAAGCATGGATTCAGATGCGCTGAACAAATTAAACATGAGAAAAAATATTTAAAAAAAACATTTTAAAAATATTTATTTTTTAAATTTCATATTTTTAAATAACTTAAAACAAAATTTTTGGTTTTGTTTTTTTTTGCGTACAAAGACTATTTTTACATTTCTTAAATTTTAAAATTGTCCTCTACACACACCTCGAATAATTCTATAGTCATTAAGCTACTAATTCGACCACTGTGCGTCGTAGCAATGACAACTCTGTTGCGTGGGTGCTCTGCCCAAAGGGCAACGCCGACGCCGACGTCAACGTTAACATCAACTACAACGTCAGCGTTAACGTTAACGTAAGTTGGCGGCGTCGCTGTTTTTTGGGCCAAATTGTTGTTGCCTTTTAGGTGCCAACTAATGCTGCGGTCCAGTGCCTGCCAAGTGAGTTATGGACACGCAGACGAGTGGCTCAGCCGGCGCATAAACAAAGGCATTAGACAGCGGCAGAGAACGCAACAGAGACCGGCTGGCGCACAGCAGTCCCGGCCACATAAAGTTGATTGGTGTCAGCCATAAAGTTGCCACGGCTCCGTGGCTTGTCTGCCGTCCAGCCGCATCCTGCGTGCTGTTGTGACCAAGTGGCGCCAAAGGCTTTGAAGTGAGGCGACGCGCCTAGCTGTGCTTCGTTAGACACGCAGGCGTTGTGCTTGATGGACATCTTCTGCCGTCCAGCCGCCATTTAGGCCACGTCTCTTCGTCCATGATCAGTTGCAAAAGTGTCGTTCGACTTGGAGTCGTAGTCGACATCGTCGTCGTCGTCGTCATCGTCATCGTAGCCTGCGGCGGCATGTGCATAGTCAGGCGATTGGCTAGCTCTGGCTGACTGGCGTCAAATGGTGCTTAGCGGCACCCACTCTACCCAAGCCTGGGGCTATCATAGGCTCCATTGCCTCATTTGCATGTAAATGTGCGCGGGTGTTGGCCCTGCCGCACTCAAAGACTCAGTCCAAGTCACAGCCACCGCCTCCCCAGCGAAAAGACAATAGTTTTTGACTAAAATAAAAAAATATGCAAAGTAAAATTTATGAGAAATTAAAGTAAATTTATTGCATTGCATTTTTTTGTTTTTTTTTTTTTTGTTTGTTTCCTATGTTGGGTTATCCGACTGCCACTTGGTTTGGGTTTAGTGTGCCAAAAACACTTTCCTATCGCTATCGTTGTCCCTTTTCTAATACTCTCACTGGGAGTGTTTTAGCTTTTGGTCGATCTTTGTAAGGGAGGCGGAAATTGGAAAGAGAAAACGTATATTGGTATAAATGTATTCATCAATGTTTCCTAAAGCTGTTGTTTATCCACCTCTGATGAAAATTTTAGATCTGCGTTGCCAAAACAAATTTGAAGCTATTTAATAATATTTTTAAATATGTTAACGAATGTTCCTAATGATAAAATTTATACCTTTTTCTAGGATTACTCTTTATCATAGGAAATACAGCCAGTTTATTTTTTTTAATGCAGTGATTTGTTTTAAAAAAATTAAAAAACGCCAGAATTTTTAAAGATAATTCAATTCTAGACTATCAAGTTTTGTTTATTGGGCTCACATTTTTTCTTCTGGTCAAAACTATTTCACATTTTAAAATTTATTTACAAATGCGATTAAGGTAATAATCAGGATATTAAATGAGAGGATGCAGCTTATGTTTCATTAAAAAAAAAAAAGAATCGGTTGTAGTCGAACTATATTATTTTTTTAGGATATTTTTGCCTATAATTTACAAAGCTTTCACAAATTTTCAAACCCAGGAATCGGTTATAGAAGAAGAATGGTCTCCGTAAATTTTCAATAATGAGAAATGTGTCAAAATATTCTAAAAAAACGCATATTACAATATTTTTTTCTGAATCAAAAAAATATGGGGTGCTTTTTTGAATCCTTCAAAAGAGCTGGTCAGATCTTTGACTACAAAAAATGTTAAATGCCAAATCTAGAAAAATAATATCGTTTTAAAAGTGAAACCAGAATTATTGAATTTTTGCTCAATAAAAGTTTTTAGCCGATATGTAAAGAATAATTGCCTTTACAAAATTCTGATACAAATTTTAGGCGGATTAAAATTCTGAAGTCATAATTGGTATTTTATTTAAAAACGAATCCTTTTTATTATTTATTTATCTATCATTTTTGCCTATTTTTCGAAAACTTTAAATAAATGCATATCACAAAATTTTTTTAAAAATAAAGATTTATTTGTAATTTCTAAAAAATTCTACAAAAACAAAAAAGTCTAAAATTTTTTTTGCATCCAAAATATCGAAATTGGTATAAAATAATTTCCTACACAAAATTCTGAAAAAAAATTAAATGTAAGCGTATCAAAATTCCGAAGTCATAATTGGTATTTGATTTAAAAAAAATCATTTTTATTAAATAACTTAAAATAAGTGCGCATAAAAAACAAAATTGGTGTAAAATAATTTACTTTATAAATTTCTGAAAAACATATATCAAGGATTCTGAGCACACAATTGCGATATGATTTATCTCCCATCAAAATTTTGAAGTCATAATTGGGATGTGATTACTATATCTCCCATTTGCTTTATCTTATTTGAGTGTGTTTTTAAATACTGCTTGTAAAATAGTAAGACTCATCTTTGATGTAATTCAAAAGGTAATGTAATATAAGATTATTGAATTTTTATAGTTTATGGTAGGGGCTTTGCTCCCTGCACATTTCGGGCACCAAACTCGGGATGTAAACTCAACACCAAGTTCCAAAATTGTCCGCAAGTGGGAATAAAATAAGGCGAGGAATATTGAAATTTTTGGCGATAAGAAATATATAAAAAAAAATATTTGATGGACGGAGAAAAAAAAGGAGAAACCCTTCGTTAAGAAAGACGTTATAGTGCGATATGTTACTCACATTTTTTTGTTGTTTAAGAATGAATTCTATAGATAGACTTTCCAAACCTGCTCAACAATGACTTAGATTCCTAGTTGTACAAGAGTATACAAAATTCAGCTTCTAGCAGCTCCAAGGTTTCCCCTCTTGTTTTATGCGATTGCAGTTGTGTTTTATTTGATTTTGTGATTGATGGCGCTCATATGCATACACTATGTTTGAAAATTTCTAAAAATATTTGATAACTTTCACCCAGACTTTCCCAACAACAAAAAAAAAACCTCAAACAACTTATTCGGGGCCTAACCCTTACCTAGAGCTTAGTACAGTAAACACATATGTACAAAAAGTCAACTTTTCGCATATTTCTTGTACAGGTTAACACATTTTTTGGAAAGGCCTAAACTGTCCGAGAAGGGTATGGAGCCTGCCAGTTAATGCGCCTGACACCATTCAAACGTGGCCTGTCAATGCCTGGCAAAAGAAATTAGGTAATAAGCAAACTATCAAACGAGCCTATAAAAATATTTATGCCCGTCTTGGCCAAAAGATTGGCTAGCTGCAAGTCACTTTTCATTTCCAAATGGCCATGGCAAGTGCGCCAAGCCACAAATAATTTATAAGCCAAGTTATAGACATCGACCATAAAAGTCCTGGCCCAGCCAGCTCTCTGCGCATTTATGTTGAACTATGCCAAGCTCCAGGCGGGTCTGTCAGTTCGACTGTCAATTGAGTGCAACACTTTGGCCAGGCCAAAACAAAACCAAAAAAAAAAAAGAGTTAAGAAATCCAAAAAAAAAATAAAAAAAGTGTTGAAAAAGTGCAAACAAAGCCATAGAGACACTAAAATGAATTGAAACTAATAAGCCAAAGTGAGTGGAACGGCGACATACAATGGCTGGAACTGTCGTAGTGCTCGTCGTTGGGGAGCCATGATTCTTGGCAAGCGCCTTTGGCCAAATGAAATCAAAATCGAAACAAAACCTGGCCCAGACAATCCGAAAGGATAAGAAGCACAATGCAATGTCTGGCTAGCTGATTGTGCTGCCTGCCTGTCTGACTGTCTGTCTCTGGGTCTGACTAGTTGGCCAACTGGCTGCCACATGTGGCCAAAATATTATTACCTAATGCCTGAGTTTTGCCTGGTTTGATTTTGTCTTCCAACTGGACAGACTGCACTTGGCTGGCGCCTGAAGTGTGACCATATTGATTAATTTTTATCGCTGCATTTTCAAGTGATTTATTGGCCATTGATTTAAATCGTTTAATCTTTTAGAAATGTTAAAAATGCTCATATGCACTTTAATTATAAATTAAGCTGTCTCACAAGTGTTAACTATAAATTAATTGAAAATCAATTAGCAGCCAAGCAAATATTAAAAAAAAAAATAATACAGGTCTATGGTGTAGGTATTTAAGCATAAAATTAATAGGCGTAGTCTGAGTTATTGTCAACTGCCAAATCCCAAATGGAGCACATATTGCAATGCCAGGCGACATTTTGCTGTTAAACTTATTAATAAGCCGGCAGGAAAAAATATTAAAAAAAATACTTCAAAAATTAACAAAAAATCGCACATGTCGTTGGGCAAATTATGAGCACGCAAAACGCCCGAAACTTTTTTGAAACACTATCGAACAGGGGCTTTTCATTTAATACACTTTCGAAAGGTGTATTCACTTTCGTTATAGACAAAAAAACTTCAAAAGGAAAGCAATTTTTTTTAAACCGTTTTGAAATTCCAAAATATTTATTGATGTTCTCGAAATCTGTTGCAAACAAATTTTAGCCACTGTAAATAAAAAAAATGATTGAAAAAGTTAAAAATTATGCTAAACATTTTAAATATATAACTTCATTATTTTTAGTGAAATTTAAGTTACACACGAAAATCGTAATTAAAAATAGCCTGAAGGCCTATGTTGCTCTGGCTTTAAACCACCTTGTACCCTAGAATTAATTCTAAGTAACAATGTTAAATAAATAAATAAAATGGAAAAATTGTAATTGATTTTTTTTTATTAAAATTGAAATTTAGTTCTTAATTTTTACCTAAAAAATAATAATTGAGACATAATATGTAATTATATTATTATGATATTATAAAAATTTGTATTTAAAAATCAAAAAACAACTAATATATTTTAATTTATAAAAAAAATTTTAAGTTTTTATTTCATACATAAAAAAATATTGATCCTTTTAGGACTTAAGATGTTGAATTGTTAGATCATATGTATAAATGGGCACACTGCTATAAAACACAAATTGGTTAAACGATATTTAAAATCTATTTTTTTTTATTTATTTTTAATTTTACAAAATAATTAAGAGAAGCAGTAATAATAAGCGTAAGGGAAATTCAGAAAATATGCCCAACAAACAAACAAATTTATTCGTTTTCGTTTTCCAGTGCATGGGTGATTTTTATATTTTAAATTAAGCAAATTTTAATACAAATTTTTTTTTATACATTTTTTTATTAATTGAGAAAATTTGTATTTATCAAATAAACTGGCGAATAATTTTTAAAAACTTTTTTATTTAAATTTAAAAATTAATAATAATTTTTTTGTGATACTCAAATATTTATATTTATTTAATTTTTTTATATTTTGTTTTTAATAAGAATTAAACATATGTTTTTTTTTTTTAATAACACTTTTTTTTGCTGAAATTTTTTTAACCCTATAACTTTTATTTGCGATTGATGGTTTTCAGGTAGTAGATATTTTTTACACAACCCTGATAATAAAAGGTTTCAAGTACCATATCGAAGTGTTGTCAAACATTTACTAAAATTTGAAGACATGATTTTAAAAAACAAAATTTCGTATTTATTTATTTTATTAACATTAAGTTTAAGACGCGGAAATGCATCGTTATTTGTATTTTTAAAAATCATTGATCTAAATCAAAAAGGCAATTTTTTGTAATAATTTATATTTTGAAAACCATTTATGATGAGTCTTAGAGGTCTCTTGATAGTGCTTAATCCTTAAATACCAGAGCTCGCAAAAAACTGTCAACCCATTTATCCAAAAAATAAAACAAAAATGGTCTCTCACTGAGACGAACACTTTTTGCGTTTCGCTTTTCGGTTCTGGTCAGTGTTTTCGGTAGAGCAAAACAAATGTGTCTCTCTCACAATAACACTTATGTTGAGACACTTTCTTTTGCGTGTGTATGCGTGCTTGTGTAAGTCGCCTGTGCGACCAAATCGGCTGTGTCTGTAAGATGCACGAAGTAAAACACAGGCGACTCGTACAAGCACGCATACATACACAAAAGACACTTTTGCTAAAAGTCTCAAGCGAAAAAATTGGCCTTTGTCTGAGCCGAACACTTTTGAGCAAAAACACAATTGAAAGTGTTTTGTCAATAGCTTCTCTCAAAGTGTTCGTAAGAGAGCGGTTTTTTTCGGACACTCTGAAAGTGTTGAGCGTTTTTTGCGAGCTCTGTTAAATACTTTAGTGTATAATATATTGAAACTTCAAAATAAATAAATAATAAATACCACTTCATTCTCGATTTTTTTTATATTTACTCAATTCATAAGAAACTTCATGTAAACTTGCAAGCTTGCAAGCTTGTGAACATCCCTTGGTATTGCAGACTGTTGCATACTGGTCCAACTTTGTACAATACAAAACTTGCTATAACTAATTTTGAAATTTTTCTATAGTGTCAATACTAAAGCTTATTTCACAAGAACAGGACCAGGATGGTGATAGGAGTTGTAACTGGGCACTGCACCATAGGTCTAATGGCAGAGAGGTTGCATTTCCCCATCACGACTTCTGTCGTAGCTGCGGAGATGAGTAGAAGATAGAAAGTATCCAAAACCTGCAATGTGATTGCCCTTCTTTCTTAGGAAACGCACTCAGTTTCTGGGTAAGCCATTCCTTGAAGATCTGTGCAGTCTGGCGAATGTGCCCATAGTGGAACTGTCCACTTTCATCAAATCCCAAAACAGTTCTACAAGGAGAGAAATTAGGAATGCGCACCAGCTGCGACCTTCGAACTTCTCAAGGTCATCCCCGTTCCTCCTTTTCCTTTTTTCTTGCTTCTTCTACATTTTCACAATTAGGCATTACAATGGACTGAGAGCAGAACTGAGAAGCCTATTCAACCTAAACTTAGATAATTTCGAAGTTTTAGAATTTCTAAGATCATCAATATGGTTTCATTTTGAAATTCATTTAATTTTTTACGAAATCCCAATGATGTTTTAGTATTTAATTGAATTTATTGGCCGTATAGTTTTTCCTCGAAAACACATAAAAAAGAGCATCAAAAATTCGGTAGCTTCGTATTACTATTTATTTTTGTTTGATTTTGTAATTGGTTTTTTTTTTCTTGCCTCCAAATGTTATTTTGTGTTGAATTTGACTGCAGGTGAAATAGAAAAATGTGCCACAAAATTATATGCAATATAAGTTTATGAGCCTCCATTTAAAGTGCTTTGCCGTGTCGAGAAACTTAAATATTATTTGCTTGACTGTGCCTATGTCTATACCATAACGATTTTATGCATTTATATTTTTTACTGTTTTATTTATTTTATTTTTTAATATTTATTAATTAGAAGACATTTGCTGCGCTGCGCTTAGACTAAGCCATAATTTTTATTTTATATACTTACTAGCATATGAATTAGTGTGCAGCTTTTTTTTCTCAACTAACTGCTGAGGTGCTAATTGCACAGTGGGTAGCAATTGATTTGAAAATACATGAAAATGAAATATGTTGCAAGTGCCCGCAGGTTGTAGTTTTTTTTGTTTTTTTTTTAACTGAGTTTTCCCATTGAAAGTGTGAAATTGTTAAACGTTTGTGATTGTTGGAATGGTTCAAATGTTTGGAATGGTTTGCACTGCATATATGTCTAGTAGAGTAAACGGGTTGGTATATGTTTTTATTTTTGAGGACCGTTTAAATTGGCAAATTGCATCAGGTGTAACTAAGTTTTGGGTTTGGATTTATGTCTGCTGATTGAAATTGTTTTGGGTGTGTTGTGGACGGTTACTGAAAGTGAGGCACTATAAAAGATGTTTTGAAGGCTGTCTTGCGCATTAAACCAAGTCTTGCTAAACTTAAAGTTCGCACAGGTTTTTAATCGATTTTTTTTTGAAGTTTTATACGTTTTAAATTTTTACAATCTAGTCAGAATTTAAGTGAATTATATGGGAATTAAGTTAAATTAAGATGCAATGTTCGAGTTTAAAGTTACAAGTGGAGTCATATTTAGGAACTATAAAAACACAATTAATGAGTCACGTTCTTTTTTATGACCTAACAATAAAATACATTCGTTAAAAATTATTTCGTTAATGCTATTTCGATAACGTTTTCTTATAAGACATTAACTTCAAAAATTCAAAAATTATGATTCACAACTGGTTTAAGCTGAAACTGCTGTACGTCAAAAATTGTTCATAATGTTTATTTGACTGCACTGTTGATAAACCAACTATCGAATTATTTGTTTTTCTTTTTAAAAACTTATTTTATGTTACCAAAAACTAAAATTTCAAATAACTAAAATAATTTAAGTTATTTTCAATGTCATGTAAAAAAATTACCAATAAATGGTAATGTAAAATAAATAAATTTTTATTATATATTATATACAAATAAACACTTAAAAAAATAAAATTATAAAAAAAGATGTATTTTCAAAATAGGAATTTAAAGTAAAATATTTGCCAAATTATATAAGTATATAGCAAACAATAATTAATTAGACTGAGAATAATTTTCTTTTTGAGTTCAGCGCGAATGTTTGTAGTCTACTCGATACTCAGACCCTTACCTTGCACGTATCCCACTCATCCAAATTAACCCCAATCCCCTGGTACTTCTTATTTCTTAAAGTTTATACAACAAATAAAAAAAAAGTTTCGTGATCTGGGGATGAGGCATAGGTTTTCTTAGGTAATCCGGATCCGCTACCAGAATTTGTCCAGCGGGTTCTATCCTAACCTCGAAAAACCCAATCAAATTGTCTAGACGAGATCAATTGTCCGACGAAATTTTTTATATGTTTTTGCGGTCATTGAAATCGATACCAAAGTCAAAAGGTCCTTACAACGTTGGGCTTCTGAGATAAACTCAAAAACAGCTTCTTTTATGGGGTTTTATTGAGGTTATGTCCGTGCTGGGGTTTTTTAATCTCGGACTTGCATTTAGCGGCCTCCGAATCTGAAAATCGAATATATTTTATGTAGCTGTTTTATACATAATCTCAAAAAATAACCCACAAGTTTTTTTCAAAATCGGTTGTCCGTTACAAAACGTATTTGAAATATGAGGCAAAGGAGTAGCAACTTCTCAAGAATCTTTATTTTTGATTTGGATTTGCAGATTTGGATTTAGCGACCCCAAAAAATTTAGAAAACATGGTCTGGCCTCCGAATCTGAAAATCTTATTTCTTTTATATAGCTGTTTTAAACATAGTCTCAAAAAAAAATCCACAATTTAAAAAAAAAAAAAAAAGCACCCGCTCTAGAATCTTTATTTTAAAAGCACGCACCATGAATTCCTCAAATTGGGGAGCAGATGTCGTCGAGGAATCTGCTGCCAATCGGTTTGAAAACTCTAAAGAGTTTTCTGTAACACCAAAAATTTTTAAATGGTTCGCTTAGTGTTCGGCAGAAATTTCCGCGCTACCCTAAAATATGGTAAAAGAGAGTTTTCTGATACCATACCTAAATAAAAACGACTTTAAACCAAGCGAAAGAGTTTTCATCGATTACAAGATTCTCAAATGGTTTGCTTTTCGCTGAAAGCGTTATACCTTCGATTAGTTGAATTTTCCAAGCAGTTTCTTTATTGTGTGCTAGAAATTTGTAAAACGCAATTTTTGAATTTGTTTAACAATTTGCGGCTTAATTGACACTACAAAAAATCACATTTACCTATGTACATACAATCCACATATAACCAGCGGCGTTTTCATGTAGTCAGAATATCTCGTAGACCCAAAAAAACATTTACTTTGACTAACCAGTACAAAATCATATGCAAGAAATACACGCGCCTCAGACATGCTTCAGACCCCAATGAGTCATGCCACATACACCAAGTGACTACTTTGTGGCATAGCCAGACAGCTGCGCAGACGCAGACCTCGTAAGATCTGGGTAGGACTTTGGAGCGGGTCGGTTTCGGAAGTTTGTGGAATTGCGCATGTGCCGGCTAGTAAATAAATAAAGCGGCAAATTTGATTTTATTTATTTGTGTCTATGCAAAATAAAATGTGCAACTTTTTGAGAAAAACAGGCAAAGAGCTTTGGGGCATGTGGCAAGTAACATGCAAAGTGTATGAATGCATACACACACACAAACACACATGCATTGGAAATAAAAGGTTAAGAGTGCCATACGATAACAAGAAACTTTGAAAATTGGCTAGATTAGGCGATTAATAGCTGATCAAGTTGGTACGGTATGAATGGTGGTTATATACAATATTTCAGAAGGCGGTTTTTGGTAGTACTTAAGTCGATTATAATGTGTGCTTGAGAGTAGAATAGCTGCATTGATCGTTTGCAGAATATGCGAGAATATTAACATTTACAGTAGTAACATTTTTTTTTCCAAGAATCTTCTAAAGAAGTAATAATATGGAAAACTACAACTATTAATAAAGACCTCGACTATAATATGTGCTTGTATATATAGAGTGGGCCATCTGCTGGTTTGGTTGTTAAACACTCATAATTCGGAACATACCCGTCCGGTGTGGATGCTCTTCGACATATGTCAAGTTCAAAACTACTCAATTTTAGTCATGTATCGTTTAACAACCGAACAGCGCAAAAAAGTGGTACAGGCGTACTATGATGGTGGTTCTGTAAAAAAAAAATAGGAACATCGACGTACCATCGTTCGTAAGAGTTACAGCTTGCTAGGACCACTAGGCTAATCCGTGAACGGCTCGCTTGTGGTCAGTAGTCTGGCGCAATTGCACAAATACTGGATGCGGAGAACACTGCAGGTTAGAAATTTTATGTGTATAACCCTGCAAACAGCTGTAAATATGCCAGGCATATTCCGAATCTCATTTCAACATACGAGGACTTGGTAACCAGTAATTTATACTGGACATTCCAAATATTGACTACAACGCTACCCCGAAAATGCACGGCCATCCTTCAGCTTCAAAATAAGATAAGATAAGCTTTATCTTAATGGATCTCACAGCATCACTAAGTAATGCTGTCCACTAAACTTCTTGTGGACCACTCGATCAGTTGTAAATAGTAGTCACCTTGGAGCATGAATGCACGTGTTATTCTGAGAAGATGGTAACCTACTGTACGTCGTCAGAAGACCGAGTGGATGAACTTTTATTTTTTTTGGGACTTGGTATTTGAGGAGCCCACCCTCATGCGAGGTTATGTTCAACTCCATTGGCTGTTTGCTCTGGAGACAGTCAAAGGATCGTCTTCAGCTTATTAGATTGGGTTGAACTTGAACCCATAAATGGTAGTCAAACTATTATTTGCGCGATGAGGAATGCATCGACATCAGATACGTCTTCTTCTGGGAAAATGACGCCGGTCGTTGGTATGAATGTGAACAAGTTTAGTTTCCAGCAAGATGGGGCTACATGCTCCCACCCCCTACAATCACATTATTGCGCGGCAAGTTCGGCCGAGGGTTATTTCGCCTAACCCCATTCCATTGGCTGGCTATATCGTACGATTTGACCCCGTCGGAGAACAACATTCGTGCCGAAATTGTAGCCATCTGACCCGTTTTACTGAGAAAAGTCTATCGAAAATTGAGATGATCGCCATTTGTCGATGTTGTTGTTCATATATAAATGAGTAGTTTCAAACTTGCATTTGGTATATATATTAGCCCAATAACAAACAACCCAACAGATGGTCCACCCTATACATGCACTTAGCACAGCTTTTATTCGTACACCAATTAATTTCAAGGCTGTAACCTTGCACATAGTTACCCCATTCCATATATCACTTTTACTTATTAAATATATTGTTGGAAAATAAAAACATCAGAATTCTTAGTTTCTTATGTTTCGGCATAAAGGCTCATGTAGACTAAAATATAAAAAATACATTATATAGCTTATGCACTTTGTGCAACAAAAAAATTGTGCATAACAACTAAAAGGACAACAAAAGAAACTGATTTCGTAGACGAAAACAGCTAGAAGCATGAAATTTGGCGCAAGATGGGTCTTATGCGCCTAATAATTTGATACTCTACTTAATTTGAAATTTATTGTGATTATACGTGTTGACGTCATAGTTCATCAACATTTTGATGATAGCTAAAATTTTCTACTGCTTTTTGAAAAACAAATCCCATGAGTGTCAACATGAGCTGACAACCCCAGGCCAAGTCATCAAGCTCTAAAGGGGGATGTCGTAACGAGCCTTTAACAAGATAGTAAACAGCAGCTACAACTACCGTATAAAGAGTGGTAGTACCTAAAAATTTCTTTATTGTATTTCATTTTTTCAGTTTTATTCATGTGAATTAGAAAGATCTAATTTTATGTGGCCTCGATCCGTGCAGTCTATGCTTTTCGTCGGCAATGCAAAGTCGCGTATGTCGTGCCTGTCAATACTTCGTCCTCTTTGCATTTCGGCAGAGTATCGAATATGGAGTTGGCTTCGGGATTGGTCAAAGGTTCTGCAGGTTCATATTGAGCGGATGATGTGGCGGCGCAGTAAAGCACTAAGATTGCGCACATAATGGTAACAAAAGAGCGAATTCTTGCCATTCCGTTTATATGACGAAGTAAGCAACGTTGACAAATGACTACGATGGGTGTTCGTATGAGCCAGCTCTTTTTATTTAATTTCTTCGTTTCTTATTTCTAACTTACATAATAGACGCCGTGTAATTAAAATTAAAATATAGGGTGGGCCAGCTGAAAAGTATGATGGATGTGACAACCATTTGTAGTCATTAACTTAATTGCTCAGTTGAGATTTTACGCGGTTTTATACTCTGAACGTCCTTTTGACGTATTTTATGAATAATTTTTAAAAAATCTAGTTACAAAAAAATCATTGAAATTTTAGAGGTTTTACTTAAAAGTTGCTCTCGACTATCTAATAATCATAAGAAAACTTCCAAAAATGAAATCCCAGTTTTCGAGCTATTTCGAGCTCTTATGAAAATGTTCAGAAATTTGCTACACACCTTCAAAAATATTACAACCAGCTAAAAGCTTTAATCGTAAACAAACGATCTTTAGCTAGTACATGGTTCGTACATATGTGAGATGAAGCGTAACTAAACGACACTACAATAAACATTATTAGCTGGAAATAAACTTGAACCTGAAGATACAACAAGACACAACAAGACACAACAACAACAACAACAACAACAGAAAAAAAAACACTGCAAAAGTCGCAGTAATAAAAGATCATGTTAACACAGTCCAAACAACGCCATTTAACGACCAACAACAACAACAACCAAGTTACAACAACGTTTAGAGCCAATATTTGCCATTGGTTACACTTTGTTGGCCAAAAGGAATTACATCTGATAAATTATAGCAGCGCAAAAGCAAAACGCAGTGAAAATATTGTCACAATTCTAGAAATCCCGAAAGGGGAGAGAGAGCTTTGTTAGACCTGCCTGCTACCTGCTGCTGCTGCTGGCCATTTGGGCCATTGTTCTGCCGTTAGAAGCCAAGCTGGCAGAGCTCTCTTATCGGGAACTTGGCCAGGCTAGAACCAACTAGAAGCCAATTAGGCGACATTTTTTGCACCATCTGCTTGGCAATTATGAAAATTGCAATTTTTATTGCACTCAAAGCGCGCATAAAATGTTACATTCGAGCAGATTTAGTAATGGGGGAGTCTAGTATTTGGATTGTAGAATTTTTAATAATTAAACTAATTGGCAGCCAGGTGCAGGCCGCGTTTACTCTGCCTAGCAGAGCTTTGCTTTTTGGCCAATAACTTTGGTTTTAGCGCATGTAATGCCAAAAGAAAATTAATTTCGTAGGCCGCAGCACGTTTGGCTACACTGTAACTAAGGGGTTATTGGGCATATTGGAATTGGGAAATCTGTGTAACAGCTGAAAAATGGCGCGGCAGACTATATTTTGATTACAGCTAAATTCTTGTGCAGCATTTGAGTCATATCGATTATGTGCGTCCTGTATGAACACCTTGATTTCAGAGACCATTAGACGTCAAAGTATACCAAACGATGCGCAGAAAAAGTCGATAACCTTCAAGTTCCCTTGTAGGAGACTTTTGCAGTCCTTGCGCGTCAACAGGCCAATATATAATTACCATATACTGAAAATAATTTTTGAAGCCATGAAATTATTAATTTATTTTCAATTTACATCTCTAACGTTTTAGAACTAATTTAAAAATGCCATGACGAATTTTGTATTTGAAGCGTATATACAATTTTCACAATCTGGATTACATCTCTGAAATATGCTTAAAAAATATTCTAACAAGCTACTACGAGCGTAATTGAAATATTCAGCCGTGCTCCGGAAAACGAAAAAACCAAACCGAACAATTTGATTCGGATTCGTTTTTCCATGCTTCGGAAGGAGGAATGGCTTTGGATAATTCCGCCCTCAAGTGTAGGAAGTTATGAGTCAAAGTTTTAATGTGAAATTTGTTTTTTTTATAAAATCGATATAAAACTTCGCACATGTGCTCTATTTGAGGAAAAAGAAAATCTTCTCATAGTTTATGATAATGCGGCCACAGCTCCCAAATGGAGGAGACTTTTTTCCAATAAATTATTATAATATAATAATTTAATATAATAGTATCATATGCGCTTTTTGGATATAGAAGAAAATTGGGGAAACCTATATAATAAAGCACCTAGTCTTCTAATTTAATGGTTTAAAGAAAACGATGAAAGCAGCAATACCTAATACCTGCCTTCCGAAGTCGTGGCGGGCGTTGACGTGCGAAGCGTGCAGCGGCGAAGCCCCCTAGTTATATTAAATACAGCTAACAAATTTGGTATATAGGCTCGTGTGAGTCAAATGAAAAACAAACCATTGAATTTTCTGAAAAAGCTGCTGAGAACTTTTTTTCCCAAAAAAAAAACACCCTATACTTATACATAATTTTTTATAGCTGTTGGTGTATACTCATATGTAAAAATTTCCGTCTATAATAATTTTCTTTAGGAAAATATGTGGAAGGGTATCCCATTGTCGACGTCCCTACTGAATCCCATTTTTCTTCTTGTACTGATGATGCTGTGGTTGCTGTGGCTCCTAATGGTCATAGGCGAAAGCGTGATTCACTTTGACCCGCGTCTGTCGCTGTTAGTCGTCCGCGGGCTCTCTATGCCACTAAATGCGGCCCGTGCCTCGTCATGCTCCAAATCTACATAAATCTGTTCAAGTTTAGCCATGTACCAATATATACATACGAGCACATATATACATATCACCATATGTTTACATATGTATGTGTGCGGATCACCTTTTTGGTGCACTTTGTTAAAATACTTGGCATACAATTGCAATGCGGAAGAATGATGCTCCAAGTTTCGCTTTTGCCTTAAGTTCCATACACACGATTTGTACGATTTATTATTAAAATGAATTAATTTGAAAATTTTTTAAGAGCTTTTGGCAGAGTATGTCAGGCATTTTAATGATGTTACCAACTCCGAAGATTATGGCCAGCAGCATCAACTGTTTAGCATTTTGTTTAACCTTTTGTGGTGCCTCAGAAAAATAAAGTCCATATGCTCGAATTGTCTTGAAAATAGTTTGCCAAAGTGCAGAAATGGACATGCATGGTTAGGTATAGAAATCAAAACATGGCATAATGAAGTTAGAATCTGATAGGATAGAATGAAGATTGACCCTTTGTCTTTTCATAAGCGTTTATTTCCCTTAATGCAGTCTTGGGTATACCTACTTAGCAGGTTGATGCGATTGAGAACCCGGACAAAACTCATAAGTCGAGATTCCAATTAGGAACATAGGGACTCTACGAATGCATTCCTATTATCGCGATGACTTCGGGAAAATGAGATTATGATGCATTTATTTTGAAGATCCGGTAATAGAAAACTAAAAATAATTTAGAGCTTTACAAAAAAATTATATTTAAATTGATTTGTACAATGTTGGACACTGGTCTGAAATCCAAATTTTCTGACAGAAATTCTTAAAAGAAAAATTGACTTTCAAGCATACAATTTGGATTTGGGATATAAGATCAATGGACCCTTGATGAACTGCCCAGTAATCATTTTATACGAATGATTATGAAATACCTTTTTGGAAAAATATAATATATGGCATGCTGAACCGAGCTTTTTGAAAATGGCGAATGCAATTTTTTGGAAAATATCGATTTTAAAAATCTCTACATTCCAGGCTTCATTTGCAGTATGTGAAAAATATTTTTTTTATATTTTCCTTATAATTTACCAAGTACTAGTAAGTATATTTTTGAAATTTTTTATATTCTTATAAAATTGTCTCAATTTTTGGGGCGAACCTTATATCTATATAGGGATCATCCATAAACTACGTGACGCTTCAGGGGGTGGGGGGGTCTGGCGAAGCGTCACGATCATATGGAAAATCTTCAAAAATATTCTGTCACTGTGTCACAAGGGGGTAGGGGGAGGTCTATTTTGACAAAAATCAGCGTCACGTAGTTTATGGATGATCCCATAGAAGATTCCCTACTCCGTCAAGATCTGTAAAAAGATGATTTTTAGTTGTAGATCTACATAGAAGATTGATTTAACTTAAGATCTGTAAAAGTTTAATTTTAGTTTTTGATCAATATAAACGATTGCAAATTGCTTTACTCCAAGTTCTCTGAAAAGGTTGGTTAAGTTATAGATCTTTATACATGATTAGAGATTCAGATAGCCACAGAAAAGTTGATGACCCCTTAATATGGCAGATATTTCATTCTATTAAGTTCTCCTATTATGTCGTGGTTCATTTGTGGCAGTGGTTTGAACCCGAAAGCCCCCGTAAATCTACCACTGGAAAAATACTAAAGTGTTGACATCTTTTGTATTTGTAATACACCTTTTAGTTCAAAAGATTTTTCAATAATTTCAAAAGATTTTAAATTTTAAAAATAAATATTGCGAAAAAAATATTATTTTTTAGTCAATTCAAAATATAGTATATAAATTTAAAAATTGGTTATTTTTGGATTTTTAGATACAAATTTTTATATAATTATTGTGTCATATTTGGCTTAAAAAATAGGAGTTATGATTTTATTTAAAAACAAAATAAAAATTTAAATTTACTATAATACATTTTTTTTTTCTCCGATTTTATTTACAATCTGTTCAAAAACAAATTTTTATTTACTTTGAATATTCTTTTTAAACAATTCAAAATATATAAATTTAAAAATAATTTATATTGTGATTTTTAGATGCAAATTTATATTTTTATATACATATATTTATATTGTTCTCCGATTTTGATCATTTTTATATATTGAAAATTGAGATGTTCGCTTACGGCAGTCAGACGCGGCGGCCATTTGTCGATATTGTTGTTCATATATAAATGAGTAGTTTCAAACTTGCATTTGGTATATATATTTGCCCAATAACAAACAACCCAACAGATGGCCCACCCTATACATGCACTTAGCACAGCTTTTATTCGCACACCAATTAATTTCAAGGCTGTAACCTTGCACATAGTTACCCCATTCCATATATCACTTTTACTTATTAAATATATTGTTGGAAAATAAAAATGTGGTACAGTCGAGGCGGTGCCCGACAGTGGAATACCCTGTACCTTTTGTGTCAAAAAAATTTTTCCTGCATATTCCATCTAAGAACTTTCCAATTGGAATTTATTTTTTTTTTGGTGAAAATCGATATTTATACCTATAAGTTCCCTAAATTTTTACCCATTTTGATGAAACTCGAATGTTACAACAAAGAATTTATTAAAAGTATACGGGGTAAGTTTCAAGTGATTCTAGGTCACTTGTAGCCGTAATTGCGTAGAGTCAAATATTGACGCAGTTTATTGGCAAGGGGTGGTGAAATTTGCACATTTTTGACTATAACTTCTGTTGTATTTGTCCGATTTTGTTCATTTTTTACACATAGATGCATGTAGCTACAACGCATCGCTCTGTTGAATTTCAGGTGAAAATACTTAACGGTGTGGCTAAAAACCGCGAAACTCTACTGCGGGGGAACGGGGGAAGATATTGACATGATTCAACAAACTTCATCTGCTTAGGAAATATGCGCACCAGCTGGTAAAGTTTCGTGTCTCTAGCTCTTATAGTCTCTGAGATCTAGGCGTTCATACGGACGGACGGACGGACGGACGGACGGACGGACGGACGGACGGACGGACGGACGGACGGACGGACGGACGGACATGGCTCAATCGCTACCCGAGGTTATGATAAGCATTTTGGTATAAAGGACTTGGGGTCTGCCACGCCTCCTTCTGTCCGTTACATACATTGCACAAACCTAGTATACCCTTTGTACCTATAGGTACAGGGTATAAAAACATCAGAATTCTTAGTTTCTTATGTTTCGGCATAAAGGCTCATGTAGACTAAAATATAAAAAATACATTATATAGCATATGCACTTTGTGCAACAAAAAAATTGTGCATAACAACTAAAAGGACAACAAATGAAACTAATTTCGTAGACCAAAACAGCTAGAAGCATGAAATTTGGCGCAAGATGGGTCTTATGCGCCTCCTAATTTGATACTGTACTTAATTTGAAATTTATTGTGATTATACGTGTTGACGTCATAGTTCATCAACATTTTGATGATAGCTAAAATTTTCTACTGCTTTTTGAAAAACAAATCCCATGAGTGTCAACATGAGCTGACAACCCCAGGCCAAGTCATAAAGCTCTAAAGGGGGGATGTCGTAACGAGCCTTTAACAAGATAGTAAACAGCAGCTACAACTATAACGTTTACTTGGATTCATGAATAATCCGTATAAAGAGTGGTAGTACCTAAAAATTTCTTTATTGTATTTCATTTTTTCAGTTTTATTCATGTGAATTAGAAAGATCTAATTTTATGTGGCCTCGATCCGTGCAGTCTATGCTATTCGTCGGCAATGCAAAGTCGCGTACGTCGTGCCTGTCAATACTTCGTTCTCTTTGCATTTCGGCAGAGTATCCAATATGGAAGCTTGGGGGGTAGGCAAAGGTTCTGCAGCTTCATCTTGAGCGGATGATGTGGCGGCGCAGTAAAGCACTAAGATTGCGCACATAATGGTAACAAAAGAGCGAATTCTTGCCATTCCGTTTATATGACGAAGTAAGCAACGTTGACAAATGACTACGATGGGTGTTCGTATGAGCCAGCTCTTTTTATTTAATTTCTTCGCTTCTTATTTCTAACTTACATAATAGATGCCGTGTAATTAAAATTAAAATATAGGGTGGGGGCCAGCTGAAAAGTATGATGGATGTGACAACCAGTTGTAGTCTTTAACTTAATTGCTCAGTTGAGATTTTACGCGGTTTTATACTCTGAACGTCCTTTTGACGTATTTTATGAATAATTTTTAAAAAATCTAGTTACAAAAAAATCATTGAAATTTTAGAGGTTTTACTTAAAAGTTGCTCTCGACTATCTTTGAGAACTGGGGACCAGAAAAAAATCATAAGAAAACTTCCGAAAATTAAATCCCCTTGCAGCTTTGCAACACCGATGCAGTTTTCGAGCAATGTTCAGAAATTTGGTACACACCTTCAAAAATATTACAACCAGCTAAAAGCTTTAATCGTAAACAAACGATCTCCGATTTTATTTACAATCTGTTCAAAAACAAATTTTTATTTACTTTGAATATTCTTTTTAAACAATTCAAAATATATAAATTTAAAAATAAGTTATATTGTGATTTTTAGATACAAATTTATATTTTTATATACATATATTTATATTGTTCTCCGATTTTGATCATTTTTATATATTCGGTAGAGCTACTAGCCAACAGCAACGACGTCAAATTTTATTGCAAAATTTCGATTATTTATCGAGTTATCGATAACTGAAAATTTGGTTTATAATTTTTAGACTATTCTTTGACAAGCCTTATCTTCTTAACGAATAAGGATATTGACGCGATTTTTTTTTCCATAATTGATAAAATATCAAATTGTAAAAAAAAAAATAATTTTGTTTATTTTTAAGATTTTTTTTTTTTAATATTTTATTAGTTTTTAAGTTAATATTTTATTTAAAAAACAAAATAAAAATTTAAATTTAATAAAAATATTTTTTTATTTATATTCCGCCAAGTTTCTCAAAATTTAAGAATTTTTGTTTAAACAAGATGATATTCAAAGTTATTGCTCGTAAACAAGGTCACTTTATCCTTTCTTTATCTGGTCATATAAGGTAATCTTAATATTAAATTTCCCATCAGTCTAGCGAGAAAAAAAATCTATTAAAATTTTCGAGAGTGAACCTTATTTGCAATTTGAAAACTTAATTTTCTTAACTTTCCAGCTTAATTTTACGAAAGTTTTCATTGGCTAAAACTTTCGTAAAACTAAGCTGATAAATTAAGCTTTCAAAGATCTATCAATCGTTTACAACACTATATAATTCAATGGCCATTACAGTGTTGTAAAGTTTGCATATCAAATTCCGATAAGTATGCAATTCAACTTTTACTTTAATTAACTTGTTTCTTTTTGTGGGAAAATTTTCGCAAAGTAGAACGTATTTTAAATAAATCGTTGGTCTTTATAGTAAAAATAGGTCAGCTCTTATAAACTTTTAATCGGCACCTTTGGTATACTCTTATAAGTAGTAAACATTTTATTTTTCCTGTATATCACACGTTTTATTGCACAGTTTATAGGCAACTTGACATTTTTCCAAAGTTCCGCGAAATCTATTGCAATTTGATGGGTTGAGGAATAAATCGTTGGTAACTTATTGTTGCTTTTTAGCTTTTCAAGCCTTTTAAGTTATAAAAATAATAAAAATGTATAAGTGTTTTTTTTGATTAGAAAACATTTTATGGCGTGTGGAGTCCCCTAGACTGTATTTTTTTTTTTTTAATTTCAAGTTTAGTGTTGAATTTTACGAGGATTTGAAAATGGGTTTTGGGGTTTTGAATAGCGAAAGTATTTTTAATACTCTGTACTCGGTACAAAGCATATATTAATTTTAAGCAAGTCGTAAATGTATGTAGCATGTTGGAGACCCACAACCCACGCCTCCCCCGAAGTTACCTAAAGTATGATCAGGGTGACTAGAGAATTTGGCAATAAAATATCTTTTGTAGTTCTTAATCAATACACCGGATTTGATGGCAATGTGATGGAACAGGGTATCCCAAAGTCATCCGTGCCCAACTTTAAGGTACCTCATCTTTTAAACTCTCATTTTTCCTACAGAAAAACCTATTTAGAATAAACAAAGAAAAAAATGTTGTAAAGCTGATGAATAAATAAATAAAAAAGATAAAGTTTATATATTTTAGACTAGTCGGTATGGACACTTTTTTCGGAACAATTTTTTGATTTGGACTAAAAATATATGAAAAATATATGATTCAATTAATTAATTAGTGACATACATTTGCAAACAAATTTTGGATGAAGAAATAAGGCGAAAAGAGAAGACAAGGCGTGTCTGGATCGACCAATATTCAATTCGCAGAGCTTGCAGATTTCTCCACCGTTCTAATGAGGTATACTTTATCAGCCATACATTTTTTCTACCTACCATAATTTTTTGCTTCCAAAATATTTCAGTGATTTTTTTTTAAAGTATTATAATTTCCTTTAAGATGCGTTTTTCATACTAAATACTTGAAATCAAAATTTAAGGCGTGCACAGTGGCATACGTCTGATAGAAAAAATCTAGAACTTATCAAAAAACTTATCAAATCTTATACGGTAGCGTTTCGTATTCCCCATGGTCTCGGAGTCCCTTGTACTATATAGCTCTGTAACTTAAAACAAAAGTACCGACTGAAAATTCCTTAGAAAATTTATGACTACACCCATAGATCCAGAATCTCAACTCTAATTGGAGCGCTTGTAAATATTTCCACCTTAGGCCGTAACGATTTTGTGCTTAGCCCCCAAAATTAACATACCCATATCATAGCATACACAAATATATGATATCTATAAATCTACATTGTATAATACTGGAAATCTACAAGCATTACCCCTAATGCAATGTCAGTGCACTGTTTGTCACATTTTTCACCGAAACCATACGAGAGTTCCATAGTGTCCCTAGAAAAATTGCGCCTATTAATTTATGACATAATAATTTTCAAAGCGCAAACAAAAGCCGCTCATAAAAACCAAGTCAACCGAGTCAACAACAGACAATGGAACTGCATTATGGGGCCCATACATATATATAAGTATCTTTAGCTATAGAGACTTGGAGTCCAAGTCCATTTGTAACCCCCGTTTGCAAATCGGCGCCAAGTAGTTGCAGCCAAAATGTTGCAGCTGTCAGAGATTGGAGCAGCGGTGGCAGTTGGAGTGTTGCCACCGTCACATAAAGAGAGAACCTGGCACAAGTAAATTATTTAATATCACATTATCTGGCATCATAATTATGCGCCGTTGATTCATAGGTTCCCCCAAAAAATATATATATATATTTATAAAGGGGGGCAAATTGTTGAACGATAGTAAGAAAAATCACTTACAATTTTGTTTATCAATTTGTGAGTATTATATGAATATATATGAATACGTTGAATATTTTTAAGAAATCATTTGTAATGGTTCGCCCACGCGCATCAGCTTCAAGCTGGGCTGAGATTGTTTTTTTGCGTGGGCAGTCTAAAAAGTTTATGCAATTGCTTATGAGTCTTATGCTAGATATTTATTTTTCGTATTTTTTTGCCATTTGATACACTTGCTGACTGAAATGATATATAATGCTAATGCGTCGTGAGTCAAGTTTGGATTACTTGTTCCCTTAGGAATTTGCCTACAACAACAACAGCAGCAACTTAGCAACAAGAGGCAGTTACAAACTGAAAAGCATTGGAACACAACTTCTTCAGTTTGGCAAACAAATATTCGTGATTCCTGATAAGCATCATCAAGAGAAGCAGTGCTCCTTCGTTGACTTGGCCAGTCGGTCGACTGTCTGTCTTTTTGTGTGTAACTGTGTGTGTGTGTGTGTGTGTGTGATGCCAAATGCCGCTAAAATGCGGAAAGCTAATCAAAAACGCGTTGCCAACAAAACAAAGCTGGAAGGAACAAAAAAAAAATGAATTTCGTCTGGCGTAGTCCGACAGTGGAATACTCTGCATTCGTTTCTAACTATAAGATAAAAAAATAAAAAAATTTCTCCGTTCAACATTTATTTTTTTCTTGCGCCCTGTCGCACAAAATTTTCACATTTGCCGTGATTCTTCTTCTTGCGAACAATTTTGGAACTTGAGCTGGTTTCTATGAATTTTGGAACTTAACGTGGTTCCTTTCCTTCATTTTTTTGCTGCCTCTTGCAGATCATTTTGTCGTAGTTTTTTTTGGAAGCTCCCTCTTGCGGACAATTTGGGAACTTGACATGGTCGTCATATACCTTTCTCCGTAAGCAGTTTATTTACGCTCTTTTATCAATTGCAGGGATGTGGCCAACGAAGCAAGCAGGGGGCAGAGCCACTTAGTTGTTAAAAGAAAAAATAATCTGTGCAAAAAAATGTTTGACTATGAAAAAAATACTTAGTTGCTTAAACTATAGGGGATTATTTGGGATAATCTTTTAAGCCTGAAACCTTTTTTCCCGTCCCAAACTTTTTATATACTGTACTACTAGGTGTTACTAAAGGGGTCAATAAGGGGGGTCCATCAGTAGTTATAATAAAATGTCAAATTTTTATTGTTTTAAGGCCCGGATAAATCATCGTTCTAAATTTAATTGCCCTATCTATGAGTATAGTACATTAAAATCAGAAGTATCGTATAGTCCTTTGTGGCGTCGATACTCCAATTATTTTTGTAAAAATTATAAATTTCTATTGACTTAATTTAAAAAAAATTGGTGTCATACATAAATACTAAATTTTGTGGTTTTTAATTTTTTATATGATGGCATTATGGCCTAAGTAAAATAAATATTTGGCTTTAAATTTATTATAATTTGGGGGATTCCATAACTATTGGCATATAAAAATTGTTGTCAAAATCTCACCATTTTTTCTCAAATACTGATTTTTCCAAAAAAAAAAAAAAAAAAGTAATGACGTAAATTTTTTTTAATAAATATAATTTAAGACCAATGCCTTAGGCACATGAAGCCTAGTTTTATGTACATACTTTAAGGGATCTAAGACTATTTGAGAAAAAAGCGTTAATAGGGAAAAGGATGCTGCTTCGAGATAAAGTCAAGACTTTTATTGTTTATTAAATTTACATAAGTGTACTTTAGGCCTACATTACAAAAGACGGACTCTCATTCGAAGTTCCAAAAAATTTTTGGCAAATAAGTGATCGATTGTTCAGAGACATAAATTGTTCTTGCAAAAATAGGAACTTTCTCTGAAAAATTTTATATGATTGACAACTTATTTTACAAATAAAATTTTTAACGATTTTTGTCTTTACTTGATTGTGGTTCAAGTTCCAAAACTTTATTTGTTTTCAGATTTATTTTCTTAATATTTTTTGTTCCTAAAAAAATATCAACGACGAAAACAAAAAGTCTCAAAAATGGTTTCACATCTTAAGGCCCATCCGCAGTTCGAAAATTTTCGCACGAAATGACAAAACTTCATATATAAAAAAAAAATCCGGAATGGGATATCCCAAATTAACTTCAAGTATCCCAAATGGGATTTTTTGTTTTTATATGAAGTTTTTTCGTTCCGTGCGAAAATATTCGAACTGCGTATGCGCCTTTAGACAGAAGCAGACTAATTTAGGAACATTTTTTTTTGGATTAGTTCCTACTGTCAATAAAGTTAAGTTCAGTAATGATAAAAGAAATTTCAGGTATGAAATCCGGCGATAGAAAAAAATGCATTAAAGCACCCTCTGGCGGTAAAAAAAAATATAAATAAAAGTGGATTCCTGGACCCCAAAAACCCCTGCATGCTCATTTTGCTAGACAAAATGGAATCTTTAAAAAAGAGGCAAGGAGGCTTGAAATTTATTTTAAGTTCTTCGGAAAAGCTTCTTGGAAATTCCCATAGCACCAAAATCGCGATGCGCCTTTCTCGATTTTTTTTGGTCTGCTACAAATGTTTGCAGAGATCATGGTGTGTAACTTGTCTTGCTTTGGTTTTTAAAGATCGCCAAAATCTTCTTATCTCTCGATTTGAGAGATTTAGCAAATTTGATAAAAATTGTATTGCTAACAAAGTTGGTCTGCTAGACTTATGGCTATAAAGATACAAAACAGTACCTTTCCCATATTCGATTGGATTGGTGTTTTCCCCCGGGAGTACGAAAATTCGGCTTGTGCCTAGAAAACTCCTCAAAGACCTGCCTTAGAACTTCAGCCACTTATTTTTTTTTAAATAAAATATTATTTCTGTGGTCCGCGTATAGAGTTCCCAGCCCCATACTCTTGGCCATGCTATTGATGGGCATCAGCCCAGAAGTTGTGGTAAATGCTTCCACACATACAATCTAAGTAACAATACTTAATCATCAATATTTAATCATTTTAGCATCTAAGTCTTTTAGTATTTTTGTATTTCAGTTCATCTATTGAATGTGTAATGGAGTGTAGTTTTATAATTGTTGCAATTTTGGAAAAAAATATTTTTTAAAATTTTGAATTAGTTTATTGTTCTTGCGTACTTGTCTATAAACTATAGTCATTGATTTGCGTTTTTGGTAATAATTTGCTTTCCTCAGTGGCGGAGCCACGGGGGATATTCGGGTCCAGACCCTCCTCCTCAAAATTTTGAAAAATGGGTTGACAGTTTTTGCGAGCTTTGATATATTCACACTTAGAACTGAAAAACCCTCCCAAGTACAAATCCAGGATCCTAAGTTTAAAAAAACACATCTATATTAAAACCAGATCCTAGCCTTCTTCGGCCCTGTTACGCATGCTGCAGAAATCTATAAAGCTCTTCACCCGACAGTTACAGGGTAAACACAGTGCCAAGCTAAACGAATTGCTGAAAAGTAGACACGAAGCGAACAGCCCCCAACAAAATCGAAGCTGCAGTGTGGAAAAACGATGAAAAAAAAGCCACCAAAACCAAATCCAACACCAAATGCCAAAGCCAAGTTCAATTGCAAACAAATTCGCGTGAATCAGCCAACAACAACAACAACAACACTGAGCCAAAAATGCAATTGACTGTTGGCAGTTGGCAGGCAAATTTACCAAAGTCCCCCGAAAAGCCCCCGAACAACAACAACAACTCCAACAACTTGAAGAAAATCATCGAAAAACGACAACAACAACCCAAAACCGTTTTGTTCTTCCAGGCCGTGTGACTTATGTGCGACATTAGCGCGACGTTCTTTGCTTAATTACGTAAAGTTTTTCGGCTTTACGTTGCCGGCCCGCCAACTGCTCTTAACGCCCAACTCTTTGGCTTTTTTTTCGCCTTAGCCTTGTCTACAACAAGTTCGTGCCTTAAGTCTTTCGTTTTGTTTGCGCCATGTTCTGTTATGTTCCTGTTGCAACAGGTTGTAAGTTGTTAACTGAAATTAAAGAATTTGTTATGTTGATTGTTTGTCTCGAAAGGCTGCTTAACATTGTCTTGTACTGCTTGCAACTTTGTGTCTCCACGGGTGAGGGCGGCTTGTAAGGTACTTTCCATCCATTAGCATGCCTAAAATGGAAATATTCTATTTATTGTTAAACTGTCAGTACTTGGAAGAAAATTTATCTAGCTATGAAAATATTTTGCTTCTCTGAGACTAGAGTATTTGCATATACCACACTTGTCTATTTTGGAGTGTTGGGCTACGTTTAGAAGTGTTTACAATTTTTTGCTTGCCTGCTAGGGGCGTCTTAATCATTCTTTAATGACAGGGATGTAACCTAATATAAAATTTTATTTTCTCAGGCCCACCTTTATACTGTACTCTTTTGCCACTGAGGCCATTCTAACATTCACCTTTAAAATACTAATGGACCATTTTTTTATTTTCCAACCATACGAACTTAAGATGTCGTTTTAAATTTGTAAAAAATATTGCGCCATGAAATTATTTGATGGTAGCATGGAGCGTGTCTTGATCTGACTGGGAACATAAGCAGTCGAGATCTTAGGTTTGAGGAGTTCAGACAGACTGGAAAGATGAATTTCTTCTGTGCTCCGAGGTAGAGGGTGATAGTGATTTAGTGATATTACATCCAAAATTTTAACTAATGCAGCAGAGCAGGTAAGAGTGCAAGCAATTTTAAAAATAATACGTTAGATAAGAAATTTGTTTCCTTTAAGGGGTCTACGCGGTACGAAATATTTCGCACGGAATCGAAAAACTTCATATAAAAAAAAATTCCCAAATGGGATTGGCAAAACTTCATATAAAAAGTCCCAAATGGGATTTTTTTTTTTATATGAAGTTTTGTCATTTCGTGCGAAATATTTCGAACTGCGTATAGGCCTTTACAAGAGAAAATTATTTTTATTAAATTAGGCTCACTTCTCACTTGATACGAAACTAACAGTTCAATTAAAAACCATTTTTTTTTTTTTGGTACATAAGTTTATGTCCTCTAGCGGGCGCCATAATAGCCTATAACCAGCAGACGCTCAAGACGCTTCCAACGATACCTTATTTGTCAAATAATATTAGGCGGCTTAAAAGTTATTAGTGAACAGATGAACATACAGAAATACCTACAGTCCCTTGCCATATTATTGGATACATGCTCAAAAATGAAGCTTTCCTTACTTAAAACAAGTAAGTAGGCAATTACAGGGCTATTATATTATATTAAAACACCAAAAGTGATAATTAATATATTGTATACATAAAAATATTATTTTTTTACATAAAAATAGATTTTTTTCGAAAAAATCAGTATTTTGTGCGACCACCCTATGCAGCCAACACAGCTTGAATGTGACAAGGCATCACTCCAAGTAGCAGTGAGGATCTTTATTAACTCTTGCTTGGTTCTAGGGGTTTCATGATAACTTAAGATTTCTCGATAGGGTTCATGTCAGGTGAATATTCTGGCCAGTCGAGAATATCCCTTTTTTTTTTAACTAAAAATGTCATGCATAAAACTAAACTTTTCTGGTTTGGTGAACCATTTTTTCATTTCAGGTAACAGCTAGGTTTTCACAATTTTATAATTTATAAAATATAATAATTTATAATAATAAAAATAATATAAATAAAGCAAGAAGCATATCAAAAAAGTAAATTTGCAGCATGGATCTAATAATATGGAAGGGGACTCTATTTGTAGCTATTATTTTCCATGCTCTGTCTTTCGTTCAATTTCGGATACCGATAAGCAGTCTTAAGCTTTGGATGCATTTGGACAGAAATCAAAATATCTTGACAAAGACGCTTCAAATAAATATAACGATAGAAGCGAGCAGAGGCGGAGGCCCCTAGTTTCATAAATAAATGTAACAAATAGTGTTTGGAAAAGGTACAGCATACATAGTACGTTATTTAAGTCAAGTTCGTAATTTAGATAAAATGGATATTGCAGCATAGAATCTTCTCTATTCAAAAGTTTCCAATTTTATATGCAGATCTTGTCGAGCATTTACTTTTTATATCTCTTCCAAATCTATTCCATGCTTGATAAAAACTATCTTTATAGCCACAACTAATTGCCAATTCCAGCGCAACTCAGACCCAACATTAAGACAGGTAATCATCAACATTAAGATTTGCCACTTGGCCACTTGCCACCAAGTGGCAAGCCTTCTCCAAAGGCCTCTAATAAAGCCATTTCACACCTGCCTGGTAAATTATGCGCTGCAACTGGCTAGCACCTATTAACTTGTTACAGATTGCTTATAATTAAATTATAATAAATGCACATCAAGTGACCAGCAGCAGATAACATGTTCCAAACATAGTCAGTCTACTACTCCTGGCTCTGGATGGCATGCATCTAACAAGCCTTCCAACTATCTAATCAACGTACAAGTCAAAACATCAACACCTCAAGTAATCAAAATCACTTTAGAATTTCAAATCAGATAGCCGGCAAGCGCCCGGAGCTAACTCCACTGGCTCAAAGCGCGTCCAGTGGCCGGCCAAGTGGCGTTTAGTTTTAGTGACGGGCACGCAAGCCGCCTGCCTGGTAACTGGCAGGCTAAGTCGTCCAGGCGACAGTTGCCGCTGCCTGAGATTGAGCCGAGTTTTGAGCAAAAAAAACCAAGATTATTCAAATTTAATGGGCGATGCGGGCAAACGCAATGTCAGTTGCACAGTCCAAGACCTGCTGCGTCCGTGTCCAACTTTAGACTCATATTAGATGAGCGCACAGATGAGACTGACCAACACACTGACACTGACTACTACTACTACTACTACTAAGCACTTTTCGTGGGCCTGTCATCATGATTGATACGTTTGATGGATTGATTTGAGTGGCTATGGCGTCGAGTGGCGTCGACTGCCCATGCACGTAACCGCTGATTGATCGTCGAGCGTTGATTACAATCGCAGACACCGACATGCTGCAGTGCACCAATACAGCCAAACCACTGCTGGGAATTCAATCAAAAGTGTCAGCCGGCTCACAAGATCTCTAACTGCACTAACTAGCCTGTTGGCGGTGGTGGGTCTCGCTAGTCTTCAAGACTTCAATCTCTCGTCTCGTCTCTGGTCTTGTTTGGCGTACGGGGTCTGGTGTGCTCCCCATGTGAGACAGGTACTTTTTCGCGCTTACGCGCTACGGCAAGTGTCTGTCTTTAGTGCCATGTTATATGCCACCTTAATGATCTTGTCTTGCCAAGCGCAGCAACAACAAACACCACAGCAACAATAACAACAACAACAACAACAACAAATACCAGCAGCAGCAGCAGTTGGAGCCGCCGCCGTAGCCGCAGCAGCCACCAGCGGCAACATTTTGACCACCAACGGCGCCTTTATTGACTTCACACAGCCAAGCAAGCAGCCTCTTGGCCAAGTTAAGTTGGTCGTTGGACGTTGGCAGTGCCAGTGCCAGTGCCTTGGCCGCCTGGCTGCAAACCAAACTGACTGAAGGCCTATTAAGTCATAGCGCTCATTTCTGACCATTTCACGGCTGGCGCATTCTCCTGGCCTCCATCAGTTGATAGATTGCCGCTTGGAACCACCAAGTTGGATGGACTGGACTGAGGCGCGTGTTTTGCTTTGTTTTGTGAATTTCAATTTGAATTTCATAGCTCTTTATGAATAATGGGCACCTTATATGCTCATTTAGATTATGTTGTAAAATTAACAACAACAACAACAACAACATCAGCAACAGCAAGAAAGCCCTGCAGCTTCCACACTTTACATAGGCCCGAAAATATGAAAAAATTTGGTAGCCATAGGGTGTAGAGGGACGACTGTAGAATACTCTGTAGAACATTTTTGCTAGAAAAAACGTTTGTATCTAGGCCAAGTTTTATATACAGTCTTTGAGGAATGAATAGGACTAGCTTCGACAAAAAGTCAACACAATTTTGCTTATAAGGCTCACATGCGTGAAAATAAAAACCCTAAAATTAGTCTTAAAATATTAGCTCAATACCAACCATTCGAAAATGTAAGGAGATACCATTTATTTGCAAAATATAAACCTATGAATTGGTTATCTATACCTGGAGGGTTGTGGGGGTTTTTTCTTGACAAAAAGTTATTTTTTTTTTGTTAGCTTCAGCTTGCATATAAATATTTAAATCTCATCTCAGGGCTAAATATAGAATTTAATTTAGACGCATTTTAGAGCCGATATATTCTTTTTCAAATAAATGATATAAAATTTGCAGTCCCGAACTAATCATACCAAAATGTTGGGTTCTGTTCTTTGGGGATACTACTTATTTTTAAAAAATGTTTAAAATTAATATTTTTTCATTGAGGGAAGTTGCGATGTTTTTTATAAAAATTCCATGTGCTTTTGTTTATAAGGCTCACATTAGCATACCAAATCTAGTGGCTTTATCTCATATAACCTAAATTCAGAAAAGTATTTGTAGTCCATAAAAATAAGATGTAGCCCTATGTTAAAGAAAGTGAACTAGTCTTTTTTCACGAAATGTCAACCTTTTTGGTTTATTAGGATTCCATGAGCACGTACTAAATTTTGACGCTAGGTCTTGAACTATAAAAAACTGAAATATCGATTGTTCGTGGTGAGGAACCCATTATCTAATATGTCTACTATATATTAAGAAACATGAACGGGTATTTTTACGAATTCAACTTTTTTTTTGCTTATTAGGCTCCAATGAATCAGAATTCCCAGAAATCAGAATTATACACTGTTCGTGGACACCAAGTATTTAAAAAGAATCGTATTTCCCTATGTTTAGAAAAATGAATGGAGTTATTTTAACGAAAAGTCTACTTTTTTGCTTATTAGGCTCCCATGAGTACTTACCAAATTTTGTAGCTTGGATCAGAAAAAAGATTCTTCTATCCCAATTTTGAGGATAATGAATGGGATTATTTACTAGACAAGTCAACTTTCTTGCTTATAAGACTCCCATGAGAACATATTAAATTTTGTAGTTTTGCGCTACAAAATCATGAATATGTTCATAGTTCCACTCTCTTCATACCGAATTTTCCGAGATTCGTTGTGCGGGGATACCAATTATTTTTGAAAAAAAAATAATATAATGTTACTTTAGACAAATTCGAAAAAAAATATATGAGATTGATATCTTCTTTTTAAAAAGTACAACTTCTGACGAATTTATACCGAGTACCATAAAATGGTCCTAAATGGAGGCTTCCAAAACTTTTGATTTTAAAAGATTTTACATATCGTAATCGGCAACGAAGATGCCAATGCCGATGAATGCGTAATGGTTTTTATAGTATGAGTATAAATCAGAAATTCACCTACGGAAAACCCTATCAGATATTAACATTTTTGGAATTTTTTAAAAACAAAATTTTTTGTTTTTGTAGAAACGTAAAGTTTTTAGAATTGAGTATCCCCCTGTATCGAAATATGTAAATCGATGAATCGTTACCAGCGTATGGAAAATGCGTAACTTCAATGGTCTATGGATCTAAGATATCAGAGAAATATTATTTAACTAGATCAACCTGAAGAAAGGTTTTGCGGAACTGTTCATAAATTTTTGGGTCTCCAGCTCTTGTTGTCTCCAAAAACCAGGTGTTCATACGGACAGGCGTACTTTCCTTCGGGGGTTTTCATACGAACGCACTTACGAAACTGACTTGACGTAAAAAACATGTCTCTGCTATGGTATGCCTTTCATTCCATGTTACATGCATTTTCCCAAACTGTAATACCCCAGATACTCCAACTGCAGAGTGTTCAAAGAAATATTGCTAAGCGCTGCGTTCCAACTTATTTTATATTATCCCAACATTTTTTTTCTCTTGAAACATTTTAGCTGCTCCTAAAAAGTTTTTAATTAGTTTGGAACAGCAGTAGGCCTACAATAGGTCAACTAACCGGGGTTAGCTTTACTAATTTGTCAAATTGAAACTCTATACAATCAGGGGATTTGTTGGTACCTGTAGTTACATGTTTTACTCTGGCATTATGTTGTATTATGGAACACCGGGGTCATTAACTTACAGCAATGTGCGCCTATTATTACAACACTTGTTGGAGTCTTCAAAGGAAGCCGAAGAAAAAAAACCAATTGAATTTAGTTCATGTACTCGAGTTTTAGAGTTTTACGTGTAATACTCGAAAAAATTGAACAGTCGCTTCTTTCTTTTTGCATTTAGATTAATGATGTTTTAATAGAGCGTGAGAAAGTGATTTCTGGGCCGGCACCTTACTTGGACCTGGTCTTTGACTAACTGACTGACTGACTGGGCGTATGATTAATATCACTCTGCCGCCTAATTAGCCTTTGCTTTAAAATATTTTGACAATAAGCAAAATGCTTTTGGCAATGTGAATGGCTTCAATTGTAAGTCGAGTAAATGAATGAGATGAATGAATGTGAATGAATGGGATGAACGAATGAATGAGATGAAAAAGCAGCAAATTATGAAAAACGTGAAAAACAGCATGAACTAGTTAGAAGATTTAAGTTTCGCACGCCTATTAAAAGAAATAAGTGAATTCTGGAAGAGATTTATGGTAGAAGAGTTCTTTTTAATTAGTTTAATTTGCAACTAAGTTAGATTTCTTAATTGCCGCCTTTTTTAGTGGAGTAAAGATGCTCAAGAAGATTTTTGTGTAATTACTTTTTAGTTAAGTGTTCTTTAGTAGAAATGCGTTAGAATTTTCTAAGTAGTTATTAAGATTTGCGTAGAAATTCTAATATAAATAGAGTATTTTTTCTCTTAATATTCTTATATTGTGCAGCACTTTTATCATTTTAGTAAAACTATAGTTTTCTTTAGAAAGCTGGACCCGTTTTTATTATATGGATTACAATCGAAAAATTACAGGGGTCAAAAAATTTGATTTCTCGATTCCCATTGTGCTGGAAAAATCAACTAGTTATTGAATAAAAACAATGTTTTCTTCTTTTAAATTAATGTAATAATTTTTAATACTTACCTACACAATTCACAAAAATTTGTTCATTATATAAACACTAGATATGCATTCTATATAAAAAAAAAGTTTTTATCACATTTTTTAAAATAATATTACAAAAATTTTTGAATTATTTTTATCATCACAAGAAACCAAGTCTAAAAAACGTTTAAAAAAATTAGTATAAAAGAAAATTTTATATTTGTTTTAAGCAAAATGTGAATTATTTTATAGATAAACATAAATGGTTCAAAAATATTCTGTGGTGAATAACACATTGTTTTTTTTTTAAATAAAGCCACAATTTTAATTTATATTATAAATTAATTTTTGGTTCAAATTTGTTGTTTCATGGATTTCGTTTATTTTGGCTCTATCTCTTCTAGCTAAGAAGTTATGAGCGGTTAAAGCTTAGAAAATAATATTTGTCCGATTGGCCTTATATTGGCACCTTATATTGATCTTGGCGAGACTGACAAGAATCTGGGATTACTTTTGCTGTAAATCTATTTGTTTAGAAGTTATGCGCATCTAAAGTTGAGGCACTATGCTCTACTTAGGAGTCAGGAATATATAGTAGTAGTAAAGTTGAGAAAAAAGTGAAGTTTGAAAGTTATTGGCACTTAAAATTGGGGAAATAAGATTTCTCCGATTGAACTTTATTAAAGTTGTTGGGCACATTTTTTGGTTCAATATCCTTTTAGACGACCCTTTTATGTAAAGTTCGAGCGCATTTTTTTTGGTTGAGTTTGGAACGGGCTACTTAAATTTTTGGGCGTGGAGTGTTTCCCTTAAATAAAAAACTATTTTAGTAAAAAAAAAAAATTCAATTTTAGTCTTGAATATTTTGTTTTATATTATGTGAGATCCTAACATTTAAAATGAATTAGGAGTTGTGAGCTTATAAGGTTTATCTGCTTAGACTATTATAAATATGTAATATATATTTATATATACATAATATATTTAAATTTGTATTTAAAACAAAAATTGGAAGAACACTTTTAAAAAACTTCAGCATTTTGACGCGTGAACTGCGTTAAAAGTAAGTAATCCAAACAAATAAGACACTTTAGTACTTATGCTCACTATTTGGGACAGAAATATAAAAACTATGCATTTTTTTTTCTTAGAAATTAAGATCGATATTTCTCGAAATGATTATAGAAGGCGTTAAAATTGAGTTTTGAGCCGTACTCCGGAAACCGAGAAATCCAAACCGAACAAGTTTGTTCGGATTCGGTTTTGCGTGCTCCTGAATCCGAATTTTTTGTCGATAATTTCCTTTTTTTTTTCGATACATTTGTATATTTCCCTCATTTATATCGATAAATTCACATATGTTGTGGTGTAACCAGCTGACTGAATTTTGTTTAAAATTTGCAAACATTGCAAAAATGTCATTTATTTACTCAATTGCTAGTTTTGAAGCTCAAAGAAGGCGTAAGATTATGGAAGAATCATATCCTACCCGCTGCTTTTGTGATTTTCCGTGCAATAAATATATTTTTTAGCATTAAATTCTTTTGATTGAATATGTACTTAAATTCTGTTTGTTGGCGCGAAATTTTTGTTTGATACAAAACAGCTGACATGGCTGCCGGCATTTTTTATAAGTACATGTTGTTTACATTTAATTTTCATTAAAATATTGCTAGTTTTTTCTTATTTTGAACATTAAATAAAATAACACAATAATAGTATTACTTTAGCAACAATATTTATTGAAATTAAACAAGACTTAGCTATTTTTGTTACAAGGGAAATTTTCGGCCATGCGATATGCACACATACACAAACAAAACAAAAATTCGGTTTGGCTGTGCATGCTAATTTTTGGGTTGAGTCAGAAAAAAAATAATTAAAAGTAAATGTCAATAAATATTCAACTTAAAGTTAGCATAAATAGAATCTAAAAATATCAAAGAATATATAAAAAATTATTTCAATATAAAATGCGTGCTTTTTTAATCCTATTTTGGCGATTCGTTTTAATTCCACATGCAACTTACCATTCGGTTTCAAAGCACATGAAAAATTCGGTTTGGTGAAAACGGGAGCACCAAACATTCGGTTTCAGAACGAATCCGAATAAAACATGCGGATTCGGTTTCCGGAGCACGGCTGTATGTATAGTTTTTAATGCCTTTCTCGGTTGCACAGAAGTATTTTAGCTCCATCGTAAGTTTTTCAGTGTTCCTTACATTATTAGAATTGAATATTGATGTCTACAATTTTTATAAAATAGTTACATTTTTAGATAATAAGGCAAAAGAACAGATCCATTCATATACACAAAACTAAATTAATTAAATAAATTTTTTAACACTATTTCTACCACGAGGTGTCAAAACACACCTTTCATATTTTCACTTAACATTATTTTCTGGTTTAATCATTTTTCCAAAAAAATGTTTTTTTACTTTTCGTATAACCAAATGTTGCTAGAATACGAAAAGTGAAAACAATTTTTTTGGATAAATGATTAATATAAGAAAATAATATTTAGTTAAAATATGAAATGTAGAAGTAATGTTAATTATATTTAGCCTGAAGGCCTATGTTGCTCTGGCTTTAATTACTTTTTGTAGAATTAATTTCTAATTTACAATAATAAATAAATATTCCTATAATACTATTCTTAATATAAAACCAAATCTATTTACAGAACTTAAGAATTAAATGTAATAAAATTTATATATTTCTAATTATTTGTGTAGATTTTCTTCTCCTTATGAACTCAGTTGATTTCGTTACTTTTAAGCCAGATATAAATTCATATAATTCTATATAACTGGTCTCCCTTTTAATATTATTTTTATTTACAGTAAAATAATAATTCCAAATTTTAGAGTAGCTAAGTGAATAATGGAGGAAAATACATTTTATTGGATCGTTTACTTTACTTCATTTGATAAAATTAAGAAGACTGGCAGTTTTAATTTATTTACTTAACCAGAAGTAAAGGATGCACAGAAGATATTATCTACAAAAAGTAACTAAACACCAAGATCTTCTTGTCAGCTTACGTCATCAGCGAGGGAGAGCAAAAAGGTCTCGGAAGAACCTTCATTTTACCCATTCTATGACGAAACCATATGCCAATATACTTCAACTTTTTGAGGCGACTGATCGAAATTCCAATCCGGAACAGTCCAGAGTCTCAAGATAAGTCTAACTTGCTTGGTATTTGTCTAAAAATCCATAGATTGCAACTAAGATTTATGCATTTAATCTAATGCTCTTCTTAAAGATGATCTCTATTCCCTTCCGGCACTAAACAATTAAACACATTTAATCATCTCATAGCCACCAATTCGCATATAAAATCATTTACTTCACATTTTTGATTCCTCAGAAATGTATGTACTTACTAGTCCGACTGTCCGACTGTCTGACTGCCACACACAATGAGTTTATTTCACTGGGCTCAATTTCATTGTTGTGTCACATTTTGTTAGGGGAACCTCTAATCATGTCATGGTCACTTGTTCGGATTCTCGTTTTCATTGTTTACGTTCTCGACTTCTTTTGCGTATTGCCCTGATCCAGAGCTCAATCTTAAATTTTTATGAAGCCTATTTGTTTACTCTCAGCTTCATTTCAAATGTCTGGTACTTATTCTAATGTTGTTTTGTTTTTTAGTTTTTTTTTGTTTATTTGCGAGATTTTTTTTTGTTTTTTAAGTTTTTTTTCGTCTTATTGATATGTCAACAGTTTTTTTTTTTTTGGTGTGGTGGGGGAACTTTGGCTTTTGTCCCACTGGAGTGTGCGATCTCATGTGTGGGCTGCAAGCGTTTTCCAAGTACTACTACGCATAGTATTTATGTGTTTTATTGTTTTTTGGTACTAAAGTGTTTTGCTTTCGTAATTGGAACGTCAAAAAAAAAATGTCAAGTGAGACTTGAAAGGGTTCCATTTGACTAGAGTTGCGGGCCTTATATGGCATTGCCAGCTAAGCAGTCTCTGGTGCCTCAACTGACTCCAGTTAATTAAAAAATGGAAACCAAAGCACTTGACAAGTTTTTGAAAATTTTAATTTTCAAAACAGAATATTTTTGCTTTTGGGAAATAATACTTAAGTGCCAAAAACATAAAATCGTTGAGAAAAGAACGAAGCCAGAAATCACCTGTACCAGCATAAAATAATGAACCTGCTGCAGGCAGAATAATATTATTACCAACATTAAAGAAACGCTCTAAACAAAGTAGTAAAAAGGTAGAGAACAAAACAAGTGGGTTGGGTATAGGAGGAACAAACCGACTATGATATACACTATGGGCTAAGAACCATTATCTTCCATTGATGAAATTTTTTTGGTGGTATTGAGCGAAAAACTTTTGTGGGGAACTGAAGGTGGTCTGTCTTGTATTTATGGAACTTCCGATGTTCTTTAACGAAATACAACAGATTTTGTCCACTAAAAAAAGGAAGCAATTTTTAGTCTCGAGTTTTTTCCGCAAAATTTGGTGTCTGGGATTATTTTATTTTTTATTTTTGGAACAACATGAGGCTACGTACCCGGTTCGGTGCTTTACTTTTCACTAACAGATTGACGAATAAAAATATTTTTAGGGGGCTACATTTATTTTGAAGAAATGATAAAAGGTCATGTACTGTAAATACAATATCTTCGGTTCTGCTTAACCTAAGTTGTCGTTTACTTCTATAGAGATCCGCACGTGGGAAGAAAATTGTTTTGTTATTAGGAAAATTCTTTAAAAATTAAATAAATATAATAATAAATAAATTCTTTTCAAAAATCATTGTATGTGGAAAAAAGTCGTATATTGTACGATTTCTTATAGAGAAGTTCATTATAGAGATGTTGGACTGTACTTATTTTTTACTTACTTTATTATTATATGTAATCAAAGTTTTCAGAAAAACATTTAGTTCAGCTTAGGAAATATTTTTTTTCCAGCGTGAGTCGTGATTCGTCGTGAGTCTTAAAAAAAATAAAGGACGGTGTTTAGGTTTTAACTTTATAAACGGGACTTGGGAATAGAAAACTTATGCTACGACCTCCGACGGACACACAAGAAATCATAAGTTCTGTAGTATCTATCTTACCTCATACCGATTAAATGTTACACTATACATTTCTTTACACTAACCCTATATACGCCTTACCCTTTGTGTGTAGTGTATAAAAAAAGGTTTTCAGAAATCAACAAGATCAGCGCACGTTCATAGAGGCCAGAGCACAAAAGGTGCTAGCCACAGCTGAGCAGAGCAGCACAACAGGTACTTGAAGGGAGCTGTTGTGGACGCCGCTGCCGCTCTAGGCCAAGATGCGAAAACGAACCAATAATCCACGCACAGACACAATGCCGGCCCCATTGAATTGAAAGCGGGGGAGCTGAGCCGAGCTGAGCTGATTCTAGGGAACGAGATGATGCTGTCGTCGTCATCATCGTCGTCGTCGTCGTCGTCGCCGTCGACGTCGTCTTGGTCGTGCATGGCTCCAAGGGCGCACGGGCAATTCTCGCGAAATGGAATTATAAAAGAATGCCTTGAACGAACGTCTTTTGGACGACCAACGCAACGCAACTTTTAACGAGTTAAAAAATCAACTGGCTCTGTGTAGGAGCTGAACCGAACCAAACCGCACAGAGCAAAGAGCCAAGAAATGAGTTTAAAATAAATAAAAATAATACATAAAAGCAGCAAAGAACAAAAGAGCGTCGTCGTCGTTCGTGATGAGGGTGAGGGTGATGTCGACAGCGGGCAACAACAATCTATAGATGTAGTAGGTACTTGTGTAGTCCCAACGACCACAATGAGCCCGCAAATGAATGCGTAGAGTACGAGTAAAAAAAAAAAAATAAAAAAAAGGAGCAGTCCGAAGAAAAATTAACCGAAATGGGAACGGCGACCGCAAACCCGCAGCAACAAGTGTATAAGTGGCGTAGCAAGCCAACACCAAGACGACCCCAAACCGGGGAACAACAACAGCTCAGATCATTGATCGCGGCAATCGTAGAATGAAGTGCGACCGCGTTGCAAACGCAGCAAGGAACGTGCGCGATCGATAGAACCCAAAAAAAAAAAAAAGAAGTAGAATTGAGAACTGAAAGACTGCGACTGCGACTGCAACTTGGACTGTGGAGCACGCAAAAAGATGCGATCGATGGGGCTTTATGGTGGCAATTGTATTTGGCCAGCGATGATCGGTACAACGGCGGCTCAATTGTTGTTGTGTGTCGGCATGTCTGGCTGGCTGGCTACGATCGTACCAGATCGTTGTTGTTTCGGGTTGTTTTGCTGCCCGTACATTTATGCAATTCATTGTTCAGCAGCAGCAGCAGCAGCAGATCCCAGACCCCAGACCCAAGACATGATCATCTTCAACACCTTCGACAGGTTACAAAACAAAAGTGGCAACATTATTGAACATGCTGTTTTTTTTGTTTTTTTTTTCTGTTACTAGTTTTGCTCGTATTATCGGTCAACGTATTCCATGCGTACTTGCAACACAAAGAGTTGCAAGTTGCAAGTTGTAGTTATATGCAACAGCTTAGTGTAATGCCTGGCAGTCGGTAGTTAATACATGATGTATGTAATTCGTGTTGCGCCCGCATGCGAGTACTACATTCCATACTTATGGCTACCTTGCGGCCAGTTATTTCATAATAAATGCCAGCCCCAATCTTTATGGGTTCATCAAAAGGTTGTGGCAAAAACCCCAAACCCTGTAAGACCTGCTAGAATTGCAGCTGAATACGCATATAATCAGCAAGCAGTTCAATGCACTGCGATGCACTGCACTGCACTGCACTCTACTATCGCGAGGGTGGCCTTTAATGTTTGTGGAGCTGGCTTTTATCTAAGGCCAATTGTGAAAGCAGTAGCATTCAAAATGAGGAGGGGTACTATCAATCGTCGTCTATCAAAAAGAAGCGGATACTAAGCCTTTTGTCCTTCAAAAATGCGTTGCACATTCACCATGGTATATATTACATGCGTCAAAAATAATGCTGATAGTCAAAAAATTAACTGCATAAAGTGTTTCAATTAGAATCTGTCAACGTTTCGTTTAAAAATGTACCGTAAGTAAGTAAAAACCAACGTTCGTCACTTCGACGTATCGTTATTTTTTAAGGGTAAAAAGCTAATGTTATCTATAAAGGCTTAATTTAAATTAAGTAAGTGATTCTTAGCTTTGTGGTCTAATTAATTATATATAGTATGATATCTAGAACTGGCGGTTAGTGATATATATATATGTCAATAGATAGATTGCGTTGGGGGGGGGGGGGGGGGCTCTAAACCCCATCTAATGTGGGCAAATGGGGTTGGTGATGCGAATACATAGCCTATCCCTTCCCAACTGTCAACCTCAATTTCACGCGGTACCCCCTGTTAAAACGAACGAGGCTCTGATGTCCGTGTATAGGCGGTATAACCTTATCATCGGCGAGGAGGAAATGGCTTGCCCCCCTTGCCAGCTTGGGGGCATGGCTGGCAGCCCCGAAGCCAAGCTCGGATGCGGAAGGCCAATCACCTGCCCATTTTAAAACTCTGATTAACGAAACCAATATTTTGAGGCGCTTTGTTCAATCTAGGAACTACGTGAAAATATGTACCTACATATATATCCCAAGAGAATGTCCAAAACCAATTCAGTTGCAATGATCAGTCATTGCTCTCTCACTATTAGGCAGTAAAATACAAAGGCCAACCCTCGCATAACCCCAAATTAGTCGCAACAGCCCAACCTTGCCATAAGGAAGTAACAATTTTGGAATCTTTATTACAATTTTCATTTGCACAAAGGCGAAAAAAATAAATAAATTTATAGCCTTTTAATTAAAGGCAGCTAAAAATTTCGCCAATAATCATGTCAGAATACAAGTTTTAGTCACGTAAAATATGCCAGTTAATACATTTGTAGCAGGCAGCTTCCTGTTGCGTTTTATAAATGTTTTGCAACAATATAGGTAGGTACTTTGTAAAAAGTGCTGCACATAATCCACTGTTGCACTGATCCGTCGCTCCTCTACTGCACGACACATATCAACATCAATTTGGCCAATTATGTTGACCATACTGAGCTGCGGCTTGATTAAATCAAGTGCATTGCAGTTTCGATTTCGATTTCAATGGCTGGCTGGCTGCTCCTCCAGTGTGTCCAGTTGCCCAGTTGGCTGCGCTTGATTAATGCTCGTGCCCAGCAGCCGCCCAGCCTTACTATTAATTTTATAACTTTTTGTGGCCCATCCAGAAAAGGCAATGTTTGTCGCCTCAGCGTCAGTCTGCAAGCTGCTCCCAGTCCCACTGCCAGTCCCAGCTCAACAGGTTGCTCTTAATGAACGCCCGCGCAACAACACTCGAGGAGCAGCCAAGTCGTCAACGGTTTCAACGGCTTTGTCCTCTCCGACGACTACGACGAATCCGGTGCCAACGCAAATGGTTAGCAATTACTTTATGCGTTGCCATTCCGCCAACTGATTACAACTTGGCGGCTACACCTTGGCCAACGTGTGCGGTAGGTAAGCCCTCTCCATGAATGCGTTCAATACTCATGCTACATATAATGAAATTCATTTGTTGGCTGCCCTTTTGTAAACTCCATAGGTAGATGATGAGTATTTGGGATTTGCTGAAGAGTTTGTAACGCCTTAAAGGAGACACCTACGATTTTGCAAGGAGTCATTAAGCAGGTGTTCAGTTTTGAGGCGAACGGACTTAAGTCGGGCGGAAACTTAAGCTTTCTATTGCTAGATATCCTTACATTATAAAAAAATATAATTTTAATACAAATGGAACCAAAATTTTTAAATTTCAGCAAATCCACAAAATTTTCGACACAACTATTAAAAATTTTATAACAAGAATTTTAAAAAATTTTTAAAGTTTAAAAATCACAGAAAAAAAAAACCAAAAATAAAGTGCCACACAAAAAAATTGGTTCAAAGCTCAGATCATACAAATACTTAAAATAAAATTTAAAAAAACATTCAATAAATGCAGACATACTAACTATAGCTAAAAAATTAAAAAAAAAAAATTTAACCACAATTTAAAAATAACCATCCACAAGAAAAAAAATCTTTGGGGGTTCAGAGGTACCATATAAATATGTACTTAAAATTTTACAAAAATGCAGAACTTTTAAAAATCCTAATTTTCAGCTCAGTCCAACATTTTTTATATTTAAAAAAAAACACATAAAAAAAAATTTGTTTTCGGGTTCAAAGGTTAGAAAAAAAAAATTTACAAAAATTTAAAATAAAATTTAAAAAAACTTCAAAAAATGAGGAATTCTTAAAAATACTAAAAGCTTAAAAAATTTCAAAATTTTTTTTTATATGATGTTTTGTCATTCCGTCCGAAATTTTTCGAACTGCGTATGGGCCTTTAAAAATAACACAGCCACACAAAAAAAAAATCGATTATCGGAGGTTATGTTTTTGAACTCCATGAATAATAAAAAAATACAATAACATTTTTCGTTTAAGTCTTGGCTTTCGATGTTATTTGTTTGCTGAATCCGAATACAAGTTCCCAAAGAAGCCCAATACGTCAGGGATCAGTCGTCACATTGTTGAAGTCTTTACAAATTTATTTGGAAGTTTCAAAAAATTATTTGGAAGGTTGTCTCATAATCCTGATGTGCTTAGCTTTGTACCTCTGATTCATGTTCAGCGACTCCGAAAAGGTATAGTATATTCTGAATTGCGAATCCGGAAGCTAATTTTTTTGTGTGGCTGCGTAATCAAAAAATTGAAAAGTGAGCGCAATTGAAACTTTATAAGTTAAAATCGTTTAACCCTTAAAGGAATTGTTTATTTAAATCCAAAAAATACTTTTTAATTGGGTTGCTTATAAGCTGAATCGTAGAAGAATTTTTGGAGTTTTGCGACCTATTTAATAAAAAGACATTTGTCGGAGTACTTTGGATCGCTAGAAGCTTACAAAAATATTTTATTTACTTATTTTCTTTGCAAACAATATGTTTGAAAAAAAAAAATTAAAAACCGATATCATATCCATTTTTATCATGATTATTGATTGAAGGTTATCTCCAATAAAATCTAGAGCCAAGAGCATAAAATACTTTTCTGATTTTCGCTTCTAGAGTTAAGGAACTAGTTTAGGTTCAGGTGAGTTTAGCGAAGGATAGTTCCTAAAATATTTTCGGTTTTATTTTATACTCCTTCACTCCCAGCCTGCAAAAATTGTCATTTAAAGAGTATCTAAACTTTGTCACTCTGAACTCAGCCCTTTGCTATCTTTTTTTTCCTACAAAAGGGTTTGGCTGACTTGACGTTGTTGGGTGCGTGGCAAAGCTAAAACAGATCCAGAGCCAGTGCAGACCCAGCGGACCAATGGACCGAAGGACCGACAAAGAACGTCGGACAGAACGACGGATGGACAGACGGACAGATCGACGTAGCAACCGATTCGACTATTATCCAGCAATGTCTCGAGCGTGCCGTTGTGGCTAACCTTGAATTTCAGCATCAAGTAAAGAAAACGAGAATTTTGCGCTTTTATTTTTATTTTTAGTTTTACTTTTGTTGCTCTTATTGTTGTTTTTTGCCTTTTATTTTCATTTTTATGTTAACTCCTCCGCTGTCACTTGACGGCGGCAAACTGCGCCAAGAAACGGCAGCAAAACTTGTTACAACGCAGCGAACAAAAAAAAATAAAAATAAAAAATTAAGAAAAAAAAAGAATATTAAAATACAGAAATTGTCTACAGCTGCCTGCACACGTCCCCCCTTTGGCTCTACACCCCCTTGGCTTTTGGGCTGACAACCTGGCTGTGATTCATAGGCCTCAGCGGGGCAGCCGAAATGTGCGTAAGAAAAAAAAACTTGGCTGAAATTTTTGCAAGCGTGTTGATTAAACGCTGGCACGGACACAGGGACGGATTTCGGGACAGGGTGACACTTGAAATCGTTGTTGATATTATTAATAAACATAAATTGTTGTTTAAACAGTTGTTAAATAATCGTTTTTAGTAGGCATATTGACAGTACCAATTGGATAGGAATGAACGCTTTTCAAGGATAGATATTTCAGGAAGCAAAAAACCAAAACACGTGGTTACTATGGACTGTGACAGATGTGAGTGCTGTATGAGTCAGGGTATAAGAGCAGGAAGTAAGTTGTGGTCAAGTTTAGCGGATTACGATTATATAGCAAGAAGTGGGGACTGCAGGAATTGCATTTGAGTATTCTTTTAAGTATTAGAATAAGGATTTATCTTGCAAGTTCAGGTTATTATATTTCGAATAGTGAAATTCACATGATATACTATATCTATATATCGAATTCGAAGTATGAAAAAGCTGTGCGAGCTTTAGTGTATTTTATAATATATAACGAAAAAATGTAAAATTTTAATTTCACAGTGATCATTAATGGGATTAATTAATTAATTCGAATTCGGGTGAAATTCAAGGGAAAGAAATTTTTGAGGCACACCTGTATATGAGTGTGACTCAGAAATTTCTTTCCCTTGAATTTCACCCGAACTCGAATTCTCGGTGATACACCCACCCATTTCTGTTGGTTTTTAAATCGCTAATAATTCGACTTGAGATTTGTTCAAATTCGCGAATAAAAATATTTAATTGAAACTGATATTTATATAAAAAGATTATTCAATTTAGGGGTGTCTATATTTTTATCAGGGAAAAAGCAGAAATCTCTATTTTGCTTGAATTTGGCCCGTATTCTAGTTATTGTTAACAGAAGCACTACTTTCGGTTGGTTTCTAATTATTTCTCTAAAAATTTCGGAGTGATCAGTATCTCTATATTTTATAAAGCGGATGTTTCTACTTACTAATTTTATCTTTAAAATTTTGCTAGTAATTTATTACCCCATTACGATATGCCGTTCGCTCCATATGAACTTGGAAGATACAACCAAGTATTGGGATCGATTGAATAAATTTCGAAGTTTTAACTTGTCAAATTTTTGCTATTTTATTTAACAAATTATAATTTGTTGACTAACTAATCATTTTGAAGGGGGGAAACAATGTATAAATTTATTGAAATGCTCCTCTAAAAAAATCGATAGAAACCTTGGTAGCATATAAAAAGATCTGTTGGCATTCTTAAATAATTTCGCCAAAACAAAAGATTTATTTATTATTATTAAAATTTATGCTTGGATTTTACATTGTATCTTATATTTGTAATTGAGTATGAAAATAGGAATCTCTTAAAAAGTAAGTTCAAAAAAACTAGAGAGAGAGAAAAAATGTTGAAGCCGCCTGTATAACTTATCGAAATGCTTCTCTAAAAAATCGATGATTGCATAAAAAAATATCTGTGTGCATTCCTGAAAAAAATCGCAAAAAAAAGTTTTTTTATTAATGCTTGGATTTTAAATTTTAATTTAAATTTTGAATTGAGCATGAAAATTGGAATCTCTCAAAAAGTAGGTTCAAAAAAACTAACTAATCATTTAGTGGGCATATGAGCATGGCTCACCTCTGAACATGATTGTAAATTACTATAAAATACATTAAAATACATGACGTGTTATTAGTTTATCTAATAGACGATGATTATTAAATAGCTCGTAAATAACCATTTCACATGAGAATACTTTCTTGATCTAATAAGCATAATTTTTTAGAAGTCGTATTTGCGAAAAAATAGTGAAACAAATTTAAGATATTTCTAAAACATGGCTTGTCATATAAAAATCGACCTACCCGTTCAGTTATCGATTACTCCTAAAAGTATCTCTACCATGTATGTAAAATCAAAATCGAAGACATTGACTTAAAAAGTGGCCCGCTTAATTTTTTTTCACCCATATATTTTTGCAACGTACTAATTAAGCCCTTTTGTTTAAAACCCAACACAGTATCATTAAAAAATTGCATGACTTTATTTTCTCTAGAAGACGCCATAATTAAATTACTGTGACGTCACATAGCCTATGGCCAGCGGGCGATCAAGACACTTTCAACGACCTCTTATGTGTGAAAACATGATAAGGCAACAGACGAATATTTACACATACAGGTCAAAATAATCACCCTCCATATTGCATCCAATTAGTCGGGAAAAAAACATATACATTTTTGAAAAAATTTTAGAAATATTTAAGTTTATGAAATATATGACTACCACGAAAATTTCTGCTAGGCTAGGACTATCGTCCGTGGCACCGCCGGTCCGGGTTTGAATCCCGGTAGTATAATGGCATGGTAATAGGAAGAGGAAGGAACAGTTGAAAAAAAAGCACAAACACCATCTTAATGCTCATGAAACATACAACATCATCTGACATTATTCCTGGTATGTTAGTAATTATCAAGTACACAAGGACCTCAACATATGTTATGTAAATGAAGAAATTAAGCAACGTACAGAAACATACATAAACAGACTAAATTTTCATGAAAACTCATATAAAACTTATTATATAATAGCGCAGATACTAGACGATTGAAGCGATATCATATCCTAGATCTTCCCCATAGATTCTAAATTAAAACTAAGTCTGCTTAATGTTATATTGGTTTAGCTCATTGGAGTCGAGCCAATCATGTAAATATTTTTTGTAAGATGTTATAAAATTTTTTGAATGTCCTTTGGACAGATTACAAATAAACAAATATAAAAAAAAAAAAATTTATTATACACAGACGGATAGTGTAACCTCACCAAAAAAAAATAAAATAAATATTTTCAATCAGCTATTCAGTGCAGCGAAAAGAGATCTAGATAAGCGACAGAATGGAATTTTTTAAATAGGTTCAAAAAAGTACCCCAAGATCTCCCTTGCCTGCGTTTTTTACTGGGCAAAGAAGACTAAAGTTACATCTGAGTAGGCTGAGTAGGACATATTCCAACACCTGTTTTTATGGTAAAGTAGAGGAATCTTTTTAAGACAATGTAGTTAGAAGAAGACCCTACATCAGAGTTCATAGAATCTCGGTGCCTTCAGTGACTCGTTAAGTACAAACTCAGATATAAAGGTTTATTTCGAAAATTTATCTGTCTAGGAAACCTAAACTCTAAAAGGTTGCAGAAGAGCTCCTAAAGGTCGCAGTACCGAGTTTTCCATAAGATAATAAAGACTATCATACTGTAAGCAAATATAAAATAATTGTGTTTGACGTAGAAATCATTTATCTCACAGATAATTTGCGTCTGATGACTTTCAACTGCGAATATTCGATTAATAAAGAACCCTAAGACTGCATTGCTACAAGTTTCGAATTATAGTGTTGAAAATAGTAATGGCAACTAAATTATAGGAGAACGATTCAGTAAAGAAGTCATCGCATAGAAATCCTTAAAAGACCAGAACTTCTACAAACCAGCTAGACCGCATTAGATGCACAACGATTTTTCAGCTAATAACTTAATTCCACAAAGTACAGAAAATAGCAACAACAATAACAATAGCGCCTTAACGTCTGAAAATTAAACACTTTAAACATAATAATCATTAAGTTATTTATCTTTATTAATAAGGAGAAAATTGGCACGTACAAGAAGTCAACGATGACAACAAAGTGAACGACGCTGATGACTAGAAAGAAGACGACGACGACGATGACGGCGAAGAAGATGATGATGAGGCCAAAGAAGATGATGACGATGATGACCACTTGAAGAAGCAGCAAAGAATAGGGGGAATGTCTAGAACTCGCACAATTTGAGCAACGTAAATGGACATATAAAATGTGTTGTTGTTGTAGTTGTTGTTGTGACTTTGGTATGGTTTGTTAGGCAGGGGTCTTCCAGGGGGTAATGCTTGATGATCACAACAATCAAGTTGTTGTCGTTGTAGTTGTTGTTGTTGTTGGGATTCTCTCGCTGCTGTGAGAATATGAAAGGCCCGAGCAACAACAAGTGGCGATAAAAATCAGCTAAAGTGCAACCAGCACCATACAGTGGCCAGTCGGTCGGTCAGTTGCATGCAACAAGTTGCGGAGAGAGATCCGACACGCTGCGTCGACTGCGACGCTACTGCGACACTTGATACGCCAATAAATCAAGCAATCTGCTTAATTAATGTGCATCTTAGAACATTTAGTTGCAATTTATTTTAATGCGATAATTTATTAATTTATTGACTTTTAATAAAGGCAGACGCAGTGCATCTAGTAGCTGCCTTGGGTGTTGCCCATTTAAATGAGTTCGACTAGTACGGGGACATGCTCCTCTCTCGCAACGTTGAAAAGTGAAAAGATTTACGAGCTGACAGGCGTAAAAACTGTTAAAGTTTGTTGACAAAAGTGACCAGACCGTTCCGACATACAATTCCAGTTGCCATACAGTTGCACTTTTGTTGCATCCTTCTGCCTGGCTGCAGACCTGGGAGTCGGGCAACGTCCATGTCTGTTCACCTGTCTCGCTAGCTGGCAATGGCATTCCTCAGACCACTGTGCGTATCTTAATTGACGTGCACATTTCGCTATCTTGGAGTAATGTGAAAATGTTGCTGCCATTGGCACAGCCTGGTTGTGGTTTGTTCAGTACATTGCTCTACATGATTTACGGCTTGTTGTTGTTCCTGATTATACACTATAACCATTAAATTAGCTATGAGGGAGTATATGGAATTAGTGGTCAAGTGCGGCAGAGTAAGCTTTGGGATCAGTTATCTGATATCTGTTCTGGTACACTACTCTGTATTCTGGCTAAGGGCAAATGGAGGGCCACCTATTTAATTGATCTCTTCAATTTTGATACTTCGAAGATAAGTGAGAAGGGTACTAGCCTACAATCAATTCGTATGTTTTATTTTTACAAAATTTCGATTACTTATCGAGTTATCGAAAGCTGAAAATTACATGCTACTTAAACATCCCTCCTCGGGGGCTGCGACCCCCAGAACGAAGACGGCAGTAGCATAGCTACCGGCAGGGCGTCTCCAATGCTGACAAGATCAAGGGGAAGCTTTCGAAGCTAACAGCAGCCCGCAACAACCGGCGGCTTATCCGGTTGGACCTTAACCACCTCGACGGTTCGGGATGTAGGTGAGAAATCAACATGTAATATCTCTCTGCTAAGAAGTCCACCGTTCCCAGACTCTTTGAATATGGAGGTCAGTCTGGTGGCTTAGCTGGCAGCCCCAGCACCAGTCTAAGTTGTTTGTGCAAATCACCAACTCATCTGAATTCCAACCTGATTACTGAAACTGATACAAATGATGACTATTGGAATGAAATTACGTAAACGTTTCGGAACATGGAATATTCGCACCTTAGCCGAACCTTCAAGACTTGCTCTTGGAGTTTAGCAAGTCTTGAAGTTTCAAGATCCTTCGACTCAACTTACAACTTAAACTCAACCTGATTTGGAAATCGCCTAACATCTCGCTTAACACAAAAGTTCGGCTCTTTAACACCAACATAAAGTCTATTTTCCTCTATGGCAGTGAAAGCTGGAACATCTCCGTCAGTCACGCGCAACGACTACAAGCGTGCGTAAATCGTTGTCTCCGGCGCATTTGGGAGTATTCTGGCCGAACATCATATCAAATAGTCATCTCTGGCTTAGGACCCGGCAAACTCCTGTCACAGAAGAAATTTCGTACTTTAAATTCAAATGGCTAGGTCACACGTTGAGGAAACCTTCTACGGATATTGCGAAGATAATTTTGTATTCTAATCCCCAAGGCAGTCGGAGACCAGGTCACCCGCGAAATACTTGAAAAAGACAAGTTATATCCGAAGTAAGGAAATGCGGAAAGAGTTGGAGTTGGAGCAAAGCAACTAGCGTCAGAGAGAGTTCAAAGGAACTTGTTTGTATCAGCCTTACGTTCCTTGTAGGAATTTAATTAATTAAATAAATATAAATTTATTATAAATACTTTGGCAAGGTAAAAAACTTCAAGAATCCCGGGTTTTCTAAGATAACATTTTGAAATCTTATCTAATGTAGGTTGTCGATAGAAGAACCCTATGCAGATATGCAGTAGGATGGATTCAAATATTTGAAAGAAAAAGTGTTTGAGGACTATTCTTTCTATCAAGATTTCGGGTCGCATTCTCCCAAGCCGCTTATGTCTGCTTATGCCTAAAATTTTCATGCTCTTAAAGAGCATCCCAGTTTCGTAAAACTCATCTTTCCAGCTACAGCTACTGATTTCGCATTAGTGTTGGAACTCTTGCTTAGCTACTAATTTCTTAACACAATTTTAATGTTATCATTAACGAGTTGGCGTCACCTGGACAGTCAGTCAGTCAACACATTCGGTTACTTATGGTCATGATGCCTTGGTCCATTTATGGGTGAAAGGTGTTTAGTTTTGTACAAATCGAGTTGCGTCATGTTTGATGTGCTTACTCATTTGATTTATGTTGCCTTTTCAGGATATGTTTAGAGCTGCCAGTGTTGATTAATGCCCTGCCAACAGCAGCAGCAGCAGCACAGGTTGTTCCTGCATTAATATTTATGAAGCTACTGAAAAGTACTTAACTTTCTATTGCCTGCAGCTTTTTTTTGAAGATGTGCAAACACTGTATCTACAGTGTGTACCCTTTTTTTTGTAGCTGCTGGTCAAGCCTTTTGGCCACCCATTGAAATGCAGCACTGTATGTAGTTACATGTAAACAAGTGTAGTTGGTAGTTAGTACCTGTTGAACCAGACGTTGACAACTGCAGATGTCATAGACGACGACTGCGACGAAGATGACGATGGCTACGACCCACTGCCAGTTGTAATATATGGCACATGTAACAAACGTATTTGTAGCTAAGTACATATATACTATATAGTACATATAGTATATTTGTGCCTGCCAGTGTTGGTATGCGTGTGTAATTTCTCTAAAAGCAAAGGTGTCAACGCGCATGCGCGCACGACTGTCAGCACATTAATTTCATTTGCATTTCCGCTCAGCTCTGGTTTCGCATTTCAGCTGCTTAGTTTGCAGTTAGCTGGAAAAACTAGTGCAATTTTCCAACACATTTACGCACACTGGCGCGACAACAACAACAACAACGACAACGGTAACTACAAGTAATAACAAGTGTGTGAAGCAGTGACGTAGAAAGGGTTTTGTGTTCGAGGGCGCTTAGGTAAATACTTTTTTTAAAGCTTTATTTTTCTTCATCGATACAGGAGATTTTTTCGTAAGAAATTTTGATAATCTTTCTCATACCAAGCTACAGTATTTACTCTGCAGAAAATGTTGATAACAGAAATGCATAAAAGATTAAGGTTTGAAGAAGAATAACCTTCTACCAAAAGCCGCTTTATAAAACCCTTAAGTTTTGATATGTTCAATAAATACAAACGGAATTTGGAATAAATTATTTTATTCTAAAAGCGATAATGTGCATATAATAGCCATATAGTTTGTGTTTTATCTCTTTACATCTTGCTTCAAAGAAACAAAGGGTATTGAAGGTTTTTTATATATATGGTATGTAAAAGACAGAAGGAGGCGTGGTGAATAGGTTTTTTTTTCAATTATAAGTGGTCTTGACTAGGGTAGCCACTGAGCCATATCTCTGTCTGTCGATCGGTTCGACCATCCATCTCTCCTTTCGTCCGTGTGTCTGTATGAATGGCTGGATATCTGTGACTAGAAGAGATAAAGATACAAAAAGACCACCAGATGAAATTTTTCGCTTCACGTAGATATCTGACAACCTCTCATCGCAGAAGAATTTTGCTGCTTACACCTAAAGCTTTGCAAAAAGTTGACGCCAGAAAGCCCCTTCTCTCATATAAATATCACTGAACTTAGTTACTTGAATGTGAAAAAACATAAGATTTAGTGTGAGTACGAAAAACGTGTTGACTTTTTTACTAATAGTCACCTAACGTCCTTCCCACGGAAACCATTTTTATTTTTAATACATGTGGTACACATATAGGCGCCTCACCGAAAAAATAATATATTTTAGAACTTAAGGAATTCCAGAAAATGCGTTTTGTTCTACAGAAATTTCTTCCTTGATTTGTTATCGGATAATACTGCACTGCGAACCTTGTCTTAATTTTTATTTTATTTTCTTATTCAGTAATATTTTTTATATAAAATTATCTATACCCCTTCGTGACCTGTCTAAGATATCTCCAGCTCAACTGGCAAGATTGTCGATTTCAAAAATGCAAATCATAAAAATACATATAAGCATTTTTGAAAATTTCGCAAAATTAATAAGTAGTTTAGAAACAGCATTAGGTTTTTTCCAATTTTATATTTTTTATGATATTTTTGTTATTGTTAATCGTCATAATTTTTTATTAATTTTAAAGATGAACCTTTTAATTGAAAAGCTAGAATTACAGCTAAACTCTGTATCAATTTTACCTGTAAATGTCATGGCAATACAATAAAATTAATACATTTCCCAAAATAATAAAAAAAAAATATTTACTTTAGTAAGCTTTAGTGACATAATTTAAGTTTAATTTGTAAACTGTCCATTAGAAACTTTCCATTAGCTTCGATATTTTGTATATACTTAGTATTGTTCTTCTAGAAATTACTTTATTGTAATAAATCTTAACTAATAGTATGTTACAAAAATTTAAAAGTTACTTTTTTATTACCATGAAAAAAAATTAAATTTTAATTAATATAAAAGAAGCTTCACAGTTGTTTTGCCTATCGATTGGGACACTAGATTCTTATATCTGCCTTGATATCACTTTCCACCTATTATGGTTGAAATTTTTGTGACAGTGTAAAGTAATTTCTCTAAATTCCCAAAATGGGATAATATGCACAGGGTTATATGATGAATTAGAAGTTTCTGAAAGTAAAAAATGTTCCACTAAAAATAATTTTTAAGATCTGTATGATATTTTATTAAAAAAAAAAGAAAGATTCACTGAGAAGCAGAAGGATCCGAAAGACTTTAAAAAGTGATAAGCATGTATAGTCATTTAAAGCCATTATTATGCCAAAAAGGCAAAGCTCTAATCTAATAACCCCATTTATAAAATATGTTTTACTGTGTAAAGAAACATTCAAACAATTTTTAATTTTAAAAATTGTATTTTTCAAATTTTGGTCTATACCAAATATGAGCTTTAATGTTTTCATTTGTTTTAAACAATCGAAAAACGAAAACTAACAAATTTTGTTCGTTTTCGTTTCTACGTGCTCCCAATTTCACATTTTTTGCTGTCAGTATCTACTTGTACAATATTTCCCTTACACTTTGTAAGCACAGCTCTACAACTTTCGAATAAAATTAACCAAAAACCACAAACAAAAAAATAATTGAAAATTATAAATAAATATCTAACTTTAAATTGCCATAAATAGAATCTAAGAATATCATAGATTATTTAAAAAATTATTTCAGTTTCAAATGCGTATACATTTGTACCTATTTTGCGAATTTATTTTGATTTCTCTTGCAACAACATAGTCGGATTCAAACCACACAAAAAATTCGTTTTGGTGAAATTGGGAGCACCAAACATGTGGTGCCGTTTACTGAAGCACTGTCAAATGTTAATATACCAAAGAAATTACCTAGAATTTTTCACCAAGTTACAGAACTGTCAATTTAAAATTTAAAAATGTGTGCGAATAATTTTGATTTTCACTGTACGGTGATCAGTTTTGGGAGTTTTCCTGCGCGTGTCCCATTTTGGGTTGGATAAATTGTCGCTATTGACTGGAAATGGGTATCCTACAAAGCCAGTCAATCAACATTACAATATATGATTCGCCATATGGGAAAGAGGAAGTTTGGCCGCTGCCGCTCTGGCCTTGAGACGTTGTCCATCATCAACGGCTGTACAAAACCTAGATCCCCTCTTTTGACGCCACTGTTCTGAGGCCTACTCGCATTTTGAGACGGCTCGTGCCTAGTCTGGCTGAGGCTGTGCCTATCCTGACTTGGCCTGGCCCACTGCCTCATGAATCACACACGCACACCCAGACAAACTCACACAGCTACATGCACACAGACACACAGATACACGCACGGCATTGCTTTTTTGATTATTTACATAGTTTTGCTATTACTACAAATTTTTATATGCTGCTTAGATTGCAGTCTATATTAAAGTTGTTGTAGTTGTTGCTATAGTTGTTGTTTTTGTTGTTGTTGTTGTCATTGTTGTAGTTATACAGTTGTTATTGCTGTTGGCGTTGCACGCAGTCGTCCTGCTTTGTTGGGATACTGCGTCTTACCAGTTGTTTGCCACATCGTCGACGTCGTCGTCGTCATCTGTCGCTCTTGGGCCGGCTGTTTAATTGTGGCTTAAAGTGGTAATAAACAAGCAGCAGCCAGCCAGAATATTAATAGCCCATGTTATTGATGGCAATTGCTCGTTGATTTTGGCGTAATTAAGTCGTATCCAAATGCCACACACTCCATAGGCATGTGTGTGTGCATGTGTGTTAGGTATATTTGTAGCTATATATGGTACATATGTAATTAATTTGTTGTTATTTTTAGCATTCTCGCTGAAGGCAGTTCTAAGCAGCTTTTTAATCTAACAAATAATTATTTTATATATGTATAAGGTTGCGATATATAAGTTGCTTCAGCAGAAACTCTTTTCTCAACTGGAAATGAGACAAAGTTGATTGTATAATATGATAAAAGAATATCGGGTAAACGTAAAGAACAACTAAAGCTCATCCATTTTAAATAAAAAATTGTCTATTAATTTTCCGATCAACTTTAAATCGTTTTACGATAATATAGACTTACAAATGTAATTGCGGTAAAAATACGATGCCTCCTTTCCATTAAAGAAATGGTCCACTAGTCCGAAGAATAACACAACCACAGCAAATAAAAGTGTGACCTGGGAACAAAGCATATGTTTTCTTATGTATTTGCTTGCGCAAAGTTCTAATTCGCTATCAGAATCAGAACCACGAGTCTTGGACTTATCCTAACCTCAAAAACCCAACAAATCGAGGTATTTAGGGGTTTATCTCAGAAATCCGCCGACATGGGGTCTTTTTTATTATATCGGATTTGCATAAAACAACCACAAAAACGTTTGAGAAACATCGTAAGACAACTGTTTAAGATTTTCTTTTTTGTAGTGTACAACCTAGTCCCTTTGGACCAAATCTGTTCGGCTTCAACGCGTCGTAATATGATACATACGAAAACATATGCCTTGTTCTCAGATCTTTCATTTTTTGTTTGGCTCTGTAATTTACGAGTGACGTCAGTAGATCGAAATTTTTGCTCAAGCTTTGCAGTTAACCAGTTAAAATTGACACTAAAGAATATAAAGACAGTTAATCAAACCTAAAATAATTCTAAAGTAGTAAATGCCTTTTATTAAAACTAACCAAAATTTTGTTCAGTGCCGGCAATTGAAGATTACGTCTAAGTTTTGAATATAATAATTATGCACTGAAATATAAAATATTTTTTTTTTATTTTTCTATTGGTTGTAATATAGACAAGACTGTCACGAAGTAACTGTAACTAGAAAAGTCTCTTTTTATCATCAGAACTGATTGAAGTAAAGAGTCAATCAAAAATTTGAGATGCACTTCCTGTAACGAGACTTTAAGACAAAGACTTTTTTTCCACTTCAATTTAATTTTATTCACTTTATCTTACGAATTACACGTAGAGTACAATATTCTAAACATAGAGAGTTCAGGCTTAATTAAATATCTCTTCTATTTAAATTATATATATACATTATGGCAATATAGCCATAATAGGCAGGAAAAATATTTACAAAAAAACCCATGAAATTAAGGGACTTACATACATACCTCCAGGACTTATTCTACGACTAAACAATTTTATTATATCTCGTTATAGAAATGTACGTAAAAACAGCAAGTAAAATAAATAAAATTATGTATAAATTGACAAAGAAAACCTTTTAAAAAAATAAAAATCGCTTACATAACAAAGGTAACGCGGACGTTACATGCGCAGACCAAGACAAAAATTGCACCTTTAACTTTTCTTTACGTCATGCTATATACCACATAGCGACCACACTGTGTGGTTGCTACGATGAAGTTTAGTTCCTTATCCTAAAAGTGTTGGCAAATAACATAATTTAAATCTTTGTACATATACTACATGTACCACGCATATACCTAAAAGGACAACCCTAACAAATTCCAACAAGCTCCAACTTTTACAAAATTTTCTCCAGCTTCAGGTATTTTTTCCACTACCATTTGACATTTGATCGGCATTGGTGGTAGCGCTCACATCAAAAGAAACCCATCAAATGCCCATCAAAGCCCATGAAGATTTCTCCTGCGCTAAGTATTGCCACAACTTATGTATATATATGGCTGAAACTCACTTAACCGAGTCAACTATAGCTCTAAATGGCCAATGGCTAGCTCTTTCTCTCTAAATCTATTGCGCTTATCAGTGGCTCTAAGAGTAAAAAAAATAAAAACAGAGACAGCAGCAACCTATAAGCCCATAAGGAGCAAGGCTTACAAATTAGCGCGCCACAAAAAACTGTCCAAATGGCCAAATGCAGCACCAACAACAACAACGACAACAACAATAATACAGTCAAATGACACTAACAACAACAGCAACAATAATAAACTACTGTTGACATTTGTTGTAGTTGTTGCAACTCCTACAACAATACAATGGAACACTTGTGCCGTCTCCTGGTCAGACAGAGAGAGAGAGAGAGAGCGACAGTGTTGACTGTGACGCTGACGTTGACTGCGGCGCTGACAGCAACAGCGACAGTGACTACAACGACCAGGGGCAGATGTAGGACAATATTTCGGGGGGGTGGCTTAAATTTCACTTACAGTATCTGACCATAGTGGAAATGGAATCGGAATAGGAAGCGCCCCGCCCCGCCCATCACGAAACAGAGATTTTCTTTACGATCCAATCTTTACTGAGTAGGACTCGGATATTTATTGCCGAGGTCTAGACGTCTCCATTGTGGATAAAGTTCTTTTTAACCTTTATTCGTCTAAGGACCCCCTTCATCCCTTCATGATCCCATCTCTACTGGAGTAGCACGATAGTCTACTTTGCTTCATAGGATAACAGTTTTTATGAAACTCTGATAGAAATTCCCCGCAGTCCAGTCGACTCCAATGTGGATATAGTCCCCACCGGATATTCTTGTCAACGCTCCAGAGGACTCTTAACGCGCATGCATCCAAATTATCAAAACAGACTGATTACTTAGTAGTCTCACGGCATGTAATACATCCAACTCTTTCGGAGGGCATCCGCACACCCAGCATGCTTCCCACTGCCACCATCCCTGCTACCGCTGACAACGTGACTGCGTGGGGGTGATGCTGACGGGTGCCGGATTGTACCAGGTTGTGGCCAGCCGGCTTGACTAGGCTCACTTTATGTACTTTATGGCCACGCATGGAGCCTGGCACCAGGCCGTTTCCATAACTCTAGAGCAGCACTCACTCAGGTTGCTCTCTCTCTCGGGCTCCTGGTGCCAGTCTGTCACCACAAAACGTATGTATTCATTTCCAAAGGGAATAACTTATGTACGCTCTGGGCACAATAAATTCTTTGCCTGGAAATGTCAATTAGGCGAGATTTTTGTGACCAAGCGCATTGGCAACAACACTGACCAACTGGCCAACAGTTTGGACTACACTCCAAGAGTTGGATTTGGAGAGCGTGAAAAATCTAATTGGCTTGGATTTGTTTTACGCTTGTTTGTTGCTTTTGTTTGGGCCATGTTTTTCGGTCTGCTTGGAATTGATTTGTATGAGGCCAAGGCGCAGTAGCCAGACCATTTGAATTTACACTTGCTGGGATGCAGCAGGAGCTGCCACTTAGCTGTGAAATGATGACATAAAAGAACATATGCGCTGACACATCAATGGGACACTTGGCCAATGGCCCAAACAGTTGGGTCTGGAGTGCGCCAACTTGACGACGACTAATAGGCAACAAGCGTAACCGTTGACGCTTGGTTTGTTGGCAACAGCAGCAGCGACGGCAGCGGTGGCAGCGGCTATTGACAGCTTCAGGTCTTACGCATTGGACCCGGTGGCAAGTGGCAAGTGTAAGTTGGCCAAGTGCGTCTGGGTCTGGCTCTGGCTGTGGCTCTTGGTGCACAATGTAGAGTCCTCGTCGTCGTCGCAAAAATCGCAAAAAATCAAAAATAATTGCCAACACCGTGCCAGTCCTACAGCCTGGAGATGCGTATGGTGTGATTATATCGAATTTTTGATACGTTGACCAAAGGGCCCTGGCCAAGACGACAACGACGATGACGATGACCAAGACAACTACCAAGAGCACGTTGTGGCAGACGATGGCGGCGACATTGACAGGTCAATATTGATGGAAACAAGATTTATATGACAACGTTGGCTATATTTTCAAATTTAATGAGCAGGAAGCCCAAACGCGCCGGTCAAGTGGTGCCCAGAAGTGTCGAGTAACTGGCTTAAATGATGTGATAATAAGACGCACATACATAACCGCAAAAAGATGATGAGTATGAATCCGAGTGGGCATTTTTTATATTATTTTTTTTTTGGAATTAATATAGTTGATGGATGTTGCGTAGGCTTGAAAGCTCGGTTGAAATCAGTTTATGGAATTTCATATTGCGTGTTATGAGCTGGGAAGGGGCAAATTATGGCAAATAATTGCTTAATGGGGTTAATGGGATGTGGCTGATGAGGCCTAGATTGTAAGGTATTGCAGTAAAGTTGAAATTTATTTTGAGGTGTAATATGTAAGAAATCAGTTTGAAGATGTCATTAGTTTAAAATCTGTAAAGGGCTATGCAGTTCCATTAATGTGTTACAATTTGTATAGCTGGTTCTTGATAATAATAGTAGCTTGCTTTTTTCAATAATTTTGTCGAGTAACCCAGAGATTATTATGTGGATTTTCGTTAAAACTTATTTTGACTGAGCTAGAGAGATATAGAAATGACGATTGCAAGAGGTACAAAATTACCATAAAACAAAACTACAGAGATGTAGAGATAAAAGGATCAAAGAAAGGGAAATTCAGAAATAGGAAATAGATATAAAGATCAGAGAAGGACACAGAGACACAAAGATACAAATATGCAATGATGCAAAGATAGAAAGATACAGAGATACAAAGATACAAAGATACAAAGATACTAAGATACAAAGATACAAAGATTCAAAGATACAAAGATACAAAGATACAAAGATACAAAGATACAAAGATACAAAGATACAAAGATACAAAGATACAAAGATACAAAGATACAAAGATACAAAGATACAAAGATACAAAGATACAAAGATACAAAGATACAAAGATACAAAGATACAAAGATACAAAGATACAAAGATACAAAGATACAAAGATACAAAGATACAAAGATACAAAGATACAAAGATACAAAGATACAAAGATACAAAGATACAAAGATACAAAGATACAAAGATACAAATATACAAAGTTACAAAGATACAAAGATACAAAGATACAGAGATACAAAGATAGAAAGATACAGAGATACAAAGATACAAAGATACAGAGATACAAAGATACAAAGATATAAAGATACGAAGATACAAAGATACGAAGATAAAAAGATACAAAGATACAAAGATACAAAGACACAAAGATACAAAGATACAAAGATACAATGATACAAAGATACAATGATGCAAAGATACAAAGATACGAAGATACAAAGATACAATGATGCAGAGATACAAAGATACAAAGATAAAAATATACAAAGATTAAAGATTCAAAGATACAAAGATACAAATATGTAAAGATACAAAGATACAAAGATACAAAGATACAAAGATACAAAGATACAAAGATACAAAGATACAAAGATACAAAGATACAAAGATACAAAGATACAAAGATACAAAGATACAAAGATACAATGATGCAAAGATACAAAGATGCAAAGATACTTTAATATAGAACTACAGAAAAGCAGGGGAACTGCGAGACACGAAATCAAAGATACAGATACTTATGATAAGATATACAGAAACAAAGAGATATAAAATCCATAAATGCGTGTATGTAGAGTTCTAAAGATTCCAAATAGCGAGGTTTGGAACAATAGAGATGTAGAACTATAGCGATACAGAAATACGAAAGCAAAAAGATACAAAGATGCAGAGGAATAGAATTAATCAAAGAATTATTTTAGATTTACTTCGGCCTATGCTCAAGCAAAATTTAATACTAATGGCAACGCTGTAACGTACACGCTATAAATGCTGAATGGCATTGCCATCAGCTACACGAATATGAAGTACTTTATTTGTATGCATATTCATACATTGTATGTTCATATTGCTAACTCGATTTCTACCCACTGACCACAACTTTCCAATTCTCCAGTTGGAAACAAGATCTCAACATTGTTGCAAGATCTTGCACACATCCTTGACCTTTGGGTTGTTCATGGTATGCGCCAACATTTGACAAGACCAGACAGGGAAGCAAAGACGGATCAACAGACGGACCAAAGACAGACATTGAGACACCTACGGCTACACCCACAACAAATGCATTGAAAAATCGACATCGACATTCCTGGCAGCTTTTGGAATCAACCATTATCGCTGCACGTCATCACTGCACCATAGTGTTACCGCCCGTCGTCACTTGTCTGATATATCACCTGTGCCAACAACAACAACAACAACAACCACAGTGACAACGACAACATGGCATAATGCGCAGGAACAAGACAATCGCGCGCTATATGCGTATAAAATTGGAACAATGCAGTTGGCCTGGACTATTGGAGACTGTGGCTGCGGAGGACTACTCCAGGCAGCGCGTTACCTGGCGTCAGAGCGAATCAAATGCATTAATCCAATTTACGCATGGCATGAGGCAGACTTTAACTACCTCTCCAACTTCAGCTGCAAACACTTGCCACAGAATGCCAACTCACTTGAGGCAGCAATGCCGTCTACAACTCTGTCGAGGAAGGGGCTAACCCCTCAGCTTTAAGGTTGTCAGCTGGCTGTCTGTAGGCCCGTCCCCACGCGGAAATATGTAAAATACGCTTACTATGTTGGGCCGCCAGATTTCTGTGTAAATTTGCAGATTTTTCAAAAGTTGGCAGGACAATTTAAGAGCAACGCAATCAGCGCCACAATCTGCGAGCGCCTTGCTGTTCCAAGCTTTTCACTTAGCTACACATTGACAATGAGACGCTGTAGTTGCTGCCCACCCCCCTTTGCACCGTAGCTACAAAAAGCGTGTACAACTGCCTTGAACCGCAGCACAGTGGTCGAAATGGTAAAATTAGGTGATAAAATTGTATAGCTGCTAAAATAATCGTTACAACAGTTATCGGGCTTTGGCTATTTAGAGAAAATAAATTGAGCTTATTTTTTAATATTTTTAATCAAACAATATCGTATTTTTATGTAATTTTTTAATTTAATTTTAAATAAAATATTTTTTTGAAATAAAAAGATTTTAGTTTTTGATGTGAAAATTTTTGTTATTCCGAAAAAATTATTTTATGTGAAAATTTTTTTTATTCTCAAAAATTATTTTGTTTAAAAATTTTTTTTTTCCTTTTTGTAATTTGGCTATTATTAATTATATTTGTGAGCGCTATCTCAACTTCGTGGTCTTTAAAAAAAAAATTAATTTCTTGAGGTACGTACACTCGGTTTTTAATAATTTTTTTTTATGTTATGTTGGACCCCATGACAGCCATGTCCAAGATAAAAAAAAAACATTTAAAAACCAATCTAACTTTCGTAAAAAAAAAATGAATAAAAAATGTCTGTTCGTATAAAAACAGGTTGGGAACATGTGTACCAAAACAAAAAAAAATGTAAAAGAAAAGAATATATATATTCGGATTCATTTTGAAACCACATGCTCCCAATTTAACCAAACAGAATATTTTTATGAGGTTTGAAACCGAGTGATTTGCTGCAAGTGAAATCAAATCGAATGGCCAAAATATGTTTAAAAGTGCACGTGCAAATTTTTTTTTGATATATTCTTTGAATTCTATTTATGTAAATTTTAAGTTAGATATTTATTAAGAATTAAGAATTAATTTGTATTTTATTTTATTTATTGCTTAATTCCCTTAACATACAAATTTTCTCAAGCTAGCATTTGAACAATATTATTTACAGTATGAGAAATTTACATATGTTTTCTTTTATGATTTAGTGTTGTAATATATATATAAAAAAAGGGTATAATAAGGACCTTAATACCAAAAGTACTTATTATTTAATAGTAAGTTAAATAGGAGAATAACAAAAAATGCGAACTTAAGAGCACGCAAAAACGAAAAAAAAAATTTGTTTGTTTTCGTTTTCAGGAGTTCGACGAATAACTACTTTTTTCAAAAGACTGCGAAACTGTAAAAGCGATTGAACTAAGTTTGAAAAAAAAAATTCGAATTTTTAACGAGCAAAATTTCCATTTCGACCACAATGCGCAGCCTGTTGCAAGTGCAACAGCAGCAGCGGCATCGGAGTGGCAACATCTGTCTGTGATTGTGTTTGCCGCTTCACAGTACTGTGACAATTTTATTTATTTACAATTGTGAGCGTCTATATAAATTGAGGCCGAGTTGAGGCGACTTTTGTGACTAATACGCGCACAGTGGGCCTCTCCAAAAAAAATAAGAACAACAAAAAAAAGCCCACTCCAATATGGTGCCATGGCCATGTGACTCTGTCAACATAGTTTGCAATTAATTTGTAACCGATTATCATCTTCAGGTGCCAAATAAACTTTTCATACTTGCAAAGAGAAAAGTGCTGTAGCACAGAAATTGAAATTGAGGATCTGCTCAGTTGCACTACCCCGACCAAGCGTCCAACAACAACCAACACAACAACAACATACAGCAACTGGCTCACGAGCAGGAGTAGGATCTGGATCTGGATCTGGGATGTGTTGGATGTGAACGACATTGTAGCGGCGTGTTGAGTTTCGTATCGGTTTGCCTTCAGTTTGTTCGGCTGCTTTATTGGCGACACTGACACATAAACCAGCTACAAGTTGCTGCCACAGTCGGTTGCAACTGTTGCCTGTTGCACACACCAACGCGCTAAAAACTCAAATCCCGACAACAACTTTACTTTTCATTTTAGAACAACTCTGGCACTGGTACGGACACCATCGCTGACTCCCGAGTCCCGAGTCTGGAATACATTTGTCTGTGGCAGGTTGGTTGGCAATGGTGAATGCCGCCAACACTTGACGGATTTAATTATTTCGATGCCAGGCGTTTGGCCAACCCCTGTAACCCCTTGGTGCTGTGTATTAACCCATTGGTTGCGTGTTGTGCCGACTTGGCTTATTGCCGGCATTCCATGCATCATGTCCAATCGTAATGAGAAAATATGGCATTTGTGATACAATAAAGTTTACTTCGCACTTATGTTACCAATCTTTGCATGTACAGCACTCTATAGCTGCAAATGTATCTATGTATCTGTGCATCTGTATCTCTGTGTGTGTGTGACGTACTTGTTTTGGTGCAATGCAATTTGAGCGTATCTGTAGCTGGTGGCTTTTACTCTTCATTTGTGTACCGGGTCCAACATGGCATGTGCCTAAATTATGTTGACAACTGTCTCTGTGAGTCAGTTGGCTTCTCACTCATTATGGCCACTGTAACATACTTTTAGATAGATATATTTATATATATATAAAAATATGCCTAGACAAGTATTACAGTATATCATATAGCAAGCAAGAGTCATGCTGCATGCAAAGGATGCAACATTTATTGAATGTCGTTGCCATGCTACAATGGCAATAACTTTATCAGCAGCACTGCATTTTCTGGAGCACGCCATTCAAATGGGTTGGCAGTGCTATCAGACAAACTGACTAGAGCTGAGCGCGTGCAGGATTACATTTCGAGCGTGACACGAGAGACAAAGAAGATGATATAACAAAACCTTTGCACAGTCGTGCAAATGAAGTTCCTTGCGCCGCAAAATTAGTAACTTGAAAAGCATGGGACTAAGCTCGGCTCTCTAAATTGTTTTGCATAGTAATAGAAAACACCAAATTTTTAGTTTTTTTTTTTTAAATTTTTATTTTTTAAAATTTTTTTATTTTTTATTTTTAACATATTCTTTTTATTTCGCAAAGTATTTCTTATGAATAATTTAACTATCTATTTTTTATGTATATGTACCTACAAGTAAAAATATAAGAAAAAAAAATCTTTTAAAATTTTTTGAAAAATTTAATTAACAAAAATATACAAATTTTTTCATATTTCTGTTGAAAGCAGCTAAATCAACATTAATCTTCAAGAACCGTGACTAGTTACCGAAATATTAAAAAATATCCGCGCAATTACTAAGTTTCAAAATTAACTTTTGGGGCGCTAGGAACTTCATTAGCACCACTGTGCTTTGCTGTAATTGTGCTTTTATATTTTGGAAAATTATTTTTTAAGTAAATCCTCAATTATTTTACTTAATTTTTTCAGGTTTTTAAATAAAATATTTTTTTAATAGCTATATTTTGAAAAGGTGCAAAATAATGAAAAGTCGTGTACTAAGAATACAATATATTCAGTTCCACATGGCTTTTCATCATCTATGTCTTTCAAGTTTCTTTAATCAATTTCGCTCAGTTTTCAAAAACTATAAACAAAATGTAAATCTCCAAAATCAAAAATTTCATGTTCCAAACATTCCGAAACACATGAAAATTTTATTTTTTTTTATTTACTTAATAAAAATATTTAAATTTTTATCATATAATATTAAAATTTTAGCCTAATAATTTCCTTTTAAGCTTTACAAAAATTTCAACAAATGCCAAATTTTACAAATTTTTTAGACTAGTTTTTTTTTAAATTATTATTTAAATGGATAAACATTTTCAGTAATAATGAGTAGGACTATTTAATGAAATGAAAATGAAATTTTTTTTTCTATTTTGAATTGAATTATCTAATTTCCTTATACTTAGCAAAAGTATTAATATTCTCAAAATTCTGTTTTTCTAATGGCAAAAAAAAAAATTTTCATATTAAATTTGTTAAATTAATGAATCACACGAATTAATGTTCCCTAAATTCGGAAACCACTCCTCAAATTACAAATTTTCGGTTTTCTTTTTATTAACGAGAAAAAATTATGTTAAGCTTTAGGTTTAAAGAACATGGTTCCATAGCATCTACAGTTCTTACCCGATTTTACAGATCTTAGACTCGAAATGTTGTAAATGAAACTGCTGAATGCAGCAGTGCCTTATTAACTGGGTAAGGTTATCTTTGTCTAGGGCATTTTTACTGTCCTTAAGTATTACAATTATACAAAAAATATGGGCCAAATCTTTACTTGCGGAATAATTAACTCACGAAAGCATCGGAAAACACTCAAATACAAAAATGAACCCAAAAATATTATATGTACCAAGACATCTAACAGTAATCTCAGCTTAATCCCTCTGCCAATCCCTTTATGTTGTCCTTCCAAGACAGGCATGAAATACACATAGTAACAAAAATTATACGTATTATTCTAATTTTTAGTGTTTGTTAAAATATATCCGGTTTCACATTTTTTTTTTTAATTTCATTCAAATTCATTAAAATCAAAAAATTCAAATAATAAAATTGTTTTTGCAACGCTGATTTTTGTAAAGGTCATAATTTCCAAAAAAAAAAAAGGTCGGTCATATCAAGTGTTTTCTCTAGACTCGAATATCTGGCTTAAGAACTTGATTACTCATGCCACGACTCTCGACACTCTCCCATCCCTAAGCCTAAACCGATCATATTGACATCTTTTGCATGTCCATATACTACTACTCACCAACATTGCTTGCCAAGTGCACATAAATGTCCGGTCAGGTGCATTGTTACCATTTGTAAATGGCCAAATGGAAGCTCATGGCAATTGTAAGCTGTGGCATTTCGACCAGTGGCAGTTGCAGTTGTAGTATCCACTCATTAAAAATCATTTGCTTCAGAAGTAGCTATAGCTGAAGCACTCCAAGATTGCGTGTCCATTTGCTGACTTGGCCAACTGATTCACTTTGGCATGTGTTTGGGCCATAAACTGGCGCGGCTTGGGTTCGGCCATTTTGTGTGCGCATTGTAAATTTGCTTTTTTACACAAATTAAAAGCAAAATATGCATAAATTCTAAAATCAAACGAGTTATACACAAAAAAAAAAAACAAAAAAAACCTGTCGATGTTAATTTTGAAACGAACCCAATGGCGTGCATTAAAAATTTCAAGTTAATTATGAACTGGCATCTCACAAAAATTGAATATTATTTGTATTTTTTTTTTTTTTTGTATTATACACTGTAACCAGAGGGGTAAGGGTATATTTGGATTTGTGGCAGACTATAAGTTTTTTGCAACAAAATGAGCATCATCAGGTGGGGTAGCAATGGATACGTTTTTATCTGTAAGTGCGTCTGAACAGCTAGATCTTGAAAACCATAGCAACTAGGGTTACCGAATTTTGCCAAAAGTTGCCCAATTAGCTGCAGTTGGACTTAGTTAAAGCCTATTGATATCTTGCCCTATACCCCGTAGGAGAATTTACAATTTAGAATAGTTCGTCTGAACATCTAGATCATAAAAGCCGTAAAAGCTATGGACACCAAATTTTACCAAAAGATGCCAAATTATGTGGACTTAGATAAATACGCTTGATATCTTGCTATAACCGCATAATAAAAGCCACACAGCCCAAATTTGTCACCCTATGTGAGACTAATAAGCTACGAAGTGTTGACAATTTTCTCCAAAAATTCCCTTATCAAATAAAAAACTAATCGTTGAATATATTCTCCAAAAATTTCTCTATCTCCGTAAATCCATCCTTTCAACACATCCCCAATTTTTTTGGAATAAGCTTACACAGAGTATACCACTGTCGTGCATCACTTTGACTGCTCCACATATTGTCTTTTTTTTAAATATTGTTTTTGGGTGCTCAAAAATATTGCGCCTAATGAGTATTTCGTGTTACCAACATTTGAAGTTCAACAAAAGGTATGGCATGCAAATTTTTTTTTTTTTTTTTTTTTTTTTTTTTTTGGGGTCTCATAAAAATCCATAATGCGGCCAGAGGCCCAACTCATTTGGCTCATTTCAACATTTGCCATAAATTCTTAGAGTTTATTTATATTTTTGGGAGTTCAATATTTGCATTAAATTTAACATTTAATGAACACATGCGCCATCCTGCGGCCATATCCAGCTTTGACAAAGTAATCAAAATATTACTGCGTCATAAACATGTCAGACCCCCAGACATAGAGCTGCTTTCTAATTAAGATTAGACTGACCATGGTAGTAGCTACAACAACACTTGTTGTCTGGCTCAGCCCGCCCTTTGTCAACGGACAGCGAATCACAGGTGCTGCCAACCCGTTTTACTGCCATTATAAAGTGATCTCTAAGCTAGTCGTGTTTGCAGCTTGATTTCAGGGCCACCACTTGTTAAATGGCGTCTAATTTGACTAAGTTATGCAGCATATCGAGATCAACTTGTTTTCCAATCATCTCTGTCTCCATGGTTGCCATTGATGGGTCTGTCATAAAATTTGTATAATTTTTACGGGTTTATAAAGTGACAGTCATGGCTTTACGTTTAGTTTCCGCCTGATAAGCTATCGAAAATTGAAAATTAAGCATAACATGTACAATGTTTTAATGGGGGTCTATTATGATTATGGCCAGGGCTATCTTGTTGGCTTGATTTGCTTGGCCACTTTTGTATTATAATTTGATACATTTTTTTCTTTCTTTGAAGGCACTTTTGGTAGCATTTGAGTGTTTTTTAATGATGTTTCGGTAAATGCGTTACAAAATTTGGTGGCTTTAATTGGTTACACTTTGTCGGCGTAATTAGCAAGCAATTTATAGAAATTTATCTAGTTTTTGAACTTCTGGGCTGCGTTTCATTGAGAAAGTGAAAGAATTTGAAATTGGCTATAAAAAAGCCACATGAGGCCTGCATAACATATAGTTAATAGAATTTGTATTAAATGAGTTGGGCTCTTTAAATTAAATGAATGCTACTTAGGAAGTCTGTTCAAGCCAGCACAAAGGGGATTTGTATGCAAATATTTACAGAACTGCTTTCTTCTTAAAATTAAGTGCACTAAATATGTAATAAATATGTTTTATGATTTCTTAAAAATTATAAAAAAAAATACCCTATACTATTAATATTTGAGTTGTAATATATTAGTAGTAGTAGTAATATTTTTACGGTAGCTAACTCAATACCTAAATGGTGTAGGATGTCAACGCGACAAATTAAAAATTTACAAAATTAGCAGAAAGCACCAACTCATAAACTAACCAAAAGGAATTCGCGCTGTTGACAACAGCTAGCGTGAATACCCTTAATAATAAAATGAAAATGAAAAATGGTTCAGAATTCAGAGCGGTTTTTAAAAAAAATGTTGTCTTTCTACTGGATTTGCCAAGGCCAAGGAAATTTGGTGTCATCCTTTTAAAGGGAATTATGGGTTAGGCAGCTTTCGAGGGGATATTGGCAGTATATGGTTGAAGTATCTTCTCTACAGTCTAATTACTGGGACGGTTTCTATTAGAATTCTTGCGAAGCTGTTGCGATGATCCTTAACCTATCACTACATATCATTGCATATAAGAAAGTTCACCCATCAATTTAAAAGCTCGGATCAGTTAAAACTATTTTTTATATTATTATATTTTTCCAAAAAATTTATTTTTTATAAGCTAAGGTCAACTGAGCTATGTTGTACCGCTTTGAATAAATAAATTGTACTTAATGGACATGGTCCGCTGAGGTACTCAGATCCAACATTTTTTTTTTTAAATTTTTTATTAATTTTTTTGAACTCTTATGAAGGTTTTGAGGATATATCAATATCTTATTTATGAATTCGATAATCTTAAATCAGACAGATTTTGAGATTTATACTGCAGCTTATATATTCTTTTGTTATACATAAGCTGATAAAATCGAGTTTTTCGTCTAAACCTATGTTAAATATTACTACGATTTTTAAATGAACTTAAGACTTATTAAAAACAACAAGCCACTATTAATGAAACTCCGTGAATAGAGTTGTAGTAATGAGTCTTTGGATAAAAGACGAATATCTTGATTTTTTTAAGATTACCGCAATTTTTTTTTCTATTTTTGAATCTATTAAAAATGAATCAAGGCCGGTTGAAATATAGAGGCCAAAAGGGAAGCACCGTTCGTTTTAGGGACTCCGCTTCGTCAAAAGCCCATGCACCGTCTAGAGACTCAACATGTTGATAAGCAAAATTAATTAATTCTCTATACACGTTGCCTTTTTTCTGTATGCAAAGTTTGCCAGTGTGACCAGATATTTTGGGCAATTATGCTTAAGTTGCGCGGAGAAGGTGCTTGAGATAATGAACGGCTCATTAGCTTCTGTCAAACGATTACATCAGAAAGCCTTTCAGTCTATCATTTGAAACCCCTTTTAGATTATTTGATGTCACCGAGAGAAAGATTCGATGACTTCAAGATGGAGGCACACCGAAACCTTGGGCCTTAGACCTTGATAACACTAAATACAGGGACGAAAATCAGCAAGCTAAAAATGATGAAAATTCAGAAGATATTTATGCTTAAAGGCTAGCAATTAGAATCGAAACTTTTGTTTCTTATGTTCTGAGCTAACCTACTGGCAAATTAATTCTTGGTTTTGATTTTTGGTGGATTTCATGGAATTGATAGGACTAGTATAAATTTTAGCAAATACTATACTGAAGATAATAGGTTTGAGTTTAGAGAGGACATGTTGAACTACAAATATTTTTTTGAACATTTAGGCATTGTGAAAATAGTTCCTGATGAAAAATATTTTAAGTTAATTTTTGATAATATGGCACAATAGCGATTTTGTTGCAAAAGGAATTAAAACGAATCGGCAAAATAGGTTTTATACTGAAATAATTTTTTAAATAATCTTTGATATTCTTAGATTATATTTATGCCAACTTGAAGTTGTATATTTATTAACAAATATTTTTCTGACTCAACCCAAAACATAGCATGCACGCCAAAACGATTTTTTTTTGTGTTCGTGCATGTGCACATATCATACACGAACACATGACGATAAGTGCGACTGGGTTCCCGCGTTACGCAAAGAAAATTCCCCTTGTAACAAAAATAGCTAAGTCGTGTTTAATTACAATTAATTTTGTTGCTAAAGTAATATTTTTGTGTAATTTATTCAAAAAAAAGAATAATAAAGAACTAGAAATTTTTTAATGAAAATTAAATGTAAACAACATATAGTAATAAAAAGGTGCGAAGTTGCGGCAACCAAAACTAAGGGAAACATACGAAAAAATTCGTTTTCTGGAGCAAAAAAAAAAAACCGAATAAAATGGTTCGGTTCGTATTTTTCATTTCTGGAACTTTATTTGTGAAATAAAATAGACCATTCAATTCCTTCAAATTTTGTTTTGAAAATTAGTCTTTCATTTCCTTTTTATTTTCAGGAATACCTCCGCAACAGATTTTCACTCTTCCCAACCAAGACGAAAGATTCTATAACCCTTTTCAAAGCTAGTGAGGAACCGGGTAGGAGCTAAGGTAAGAATTAAATTACATGCTGAGTGGGATTGGAATATTAAAGTCAGTATTTCGGAACTATGTAAGACTATCCTACCCCATTTTATTTTATATATTTTTAAGATACTTAAAAGCAGCTATATATAGCTTGTATTTATATGTTGCTTTTTTATATATGCTAAAAAATTCACTTTATTTAGCTTTTTACATAACCAACTAGTATAAAAAACACGTTCTTAATTAAATTCTATTTTGACAAAAAAAAAATCTGAAACTAAGCTTCATATTAAATTTAAGCAATTAGAAGCTTCAAAACAACTTCAGAATTTCCACTCATTTCATTAAGATTCATACGTCTTGTGTCAGTTGGAGGAACCAACAAGTCCCAGTTGGATGTCAGTGCTTCCTGCCAGTTTAATTGAAACGCCCACGCCATAACTCAAAGGTAGTTACCTGTCTGCCATTGCGTGTTCCAATGTTTGCCATTTACACCCACCCGCTTCCAAAGTAAATGGAGAGTTCGAAATAAAAAAAAATACAAAAAAAAAAAAACCAATGGAAAGAAAGCAACTTGGAAAATATTATTTCAGTCTAGTCGCTGTCTCTGTCTCTTTGTCTGTTATAGGCCAACAACCACTAAATTTTAGGTAAAATTATTGTTATTACACAAGAATCGTTTATTATTAATTTTAATGTATGGCAGCAGACGGCGTAACTTGGTGGAGTGGTTTGGGGGGTTGCAGAGCGGCGGGGGCGGCGCTTTGCGTGTTGCGTGACGTTTAAGTTGCCACCAAATGGCGCATGGAAATGCAGGCTACACAATACGAAGAAACGCGTGCGACGCGCAACGTGCGACGTGCTGCGCTTAATGCAGCCCAAATAAGCCAAATCCGATGCGTCACGTGACTCACGCTCACACCTACAACTTAACAGACTTTGGCGCAGTGACGTAGATGGCTGCTTACTGAAGGGGGTTATTAATGGTAATGTGGTTTGGAAATGCAGCATTGCGACTCTATGAATCTAATGGGCTGTCTACTAGCCCAAGCGCTCCTGAATTAGACCAATTTCTGAAAAAAACTTAATTTTTTGGGAGGCATAGTGCATCGTGATTTTATGTCTCAGTACAGAAAAAAATTGAAAAAATTGTACACTGCAATTCCTCTTGCATCATATGATCAGGAGCACCCAAAAAGCCTAAGACCACAAGGGTGACCTGCCTCTCCCGTTTTTAGAGCAAAAAATTATCAAAATTGAAATTAATATTTTGGACGGTAGAGGGCGACAAAGTTACTAAGAAGCATTTTTTTCGTAGTTAATAGCCACTTCCTTGTGCTTTTTCAAGGGTATTATGCGTATTAAAAACTTTTAAATGTCAAAAAATTACATAAAATTGTCTCTAATATCTTACTTACTGCTATCCTCTTCTCCCAGTGGAGCATAAGGCCTCAGCAATCAACCTCTATGTAATTATCTTAAGTAGTTCCCAAATTAGAACGCTTTAAAGTCTACGCGCCTTGTCCACTTTTCGAAATGGCCAAAGGTTCGTAGCTCCACCTTAATCTCAAAACAAAACCTTAAAATCATACAAATGTTCGTGTTAATCGTGATAAACTCCCAATCAGGCTAATTTTTTGCGGAGTCTAAGCCATAGAACCAATCTAAGACAATGTTCTCTGGCCTGAAACTTACTTTTCCCCACAGAACCAAACTGCAACTATTTTAAATATCGTTTTTCTTTTAAATATAGTTGAAAACCCCTTACACAAGAAATTTCCCTTTAAAATGCTATATTTTACGTTTTTTGTCGAAATTATTAATATCTTTATAATAAATTAATATATTGTATTTCAAAATGATCTCAATATAAATAATTGGATGCGGTTCACTATCTATTGTCTCCTGTTGATTTTTTTTTGGCAAACCTGTATCTCTTTTCAAAAGAGAAATTGACCGTCAAAAAATAAAATAAAATAAAGAGGTACGAATAATCTAAAAAAATGTAGCTCCCTTTAAAATTCGAGAGAATTATCTCCTTTATCTCACTCTCTCCGAAATCGAGTACCTATATGAAATGGAAGGAACAGAACCTGCTAAATAAAATAGAAAAATAAGTGTTGCGCATTCGCTTTATTTATTATCGCATATTTGAACTCACGGGGGTTCAACTCCCAAACGACCCCTTTTCACTACACCACTGCTTCGACGGAAGCGGCTGGTTTGTTGTTTTTATGGCTTTTGCTTAATATGTTGGCCAAAGGATGTGTCTGATGCTAAACATAGGCGCAGCCAGGTAAGCGGCATAGGGTGGGGGCTGGCAGCAGCAAACGCGTGCAACTTCATGGCACGGTTGTTGCCTCTGAATTTTTACGCTTAATTGAAACGCAGCGCAAACTTTTCACCTTCTGACGCGCTCGAGCCTCATTAATTATAATATTGTGAGTGGGTTGCTAACAGGTCTTCCTGCTGGCCCAGTCAGCTGCAGTAAAGGGTTGCAACAAAACCTTTGGGGTGTGGCAACAACAGCTAAGCCATAAACAGCAATGAAAGCTATAAAAAAATAAAACGCAAAGCTAAAACTAAAACTAGAACTAAAATGCATAAAAATGTAATTTCAAATTGGAAATTGTTTGGGTTTTATTTTGATGCCTTGGTAGGCAGGCTGCAATTGTAGAGCTGCACTCATGACTCATTTGTTTCGAAGATCCTTGGCAGCAATTACAAGGGTAGCATTTAGAGGGTGGACGTCAGACAGTGTGTACTACCAATCTTCCGCTCCTGCTGCCTTTGATAGATGCGCAAAAGTACTTAATCATGCTGCACGCTAAATTAATCAAGTGACTTGTATTAGATCAAGTTTGGAGTTCCAGGATGGCGCTGGGTTTTTAATTTGTGCAGCTCATGGAATATTCAAGCAGCATATGGCATGTGGCAAGTCCTTGTCATGCAATACTTGAAAATGGGAAAATTAGGCAAAAACAAGTTGGAAAGTAGAAAATTAAAAATTCTTTGCTTTGCTCTCACTCTATGACCACCATATGACACCCAGGCAGGCACTAGGGCGGAGCACTTTGTAGTTTCTTCGTTTGCTGGTTATGATTAATTGCGTTCATCTGTTGGATTAGAATGCAGCACGTTGTTTACCATTTCTCCAGCTAATAGGCGTAAGACTATAAAAAATTTCTCCGCACTGAATTTCGTTCTGGTTAGGTTTTTTTTTTCTATATTGACAGTTGTGGTGTTGGTGGTGGCCTTTAGAGCAGCAACAGGTTCATCAGCCTTTTGGCCAGGTAACAGCTGCAACAACAAAACACATACACTTGGAATTTTAAATCATGGCGACAATTTTCACAAATTCCTTGCAACAACAAATAAACAATCAAACAACAAATGCAACAACAACAACAAACGGTTAGCAAATTGCAAACCAATGAGGAGGAGTATTTACCAAGTGGTAACATGGCTTAGCTCTGTCCAGGCACAATTGTCGCACAAGAATTTCAGCTATCTTAAGTACGCCTACAAGAACATGTAAATAGACTTTCGGTATCGAAACAGGAACATGGTATGCAATTTGCTCGTTTGACACTTGAAATATGTGGCAACAATGGCAGCAGGCCGGGCTGGAGCTGTAGCTGATGCTGGAGCTGGAGCTGCTGTGGCAACTGCCTAAAACCAACTCGAAATGCATTTCCAATACTTAATGCATAGGCAAATGTCAGACCACGTCGTGGACGCAGACGTCGGCGACAATGACAAGCAAGACTTACGACGACAAGTGGCAAAAGCTGCCCAACTTGACTGGGCTACTACTCCTAAGTAGAGATTGTGCTGCTCTTCCAGAAGGTATATCGATTTTTGTATCAGAATTTGCACCAGACAAAAGTTTGGGGTTGCCTATTTTTTTTTTTAGAAATTTCCTATTTTTTCTATAGGTAAAGCCAGTATTTGCGTTTTCAAACTCCTCCCTGAAAAACGTTAAACATTCATTTTTATGAACTCTTAATTTATTATGTATTGGATTAAGCAAAAGTTAAAAAAGCTTTCGTTGATTAGCTTTACCAAGTAATGGTATCCCAAAAGAACACTGAAAAAATAACTATATCTTAAAATACACAGGTCTAGAAATACCGGGGTAATGTCAGTTGTTGGAAAGCTAAGGGTCATTTCCGAAGTAATTTGCTGCGTAGAGTCCGAATCCGGGGTCAGAATCGGCCCATCACTTCAGGATTTTGAGATATTTGAGGTTATGTACCAGAATGGACCTTAACTTGGATGACTATTATAAGTACAACTACACAAGACTATTTAATGGAAATACTGCTTAGTCTATCAGGTTAAACATATAATCGATAGAAGTTAATAATCAATTTTGCGATACCTCGGAAAAAAAATATTATTATACAGGAACAAAGTTAAAAAAATCGATATGGTCCGACCTCTGAACCCGTACATTGATTTTTTTGTGTGGCTGTGGAATTAATTAATTTTTTTTAGTTCTATTATTTCTATAAAAATGTTTCTTTACTTAAGGCCAATACGCATTTTGAAAAATTTCGCACGGAATGACAAAACTTCATATAACAATCCCACTATTATAACTTTATATAAAAAAAAATCACTATTTGGTATAGGCCTTTAAGCTTAAAACTAAGACTGTATTCGCATCTCTTCTTTTTCTTCAAAAAGGTACTTTTTGTATTCTGAATTTCTGTAAAGCAAAATTTTCAAGCCGTATGGTTATCTTTTGTGTGATTTTTTTGTGAAATGAGTTTTGAGGTAAATTATAACTTTTTAATTGAAAATAATGTCGAAAGAGAAAAGCTTAGAAGGCAGAGAGATTGCCGATTTACTAGAAGCGCTTATATCAACATATCTAGTAAGCAAACACGACCAAAGTAATGTGAACGAGAGTGAAAATTGATCTCTTAAAGATGATTTGCTGAATGCCTGTGGGTATTTATAAGACAGATGGAGTATTCCATCGTATTCCATCCATCCACGAGTGATGAAAGTAGGATGTTGCTTTTTAGTATGCCTAACTAATTTTTTAGTCAACTTAAGGCTCCGTAAGCTTAAAAATTCAAATTGTCGGAATATTTTTTTTGTTTAAATGTGCATATTGGATGTACAAGTAAGTTTGAGGGTTTTTTTTAATGAACTTTGAAGATTTTTCGGAAAAAATTGGTCAAACACATCTTTATCAAAATATTGCAGACCGTTTGCTGCGACATTGCCTCATCTTTCAGGTAGCAATCGGATGCCTCGCTTCAAAAACTCCTCGACCTATGAGGCAATCCGGAAGTCAACCCAATTTTATTGTTTCCAAAAATGTCGTGAAGCACTGCTCGGCTACGCCATGAGTCATTAATAGAAAACAGTGGTAATCGGAAGGAACAATATATGACGAGTATTGGTGGGTTAAGACATACGATTAAAGTACCTCCAAGGTATCCTTGACAACTCCTGCTATACATGGCCGAGGTTTATCTTGTTGAAAAATTACCTTTTAGTATTTTTTGGCATACTGCGGCCGTCTTTCCTTACATGCCTGACTTATTTGTACCAAATATAGTTGGTAACGTATTGCAGTGATTGTTTCATTAGTTTTGAGTAGCTCCTCCGATCCCACAGTTCAAATATTCATGTTCTTAAATATGAATATGTATATTTGATTTTGGCACTGATGTTGATGGATTTCTACTCTTTGGATTGTCGTAGTGGATCCACTGTTTTTCCCACATCACAATTCGATGCAAAAATCCCTTCCGATTTTGCCTTTAAATAAGTTGTTCGCAGGTGACAAAATGACGTCCAAAATCCTTTTGAGTTTATAGGGAACGCAATATCTTTACTTTTGCAACATTCCGATAGGCTGGAGTCGTTTGGAAAAGGTTTGTTGGGTCACTCCAAAGTTCCTAATTAGTTTGACATGAATCTTTATGCAAGATATGTATATGTAGCGTTAAAGTTACTTCATATCTCAAAGTCGGTCACGATATATTTAGACTGTATATTAATTATTTACAACATTCATAAAAAATTTGAACCTAACGCTTGCTAAAAATGGGCGCCTACACATTTAAAAAAATATATTTATTTATTTTTGACAACATTGTGTTATCGAGTACATATCGAAAAGTAACCACAACTAATGAATAACCGGCCAGCTGCTATAAAAGCAGAGCTTCAGTCGATAGGAATTTAATTGTATTTCACTCTTTGAACCGTAAACATCTTCTAATAATAATAATTCGTGTTGTTAAGACTGTTCCTTATTTAGTTTCAATTTTATTTTTTACTTTTAATTACTTTTATGGATAATTTTTTTTTTTCAAAGTTTAATCAACCAAATTGAATTTTCATGTTTTTAAAACAGATAAGTTGTTATAATTATATTGATTGGGCTCATAGGAGCACAATCAATCCTGCCATTTTTGTTTTATTTGCTTAATTTATAAAATTTGCTAACTCTTATCAGACAGCACAAAAATAAAAAAAAATATTTTTTAAAAAAAAAAACTTATTTTTAAAAATTACCAAATAAACTTTTTTAGTCAGAATAACTTCTGGTTGATTCTGAATTAATTTCATTTATAAATTCACATGCCTAATTCTACAAAATCTACATAAGCTATTACACAGGTTTACAAAAAAAAAAATGATGCAAAATTTACAAGTGACAGGGCTACCTTTATGGATTTTGTGCCGCTGTATACCCCAGTACCGGAGGGTTCTGACATAATCTTAAAAAACACCCGAAAACGAGGATTTTTTTTTATCTTAGAAAGCTGACGTGATGGTGTGCCCGAAAACAATTCTCGAAAAGAAAAATAAAGTCCACACAAAAAAGTTGATTCTCTGATTCGGATATACGACCCTGTCTACTATAAAATTTTGGGGACGCTGACTACGAATAAGAGATCCAAAAACCTCCAGCACGTCAGCGCTGCGACATATGAAGGCCGCCATTAAACGAGATATTTTGGAAATTGATATGCTGATTACGCTTTGATAGATTAAGTCACCCAAAAAATCTATGAAGACTATAAATCGGAAAAAATTGTCTGGGATTTTTAGAGGTTGTGTCCGAAAACTTAGGTGCTGCGGTTGAACCTCGAACTCCGCTTCAGCGGATCAGAATACTTACCACTTTTTTCTTTTATGGGTCTGTTTTATTCAAATGATCTTTGAAAATATATGAGAGCATAAGTAAGCATAGCTATTAGATAATATTCAATTAAAAAATATGTAATTTTGCGTTAAAGCTGCACTTTCCCCAAGCCTGAAGTAATTTTTCAAAAAAATTTAACTATAAAGGCAAACTCTGTTAATAAAATGTCTATATCGGAATTAGAATCGAAATCCGAAACAAGCGAGACTATGTTTTAAGAAGCATCCATTCAAACAATACCGTCAAAATTAGCTGTCCTCCAAAATTGCCGATTCTAAAATAGATTTTTCCTGATCTTTAACTACATTTTAAATTTTATAATAGTATGAATGCAATTTTCTAAAATTATTATGTTTCAAAAATAATTACTAAAAGTCACTAAATCTATAAAATATTCGTGTGCCTTCGGCATCGTGTTGAATTTCTTTGATCAAATAAAATAAATTTAAGATATTCTAATAAATTTGTGAAAAATTTTTTAACTATTTCTCGGCCGTGCTCCGGAAAACGAAAAACCAAACCAAATACATTTTTTCGATTTTATTTTTGCGTGCTCCCAAATCCGAAATTGTTGCTGCCGCTTTCTACTCAAATTTCCCTTACTCTTTGTTAGCACAGCTAAACACCTCTCTATTGAAATTAACTAAGATTATGCTATTTTTATTAAAAGAGAAATTTTTTATGCAAGACATGTACCATTTATGCAATACTCGAACCATGTGTATGTTTGTGAATGTATACCAAAAAGACGTTTTGAGTTGTGCATGCTATTTTTTGGATTGAATCAGAAAAAAAATAAGTTACAATAATTATCAATAAATATCTAACTTGAAATTGACTTAAACATAATCGAAGAATATCGAAGAATATTTGAAAATTTATTTAATTTCAAAATACGTACAGTTTCGAACTTATTTTGCCAGTTCGTGTTAATTCCTCTTGCAACAAAGTAGTCGGTTCCGGAGCACGGCCGTATCGGAATTTTTAATAAATATAGTCTAGTGATCTAAAAAAATCGATCTTTTGTATGATACAATTTTTTTTGGAATATAAATTTTATTTTATTTAATCAATATGAGTGAATATGAGAATCAAAGACACTCTTTTTCAAAAATAGCCTGTGGTCGCCGTACGAACAATGTTTGGAACTACAAATTAACTGTCATGTTTATATATTTTTTTTTAAATGGTTAGCCATTTGAAACACAAATATCTAAGAAATTTTTTTTTTATTTTAAGTTTTCTTACACCCTTTTTTTTTTAAATTTTTCAAATATATTGTTGATATTATAGATACTATACATTCATCATTTCGTGCTCATCCAAAAGAGTATGCTCTTGCCTATAACTTCGTCTCTTAGAGTACATCTGCTTTGGTACTTCTCCTCAAGCTTTCCTCGACATATATTTGTTTAGGCTTGGCTTGGTTTTTGGCGAATCCTGCAACTTGAACTTTGACATCTAAACAAAATATGCGTCCAACTTGTTGCGCTGTTGGACTACGCCCGCAACAAGCAGCACGGCTAATGACAGCCCCCTAGCTCCAGAGTTGCAAAGTTTCTGGCTGCCGGTAGTTGCCCTCCTCCCCCTTTGCAGCGCAGCCACAAGTTGCAACTACTACTTGTTGCTATCACCGTTGAGTGAATTTGTATGTTCACAGTTTAAAGAGCGCGCTTGTGCCTAGACTTGCTAACCTGACTGTAGACCGCGTTGGTAGCCTCTGTAGCTTGTAGCTTAACCTTAAAGTTGGTGCAGATATTGGTGATGTTGTTGTTGTTGTTGCTGGCTTTTTTCGGGCGCGAAAGTGAACACAGTATGGTATGGATAGGTCCATGTTCCGGTCCATGCTACAATACTTCTTTACAATAGCTCAAGAATACCGCTATCATTATTCTTACTGCCTGATGTTGGCTGCCGTTGACTCCTGCGCTTAGCCTGAGCCATGGCTGGCTGGCCGGCTGGCTGGCTATAGCCTTGGTCTCCAGCCGATTCTCATTTTAATGAACCGCCGTTCTATTTTTCGCTGATCTTTCGCCACTAATAGGAACGTGTTCATGTCGTCGTCGTTGAGCCAAGCTCCTCCATTGCTGGAACCGACAAAAACAACAGCAACAAGTAGTAGGCACAAAAAACAAAAAAAAAAGACAACTGGAAGCACCACCAGCGTTTGCGGCTATGGCTTAAATCTATGAGGACGCCTTACAAACTATGCTTAAGTGATTGTCAAGTTAGGCTTTTAATTTATCATCCATAGACAAGACGGCGGTACTGGCTGGCTACGCAGACGCTCTCGGAGGGAGTTCGGTAGCGCGTAGCTCAGAACAGAGTAGAGGCTAAGTAGAGGTTAGAGCTGGGTTAGGCTAGCTACTTTTTTTTTCGTTTCGTTTCGTTTGTTCCAGCACTATCCAAGTTCCATTTTGTTGTTGTTGTTGTTGTGGGCAAAGTGTTTGCAGGCGGCGCGTTGCATAATCTCGCGCTTCCTTGACACGGGCAGCTCCTGACGCTGCTTTTGCCACTGCCACTGCCACAACCAGTTGTTGTCGTTTGTAAGCACTGCTGCTGCTGCTGCTTTGGTAACCTGTGTCCATGTCTGGCCTCTGCCTGGGTGTTCAGCCATGTACGCCGCCATAACGTTCCACATTCCGGCATAATTGATTTTAAGCTCAGGTCGCTAATAAATCCTAACTTTATCGCTTTTCGTTGTAAAATGTTGCCGGTAAGCAATTTTTTTTTTACTTTTCGCTTTATTTATTTGTATATAGTACTTTATTTTTTTTTTGTTCCTGGTGCTGCTGTTTAGCTTTTTGCGGCACTGATAGCACTTGCCGGTGCATCATTTGGGGGCGGTTTATTAGACCAAGTGCTGCTCCGTTGATGATGCTGATGGTAGCGGTTGAGTGCACTGTACTCCAGCTGATTGCCTAATAAATAATGATAGCTAATGCTTTTCTGGTTGATATTCAGCATTTGAAGCTTTGAAAGATGTTGCAACATTAGTTCTGGCAAGCTGCGTCGTTTTGTTGCTTGGATATTAGGATTAACAGTGGCTTGGTATTTAAAGTAATTATACTGAGTTTATGCTATCAAGGCAAAATGGCAAGAATGCACGAATGACGGCGTGAGCAACCCTTACAGCGAGGCACTATGGCAAGTATGCCCAAACAACGAGTGTGAAAAGTAAACAGACTGGAAGCACTTAATAATAACAAAAACAGTATAAACATATTGCCTCTTTTTGTGAATCTTTTCCGGAAGAATATTCAAACACCAAAAAAAAAGATGCAGACATAAGCAGCAAATTCAAGAAGAAGAAAAAATTGATAAAGTTGCATATAATTTTATGCACAAAAGTAAACTACCCAACATTGCTTAAAGCAGATGTGAATTGCAAGCGCATTTCGTTTAGAATGCAATTTTGCCCATAACTGCCGCGGCTTCCAAACGATTTAAAATAAATGTTGACCCATGGTAGTGTAGCAAAAAGACGAAAATCTGTGGCTTGAGATGGTATTAATATTAGAGGTCTGTTTCGTATTTCAATATTGCTACTTCAAAAACGGGGAAGTAATCTACAAAGTCTATTATAAACAGTGAGAATCAATACAAAAAAACAGAGTATTGAAAAATTTCATGACACAAGCCTTTTAGATCTTAAAACAGTGACAAAAATAATGGACAACAGACCGTCCTTTTGTGTGCTGCTCGTTTTTTTTTATCTTTCAAAGATCTAACTAAATCTCTTCTAGGTGTTACCTAGCATTTTTGTTTGTAGGGTATAAAAGATAAACAAAAGAAAGAATTTTTAGTAAAATTTTCGTAATTAAGTGTTTGTTTTACACTTTTCCCCTTTACCATTTTGCCATTATGGCAGATATACCAAGTAAACACCCTTAATATAAAAAAAATTGTTAATTCGATGTCATTAGTAGATCGGCATCGGATCGACGATACTTATATCGGTATCGAATATTAAGTAACGATCGCAATGCATACGATTTCAAATACATGGGGAACGATGTTCAATATATCGGAACAACTTTTATTATATCTATTTATATATAAATACGTCACCAAAAAATCACTGTGGTACCGATTGTGTTCGTATGCGTGAACGTATAGATGTGAAACTCATACTATGTGATAAGCACGACTTATACGGTGTGTACAATGTAAGTTTTACCTCGATACGTTGAAATTATGCAGGTGAAAACTTATACGAAACATTAAAATGCATCATGAAAGGGGGAATAGCAACCCTTGAACAACAATTCACTTGACATTATTTCAAATTTGTTGGTCACGTTTGTTTCAATATTTGATGGCATTAATTCTTTGTTGCATGAGTGAAATTTTGGATAAATTGCAATTATCTATTGGAGCGAAGCCCCCTTGTATTATACTAATACACACCCTTAATGTGGACGGGTCCAGAATTTGGTCATAGGAGGAGTTTTTCACTTCGCAGTGTATATATATCAGAGCCTGTAAAAGACTGTAAAAATATTTTTGTAATTTTTTGGGGTCCCGACCCGAAAACCCCCTGTGGATCCGCCATTGCTACTAATAATATATACACACCTAATCGGTGGCGAATATTCAGTAACGACCGCAAAGCATACGATTTTGAATATATTGGAAACGATTAGTATTGCGCATCCTCATTGTAAATCTGGTACTAAGTGCCTTTAACTCTCAAATTCTCTAACAATATTATATGCAAAGCATACGATTTTCAATATATTGGATGGGTATCGCTCATCCTCAGTGTAAAACTGGTAATTAGTACCTATTACTTTGAAAGTTCTGTACCGGTATTAATAAAATATACACCATCGGATGGGAGACGGGTTGAAAAAGTTAAGGGCTGCATCATCTCAAATCTCGCCAACTGCAAGAGGTATTTGCGTTTCTACCAATTGTGAAGAAGGGAGGGTCAGTGCCAAAAATTGAAAACTCTTATAGTGTCAGGAGATAAATTACATTTACGTTAGGGTGTCTATTTTTGCAACATCTAACGATATTGGAAGATCAGGGCTCAGGGCAAGTACAGTGTTGCTTATCAAGTCGTGTGTTGGAGCTTTTTGCTTCATTATTTTGCGGATGAACCTAATTTAGACGAAAAGGATTGGTGGGTAGACACATCCGCAGCGGAGTCGATAAGATGTACTCCGTACTAGCCACCTTTTCGGAGGAGGCACTTTCAAGTAGATTGAAACGATCCGCTAGGTTGTCTGAAAATGTGAGAGCTTTTTCATTCAAGGACTTGCACCATTCCCCTTGGCCTCTTCGAAACAGCTCAATTCGCTGAGACAAGCGTTTGATCAATTCTAAGAGGAAGTAGTAGCCTGCTCCCTGTGTTTATTTTCATTTATCATTAAGATAGTAAAAAAAATAATTGAACCCCAATTTGACGAATAAATAAATAGTTTATTTAGAACATAATCAGTCGTACACTGAAGAGGTCAAAGATGTGAATATTTGACTTATTTGGATGCCCTTCAAACACTTTCGGATCGTCTTGAAATTTTACAAGTTCAATATGTACGTCCGCTGAGTCCATAGACTAAAATACAATATAAAAATTTTATATTTGGAAGCGGATTTAAATTCGTCCAAAGTACAGCATTCTCACCGGGACGAATTCTTTGAGAAGTGAGCAGTGGGCGGATCCACCTAGTGACTAACAAATAAAATAAATTGTCATTGCTACTGATTACGTCACAAAATGAATGCGAAATATTGTGTCACAAATGTTTTTACGAATAAGAAATATTTTTTTGTAGAAATGCCATATTTATTTATATTATTTCTTCATAACTATTTTTACGAGCTAATTAGATGCTCTTTTTGTAAATCTACTCAGAGTTCAGAGTTCAAAACTTTGCGCCCACTTGTTCTAGAACGAATTGCAGTACATGCTCGCCATTGCACTTGACGAACAGTTTGCCACAGTTGCAAGACTTGAGATATTCACAACAATTCAGTAAGAAAAACCAAAAAAAATACAACAACATTTTGCGCTCGTTTATGGTCGAATGGCAGGGTGTCCACTGGACAGCCAAGGCACTGGATGCAACAGCAGACACAACGGCAGCTGCATGGTCGCCAATTATCCGTACAAGATTTTGTGCACAGAGCCCCCGAACCTAGAGAGATACCCAAGAACCTATGCCGTGTTACAAGTTATTTTTACTATCATTGGTTTCGTTTCGTTCCTTCTGTGGTCGGTGTGGGGCTGCTAAAGTGCTCCAGCTTGTTGGTTTGTCGCCTGTACTGGACGCACTGGATGAGACTGCCTGCTGCTGCCTGCCTGCTATCTCAGTGCCAGCTTGTCCAGCTTTTATCCTATGCGTCTGCTAGTTGCATGCTGCCTCTGGATGTTTGTGGCAGGGTCTTGTTGAACGCGTACTGTTCTGTTCTGTTCGCTTCAGTGTTGTATTTTATCGCAAAAATACTACTTGAGTAGCTTTATGGCCCATGTAGGCCAATAAAAAGCTGACAAAATAATATTGTCTGTGCGAATTTGCATTGCCCCGAAATGGGCCAATCTACACATGTCTATATATAAAGATTCCCCGATATGTGTGTGTGTGTGTGTGTTTGTGGATGTGTGCATTTTATAGATATCGGTGGCAAACCACACTCATAAATGCTACAGTCAGCTCAGCTCGATCATTCCAACAGCTAATTTGAAACATTCGCGTTGATGTTGAACCCTTCCTGGAATCAAATCGTGAGCTGGCTTTGTTTGGTATACACTAATAGGAAGTATGTTTTATTTGGCGAGCTATTTGTAGCTAGTATTTTGAATTTCTTGGATCTCTAGTGAAATCTCTAAGGTCATGTGTACTCTAAAATTGTCCGAACTATGCTATACTGAACTTACTATTTCACTATTTTTTGTAGATTTGCTGTATTCGTAGATTTGCTGTAATATTTATATCATATTGACTTTTTATTTTTTTGATTAATTATATTATTTATTCATCATCATATTTATACATAAGTTTATTTATACATTTATACAATTTATAAAGATTAGCTTAAAAAGAAGCTTTACAACTAAGGTGTGAAAAATCATATTGACTTGCTTCATTTTATATTCAAGTTAAAAATTTAAAATTTCGCTGAATTTCCTACGAACTTAACTAAATTACCCCAAAATTCCCTTTTTAATTTCCCATATTTACAATTGACCTAATAACTGCTAATTATGCCGAGCTAAGAAGAAGATATATAAGATAAGATAATATTAGATAATATATAAGATAATATAAGATATTGGCTGGTTGATTTTTCTTTAAATAAACAGAGCATTTCTGATATAGTTGTTTTTTTGAAACTGCAATTTTAGAATAAATTTCCCATCAGTCCAAAGTTTCCAAAAAGTTGAAAAAATTGCTGCTGTAGGGTTTTATTTGAAATTAGATAGACTGGTTCCGATTCAAATTTTTGACTGAATGTTTCTGCATATTTGGCTAAAGCATCGCTAAATTCTTATTTCTAAAAAAATTTCCCCTGATCTGATAACTGCTTTTTAAAATCATGTAAAAAGAATTATCTGAAGAATTGTTATCAGATACTACTTTATTTGCTTGAAATTGAACTGAAGGGTTCTCTAATTTTTTGAAAGACTTTGAATCCTCAAAATTTTATATTGCTTTGTAAATTTCCCCAAATTATTTCCCAAAATTCACAAAATTTGTTTTTGACAAATTTTTATAAGTAACAAGCCCTTAACCCGTAAATTTATTTTCAGTGCCGGTTTAGTCGGGCAGACAAAGTTGTCTCAATTTCCCTCGATACCGGTGGAGGATCCACAGGGTCGGACCTCCCCAAAAGTTGGAAAAATGAGTTAAAACTTTTTACTATCCTCGACACATTGATTTTTTTTCAGGGTCACCATACCACTCATAACTAATCGTTATAAATAGTCAAGGTGACGACTCTAGAATATTTTCTCATTGCCTTTGGGGCATGGTTTTCGGTTAAAATAACTCGATATTGATAAAACTAAAAAAATGAACTAAAAAAAAATTATCTATAATTCATAAAGCTTGAGATGGTTCAAAACGAACAAATATTTAGAACTTATGGTTTTTCTATACAGCGCATTTTTTGAAAAGTATTATTACCACACCTAAAACCCTTGCGAACTTTGCTCAGCTTATAGAAATCGAGCATTTAGATCTTGCTGCGTCGTAAAGTTTTGAAAAATATATAATTTTATTTGGCTTGATTTTTTACAATTATAAAAAAAAATTTTTGGTTCGATTTATGGCTGAAAATCGTTTGATTAAAAACACTGCCACATAATCCTAAGCCAAGCTCCAAAAAATTCCCGCATATAATCTCCAAAAACCCATAAAAAAAGTATTTTCAAGCTTTTTTTTTAAATTTGTCTTTACAATTTTGATTATTTTTACTTACTCGATAAAAATACTTGCCCAAAAATATAATTTTCAAAAATTTCGATGACTGATCGAGTTAGTATGATTGGTATCATTTCACCATGAATGTTTTAAGAGTTACTATTGCTAGTCAAAATCTTACGAAAAACTTCCAAAATTGCGTTTTCGATAAATATCGATAAATACCGATTACACTAGATTACACGAAAAATGAACCTTCGTATAAAAGTGTTGTTTAGGGTAACTTTGGGTCGAGACACACGAAAATTACATTCATTTTTTTTTTTCTTAAGAACCGTTTCCGAGTTTTTTTTCGAAAAACATGTTTTTGGGTACTGTTTTCAGTTATTCGTGAACAAAATGTTTTACCGATATTACCTTTAGATCGAAAGGTATTGATGTGGCCTTTAGGGTGATATATGATATGTAAAGATTGAGTTTGACATTTTCGACAATTTTTCAAAGTTACAAATTTTCAATACACATCAATACCTTTCGATCTAATGTATTTTATGTCGGTCAACCCAAAATTACCCTAAAAAAATATTCGATTTCAAGGTTCACTAGATGAGCCTAAAATTTGTAAACCAGTGTTATTTAACGAATCACTAAAGTTACTTTATAAAGAATATTTTGCACTTTTATGTTGGCTAAAGACGCAGGCTTAAATAACGCAGTAAGTTACTCCGTCAACAAGTTACTGCGCAAGGGTATTCCAGTCTTGGCAACCTGAATTTAGCTACTCATTTGCTTTAAGTTTTCAAAGTATCTTTGTTTTTGGTTAGGAAGCTGTGCTCGATTTTTGATTTTTTTTATTAATTTAATATGCACGCCCGTCGCGCCAATAAAGTTGCTACATTTTACGCTTGAAAAGGTCTCCAGGGCGGGCGTGGTTTTGTTTGGAGGTTTTTGTTTTTATTTTTGTTGGAGTGCGGCTTAAATCAAATAAAAAAAAAAACAAAAATAACAATGTGCTTACAAATATCGTATCATTTGGCATTTGAAAGAGCAGCCGACTGGAATCTTGAGATACTTTTTATTTTGGGTTAGCACAGAACAGGAAATATAATTTCAATGATCGAGCGTTGGTAATTAAAAAGAAAAAAAAACACACACTCATACAACAGAACCCTAGCAGGTACCTTGGATAAAGGCCAGGGCGTGTCCGCAGTAGCTATTAGTTAGTTATTTATGTTAAAAATGTTTGATACTACTTTGGCGCATGAGCAAATCAAAAGACTTAGGCAACAAACTCGATTTATGGGTATGGGTATGATATGTGCCCCAGAAAAACCAAAAGTGTTCCCATAGTTCAACAATGTCAAAGATATCGAAAAGACAATAAAATTAATATATACAAAACGAGTGAAGATGAACAACACCAACAACAACATCTTCGGTAATTCGCAAGAGAAGGCAAAATCTAAGATCATAAATAAAACGCAGAAACTGAAACAGCGAAATATTAAAAACCGCACAACTTTTGGCTTGTTAACAAGTTCAGCAACAGCAGCAGGTAACCAAAGAAAAAAAACAAACATCAACAGTGACGTAGATAGATCGGTTTTTGCAAGAAGGGGTGTCGGATTTGGTATTAAGTTCTATTAAGACTTATCGGAAGTTCTATCTGCCTCAAAACTTACTTCCATGTACATCTTCTTGACGAGTAAGCGAATGGGGCGGTATGGCCCAATTCTGGATGGTATGATAATAAAGTCATATTCAGAAAACTTTCATGCGAATAATCCTGGCATTTGTTATAAGGCTTGAAGGCCTCCGTGAACATAAAAATATTCTTATACTCAAGACTGAAAGTTGACCGTAAGTTGAGAAATTTTTATTAAAGCTATTTTAGTATTTGGATTTTTTAATTACTTTAACAAAATATAAATTTATGGAAATATAATTATAATAAATATAAATTTCGCTTTATATCATACAAAGTAAATAAGTTTTTTTCATCATAAAATAAGAAGTATGTATTCTATAAAATATTAAAAAAAAATATTTTTTTATTTAAAAAAAAAAAAATCAAAAAAAATTTTTTTTTCATTACTTTGTTTATTGTATTTGTTACGCATAAAAGCACGTATTTAAAAAAAGTAGTGATTGATATATTTAAGAAGCATACTTAAAAAAAAATAAGAAAATTTCATATTTTTTTTTTAAGAAAATGTGTTGGTTTAAAAAAAAAAAATTTTTTTTTAAAAAGCCCTATTGCCAACTTAGATTAAAAAATTGGTTCAAAAATACTCAGTAGCTTAGACACAATTAAATAACAATGAAAAAGTCGCAACGCGTTTAGTTTCAAAACTGAAATTTTGTGAAAAAAAATTTTTTTTTCCCTATGCCTTCAACTGCATCATTTGTTTTCAAAAATCTCTGGGGGCAAGTTTCCAGTACCTTATCCAGCTAGACCCTTTTAAAGCTTAACAGGTACATCTTTGGAATATTTTTAATTTTTTGCAAATTATATCGATAAATCTTATTTTGAAGTAATAATATCTCAGCTCAGAGGTTCAGTCATAACAATTCTTGACCAACCAACGCAAGAACCCAAGCAGATGTTTACAGAACTTCTAAGACTTAAGAATTGGGTGTCATCCCTTAGATCTATCCCGCTACGCACGCCACTGTCTAGAAGGCAACTTAGCGCTACACTTGGCCCAAAGTGAGGAAGATCAAACGAAGACATTTTGCGGCAGCTTTTGATAATTTTGAGGTTTTTCTTTTTTGTTGTATTTTTTAAATGCAACATTTTTTATAATATTTTTTTAGTTTTATTTTTTATTTGGATGCTTTGCTTTTTGCGCAAACTGGCGCTCAGTTTCAATTTGGCGGCATCATTAAATTAAAACGAAATTTAAACAATTTCACTGAAAATTATACACAATAAAATGCCGCAAGAACTGAATGAAGCCGCAAAGAGTTGCAGACAGACCAAGATTCAGTCCCAGTCCCATGTCGGGATTTTGGTGTCGCTGTCTATGGCCATAAATGTGCGGGCGGGCGGGGGTTACAATGCGGCAGCATTTGGTCTGGACAGGTTGATTACTGTTAAAATTATCACTGATTGTGATAAGCGATAACTGCGCCGTCCTCTGTCCGTAGTCCATGTTGCTGGTGTGTGTGAACACATCATTGATGGGCATGATGTGGCTAACTGGCTCTGCTGCTCTTGGCCAGCTTGATGCTCAAGATGATGCTGCTGCTGCTGATGATGCGGCTGATGATGCGATCGAGGCGGCATTTTGTTGTACGCTTGATGAGTTTTGAAGCTCTTTGGAACTTTTGGTTATTTGGCCGTTTGGCAGTTTGTTTGTTTGTTCGCCTTTGGGGCCAAAGTTGAGGCATAACGAATTGTTACAAACCGAAATGGAGCAGCTCGTTAGTCGCAACAAGTTAATGTGCATGAGCTTGGCGCTTTTTTGCTGCCCCCGAGAGTCTTTGTAGAGTCGTGTCCAAGTTGCGGCCTTTTGATATGTTAATAAGCATGCCACTTGTTGGTAGGCCTCAAAAATTATAAATTTTGTTAAGTTGGCAGCCAGCTGATCAACAGCTGTGCTGCAACAAGTGTTTGCAACACCTACAACAAATCGGAGGCGTAGTCCAAGCTACAACAAAGTGGAGAAAGTCTTTGGTATGCAGTTTAATATGTAGCGTGGGAACCGGGTATAATATAATTAGAGTTCAGCTTTACTTATCCTAACCTCTAGTTATGGAGTTAGTTGCTTATTTAAGACTATTTTGGAACTTGGCTTCATCTGTCTATTTTGGTCTTATCCCAAATATTGTTTTGTGGCATTTGGACGGAGTATGAATGATTGCAGCATCTAATATTATGGGTTACCAGGGGATGCTTGAGGTATATCCTCTTCAATCTTCTTATCGGTATCGGTTCTACAAGTCTTTTGGCGATGGACTATAAGCCTTTTATTGTACCTCCTGCGGAGAAAGATCTGATTTTCTACGGTTCTCGAATTGATGTCACGATGCAAAATTAAGTCCGGAAATAAGGTGGAGTACTTTATTCTGCATGATTTGAAGCTTAAGCGGTTTGACTTAGCAGTAATACCACAGATGTAAATACCATATCTCCATTTAGGCGCTATGATCAGCCTAAAACCCATCAGCAACGGAAAAAGTTCGATACCTTTTGCAGTGGAATACCGCAGCGGACTTGTAAAGTGCTTGCGCGAGTTCGCCTGCGTAGAAAATTGCTTCAATTTTGTATGGCAGCTATATGAAAAAGTGGTCCAATTTTGATCAAACTTTACACAAATGTCAAGTTTACAATAAAATACAACTGCTATAAATAATCTACATATTTGTGTAAAGTTTCAGTAAATTTGGTTCATTACTTCATACAGCTACCATATACAAATTGAACCAGTTCTCTTTATTTTAGAAAGAACTGCGCATTACGACGCTTGGCTCAATTCTCAAAATCGTGGAAATACCCCTGTTCCAACGTCATGATGCGATGAATTTTACAAGATGCCGCAAATAAGTGCGGGAGTTCGGCTAAGCAGACAACTGGTTAATTTTGTATGGCAGCTATATGAAATAGTGGTCCAATTTTGATCAAACTTTTCACAAATGTTAAGTTTACAATAAAATACAACTGACATAAATAATCAACATATTTGTATAAAGTTTCAGTAAACTTGGTTCACTACTTCATACAGCTACCATATAAAAGTTGAACCAGTTCTCTTTTTTTTTAGAGAGAACTGCGCATTTCGACGCTTGGCTCGATTCTCAAAATCGTGGAAATACCCCTGTTCCAACGCCATCATGCGATGAATTATACAAGGCGCCGCAAAAAAGTGCGGGAGTTCGGCTAAGCAGACAACTGGTTCAATTTTGTATGGCAGCTATATGAAATAGTGGTCTAATTATGATCAAACTTTACACAAATTTTAAGTTTAAAATAAAATACAACTGACATAAATAATCTACATATTTGTGAAGTTTGATTAAATTTGGCTCACTATTTCATACAGCTACCATATCAAAATTGAACCTGTCCTCTCCATTTTTTTGAGACACGAATAACGAAACTGCGCACTTCGACGCTTGGATCAATTCTCAAATTCGTACAGAAACTTATGAATTCCATCCAACACTTCGTCCTGACTATAGAATGCAGATATCGTTAGCGTAAGCGGCAAGAAGTGAAAAAGTAGTAACAAATATATTAAACATGGAGGTGCTAGGATACTGGGGTACTCCAGCTAAGGCTGTTTTGGTTGGCGACTGATGCTTGCGTGAAGAAGAAGTGCAGAAGACTGTATATCTTGGCCGAAAGCGTTCTCTTTATCTCATCCGTAGTATGGAATCTAGACTCTATCAAATGCTCTCTTTATGTTCAGAAAAACTCCATTGAAATATTCTCTTCTTCAAACGCTTTGAGAATATGATGTATTTATCTGTTTAATGAAAATGTCTCCAAAGTGGAATCGGTATCGATTTTCCAAGGTCCATATTCTTTCGAAGTCTAAAAGCGATAAGTCTTTCCAATACTTACGATACCGAGGGAAGGAGTCTGATTGGTCGGTACGATTGTTAGTCAACAAGAGTGTCATTTATGTGTCATTTTTTTGTAGCCCCCATCTGAATCATACGAACTTAACCTTTTTCAGAACGTGTGATTCTTTTGAAATAAATTAAACGCATTTTTTGACTGCTGTGGGTGGTTTGAAGTTTGTTTCGAGAAAAAGTCAAAATGCTGTTGGTTATTAATTTCACATAAATCTTCAGAGTAACTTGCCTATATATTAAGTATACAACGAATAATAACATATTTTGTTTTGTAGTTTTTTGGAGAGATCCATTGGATCTTCCTGGTTTGTCCAGAACAACGGTTGTGATAACTCAGCTCTGCCCGGTGTAAATGTCGCCACAAATTTATACTTTGCTGAGACTTTTGATATTTCAAACAAAAAACAAAATATATTATCCGCCTTTCGCGGTCTGATTTTAGCCATACACTTAAACCGAGGCTGCACGCTCGTTATTTTACCGCTACTCTCACCAAGCAGTCCAAGCAGTTTTCCTATTGCCCTATTGGCAAAACAGGAAAACTGTTGTGAGGCGGCAACTTGACTCCTCACACTATATTATCCTTTGGGACAGGCTATAAAAATTGTCTAGCATGTATTAAAATTCAAAGTACCTCAAACCCATTGATAATAACATACAAATTGCTCACAAGAGCGGCAAGTTCTCACACTTCCAGCAAATCTTCCATAAGCCATTTAAGTTTTTCACATGAATTTGAAGTTTCATTCATCTTATGAATAAATTAACACGAAAATCCTCAGATATATGACCGCTAATAAAGCGTTCCAATGTGTGGCATAAAAAAAAAAACCAAAAAAAAATCAATGATGCTGCCAAACAAAGCGATACAAAGTACCAATGAGTTATAAAAACTGTAGCTGATACATAAAATTAAAATTAAAATAACAAAATGCGTCAAGCGAACAAAATACAAAATACAGCATGAAATAAAAAAAAAACCAAATCCAAAGTCCCAGAAAAAAAACTGTAGCAGAAACACGTAATTAAATAAAAAGAAACAAAAGAGAGACAAACATCAAGCGAACAAATGCTATAAAAATTCAAATAAAAAATTTAAATTATTGATTAAGATCGACGAAACAAAATATTAAACACGGTTAGACAAACTTAACATAAAACTCAGACGGCGGAAAAAATATCAAAATATAAAAATATGGTTCATATAATTTGCTTTGGATGGGCTGTGGTGAGAATCTATGCGATCTATGGATGCTCTATAAGAGCGCAGTTTCTCTAGAACTGGTTTAGTGAGTGATCATTTTTATAATATATGAACTGGTTCAGTGACTGATCATTTTTATAATATATGAAAGATGTGTTTTTATATTCTTTTAATTAGCTTTTTCATTTTTTTTGAGCTGGTGTTTTGAGCCTGTATCTTTAGGTAAGTGGTATATTATTTGTTTAATCAATGATTTAATACATGTGGATATGTAATTTGTATCGTCTATCGGATTATGTAGGACGATTAAATTTTTAAGATTTCCGATTAATATGGAAACGAAGAAAACATTTTAACTATTCTATTTCCAATAAAAGTTAACGCTTGGAACTTTAAAACAAAAGTTTTCGTTTTTAAAAACTTCGATTGAAAACAAATTTTTTTTTTGTGCATATTTTGACAATTTTAGCCAAAACGATTTTTTTTTTGTCTTTAAAAAACGAATTAAAAATTTTTTTTTATTTTAATTTAATTTGACTCTTTTTTTTTAACTTTAAATTTAAAAAAAAGTATATGCTACTTGACCATGCCTTACGCTTATTTTTGATTGGTGATGAAGCCTCCCCATAGTACTTAGTGCCTTATGAAAAGCTGGCCATAAATGCTCGATTTGATATATTAATAAAATTTAATCTTTGAAAGTTCATAAAAATAATTTTTTTTTGCATATTTCATTTTTTTTTAACTACTCTAAGCCGAGAAAACATTTTTTTTATATATACTCTTCAAATTAAAAAAAATACTTCAATTTTTCTTCTTTTACTTAAAAAAAAAATTATTATTAGTGTATAACATGTCAGTGGCCTTTTTGGTTAATTTTTTAACTTATTATAACTTGCAACTCCTAACTTATAAAATACACAGAAATATACTTATATTTTTAGTATTCAATTTTTTATCTGCTAGCTCTTTTTTATAAAAAATAGTTTTTGTCATTATTATTTGAAAAAAAAATTATTATAATCGCTTTAAAGAGTATTTTATATATATTTTTTTTTAGAAATTTTAAAACTTTTTTTGAACGAACGAGGTCACAAACTACTCTAAACTGGTAAAAAAAAAAAACCGTACCTATACATTTATATAAATTTATTATTATCAGTATTATATATTTCAAAAGCATTTTTTTTGTTAATTTTTAAACTATTTATATACAATTAATAAAATGCCAAAATAATTTGTTTTAATATAATATCATTTACATGCTATTTATATATGAATATCTCTTCTTAAAAATAAATATTTTTTTTAATTTTCAAAATTGTTTTGGAATGAACGACAACTGCATTAAAATAATAAAATAAACGAAATAGTACATTTTTTTTTAATTTGAGATGGGATGACAGTTTTTTTCAAAAACCTTACAAAAAAATGAAAAAAAAAATATTTCGTATTTGGTTTTAATAAAACAATAAAAGCATTAAACCGAAAATGTAATGGAAGAGAGAATAAAATTTTAGTTTCAGCAGTATTTATACCCTGGTACAAAGGGTATATTAAGTTTGTGCAAGCCGAAAATGTATGTAACATACAGAAGGAGACGTCGGAGACCTCCAAAGTTACTTAAAGTATGATCAGAGTGACTAGAGAAGTCGATATACCCATGTCCGTCTGTCTGTATGAACGCCTAGATCTCAGAGATGGTAAGAGCTAGAGCAACCAAATTTTCAAAATAGATGCGCTATTATGTCAGGGGAGACAAGTTTATTTTATTTTTTTGATATCGGGGTTATATTTTATAGCTCCCATAGGGGTGTTTCAGAGGACCTCGAAAAAAAAACAAAAGTTTTAGATGGATAATTCGGTTGTTTATGAAGATATCGATAGTTTTTTAGAGTACCCAAGCACTGTACCAAATTTGATCAAAATCAGTTGACTATATCATATAGCTCCAATAGGACCAATCGGTCAAAAAAACGTTTTTTGTACAAAATTTGTTGTGCTTCGTTTGTTTATGAAGTTATCGTAACCAAATTCGGCAATCAATTGGCTTTTAGAGTGCTTAAGCAATATTTCGGACTTAATTGCAATTAGTGGTACAGGGTATCCCAAAGTCGTCTGCGCCCGACTTTAACGTACGCCATCTTTTTTTTTAGAAAAGAGATTTAAAATTTTCATTTTTAAATTTTTTTTTTTTTTTTAATTTTGTAATATGCACAAATAACCAAAAAATATCGCAGTTCATCATTAAATGATCGTTTATAATAAAATGCATATTTTCGTATTTTTATATTATTTTATTATACAAAAAAAGTGATATTGTAAGTGAGTTTTTGAGGTTTGCATGGAATTTAAAACATTTTTTTGGTATTTTAATGTATTGTGGGCACTTGAAAAATACTTTTTGATATAGTTCAAACTGGTTTGAAGATTTTTTCGTTACAAATAATATTTTTTTTATTTTTTATGAAACTTATAAATCTTTTATGTATAGGTATTCCTTTATACCCTTAACAATTTCCTAAATTTTTTTTGAATTTAATTTATTTTTCATGCCCAGAAGTAACCTAAGCTGCCAACTGCATATGAAAATCCATAAAACCTGTCCACCTAAATCTATAGAGCATTTAAAGAGCAGCAGCCTATTAACTTGCTGAGGGAGTGACAATATTAATTTATTTAATTTATTTTAATTGCCACCGTAGCTTTTAGATAAAAGCCGCCCTAAAGAGATGAGATCCGCTCTATGCCAATAGAAATACTTTGTTTTGAGCTGATCTCTGATTGAGCGATGCTTTACGATGCCAAGACGGCTTCAGACCTCTCTGCACCTGGTGGAGCTTATTTTTTATACAAGTAATATTTTTTGTCATACTATTTGTGTTGTAGATTGAAAAGTCATTTGAAAAACTATTGTCGAGCTCCAAGTTCCAGCTGTGATTTTTATGCATTCAATGATATTTTTATGTGGATGAGTGTGTCTGTTAGGGATTTCTTACTTTGTGGGGGCTTAAGGTTTATGCTTTGAGTGGATTAGCTTTTGTGCGCCATGAGTCAGATCATGCGTATGCGTGATTTTATGGAAATTTACAGAAGTTGGGTCTAGTCTGAGTAACTTTGATTTTAAATGCCAAACGGCTAACTATGCTAAACATTTTGATTATCAAAAAACTATCTTTGGTTTGGCTGTAAGCAGACTGCAAGTTGCAGGCAGATCTCTGCCAGCAGTAAGTGGGCTGCCAGCCAATATTTGCATATGAGTTCATTTAGCAGTTTAAGAACTAGACCCAAATAAACTCAGAAACGTGTGCTAATTTACATGAGATGCCATCGCCATCGACATCAACATCTCTTTCTCCGCCATAAGAGTACCCAAAAAATCCCAAAAAACAAAAAGGCCAGGAAAATTAAATCAAAAGCGCGATACGCCAACATGGCCAGGCCAACAGCCAGCGCTACCCACACGGGAGCAGCAGCAGCAGCAGCAGCAATGATGAAGAGAGAAGAGTCTATCGACGGGCTTAGATCGCTGGAAATGCATAGAGCTTAGGACGCCAACCCACCAGCCGCCAGTAGGCCCCAAAAGACATGGGCGTTGAGCCATGCCCCGACCGACCCATAAGTAAGCCCATATCCAAACTGCAGCCCATGGTCGCTGCAATCGTTGCTCCAAGTGGCACAAGTGCAGATTGCCAGCATTAGATGAAATATTTATATTGTCTATATGAATTGAGCTTACGGTCGGCAAAGTTCTCCTCCCAGCAGGACGTCGCCAGCGCTTGCCGCCGTTGGCCTCAGTCTCAGTGTCTCAGTCTCAGCCAAGAATATCAGGTAGCGCACACAAGTGTCCAGTGACGACAGAGATATGAGCCATTTTGCAGTCACGTTTTATTTAAATATATGCGCGTGCGGGCAGCTGTTGTTTTCCACCAATCCGCCGTATGTTCCAATGTTGTGCTTGTTGTTGTAGTTGTTGTTTCTGGATCTCTGTGACTGCCGCTTTTGGGGGTGCCGATGAGCCACAGCCAGCCAGGCCAGCCAGCCAGCTGCCACTCTATGGGCTACTGTATGCAACTTGAACAAAATTAAAACGGAAAAAATCTTAGACCATATTGGCCTGTAGCTGTAGGTCTGTCTAGTAAATTTATAAATATTTTTCGTTTTAATTCGAACTAGTTTAAACACTCTGTTTTTAAATGGCACTTAATGAATTGGAGTTTGGTTTGGGGGCTACTCAGTTTGGTTAATTTTTATTCTATTATGGAAAAACTTGGAGATCTTTCAGCTTGTATTCTCACAGTACAAATGCTATAGCTTCAACCTAGGCCATAATAAATGTTAGAATTAAATACACAAAAATAAATAATGTAAAGCGGGTAAGCTTAGGTTAGGTTAGTACCGCTTGGTCCATTGCAATGCCTAATAAAGATATGATTTAAATGAATTAATAAAAAATGTAACTGAATTGAAAAACTTGAAAGTGACAAAATACAATCAAATAAGGGAGCCTGCATTTTTATAAATGGCAATAATTAAGCGTAGGATGGGAACTAAAAATTAGATTTTTTGTATATTCAACAGCGCAAACTGTGCTAAATTTCAAATTTTTTTTAAAAATTCAAGCACTCAAAACAATTGCACAAAATTCTTGACCAATCTTGCCTGCTTTTGCAGTCCATATATAGGAGGTCTCATAATTTTTAATTGCATTTTATGTGTGTTTTTATATGATGCAGTATTTAAATAATGGTTTGGGGAAGATTTTTTTCGATATAGCTAGTCAAATTGTAGATTTGTTTTTAGTTGTCTAGGTTTATTGATCAACGCTTATGTCGTCACAAGTTATTTGAGTAATAATTCAGTCTGAGACGCCCACACGTAGAGTTGTCATCAGGCCGGCCGAGAGAGGGGGCAAAGGGAGGATTCCCACCGGGCCCGCAGTTTTTTCAGGGGCCCGGCGTAACTACTGTCGTAATAAAATTCACTTAATTTAATTTTTTTTTAGATGTACTGCTAAAAAAATGTTGTACCGATGCATTGTCTTTTTCGAGTGAAAAAGATCGTCGTACTTACAGAACACAATGATTCAAGCTAAAGGTGTAATAGAGGGTCCGCTACACTTTCCCCCCGGGTCCGGATTTTCTCTCTACGGCCCTGGTTATCATACAAACTTGGTATATATTGGGCGGGAGAAATATTCAAAATTTGTATCAGAAATTGAGAGCAAATTATTATGAGCTACAAATTATCGACTAATCCAATAGTAAATGAACTTTCTTGAATCAGTCTTAATAATTATATAATTAATTGTCTAAATCAGGGATGTCCAAACACTGCTTATGGAAGAGCAAAAACCAATACATATAAAGAAAAAGACTAACACATTTAAAGTAAACAGTTATTACGGTTTATTGAGTGCACTGTAAGAAATTTTATGTGCATTCTTATAAGAGTGGTAAAAAATAATGAAAAAAAAGTTATGGTACATATGTTTACTTATAAAGAACTTAAAAATTGGTCAATATCAATATTTATTTTAGTTAATGATAGTTTTAATAATGCCTCCAAATGTTCGTTTGTTAATCAATTTCTCAGTTTATTTTTAATTAATTTTAAGCTTGAAAACGCACATTCACAAATATATGTGCTTCCAAAAATAGATAAAACTCGCATAATTTCTACTATTGAGTGCACTTGACAAAGTTTTTTAATTTACCGAAACAGGTAGAAAATTCAATAGGAAAATATCAGTATAAAAATGATTTAAAAAGTAAAATTGAAAGATATTACAATGTAACTCTTTACCTGCGCAGGTAGGGGCGTAAAAATTGCAAAGTTACTAAACTTGGTCAATGGATGCAAAACACCCTTTGGTACCTGTTAACATTTGTTACTACTAGAAAAAAGATTGTATACAAGTGCGAATTTCTTCCAAGGGATTTCCCGAAAAATATCTATTTATGATGGCCACGTGCAAGTTTGTTTTATTACCACCGGATTTTGCAAAAAATATATATTCCATTCATATGTTTTTACCTATAGGCACCATCTGTCTGTTATATACATTGCATAAATCTAGTATACCCTTTGTACCGAAAGGTACAGGGCCAATAGTAGTTTTTGTTTGCAAGCAACGCCTTAAAAGTCCCATTTAACAAGTTTCCTAAAAAATAGCGAAAGAATCTCATACCGATTTTTGTGAGTGCATGCTCAAACGAAAAGCAACAACAAATTACATTGAAAATCTGTGGGCCAACAACAAATATACGCAAGGTTTGTTTTTGTGCACACGAGATCAGAGAGCAAAGAGAGTAACAGAGAGTAAGTGAGAGAACGCTCGAAATTGTTCTTGTAATTTGCATTGGCACTGGGTGATATACAGTTAGGGCCGTGCATGTACACGCGCATCGCTGCCTATGCCTAAGAGCCATTACAAAAACAAAAAGAGTCAGATGAGCAATGGGACTGGACATCCCTGGTCTAAATGTACAAAAATTATTTTTAACTCTTTGCTGACATTCTCGTTAAAGCGCAAACATTCCGAAGCAATTGTCAGAAAAATGAAATCCCTGAGAGTTCTGTGGCACACGGTTTTTGCTAGAGATTTTGTTTCGAATTGTACCCAAAACCTCTCGAGATTTCTCTGATTTCTGCAGCCCGGATATTGGACGAAATTGGTTAGGTCTTTTATTTTCGACAACAATGTACAATAATAGCATTTAATTAAGCCTTTGCAATATATTATATTCGTTACATGTGCCATCATCTTAATTTTCCCAATTTTCTTAAATTTTTATACTCACCTAAGGTACGCTTTGTTGTGTAAAAAACAGCTGATTGCACATCACAGTTTGCAAGCTTATTAAAATTTCAGAGTTGTCATCACTATGTGTGCACTTTGCAAAAATTGTATCAAAATAAAAATTCATTACCTACGAAAATTTTTTTATTTTATTTTTTCAAAAAATTGTGAATCTGGCAAAGTTCAGCGATTAGAACAAAAATCTCTTTATTTATCTTTTGTTGAGCAATGTTAACAGTTTTATATTTACCTACAAAATAAATCAATTTTTCATCGATATAAGCAAATAAGAAGTATGTATACTATTAAATATTGCAAATATATATTATAACTTTTGACATCATTTAATTTTATTTTTTTTTGCCAGCCTATTACGATGTCTTTTTAGCCTTTCGTTGTAGCGGCTTGTGTGCTTATTTATCTGGAGTTCGACGGTCTCCAGTCTGAGGTCGTGGTGCAAGGTCGAATTCCTTACATACCGTTCACACCCAGTAACAAGGCGTAAGGCCCTGTTCTGGACATCATTTAATAAAAAAAAAAATTTTTCATTAGCTTAAAAACAAAAAAAAGATTTTCGTGTTATTTTTTTTAGCATTGTTGCACCAAATCGAATTGATTTATACTAACATCATATAAATTTGGGATAAAAAGACGTGTCTGAAGAAAATTGTGATTGACATATTTAAGCAATGCAAATACTTAAAAAAAATATGAAATTTTTTTATTTTCATTTCAGAAAATATAATTTTTTTTTTAAGAAAATGTGTTGAAAATGTTTTTTTTAAAGAGCTCTATTTACAACTTATATTAAATTTGTTAAAAAATATGAGATAGTTTAGTCACAATTAAAAAAAAGGGAATAACAAAATTTTTTTTAATAAAGTCAAAACGCGTTACGTTTAAAAATTGAAATTTTACGATAAATTTTCTTTTTGTCCTACGAATAAATCTGCTTCATAACTTTGTAAAATTCGTTGTGGTCAGTTTTCAGTATCTTATATCAATCATCTTTCAAACGTATGAATGACACTCGTCTTGTTCTTGTAAAAAATGCACTTAATATATCATCAAAATAGTAAGGAACGAAGTCGGTTTTTTTTTTGTTTCCAATAGTTTGTACTAAAAGTCTAAAATAAAGTAAAAGTAAAACTTAAGGCTGATCAGACATTGTTTTTCGAATGGACTTTTGAACTAAACAGCGAGTGGTCAACTCTGGGACAAATGGACAGTATAAATAAGTAAATAAGGATATATTAAGTATGTAGTAAAGATTTTCTCTTCAAAATTGGTTAGCATAGATTTTTTTAAAATCATATATCTATTCGAAATGTACCACACCGACTAAGAATGAACATTTTGCCTTGAGGAAAACGTTTTTTCGATTGTATTAAGTACCGGTTATGAGCATCATTTTTAGAAACTCTTTTCATAAAATCAGATCGTACAATTTGTGGTGCTCATACTTTGAATAAAAAAAATTTCTTTGAGAAATCAATGATATTTCTAGTGCGGTCGTTAGAAAAGTAGGATGCGGTTGACTAAGGACAGGCCCTAAGCACACTACTTTATCCGAAAAAAAAAACGTTACTATAAACTTATATTTTAACTTCAGAGGCATTCTGATTCTTTTAACGTTCCAGAAAAATCTTGAAGAAAAATAAAGGTTTGTTTTTTTAACTCTAAGGGCACCTTTGGAGAGCATCGTACCCATTGGAATATCTCCGCTATCAACACTCCGTCGACTGTGCTAGATATCACATATTTCTGCTCTAAGACACTTTTTCACAGTACAATAGGAAGAATTTGTAAAAACGATTCGGTTGAATATGTTTGATACAAAAGGAAATAAATTGAATTTTTTGCGAATAACATTTTACTTGTGCTTTAACATTTTTCGAAATATTCTCAAAAGTTTTTGGGCGTATAATTCTCTACAAAATCGGTGTACAATATAATCTTCTACAGATAATCCTTCTTGAGATAGAGCTTGGAAAGTGAGGAGTGCTTTTATGCGGAAAATCCATAAAAATTCATCTTTTGGCGTTGCACTCTGAACATTTTATCTAGTGATGGGTCAGTTGTATGAAAGAATGTTTGCGTCAATATCTTTAATCGTTTAGGAGATATGGCTTGTCAAAGAAAAGTTTAAAAATGAAAAATGCAATTTTCAGTTATCGATAACTCGATAAATAATCGGAATTTTGAAATAAAATTTGACGTGGCTACTATTGGATAGTAGCTCTACCACATATGTAAGAATCATCAAAATCGAAGAGGCCGAGAAAAAAGTGGCCCGTTTCACTTATTTTCGCCGATATATAATATGAAAAATCAACTAAAGGTCTTTTGGAATTTGATGCTCAAAAATACATACATATTGAACATTTTTCATCATTTCCCACATATTTCCCTGGCTTCTTCGTAAAAACAGGTTTTGCAATGTGTACATTGGTGTACAAAAAATACTAGACGGATTTGCCTTAAATGTAGTACATTGAGGATTTGTGGTTCCATTAAAATTCAGTTTCAAAACCCTTCTAGCAGTATCACGATTTCGAATCTAGAATAACTTTATAGCTTATGACACTTGGCTGACATTCGCGAGATTTCAATCTGAGCAATGTCAATTATATAAGAAATAAATTTACGGCAAGCCATCAATGTCAAGTGACAAGTGTTGTAAAATTATGCCATGATTGCCAAGTTCATGATATTTTTGTTGTTGTTGCACACACACACACACACACATTGCATATTTCTGCAACAGCTCATAAATTTTAATTGCAAATGGCTTCATTTCGTGAACACAAATTTGAAATTTCAATTATATGAGCAATCATCATCATCAACAAAATGAACATCATCATGAGCTTCATCAGCTGGCTAAATGATTAAGAGAGAAGCAGCGAACATCATGCTCATGATTACAATGGAACGATCCTTCCGCCTTGGAACATCTTGAGCTTAGTAGCATCGCGTGTTCAAGTTGATGATGCTGCCCCTTGCTGCAAGAGTATGATGATAATGATGATGATGCTGCACTAAAACTGAAGCATCCAAATTGCTGTGGCAAATACTATCTGGTAGTAGTAGTAGAGTGTGTTGCAAGTTGGCGTCGGCAGCTTTAGTTTATTTGCCAACAGCTTTTGACACAGTAGTTAACCAGCATAATGGCCTGGCTAAAACAGGTAGCAACCATGGCTAGCTGCAGCAGTCTGCAATTGCAATCTCCCATTACATTTATTATTTATTAATAACATAATTTATTGTTTCATGGTGTTCATGTGAACTTCTATAGTTGCAGCCACACTCGGTCTTTGACTTATTGAATTAAATGCACACACATTGGTAGTACCCAAGTTGGTTGGTAGTGTTGGTATTAGGCATAGTCTTTTTGGTTGGCGGGGCATTAGGTCGCCAATTGTTAGACGAAAAATGGGAATTAACGCAATGGTGAATGACTACGAGATGCCCTAACTTCAGAAGCAAGGAGTTTGGGGGCTAGATTTGTAAAATGTCAACACTTAATAGTTTATTAGACTCACATGAGTCTATCTTATTAATGAGATAAAGTGGATTTTTGCTGCTCTTTGTAGGAAAGGGTATCTAAAATCGAAACATTTTTGTCCACATCTTCGGAAGTTTGAACCTATCTTCATAAATTTAGAAGCATACTACTCTTAATGGCAAGTTGTATAGATATGTCAAATTTTGACCAAGTAGCTTTTATTGTGTGGTTGTGAGAAGCAAATTTGTTCCAGGGGGGAATAGGGCAAAATATCGTTAAAAACAAGCTACATCTACATACACATCTTCTGTTAAAAATTTGGAGTCTGTAGCCCTTCTAATCTTTGAGTTATAGGTGTTCATACAAACGCATTACATACCATAGCTATAATCTGGTATACCCTTAACCCTATATGGTTACAGGGCACAAAAATTGGCGCTACTTTGGTGCGCCGTTTGCCAAAGACAGTCTTAGACTTGATCGCTGCCTCTGTCTCCGAGCCAGTCCCTGTCGCTGTCGCTGTCCCTGTCTCTAAGCTTAAATTGCGCAAAAGATTCTTAAAGTTAATGGCCCTTCATAAATTTTATTATGAAATATGCCTGCCAGACATACAGACGACTTGTGTGTGTGTATATATATACATACGTATATACTCTCATACTCATATTATCTGGTTATAGTGTTTTCCCCCGAGAAAAGTTCTCAGCATAAGCATTTTCCTCATAGCTGGGGGGCTCAGCTGGTTCTTGTGGCTTCTGTGGCTTTGGCAAGTGGCATGACAATAAAAATTTACGATTGCTTTTTTATGGATTTATTGTTCGGTGTCTTTTGCACTTTTGCACGCGCTACCGTAATTTGACGCTAATGAGTGTCAAAGCTGTATGTGAGACTTATCGTAACGTATAGCTCAACAATTTTGGATATATTCACAATAATTATATATGTATTTAGGCCCATAACACACTTGCTTGTCACTTGCCAGAAAATAATAATTTTAAAGCCAGCTGCCTGCCGCTTTCACTGTGGCTTAAAATCAATTTTATGACTTGGCTAAAAAATAAAAAAATAAACTTGGTTCTTTCTCTTGGGCCATAATTTTTGCTCGCTGAACTCTGGCCTTGCATAAAGCAAATTTTCACACCGCAACCAACTGCATAATTTCACCTAAAACCAGAAGAACGAAGACAGTGCAGACAGTAGGTATGTGTATGTGTGTGTATGCTCCTCCATTGTGCCCATAGTAGGTAGTCTTCATGCCACGCCAACAAGCAACAACTTTCATTGAATTAAACCCTAAAAATATGAAGCTTATCACAAATCAGGCAGCATTGGAACTTCATCACCTACTTTGAATTTTGGCTACCGCATGACTCGCTGCGTTTACTCCAACAGCTCTACACTGGCCTGGTCTGACCTACATATACGTTCGTTCGTTCCAGGGGCCAAGTGACCGAGGAAGCTCTGCTGAGAAGTATATGGCAAACCACGGAAGACAGTTGAAGATGAACTAAAAATGCAATATACAAAATATGTGGCGAGCAGCCGCCAAAAACAATTTACCAATTTATGTTTAACTGCATTGAGCGGCGAGATTGTAACCACCAGGAGATGACTACTCACTGGGTTTGATGGTGAGCGCTGCACTTAAAGAAATTGACAGCAAGTTAAGTATAGCAAAACTTTGTTTGATTACGAAACCAAATTCTATGGAGGTTTTTTTACTCAATTATCTCTTTACCAAATTTGGAGGCTGCACGGCCTGCCGCCAGGCTTAACACTGCTTGGAACCATTTTCAAGCTTCCTTCTGCTATTTTGGTCAACCTGAATATTGCTTAAAGATTTCGACGCGCTAGCTCAAAATTCTTATTGTAGGAATAATAAAAGATGACGACGACGACGACAAATTTTTTTATATTATGAAGAAATTATTTGTATAAATATTTTATAAGAATTAAAAAGTTAAGACACTTAGGATCTACTGTGTCACTGGTAAGCACAGCTAGATATACAAGACCTGAAATACTATATGTAAAAAAAATATACTATATGAAAAATGGATTTTTCAAAATATCTCGAAATCCGTTCCAAATTTTTGGACTTGATTTTCGGTTTTTGCGTGCCATTTTACTACGGAAATGACTAAAACATGTTGAGGGCACCAAAATTTTTTAAAATTTGTAAACTAGTGTTATTAATAGTATAAGTACTAGGTTTTCATAAGTAAATTTAAAAACTCAACTCATTTTTGCGTTTGTGAACTTTCGTTGCTTTTTTATTTAAAGGCCCATATGCAGTTCGAAAAATTTCGCACGGAATGGGATATCCCAAGTGGGATTTTTTTTTTATATGAAGTTTTGTCATTCCGTGCGAAATTTTTTACACTGCGTATGGGCCTTAAGAAAGGATTTTCGAAATTTCGCCTCAAAAGTGTAATATCCACCATATCAAAGGTTGTACTAAGATAATTTTTTTAAAACTTGGCACTTATGGGGATTTAAAATGAACTTTGTACCGTTCTGAAAAATTGAGTGAGAAATTTTATGGAAGCCTGTATACTACTTTCTCCATGAATTTATGAGCTTTTCTTTATCATAGTCCCACGATATTTTTTTTTTAAAATTAAGTCATTTCTAGTCTTTCTTTTTTGGTCACCTTGTTTCTGAAATATTCCAACGAATTCGCAATAGGGTCAAAGTCAGGACCTTGGGAAAGGTGGTCAATGATATAACCGCAGTTAAATAACACTCATTTCGAGCTTAGGTACTACATAAAATGCAATTTGTTTGCGATTTTTGGATCATAAAGTCAAATTTGTGTAAACTTTTTTTTTCCAAATTTACTCGTAAAATACCTATCCAACACTACCAATGTCAATGCCTTTGATTATCAGTTCACGCAAAGAGCGGTTTCAGTATCTCCTCCGAAATTCACAATATATTCACAACATATTCCCCCGTACCTACCAGCATCAGCCTATTTTTTTGTATTTCCTAACTTAATTAATTATTAAATTGAAAGTTAAATGTTCATTTGGGAAAATATATGATGTCAAATCCCCAAAAACTTTTTGTAAATTCAAAATTTAATGTTTTCACGATATTTTGAATGTAGGTAGAACAACTTTTTCTCGGCACGTTTTGGGGGGAATTTTTTTTTTTAATATTTATTTTTTATTGGCAATCAACCGATACAAATTTGGTTATAATCCAATATTGATGACAAATTATTTGCTACACAAGAAATAAAATTTAGTGTGTGATAGGGGGGGAAATTTGTAAATTTTGTTGTTGTCAGTTTTGAAAATTTACTTTTCTCAACACATTCTGTTAATCGAATCACCCTAGACCAATTTTGTAATGAAATATTTTAACCTTCTATAATACTTTCAGTTAGGCCTGTCTTAATATTTTTTTTAATGGTTTCAATATTTCGAATCGAAATACTACACAATTTTTAATTTTATTTTTAATAACGTCATGTGCTGATGTGGTTTTTCGGTTGTTTGCCTAAAAAAAATGTCTTAATTTAATTTAAATTGGTTTTTTTTTTCGGTTTCTTCTGATTTTTAAATTCAAAAAATTAAATTAAAATATTTTACATTATTACGGTAAAATAATAGAAATTACTCAATTAGTTAAAAGTATTTTTTATCTGTTTCTTTTGATCTGCAAATTCAGAAAATAAAATTCAGTTAAAACAATATTTTTTTAGTGTTAATATACAAGAACTTATGTGAAAAGACAATTTTGCGGTATTATTTACTTAAAAAAAAAAAAAAACAATTTCTTCAGGTAGTTCAAAATATTTTTCCGTCTCTTCTAATTTTTTAATTCCAAAAAAATAATTGAATATTCATGTTTTATTTAAGTGGTAAATGAATTTTTCGAAAAACCACCATTTTTCAAAATATGTTCTCAAAAACGTATGTTTTGAAAGAAATACAAATTTTCTGTATATAATAATAATATATTAGATAACATATTTGCGAAATGAAGTACAATTTTGAACAGCAATTTAATAAAATAGAAGTTATACTTTTAGTTTTCAGAGTAAATTTCGAAGATACGGAAAATTTTTGCAAAAAAAAACAAAAGATTTTTTACATTAATTCCTCATTATTTGTGCAATAAATATAAGGGGTATATACCCCTTACTTAATTTGCCCTATTTTATTATTTTGGAAAATTTAGAACTAACAAAAAAAAAATTCTGAATGTAATTTACTATTTGTTTTAGTGACGTCATAAAGTACGACCAAAAATGTTGCCGAAAAAATTATCTCACAAGAGATTTCAGAACATAATGTTTTGAAATAAATATAAATGGAGCTTCATTTGCAATTCTGAACTATTCTGTTCTCTACTGTTGTTAAACACATACTTTCTTGCAGTTTTGGGTCATTTATTTTTCTTAGTGCATATACTTGGATTTCCTTAGCAAGACGAGCGAACTCGTTGACTTTAGTCCGACTTGGCAAATCACTAAATTTATATGTTTTCTGATTCAAAATATTTATTACCAAACCGAACACAAATCCCACTGCCAGTGGCCCAAAAAAGGGCAGACCAAGTGCCAATGTTGCTGCTGCATCTTGCCGCAAAGGAAGTGCAAGTGCTCCAAACACACACACACACACACATGCACGTGTGGATGCAACCATGCTCAAATTGCCTGAAAAATGGGAGGAGGACATTAAAATTCGCAAAATGTATTTATTACGGCACCAAAAAACCTCAACCTTAGTTCCAACAACAACCAACAACAAGAAGAGGTAACCAAAGTGATACGACGTTGTCTGTGTCTACCCACATATTTGAAATACAAAAAAAACGACAACAACACAAAATAACAGGCGTGGAGTGTTGGGGCTACAGGATGAAGCTAGTACCCACTCTTCTCCTTGTAGTCTGGCACTTGTGCGGCAGGCACAAGGCGTGTGCAGCGGCATGTTTGCAGATTGATTTGCTGCGGCGACGCGATCTGGACACAGATACCGCTGGACATAAACTGGCCAAGAAGACACTGCTGCTCCAAGAAGACACTTGCCAGCCGCCAGTTGCTAAACTAACGAAAATCAATTGTATTGGGGCATTTAAGTAATCAAGAGTGACTGTCTCAGAGGTAACTGAAAGATTGAGAGATGACAAAGTCTATGTGGAAACTAAGCAGACCGGCTGCCTGTAGAGCATCAGCTGCTAACAAAACTGCATCAAAGTTGTAAGCCTCAATAAGCCAGCTCTACAGTTGTTTTTTTTAAATACTGTTGACAAAGTGTAAGGTAGTGTTAGAAAATATTGTTTATAACAGAATATCTGTCTGCTTGACCCTCTGTCTAGGGCACCTGTTTCAGTTGCATTGAGTTTTTTTGGAACTTCTCGTCTTCCGATAAGCCTCTTCTGATTATCCATATACAAGTAACATTTTTCATTATAAGTCAGAACATTTCGAAAATTAACCACGTTTCGCGTAGAAGCTTAAATCCAAACCACCTCTGCTTTAAAAAATATGATAAAATATCAGGTAACATTTCTGACTAATATTTCCCAGATTCTTCTAGCATCATTTTTTTTAAATTTTTGAGCGTTACTAAACTTTTTAAGAGAATCGTACAGCGTTAAAGGTGAACTTTAGCGGAGCCGTCGAAAACATACACTAATGACCAAAACTTCAAGGAAATCCAAGATTTGGTTCAGGGAAATTATCAAAAATGTCACATGTAGCCCCTGCATCGAGGAAAATTTTGTTTCATCCAAAAATTATTTTTTTTTTTCTTCTTAGTCAGTTTACCCAAAAATACCTTCCTTATGGATAGTCAATAAACTCAAAAGACCACTTTTTTGACTTATTGAAGAAAATAGATGCCGAATTAGAAAGGGCTTTGAGGCCTGCCATCGTCTTTAACAACTGCTAAGAGAAAGGAGAAGTGGCTTTACTTTGAAGAGAAGGAAATAATTTTGAAGGATATACATAAAAAGATTTTTACGGCATGAAAGCTCGTGTAGATTTAAGTAGAAAATTTTGTTTTCTCTTTGGGAATTACGTTTAAAAGTACTTACTATTTAAAAAAATTTGGAGATAAAGAAAGCAGTCACATCAGCGGATATGACGTCATAGGTATCTTTAGTTGGCATACTCGGCCTGTGAACTGTAACAATATGGTTCTTTAGCATCTACAATTCTTAACCGAAAGATCTTGGACTCGAAATGTTCGTAAAAGAAGTCTCTTTCAGCTTGAAGCTTAACATAATTTTTCAAAATTTTTTTTCGTTAATAAAAAGCATACCGGAAATGCGTACAATTTCTAACGAATGAATATTACTAAGCGCAAATTACTTCGATCCGGACTGGAGTCCCCTGATCGCAATCTTAGTTTTAATATTTTTATAATTATTTTTTTATAATTTTTGTTGTCCTCGTCGTGGACATCGTCATCATTTATTTTTATCTTAAGTGTGACCGTATATTTTTACTTAATTTTTTTCCGCCAGGTGGAGTATCAAATAAAGGATACAATGCTAAGGTTGCGTCTACTACTATTTATTCCTAAACTCCCCTTTTCAAAAAAAAACTTTTTTGGAAGCGCTATAGCCTAACCCCCCACAGATAAATCAAAGAAATCGTAGTAGAGGCTACAGTGTAGCCACTAGTCGGGATATACTTTCCTTATACGTTCCCACTTGTTATTGTTATTGCAGTGATCTGTTGCAGGCACAAAGAGGCGCAAAGCAAAGCAAAGCAAAGGTAAAGCCCGAAATTTATTTTGATGCCCTGAAGCTGAATTATTTAAACCGGCGAATTCAATTAGAGACAGTGACTTGGTTTTTGCGCGTCTTCGCTGCGTAGCAGCGACAAAGTGAGTGCGAGCGGAGCTCGAACCAAGTTACCCAGCTAGTCCGGGAAAGAGTCAGACCGAAAGTCAGGGCAACCATTGAATTTGCGTTGGCGCTGAGGGCGAGTCCAAGTTGGTGCTGCGGGTGCGGCTACAGTGCAGTGTTTCGATCAGAGATTCAGCGTCACTCCTGGCCTCACTTGAGGAGGCGTCGATTGAGACAAGTGGAACTTGCTATACGTTGCAAGTAACTTGAGGATGCGAACATTTTATATTGTTAGTTCTTTTAATTTGATTTAATTATATGCGCGGGCTGTGCTTGTCTGGCCACGTCTTACTTGATGGGGCGTTTTGGTACCCTAAAAAAAAACAAAGACTGTGCCCACATTTCACTGCCACAATATTTCCACCTCTAAATGTGACGCATTTTCGGGCACGGTTTTTTGCTTGAAAAATCGCTGTCTGACTTTCATTGTGTGTTTTGGATTGGCTGATCTTAGGAGTGGCTTGTTAAATTTCACTTGTAGTATGTCACTCAAGCCCAAAAGAAAAGGTGTTGGGCGGGGTGTTTTATGCACTTTTCACTTGACGGAACGACCTACAAAACTCTAATGCAATTGATTCGCTCTTATCTTATATGGCAGGGGGTCATAAGCTTTTTAACATTATACAAGCTACTTTTGACATTTGACTGCTCTAACATTGACAGCAACAAGAGCAACAGCTTGCTCCAATGATTTATCACCCTGGAGAGGAAGAGTGATCAGTCAAATAACTTGCCCCCACCAAAAAAGCTCGTTGCTCTACATACAATTGTTTCTTGGTGGAATTTAAATGTATAAATTTTAGAGGAATTTTTACACACCAACATTTTGATACTCTTCAAAGCGCTTTTGAATTTTTTTTTAAATTAGTTTTTCAGTAAATTTGATATACTTAAAAAATTCCTTTACTAAACCATTCTTTGGGTTATAGCTATTTTGGAACAATGCTGAAAGTTCGAGACGATTTTAAGAGCTTAGTAAGTATACCAAAATATCCAACGGATTTTGCACTCTAAGCTCAAACTTTTTATTTATTTTCTTTTCGTGTTTTTCTTAGTTATTTTAGTACTTTTATATATACCGCCACAAATATTTTGTATTTTTATAAAAAGAAAAATATTTTTTTTATTTAGTTTAACAAGTGCAACATACCAAATTAAAGCTAATGCTGCAACTTGCTAGAACTACCGATTTCTTCAGACCATTATTGAGATATGAGATATTGATTGAGATATGCTCATTTTTTAAAAAAAAAGTCAATTTTTTTAATATTTAAAATGGTCCGACCGCCTATTTTTTTGCCTGACTTAGCACAGATATGATCTAAATTCAATGGTTTTGCGATTATAAATCTAAAGAGTATGTTATTTTTTTAAAAAACTGAATGTATTTATTTAAAAAAAATCAATTAATTAATTTGTCATAGGAGCATCTAAATGTAGACTGGCAGACAACTGTCATGCTGCCATTTTGTATATTTTTAATGCTCTACACGACCACACTTATATGAGCTCGCTCAGTGTTGCCGTTTTTGAGAAACGTTGGGAGGTCGGATTTGCCCCACTTTACCCCATATAAAAATGCGTTAAAAATCTCGTAAAATTTTAGTTTAAGAAACAGATGTCCTCTATAAAAATTTTTAGCTCTTTTGTAAGTGCTCAATAAAAGCGTTACAAACTATTCCGCCATGCCAATACAGCCGTTCCCTGTGTGAGGTGTTAAAAATATAACCAATTGACGACAGGTGATTAATTGTTTCAGGCGTAGACGTTACTTAACGCTTTCAGCCATATTTCGGTTTCGGACCAATGTCAAAATGTTGTCTACGTATCTATGTATCTACCATTTGGTGTCTACACTATATATGGTTATATGTACTCGTATTTAAAGGCAAGTGTCTGCGAGAACAAAACAAGTTGCACGCCATGAATGAATATACTGAATGATAGATACCACATACTACTCGTAGATCGCAGCGCACCTGAAATTCGAAATACAGAAAAAAAAACAAAAAAAAAACAAAACAAAACGTCGACCGCAATGACAGTTGGAGTCATGACGACTATTCGGTATATCCGTCTGTTGGTCCAATTAACAATCGGTCCATTCGGTTCACTCAGTTCACTTGGTTAGCTTTGGTTTTGGTTTTGTTTTTGGTTGGCGTGCGACGTCGCGTCGACTTCCAAGTGGAACTTATTATGGTTAGAGATCGAAGTCTTGGTATGAGTATGTATGCGTGTCTGTATGATCCACTGATTGCTTGATTATTATTTTGATTAATTAGCCAAGATTTGGCTAGTTCAAACTGCACAGCCCACGCCTAAAGCCAAGTGCCTCGACTCTGACTATAACTCGATTTGGAGCTTAGGTTGCTCGCATTGTCTGACGTCTTTGGTTATGTTTCCATACATCCATCTATCCATCCGTCAGGTTCATGCGTTTGTTATGATTGATTGAAGTTTTCGTTGATAACAGCTTACAATTGAGAAATTATTTACATGAGCCATAATTAAACTTGTTTGTTGCCTGGTCTGGTTTATTGAACTGAACTCAGCTCAAAAACCAACTGAACTGAACTGAACCGAACTGAGCTGAGCTGATTGACTGACTAACAGCTACAGATACACTTCGATGTGTGTGCCTTTTGCCTTTGGCAAGTGATGTGCCTGATTTCCCATTGTTATATGGGCATATTGGTAAATATATAGAGGAAATTGCTTTAGGGCTTAAGATCTAGTGTCTTGATTAGCTGGCATCTTTAGTGATTGACTACAAAGCCTTGTAAAGACTTTAAAACTATTTTTAGCTTGATTTTTTTTCTTATATGGTATATGCAAAAACTGTTGTCAACTTGTCAATATGTCAGCGGACTTACATCAAATCACTCACGCTTTGTGATTAGAAAGCAATATATGACCAAAATAACTAAAACATGGAAAGTTGAATTTTTTGCAATGAAGTTAAGATGCTCTATAGGAGCGTTTTGAATCAATATTTTTTGGGATACTCTTCTCGGCATCCAAGCCCATTTTTACACTGGTAAACAAAAGCACAACTTGAATTTGATTCATACAATTAATTCAACTTTCGAGACATCACTCTATTATATGATATTTTTTTTTCGTCGCCGTGGTCATCGTCATAATTTATTATTTTTTTCTGAAGACGTATAAAATAATAATGTAAGGGGTACACCAGTGTAGAACACGGTTTGTAAGATCATTTTTCGATTTTTTTTTCAAAGAAACTTTATTTTATTGTCAAAATCCAAATATGTGACGATATTATACCCATTTGAGCTACAAAAATTAATTTTTACAAAGTAATAAAAAACAAAATGGCGCCTGTAGAGAGCTACGAGTACATGACTAATTTTCCTCCACGGCTGTAGCTTTTTGACGTCGCCATTAATCTCAAACATAAAGAAATTTTTTCCCTCTTAATCGATGGACCAAAAGCAAGTGAAAATATTTTTTTTTCGTCAAAAAAAATCGTGAAAAATTAGTTGTAAAATAAAAAGTTTTTATTATTTTGACAAAATCCTACGTGGTTCACTAGAAAATTGATGTTATAAAAATTGTGTCAAAGCTTCAAATCAATCGGATAAAAATTGACTGAGCTATTCATTAAGCCATTCGAAAAAAGTGGGGTCGAGAAAAACGCGTTTAAAGTTTTAAAACTGGATCGACCGCTCGGCGGGGTGCCATGTGCTTGACGCTTATAAGTGGCGGGAAATTATTACTTTTTTTTTATATCTCTTCGGGACATTATTTTTAATATAATTGTCTACCAATTTAGCCAAAAAAAAAAATCGATTTTCTATGGTCTTATTTCTTGGTAGCGTAATCAGAAACTCAAAATTGATTGTAAAAAATTTTAGTAAGTCAATTTTTTATTCGAAGGGAGCCTTAAAATATACTCTTAAATTTTTGGTCCTTCGTCAGTGTTATAATTGAATAAGATATTAGAAATTTATATTTCAGTTTAGTGAAATGAAACAAAATCTTTTATGCCTTTTTCTTAACTTTTTAGGAGCGTCTGCCATTCGGATATAAGCACCATCTCTATTAGGGGTCCCGAACTCCACGTGGAAATTGTGCGGCAAATTTTTTCCGGCAGAGTGAGATATGAGACTGGTGAGACAACACTCTTCAGTAACTCAGGCATCCTAGCTTCCTTTTTGTTAAGCTATCGATGTTATCCGCCTCTCTCTATAGCTTAAAAGTAGAACTAAGCTCCTGAAAACAATTAATATTTTGTTTATTTTATTTTGCAGGATTTCTTAATCTAAAACTGGTAAGCTATCGCTACTTTCGTTTGTTTTAATATGAAGACGTTATCGATTTATTTTATTAAAATTTTTAGAATATAATGCTTAACAAGAATCTTTTGAAAATATTGAATAAAGATTACAAAGAGGGTTTTAAATCGTTTGAAATTAGGGATCCGAGTTAAAAAAATTTTTTATACATGAAGACTCCGGCCTCTTTGAACGCCAACCCTCAGTCTTCTTTATTTAATTCAGATCATGTAAGTATAAGTTTCACCTCTATACGTTCACGCATACGAACACAATCGGTACCACACTGATTTTTTTTTGACGTATTTATATATAGATCTATAAACCCGATATAAATGAATATATGATATTTACAGCCTGCTTATTGGCAGCTTTTATCCTTAATAAGGGGCTGGATTATACATTTTTAAGGTGAGAGTTTGCTATTACTATTTATGCTAAGACCAAAGCTGGAACCTGGACCAAACCCATGATTCCAAAAGGGGCCTAGTCATCTAAGACATTAGATAAATTTATTTTTTCTTTCAGATCGAAATTCGTCTCGGGAGGAGTGCACCATAAATTCCTTTCAACTTTGTTTTTGGGTGTACTTGTAATTGCAGCCTCTTTATCTAATTATAAGACAAAACTAAACGAAAAAATTTCAGAATCTTGATTTTCTAATATCTTCTTCATATCTTCTTCACTTGTAAGAAATGTTGAGAGTATCTGAAACGGAAATCAAGTGTAATGCTTTGGAGTTGGTCAATGCAATACAAACGACTGCAATCTCTTTGACCAAAGTTTATTCTCACCTGATGACATAAGTAACATCTTCAAATCAGATTTGATGACTTGAAAGATAGTTATAAGCTCCGATCACATCGATCATGTGAAAGTTGTTAGCAAAGTGTATAAGCCAACTCCAAGGGTATCAACTTTCGAACAACTTGCCCGCATTGTGTGGCCCACTAACAATTGGATGCGTGTCTGGGTTGACTTCTTCAGGCTTTGGCTTTGGCTTTAGCTTTACCCACAACATTAACTTTGGCTTTGATTTTGAGCTAAGCGACACGACACCATTGTCCAAGACACCAAACTCAATTTAGACCCGAAACGAGCATGCAAAGTGACAGTCTTCGCATCGTTGGCAGCCAGCGCCATATTTGGCCAAATTCAAATGCCATTAACACGTACGCCATTTGTCGGAGCTTACTAAGAGCTGGTCAAAACTTTGGATCGTTTTGGACCCGACCCTACCTCCGGAGTTAGTCGCTGCGGGTGCGAGTTCATTTGTCCACTTTTCAGCTGTTTCTTTGTGGGCATTTCCGTGTTCGTTTGTGTCAATGCCGCTGCACGCATTTCCAGCACCAACATTCGACATTTAACACTTGTAAATTTTTGTCTTTTTGTTACGCTATAATGATTGGAACGAGGGTATATTAGATTTGTGGAGTGGTATGCTGCGGGCAGAAGAAGGTAGACCATAAGTTGTCCAAATCTAAACGCTTATTATCCGCCTGTTCATCTCTGCATTTGTATAAATAATATTTCAGACTTTATTCATGACTAGATGCGATTGGACGATAAAGTCATATTCGTACGTCTGAACACCTATATCTCAGAGACCATAAGAGATAGAGTCGCCAAATTTCACCAAACGATAGGCACTAGTATGCAGGTGGAGCTTGTCGATACATTTTGGTATCTTGGCTCGTTCTCCTGTAGGAGAATTTCGCGATTTACTTCCAGACTATAATAGCCGTCGAAAGTTGAGAGAGTTAATCGCATTTTGCTATGAATAGTATGCCGCAAAATTCTTAAGATCAGTTAAATACTTCTAAAGATATAGGCAAAAGCCTATGAATCTTAGACCCCATTCCCCGTAAATTGCACAAATATTCCACTTTATTTTATGAAAAATCCAACTAAAGCCATCAAATTTGGCATATTGATTTATGTGAACCCAACAAACAAGCTCATGTTGACACTTGCAAAAAAAAACACCCTCTATATCTCCTTCCCCTTCCACCCATTACCTTCCCTTGCTCCAAATCCTCAAAGTATCAGTGCAAAATTTGTCGCAAAAAAAAACCTTTTTTGGAGAAAGTCTGTAAAGGGTATCCCACTATCGCTCAGCGACCCCCCTCATGCACATCTTTTTTTGCAGTGTTTTTTTTGTCAGAGTTGCATTTATGGGTTCTGTGGCAGCTTCAATTGAACTTCTGGTATGTGAGTATGTTTTGGAGTTTGTCAGCGGTGGTTCGTGTCCAGCTTGCATGGTAACCTGTCGTGATTCTTGTTTTAATTTGCCTTGACTTGTGTAGTTCCTTAAGCCTAAGCCGCTCTCACTCGCTCTCTCGCTCTTCCTGCCTCTCTCTGTATGTGTGTGTGTTGTACAGTTTGCCTTTTTGGGTAGCCGACAACACTGGCAGTTATTAGTCCTAAATGAGCCCGCCTTTGGCTACCATTTGGTCAATGTTTTGCGGCATTTGGCTTTGTAAGTTGTGTTTGGCTCATTAGCAAAGTTTCGGATGCGACTAATTTGCAACAAGATTGCGTGTTCAGGTGACTTTTTTTTCCATACAAACCAACCAACAAAAGAAAGTATTGCCACAGTAGTGGCACACACATATGTGTTAGGTTCAAACAAAAAAAAGTTTCATGTCTTGTCTTAGATCTTGTTTTTAATTTGGCATAAAATTTTGCATTACAACATAAATTTTGAAATGTTATCTCAAAAGCTACAAGCCGAATCGTGAGCATGTTTCTGCTGTTCTCCGTGAACTTTTCGGCATAGTTATAGCGACGGCCCGCAGACGTCTACTCCATACTCCATACGCCGTCTCCGACTCCGGCTGACAACACTGACAAGTGTTAATTGAATTCATGTCGCCGGTAATCATAATAATAACAATATCATGTTGTGCTCAAGCTTCAAGCTGTCTCAAGGCGCCGGCTATATGAGTTCCCAACTTTTGATCTTCTGGTTGTTGTTGTTGGTGTTCCTGCTGCTGCTGTTGCTTCGACGCCATCGTTATAAATTACTCAATTAATGTCAGCGTTTATGTCAGTGTTGCCCGCCAGATAGGCCCAAGCAGATACTTGACTTTAACCATTGTACTCAGCCCAAGTATCGAGTACTTACTAGCAGATATGACACGATAATGGTGCTATAGTTTAGTGGCAGCCGTCCATAGCGGCGAATGCTTAATTAAAAATGCCTAATATCTAAGGCTGGATGTGGATGAATATATTTGAAAGTTAAAAGTGGGAAGGAAAGATTGAATACTCTTTTGGTTTAAGCATTTTAAATGTGGGCAGATTTTTGAAGTCTTAGCAGATATTGGACGCATGGATGTTTATTGATTTTGAATGTTTTTTTAAGATGCTTCAAACTAAGAATTCTCAAGTTATTCATTTCCGAGATATTATATCACATTTGAAATTAAAGCTAAATAAGAAACTTTTCCAATAAGTACGAGTATTGCGAGTACTCGCTTCTTTTGAGATAATAAAAAAATAAACAACCAAGAATATTTCGAAAAATTTGTTGTCCATAAATAAAGTGTAAGGCGCGATTGATCGAACATTGTAACATCTTTACTGGCTTTATTGAAAACTATCAGATACATTGAATCTGGCCGGTCCCCATAAAAATTTGATTATGAGAATATGGGCAACAAGCTGATGCTGAGCGACATTGGAAAAATAGATAGTTATCTAAGCGGCAAAATATACTGAGAAAAAAGAAGAATATCATTTACTTCCATATAAAGAACTCTAAATACTCTAAATCAGGCCCGACGAGAGGGATGGCAAAGGGGGGATTTCCCCCGGGCCCGTATTTTCTCGCTACATTTTGGAAATCTGAATTAGGTCGAAACTCGCCTGCCGAAATCGCTTGAAACGCTTTGGGCATCAAAGAAAACTATTGACTAGGAATACATATGTCCTCAATGATGGCAGACAAATCTACATTAAAATACAGACTAATATCGCGGAGGTTCTCAAGATCTACTCCAAGGGTTAATGTAATCCTGTACACGCTCTTCATAAGTCATGCAAAAAAAGAATACTTTCTGTTATACTGAGAAAAGTACCTCTGAATGTTTTTGAACACTGAGTATTAGTGAAGTCCTTTTCTTTGCTTTAAGTTAGACAACAGCATTGGTGATGGGTCTTTTCTTATCATTGTGGCTGTAACTATCGGAATTGTTTTTATCGAAGAAATCAAAGCTTGTCTTATCATTTTTATAGACAAGTTCAGTAGTCTGTCATCATTGAGCTCTATATATGCATGAAACTGGAGCAAAACTCTAGAAAATATGGCTCCGCAGTTCAAAGCCAAAAAATTAATGCAGCCTTCATATTTGCCTTTGAATAGATTATCTTTAAAAGGAATATGCATATTTTCGATTTATATTTCCGATAACACTAGCTTAATTTTGGGTCGAGAAACACGAAAGCACCGTTTTCGATTTTTTTTTCAAAAAACATGTTTATGGGCACTTTTTTCAGTCATTCGTCAATATCTCGTGAATAAAATTTTGTATCGACATGAAAAACGATTAGATCGAAAGGTATTGATGCGCTCTTTACAAAAAAATTACCCTATAAAACACTTTTTTATGAAGGTTCACTCGATGACCCTTAAATTTGTACACTAGTGTAATCAACATTGTTTCATATCAAAGAAAGCCCAAAAAATGGAAGAGCTAGGCATACGTGAATCAATACGTTTTGTGGAGTTGTTATGGTTTATTAAACTAATTAAATTTTTTTGGATTAAAATTTTTTAATAAATTTATTTTATTTATCTTATTTTAAATTCACCAAAAATATGAAGATATGACAAATATTTGAACAAAAATTAAATCAAGGTTTTATTAAAATTTTTTTTATAATTTTAAATTTTCCGCGAGTTATCAAAAAAATAATTTTTCCTTCAATCTTTTTCGATTTTGATAATTTTTACATGTGATACTTTTTTTTTTGCGAAATTCTACCTAATTATCGAATAACCGATAACTGAATATGTGGGTAAGCTTTTGTTTGACAACTCACATATCGTACACGAATAAAGATAGTTAAATAATTTCATTTTCAATAAAATATAAAAATTTGAATTTAAAAAAGATTTTAATTTTATACGTATTTTTTTAAACTATTTTAAATAATTCTGTTGTGCAAAATTTAAAAATGATTCGCCGTTTTCTCAGAAATAAAAATAATCACATTTTATGCTTGAATTTACGGCGAAAAAATTAAACTTTTCGGCGACTACATATAATAACCTTAACCTTTTTTTTAGACGACACCCTTCAAATGGCGACAATAGCACTTATTAGACTATGATATCGAGAAATAAGCATAAATTCTCGAAAACGACTTAGAATAAACTTACAATGCATGTACTTTTTGAGATTTTATGCTTCCTTTTAAAAATTGCAAAAATTTCAAGATTTATTTTTCATTGAGTAAATTTTTCAAATATCTTTATTCGTTTGCTACCTATGTCTTGTCAAAGAAAAGTCTGCTTCAAAATTTAGTTATCGATAATTCGATTAATAATGGGAATTTTGCAAAAAAAATCTACCTCTTTTACACACCAAAAATCATAAAAATCCAAGAGATCAATTTAAAAAGTCATCCGCTTCACTTATTTTCATCGATTTATAATTTTGTGACCTAGTACAATTAGGCAGCCCTAAAACCAAGTGCTCTAAGTATTTAATATAAACAAACTTCATAGCTCCATTTATTTACTCTCCGTTAGCGTATAATTTAATAAAAACAAAAAAAGCCGCAAAAAAAAATATAAATATTGCGCAACTTGACACTTGGCAGCCCTTTTTGCAGTCAAGTTTGTTGCCTAAGTCTTTTGTTTTTCAACACCGAAAACGTGCAAAATATGATTGTAGTGTTGATCAGTGTTGTTGTTGTTCGATATCTGCTGCTGTTGCAAGCAAAATGTCAATTTGGTGACTTGACGCCCTCAACATTCAACACTTAGCACTCAACGGACAGACAGACTGACAGACAGACCCAAGGGGAGCTGAGTGGAGTGTTGCCAATGTCCAATTGTCTGTCATAATTAAATCTCATGGGTGTTGGCCTTTTATGCGCTCTTTTGTGTGTTGTAATAAGATAAATCCGCGTCAATTCTTGAACAGGTTGATTTCCATACAAGTGTGTGTGAGTGTATCTGTGTATTTGTATCTTTAGTTGCTTTTGGGTTGAACGTCCAACGCGGCTTACTCAACGTAAGAACAATATCTGCCCATAGTTTGCCATAAACTGGCACTATTTATAATATTCAGCACTATTTTATTTTCTTTCAAGCAATATTTATTTTTTTAAGCACTTAACGCGCTGACAAGTTGATACCTCGTCTTTTTTTCGAACACCCTTTACTTATAGAGTGAAGGGCTATATTAGGTTTGCCCAAAAGTTTGTAATAGCTGAAAAGAAGCGTGCTCCGTATGTACTAGAGATAAGTATGTTCGGAACGGATGTGACGGAATCGAATGTTCTTTTCCATCCCTACCTCTATGCACTTTTTATGAGCATATAAGCAAATTTTTATTATTTTGCCTTATAAAGAATTCGATGTTGATTCACCATTCCTATTTTTTCTAATCTACAAAGGTAAGTTGGATTTTTAAAAGGAAGGAATTTTATTGAATGGACTATATTTACTCACACACCAGACCACATAGAGAAAAGTAGAACACGGTGGTGACTATTAACGTGTCTAAAGTAGAGAAAACGCATCCTAACGTATTTCTGAGTTGACATTTGACTATGACACCCATTTTCAAATAAACGTCATGACCGACGCGTCGGTGTTTTTTGATAACACTCCGACTCAAGTACACGTGTTCGGTATAATTTTTCTAAAAAAATTGTTTTTGTGTCAAAATGCCGAGAACTGAAGGTAGTGAAAATTGACAAAAGGAGTGCACATTCAGACGATTTCCCTCTTTTAAAAAAAAACATTTTTTCAGGCCATTTCGCTAGGCAACAATTTTTTTTATTAAACATTTATTCATTTCCTTTATTATTCTACCTTTTTTTTCTATAAAAATAAAGAAATGAAATGTTTGCGATCAAATTTTATGGCTGCTTTTATCATTTTTGGACACATCCGGATTCATCCCAAAGAAATCGAAAATCGTGAATTTGGCATTTTTTGCTCGAAAATCAATCTACCTGACAAAAAATGTTCGTATCGATCTGAAATTTTGACACAATGTAGCTTATTCAATGCCCTGAACGACACAACATTCAATTTTGATAAATACATTTTTTTATCACTCCAAAAAATCTTCGAAAAAATTTTTCCGAGTTCACCACACTTTCCCCTACATCAGTTTCAAAACTTTATTTGGGTTAAAGTTTAACAGCAACATAAAAAATAAAGCAATGTTTCAAAATTATATTTTTCTTCCAACTTTCGAAAAAACAAAGTATTATTTTTTTTTTTTTTTGGCCTCGGGACAATAGTCATTACTCCTCCCCCGACCAGTGCCCACACACACTCTGCAACAAACTGACATGCTACCCTTATGGAGTTTGAGCCGCTGAATCCTCATCGGTTCGGAGTTCTCCATAAACTTTGTTAAATGGTTCTTCGAATTATTGTTTCTGAAAATGCTTTTTATGTTGTTAGAGTCGCAGAATTTGAACCCAAGTACAAAAAACTCTAGCATAGCAAGCTTTCTCTAAAGCTTCTCATTTAATGGAATTTTGCAGGTAATGTTTGAACCTTGACATGCTGGATTTTTATTTTTGGATTTAGAAGGTTAGCCATTTAAAGTTCCGATCACTTTTTTTGTGGGCATGTTTTATTAATTATAATATTTAATGGAATCTATTATGCAGACTGCTGGGGCTAGTAGGATCCTCAATTAGTTCAACTACCCAAACAATTTCAATATCTGGATTAGGTCTAAACACGCAATATGGAGTATCGATATTCTTTTCCCACCGAAAAGGGATGTTCTTCCTCCGGGCCTTCTATTTATAACACATACCATAAAGATTCTTTTGGAACTTTAAACAGCCTGTGGATGTTAGTGTCCGAGATGCCCAACTTACTCAAGTATCTCTTAGGGAGTCATGCAATTTTTGTAATGCCTGGAAATTTTTTTAAGCCACACAAATTTTAGAAGCCAAGAAGTTACTTCATATGTCATAGGCCTGCCCCATGGATCCAGTCTACATTTCGTCTAAATATCGTGTGTTCTGTTAGAAGGCGTTGAGTAATAAGGCCACTCAAGTCTGAGAGGGGATCTGCCCCTACTAATCGTCTCGAAGCATGTTCTATCGCTATCTACTTATCACTTGGCTTCTTCAAATATTTCTACGGCGAGGAATTCATTCTTAGGGTGTCTTTAATGCATTGCTCTTACATAGTCAACTGTCAAATAAACACCTTCTTCAGGGATCTGCTAGTTCTTGCTGCGAAAATATTCCAACTCTCTACTGTATTGCTGAAAAGTATTAAAGAACATCAACATTCCCATTTTCGGATCTTAATATCCAAGCGTGGCTTAACCTCTAGAGAACATTCCGTCTGGAACTCTTCTCTTATCTTAGCAGGTATTCAGCGTACTGGTGACACAGAAGTGATCATGTGGTATTGAAGCATCTTCTCTCGTAAGCCAAGCATATTTCAATGGTCAGGGATTCATCTAAGGGTAACTTTATTACGAGACGTACTTGCAGAGTTGTCCTAAACCTGCGCGTCACAAATACTCGCAACCCAAGTAAATACCGTCTCTGCGGATCTGGTCTCCTTTCGAAGAAATTCCAACTATCACTCAACTGATATGAAGAATGATCGAGCATTGGTATTAGCATTTTCGGAACTTGACTGTCTTACGATTTTCTTCAAACTATTGCTTGAGGAATTGAGCTTACGTAACGATTGAATAAGGTATGGCGAAGATATTGGGTTAACCGTCCGATTTTATCTTTCCCTTTGTGTTTATCCTTATCATCCACTATCTTATTATAGTTTTCAGCGTATTAGTATAAAAGTTTGCCTTTTAGGCTTTTTCCTAAGTTAAGGGGTCTACGCAGCACGAAATATTTCGCACGGAATAACAAAACTTCATATAAAAAAAAATATCCCAAATTTTTTTTTTTTATGAAGTTTTGCGATTCCGCGCGAAGTATTTCGTGCTGCGTATAGGCCTTTAGTTGAAAATTTATTGGAACCAGCTTTAGCATCTCACTGTCATATGGACAATCGTTAAAGTTCTTATGAACTGATTAAACTGATCCACTATTTCATATAGCTACCATACAAACGATGAAACTTTGCTTTATCGTTCAGAGAGACACGATTCATATACCTGCGCAATGCGTTAGCTTCCAATTGTTGAATTATGGTAACAAGCTATATTGAAGTTTGTTACATAGTTGGTTGGCTGAGATTGGAGAGACAAAAGCCAGATGTCGGTATAACAGTTCGAGTTTACTTCTTCATCTGATAAATGTTTACTTTACATAGCTTAAAAGGTATGTGGTAAGGTGCTTAGAAGAACATTTGTTGGTACTAGCTGGTTTTGAGTACATATTTTACAACATATCGCTCAAAGTAACGATAGGTACATAAAAGTTCTTACAAAGGTTGTACAATCGATTGTATCGTGTGTTGGGTCTTTGTATGAAGCATTATATGATTGTACAACTAGTCGCAAAATGTATGGCCTGGGTTAGTATCTGAGTAATTGGGCTTGTAACGCATTGCAAATTTATGAACCAGTGCACTGCAGTGGTAAAAAAGTTCATATGAACTGATTAAAAGGTATCGCAAAGTCGTTAGTTCGCGCCTTTTTTAAGTACTTTACAATCTTTTTTTTAAATATTGCCATCAGGTGCTTTGAGTTGGCGCTTGGCTTAGCTATTTATTTTTTTTAATATTTTTTGTAATTCTTGTTTTCTTTTCAAAGTTTTGATATGTGCTGTCTGTCGTTCATTTGAAGCTTTTTGCTGGCTTGTTGACGGCACAGATCTCCGCTGTGGTTCGGCGTGGATTCATGTGGTTCACGCTGGTGTGGGTGGCTGCACATTGCAGTTGTTGTGCCGCCGGCGCCTCAGTGCCAGTCCAAATCCAAATTGGTTTCTTTTTTTGTAGCGCAGCTTTCAATCTTTTTAATTTTTTCTCTTTTTTTTTTTGTATTTATGGCGGGCGTTCCAAGTCCCAGACCATTAGCCATGGCTCAGACTATATTCACATGTGTTTTATTTTTCTGTGCAGTTTTTTAAAAATGAAGCTTATTTCCGTATTGAAGTTTAGTTTTTTGCGGTTGGAATTAATTAGCTGCACACGAAATAAATATATTTATGATTCTTTTTTGCATATTAACAAACAAAAAAAAAAACAATTTGTATCCGAGTCTGGGTTACTGTGTGTGGTCAAAACGCCAACGTGAACCAACTGAATGCAATACAATGGTTATTGTTAATAATGCAAATAATTATATCGGTTCCATTCAGGGGCGTTGTTCGTTGATTTGTACAAAAAGGTTTTTTATGCGCTTTAATTCGGTCGCCTTTGATCGGACATTGAAACTGTGGGAACTTAACAATCAAAATTGAGTAGATAATAAGCGGGCAATGTGTTTGCTACTTGAAGTTTTTTGTGCGCTTAATTTGTTATTGCATTTTGAAACTTTGATTAATTTTGAAAACATAATGATAGCGATATATAAGCATTATAGATGTTTTGCAGGCGGTGTTGTTGAATTATGACTGCATTAGTACGAAATATTTGTTCTTTGCAAAAAATACAAATTTGAGGTTTTAAAACCTTTCTGAAGGTCGAACATGCAATTTTTATTGATATTGGTCAGGTTCTTTTTATTTAAAATTGATTGGCAGAAAAGATTTATGCCCAAGTCGAGTTGCTGTTCCGGTTTGCCCTATTTTAAGCTTACCAAATCTTTGTGATTTTGCACTAAATTTGAAGCCATTTTCAGAACCAGTTCACGAACTATCTACATTCGCAAGTTCCTACAAATGTAATTGTTTTAAACATTATTAAAGTAAAAGAGAGGCATAGCAATACATTTTAATATTTAAGTGATATGAAGGGCATTCACGGTTGCTGTTGAGTTTAAGGCTTTGCAAAGTTGCGCAAAAATACAACTGGCTAAAGCGTGAACGGCCTTCTTGTTTATGAATTGAGTTTGTGCTACTTCTCTCCAAATTTTGCTAAATTTTTATAATTTTATTCAGTACCCTGCACCCTGCGTTGTATTGGTATCAACTCAGCTGCTTAAAGATAATAATTGCCTTATTTAGTAAATAAAATGCACAAGACTCACTTGATTAATGCAGTTACATTTTTTAGAAGTCTCTTTGTTTACTTTTTTTGTAGCTTTTTATATCACAAAATGTTGAATGTATGTATTTAAAATTGACAGATGCTATGGTGATCAGTGTTGCAAAAGCCACATAGATATTTTACTACGTATGGTGAATGTACTCGTGGTGAATTTTAAATGAACATAATGACAAGTTGTGCACAAAACTAAAAAAATTATAGAATAGCTTAAAATTATTATCAAAGTATTGTACTTATTGGCCATAACATCCTACACAAAATTACTAAAAATCCCGAAATATTGCAGTATTGAAAATGCTGTAAACACTTTTCTCAACTCAACAGCTAAAAACTAGCATAGGCTACCGTCTCGTAATTTTACCAAATAGAAACGAATAAATTTTATTGGTTTTTTTTGCGTGCTTCCAATTTCACATTTTTTGCTGTCGATTACTTGTCATATTAGTCTTTACCCTAGCAATACACGATGCGGCTGATTGTACAATAAAATAAAAGATATTGTTTTTCGTACAACCATACAAAATTTCAAACGACGACCCCCCACACGATCTAATCGTTAGTACAACCTGGTCGATAAAATGCAAAGTTGTGAAAACAGTCACATCGTGTGTGGCTTGGGTTACTCTTCTCGATAAATTCTCATATTTCTCTTGCTCTAAACTTTTGAGCGACTTTTATTGAAAATTTTTTAAGATTGCAAAAATGCCATATATTTTCTCAATCGCGTATTTATTTAAATTAAGCTTTTTTATTATAAGAACAATTTTTTGTGCATTGTGTTGTCAACCCTATCGTACCTATCAGTTATCAATATTGCAGTGTGTGTGCGTAGCTAAGAGTATGCCAAGAATTCGTTCTGAGGGCAGGTTGCAAAGTTCCTCAACGCACCCCAACTCAACCGTGTATCCCTCAATATTTTTGTGATATGAGTTCACTTGCTCAAGGTGAAGTAAGTAAACTTAGTAGGTTTAGAAAAATTTAATTGCTTAAAATTATAGAGCACGTAAGGGACCAATTAGGACTGTACTTTTTTTTACCCATACAAACTTAAGCAGCAACTTGGAAATTGCAGAAACTATATCAATGTAAAGATGGGCATGTAGGGGGCTTATAAGAAATTTAAAGCTCAAGTTTGGTTATCCTAACTCTTATAATCTCCAAGATAAAAGCGTTCATACTGGCGGTCAGGCATTTATATTTCAAGCTTTCTAGCCATCGGCAGAGCTGAATAGAAATCAAATTTTTTTTTTTCTTTCCTTGTTTTTCCCATTTAACAGCTTACGCATACACTATATAAAAATTGTGAAGAGTTATATACCCCGACAAAATAAATAGTCGGCTATATTAATTACTAAAATCAGTTAAAAACTTTTAAAGAATTATGCATTAATTTTAGAACTGCACGAATATTCCGCATCCAACAAATTCAGACTAGACTCATGTCACGCTTATAAATAATGAAATAAACCTATATTTGCTCCAACTTGGTCACACTATTCAATACAAATATACTTCCAACTTGGTCACACTGTCCAATATAAATATACCTCTAACTTGATCACAATATCCAAAATAAATATATCTCTAACTTGGTCACACTATTTAGAATAAAGATACCTGTCAAAAAATGTTCTGCCAAACAAACAAAAAAACTAAGTAGACTTTGTTTTATTATCATAAAAGTTACAACTTGGAAAGGAGAATTTAATTTTTCATTATATTCGAAACAGTCGAACCGTAACGTTCTCATAAAAATTACTGCATCGAAAAAAAAATTTTATTTTTTCTACAATATTAAAAAAAAGTGACTATAAAAATTATTAAATCGAAAAAAAAGTGAAAAGTGAAAAAAAAATGTGAACAATTTTTTTAGACGAGTAAGGTCTTGATGCTCAAGATTTAGAATGGTACTCATTAGCGCTGGATACCTGTGTTATTATACATTTGGGGTGTTAATTGCTGGTTACCATGGCAAACGGATCTTGAAATGGGATTTGGAGTATGCCTGGAATATTTTCAACTGGTTGCAGGGTAGACAGCTGTGCCCTCCCTAAGGCGAGTATTTGGCCAGCAGCGGATTGGATGGGCATTAAGAATTTACTGACCGCAAGCTAAGCAATAAGCTTGGTCACTTTAGAACAACCATCTTTTGGTCATCGCTGACTGCAAATATGATGTGTCTTTCCCTTTTGGGATCACATTGACGGGAAGTTGCATACCAAGTGAAGATTCTATCAGTTGTAGCTCCAAATTGATTTGGTCACTAAAGTCTTTCCAGGGATGTACTTACGGTAAGGATATAAAAATTCAGATTTAAAGTAAACGAAATGTTTCAATACTAATACTTATACGTTTGTAGGTTTAGAAAACTAGGAAGTTTTAACAAACTTTAATAGTTTATGAGGATCCATTCAGTATGTTCCATGTTGCAAAGCTGTAAGGTTAATGTAAGGATTTCTTCTTCACACTGTAATCCTTCACTTAAATTTGCTATCAATTACAGTCAAAGATTGAAAATATTTCAAAACCGCGCAAGTAGTACCAAGATTTTAAGACGCAGTTGTCGCTATCGATGCAGTTACGCGACACCTAAAAGGGAAGGAGGAATCTTGAGACTCGGTAGGAACCACATTGACAATGGGGTAGGATTTCTTGTTCTCATGCTAGACTTATTTTTTATGCTTTAAGTATTTTCTTCGATAGTTTTATACTTTGGCCCATATCATTGGACAAATTCTGGAACACAGGCACAAGTGCAATGTACATGTCCGGTTAGACTTTGGTGACCAGGCTAAGTTGGTGCTTCAACAGCTGAACGTTCCGCTTGTGGTCAGTAGTCTGGTGCAGTGTCCCAAATACTCGACTTTCGGAGAACAATGCAGGCTAGAAATTTTATGTGTATAACCCTGCAAACAGCTGTTAATATGCCAGGCATATTCCGAATCCCATTTCAACATCCGAAGACTTGGTAACCAGTGCTTTATCCTAGACTTTCCAAATGTTGACTACGCCATCCTTGAACTTCAAAATAAGTAGTGCTGTCCATCTGCTACTGAACTGGACCAATCGATCAGTTGCAAATTGTAATTACTTTGGAGCATGAATGCACGTGTTATTCTGAGAAGATGGCGGCAAGCTACTGTACGTGGTCAGAACACCGAGTGGATGAACTTTCATTTTTTTTTGGAACTTGGTATTTGTGAAGCCCACCTTCATGCGAGGTTATGTTCAACTCCATTGGCTCATTGCGCAGGTGGCAGTCAAAAGAGCGCGGTGCTTCGCGGATTGCGATTGGACTGCAGCTCATTAGATAGTCTTTAACTTTAACCCTTGGAATGCATCTTACATCAGATACACATTCAGAGTAACTCGCATCGAACCGTAACCGGAGCATGTAAAAAAGAGTGACTGTTACAATTTGTATAACAATAAAATATATATTTTTGAGTTTATTTTTTGAAAATTATTTTGCAGAACATTTTTCACAGGTTTTATTTCCCTAGAGAGTGTACTCGAGAGGAAATATTCTATGTGGGGAAATGAATCTGGTTCGTCTAATACCGATCTAATTTAAGGTGTCTTTTATACCTTAGGAACTCTGTCCTATCCGTAAGATGGGTGACCCCACTGTATGCACCAACACCAGACTTCTTTCCATCGAAAGTTCCTATCGAGCGTACTCTGTGTGAGACACTAGCTATGTCACTGTTTGATCCTTATCAGCGCGGCTTTCGGTCTAACATCGATCAGATATTTATAATAGCCAAATTCGAATACTAAATCCATCTATTTTTGGATTATAGGTAAAGCAACATACTCTGTGTCAAATGGAGTATACCTGGAAAGTTGATGCGATTACGTAACTTAGCAGCTCCGTCAAGGTAGAAAAGCGCCTCTGAACCTTTTGATAGCGTTTGAGGTTTTAGACAAGGTGATGCTCTCTTCAGGAGAGTGTCCTGCGGAATTGTCAATTTTATTTACAAGTGGCAGGGGTATACGAATGATGTGGATCATCGGTCGAGATGCTACCGGAGCCTTGACAGCTATTGAGAAAGAATCGGCCAGATTGAGTCCGGTGGTAAATTAGAACGAGACGAAGTATTTTTTCTCAAGTAGAGAGACGCTGCGATCACACGATCCGATTGCGGTTGAAAACTTTAGCTTGACGTTATCAAGAAGTTCGTCTACCTTGACATTACCTTCAGTACGAACAACGATGATAGCAAGGAGATCAAGCCGAGAATTACGCTGTCCATTGATGCTACTTCCGTCTTAGTAGGCAATTCAGATGACGCTATTTCCATCCATTTTGCTTAATGCGCTGAAGCATGGGATATGTCTCTGTCTGATGCAACTATACTTGCGGGATTTGAGAGGAAAGTACTCCTAAAGATCTTGGACTCTTTTCGCGTTGCTGACTACTACCGAATTCGAAGGTTGGAGGAGACGTGCGCGAAGCAGAGACACTTGGAGAGACGTTTTACGTCAGGACGTAACCCGATAACTGGTTGTAATGGTCACAAGTCCTACAGTTTTACCGGAAGAAAGTTTGAACATTTTTGATTCATGCGTCTTTACAAGTAGCCTTGAACATAAATTTTGTCACCACTTAAATGTTCCTAAAGTTCTCAAATTGCTGCTGCGCTAACTTTTAAAAAGTAATCTCAAGACTTGCTTAATACTTTAATTCAACTGGAAATTGCACAACACTAAAAGATCTTAAATTCAGATCTCTTGCTCAAGTGCCTGACATGCAATTTTCTTAGCAGGTAAAAAATTAAGCGCCGATTAGATCGCTACAAAATGGCGTTTTCAACACTGTCACACAAAAGCACCAACACACTCTCTTACAGCCTTGTCCAACACTCGCCAACTACAACAACTAACAACTATAATTAAATATTAATTTACACTCGGCGCGTTAAGCAAACAACACGTTTCATTACAACAACGACAACAAAATTAATAACAACTACAACAAAGTTAATAAGAAATTGCAACAACAACAATAATAATTACAACAATCATTGTTGATTGAAGTTGTTGTTGTTGTTGTGGTCCCCCCTATCATGATTGACAACAGCTGCGCATGCGTGCATATCAAATAATTTGTTTGATATTGAAATTATTAAATATTTATATTAATAGATAATAATAATGAAAACAAAACTAAAGGAAAAATCATATGCAAGAAAACGTGCCATGAATTTTATATAAACAAAATTAGTTGGAATATTAATTTTCATATAGATTTTTTGTTTGCGATTGGTACAGTAGGCACACGCCAAATGGAAAAGTTAGCGACTAGTGCTGGAAAAACATAGATGTTTTCGATACTCTATCTGAATTTATACTCCAATATATCGATGGGTTAATACAAATTAAAAAAATTAAATTTATTAAGTTCGAAGCTCTTCTTGATTCTTATGGGCTTAGACAAAAAAAAAAAAACTAAAGTTTTTAAATAAAAAAAGACAGAAATATTTTGATTTATTCCATGCTAAATTGCCGGGAAATTTATTTCAAAAATGCTTAAATATGACACATTTCGCTCTTTTAGGCAAGGCTTAAAAAAAAAATTTGTTTTCCATTAAATTTTTCTACTTTTTTTTGTACAAATTGCAAAAAAATATTCAATAAAAAATTAATAGAATTAAACCAATTTTATCCCCAATTTTGCGATAATTTCTGTTATAAGACAATTTTTAGGATTTTATATACATAGTTTATTATTTTGTAGTTTCTAAACGATAAATGCCAAAATTTCTTAATTTTTTAAAAATTTTTATTTTTGTTTTTTTTTTTATTTTTGAGAATGGAAATCAATTTTTATATATTTACTTATTTATACATTATATATTAATTATTATTGATAAAAAAAAAAATTATAATATAATAACTAAGGAGATAAAAAGAGTGCTAGCTGCTAGGTACAAATTTTATATTTTTTAAACTTGTTTTTTTTATTTCTATACATTTTGTTTTTACTTTTTAATATAATATAGTTTGTAATTTATAAATGATAAATTCTTAAGTTCATCTTTATCGAAACTTCTATTAAAAGTAAAATTAATTTAAATTTAACTTTCTATTTATTTAAAAAAAACCTGGTTTTCACTTAATTTTTATAATCTTGACAGAATATTTTTGTAGCATTTTTTTTTTGTCTAATTGTCAATAAGTCTCGGAAAAAATATAGATAAAGTGATATAATACAAAAAAAAAAAAATAAAACGAATATTACTTAATATGTATGCATTAATTTTTATGTTATATTTATGCAATTTTTTTAAGCCTTTCAAAATTAGAATAATTTTAATTTTTTTTATTTTATTTATTGCTTAATTCCCTTAACACACAAATTTTCTTAAGCTAGTATTTGAACAAAATTATTTACAGTGTTGAGCTGTCGCTTTTCATCGGAGAAATTTATATTTGTTGTTTTACATGATACGATTTAATGTTGTAATATATAAAAAGTGTATACATAATAAGGAAAATGGGATTAAAAAAACCTTAATACCAAAACTATTAAAGATTAGTTAAATAAATGAAAAAATTAGAATAAATCTTTGAAATATTACATTTAATCCATATTCAGTGTTGTGTGAAGATAAAGTATTTCACTCTTTTGACCAACACATTAAAAAAAAAAGATACAGAATTCTTTTATTTTTTTAAAGCACCTTTCTTAACTATATGAAACGACATTTTTTTTAAGTCTTTAAATCCTTTTCTTACATGATGTAAATATGAATAAAATAGATTTGGGATTGAGATTTGAGATTTCAAATAAAAATTACGTAAAATTTTTATATATAATTTTTTGAAATTACGTGAATTTTGTCTTATGACGTTAAAATTTATAATAAACTTTTTAATATTATACTAAAGTGATTTTATAAAACGAAAATTTTTTATAATATATTTTTTTATATTATATTTTTTTTTAAGCTCCAAAATTTATAATCAATTTTTGTAATATAGGTACATACAGGAAAAGCAAAAAAAAATTAACAAATAATAATTGAAATTAATTTATGTCTAAATAATCCATTTAGATAAAAGAGGATAGAATATTTTTATAATTTTTCTGTCCAATATATTTAAGTATTGCTGTCTTAGTTTTTAAAATTTAATAATGTTAAATTAATTTACATTTTTTTGTAATTTATTTTTTATTAAAATTATTCAACATAATTTTTCTTTTCATGAATTTTGGTAAAATACTCTCAAAACTTCTTAAGAATGAAGTTGTTAGGAACTTAATTTGTAGCTGAAGAATTATGTTAAAAGCGAAATAAATAATCCAAAGCACTAAGTTTTTAATTAAAAAATCGAATCTCTTGAGTACAAATAATTTAATTCGCATTCTTAATACTTCTCATCCACCATTTCGATAAATTTTAATACTAGAGATGAATTTCTTAGTAAAATTTTTAAAACTCTGAAATCTTTAAAGATGTTACAATAAAATTCGCACAAAAATTATTTTAAAAAAATCGCAGCTAGCTAGCATCTACTGTAAAATATTTTTTTGTTGGCGATAAAACATTAATTAAGTTGGCGCTTAAAACTGTAACAAAAAGGCTAAGCCGTGTTTGCAGCTTAAGCTAATACCTAACTAGACCAAGGCGTGTATCTTATTTTTTAAATATAATTTTTTTTTTTTGGTTTTTTCGAACGCTTGACTGCCAAACAAAATGCCAATTAAGCCACCATGACACGTACTTCTAATAACGAATAATGAAAAACGAATAAAGCCAACCAAAAAAGCGCAAAAAAAAAAAAATAAATCGAATAACGAAATTCGAGTAACGAGACTCGATGCTCGAGACACGAAAGCAAAGGGGAACGGTAACGCAAAAGCGTTGAAACGCTTTGGGCCATAAATTAGCGCTCTAAACGACTTCCTAAACAACGCGGCGTGGCACTTGTCACCGGGCAGTAAACCAAGCAGTCAGTTGCTCGTAAGGCAGCAGCCTGTCCAGCCCAGTTGTCTAATTTAACCTTTGACCAAAAGCCGCGCTACCAAAATAAACCAAAAATACCAAATAATCAAGAAAACTGCAGGCGACTACGCCTAGGCCTAAATGCGTTGCTCTTTGGATGTGGTCTGGCTGCCGTGGGGCCTGGAACTGCCTGCTCGTGCTCGAAATCAAAGTCAAGACTCAAGCCGCCGGCGTTGGTACAATGGCAGCACGCTGTCACAGCATAAAAGGTGCTCCCAGTTAGAGAGCGGGGCACGTGCAATGGAGCGGTTCAATTAAACATTGTCAAACGGCAGCCAAATAGAATGCCCTAAGTTCTGACCATGTTCCATTCATGTCCCGTTTCCAATCCATAAATGTTCTAATATTGTCAGTTGGCTTAAATCCGAAATGACTTTTGGTAAAAAGAAACCAAAGCTACCGCTTAATGCAGCCTGGCGTTTAATTTCCAAACAGACAACAACAACAATTAAGAACAACAATTTACAAAGTTGCGACGCAGACACAAACTGGAAGTTGTAGAGCATTTAATAAAAAAACAAAAAAAAAAAAAAATATAAAACTTTTGCGTGGACGGCATTTATAATATCGGAGCAGGGCAAAGCCGCCGTCTTACATAGTAAGGTGCGCCAGCAGTCACACACTCAAGGCGGAAAACTGAAAAATCGGTGCAACTGCAGCGGCAGCACCAACGATAACCACAACGAGAGCAAAGTTGAACTTTTGATGGGGGTATCTAGAGAGTGGTGAAGTTTGGATACACTTATAGAGATATTTATATCATACTAGGGATGGGAGCGAAATGGAATCTCACAGGTATCGTTAGAAGCTGCGGGATGCGCAGAATAGAATATGACGATGTGTGCGATTTTTTGTGATCCCGATATTTTTGCGGGACAAGAATTTTCGGAAGTGTCTCAAAAATACTACTGTTTTCTCTTTATAAGAATTGCTTTGATTGCTGGAACTCTGATCGAAAAAAAAAATGGTTTTAATAAGGTAACGAATTATGTACTGAAAATGGTTTTTGAGCGATGTTTCCTATGAGATCTATTATTTAGTAAAATATTATATAGAAATTTCGGACGGGTCCCAAAACTACTACTGTTTTCTCTTTTTAAGAATTGCTTTGATTGCTGGAATTCTGACGGAAAAAAATGGTTAAAGTTTTTTTTATAGTTAAGCCCTGAAAATGTTTTTTGAGCGATCTTTCCTATGCGAGCTATTTTATAGTAAAAACATATTGCTTACTCTTTTTAAGAATTGCTTACATTTATGGAACCATGTTGAAAAAAAAAATTGATTCCGATTTCTTTATAAACGAATTATGCCCTGAACAATTTTTTTGAGCAATATTTCCCTTGGGAGCTATTATATTGTAAAAACTTATTGCTTACTCTTTTTAAGAATTGCTTCGATTGCTGCAACTGAGTTGGAAAAAATTTGGTTACGATTTCTTCATAAAAGAATTATGCCCTGAAAATGTTTTTTTTTCGCGATCGATCCTAAGGTGACTTTCTTATATATTAAATCAATTTTGAATAAATTTGGTAAAGGTCTTGGGCAATCTAAAATCATTCAATTACCAAAGTTATGACATCTTAAAAAACAAACGAATTTTTATATTATTTTATATTTTTTTATATTGAAATTTTTTTTTTTCGATCGGTTTTATGCGGGCTATATGAGTCGATTTTAATAGAATTTGATCATCTCTGAAATCTAGCAGTTCATACTTCTCTAGTCAACCTGACTCTACTTAATGCGTTTTTTGCGGGTCTTCGATGTCTCCTTCTTTTATGTTACATGCATTCGGGACTTATAGAAACTTCATATAATGTATATAAGAGTATATGCCTATGCTCTCTTTTCCTTAAGGTGCAGGGTTCATTAATGGAAGCATCTATAAAACCGATTAAATACATTTTTTGATTTCAACTTTGATCTTAACTGCAAATATTTGATGCTATAAAGTTCAAATGAGTAAAATGTATAATTATTTTCCTGTAAACGATCATTTGTAAGATTTTCTTAGGGATTTTTGGACTTCAAATTCCAATTTTTCCATTTTGAAAAGAATATGTTGAGCTTCCATTATTCAAAAACTGCACAAGCTAATATTAAAGGGCTTAGCTGGATAAGGTACTGGAAACTGCCCCCACCGATTTTGGAAAACTAATGATGCAGTTCGATGCATATGGCGAAAAAAAATTTTTCGCTTAATTTCAGTTTTTAAGAAATTACAAAATATTATTATAATTTTTGACATCTTTTGAGAAAAAAAAAAATTGTTCGTACATTTTTTTTAAAGAAACGTTAATAAAATTTCGTTTTATTTTTTTTTAACATTGTTCCACAAAATCGATTTGATTAATATTCACACCAAATAAAGAACGTATAAAAACACGTGTTTACAAAAAAATGTTGGTTAAAAATATTAAATATTTTTTTTAAACAGTCCTGTTGCCAATTTAGATAAAAAAAAAAATTTTTCAAAAAAATATTCAGTAGTTTAGTCACAATTATGTAAAAACGAAAAACAGGTTTTTTTAAATTAAGCAATAATTAAATTAAGAAATTTTGCGAAAAAAATTTTTTTTCCCATATGCATTAAACTTCATTAGTTTTCAAAAAACACTGGGGGCAGTTTCCAGTACCTTATCCGGCTAGACCCTTTGTCAATATTTTCAACCATCTTTGGGCTATTTACTACTTTCTGCCAAATAATGAGTTTTAAGAAAAAAAAAAAAAAAAAACCGTCCGTATTGAGACGTTCGGTATCTTCTATATGTTTTGGGATGGCACCCAATTTTTTTTTTCCGATACTATCACCAATTTATCATTTCTTGGTATGGTAATATGATTTTGCTTGACCCTAAGTATCAAATATCGTGTTGTCCTTCCAAAATTCGTTTTGAACATGATCAATTTGAACTAAATAAATTTAATTTTTAGGTAAGACTATAAACGGAGTAAAAAAGTTTGGGTCAGGCGTGTATCAGGTTGGTTTTAAGGGTTTGCAACTTATTCGTAATTTCTGGCATATTCAAGAAAAGCTTTTGTATTGAAAGAAAAGGGTATTTTTAAGGTACGCTTGGGATTTATTTTTGAATTAACAAATGAGATTTCAAGCAAAAAGTATATTTATTCGGAAATTTAAAACTATACTTGAAAGAAGAATTAATACTTGAAACGAAACAGCATTTAAATTGGTTTCACAGCCGTTCTTGCAAATCAACCATTTTGTCTTAAAACTTTCAATTACTTCTTTACTTAGTTGACCTGAGCAAGATGGGCATCATAGACTCTAACATCTGTAGGTTCTGTAAAATTAAGGATGAATCCTCCCAAGACATATTTATGGAGTGTGATGCTCTTGCTTGAAGAAGCGCATCTCTATTCGGCGATCATAGAATCTTGATGTTACCGGACTAAATCCATCCCAGATAATTACATTAATAATTACAGATAATTTTCTGTGCCCCAGATGCGCCAATTTTTCTTGTTTATGCATCCGACGAGATGAAAATAAACTTGTCAAAGGAAATGTGTAATAAAATTGAACATGGTGTGAACTTTACATGTGACATACCCATATGGAATTTGAGCAGTTGAATTCGAAGCCGAGGTTTTTATCTCAGAACCCTTGGCTGTTGGGGTTTTTTGGACCTAGAATTCGGATGCAGCGGCACAAAATCCACATGGGTAGCCCTCTCACATGTTAAGTTCACAAAACTTTTTTTTATCGTCTTGCTTTCTAAGAGATATTTGTGTCACGTCACTGTGTATATTGAGAATTTTGTTTGAGAACTTTATGGAAATTTCGATCATAACATCTCTGGTGGCAACATAAGTTGCCCCAAAGTCAGTTTTCTTGTAGTTTTATTAAGATAACTCCCAAGCTGTGCGACTTGTTCGCCTCAAAACAGCAAAAACAGCTGATCCCATACACTGTTCTGCGATCATAAACCATAAACACAAACATTGTAGGTTGTCTTATATCTCCTTATAAGCAATGCAAATGTCTGTCCAGTCTAAATATGCCCTCTACAAGTGCATAAAGACACTAAATCGCGTTTAATTTGAATGCAATTTGAGCTCGAATAGTAGCTAGCGCCATCTAACGGCTGCTGCTTGTACTACGCTGTCTAACTGGCTGCTGCATAACTTGTTGTTGTTGTGTGTAGCTGTTTTCGGATGCTGTTTGTTATTGTTGTTGCTGCTATTGTTGTTGTTGTTGGCGTTGCCAGACCAAAATCGATGATTCATCGTTGTATTTGTTGTTTTGAGTGGTTTATTTTTTACATAAACGTTGCTGCCGCTGCCACCGTCGCCGTTGCCGTTGCCATCGCTGCCCCAACAAGCTGCAAACTGCAGCCAAAATGCTAGACATTTGTCGTACGTCGTTGTTGTTGTTGTTGATACTCTATAAAAGTAGGGTACATTGGGTATTATAGATTTGTGCTAAGTAAAGGCAGAAGATGGCGTGTTAGACTGTAAGCAGTTTGTTGGAATATTTAGGTAGGCTCGTCGGGATCATGCAAACAAATCACATCAACCTTTGTTTATACTTAAAAAAGTCCTGCGTAGTGAAAGGTTTAGTGTGTCTTAAATATTTTGCTACAAGGTGACGCAAAGAAATGCGCAAGTTTGACTGCGCAGAAAACTGGTTCAATTTTTATATGATAGCTATATAAAATAGTGGACCAGTTTTGATCAAAGGGCTCTTTTCAACAAAACCAAAAGTACCATCTTGAAAGTTCCCCAATAAAGGTGATATGCCTCCCGTAAACTGCTTGTTAGACTGCACACAAGCAGTTCGAACTTGAAAAAGGTTATCTACCTTAATGTTTATTAGGAAAATAAGGATATAGTGTATCTGATTGTCGCACACCGCCTCGACTGCATCTTGTTGTAGTTGTTTTCGTGGTTGTTGGCGCTTGCCGCCTGTTTGGTGACGCAGTCTTTTGCAGCTGCGCCAATTCTTGTTTTGTTGTTTTTTTTTTATTTTGTAGCTCTTTGCATTTTGCGCTTTACGTTCAAAACAATTATTATTCTGGCAATTAATTTTGATTTAAGCAGCGATTTGATTTTCACCGCCATCTCCGCCCACCGCCCTCCCTTCAAGTGGTATAGATAGATACATTGTGTATTGACTTGGTTCCATGTCGTCAGTTGGTTTCGTTGCAACTTCTACCGCTGCGGCCTGCTGCTGTGCAGCATTTTTATTTGATTGCTGGAAAAATCTCTTGATAAATAAAGTACACCTACGATATTGGATTTGTCGCTCTGGTTGATGTTGTTGTTGTTGGAACTGTCAGCGAATGAGCATCCGAAAATAATAATAGTTTGTTTGGTTTTTGTTTTTAAGTTTTTTTTTACGATATAAGTTTTGATTTTATTAACTACTCAGTTACAATGGTCTGGTTGATTACTGGTGGAAGTCTATAAAACAAGTGCTGAGTGAGTTAGGTGCACGGGCTCGGGTTATTGCTTTGTCTCAGATCGTAAAAAATGGACAGAAAGTGAAATGGTCTATGGTAAAGAATAAAAGCTTGAATTAAACACCTAAAAAATAAGCTAAAAATATGTTTTTTTTTAAGGTTTTAAAACGAATTTTTTTTTGTTTGCGTGTTTGATATTCACATGACGATAAGTGCGAAAGGGTTCCCGCTTTACACAACGAAAATTTCCCTTGTAACAAAAATTAGCTAAATCGTTTTTAATTTCAAAAAAATATTGTTGGTAAAGTAATAATTTTATGTAATTTTATTAAAAATAAAGAATAATAAAGAACTAGCAATATTTTAAGGAAAATTAAATGTAAACAATATATAATAATAAAAAGTTACAAAACTTCGCCAACCATGTCAGCTGTTTTGTATCAAACATAAAATTTTTGCGCCAACACAACATGAGAATTTATCGGAAAAATAAGGGAAATATACGAATTTATCGAAAATAAAAAGGGAAATACCGACAAAAAAAAATTAGTTTTCCGGAGAACGCAAAAACCAGTCCGAATAAAATGGTTCGGTTTGGTTTTTTCGTTTTCCGGAGCACGGCTGAATATTTCATTTATGCTCGTAGTAGCTTGTTAGAATAATTTTTTAAGTAAAAGCGATGACGGTACTCTATTTCAGATACGTAATCCAGATTTCCACGCATTCTGTAAAAACTACGGGATTGAAGGAAAGGGTTTTAAATTACGCAGCATGCAAAAACTTCGCACCAAATGTCAAAACTTCATAAAAAAAAAAATTCCCTTTTTTGTGATTTTTTTTTGTTATATGAAGTATTGACATTTCGCACGAAATTTTTGCATGCTGCGTATGGGCCTTTATCGATAGTTTTCTGGCTCCGAAATTACTGCCGGATTCCGAAATTTTTTTTTAACTATTATATATAAATAAAAATACACCTTAAACAAAAAGTCCTTAATGCATTAATATAATAAATGAGTTAAGTAATTTAGAATAAGAATTGATTAATTATTGCTAGTCCTTTCAGGAAAAAGTAGAGATGCAAGTAATACATAAAGAATTGAAAAAAAAAAAAAAAATTGGGTTGTCGTGACAAAAAATTGTGGTTTCGTGTCATGAACGTATTTCCCTTTCCGTTTCTACTTAAACCATATGTCACTATGCTATTTGGACATAAGCATGTACAGTCGAACTTCCTTCCCTATAGCAAATTCGGGAGTGTTATAAGCCAATTAATTGAGCAGTGTACTTAAAAAAAATGTCCACTTTAGAAAATACGTTGTAGACAACTTCTTTAAAGGAAAGTTCAACTAAATTTAGTTCCTACTTTCTTGGTACGTATTTCCCCAATTTCCTACAAAATGTTCTTCGATGATACTATCGATGGCGAAACATAATCGAATTGTAAAACTTGCGATGGCTTTGCGTTCGAACTATAGTTCGATTTTTTCATTATAATTTTTATGAAATATTAAACATTTATAAACAATAACTTTTTAGCTATTTTCCCGATTGATAGACTTTGCAAAAACTGTTTGATATAGGTATAGAATATATTTTATATTATTTGGGTCGGGAAAGAAAATCAGAAAACAGGATAGTATGATTTATGCAATTAAAACATCACTAAAGGTAATCTTGGCGAAACTTTTAAAGGGACTCTGTAAATATAGAAGCTTAAAGAATTCCTCACGATTTAACTTTAAAATTTAAAACTAATTTTTTTTTCCAAAAAATTTACTTATTTCTTACTTAACATTAAATAAAATTAAATCTATTTCTAGATTATAACTTCCTCCATATCTAATTTTTTTGCTCCGTCCTTATGCACTGACATACTTCTTTCAGTATTGAATAGATACAGGTACTTGAAAATATTTTCTTTCGCATTAACGATAACTAATAAATATTCTTCGACAAGACAGTGAGCAAAGATTTTTGAATATTTTTTTTTAATGACTGAATAATAATATAATAATGATCATGGGTATGGAAAAAAATCCCATAATCGAGGAAATAACGCATCCAATAGACACCAAAGTAATTAATACAATTGCGACGAAAAAAATGTCGACCCTTTCTGCTAAAAATTTTGGTCTGTGACTCCATTCGATATTTCACGAAGTTTGCTATGGAAGTGTTTTTGGGAGATTTTATAATTTGTATGCGATTCTTCTATGTTCATATTCGATTAGCCAAATGTTAATGATTAACTGTCCAATCGAGTTCTTAGTTATAAATATTAAAAAACAAATTTGAAATATTTTGTTCAGCCTTTAGTGTAATTTAAAACTAGGCAAATTATTTTTTTAAATTTTTTTGATCTGTTTCAGCATAAAATTTATCATCAAATCTTCTCTAAAAGTATATAAGCTCTTCTGTAAAGTCTTCATTATCTGCTTAGGCATTAATTTCAAACCACTTTTTGCTCACTTTTCTTTTATTTAATTATAAATAAACATAAATTTAAAATAAATTATATAAGCCATATGTACAAAGCTTAAGAAAAAAAAACTATAAAAATAAAGGAATACAAATTAAGTTATAAAATAAATATATATAAATATCTAGTCACTGATAATATATACTTTATATAAATACATATATGTACTAATATATAAGTGCATGCACTGGCACCATTTCGATTTTTACAAAACAGATTTCAACAATCAATATACAAAATTTTAACAATACAAATTCCCAACAACAATAGAAACTCTTTCCAAATATGCCTATGACTATAAAATCGTTAGCTTATCTTTAAATAAATTAATTAATAATAAATAAATAGTTCCTAACACAACTAAATCCCTAAGAGACAATATAATTGCCCTGACTAATTTTTGGCACTGATATTTCGCTGCTTTAGTTCCACTTTGGCTAAACTGACTCAAACTGATCTTAAACTATGACTAAAAGATATAACTATGAGATACTTTCAATAAACTGCAGGGGTTTGCGCCAGAAAATCATCTGCTTCATCGCCGGCGCTGCTGCCCACGCTGCCGGCATAGAAAATCTGTGAGGGATCATCATAGCTGCCACTGGGTGAGTAGCTATCCCTGGGCAGACCCTGTAAATGCTGCTGCAGCTGCTGCTGATTGAAGCCACCGGCAGCAGGCAGCTCTGTGGCATTGGGTGAGGCCTGGCAGCCGCTCTGCAGATGCTTGGCCAGCAGGGACATGCGCGAAAAGGACTTGGTGCAGGTGGGGCACGAGTACTTCTTTACATCCGAGTGGGTTTGCATATGAGCGCGCAGATTGGAGCGATCTGCAAAGGCGCGATTGCAGTGCTGACAGCTAAAGGGTTTCTCTCCGGTATGCGTGCGTATGTGCCCCTGCAGCAGCCAGGGACGGGAGAAGGCCTTGCCGCATATGGGACACTTGCAGGGTAAGGTGTGTGTGCGTATGTGCATCTTCAGCGCGCCCAGCGATACATAGGTCTTATCGCAGTTCTTGCAGCTAAAGACCTTCTTCACCTGATTGCCCTCAGCAGAGGGACAATGAAACTGCTGATGCTTGGTTAGACCCGAGTAGGTGGAATAGGACTTGCCACAATCCTTGCAGTGAAAACGTGGCACACCCACTGGTTTCTGCATGGACTGCGCCGATGCAGCATTGGCGGCTTGTATCAAAGCCGAAGCCTGATCGGTGCAGAATTCGGTTTGATCTACTATAGGACCACCGGAGCCACTGGGATTGCTGCGTATAATCTTATACTCGGTGCTCTCATAGGCATGCGTCTGCTGATGCTTCACTAGACCTGCATAGGTGGCATAGCATTTGTTGCACTGTTGGCACTGATAGTACAGATCATTGGTGTTCTTGATCTTGAGACTCAGTTGCGCGCTATTCTCGTTATCTGTGTCCGCGTCCAAGTCGTGCTCCATGTGCTGTGCCAAGTGTTGACGCTGCTGTGGTGGCGGTGTCATATTGTTGTTGTGGTTATTGTGCTGCTGCTGTGGTGTCATGTGTTGCATACTTAGCAGCGCACGTGCCACATTGTGCAAATTGATATTCTCGCTCAGCACGCGACGCTGTGCCAGCTCCGGTCTTAGGCTCAAGTCCTCGGGTTCAGCGACGGCTGCATAATTGACAAAAGCTGGCTGGCTTGGTAGCGTCTGCGGCTGTGCAGGCAACTTCATGCAATCCTCATAGTCGGCTATGCTTTTCAGCAAATTATTGTTATAGTTGCGCAGTTCGAAATTCTCCTGCGGCGCCTCATAAGCTAGCTCCGTCTGCTCCACTTTGATCACTGGTGAAGTTACTGTGGGAGGTGGTGTTATTCGGGAATAAACGCTGTCTGGCTCCGGCTCCATAACCTCCTCCTCTGGCGGCAGCTCAAAATCGCCATAACCCAAGCGAGCCAAGCTCTTGGCAATTTCTTCGCGGGTGAAGACATCTGGAAAGGCTTTGGCAATTTCACGTGTCTCCTCCCAAATGCGACGAGCCAGCTGCTCTTTAGTCTGATTCATGGTGGTATCAAAGCGTCTGCGTAACTCTGTGATTACAGGCTGTGCTTCTGTTTTAGGGGAGAGCTGAGGTGTATGCTCCATGGGCACGGAGGCGGCGGCAACGCTAAGATCAACGGGGCCTTCATCTGCAGGAAGTCGGAATTGTAAAATACACATGAGCGGGTTTTCTATGAAAATGGTATTTGGCATAATGCTGCGGATTTTGGAACGGATGTCGATTTGTGGACTTAATAATAAGGTAACGGTAAGGAATCTTCGAGAAATCTTTAGACGGTTTCCTTAATTTTTAACTTGGAATCTTTTGATGAAGCCAGTCGTCATATTTATATTTACAAATGGTAGTTGTTCAATTTTATCGGAAATATGTGCTGCAGTGTCGAAACTAGGTGGAGCGTGTCCTGGAGGACGGTTTGCTCTCCGAAATATTTGAGTTTCTTAGAAATGTTTCACATATTCAATTTGTTTTTTGGGATCTCACAATAAAAATGAAAATTGGGTAAAAATTTGGAGGGGGTTTTGTAGTTCCAAATTCACGCTTTAATCTTTGAGTTTCTTAGAAAAAATGGAATTTGGACGTTCTCCAACTTCTTTCTAGATCTGCCCCAGATCAAATTATTTTCTTGCAACCAAAGTGATGTTTGGAGTGGTTTGGTAAAATTGCTCTTGGGTAGAAAGTTGCTTAAAAGTGAAACCTACGAATATTCTGAACAGTACAATGAATTGGACAAATCGGAACCGAAATCCGAAACAATTATATTCAAAAGAAAGTAATTGATTTTAAGCGATAATTTGACCTACCATGACTGAGCTGATCCTCTTGCTGCTCCTCCAAAAGTATAGGTCGCTTCTTCAGCGGGCATTTGCTGTACTTTAGCTTATCCATAATGCTTAGCTTAGTTTGGTACAAGACACTTTTTTTTACACACAGGCCTCACTACAATCACAAATTTTTGGCGGCTTTGGTATCGATAATCACCGTAGAACTTTCAACTATACTAAACTTTACAAAAATCACTGCAACACATTTGTTGCCACTTAACTTCCGTATCGCACGCGTCTCGTTTGCTTGCAGTTTCACTTACGAATGATGCAACCAGCGAGGATCACTTTAATTTTTATAGACTCAAATCAACCCCCAGCAGGATCTGCTACAGGATCAACCCCCTGGAAGTAAAACCAGCCTGCTCAACTACCTACTTCCGATAAATTGTATATTGTATGGATTCTGCGCAAATGCTGCCCTCGGCTACAAAAACCAACCACCAACAACAAAAACCATACTTCTAGGCCCATTCAATGATCTGTCGCAGCCCCTGTGTCCCTATACCTCTGCCCAACAGCTGTGCGTTCAATGAACGAGCGCCGAGCTCTTGCCCCAGCTGCCGTGCCATACCGACTCTACACAAGAACAACAATCTCGGTGTAAAAAGCGAGCACGTGCCACAGAAAACGGCACAACAACTGCAATCGGCGGCGCTTCGAGCTCGCTCTTCAACGATCGCCGCTGCCACCAGCTGCGCCAGCGTCCGACGTCACTGAGATTTACGCTCAGCAAGTTCCCCTACTTTTTGTTAGTATTGGTATCGTATGCTCAGCAGCTGCGAAGCTTATGTACAACTTGAATGGTAAGTTTATTTATAAACCAACGCACATTACTTATATGGGTGGTGCTTCTGTCTCTCTTTGTTAGTGACGCACACTGCGCTCTTTAGCTTTACTTTGGGAGCAGGTGAGCATGAGTTACATGTTGGCGCTCTTTAGGGCAGACTAAGAGCAGCTTAAAGTTAAATTGGTTTTGTGTTGCGGATTTGGACTCTTTTGGAGCCAGCTTTCTCTTACTTTTGCTTTGGCGCTCTTGTTTCCGATTTCATTTTGTAGCGCTTTAAGCAAATCTTAAAGATACGCAGAACTGTCATTTGTGTAGCGAACCACAATTGAAGAAAACTCTTTGGGTTGGTTTGAAATCTTTGCTTTAGTTGCCAATTATGGTGCTACTATTCAATTTGAAATTCTTATTGTTTTCTTGATTTTTCAAATTAATTATTTATTTAAAAAAAATTGGATTGCAATTGTAAATTGTGCCCAACCCAATTTTTTTTCGCTGTTTAGAGATCTTTTAGAATTTTTAATAAAAAAAAATGTCAAGAGTATGACTTTAGGACAGTAAAAAAAAAAGTTAATTTTTTTGACTAAGACAAGTCTATATAACCCTTAAGATAACGTTAGCTACATATTGGTTTATAAGCTATTAGACAGACTGTAGGATGATTGCATATTCAAAAACAAAACTTTAAATAATGAAATTATTTGAAAATAACTTTTGCGAGTTGCCAACAGTGTTTTCGCAATCACAATGCTTAGTCATCTGCCAGTTGCAAGGAACAGCTGCTAAAATATTATTGAAGCCTTTGGTTTTACTAATAAATAAAATATAATATGCTTGCGAGATGGTAACCCTGCCAAAGCAGTCGCAATACTTGTGATGAGGGTTCAAAAGCATAACTTCGAGAAGAAACGAAATTTCAAAAAATTAAGTCTCTCAAAATCCTGTTACACCGATGGAGTTTTAGAGCGACTTGCAAGCCAACATATTGACATAACTTCTGCAGATTTCTGTGCTACTCTTGATAAGGCCCTACAGGCCACATCGCTTGAGAAGTACTTTAGCTGCAATCAGCTTGATCAAACATTCCTTTTAGTACCATAATCACAAAAACTAACAAAAATCACTACATTCCCATAAAATGCTGCATCCTTGTACCAGCTGCAGCTGCATAACCATAGCACGTGACATGTGAGTCAAATTCAAATTGAATTTCCAACCTTCAAAACAAACGCTCACAATAAGTACTTAAAAGTCCAGTCGGTAGTAGTACCTATGAAAAAAATAATCACTGCATCAAACAACAGAGGAATCCGAAGTAAATCAACCTTTCGCTATTGTTTCGTTTATTCGGCGTAACCGTCGTCCCTCGCCCTGTTTAGGTGCACAAACCCCTAAAGGCCGTGAAATTTCATTGTGATATTGAAAAAAGATCCAGCCAGCTGCGCTTATGCCGCCACAGCCGTCAGATCATCACAACTTCCACCAAGATTCAGCCTAACCACCCCAAAAAAAAATAAAAGTGCGCGTCTGCGCCGCCGCATTTACCTGGCCCAGCGAGTGCCTTGGAATGTGCCAATAGGTATCTGCAAAACTACCTGGCATTCACCGTACTCAAAACATGTCCCTGTTCCGGCTGCAGTTGCCACCCCGTGGCAGCAACAGCTACACATTGGTGGTGACAATGCATTTTTACGTTACTTTCGAGCTGCCACAACCCTTAGGAGCCAATGTCTTGGCGAAAATCTCAGCATTTGAGGGTTGTCCCGTGCCTTCTTACAGCTGCCCATGACACGTACCATTTGATTTTGTTTCTCTTGAGCTCTTACAATTTGGCGCCAAAGATTTGTAAGTAATGAACCGGTGTGTGTCTGGGTTGTAGTGATCCTAACTGGTCTTCCAATGCATACATGTGTGTGAACTGATCTTCAAATATTTATGTAAATCAAGCCAGGCACTTTCTTAGTTACCCTAATTGATTGAGAGTCTCTTTTCAGATTTAAACGTGTTCAGGATGCAATTTAGCGGAATAAGTCGGAATATTGTGATAGTTTGTTGCGATCTTTAATTAGGTATGCATGTGAATCAGGACTTGTAAAAGCAATACTGAAGTTACTTTTATCAAATCAAGTTTGTCTTAGTCTGCAAACTGGACTAAAAAATTGAACTGGTTCTTAAATAATTAAAGAAAAAAGAGACTGTTTTAAAAAAAGGTCTTATGTTTGCTTAGATTTCTATTTATATCTGGTACTAGTCGAATTCTGTGAACTCACAAATTGATGAAAAACTTCCAGAGAAAAATGTTAAGTCTAGAGCTTCTACAAAGAAGTATTTCAACTGTCTTTAAACAAACGAATCTTAAAACTAACTTTTCATCCAAAATGATATGTTTCCATAAGCAGATAGAGGCACACCTTAAAGTCCGTCGCGGTCTTTGGAATACCCTGTACTATCAGATTGCAATTATTCGATGTATTGCCTATGAACTTCTAAAAACGTTTGATTATCGAATTTAATTACGATATCTTAACAAACAAGCGAAAACAAACGAATTTTGCATCGAAAACGTTTTATTGACCGATCGGTCCTATGGGGGCTACTCTAAAAAACTTCCGAATATTCCGATAATTCTATCCACCTAAAATTTTTTTTTTTCGAGTTCCTCTAAAACATACCTTTGGTAGCTATGTAATATAACCCCGATGTAAATGCCCTGGTCTTTGGAATCAGAGAACGGACACCCTAGGAAAGCTGCTTTTCAATGGACGGGGGGAGCTGGCGGAAATAAACATCAATGACCTTCAGAGGTTCCTAAACCGCACGGACTGGATCCAACCGAGCTGCCTACACAAACAACCAATTAACGAGTTGGAAACGAGGACTTGGCAACAAAATGGTGCGAAAGCGCTGGTTGGGGTCATGGATCATCATTATGGGACTCCTCATTCCAGGAGCTTACCTAAATTGAATTGAGATATTGGTTGAGAAGGGAGCAAGCAATGATGAATAAGTCTCTACACCGATTTAGTGACTATGGGCTCTTCATAAATGCTTTTTAATGTGTTCCAAAGATATTTTTAATTTATTTTATTAATATTAATAATCCTTCAAGGACGTGTAAGGACATCTATGAAAGGGTATTGAAGTGTGCAACACATAAATGCGCAAACCTTTACTGTGCGCTCCTTGGTTCAAAAGATATTTAAATTCAATTTTTCTTTTCAATATTTAAAATAAAAATTACGCCATAACTTTTATTTTTGATTTTTATTATAAAAATTGCAGAGTAACTCTTATTTAAATTTTTTTAAATAAAAATTGTCCAATAATTTTTATTTTTAATTTTTATTATAAAAATTTAAAATTGAAAGTTATTTCTCGATTTTTAATAAAAACTGAGATTTAATTATTATTGCATGATTTTTATTTTTATATGAAAAAATAAGAGTTAAAATTTGATTTTTCGATATAAATTAAAAATAAAAATTTATCCTTTTTTCGAAAGGTCCTTTCAATAAAATTATATATTGCAGCATGCACTTTCATATAAACCACTTTTTTCGCTTTGATTTTTTTTATTCCCATAACTCTTATTTGCGGTCCTTGCTTTTAATAGTTTTAGATAATAGATAATAATAATGGTCTTCAAGAAGACGTTTACTCGCAAATTAGCAAAATTATATGAATTTCCGATCTAAGAAATATACTGATTATTTTTATATTAAATATTTGAGCTACTCTTAACAATTAAAATTAAATAAATTTTTATAGATCATATCATGTTTTTCATATGTTTAGGGTTTCGCTATCTCGGAGTCCGAGGTCCAAAAAACCCTAGCTCTTTAAGGTTGCAGAATATCCTGCAAAAACCAAATACATTTTTTTGAAGTCCGGATGTACGCCAATCTGTTATATGTTTCTGGGTTAGTTGTATCGGAATCCGACCCCATAACCCCATAAAACGTTTTTTGAGGTTATATCAAAATCTTGACACCCTGGGGCTTTTGAAAAACATAAAGTATTTAGACTTTATCTACTCCAAACCAACTTCATCTGAGAATTGCAAGCTAGCTGTAATAAGTGTAAATCTATATCTCTCTCTATAAAGGAGTACAGTGATCTACTCCCCAAGTACCATGTCAATTTACAGTTGTCGGCAGGTATTTGTTGTTGTCCAGTACATGCCAACTAACTGCACATCACCTGGCCTGTTAACCACAACAACTACTCCATGGACGAATGCCTCACTTCAAAGTGTCAAAGAGCCGCCAGAGACTCATAATGAAGTGCAAAATGCAATTAATTTGCCCGCACAAAGCGCGACCAAGGCAGCTGCGAGAGATTCAAACAAAAGAAAGTATCTCAAAAGAGTGCAGGAGAAATGTGTGCAGAAATGCAATAGCTAAACGGGAGACACATGCCGCAGTTTGTCACGAGCTAGAGATTTCTCAAGCCACTGAGCGAGCAGAGCAGCAAAGCAGCAGAGATTCCAAGATGATGGACTATGTTGCCGCTGGTGCGCGGAGGGGCTGCAATCAAAACAAGATCTTAGAACTATTGGCGCCTGATACAAAGAGGCAGCTGCGCAGGCGCAGTGCGCAGTTAACAGACAATGCACAGTGGTCAAAATTGTCGTTATAGCTGGATGTTATTTTAATTTGGAAATATTCAAGGGCTGACATTTTTGCATTACAATATCTGTTGTTTATTTTATTATTCTACCGATAGTTTTTTTTATGTAGGTATCATTTTTTTTCACTTGATTTATTGCCTTTTATTATCTATTTTATGTTGTTGTATTTTATTTGCTTAATATAGTTGAAAAAGTTTGGTACAGGAATTCAGAGGTTTAAATTAGGTCGACAGTTATAATCTTTTAAGCTATAAGAAACAACAACAATTTTTTATTCGCGTGAAAGCCATTCCGCAACAAAAAAATATAATTTTTAAATGTGAATCCAACGTTTTACAATTAAAAAAAAATGGTTTATTTTTATAATCCGAATTTAAAGTAGAATCGGGTATAGATTTATTGAATTCCCTTTGTTAAAGCGAAACTTTTGACACTCACCGCTACACAGCTTAGTTAATACATTTTATATATTTTATTTAAATGTTTTATTAAAGTCGTAAAAAAAAATTCGGAATGATTTCTACTTTTGCAAATTATTATAAAAAATATCTAAAAATTAATTACGAAACTCGTGAAAGAAATGGTTAGATATCGAAAATGTGGCGCTTTGTTTAGTAAGTCCAGGATGTTACTGAACGACCAGGGAACTGCTGGTAAGTTGCACGGATTAAATATAGAGATTTTTTTATGATTGAATGATCATAATATCTTTATGATTCTTCGAAAAATATTTTTATAATATTAAATAGGAGAAAAAAATTATTTTCATTAAAAGTAAAATGGCGTTAAGTTGGCCAGGGCTGTCAAACTAAGGCGGCTGTTTTATAAGCTTTGAATCGAAAGCTGCTGTGCGCCGTGATTAGACGCCGCTCAGAATAATATAGAACCCTTGGTAAGAGTTCTAAATAAAAAATAATAATTATCACGAATTTTTTTTAGGTATTCTATATCGATCTTTTCCACTGGTCAAATACGAATATGTCTTGATTCGAATTCTCAATAAAAAAATAAAATTTATTAAAAACAAACAAAAAAATTAATAATTATTTTATTTTTGATTAATATTCTTCTCTGAACTTACAACTGCCACGAGCGCTCGACTAGAGACTGTGATTAGTTTTTATGTTATACCACAACATTTTTTTATTTATGTATATACCAAAATTGTTTAATTAAAATAAATATGAAAAAAAAAAAAAAAAAAAAAAATACCTTGAATATATTTTTTATAATAATATAATAATAATGGTTTTTGAATAATTAATTTATTTTTAAATAAGAGAAGAATCTCTGAATTTACGACTTAAAATGCCTTCATATTTTTTTTTTACTATTTTCTAAAATAAAAGACAGCTAAAACGAACATTTGGTCCACTGTGAGCAGTAATCAAACGTCGCTCTGTCGACTTAGTCCTTGATTCGTATTATTAAAAAAATAATATATAGGAAAAAGGTAAACAAATTTTATTTTTCAATATTATAAAAAAAAAATTTGATTAAACAAAATTCTTCACTAAACTAATAATTTCTGAATGTCTAAATTTTTTCGTAAGTTTTAAAATAAAATCATCTAAATCCATAATTTGGACCATTATGCGCTGTGATCTGATTGCGCTCAGTTGGCCTGGGTAGAATGCGAATTTCCGTATTCTCAAAGAAAAAAATTAAAAAAAGGGGTAAACATTTTTTACAAATATTTTACAAAATAAATAATTAATTCATTTTTGAATAATATATTTCTCTAAACTAACAAATAAAAATACCTTGAAATTATTTTGTTAAATTTTACTAAAATAATCACCTAAATCGATTATTTTGACCACTGTGCGCAGTTTACAGACTGCGCTCAGTTGGCCAGGATTGCCAGGTCAGTGAACATGGTAAATGCAGGGCGGCTTAGAGAGCAGCGCTTTTGAAATCTGATACTGTTATCAGTTTGTAGCAGAGCAGACGTAACGGTTATTATAAACAAATAAAAGCACAAAACGTAAGAGACACACAGTGGGGCAGACAGACCGAGAGACATGCCGATAAAGATCAAGATAATGTTAAAGCAAAGAAGAGAAGGCGGTCTACGGCTGACTGGCGCTGGCTTCCGTCTAAGCCAAGTTAGTAGAATTGTGTAGAAGCTTTGAACATAATTCAAATTAATTTGTTTTATTGACAGCGTGTGCGCCCTTAATTTGAGCCACATCAATGTCGCTGGCGGTTATTGGAGCCACACAAATTGGTCAATTATTGGGTATTTGGCCAAAAGGCGTTTCATTAGTCCAAGTGACAATAAATTAGATTCATAGTCGCCGGCTACTAGCAACTAATTAAAATGCGTTTTTTTTTCGTGTGTGTGTTTTTGAGATATTAATCTGCTGGGAAGCCAAAAACAGAGCTTAGTCTGCGGTTGGGGACCACATACGGCGTTTTGGAGCCACCCGCCTGCTAGACCCACCAACTAGGCTAGAGTCATCGCCGGTAGCTTTTTTTTTCTCTAGCTCATCTTGACTAATAATAATTCTCAAGTTGTGATTTTATTTCAAATATGAATCACGATAATGAATTGTTTATGTTCAGAGTTAGTTGGTCGCCGCCAGAGTAGCTTCATGGGAAAAAAAGATTAACATCAACATTTTTGTTAATATATGTTGAAATATCATAAAAATGATATATTTGCTGCTTTATTAGTGTGGATTTTATTTTTTCGCCTGTTGATACAAATGATTCACTTGCACAAACTTGGTTTTTTGCCGAAAACTGGAATATATGCTTAAGAAGAGTCTTTGATAAAGGGTCATCAATCTTGAGGTTTTTTTTCAATAAGTTTTTTTTGATAAACCACGCGTGAGAACTGTCAAGTTGCCATGTGTTTTTTATTAAGTTTTCTTTGCCATTTCATCATGGAAAAACTTACACCCGAACAACGTTTACAAATCGTACAATTATATTACGAAAATTCGCGTTTTTCTTAAAAAATGACGCTGGTCAGACCGTAACCGTCAATGGCGACCGTTATCGCAACATGATAACGAATTATTTGCTACCTGAAATTGAAGCCCGAGATCTCGACGACATTTGGTTTTAACAAGACGGCGCTACTTGCCACACAGCTCGTGAAACAATGAACATATTGAAGAACCAATTCGAAGGACAATTAATTTCACGCTCCGGAGGTGTCAATTGGCCAGCAAGATCGTGTGATATCACACCGTTAGACTTTTTACTTTGGGGCTATGTGGTGTCTAAGGTGTTTGTGGATTATCCAGCTACGATTGAAGCATTAGAGACCAACATTACCCGTGTTATTCGCGAGATACCGCCGATTATGCTCGAACGCTTCATTGAAAATTGGAACATCCGCTTGGACGAGCTACGGCGCAGTTGCGGCCAACATTTGGAAGGGATTATTTTTAAAAAGTGAATGGCAAGATCGGTTCTTTCTATTGATAATAAAGATTTTCCGATTCATTTGAAATTTTTGTGTTTTTTTGCATTTAAAAAAAAAAACTCAAGATTGATGACCCTTTATAACATTTTGCTTGGCTTATCAATGTCAACTTCCTTTCTGGGTTTCGACACCTTGTTGTCAAGTTTAAGGGCGTAATGAAGTTCAAGTTCTGTTGATATAAATCAATTTATTTGCTTTTGTAGGTCCGAAAAAGTATGTTGAACTTTGGGAGAAAATGAGATATAATGAGGTACAGATAACCCGGTAAAGAGTGTTAAATTTGTTACTCCTAATGATCGAAAAAATATGAATGAAATTAAGCACCCTATATTCTTAGAATGAAATTTAATGCTTTGCTACCTATTAGCTATGGTACTTATGCTCTCATATAATTTCAAAGATCATTTGAATAAGACAGACCCATAAAAGAAAAAAGTGATGTGATCTTTGAATGTTTCCAGGCTACCCATAAGTATTCTGAGCGGCTGAAGCGGAGTTCGCGGCTCAAACACCGCAGTACCCAAGGGTTCTGACACAACCTCTAAGAATCCTATACAATTTTTTTCCGATTTATGGTCTTCATAGGTTTTTTGGGTGACTTAATCAGCATATCAATGTGCTGAGATAATTTCCAAAATATCTCGTTTAATGGTGGCCTTCATATGTCTTAGCGCTGACGTGCTGGGGGTTTTTGGATCTCCGATTCGTATTCAGCATCCACAAAATTTGATAGTAAACAGGGTCGGATCGCCGAATCAGAAAAACAACTTTTTTGGGTGGACTTTTTTTTTCTTTTCGAGAACTGTTGTCGGGCACTCCATCACGTCAGGTTTCTAGGATAAAATCAAAAAAACTCGTTTTCGGGTGTTTTTTAAGGTTATGTCAGAACCCTCCGGTACTGGGGTATTCAGCGGCACAAAATCCATAAAGGTAGCCCTGTCACTTGTAAATTTCAAATCACCTTTTTTTTTCTTGTGGACCTGTGTAATACCTTATGTAGATTTTGTAGAATTAGTCATGTGAATTTATAAATGAACGAATAAACTCTTAAAAAACTACTTCAGAAGCTTAAAAAGGAAATCAAACCTTAATCCAGAACCAACTAGAAGTTATTCTGACACTTCTAAATTTAAAGTTCAAAATTCTTTAAAAAAAATTGTCAAAGATTTTTTAAAAAAAAATTTTTTTTTTATTTTTATGCCGTCAGATAAGAGTTGGCAAATTTTATAAATAAAACAAATAAAACAAAAATGGCAGGATTGATTGTGCTCCAATGAGTCCAATCAATATAATTATAACAACTTATCTGTTTTAAAAACATGAAAATTCATATTTGGTTGATTAAACTTTGAAAAAAAAAAATTATCCATAAAAGTAATTATAGTAAAAATTAAAATTGAAACTAAATAAGGAACAGTCTTAACAACACGAATTATTATTATTAGAAGATGTTTACGGTTCAAAGAGTGAAATACAATTAAATTCCTATCGACTGAAGCTCTGCTTTTATAGCAGCTGGCCGGTTATTCATTAGTTGTGGTTACTTTTCGATATGTACTCGATAACACAATGTTGTCAAAAAGGCAATAAATATATTTTTTTAAATGTGTAGGCGCCCATTTTTAGCAAGCGTTAGGTTCAAATTTTTTATGAATGTTGTAAATAATTAATATACAGTCTAAATATATCGTGACCGACTTTGAGATATGAAGTAACTTTAACGCTACATATACATATCTTGCATAAAGATTCATGTCAAACTAATTAGGAACTTGGGAGTGACCCAACAAACCTTTTCCAAACGACTCCAGCCTATCGGAATGTTGCAAAAGTAAAGATATTGCGTTCCCTATAAACTCAAAGGGACGTTGGATGTCATTTTGTCACCTGCGAACAACAATCTAAAGGCATAATCGGAAAGGATTCTTGCATCACATTATGAAGTGGGAAAAAAAAGTAGATCCACTATGACAATCCAAAGAGTAGAAATCCATCAACATCAGTGGCAAATCGAATATTCATAATCATATTAGGAATATAAATATTTGAAATGTGGGATTAGCTTCGAGTGATCTTCTAGGAGCTACGAAACAATCACTGCACTACGTTACTAACAATATTTGGTTCAACTAAGTCAGGCATTGAAGGAAAGACCGGACGCTATTTCGTTTTTCAACAATATAACCCAGAGGGGCCACATATAGCAGGAGTCGTCAAGGATACATTGGAGGTACTTTAATGGGATGTCAAAGCCCACCAATACTCTTCATATGTTATCGCTTCCGACTGCCACTGTTTTCGATTAATGACTCATGGCCTAGCAGTGCTTCACGACATTTTTGGAAACAATAAAATTGGGTTGACTCCCGGATTGCCTCATAGGTCGAGCAGTTTTTGAAGCGAGGCATCCGATTGCTACCTGAAAGATGAGGCAATGTCGCAGCAAACGGTCTGCAATATTTTGATAAAGATGTGTTTGACCAATTTTTACCGAAAAATCTTCAAAGTTCATTAAGAAAAACCCTCAAAACTTACTTGTACATCCAATATGCACATTTAAACAAAAAAAATATTCCGACAATTTGAATTTTTATGCTTAAGGCTCCGTTAGTTAGCCAAAATGTGTCATAGCGAAAAATTTTTTTAGGCATACTGAGAAGCAACTTTCATCACGTGGAACGATGGCTTATCTCCATTTTATAAATATCCACAGACATTAAGCACATCATCTTTAAGAGATCCATTTTCACTCCCGTTCACATTACTTTGGTCGTGTTTGCTTTCCAAATATGTTGATATAGACGCTTCTGGTAAATCAGCAATCTCTCTGCCGTCTAAGCTTTTCTCTTTTGACATTGCACAAAAAATCACACAGAAGATAACCATACGTCTCTGCGACGTACTCTTTGTACATCTTGCAAATTTAAGCCAACTTTCCGCTGTACAACTACTACCATCGTCAAGCTGCTAATACTAAGTGAGCAAACTGAGAGAGAGAGAGAAATTCGTACTATGACAATCGTAAGGTAGAGAGTAAAAAAAAATACTCGTCTAGTATAGCGTTATCTTTCTGGGGGCTATGACGTTCGGTATGTTTCAAAAGATTTTTTTTATCTCATTCATTTTACTCTTAAAAACTTTAAAATTATATAGTGCTTCGAAATTATTTTAATCTGTCTGCATATGACATATTAGTTGGTCCGATACAGGCGGAGGAAAGTAAACTTAATTTTTGAAAGCACGCCATCTTAGTTTACAGAAAAACTTTTGTTTTTTTCTTAGTTCAAAGTCTGCCATTTATTATGATTGAGTAAGACCGCATTAAAGTTATTTTACGGTGAAAAAATACAATATTTCGGGGACTTCGTGAGTACTTTGGTAATCATTAGCGCCCAAAAAAAACAACCAGCGGTCACATAATCCTCGTGAATATCAAGAAAAACCCAGTGGTGTGCATTATGGCTGAAACTGTTATGATCTATTTGGATCGATATGAGATTTGACAAATTTGAGGCTTATTTTGTAGGGTGTTTCAAAGAGCGAAGTATACGCTAATCGTCCAGATTTAAAAAAAAAAACATCATTGATGGAATACGTGATACTGGAAAACATCTGTAAAACCAGCCTTGATGAACATTTATTGGATATCATTTTCCACACATAAATATCTTCGATGAAGCTTCCAAATAAAGCCCCCAACTTGGTTTAAAAGTACATTTTTCTTATTTTAATTTGCATTCACTTTCCTGTATTGGACCACCCTTTATAAGAAGAAGTACATAACTTAAGTTTAGCTATACTAACACTTCTAATTTCCGAGATCTAGGCGTTCATTAGGACAAATGTACGGAAGAACGAACAGACGAACGAACATGTCTATTTATTTGAGTTCCCCTCTGAGAATATTAACTTTGGGTGTTCTGCGGCGTCTCCTTATCTATGTTACATAAACCTATTATGGTATACCCCTAACCTTAAGGTAAATTTTTTGAAAACCTGTTGCTGGAAAGCTCTTTTTGATCTTATATGAGGAACATCAATGACCTTTCTCTGCTGTATTCCTCGGTTTTGAAGTTATCAATTTTTTTCAAACTCGGTGATGACCAGTGTGCAATTTAGAAAAAAAAAATGATACAATACTTTAATTAGCTTTCCAAGGATCGTGGGTAAACACATTTGAATTTGATTTAGTCAAGAATTATCTTAAATAATTATTCCTTGTAAGAACACATATAAAACCATATTCCAACAAAACCAACCCAAAGTAATTCCAAACAGTCTACTGTTTACCAAGCACTCTGAGCTGAAGCACCTCAGTTAAGTACATATAAGAGCCAACTCTTAACTCACTAAAACCACCCCTAACTACATTTTATAATTAATTTAAGCTAAATTTCCAAAAGAAATGCGTAACGTTTAGTTCAAGACCTCGCCCTAGACGTATAAACGGGGATCAATTAAAACCGAACAATTCTTTACTCTGTGTTAGTTCTCAATAAAACTTTTTCAATTGAGTGCAAATTTTTCCCATGACCAGACAAATTTACACTTTATGGCCACCAGACACTTGCCGAGGACGACGCACGGCAGGCACATCAGCAATCAGCAGTCACTAGTTACCAGTCACCATGCGCCAAGTGAGTCTGAATGCGTGAGAAAGGCCTGGTGCTGGGGTGTGGTGGTGGTGACCAGGTTCAAGGCAGATCTTACCCACGCTAGTGCTTGCTAGAGTGCATGCGGGCAGGGCACAGTTTCCGGATTTGTTAAGGGATGATCCGTTTGCATTATTTGTTATTGGAATCACGTGACAAGTTGCGCCTGGGGTAGCTGGGAAACGTGCAAAGAAATCATCCCACGGGATTCAATTTATGCGTGTTTGAATGTTTTTGATTGTGCGACGCTAATTCAAATACAACGAACACAGAGTTGGCTGGTTTTTGTTTTGTGGTGTTGGCTCTGACCAAAGCGACAGAGTCAAGTTCCATAAAGCCGGTGTTTCCAAACGCAATGGTTGTTGGTGGTGCAATTTCAAGCTCATTACAAGACATTTGCTAAAGTGGGGGGCACTAGAGTTGCGTGCGCTGGCATTACCTAGCCCGAAACTTGATGCAGGGTGCATCAATTTGCTTGACAGCTTTTTTTCCTAATAAAGTCAAAAACATTTGTTTTCAAAGCCTTTGGGAATCGTAATTAAACATATTAAGTTTGGCTGGGTTTGTAGTCAGCGGGGATTAAGTATGCTTTGCTGGGGGAGTACTCTAATATTTTCGTGTGCAAAAGCTGTTAAAACGGCAGCAAATGTCGCGCTAATTATTACAAATTGTTTCAAATTTATAATTTATGCTAATTTAGTTAAGCCAAATATAGCCAAATGGAATTTATTATTTATGGTCTGGAAATATTTGAAATACTTTTGTACAATAGTTTTATGTCTATCTTGTCTTTCAATAGTTTGCACTGCATACACCTGAAAGATATGCAGTTTATAAATACAAAAGGAAAAAAAAAAAATACTTTACCAAAATATCAGAAAGCAATATAATTGATTTATGGACAATGGATTGCTTTGGGCCTGGTGCGCCCATTTAGCTGCCTAAATTTAGCAGAGACCCCACAATCTTCAAGACAACTAATTTAGGGAGCTGCCTGTCTGCCCCACACCCGCCTGCATAGATCTGCTGCTGCTGCTGACATGACGTGGTGTACGCTGTGTTCTTGAGTTTTGTCACGTTCATGGGCAAATGTTTTGATGATCACGGTCCATGTTGTGTCTCCCCCCGTCAATGCAGCTTTAACAAGCAGCGCTGAATGCGGGATGTGTGTATGTTTGTCAGTCAGTCTGTTGTCTGCTGTCCGCTGTCTAGCTGTTTGTTTGTTTTCCTTGAGGTCGTCGGATACTAAAAATATTTCCGACTTGCATGCAAAACGCTTGCGCCTGGCAGGGCCTGTCACAATTGACACTGACGACGACGCCGCAGCAGGTACAACCCAGCCAGCAGCCAGCAATCCAGCGTACATACAAATTCGAAGACGTGCCGTAAAGTTGTCACAATGTACCGGCACTATATAGCCATTTGGGGGCTCTGGTCATGGGCAGGGATCCACTAGTGCTGCTGCTGGCTGCTACAACGAAAGATTAATTGAACGTGCGCTACCGAGTTATTAATCTTGTCGAGCTTAGCAGCACATACAGTGTCCCTCGGTCGCATTGTTTCTAAAATATTGTATGCTCTTTTAAGTTCTAGTACGTGGCAGTGTCAACTAATGGGCCGCCACTTGAGCCTTGATTATGCAGCTGCGCCTGCTCCAGAGCTATTTTTTATGCCTTCTTAATTTGTTTATTGCTACGTTAATGCAATTTTTTACGGCACTGCGACATGTGCGTTCCAAGGGGCCAGCAGGCTTTTCTCCAACTGACTCCATCCATGCACTGCCATAACATAAATACTTCGATTGGATCAGTTCTCGGGCGGCGGCAGCAATTACACAGCACGACATATTTTGTCACTTTTTGGGTGAAAGGTAATTTTTTTCATTTTGATTCCCAGATTGCCCTCTGCATGGGCTTTATTTTTTATGATCATCATAACTTTGCAGTGCCCAATATTGCGGGTGCTGTAAGTTGAAACTTTTGAATGTCGTTCTATATGACACCCTGGCCCAATTCGCAGGAATTTAAAACTCTCCTGAACTTGTATCGCAACTGGAAACTATTGCGCACATGCCAAAAGAACAAAACTGCGCAGCAGCTGCGGAATTTCACAAGTCAACGAAAATCAGAAAGATGTTTACCCAGTCGACAAAAAGTTCGCTGCTTTGTTAAGGCGAAACATTTTTAAGTAGTAAGCGATAAGTAATTGAAAGCATTGTAATATTGTAGTTAGTTGTAGAGGAAGGTGGAGTGAAGTCGTAAGTGACAAGACACCAATTTTCAAATAAACGTCATGACCGACGCGATGATGTCAGAAGAAGCCCAGGAATCGAGAAACAAGGTTTATAAAAAATTCAGAGCTATGAATATCACGATCAAGGGAAAACGAGGATCTTTTTATTATGTTGGCATCCTCTTTTGATCCACTAGTTGCATCCCTTAGACAAGTGAGATCTAATACAGAATTAAAAAGTAGTTATTCAAAAGAAATGTTAAGTCTCTTAGATATTCCTTCAAATGTAAATGTGAATGATTATTTTACAAAAAACTACTGATAAGACAAATTAAATTTATTTACTGAAATATAAAATTATGAACAAAAAAATATATCATCAAAATTTCTATTTATATCAAAAAAATATGTAGGTACTTATTTTACAAAATCCAACTTCCACAACATATTGCGCAGCTCTCAGATATCGTATCACCATGTATGAGTACTTATTTACTTATTTATATAAGCCTAAAGATTTTTCTTTGAACTGCAATTTAATTCATAAAAATATTTTTTCTAAAAAATTGCTACCTTGAAAGTTTTATTTTAAGTTTTCGAAAAGTCGATTTGTGGTGAATCCGGAAGCTCGATTTGGGCTGAATCCGGAAGTGTCGAAAAGAGCTAAATAATTATTTTGAATATAATTTCAGCACGGATTTCAACTGTTTTTGTGTCAAAATGCCGAAAGCTTACAAAAAAAGCCAAACAAATCCTCGGAAATGCTGAAGGCAGTGAAAATCGAGAAAAGGAGCGCTCTTTCAGACGATTTCCCTCTTATATTCTTGATGGTTTCTGAGCTTGACTTAATAGTATCATAAGCTTAAATTTTATAATTATTATTAATTTATTAATGTTTAATATAAAATTTGCAAGCTGGAGTGGTTTTCGCATTTAAAGTTTTTAAGAATTTTATGCGACGAAACTTCCTTGTATTTCTCACATCCATCTTGTCTTAGAATCTTTTTTGTTGCACTAGGTAGCCTCAAACGGGTATCCAAACATCCGACTGACACAATAATCTGACAGACTTCGTCTTATTATATAAAAGTAAGTTTCCATTAATATCCATGAAACATAGCAAATAAAGCAATTTACGTCCCTTTTTTAGATTTTTAAAATTATGACTCGGATTATTTGTTATAATGCCTTGTTATATAAACATTGGCATAACTCAACGTAAAAGCTGTTTCATAGTTCGCATGAAGAATAAGCTAGATAGCCAAGGAACTACTCACAAATTAAAAATTTAAATGAGTGCCGATAAATAAAGTAATTTAAGTTACTTTTTTCGCTTACTCTTAAGAAAGAAAATACCTTTTAATAATAATATCTTTAAGGTGATCGTTAAATTCATTCAAGGTAGTATGGAACCCTTAACTAAATACATCAAAAATATGATTGCGAATCGAACTCGTAAATGAAGATACGGTCTTGAAACTTGGCAGACGCTCTTCTTAAATATAATAGGAACATTTAACAGGCTTACCACCCACACACTGCGCTGACGATGATTTGCTTTCAAAAAGTTGCATAGTTTTTGGTCTACTGGGTTATGCGAGCATGTTTACGTGCATTGCTGTGAAAGCCCAACCCAACCCAAAAAAGTAACGTCTTCAGTGGCACTGACGGCGGCAACTCCTTACAATAGATAAAAGGGCGTAGCAAAAATGGCGCATGATATTGTAACACCATGAACCACCATCAGAAAAAGCAGCAAAAGACGACAGTAAGTATTTATTGAGAACCGGTATGACACGGGGGAAGTTTTGCTATTCAATGGAACACCTGGACATCTAAGGTCGGCTAATAAGCGCGGCAATGCCGATAAGCTTGAAAACCTCGAAATCCGAAATGTCTGCCAGTTGCCGATTGGGGTCGGAACACATGTGCATAAATTCCAAAGGTAAACAAAACATCTCATCACATAACAAAAAATACAAAATAAAATCATATCAGTTTGATTTTCTTTGGCAAATGCAAATAACCAGTAATCCTAAGTAAGTTACTTGACGAACACTTGAGTCACCGTCGTACCATTAAGAGACTCAATTGAAAGTCTTTCAAAGAAGGGTTGCTAAGGCCGCGCAAAGGAAGTGAGTTGCACACCTTGCTATTAGCATATATTAGAGTGCCTAAGTTCTCAGAGCCCCAGGTTCCCAGCTCTAGGCAGGGCAACACTGCAACTTGTTTATCAACATGTGACAATTATGGTAAATGCATGCAGAGCTCTTTACCTGGTCGATGTCACGGCGGATGTTTAACCCTTGTTGTGTTATGATTTTTCCAAGACAAAGCCACGACATGGGCATAAACCGGATGCATAGCGCAAGTGTGTGCTGCAGATCCCAAACGAGCAAAATTATGCAAATTATTATGGCAGTGACAGTGTAGATTACACTTGGACACGGCATGCACCTGGGTAGCTTCCAATATCCCGGGAGCATGGCAACTAAGAAGGCTTTCCCACAGTTGTCTAGAGGCAAATGAAGTAAAGATGTATAAATTGAAAGAGGATATTATTGCCTAATCAAAGTTAATTAGTGAGGTGATAAAAAGTACAACTTTTTTAGGCCCCATCACTATATTTTGAAAGCTACACTAAATATCCAATGTGCTCCTAACTAGCCCTAGAGCTTTTAGGCTAGTCCAATTCCCGAAATAAACTTATATGGCATGGTTCTTGTCGGATGACATTGTGCATCAAGATCCAAATACAATGTGCTCCTAACTAGTCCTAGAGCTCTTAGGCTAGTCCCATTCCCGAAATAAACTTATATGGGCTGGTTCTTGTCGGATGACATTGTGCATCAAGATCCAAAAAAGGATGCCCTTCTTCTGGAGGGAGCCTCCCACTCCACTTGTCAATTGGATGATATTTTTAAGCCTTTTTAAATAATCGAAAACGAGGAGTAGCTTACTCCTACGCATTTCATGAGGATCTACTCTGAGTCTCGTCTGAATCTGTCCTCTTCGCGTTGTAGTCGTGCAAAATAGTATGCATATAAGCTCTTTTTGAATAAATAAATAGCTTTATTTTCAAATTTGGCTACCTTGAATTAAGTTATTTATTATGTTACAAGTAGGCCACTAATTATTATGGGTTTTTATTAATTTGATTTGCCCTCTATTTATTTTAGTAATCTTCTTCATTTTTTCTTTTTTTTTCTTTTATATTATTTTTTATTTCACTTTACTTTACTTTATTTTATTTTATTTTATTTTATTTTATTTTATTTTATTTTATTTTATTTTATTTTATTTTATTTTATTTTATTTTATTTTTTTTATTTTACTTTACTTTATTTTACTTTATTTTATTTTTTATTTTATTTTATTTTATTTTATTTTATTTTATTTTATTTTATTTTATTTTATTTTATTTTATTTTATTTTATTTCACTTTATTTTACTTTATTTTACTTTATTTTACTTTATTTTATTTTATTTTATTTTATTTTATTTTATTTTATTTTATTTTATTTTATTTTATTTTATTTTATTTTATTTTATTTTATTTTATTTTATTTTATTTTATTTTATTTTATTTTATTTTATTTTATTTTATTTTATTTTATTTTATTTTATTTTATTTTATTTTATTTTATTTTATTTTATTTTATAAAATAAAAATTTTTGTGTTAAAAATAAAGTTAATGAATTCAAATGATCCAACAATTAAAAGGTGGCGCAATGCGCTGATGCGTTATTCGTGTCTCTCTGAAAAAGATAGCACAGTTAAATTTTTTGTATGGTAGCTATGTGCCATAATGGAACAATTCTGTTCAAATTTCACACAAATGTGTAGACCATTATGAAACATATAAAAACACATAAATATGCGCTGTAATTTTTTTTTTTTAACATCGTGACCAAATTTTCGTTAGTTGTATTTTGTTTTAGACAAAACATTTGTGTGCAGTTTGGTTATATAAGTATTTTCAAGTAATAAAATGGAATTAACAAACATACCAAGAGATAACTATATTATATAGAAAAATAAGCAAAGAAATAATAAATAACAATCCAAAAGGTTATACCACGAAAGCAAAAGATAATACAGACCACAAAAAAAAGTGGTGTAAACTTAACAGGTGACAGAGGCACCCCTTATGGATTTTGAGCAGCTAAATCCGAAGTCCAAAAAACTCCTTCACACATGGGCTATGAGATAATCACCAAAAAATCCCATAAAACGAGATAATTTGGATATTATCTAAGAACCCTTGGATCGGGGTTTTTTGGACTTCGGATTCAGCTGCCAAAAGTCCATAAGAGGTGCCTCTGTCACATGAAAAGTTTAGACCACTTTTTTTTGTAAGCCTGTGAGTTATAACAAAAAAATGATCTGTTCCAGCCAGAATTGCAGTCTCATAATCTTTAAACTAATTTGAGATCCATTCATTATGGTTATTAAATAAAATTATGTTAACCTTTTTTGATTTAAGCGAACTCCGCTTGTTGCTCACTAGATTGCCAGCCTTGCTAAACTTTAAAGGGTATTACCTACCAGTAATTCAACGGGCACATGCTTGAATCTAAGTTTTCGACATTAAAATATTGTCGAAGTGCCAAAATCGAGTCAACCCTACTAGTTCGGATCTTTTGAGATTTGTTTTTTTTTCTAAAAAAGCGAAAAGTGTCTGCGACGTGGATATAGGAATAGGATTTTGACGATAATCGAAATAAAAATATCGATGATCGGAAAAAATAAAAAAACTTCGATGCATCGATTTAACATCGATGTTACTTCCAGCACTAATAGCTACCAACACAAACTGAACGAGTTTTCTGCCCAGCAAAATATAGAATTCACAATAATTACAGACAGAATTTTATTGTTGGCCTCAGGTATGGTCAATGTTATAACAAGTTGACGCCGGAGTCACCCAAATACATTCACATTAAGCAAATGTACGATGATAATTTAAAGTACAGGGTATTAATATAGAAAATTCCTTGTGATGGTAAAAGTGCTGATACAAATAAAGATAACCTACTCTGCTGATCCCCATGATTTTCTATTTTAAAAAACTGCCTTTTTCAATCATGTCAAGTTAACCCAAAATTGTTTAATCAAAATTAACAACACAATACATTTTATAAAAATTTGACTGTACTTTTTTTTTTAAAAATATTTTATTCTTTTTTGGATATTTTATTTCAAAATTCTTTGTACCGAAATTTCGCGCACGTGAACCATAATGGACACGCAGGACTCCGTCACGTCACCGCCACGTCACTCACTGCTCTCGGGTCGTTACAAGCAAAGCTTTGCATTTCTAACGTTGCGCAAACGTATGCCTGGCATTATGCAGCAGGTTATCTTTCAGCTACTCGACCATTTGTCCGAGCTGATTGAGGAATATGGCGAAGAGGTGGCAGAAGATGTCCGCAATATAGTCGACAGCACGCAGCGGCTCAAACGTGATTTAAGCTACGATAGACAGTTTAAGCTCTTCCATGGCGTTGAGCCTGACAAGGCCGAGTGGAATGCGTTTCTTTCGGAGCTGCCCAGGCCAAAGCGCAATTACTTTGGTGGCAGCTGGTTACACTGCGAGTGTTATCTATACCGACGCATACAATCCTTCTTTGCGAATAGCAGGTTTCTAGCAAAGTACGACTATTTTGGGAATCTTAAAAAAGACGATTTGATGATCAGTACGCGCGCCATGCGTGCCATGGCGCTGGCCACACGTAATCTGGAAAAGAGCTGGAAGAATTTTAGCAGCATGATGCGCATAAATCTTTGGAGCAATCATTTTGAAATACAGCTGAATGCATACTTTTTGGATAAGCTGGATAATCCGGAGGATATATCTTTAGATCTGCTGGCACATGTAGCGCTGCTGGACAAGCGTGTTTTGATAGATGAATCAGGTGCAGTATGGAACTGCCTAATGAAAGCCAAACAAAGCCAACTAAATGAGATTTCAGTAGAGTTCATATGCGATAATGCGGGCTTTGAGCTGTTTACCGATTTGCTGTTTATAGAGTATTTACTACGCACGGGACTGGCTACTAGAGTGCGTCTGCATGTAAAGGCCATACCCTGGTATATATCCGATGTGACCAGAAACGACGTCGAATGGACCATAGACTATTTGATCAAACATGAGTTCGATTGCTTGTCGGAATTGGGTAGAAACTGGGCGCAGCTTATGCAGGATAATCGCATAGTCATTGCGCCCACAACGCATTTCTGGACGGGACCACAGCCTTATTTTGTCATGATGGATGTGGATTTGCAGTTGTACCAGCAGTTATCCACCTCAGAGCTGGCCATATTCAAAGGCGATCTTAACTATCGCAAACTTATGGGTGATTATATCTGGGATCCCACTGAAGAGTTTATAACCTGCTTACGTGGTTTTCGACCCTGCGATATGTGCGCTCTGCGCACCGTCAAATGTGAAGTTATCTGCGGTCTAAACGAAGGCATCACCGATGCTTTGCTTAAAAGCGATCCACAGTGGATGATATCCGGCAGCTATGGTGTTATCCAATATACAGATTGTCTCAAGTGTAGCTGTTGCTTCAAAGCGACTCTACCAGCAATGAAAGTCGCCCCATGACCAGAACGACAGATGCTAAGGAGCTTGCAACAAAGTTTTCCCTGTACACAACGGCTTGACACTTACATATGTCACGCCCTGGGCGCAAGTTGGCGGCCACTATGGATGTTTTGGCAATCAGCGGCACAACGCACTGACTACTCATCGCCGGCAGTTAAAGTTTTTATTAAATTCGCAGCTGGCTGCTATGTCTTAATTTGCATTGCCAAACCAAACCAAACCGAAACAAACAAAAAAAAACACCCAATGCTGAAAGTATCTCAAGTTTGGTGAAATACTCGTAACTTGGGGCTCGGATAACTTAAGCTTAGCAAATAAATGAGCTAAAATTTGTCAGTTGAACGCTTGGAAAATCTTTTGCCCAAATCAAAGCTGCATCGTTACGCCCACCGCACACAAAAAGGAGTCTCTAGACTCCACCGGGGGGTAAATCTTGGAGATTGGCTTGCTTGGACAAGTGCCACTTGTATTTCTATTAACAGGCGCCGCATGCGCAAATTGCCCAGCTCCGATTCCGATGACTAATGCTGTTGATTTTATTTATGGGCTGCACATGCGCAGCTATTTGTTAGAGAGCAATCGAATCGGGGTCTAGGCAGAAGTCAATTGGAAATAGAAAGTTTTCTTATCGAATTATAAGTAATCGTTGAACGTTTATAATTTTACAATAAACAAAACATATAAATCCGGTGATCCAAAAGATTCCTGGCAGAGATGCACAATGTCAATAAACTTGAAATTAGAAAGTTTTGTCGGTTTGTTTTTTTGTAAAAACATTTTTTGCCAGAAATGGGTTTAATAAATTGATATCTAAAGAAAACTGACAATGTTCTTTGATTCTTGAGCCTTGAAGCCAGGAAGAAGCATTGCTTGTCTAAATAATATACAAGTCTATTCTAAAGACATTCGATAAGGAGCTTCTACGTAATACAGCGGTGAGCATTATGAGACAGAAGGAAGAGTGACTAGCCAAAAGTTTTTATACGATGATCAGTATCACCCCGTGTATCTTAAATTTTATTTTTTGGAGATTTCGGTAGAGTAGTCAACTATTGGGCACCATACCGACTGATTTAAGTTTTTAATTCTGTCTTGGATAATAATGCTTTTATGTTAAACTACAATCTAGAAGTTGTACCCCAATTGCGTCCTACAAGCTAGTGCTGGACTTCGCTCTTATAAACTTTAGGCATCAGCAGGTGCCGATCCAGAATTTGGTCTTAGGGGGGTTCGTCACTTCCAAGTGTAAATAAAGAGTCATCAATCTTGAGGTTTTTTTTGAAAATAAAAAAAAAACAAAAATTTCTAATGAATCGTAAAATCTTTATTATCAATAGAAAGAACCATTCTTGCCATTCACTTTTTAAAGATAATCCTTTTCAAATGTTGGCCGCAACTGCGCCGTAGCTAGTCCAAGAGGAGGTTCCAAATTTCAATGACGCGTTCGAGCATAATTGGCGGTATCTCGCGAATAACACGGGTAATGTTAGCCTCTAATGCTTCAATCGTAGCTGGATAATCCACAAACACTTTAGACTTCACGTAGCCCCAAAGTAAAAAGTCTAACGGTGTGATATCACACGATCTTGGTGGCCAATTCACCAACCAGTCCGGAGCGTGAAATTAATTGTTCACCAAATTGGTTCCTCAATATGTCCATTGTTTCACGGGCTGTGTGGCAAGTAGCGCCGTCTTGTTGAAACCAAATGTCGTCGAGATCTCTGGCTTCAATTTCAGGTAGCAAATAATTCGTTATCATGTTGCGATAACGGTCGCCATTAACGGTTACGGTCTGACCAGCGTAATTTTTGAAGAAATATGGACCGATGACTCCACCCGCCCATAAACTACGCGTTGGACGAGGTCTATACGGTCGAGTGTCATCCAATAATGAATATTGGATCTCAAATTTGTTGCTGGTATGGCGAATAGTCGTCTCTGTAGGTCGATTAATTGCGCGAAAAACATTCTTTACAGAACGCGAATTTTCGTGAGATAATTGTACGATTTGTAAACGTTGTTCGGGTGTAAGTTTTTCCATGATGAAATGGCATTGAAAACTGAATAAAAAACACATGGCAACTTGACAGTACTCACGCGTGGTTTATCGAAAAAACCTTATTGAAAAAAAACCTCACGATTGATGACCCTTGATGTATATCAGAGCTCGCAAAAGACTGTCAACCAATGTCCTACTTTCGGGGTGGGGTCCGGAGCCGAAAAACCCCCCGTGAATCCGCCAGTGGGCATCAGTATATGTAGGGGTTCATATAGAATCCAATTTTTGTGTGTCGGGGCACAATAGCTCATTTAGACTCTTTTTTTTAGTATCAATAAGTGGCACCACCCCCTGCTTGTTTAACACGCCAATTCCCGTACTGCTTTCTGCATTAATTTCCAGACTATAATTTGAGCATTTGGGAATGTTTCAGTCGTGCCCCTCTTTAATATCCGGTACCAATACAGTTCACCGCTGGAATTCGCGTCTGCAATTTGAGATTTGAACATTTCTCTTTAATACGCATCTATGGCTGGTACCTCAAGAAGTAAAAAGGAATATGTTATCTACATGAGTCTATATAACAATTTTAGATACTGTAGCCTCTTCTTGAAAAGTTTTAGAAACAATTTGATTTTAAAGTATTTCCAGGCAAAAATAACCAAGGAATAAAAATGGTAGCTTTTGAGTAGTGGTGGGCAAAACTTATACAAACAAACATTTCGCAGTCAGCAAAAACGCACGAGAGAACAAGAACCGCAATCAAGCAAAAACGAGAGAGAGATTTCGCTAAAACAAGTCAGAGAGTTCCTCTACCGCTGAAAACATTTATCGAAACCAAATAAAATTTATTTTGAACAATTTTTGGACAATTCTCAATTGTTGATGTTTGATTTGAATACACTTTTTCAGTATAACGAGCCACAGTGCAATGCACTATGGGCCAATCTGACTGTATTCGTTGCAAATTTCATAACTTCTTAACGAATAAAGACATTTTGATGAAATCAATTATTTTTAAAAGAGACTTTAAAATGAGTGCTCATGCATGACGTCACGATATCAAAGAGCTGAAAAATAAATTGGGAAAGTTGGATTTTGTTGGTTGTTGGTTTGCATGGATGAAGAAAGTTTTTTGATTTCTTTAAAAATCATTTTATCTTTTAGTTAATTTTAATATTGATAAGACTCACTGGAGCACAATCAATCCTGCCATTATTATTTTATCTATAAAATTAGCTGATTGTCTCATATGACAGATTGCAAATAAAAATACATTAAAAACATTGAGTAAGCCGACAATGTATAATATGTAACACAAAGAAGGAGCCCCAAAAGTTACTTAAAGTATAAACAGTGTGACTAGAGAAGCCGATGTAGGTAGATATATCCGTCTATCTGTCCGTTTATCTGTTTGTCTGTCCGTGTGAACGCCTAGATCCCAGAGATGATGAGAACTATAGCAACCATACAGTAACCCGAAGCAAGTTTATTTTATTTGTTCCATTTTGTGGTAGCACCTCGAATATAGCCAAAATTTGTAGACCAAAAGTTTAGTTAACAAAATTTGTCATTCAGAAATTTTTTAGAGCCCCATTAAATACTATTCAAAATTTCATATAAATATCATATAGCCCTCACAGGACCAATCGGTCATAAAATAGTTTCCAAGGCATATTTCGTTTCTTAAGGCAGTTATCGTGAAAAAATTTACAATCAAAAGTTGTTTGTAGAATCTAAGCACTATTGGATCGAAATCGGTTCATCTATTTATTTGTTTATTGTGATGGTACAATGTATCTTTAGGGTGTTCACGCGCATCTTTAGCGTACATAAATGATCTATTCATATACATTGAAAACTAATAAATTTAAAATTTTTTAGGAAACTGCTTGTTAACTTTTTTTTGTATCTTAGGCCAACAAGTTGAAAAGATCCCATTTTTCCTAGTTTTTTACAATATTTACAGATATGACTGAAAATATACTCAACCAAACAATTCTCTCGAATTAAAAAAATTTATTATATTTTAAATCTCTGGCTAGTTCTTGATCGGTAATACAATCGTACTTCCCTATAAAGAAGTTCTCTAAAAGCAATTATTTCATAAAACGAATAATTTTTAAGCACATTTCTCTGAACGAATTTTTGTGTATGGAATTTTCTATATAACGAACCAATATTTTGATCTCGTGCGATTTCGATACAGGAAATTTCAGCTGTATTCATTTTCCAAAATGTTTTCATCAAAACTTTGCATTTTACCACGCGTTTTCGGCTCATGTACCACTGTGCACAGCGTCATTAGCATTTTATATTCTATTCATATGGTCTCAGAATTTCAGAAGGGTTGACGGATTGGAAGTTCAGCAATAAAAGCAGGTTGCTTTATTTACTTAAGTAGAGCAGTTTCTTATGCAGATCACGTCCATACCACGTTCAAGTCCTGCTTAACGTAAGGCACTCCATATTTAATACCCTAAAGGCAGTGTGGTCTTCAGTTATGGCCGAAGCTAAGATGGGTGATTGCCAAGTATACCTTATGTGCTTGTGTCTAAGCTATAGGTTATATAATCAAGTTAGAGAAAAGTCTGTGCTTAATACTCAGCCGATACTTCCTAGAACTTCGCTCTAGCCTCTGCGATCATTATATCTTATTTCCAAGCAGACGTAACGTTTGATTAAACTTAAAAATATATCAATTTGTATGGTTCTTGCGGCTGATAATTTTTTAGTTTGATTTTAAGATATTTGTTCATGAATTCGTGAGAAAATTTGTGTCTTTTTGGAATACAAAATTTTAAATTAAAGGCCCATACGCAGTTAAAAAAATTGGGATAAATGAGATTTTTGTTTTATATGAAGTTTTGTCATTCCGTGCGAAAATTTTCGAACTGCGTATGGGCCTTACCAGAAAAATTAAAATTCAAGAGTTAAATAAGATTATTTTATAACAACAAAGAATAATTAACAAAAATTAAATTAAGCGTATAAAAAAGACGATTTTTAGCTTAATTTCGGAATTCAAAAAAATCTTGAAAAAAGATTTTGAAAAAAAAATGGTTTCATTTTCTAGTAAGTTAAGGGATACGAATTTTCAAGATGTAAATAAGACTGGAAAACTTAAAAAATTATGAACAAAAACATTTTTTCAGATTTTTAGCAATCTTGTAAGAAAAATAATTAAAATCTAGAAATAACAAAGCCCAAATGTGCTACATTATTGAAAACTCAATTACCAGACTTACTAAAGCAAGTTCGGCGATCCCGACGCAGCCTTTGAAATCGAACCATTAAACTTATTTCAAAATGCAATTTTTAAAGCGCTAAAAAAATGTCTAAGCTAATATCTTGTTTTTACGCTGGTAGGCAATTCCAGAGACATCTTATCAAGCTGCCAAACTTAGACTCTCAGGCATTGCGTGAGAAAGTTTTCTAAAAATTTCCTTACTAACAAAGATGAAAAGTATTTGCAAAACTTAGTATCCTGCAGTGCATTCCCAGTCAAATCAGAAACTATAGCCTATAATAATAAAATAATTTAGTCATTTATATTTTCCAAAACTGTGCATTCTTACGCTTCAAAAACTGCCAGCAAAGAAAACCTTAACAAAATGTTGCCACTTGATTAAATTCGAATGTAAATGATTTACAATCAAAATTAAGTTTTTGGCAATTACCTTACCATTCCAAGTGAGCAAGCAAACGTTTAACACTCATTTTCTCACAACTATTAGCTCAAAAGAGCAACATGACGTCAATGGTCAGCCAAAAATTCCAGAACACTCTATTGTAACATGGTCGGTCGGCGGGGTACAGTTTTTGAGCACATAAACTACAAATCGTGCAATTAATCAATGCTGTAATGGATGCCGAAACGATCTGGCATTTGCTGGAACACAGTGCAAATAAAATAAAAACCAAAATATTTTCCCACCAAGCCACCCCAAAGAAAAAACAAGCTACTGCGCAGCTGCAGGATAACAGCTTCAATATGCCACACCACAACAAAAACAACAAAGACTTGCACCGCAACAACAATCAACAATTTCTGGGGTGGGATGGGTTCCTCCACGAGTAGTGTTCCCAGAGCTGGTGCTGATGCGCAGCATATTGCGCCCTTGAAAGTGCCAGACCAAGGCAGAAGCACCAGGTTGCTCGTCGCTGGTGCTTTTGTCTAAAAATATTTCTGGGAGGGTTGCAAAAACAAAACTTTCCCACCAGTTTAGCCTGTTGGTGATTATCGTTGTGATTTCCACCACCATTTAATGCGCAGGTATGCCAGTTGTTACCAGCCAGTTATCCTTGAGTCAACAGCTTGCAAGTTTTGCACCCGGCAAGCTTTACGGATTGGTTACGCCAAATAGGCAAGGTGCGCATTAGTTAGGCCCAGAAAATACGTTACTTTTTTGCGCAATGGTCTATTTGCTAAAGGTGACGTTTAGATTTTTATGCAGACACTTACACCCCAATTATTATTGACTGCTTTATGGCAACGTATGTCAATGTTGACAGTTTCAATATGGTATAATTGAAGAACTATGTCATAATAGCAAATTAATGACCAATAAAATCTATAAATATAAGTGCGGCTCTATTAGTCATTATGTAGTTTCTTAGCTTGCTGTATGAATTTTTAAGTTCCCAGCTAAGGCTACATCGCCTAATGTGCTGGTAAACGTAAATCATATGAGTGGGGAAGCACCAGCTGGAACTTGATAAACTTTACCTTATAATCTCTTTTTATGGACTGGCTGAGGTTACCTTAACTACGTCATAAAGTTTTGTGGAAGAAACAAGCAGAGAGATGACGTAGAAGTATAGTGAGTTGTGTGTGTATAAAGGGAAATGAGAAGCAGTGATATGTTTTTTTTTCTTTAAGAACTCAACTCAAGAACTCACAGTTTATTATCGTTAATTTTTTAGCATTGAGTAAACACCATAAGCTATACTGTAAGGCGGTAAAATCTTGTACTAAGATCAAATACGTGTTAAATAAGAGATGGAACCACCAAACTTATGTTTTGAATAACTGATTCAAGAGCAAAGTTAAAACAATCGATGCTATAGTGAGTGTCATCGCTAATTAAATTCTCATTTTTTAAAGGCAGAAACTCTCAACAAGAAAAGAATCGATGGAAAGCATAATCATCTTCTATTGGAAGTCAAAATTAGAGCAGATCTTAAGCTTTATATGCTAATATATAGCAACCCTGGTTTATTGCCGATTGAACCAGTGTAGGCTGCGAACTTCTAAACATTAAAAATGTGTAAACTTAGGCCCACCTTCCAACAAACTAGACCAATGCGCATTCCAGTTTGCTTCAATAGGCTAGAGCTTAAATATCTGGTCTGTTTACTAAAGTGAGCCTTATAAACAAGGTGACGTTGACATTTTAACAAAACACTTCTATCCCCTATGCTACGTTTACCTCTTTTTATTAATGCAAAATGTGTCGCAAATTTTTAATTTTGTTTTAAAAAAGTGGGTGTGGGGTATTGATTATCATAACATTTATTTGCCTAAGCCCACTACAAATGTAAAATGCCATTAAGTCATTAATCTTTGGGCTTTTATAGATTTTGTATTTGAAAAAAAAAATATATAGAAATATTTTAGTCCAAGTTAATAAATAAATGAAAATGAATCAATGTACCTGCAATCCCCGATTCATAGAGGAACATTTTGCAGCTACATTAATGTTTCACCCACCCCACACCCACACCCGTACAAAAATTAGTTGAAGAACGTACAATAAAAAACGTTTATTAGGGGCTACTGTTCGAATAACCGGATACTGTTAATATCATAATAGCAACTTTAGCTAGGCTTATGCCATTTTAGACTTTTACTTGATTATGCCTATTAAAGTATTATGTTTGTAAAATTAAATAATCATTTTACAATGCTCTCCTAGAATCAATATCATTCCCGTTTTTATTTTTTTTGATACAATCATAAATTTCATCTTGTGTGGAAACCCATTTAGTTTTATGGCGCCGCAATTTGCGACTTCTTCACTTACTTGATAGCCCCAAGTTTATGTGAAAATGGTTGCACCTATATTTTCATATACTTATCTCTTCATGGTGCAACATAATAAACATAAATATTTAAGACTTTCTTCTGCAGAGAGAGAGAGCATTAAATGCAGTTAAGTATTGAGCACTCAGCTAATCAGTGGCGGCATTTGTGGTGCCAAAATGCATGCAAAAGCCATAACAAAATTAACAAACAAAAAAAAAAATAGTTAGCCAAGTTGTAGTTATAGCCATTTAAGTGTTGTGTGTGTGCCAGTGACGTAAAAAGGGGGCAGCTATTGAGCAGATTAAAAATTATGATAACTAAAAAATAGCTGGATTTTATGAAATTTCTATACCCACATAAAAATGATATTAGACTGAAATTTTCAAAGGGAGTTTCTTTTAAAAGATCCTTTTCCCAATAATGATCGATTTCTGGTCTTATGAACTCATATACATACTATTATTATTATTATTATTATTATTGGACCACCCTCGTCCAATAAGTACTTAGCCTACAAAAGAAAAACGAATATTTTGGAAAAATGGCGATTTATTTTTCAATATAGTCTCCTTTCAGTTCGATACACTTCACCCAGCGATGTTCCAACTTCTTTAACCCTTCTAAAAAATACGTTTTCTCGAGGTCTGCAAAGCAGGCCTCCGTGGCCTCCGACCCTCACTAAACATTTTTTTTACTTTGAAAACAAGTGGTTCGGTTTCGGTTTGATCCAAAAAAAGGGAAATTATGACCAAAAACTTTCTTTAGGAAAATGAAAAGTTGACTATATAGATTTATTACCCTTTAGTTCGGTCGTTCAGACCTGAAATATTCAGCCCTGATTTCAGACATGACATTTCAAAGTCAATCAGCACTGAGCTCATATTTGATTGTTACGGCTAAGCTTGAGGCCTGTACGCATAGGACATGCATGTGCTAAATTCAGTGACAAATGAATGCGTAGATTCATGGCTGGTACTGAAAATTCAGGCATGATTTCATGACTAATTCAGGCCTGAGCAGAACTGAAGGGTATATATACGATTAAAATCTCGCAACCTAAAGGCGATTAATGTTCTTTTAATAGTAATATACCAAAATCTGCTCTTTTACAATTCGTGTTACAAAGTTATATTTAACTTGACTATTTGAGAAGATACAAGGCTAATTATATTTAGATGGTTCCGACTGTAACTGGCTCACTTATTTTCGCTTATCGGTCGCGAATTTTAAGAAGTTTACTTATTTCAAGCTATAGAGCTATTCAAAAATGTACGCAATAACCCTAAGAGATTTCCAGCAAAAAGTATTCCTGAATTTTGCACATCTGAAATCTTACGAAGTTTATAAGGTTACCTTCGTACGACGACGTCTCATGTAACCTTTCTTCTTTTTTACTTCAACCATATTAAATAGAATTTCTACAATAGAAAATATAACTTTCAGTGGAAATTTAGTTTATTTTCCCCATTGCAAAAATTTATCTACGTCACTGTTGCGTATTGATATGCACATTTTAACTACGCGCTTTGCACGGGCCACACCAAAGCCAACAACACAACAACAATAAAAGCAAGAGGCCGAGTGGTGCAGCAGGCGTAGCGGGGTAGGCGTGGCAGTTGGGCAGTTGGCCAGGTGCGGGTGCTAAACTGGTTGGTCAACGATGAACGGCAAAAGCAACGAGCGACCCAGCGACCAAAAGACCAAAAAATCGAATGTACCAACAAGCAGACCGGCTGTCCAAGACGTAGCTGGAGCTGGACTAGCCAAGACACCAGCCTGCGTGGTGTACACACCCGCATCGTAGCAGCAGCGGCAGCAGCAGCAGGAGCACCAGACCCAGACGCAGATGTAGACGCAGACGCTGGCGTTGCTTAAAACCAGATTAGCGCACAAGTCTATGGCTAATTTTTTGTGGGGGTCTTTTATTTTATTTATTATTTTTATAACCATTACTCATAGACTAAAGGGGTATATTAAGTTTGTCCAAAAATATGTAACAGGGAAATGTAGCCTGAGACGGAAGAATATCCGACTCTACAAAAGACTTAAATTTTGAAACAGTGTGAATATCCCAGACATGTACGTAGGTCTGTAAGAGTTAGAATTAACAAATATCATGAGGAGACACTCCTTGTGGCTAAACGCACAGGTTAAGTGGAAAGGAATCTAAAAACTATCTAAGAGTGCTTACAAACTCTTGTTCGACGTCTTACCAATTTTTCTTACGATTCGATTAGAAATAGCGAAGAAAACAATCAATTTTTTGTGCCCTTATCCAAGTTTCTTTCAAAGATTTTTGATGTAAGTTACCTTTCTGCCCCCCTATGTCGATTACTTAAAAAACTTACTACCGAATTTTGCAACGATTGGACAAAGTATAGCGAATTAAAAATTCGATTACATATCCTAGCCTGTTCTTAAGTAATGCAGTTCATCATAAGCTTACCTCCTATATAAAAAGAAGATTTGTTGAAAGCAGCCGCATCCCACATATTTGCTTCCATTGGAACCATTGGTAACCAAAACATTTCTCTAACCATTTCTGGAAAGATTGGTAACAAAAATATTTCTCTAGCCATTTCTGGAACCATTTGTCTAACAATGATGAGAACACAGCGAGGACAAGGTTAACTTTTCCATTTTATCCGTTCGTCTTTCTTCATGCTATATAGTATCTAATTTTTGTAGACGCGAGGATGAATGCTTGCACTACCAACCGCATCCGTGGACTCTATCGCAATGCTGCCAAGGTTCCTAAGAATAGAGTGAACGGCTTCTACGTCACCAGAACAGACAATCGAGTGATCTAGCCAACGCCAACCCCTTAAGATCTCTCCAGAGAGTTTTCTTTAAAAATATGGGGCCCTAAAAGACAGGACTCTTGATGGCCTGTTGCCTAATCTAGGCAGACTCAACTCTGCTTCCTGTCTTTTCGCATTTCCCTGTAACTACCAGTCTACTTTTAGGGCTTACTTTAATAAATGTCAGGAACGATTTGATTTATTTGTCCAAGCCCAATGTCTGTTTCTAAGTTATCACTATTAATGAGTGTTGGGATATCATCAGATAATCGCCATTGAAGCAATCATACGTTATAGGATATTTCAAAGTCGGTGATCAGCGTCTCTGGAGTAACCTTTTTTTTTTTTTTGGTGGTGGTGCAGTTTTTAGCAAATTTGAATTTGAATTTTAGCGGGTGATAGTAGTTTGAACATACCTTGTTGTATTTGTAGCAACTGTGCTTGTTGTGGTTGTTGTTTTAGTTGGGACCACTTGGTCAGCTGAGTTGAATGTGTGTAGAGTAGAGTCGCCACAATTGTGGCTACAGCCAGTTGACAGTGCCATTCGCTCTCTGTCTCTGTCTCCGGCTCTGGGCTCTGTCTCTGTTAGTTGTCGGTGTCTGTGAAATATAGGATGACATGGGGCATGGTTATGGTTACGTGCATACAAAAGCCACTAAGCTGATTACGAAATGTTGACCTTTTTTACTGCTGTAAGTTAGGAGTTGCACTGAGCCTTGGGTCCATTACATACTCTATAGAGTGTAGCCACAGCCCAAAACGCTTAGCCACTTGTCAGCGCTTTGGCGGCAAAAATTGTGGCGAAAGGTTTATGTCAACAGGAACACGGTCGGGTTAGACCCAGGCCAAGCCAGGCCAAGGCATTACAAACTGCCAACGATAATTGCATTGAAATTGAGTTAATTTAATTTGGACATAATTTAGGCGCAGCAGTAGTAGCCTAGTGAAGGGTTTTTTTGGGAGCACTTTTGTTATGCGAGTGAGATTGTAATGTGGCATGTTTGGACACTCTTATCTATTGTAAGTCAAACGTAACATTATTTCATAGGAATTTCGTTGGAGAAAGCAAGGCACAATTTCGGTATGCCATTTTTCACAAATCTTAAGAGACTAGGTTTGAATTGTAGCTATAAGACCGACTTGAGCTCTCTGAGGTTCGGGAAAATATTGGTGCTTCCTTCAAAGTTTTGTCCCCTCAATCACTGAGATATAGTAAAAGAGGGTAAGGGCTTTGACTGAATAATTCAGCGTAGCTGAAGTTTATGCTGTTGCTTGATCTGCTTTGAAAGTAGTGTTCTGTGACGTCACTAGCAAAAAATTCAATTTAGCTATGCCTTTACGGTTAAAAGTTACCCACGCTAATGCATATCTAATCATATATTCAATAGAATCTTAATTAGGTTTAGAATTTGGTTTTTTTTTGGTATATAGGCTTACTCAATCGATTGTTAAAACCCTAAATCATATGGCCTAGGGCCTTAAAGATTTTGTAACCTTAATTTCCTTTAGCCTTAATGTTCATCGTGAATAGTCGACTCTATAAAGCCGTGTCTGTCTGCCGAACTGTCTGTCCATATGAACACCGAGATCTTAAAGACCATAATAGAGCATATTAAGATAACTCATTTTCCTCCCTCCGTATTCAAATTTTCTATCTACTACGCATGCTGCTCTACACCTCTAATATCGTTCATATCAATTTTGAACAAGTATAATATATCAATGTGTGCCATTATGTATGGAAGAATCTCTTGACTCTATTCAAAAGTATTTGAATATTTTTTAATCAACTGCTTGTTAAATTCTTCTGAATATGCAGATTAATCTTTGCCAGGGCACAGTGGTTAAAAATATAAAATCAGGGTTAAAATGAACATTTTTACTATAATTTTCAATAATCAATAATTTGTTAAATTCTTCTAAGAATATAAAGATGAAACTTCGCCAAGGCACAGTGGTCGAAAATACCGATTTTTTGGCATAAATTCCAAAAATGTAGCTAGGAAGTTAAAATTTAACTTTTTAGAAACATTTTCTAATCAACAGATTGTTCAATTCCTTTAAGAAATTTCAGATTAAACTTCACTTGGGCACAGTGGTCGGAAATTTCAATTTGATGGCATAAATTTCAAATATAGCTTGGAGGCTAAGATAAACTTTTATTAAAGAATTTTTATAACATTTTCTAATCAATTTAACTAGCTAAATTCTTTCAAGAAAATAATGATTAAAGATCGCTAACGCACAGTGGTCGGAATAAACGATCTGATGGCATAAACTTAAAATCTAGTTTGGCAGTTAAAATTTACTTTTATGAAAAGATTTTGTGTCATTTTCTAATCAAAAGCATGTTAAATTCTTCTTATTCTTAATAAATCCAGATTCAACTTCGTCAAGGCGCAGTGGTCAGAAATATAAAGTCAGAAGGTTAAAATTAACTTTAAATACATTTTTACTATCATTTTCTAATCATTTTGTTAAATTCTTCTAAGGAATCTTAAACTCCAATTGAACTTCGCGAAGGCTGATTTTATGGCTTAAATTTAAATAATGTAGCTAGGAGTTTAAAATTGACTTTTAATGAACATTTTCTAATCAAAAGTATTAGACAAGCTACTAAATAAATCCAGCTTAAACTTCACCAAGGCACAGTGGTCGGAAATCCTGATTTTATGGCTTAATTTCAAAAAATGTAGCTAGGTTAAACTTAAATTTTAAAGAAAATTTTTGACAGATCTTTCTTTTAACTTCGCCAAGGCACAGTGGTCTTTCTCTCAATCTCTATTTGCTGTCACAAATTGGAAAAAAAAATGTATCATCAAGAAAGTGTATAAAAATTAAACTTATGCCAGCAAATCGAGGTTTTTGACCACTGTGCAATGCCTCAAGGCATAGTTTGTTAACACTCACTTAAGTAACTAAGTAATTATATTAAGCAATTATGTTATGTAATTAATGTTTATTATAATCTATTGCCATGGACAACTTATTCATTGAAGGCAGTAGTGAAGTAGTGTGGACTGCTCGAGTGAAATTTTTTAGTTGTTTTTGACGCCTCAAACAGTAATTATGATAACAAAAGATTTCTCTCTAATGGCTTAAAAACTCTTTTACCAAGTTCGCAAAACAGCCAAGATTATGGCAAGGTATTGTCTTAGAGAGCTCGCTCCCAAAAGTAAAAAGGATCTATAGCAATGAAAGAATTGTTGAACAAATTCGGAAAGAAGTTACGAAATAGGTGAAGAAAAATTGGTTGACCGATTACAACAAACTGTTTAAAATTTCCATCAAGAAGCAATGAAAAAGTGCAGCTTCGGTTTCTAAACATCTAAGCAGTCCTTTCTAAACTTCACCCGCTCAACTATGCTAAAAAATTGAACTAACACTCGACAGCGGAAATCTGCAAAATTAAGTGCCAATAAAATGTAATTATTTGCCACTCAATTTTATCATCCCATGCTCATTAAACATAATCGCCCATTAAATAAATAGCTACAATTTCAACTAAGACATCACACAACTGACACAGATTCAGATTTAGTATCGCTCCCACTAACATTTCTATAACTACTCCAATCCATCACTCTTACGACTTTAAAACGTTTTACTTTCCATTTTCGAAATGTTTCCTTATAAACAGGTTGTTTAGTATATATTTGTCTTTCCAATTGCCAGTCCTAAAAAAAAAAAGTAGGTATTGGAACGCATAGATCTATAAACATATTGGCGCGCTGTAATTCGTCTACTCAACGCCAGAGTTCGATTTGCTGATAAGCAACAGTCATTCCATCATATTCTGAAACCCAATTACAACAGCTCTAATGGCCAAAAAAAAAACAAGACAAACGGCCAAATACGGCTGCGAACAGAGAGAGAGATTGGAGCTTGCAGTTGGGAGTTGGGATCTGGCTGGCCACGTGAACACCCTTATGCAAAACAAATCAAAACAGCATAAAAACTCGTAAATCTGTGCCAAAAAAGTCGAAAAAAATATACTTAGTTGGACGCAGTCTGCGTTTGGAGCTGCTTAGAAAAGCCACAAGCATGTGGCACAAGACCCCAAGACACTTGGCTGAGGCACTCGAGACGGCGGCGACGTTGATAAAATATGAGACAGTGGGGCAGACAGCCAAATGGTCAGCGTGTTGGCGGGGGCGAAGGCGGTGAATGTGGCAGGCAAGTGCAGGCGCTTGGAATGATTCAGTGCAGAAATAGCCAAATGTTTATATGGCGCACTATATATAACGTACTATAACTTGCCAAACATCGTCGTTATGACTACTTACTACCAGACGCCATCTAGCGGTCAGTTGACCAACCTGTCAGTTCAAGATATAAGTGCAAGCAGTAATGCGCCGGAAATCGCTTTTTAGAGAATTGCAAAACAACAGCAAGCATTTAGAGTAAGAGATACAATTTTTTCAATAGAGATTTTAATACAAAAGCATTTCGTCGGATATAGTCGCAATATAGTATTTCAAAGGTATAGATAAAGTTGGTAAGCTCGCTTCGCCTATAGACCAAGTCGATACCCAGTAGTTTTTAAAATTTCAATTCGCGTGATAAAAATTAGCTCCAAACCAAGAATTGACTAGAATTAACTGGAGGCAGAGCGAAATCTGCTCAGAATAGGTGGCAGGCCATAAGAGTCGCCAGCCAGGGTATTTGGGCTAGACAGGAAAAGGAGTGGAATGGCGTTCAGACTGGGTTAAAACATGTTTCATTCAAAAATAGCACAACAAATTTTTTCAAATATTTTTTTTTTTTTAACCTGGAAAAAGTTGTAGGATACCAGCATGGTGCCTAGGCTTGACCTATTATTTTTCAGCCAGACTTGGTATAATAAAATTTATCTTATCGGAATAGGAAGAGTTGTCAAATAATTAAGACAATTTATTTCGAAAATCGCAATAAAAATTGTAACCAGGACATAAGAAAATGTTGTATATTTTTTGTCTTAGGTAGTCTAAAATTTTTTTCATTGCAAATCATATAACAAATAAATGTCTCTAAAGGACTTGGATTGTAATTTTATTGATTCAGAGAAGTCACAAGACTTTTCCGTTTATTTTCTTATCGTAGGAAGGAAACTAAATAAATACATTTTTTTATTCATTTTTAAAATGAAAACAAATAAAAAAGGAAGTAATTCTTGGCTTGTTCGATTACTATTAGCTGACCATGTATAGTGAAATTTGATAGCTATGAGATATATGTATACTATATGTAGTACTTAAAAAAATAAAAGTAAAAAAAATTAAAAAAAAAAAAAATAAAATTACCGCGGAAAATATTTTTATTTTTTTGGTTGAAGAATTTGGATTCAGCGGCGCCAAAAATAGACAATAAACATCGTCGGACGCACGAATTCGTAGAAAAATTTTTACGAGGTTCCTTGTCAGAATCCTAACGTGAGAAGTTTTTTTTTGACTTTTGCTACGTTGAATATGTACCTATTCAAAAACACGAAAACGAATCCCAAAGTATTTTTTTTTAATAAAATATTTTAGTTTTTTATAACAATTGGATTTTTTTTTTAATTTAATTTTTCCTGAAAAATCAAATTAGAAAATAAAAAACAAAAAATTTATTTTTAAAAATTGTGTCTAACCAAAACTTTTGTTTTTCGAAGTTAATATAGCTTCTTTTTTTTTTAAATGAATTAATTAATTTAATTTTGTTCCATGGCATTAATATTTAGTTTTAACAGATAAAAATAAATATATACAGAATTTAGCTGACTTAGCTTTTCAATTGAATGGTTAATCTTTAAAAAAATTGAATTGTGTTTAATAATTAATAACAAAATTAATTCGTTAGGAAAATTGGAAAAAACCTAAAGCTGATAAATTTCGTACACTACTTCTTAAAACTAAAACTCTACCTATAGATTGATATAGCTTTTTATATACATTAGTTAAAGCATTTCCCAAAAAACTTTTTTTTTTTTTTTACTTATATATTGTTTAATTTCTTAAATTTTCTTTTTTTAAATATTTAAAATTTTGTTTCTTTTAATTATTAAAAAATTTTATATTTTTCGTTCTCAATGAGCCTAACCAGAATTATTTGCTCAACTTTTTTTTTTCGATTTGTTATCTAGTCCCAGAATATGGTCACACTTAATAGGAGATAAAGAAATTCATTTCTTGAGAAATGTTGAAAAACTGTGAAATCTATACTCAACGACGAATTTTATAAAAACGTTCCAATAAAAATGAGTATAAATACGAACTCTAAAGATTTCTGGCACACTCCTGTTTGAGTTCCGTCTGGCTTGGATGGAAGGCTCTTTGCCGAGCTGTCTAGAAATGTCAGACACATAGTGCAGGCTTGTGTTGTTGTTTTTATTGTTGTTTATTATTGTTATTTATTTATTGTTGTATATATTTGACCAAAAATGTGTGTGTGTGTGTGTGTGTGTGTGTGTGTGTGTGTTAGCCACAAACGGTAATGCATTAAAGCCAATAAAAATAAATAAATAAAAATTGAATTTGACTACGTCAGAGATTTTTGGCATTCATAATGCATGAGTTTTGAATTTAGTTTTTTTGACCAAAATCACTTTAGACCACGTTCGATCCATGGCGAATTTATGTTAACCATTTGAGTGCTTATAATTGGTATATTAAATGATTTCAAAGTTTTATGAATGCGCCAACACAAATAGGAATCAATTTATGCATATGAGTAGAGTATATTAGATATGAATTTTGCGGGAGTAGTTGCATGCTTCTTGGCCTAATAGTTGGCCAAGTTTTTTTTTTTGGTGCATAAAGCCTTTGAAAGTGCGAAACAGGCTTAATATTATTTATGGGCCCAAGGCTCGCAATATCGCGTAATAATCACGCACATAAATGGCTAGCTTTAAGTATGGACCAGGTTAGTTGGTTAGCTGGTTGCTTAGTTGTTGTTGCTTACACCGCTGGCCAGGCTATATGTCCATGTTTATTTTGGGTTTTTTTTTTTTCTTTTGGCCAGGTCTGGGCGCTGTTTGCTTTTCATATTTCATTTGAAGTGATATTTGCAAAACATGCGCGAATGGCGCAAATAAAAAAAATTAAGTAATAGATTTTGTCGTCGAGATAACAAAAAAGTGCTAAAATATTTCAAAATGCGTCAAAGTTAATTTATAGGTAATCATTTTTGGAAATGTATTTCTTTATTTTTTTTGATTTTTATTTTTAATAACGAATTGCCAGCTAATGGACCACCAAGTAAAATGAACCATAGGCTGGTAATTGGATATGGTAGCCGGAAAAAAAGAGAGTTGCCTGGTGGTTGGTCTGTTAAGTGTTTTTTTTTTTTAAGAGTGACCATATTGTTGGGAAACACACAAGTTCCTATAAGGAGTTTGGTCAAGATAGCTGAGGTTATCTAATAAGAAAGCAGATGCTGTTGCAAGGAGTTTCTTAGGTTAGCAGGTAGCTATAAAATAAGAGTAAGATTGGAAATGATTTGGTTGGAAAGCATGATTGATGAATTGTCCTTAGCAATGTTGGGAGTTGCCAGATGCGCGAAGTTGGCTACCAACTGAAGGATTTTGTTATTTAAGTAAGAAATTGTATTCCAAATAGAATGTTATGGTACTAATTTGAAAAGAAATAATAAAAAAACTATTGGCAAATTAATGTATCTGACAAAATCGAAAATGATTTGTGACCATTTTCTTTTAGCTGGAGCTGTGTGAAAAAATGTTAATCTTTATTTTATTTTGGGGTTTTACATAAATTTGGCAAACTATAATACATTTTTTTTGTCGTCTATTAATTTTATTGTTTTTTTTTTTCTTAACTTTATAATTTACTAACTTTTTATGAACTTTTGACTTTATTAGTAAAATTAACCAAAAATATCTTAACGATCGTATCTGATCGAAACATGTAACAACAGCAAACAATTTAGATCGTTAAATTTTGTTATATAAATAATAAAAATTAATAAGCATAACAAATAAGTTTTAATTTTTAAATATTTATTTTCATGTAATACATAAACTTGAATTTTATTTTTAGCTATATAATATATATACATATATATTATTAAAAGTTTTTAACTTTTTTCCCCTCATATAAATTTAATTCAAATGATTTAAGTAATAGGCATAAAAAAATCAAAATTAATGACAGCTTTAAACTTTTTTTCAATGCCAAAAATTTATTCAAAACGTATTCCTGGCAACAATCGTTATATATATTTTTATACCCTGTGCCGTATGGTACAAAGGGTGTATTAATTGTGCAAGCCGAAAATGTATTTAACATACAGAAGGAAACATCGGAGACCCCCCATAGTTACCTTCAGTATGATCAGGGTGACTAGAGAAGTCGGTATACCCATGTCCGTCTGTCCGTCTGACCGTCTGTCCGTCTGTCCGTATGAACGCCTAGATCTCAGAGATGGTAAGAGCTAGAGCCAAAATTTCAGATTAGATCCGTTATTATCCTACGGAAGACAAGTTTATTTTATTTTTTTGATATCGAGGTTCTATTATATAGCTCCCATAGGGGTGTTTCAGAGGACCTCGAAAAAAATCAAAAGTTTTAGATGGATGATTCGTTTGTTTTAAAAAATATCATAATGAAATTTGACACTCGGGAGTTTTTTATAGTTCCCAAGCACTGTACCAATTTTGATCGAAATCGGTTCTTTTTGTTTCGTTTGTTTATGAAGATATCGTAACCAAATTCGGCAATTCGAAGTTTTTTAGAGTACCTAAGCACAGTACTAAATTTGATGAAATCCGGTTGACTATATAGCTCCCATAGGACCGATCGGGCAAAAACGCTTTTTGAACAAAAATCGTTGTGTTTTGTTTGTTTATAAAAATATCGTAACCAAATTTGGCAAAGAAAAATCTTTTGGAGTTCGTAAGCAATATATCGGACTTGATTGCAATGTAGTGGTACAGGGTATCCCAAAGTCGTCCGCTCCCGACTTTAACATACGCCATCTTTTTAAATAAAAGAAAATTTTATTTCATAGGAAAACATAAAAAAGAAAATTTTGTTAAAAATTAAAATTATACAAGTTGTAAATTCCTAATTAAATTTGAATTAAATTAGTTTTCAGAGAAAAATCTACTTTTTGAATTCACGAAAATTTTTTAATTCGAGAAAAATAGAAACGTTGAAATTATTCAAGAATTTCGCGTTCAGAATGAAAAGTACGCCAAAAGAGATTTTTTTATTATTGAGACTAAAATTCTTATTTCAAGATTATTTTGTCATAAATTCTTTATTTGAGAATATTTCTTATGATTTTATTAATAAAATAGCTTGATATTAGAAAGCTTTCAAGAAAAAATTCTTTAAGAAAGTAGTATTTTAAGAACAATAGCACTCAAGGAAAATACAAAGTTGCAATATTAATCTTTTGTATTAATTTTAAGAGTACTAAGGTTTAATACTGAGATCGAAAGTTTTTTATTCTCAATTCATGAATAATAGAGAGTAAAAAATTGGCATAAATTTTTATACTGGCAAAATCTTGTTCTGAGCTAATTTGAACTTGAAATTAGTTCATCTTTTTTTTCGCGTTCTAAGCATAATTTGCTTGAAACAGATTTATATCCGACCATCTTGAAGATCACTTAAGATGATTTCAGTAAAAACGGTATTCCTGAATCTTACGTAGCCAAAAATTTACATTACTAAATTTTATATTCGATTCAAGATGTTACTTTTTAGAGACTTGAATCTTGAAAACAGATAGCTAGTTTTTTTGTGAAGTCCCCCAAAATAAATATGTTTTAGGGTTTAAGAAAAATAAGACGGAAAATTTCTATAAAATCTAGTTCTGGGTGATTCAGATTTTTAATAATTCATTGTATTGAATATATGAAATATTTGAAATATAGCTCTTTGGAATGTCAAGACTGGTTATCTTAACTCTTATATAATATTCTCCAAGATATAGGTGTTCATGCAGACAGGCCAACATGTCTATAAAAAATTTATTTTTTACTCCTGACCGTATCGGAGGTTGCTTGGGTAGTTCTATAATGTCTCCTTCTCTATGTTCCATGCATTTACACAAACAAAAGATACCCCTTAGCTTAAGGCACAGGATAGAAAATGAATCTTAAATCCTGAAAAACGTTCTTCGCAACGATTTTTTTCTAACAAAATTTAAAATATTAAATTGTTATTATTCTTAGATAAATTCTAATATTTTTTTGTATCACTTTAACTACACCACTGTCAAGCAGAATTCAAAACATTCTGCCCTAGGCTTGGCTTGTAATTTGATTCAGGAAAAATATGTGTACTCCTATAATACTTAGCTGACACATAAATTGCTTTTCCATACGGCAGATCAAACCAGCTTTGTTAATTTTCAATTTTCATCCGTTTCGTAGTAAAAAAAAAATAATCCTTCAATAAACCACAAAAACATTTAAACAAAAGCAAAATACAAGACATCATATGATTAAATAGAAACCCACTCACCAACCTCGACTCAATTAAAAAGAAACTTATATAAAAGCCTTCACATCCAAACCACCACAAATACGGGCTAACAAAGATTACCTGTCAATTGCACCGAACAACAAAAAACTACTACAGATATCAGACAATTACATGAAAATGACCAAAGATTGATGTGACTACGTGGTCCAATGGCGGAGGTACTATGACTACGTCGAAGTGAAATGGATGCCGTGACTGTGACTGAAGTCAGGGCTATGGAATGACAGTTGAATCACCTTCATTTTTAATGGAGACAAGTGTCAGTAATTTATGCACAATGGCGGACACAGAGTGGGAATGAGTAACAGGGCAAGAGAGCTGAAGCGAAATACACTGCAGAAATTGATGCACAAGTTAAACAAATTAAAATCGATTGTGAATGCCCCTCCTGCCTTGCCGCACAAGAGATCTGCTACAGAGCGTGTGCCTGTCCATGATGAGCTTCATTATGGACGAGAAATTGTGAACCTGAGCCAGGGTCAAGCCCAAGCATAGTGTGCTGGGTCAATGTGAATTGTGTGAAATCGGTTGGAGTACATAACATAGAAGATGCTGCTGCAGCTGTGGCTAGTTGGAGTCGTCTCTCTCTCAAGCTGAGACTATAAGCGATCTTGGCACTTCATTATTCACGCGCGTGCTTCGTTCAAGGCTTAGAGCGCTGGCTGCTGGGACTGATCTCACTTGGCGCTGCGCGGAAATGTCAATAGCAAATCACTTAATTTGTATGGCAATTTTCTACAAAAACAACAACAACTGCAACAGAAACGTGCAACGATCTGGCAAGTTTGTGCACGATGCGGCAACTTAAGTTGAAAATTTTTGGTCAAAATTTACAAACATTATTATCCTTGCACAGTGAGAAAAAAGGGGAAGAGATGAGATGAAGATTATAGGTTGCTCCTAATAAACTGATGATGAGGTTTGATTGTGGTAACGTTTCATCTGACCGAAGTAACATATACATGTCGGCGACCAAAAGAGCTTAAGATCTGGATATCAATAAGCAGCCAAACTCTAGCACAAAAAAAATCTAGTTACAAAAATGACAATCAATTCAAAAAGAAAATTTCAGTTAAAAAGGTTCTCGAGTTCTTCGTTTTTCATGGAAAATTCTATTCGCATCCAGTTTTAATGTTGCTACTCTGCCGGGCTCGGACAGAATGTTCTACAAATTTTCTCTCAGTGTATACATCTTGAATTTCCTAGTTGTAGTTGCGATAACTTTTTCTCGCATTGTTGTGATGCTCCAGGCTGTTGTTGTGATTGTGTTGCGCCCATTGACTGGGTCAATCAGGTCAATATTTTGATGCTGACGTTGGAATAAACTGCAGCAATTTGTGAGAGACCCAAAGAGAGAGGTTGAGAGAGCACTGTGCTGATTTATGAGAAGCGCAGAGAAGAGCGCTTCCGGCTTTAACTACAGCAGCTAATTGGAGATTTTTGATAATGTCGGCAAAGCTCAAAAGCCTGCACCCCCATGTGGCACACATGCCGCCAACCCTTGCGCCTAGTACCACCAACCAACCAACCACCCACCCAACAAACATGGCCAACATGTGGCCTCCTGACACGCTGGTCATCCCAAGTAGCGCAGCAGCGATAACATTGCAGTTGCGCGTGTCCAAGTACAACAAGTCAAACCGGAAAGCAGACGAGCGTGCTCAGTGCACGAGGCGCTTAAAAAAAAAAAAGAAGCCCGCACTTTAAACCCGGCAGGACCTGCATGAGCGGGATCTGGTACACTGCACGCGCATGCAGGAAGGTGGAACGTGCAAAGCATGGGTCACGTGTCACATATTAAGAATTGAACGTTGCTCAAAACGTATGTCAAATGTCGTCCTATTCACGGCATAATCCCAGAGGGGTTGAGACAGTGGAGGGTGTGCAGGCAACCATGACGTTACGACAACCCTCTCTCCGCAACACTCTCATTGACTTTGACTGTGTGGCCAGCCAGCAATTACTTCAAGTTGCACTGGCCCAATGTCGTCACATGTCAAGTAAATAATATTATCAGCATAGAGTTTGTCGCTCATTAATGGAGCGGCCGTTGCACACTGACGTTGCATGAGTGAAGTTCGCCTTGATGGAAGACACCCTCATGCAACAAAATGTTGCCATTTAATTTGGCTTAATTTAATTTCTAGCTGGTAGCAGCGACAACAGTTTTTGTGTAACCCAATCAGCAAAATAAGTTGGAATTTTGGCAAATACTGGCAGACTCTCTGTCTCCCACCCTAGCAAAGTTGTTTTTTCAGCTTTTGGTGATTTGACCATTGTGGGAACATTTGTTATTGCAATATGTTAAATGTCATTGTCACAGTTACAATACTAGGAAGCACCACCCCCGGGCAGGGCGCAGAGACACATATGCTCAATGAAGCATGGCACTTCCTGCCTCTGAGAACAAACTCACACGCTCATCCATTAGAACTTTGTTTGCATTGACTGCAATTCCCAATATTGACGTTCATCATCATCATCATCATCATCAGTGGATCGTAATAATTGATAACTGTTTAGTCACTGTGTGATTTTGTGTCACGACCCTCAAAAACTCGCCCAAGTCTTGTCAAATGGCGTTAAATGTTAATTGTTTATGGGTCTGACCAGGTTCAAGTGTCTAAAAGGTAGTAAAACACTCGGAGAAAATCATGTCATAGTGCGTGGGAAGTACAGCAAGTTGCTCATGCAGAACATACCATAACTCATACTCAGATTGTTTTAGGTGTGGCCATAATATAGAGAGACTCTAAAGTAACTTATGATAGGTTGTTATATGGGAAAATTTGATGTGTTCATATGGATGAATAGTTCTATTAAAGTTCTCATGGTAAATGCCTAAGTGCTTCAATCTGCTTGTAACTTTTTTGTTAAAAAATGTAAAAATATAAATTATATTTACTAATTTAATAATAGGGTTTGTTCCGGATTCTGATTCCATCGAAATGACTATATGAACAGTCACTTAAATATTAATTATGATGGGTAAATAGTGTAATCAGCTATGTTCCCCATTTTTATTCCGCTTCTAGGAAAAGACTTTATGAATTGTAGTGCCACTGGAGACTACCAAAATCAGTCTTGAACTAGATCTTCCTGCGAGTCCGTTTATTCGAAATTACTACCAACATGTATAGGCAAAAAGTAGAATCAGATCTGTTACGGATTTCGATACCAACTGGCGAAAAAGACTATACGAACTGTAGTTTCACTGGAGATTAACAAAATCACTCTGGAATAAGATATTTTACAAATCATGCTGTGATGTCGACTGTTAGAAATGAACTTACATATTAATTGTTATTAACAAAAAGAAGAATCAGATATATCACGGATTCCAATTCCAACTGGTGAAAAACCCCATATGAACTGTATTGCCACTGAGGATTATCGAAACCATTCCGAAATAAGATGTTTTACAAATCTTGTTGCCGGTCCAAATGGTCGAAATGACTTCATGAACTGTGACTGAATATACATACTCGCTAATAGTAGAATCAGATCTGTCCCGGATTTCGATTCCGACTAAGATTCCGAAAAAGTCCATATGAACTGGTCAGAAATCCTACGAAATCATTTTTCATGTCTAAAGGTGATCCTCCTGTAAGGGAGTAAGACTATCTGAGGCTGGTTGATTTTTTTTATAGAGATTTGTTATCTCAAAAAGCTGGGACGCTAGATAGTAGATATTAAACACAGACTAATATAGTTCTGCCTTTTAGGTGACGTCATTAGAATTCCTCACTGGGCCATTTGAGCAAGAGTTAGGATTTTATAATTCTTGATCAAACGTGAAGTTATTAATTTCCAATCTCCGCACTGAATTTTTAAAAGTGAACAATTGTACATTTTTGTTCAGCTATAGTTGACTCGATAAACTAAAATGCCTCTATTGGAACAATTTAAAGTAAATTAAGATGTTGCAGCTCTGCATTGTTGGTGACGTCATACAACTTCCAACCTTCGTATTGTAAAACGATAAATTTTACATTTTTTCGGCCACGGACGCATTTTTTTTCCAGGGGCAATTAAGCATGCGTTTGGAAATTTTAGTTGATGACGTCATTCAGCACCCGATTCCCAGAATGTATTATGCCGGACTAGAAAACCATCCGTGGATCCGACAGTGGTTGGTGACGTCATTCTGCTTTCAATACCCACAGTGTATTGTTAAAAATTTAAATTATGCAATTTTATTCAGCCGAGGAAGTCTTGAAAGTCAAAAATGCAAGCAGTTGACAAACTATGGAACTTTGTACGGACATGGACGATTTTGTCCATTGCACAGTGCAATTAAGAATGAGTCTAAAAATTATAGTTTGTGACGTCATACAGCTTCATACATATCTCCACAATGTTATTGATCTTACTGCAGCAGTTGGTAAAAATTTTTGGAAGTTATTTTCATAACGTTACCGCTTTTCGCGTTTTAAAAGCTCCCAACAGTTTTTTCTGAGGTAGGATCAATTGCAGAACATATTAAAAATAGCTTCAAACTTGAGGGAAATTCACTTTAAAGCCGTTAAGAAAATAATTTCCCTCAACTTGCTGTTAGAATAAATATTCACTTAACTTAAATCACACTCACGAGTCAACTGAGTGTTTTTCAGGCAAAGTTCATCAATCACACCTCAGTGCCATGCCTTGACCTTAGACATAGTTTGATTTTCAATCACTATAAAATTAGCACTTAATGCTCTTGTACTCCATGGGTACACTGTGGGTACACCACTCATTAAAGTCGAATCTATGCATGCAATTTTTACGCTAATGCGCCGCATTTCGCTCAAGTTTAAGACCGCTGACAGTCACCCTGCTACGTATAGTGCTCCAAACTATGCCCTCCAAGATGCCTGTACTAGTCCAGACGCGGCCATGTAGTAATGCCAAATCGCCGCACTGAAAGTTGAAACCATTACAAGCCATTACCAGGCCAACAAGAAGAAATGTTAAAAGCAACTCCAAACTAATTTCAACCACCCTCAGGTGATGAAGACAATTAAATATTCGTGATTTAACGATCACTTTGCAATGCTCAAACTGTCAGAGTTAGACGACGACTACGACGACGACGTCTTGGACGTTTAGGACAATGAGTACAGCATTTTGGGTCGCACAAATCCAATTCCACAATTCCACAGCAGCGTAGCGGCAAATGTAAATGACTTGCAACGAAGCCCTAAAAATTGTTCCGTACAGCTTAAGATAAAAATCACACAGTGGACCCGAGCGAACAGGCCAAGCCAACGGAGCTGGAGCTGAAGCTGAAGCTGTAGCTCAAGAACTAAACTAAACCATAGCAGACTCTTGAAATGAATGTTGTTGCAGCGCATCACGAATTTCCACGAGAAAACGTCTATTTCTTTAGTACACCAAGCAACCAACCAACCAACCAACCAACCACCCATCCGCTGCACAATCCCAACAACTCCCATGCACCCAGAGCATCCAAAGAAACAGGTTATGCACAATTTTTGCCAATTTGCCTATCAACAAGCGATCGATTAAGTACGCCTACCAAAGCCAAACCAACCGCACCAAAAAAAAGTATCTGGAAGTTAAAGTTGGATGCGGCTTCTCGGTATATTGGTCACAAAGTCAAAATGTTAATAAATGCAACTACCACCAACTAACTGTAAGCAGAAGCTCGTTCCAAACTCTCTGGCCAACTAACTAACTGTGTATGCAGGCAGGCAGCGGGTTCTAAGTGCTAGACCCCAAAAAGTGCGACCCACCCACAAGTACGTGGGCGTTTTGTGGTCAAGTTCATGTGGCCGCACCGCTACGTCAGCAGCGGCAGCAGCAGCGGCAGAGGCGGTGGCGGTGGCGGCGACAGAGGCAGCAGATTCAAATCAGGTGTAATAATTCTTATTGGCAACGCTCTGTCTATACCAAAGTTGACTTCATCGGCGACTTTCTTTTAATATGGACAGTTAGAGCGCATCGTTTACTGTTACACAGACAATGTTTTTAGCCAAGTTCTGTGTGTGTGTGTAGGTCCAAGAAAATAAAAAATAAAAAACTCTTGACTGCGTTAGCGCATTTCACGATTTTTGATTGATCGTGCATACTAAACTATAAATCCATCGTGATACATTCGGGCGATCAGGCGAGTTCTCTTTTGAGCATTTCACGTCTTCGTTTTGCATTTAGCGGGGCATTCATCAGTGTGGCCAAACATACAAAATAAAAAATTGCACCGAAAGGGATGTGCTCTTTAATTTCTTTATTTTTGGTCTAATAGAACAAAAACTAACAAGTAACTAGCTTGGCATACAAATTTCAGGCACTTTCGATTGAGAAATAAAAACATGAGTGTTTTTGCATATAAAACGATTATAAGGGCTAAAAGCGAGTGTTTTTGCATATAATTCAATTTTAGAGACTACAGGCGCAGAAAAGTAAATGTCACTTTTGTCAGTTCGCCATCTTGGTTTGCTGCCATATTGTGGTCTTTCACTTAACACCACTTTTTGCATATAAAACGATTATAAGGGCTAAAAGCGAGTGTTTTTGCATATAATTCAATTTTAGAGACTACACGCGCAGAAAAGTAAATGTCACTTTTGTCAGTTAGCCATCTTGGTTTGCTGCCATATTTTGGTCTGTCACTTAACACCATGGCGTTATACGCGTTTAAAGACCCCTTTTAAGTTCTGCAAGAACAGTACAAGAATAGTAAAAAAATCGAAAATAAAAATATGTGCCTTGAAAAAATCCCCCATAGGACATCATTGAACCTCGGATCTGTAAAACCAGCCTTGGTGCAGAATGTCGTTGATGAAGCTTCAAAATTAAGTGCCTAACTTACTTTGAAAATAAATTTTTTTTTTTTTAAAGATGTGATTTATTTGCAAAAATAAATTTGTTTTCTTTGAATTTGGCAAGTTAATTTTTCTAGTTAATGCTGCAATTTTTTGAATATTTTCATTTTAGCGTGACGTTACACTTGTACGTCAAAGTATTGAAAATAAACGGAAAAAGTTTAGTTTTCTTCATAGAAATTAAGTAGCCTTATATTAAATAAAAAATATATAAACAATTCGCCATAAAGTTTAAAATATTTATATAAACAAAAATGTGATTAGCGTGACGTTACCAAAATTAAAAGCTAAAACGTTTCAAAGAAAAACTTGACTTTTTAAGTAGATTTTCTTTTCTACTTACATGAAAATGAAGTATCCCTATATTGAGTAAAAAATATGTTAACAATCGGCCTAATCGATTAAAAGATATAAGCGAAAAAAAAGCTTGACGTGATGTAAGCTTGGACTGAGAAATAGCAAATTTCTGCGATTTGGATGACGTTTTTTAAAAATCTTTTTTGAGAATAATTTAAAAATAATGTTAGTCTATTTTGTAACTTATAACATAAAAAAAAAAAAATTTTTGTATTTTTTTTTAAATAAAAAATTATTTTTTAATTATACGAAAAACTGTTTTATTTTTTTATGTAACAACCCGATAACGGGTTGTCATGGCCACATAATAAAATAATAATAATAACTTTTTTTGAAAACTGTACGTTTCTTCTACTCACTTTTCAAAATTTAAAAAAAAGATTCAATAAAATCCAAAAAAAAGGTAAAACACGGTTGCCTTAGAAATGACAATAAAACTTGCCAAAACATTAACTTTTAATTTGTATACAGATTTCACGTCAACTTACATTAGTTTTAAGGATAGTTTTCAATTCTTTAATTTTTAACCTTTTTTATATAACTCTTTAGTAATAAAAGTAAACAAATTTTTAAACTCTTCTTTCATATGCAAAACTGTTTACCAAAGCAAGTTATGAAAATAAAAAGTCAATATTTTAAACATGGTGGCAACACTAGTTGATTCTTCGCCAAAACAGGTTCTTCTTTTTTGGCGCTTGACCTTTTTTTTTTTAACAAAAATTGGTCTAAAAAGCGGATCCAGTAAATGAAAGAATTGCAGGCATATATCCCGTAATAAATTTAAATACATTTTTTAGAAGCAGCCATGACCTTAGAAAAAGTTGATGGAAATTCTCAACCAAAGGAACGCGTTACAATTATCCCAAAAACATAATTTATATTCACTCTTTAAATTACATTCTTTAAATTGAGCCTAAGGCCTTTAGCTGCCAGTGCTTTCTATTAACCAAGTTAGTTTTGTAAGCTTGCTTAATCTTTATTAAATAAAAAAAATAAATAAATATTCTTTAAATTAGAGATATTAAACATTGAAAAAAAAACCAATTTGTTTAAAGAAAGTCCGAAAAATACAATAAATAATAAAATGAAATGAATTGAAAAAGTTGCGTCTTAATGCACTTGGTGCTTAAACGTGTTGTGAATTCTAAGTGCAAGTACGTGAAATAGTACACTTACCTCAATTTTGTTTGCCTACCAGTAAGCAACGCACAGTGGGCCAACTGATCAATCTAGCGGGACATAAGTCGAAATTAACTTTTTAAAAAGTCGTTAGTTTTGTTTTTTTTCCAATTACTAACACTGGACAAAGGTTAAAAAAGCTTTCGTGAGAGCTTTTCGAGACACTCCTGATCAGGTGCGAGCTTTCAAAGTGAACAGATGTTCAGCACGTGCCATGCAAATATTTGGTTGCACTTTTTGATGTTTGTTGATTGATCTTCAACTTAAACAAATTAAAACAAACAGACCCAATAACTTTTGTTTTCTTTTAGAAAAGGTATGTATTAAATAAAAAATATATGTTTGTGACCTGTCTATTCATGTGTAGCAAAATAAATGTGTTTGAAGTATGTTGTTTTATCAAGAATGGTTTTGAGCCTTATACTAACATCTCTGGACTATAACTTACGTTATTCAATCTTATTCAAGCTAGTATTAGCATTTATGTATCGTGTCAGTCTTTGTGGTGTTAACGTGTTCAAAATGGTAGCCATCTACGACCATCTGTTAAGTCTATTACACTTTTTAGGTGATATGTCGGTCCCAAAGCGCATGCTGTATACCACTTGGCTTGGCGAAAATATCGCCACAAAGAAAGTTATAGTTTTAAAAGAACTTATATTTGGTACAATTTTAAAAAACATAAACCTATCAATAAAGGAAATCGAAGAAATTACCAAAAAAATAACAAACTTTGTTAGCAGGCTTACAGAAAAATGGAAAGCATGCCATTACAACAAATCACTCTTCGAAAAAAAAATCAGAAATGGCTTGATGATGCCCTCTTTTTGTGCAGTTTTACGTCAAATTCAGACATGGGTCGACCCAAGAAGGATTTCGGGGATCTCTGCCCTAAAGTACAGACCAGAAAAGTGTCAAGTCTGGTAAAGGAAACCACTTGCGATGAATTAATGGTGGCAACCAGCACTAGCCTGTATAAATCTGGAATGCGAACTGCATCAAAAATCGTTACAGAGCTTAATGCAAACGAGACTGCAGGACATAAAATTAAAAGGTCATTGGACGCAAAAGCACAATTGCCAAATCCGTACTCACCGGAAGAAGCTCTGGCTCTATATATGGATGTAGGCTACACGAAGCACACATACAAGCTAATGCGATGTAGTGCTAAGGAGAGGAATGCTGATATATATCCGAGTTACCAAAGGTTGCATTCAGCTAAGGTTATGTGCTATCCGAGTAACTTGAAATATTCAGACTATTCAGCTGAAACAACTTTGCAAAGCTTAGTCGACCATACCGTTAGTCGAATTATACAGGCGAACTCCTCGGTTTTTGATCATCAATTATTAGAAAATAATAATAAAATAAAATTAACTGCAGTACATAAATAATAGTAATACAATGGAAGATGTTATGAATGGACTACTTGTTTCATCGGATCCACTTATAACGACTCTCTCCAAAACAACAAAAGCCAATTTGAAAGAAATTAATTTGGACAAAACCGTTTTAGGATTGCTTCATAGTTTTAAAAAATCTTTTAGTGACTCGGATTCATCTGATTCCGATTAATTTTTTTTTTCAAATATATTATAAATATGTTAAATATCTTAAATTAAAAATTTCAATGGAATATGTCTTGATTTACGCCAGTTGCTACTAAAGTTCCGCTAGAAGGTCAGCCTGGCCCACTGTGCAACGCATTAATGACTAATACCAAAAACATAATTTATTTTTACTTTTTAAATCATATTGCTTAAATTATTTAGACGAAATAACAAAAACCATTTCGTTCAAAGATATTGAGAAATAAACAATTCATAATAAAACGTTTAACTGTGCTTGAAAAAGTTGCGTCTTAATGCACTTAGTACGTTAACGTGTTGTGAACTGTAAACATAATTAAGCAAAATAGTACAGCAACAGTTGTGGTTCACAACATATGAATCATTAGCATCAACTAAAGAAATACATACACTTCTTGTTTATTTAAACTGAAGCTTAGAGATTACAACAACTAAAAAAAATAACAATCATACGGGGTATGCAGGCAGCTAACTTCTAGGAGGGCCAGACCAACAAATGTTGATTATCAAGGTAAATAACTGGGACTCGTGTTTTACTTTAAGAGACCATATTTTGAAAGCCAAGAAAAAGCGTTACTTATAACTTCAGTGCAAAAAGTGCCACAAAATGTTACAAATATCAACTTAAAGTTAATATACTCTCTCAGCCTAGACAAAGCAGTGCAAACTTTGCTTTAAGCCTAGCTTCATTTTCATATTAACAGTGCATACAAACGATTTTCTACCTTAGTTCTTTGGCAATTTGTTTGCTTGACGTTGTTGCCCCACCCACTACGTACGTAGTGCTCTCCAGACTGGGTCTAAACGTGGACGCTAATGCAGGCAGTTAATCGTTTCAAAATGCACTTTACACGCCTAATTTCAAGTTTTATCACACGCAGCTGCAGCTGTGTATTTGCTGCACTGCATCACAGTTCCAGAATCTCTTGGAGTTTTATGTGCGAAGTGAGCAGCGAGTGACACCAACGGGGCATAAATATATAGCCCGGTCTTGGTGCAACAACTAATTAGTAGGTGTTGCAGCAGCAATGAATGGTATAGGGTTGGCAAGGTGCCGTCGCCATATGCCACACGCTCAGTTGGGTAGCACTGTGGCAGTGTGTGGCGGTGATGTTGCACATGTGACAATAATATTAAATCAATTCCCTGGAAAGCATCACATTTAACTCGCTCGCTTGAATTTCTATACTTAGTATTTGGTAGACGCCCCAGTATTTTTGGGGCAACCTGAGAAATTATGGTAGTTTTATTTTATCTTGGCTTTGTTTGGCTGCTGTTTCCAAATCCGTTCTGATTCCACTCATGTGGCATTAAATGCGATTAAATTGATTTCTTCAAATGCAATCAAAGCGTTGGGGCCATTTTTTTTTTTTTGTTGAATACCCTGTAAAAATTGGTTTAGTGGTATTATAGATTTATGGAAAGTATGTAACGGATCGTGGAAGGCGTGGTAGAACTTATGAACTTGTTTGTCATTACATTGCGTAGCGATTACGTCATGTTCGTCTATCCTTCGATATGTTTGTATGAACACCTAGAACTCGTAGACCATAAAAGTTAGGACAAATCAAATTTTACCAAAACTGTTGTCGTTCTTGGCGACGTGTTTATAACCTTTAACTGTCGTTTTTCACCATAGGGGAATACTATATCACCCATACCTCACCATCCATACTAGCTACCAGAAATTTGACACATCTTGCTCCTAAGAATAGTTCGTCTAAGATCTTCAGAAGACTTAGACGAAAACTTATAAACCAAAGAGCCCTCTTCTATAAACTTCAGCAATATACCTCTTGGTTTCAATAGTAATAAGTTATGCAGTCTCATGTGAGTCTTATAAGTAATGAAATGTTGATTTCCCTACACCCAACTAGCGGATAAGACTTTCACATTTAGATAAAATCTTAGACCTTTTCTATAAACTCCAACTATATTTTTTTTGGTTTCAATAAAAACTTTACAAGATTTGGACGAAAACTTACCGATTGGAGTACACACTTTATTTATCTCCAACAATATTTCTCTTTACAATATTAATAAGCTATCTAGTATCATGTGAGCCTTATAAACAACGAAATGTTGATTTTCCTACATACTACTGCCAAAACCCTTTTTCTTGAATACTTCTCAAATGTTCAAGGCATTACAATTTTTTTCTTGTAAAAACTCACTGCAGTGTATCACCCCGTCGGTCACCCATCCACTCGATGCATATAGATATTTTTTTAATATGCAACCCTGTGCGGTCGAAACATATCCCCCCAACCATTTCAACAACTTTTATTGCACTTGAATGTGTTTGTTACATTTATTCCCGTTTACTGTCTGTGGCCATCATAAAAGTTGTGTATTTTTATTATTATTTTTATATATTGTTTAGCAAAAGTTTGGGTCCTACAATTTTTATGTACATTTAAGCCAATTTCAGCGATTACGGCTTTATTTTGCAGCTAACAAAACATAACATAACACTTGGCCCTCTTAAGCTGCGATAAACATGTTAATATGGGGCACAAATACCAAAAAATTAAAAGCCTTTTTTTCTCCATAGATACGATATGTTCGTGTATAGTAAATATATAGACCGTATCACAATGGCCATTTAATGGGCCAGCTTTGGGCTTTATGGCCGCAATGAAGTGTGGAAATATTGAAAAAACATGTTCTTGGGGGACCAAAAAAAAAAAAAATAAATAAATAAACTATTTAAGGTGCAAATAACGGTGCACAAAGCTCAACGGGCTTCAAAACTATTTTCGGTTTTTTATGATTTCGATGCTTAATCTTTTATGAGATAATACTAACAAAATATATGAGTAATCTTTTTGTTCACAAAAAACTAACTTATATAAGTATACTATTTATGAGAACTTACCTGGTTGCGTATTATTTTATTGATTTAAAAATGCATTACAAAATGAATAGCTGATCTTGGCCAATTTTTTAAATTATAAAACTGAGGGTGAACGGAGACTTCCCTTCGAGAAAGACGTTCTCTTAGATAGGCCTGTCGAAAGGTGGGAAGTTTCTCCAAGATCCGGAGTTTTCTAAACGGCACCCAGATTTCAAAAATGCATCAAACAGTCAAAGCGGGCGTCTAATCTTGTAGCATGCGGCTCGCTATAAAAACGTGTCCAGAAAGACGTGAAAGGATGCCTTAATATACTGTCCGTCTCCTACTGGTTCAGTAGGTTGCGTTGGGCCAGTGAGCCAGCCGTAAAAACCAACCCACTCAAGAAACGGAATCCACGTATCGTATATCGCCGTAAAGGCCATATCAATACCTTTCGATCTAATGGTATTTTATGTTGGTAAAACATTTTGTTCATGAGATATTCACGAATATCTCAAAACAGTACCAAATAACCTGTTTTTCGAAAAATCTCGAAAACGGTTCTTAAGAAAAAATAAAAAAAATAATGTAATTTTCGTCTTTCTCGACCCAAAATTACCGTAAAAAACACATTTATACGAGGGCTCACTGGAAGACCCTTAAATTTTTAAATTTGTGTTATCACTTGTTTCGATCGATTCGCCATCGCCATGAAGATACCAAAAATATTGTCGAATTTTATATAGCCGCCAAAGTTGAAGACTTCTTTCGACGTATTATCCGAATGTAGATTTTGAAGAGAATTTTAAGCCCTACAGCTTTTTCGAACATTTTAAAATACTTTAAAGCACGGGTAAAATGTTATTTGTATAAAAACGATTTTTGTGACCCCTTAAGGCCTATACGCAGTTCGAAAATTCGAAAACAAAAAAAAAAAGTTTTGTCATTCCGTGCGAAATTTTTCGAACTGCGTATGGGCCTTTAAGGTCCAATAAAGGGGTAACACCAGTGTCGAGCACGGTTTTCTAAGGTAATTTTTAAATTTTTTTCAATGAAACTTTAATTTATATTCAAAATCCAAATAGGTGACGATATTATACATATTTTGAGCTACAAAAATTAATTTTTCCAAAGTAATAAAAATCTTAATCTATGGACCAAAAGCAAGTAAACCACGTAGGGATTTCAAAAATATCAATTTAAAAAAAAATGTGAAAAATCGTGAAAAATAAGTTGTAAAATAAAAAGTTTTTTTCTATTTTGACAAAATCCTTAGTGGTTCACTAGAAAATGATTTTATAAAGATTGTGCTTAAATTTCAAGTCGATCGGTTAAAAATTGACTGAGTTATTCGTGAAAACATTCGATAAAAAAGTGGTTTCGGTGGGGTGCCATGCGCCCTACGCTTATAAGTTGGGGAAAAATTTTTGTTTTTTATAAATCACTTCTAATACAATTGTCTACCAATTTTCCTAAAAAAACAAAATCGATTTTTTGAAGATTCTACACTGGTGATACCCTTTAAATACTACTATGGCGACCAAGCATAAAATGGCATTGATCTCATTTTTTTGAAAGTCGGAGATCACTTTTGAATTTTAATGTAAAAAAAAAATTGTTAAAAATTAGAAAAAAAAAAGTTCTAAATTTTTCTTTCTTTCTTTCATGGAACAAATAATTTGTGTAGAAATCTTAGTTTAGGCGATATGGTCTAAAAATGAAAAATCCAATGTTAACTTTTCAATAACTCGGTAAATAACACAGGCCTACAAATACCGGGCTTATGTCAGTTGTTGGAAAGCTAAGGGTCATTTCCGAAGTAATTTGCTGCGTAGAATCCGAATCCGGGGTCAGAATTGGCCCATCACGTCAGGACTTTGAGATATTTGAATACTGAAATATTATTTTTAATACTGATTTTGATATTGAAAAAAAATAAATGATCGCTTGAACTTTTAAATTAAAGGGTAAGAGTCGTTCTAAATGATGTAACTGGAGTGACAGACCACAAAAATTTTACGAAAAAACCCAATTTTTACGGGTACATAACCTCAAATATTCGGAAATGACCCTTAGCTTTCCAACAACTAAACCATGTTGGCCTGTGTATTCGGAATTTTGCAACAACAATTTACTTGGTTACTATTGGCTAGTAGCTCTATTACATAAGTATGTTGAAATTATCTAAATCGAAGAGGCCGACCTTAAAAGTGGACCGCTTCACTTATTTTTCCCTAGTTCCTATCTATTTGTATGAAAGGATTTTTTAAGACACTAAACTTCACGGATTGTTAGCAAATGATTTAAATTTCGTGGTTTCGGTGAGGTATATTACTTTTAGTTTTTAAGTCGCGATGTCCGGAAAACCGTGTAAAGTCAGTGCAGGGTTCATAAATGATTTTTACTAATAATCCAGCTAGAATACGAAATATTGAAAATCCATTTCCATCCCATCCCATCACCAACGACTAACATTAGTGTTATTTTTTGTCATCTTGATTAACTTTAAGATGATTATATTTCCCTGTCACAGCTCACACATGTTGACTGTAACAAAAGATGGCGTACGTTAAAGTCGGGCGCGGACGACTTTGGGATACCCTGTACCACCACATTGCAATCAAGTCCGATATATTGCTTACAAACTCCAAAAGATATTTCTTTGCCAAATAAACGAAACACAACGAATTTTGTACAAAAAATGTTTTTTTGGTTTCTAAAAAACTTCCGTTTGCCAAATTTGGTTATGATATCTTCATAAGCAAACGATTTATCCATCTAAAACTTTTGCTTTTTTTCGAGGTCCTCTGAAACACCCCTATGGGAGCTATATAATGTAGTCCCGATATCAAAAAAATAAAATAAACTTGTCTCCTATGGATTAATAAGGGATCTTATCTGAAAGTTTGGTTGCTCTAGCTCTTACCATCTCTGAGATCTAGGCGTTCATACGGACAGACGGACAGACGGACATGGGTATATCGACTTCTCTAGTCACTCTGATCATACTTTAGGTAACTTTGGGGGGTCTCCGACTTCTCCTTCTGTACGTTACATACATTTTCGGCTTGCACAAACACAATATACCCTTTGTACCATACGGTACAGGGTATAAAAACCCAAACAAAATCTCCCTTGTTTTTTTATCCAGACTTAACTACTAAGTAAGTCCCTGTCATTGGGCCCCCCTCTCGACTACTCTGGACTACCTAAGGCAATGATCGCTGCCAACAAGTGTTGAACAGAACCCAACAATAGCTTTCAAATGTTTCCAATTAAAAAACCAAAAAACACATTCATTCTTAGTATATAAGTACCCAGTATATGGATATACTTATAAGGTAGTATATTTTTAGTCGACCGATCTTAGTCCAGCTGTCAGTTACCGAAAAAATCTTCGTGCGATGCGCTTAACTCGCCTGCTAATGTAATCTGAGCGAGAGAGTGAACCAACAACAACAACAACAAAAACAACAGGGGACCCGCATAAAGTGAGCGTGTCAGATATAGTACGCTTTACAGAGAGAGAGAGGGGGGGAGCCGGTAATCATAAGCATTTGGCGATGATTTAGTGCGTCAGGCTGTGGCACGTGTGTATGTGTGTGCATTATGGTATAGGTACAAACGAGGGTAGGCTGAAAAGTAATCGGCAAGTCGAAGCAGATCCCAGATTCTTGCGAAAAAATGATATCGAAGAACTTCAAGATGGGTCTCTCAAACAATAATTTAATAGATCGTTTTGCTTTGGATGGTAATATTTTTATTGAGCTGGAACAAGACCATCGATAGCAGGGAAATATCATTCTCAGCTCTTGGAAGGGATCGTTGCTGCCAATAACGAAAGTTCTATTTCAGCATGACAATACGGTGGCATACAAGATTGCAATATTTTTGCAATCGTGCTACAAATTGAATTCTCAAAAAGCATATTTGCTGGATTTTGAAAACTGTGATTATAATATTTTTTTCAAACATAAACAAATTATCTGTTAAGTGTCTATTTTAAGGGTCTGTATGAAGAGGATACACAAAAAAGGAAAGAAATAATTAAGTTTTTGTTTTGTATCTTACCCAGAAGACAATTAGTAGGAGGCAGAATAGAGGCCGCTGGGAAGAGACGAAAGGGTGCTATCTTCTTTATCCCCTACTCAGAGCATTTTGTCTGCAGTGGGAGTGAGAAATGGTCTCTGAAGGATCTCCTTTTAAGCCCTCTTATGGGAGAGGCGTAGAAGAGACCTCTCGCTTAACCGTGACGTGGTGACGTAGAAGATGTTCTTTATAATGTCTTGTATGGCTGCTTATTTGTAGTTATACGGTCTTCACGACCTTAACGCAAAATGGAGTTCCTCCCGTCATGTTCTCTAATGCATCGCAAGACATTATTTTGCAGAAGTTTATTTTTTTAAAAATATGTTCACTGCTTTGCCATCCCATCCCCAATTACTCATCAGCCTACCCTCGCTTCCATGTGCGTATGTTTGTTAGCGTCTTTAGTAGATAGAAGATACCATACCATACCATGTCGCAAAAGCCAAACTGCTGGTGGCGGCAGCCTTTCAAGCTGATTTTTCACACGCCGCCAGTTGTTTATGCCACATAATGTTGTCAATGAGCCAACGCACTCATAATTTCCAATGCAACTCATAATGATTAGATGCAAAGCCATAGCTATGGGGACCTGACCATTTTTGGGGTTTACTCATAACTCAGCTTGCAGTGGGTGGCCATATACCATACTTTTTATGACCCACTCGTTGCCAGGCGCCGCCTGCATTTAGGTCTGTCCACCAAGTGTTGCAACCGTTGCCTCATTAATTAATTTGCTGGTTGTTGCTAGTTGGTGGTTGCCACTAACCCCAACCCAGGGCTGGCACACCCTACTGGCCCATGCATTGTTGAGCATTTAATTCTATTTACTTTTGGCGGCGCCTTCAACCCCTTTGGATTTTCATAATTTTTCACTTGTGCACTTTGTAATTGTTGTTGTTGACACACTTTGTTGTAATTACCATGCCACTTGGTAGGAGTTAATTGCAACCCATCCACCGCTGGTCAAAAAGGGTTCAGGGTTTCATTTCATTGTTGTGCCCAAAACTGTGGGTTGACTTCGAGGTTTTGTTGTTGTGCTTGTTTATTTTTTAGCAAGTTTATTAACATTTAACACTTTGAGTTATTCCAATGTAATGTTATGTAATAAGGGTGCCATTTGTTTGAGAAAAAAAAAGTTAACAGCTGTTGACATAATTCTTATCGGAATGCTGGAGATGTCAATGGGAATAACTTCATTATCAAAATTTAGATGTTGATCATGCACCAGAAAAGTGTACAGCAATTGATGGGATATAAAAGTCAGTTTGCAATAAAAAAATTATTTTATGTTCTGATTTCCCAAGAAGCCTATGCTTAACTGTAGATTAAAATGGAAAAAAAATAGTGGAAGTCTACCCATAGATATTATATTCTATAATAATTATTCGATGTAACATGATGAACCAAAATTATGCTTTTTAAAGTTCATCTTATGCCAGTTTAAAAAAAAATAATATCGAAAGTCGAAATCATTCCGAGGCTAGATGAGGCTAGAGATCCCATCTCAACCCTGATTTCTATTTATTTTATTATTGGGTCTAAAATTATTATTTTAGATTAGGTTAGATTAGTTCGTCTGGCTGTCACACTTATTACGAGATTCGGACCTTCGTGACGTATTCTCTATTTCTAAACATCTATTTGATCCAAAAGAAGACCAACCGGATGCAGATACAAATACATCAATTTTTTGTTTTAAGAACCGTTTTCGAGATTTTTTTGAAAAATTTGGTATTATCAAAAGGAGATCTTATCAAAAAGTTTTTTGGATTCTTGCCGAAAATTCGTACATGGCTTCGATTTTGATGTTTTTTACAGGTTTAGGTAATATTTATATGAAAAATTTTCTTTTCGTTGATTGTTTGTTAATTTTTATTAATGTAATTAAAAAAAATATCTTATATTTAACAAACAAAATAATTAATATCTAACAATATCATTACACACTGCCTCAATAAGGAGCTCTCAAGTGTTAAAAAAAAATAAATATATATCTTAGTGTATTACATGTTCTTGTTATAATAAAAATAAAATTTACACAAATTATTATTGCGAAATTCCGACTATTCAGTGTGTTATCGATAACTAATATCTAGTTTTTTTTTTAGACGTTTCCTTGAGAAACCTATCTCTTAAGCGAATAAAGATATTTGACAAATTTTTTTTTAAATAAAAAGATAGAATTTTAAAAGAAATTCACTAAAATAAGCAAACTACCTAATTTATATGAGCTTCCGATTTCACGTGCATAATATTTTACATATTAAAATAAAATTTTTGAGATAAGTTGAGTTAACTATTGAATTTTAAAATTAAAAACAAAAATTTGTTTTTTTTTTTTGATAATTATTTTTTATTGGCAATCAACCGATACAAATTAGGCTATGATCCAATATTGATGAAAATTATTCGCTACACAAAAAATATGTTTAAAAGAAATTAAAAAAAAATCAAAATTTTATAAAAACTAAAATTTTAAAATTAAAAACAAATGTATCAAAAAATATTTAAACGAAATTTAAAAAATATAAATTTTATAAAAACTAATTAAACAAAAAATTCAAAATTTTATAAAAAAAGGTTTCAAAAAATTCTAAATGTTATAACATTTTTTTTTTGCAAATTTGATGTCATTGAAAAAAAAATTTTAAATATTTAAAATTTTAAGAGTTTGTTTTAATTTAAATATAATTAAACAACTTTGGTCGCTCTCAGTTCCACGTTCGATTCTCAGTGGAGACCTTTTTGGATATATATCTTTTTTATATAATACATAATTTATTACTATATTTATTTTTTTTACTTCATTTATATTAAGATCCTAAAAACTAAGAAAAAATCCCAAATTGCACTGTATTTAAATTTCAAATTTGTATTAAACCACAAATACAACATTTTAAATATTTAAGAAACTGACAAACAGATTTTTTCGTATCTTTAAATTAGATTCTTTCAGCCCACAACGAATGACAGATAGTCAGATATTGGAGTAGTTCACATGTAGTTCGTAAAAGCTCCATTAAGCCCAATTGTGCAAATAAACTGACCCAAACCAAACCAATTCCACTCACAACAAACTCATTGAACTCCACGCTGTTGACATGACTTTGATATCATCAACATTCCTTGTTCATCTGAAAAGTGGGCCAACAAATAAACAAAAAAAAAAATGGTTAACATGCTGCAGGAAATGCCTTAGCCTCAGTTTTTAGTTACGACCTAACCTTGAGCTCTTCGATTTAATTTGTAATGCATTGTTATTGCAATGAGCTACTTTTTAAATTTTGTTAATACAAAAAAAAAAAAACGATAAAAACCTTGAACTCTTTCGCGTATTTGTTATTGGCAAATTGCATACCAATAAAAATAAAGTTCCGATGCAAATATCAGTAATCAAAATCAACGCCAAGTAAAAAAAAAAATCACAAAAACGAATAAAACACAAAAAAAATATCAAGAAAAATTGCATAGATCAAAACATTTGACTGCGGCGTCGGGCCAAAACAACTTCATCTCAGAAGACAATGGCTAATGAGCCAGATCAGCTCCATAGCTTCACGGCATTATATTCGGCTCTGGCTAATAAAACCATCAAAGATATTAAACATAGTGGGTGCCATTCATTTGATTGAACTCTGACACCCGGACCACAACAGATGCTCAAAATATTCAAATGCTCGGAATGGAAAACTTGCTTTTGACCATTGGCAACGTCAGTCCAAACTAGCGCTAATATAAATAACCAACTGCAAATCGTAATAACAATAATAGTAATAATAATAATAATCTCAACAATAATGCCAGAAACAAAAAAAAAAAAACAACAAAAAACTTAACGCTGATGGTCGAAACAAGATAGGAAAAGCGTTTTGGCAGCTTTTCTGTTTGTTGCTCATGAAAATTGCCGCTCAGCTGGGATCATCTACTGTTTGAATATTTTATTTGTTGTTTTTGTATACTCTTTGTGGCTTTATATTGGCTTGGTTAATTTGGTTACAGCATTTTGTTTTCGCTTTATTAAGTCGATAGATAGTCAATTATTAATTACCCCTCTTCTTTGTTTTACATTGACTCATTAATAATTTACCTATGACGTCACAGCTTCCTCATCGATAAGTTGATATTTATCAGTTGTGTCGAAAGTTTGGTATAAGAAACATAACTTTGCGTTTAAAACTATCCTTAGATTTATATACCATTAAGTTTTTAAATATATCTAGCCCTGCCCATGACCAACAAGAACAAAGTAGGGTCCATTGAGCCTATCGACAGGTTCTAAGTGCACAACAACAACCGCAGAACCTAAATTACTATATTCTAAGAACCACAAAGTGTAAAAGTCTCTCCCCTTTAGTTAACTTCTGGACCGGGTGCTGCCTGATGGTACGTTTACTATAGACATATTTCAGTAAAAGAAACTATTTCTGAAAAAGCCTGTTTCCTAAGGAGAAGGAGAAAAGGAAGAATTTGCCTATGGCATTTTGAACCCGCACTGCCCCAAATTTACCTAGCTCGATCGATCTTAATCTTTTTTTGGTTTTAACTGGATTGAATTCATAGAACCGTAATCATAAGAACTAAATCAAAAACATTGCTGAAAAAGAGTTTTACAAAATCTAAGAAGTTTTTCAGAGCATTTTTTGTTAGAATTTACTTTGTTAGATTTTAGCATTGCCTAAATGGTTATAATATTAAATAACTTGAGTATAAGTTCCTACAAATCTACGTATTTCTTCCAAAAACTAGATATTTTTAAGCAGCCATTTCGTTTGGTTTGAAAACAGATATGATTCCCTATGCGAAAGATCTGAACAATTTGATCCAGCAATTTGGAGATCAAATCAAGAATTTTCGCCATGGTAACCACAACACCTTAACTTGCTACTTTTTAAAGCATGGTGTTAAAGTATGATGTTTTTTGATGTTTCAAAATGGCGGAGCTACAATGACCGCCAAAGTAAAGTAACTCCAAAATTTCATCACTATTTTTAATCTTATTCTTAGAAAAACATTATTGCAATCCCTGTTTTACGTTATTTAGATAGTTTTGAGATAGTTGATTATAAGTACCTTAATAGTTTTTCAAAATTTCAAAATGGCGGATCTAAGATGTGTTTTTAATTTTTGTGTTTAAAGTTCGAGTTGGGTATGCAAATATGGGTTTTCGGTCTCGTTAATCACGAATCTGGGGCTAGAATTTCCAAATACAAAATGAAGCACCTAAGATGGACGCCGAAAACCTAAAAAATCATACTTAGGTCCGCCATTTGGTGGGGTGAGCAGTTTGGCAGAGAATGACCCATATATATTTTCTTTCTTATATACATACATATAAATGCTCTTAAGATTATTTTATCAAAATTTCATAAAGATCCAAGCAGTATAACCTATGTCCTTGCTATTAACACCGCAGCAACTGATTCTTCAGAAAAATCATCACCAAATGCATCAAAATTTGTATTTCTTCAATTCCTTCGTTCAAGAACATCATCGGGATATTAGTGAAATAAAAAAAAAAGTTTGTGATTATTGATTTCAGATGAAGCATTCTCCATATATCATATATCAAGGGATGACTGTGGTTCTTTCGATTGACTGCCCAGATATAGAAATTATTTATTGAAAAATTCCTTAAAATATCGGCATATATCAAAAACACTAGTTTACAAATTTTAGGGCAATCAAGTGATCCTTGAAAATTAAGAGTTTCTTTGGGTTACTTTGGGTCGAGAAACACGAAAAATAAATTTTTTTTTTCTTAAGAACCATTTTCGAGATTTTTTCGGAAAACATGTTTTTGGGTACTGCTTTCAGTTATTCGTAAATGTCTCGTGAACAAAATGTTTTACCATTAGATCGGAAGAAATTGATGTGGCCTTTACGGCGATATACGATATGTGAAGATTGAGTCTAAATAATTGAAGTTACAAGCCACCAAAGTTGAAAAAACTACATTTTCGAACATTTTTCAAAAATACAAATTTTCAGTTTGCTGAAAGAGAATTCTTTTACGAACATTTCGAGCCCAAGATCTTCAAAATCGGGTAAGATCTGTAAATGCTAGGGAACCATGTAAGTTATAATAGAACGATGTTTATTTAAATGATTTGCCTTTGCGGAAAAATTTATTGAAAATAAAATTTTTTTTGAAATAATAAGTGTATATAACCACTTAAGAGTATATATTCAAAATATACAAAAAAAAAAAAAAAAAATTTTCGAAGTTCTATACTAGAGTAGACAAGAAATGTTAATCTTTTTAAATTACATCAAAACGCTTGTTTTAAGAGTATTTCAGTAAAATTTATAAAGATAGTTAAATAAAGAAAATTAAATATATTTATTTTATTTAGCTATAGAGAAAAAATTATAGATCCATTGTTACGCAAGAGTATCTAATCTTTGTCGCACCAAAATTAACTCCACTTTGTGGCTTATTGCACTAGTACCAAGTGTTTTTTGTTTTTTTTTTTTGGTAAGCCATTTTGCTGAATGTCTGTTTATAAATTATGGCAAGGTCTGCACGTGCTCAGTGGCCATTGTTTTCATTTGTGTTACCAAATTGAACAGTTACGTTATGGTTAAGTTGGTTGCATAATCGTAAACAGCCTGGAGCTTTCGATTTCCTGAGCGACAAATCAATTGGAAGAGTTTTCACAGCCCAATTTTCAGGGGTTCTAACTAGATATAGATATAGACAACAGGCGCCAGCCATATCTGGGCCCAAACACACGGCACTTATTAGAGCCAAATCAGGTTACTACTTGGTTACTATCTGTTAAATTGCATTTTGCAATCTCCCAAACGCAGTCAAAAAATTGCAATTGAACCACACCAAAAAAAAAAAAAAAAAAAGTGATCCAGTCAGCTGTATAAATAAAGTTAACATAACATTCTAACCTGGTTTAATGCAATAAAATCTTTTAATATAATTTTTGTGGCAACAGTTTCAATTTCATTTAAATTTTTTTTGGTTTTTGGTTCCATTGAGGTCTTACAATGCGCGGGGCCCTCGGGTAATGTCTACTTTGTTGTTGTTGTTATTGGATTTTTTTTGTTTTGGGTGGCAGCGGCGACTGTTTTTCCAGCTTTGATTGTTTATGATCAATTTTAATTTGGCATTGTTTTTGTAGTTGTTGTTGTTGTGGCAGTTGCAAGTATATATGCATGTTGTTGTTGTTGCTGCTGCGGCTGTACTTACGATCGTTATAATTTTGCTTGGGGCGCCGCAGCGCTGCACGTCCTTCGCATAGAGTGGGTGGGAGCCCCGTGTATATGTGTGTGTGTTAAACTTTTATTTGATTTAAAATATAATTTTATATAATCATGAATCGATTGTCAGTTGTCGATTGAAGCTGCTGCTAGCGTCAATTAAATGCACGATTCCTTGCCCAGCTGATTTAAAATGCCTTTTAATGTAATTTTTTATTTGCTTTTTTGACACAAGTAACTGCTGAGTTTATGTTTTGAGATACCCTTACTAAGTGTATTATGTATATTCTAGTCTTTTACCTATATGTCTCATATACCTATGCATATTCATTAGCTTCATTTACATATGTTACCGCTTGCAAACGTTTTGAGTTCTGCGTACTGATTGCAGTAGGTTAGAAAATAAATTAAGTTTGCCTCATTGCTTTAGAGTCTGAAAACAGTTATAGTTTTCCTTTAAAAATATCGATTTTGTGCGTCATTCAATGGACATCGACTACAAAGCCAGTGTAACATAATAAAACCTTCAATTACTTTTATTCAAGCGATTATGACTTTATGATTTTTTACGAATGATTTTAAAATAAAGAGAAATTTTAATTTCTTATAAAATTGATTCCAGGCTAGAATATTTTTTACCTATAACCTTCATTAATTTACAAAAAAAAGTAGTTGTAAACTCTACATATAACAGGACTCCATATGGATTTTGAGCCGCTAAATCCGAAACGAGGTCCAAAAAAAGCAACACGTAAGTATTCTTAGATAACCTCCAAAAGTCCCAAGACATTTTTGTTCGATTTATGGCTTTTAGCAAAGTTTGTAAATATTTCTGGGGTCGCTGCAAGTGAGGCCCACGTTAGGGTTCTGATGGGGCTCTATTGAACTCGGATTAGAATTTAGGGACCTCCGAACCCAAAAATCTTTTCTTTTGCGTGGCTGCATCAAAAAGCCCTACATAATTTTTTCAAGACCGTCATTTAACAGCTGATAGTTGCTTTTTGTTGAGTTTGGTTTGACATTTCATTATGGATAGATAGACTTAAACCAGAGCAACGCTTGCAAATTGTTGAAATTTTTATCAAAATAATGATTCCGTTCGTCAAACTTATTCAAAATTCAAAATTTTGTTCTCCGATGAAGCCACATGGCCGAAATCATATTTAAACATTAATATCATAAAATTTTCTATCCAATGAATTTTCTATTCATTGATATTAAAAATATATTTCTTTGTTTTATTATGATTTAAACTTGTGTAACTCTAAAACAAACACCCTTAATTACGAAAATTATTATTATTTAATTGCGCCTCAGCTACTGAATATTTTTGATCCATTTTTTTTCAAAGAAATTCCATTTTTTTTTTTCAAATGTACTCTTTAGATATGTCGTATTTTTTTTTTTATATGTCTTCTCTCCCCTCTTTATATAGTGTAAATAAAAACCGATTTGGAACAATGTTTTTTTTAAAAAAAAACAATCATTTTTTTACTATAAAAAAAAAATAAGATTTATAATAAATTTGTTAAATAATAATAGTTCATGTGTTCTACATATACTTATCTTTTTTATACTATGAAAAACTGATTTGCCCAAAGGTAAAATGAATAATGTATTTTTAATTATTAAAATTTAAAGCGATTTGGCTTTTTATTTAATTGTGTCTAAGCTACGGAATATTTTTTACCATATCTTTTCTTAGAAAAATTTTCAAAATTTTTAAAAAATATGTTTTTTTTTTAATGTTAATATATATGTGCGTACATCCATTTGGCTTAAAAATCTAAAAACAATTAAAATATAGAAATTATTAAAATTTCTTTTTCACATGCATTTAAAAAAGTGCACTTACTATCAAAAGCGATTGATTATTTTTTTAGTTAATGTGACAAAACAATTCTCAAAAACAAAAACATTAACAAATTCTTATGTATGATTTTTTTTTGTAAATACTGAGGTTTTTCTCATTATTTGTCTTGTTTCTAAATTATAAAATTATTCCTAAATTATAAAATAACATGCATGCTTTGCTTAAATCGAGGTTGAATAAACTTATACTTAACTGAAACAAAAAATTTATTTTCTATTTTTTTCTAATCACTCCCTAAGAGCATATAAACTTCGTTATACAGAAGCTGCCTATTTTACATAATAATTTTTTATTGATTTAAGTAAACGTGAGAACTAACGGAAACGGAACGTAGCATATATAATTAACTGTAAAGTACCCAACCTAGCTAACTATTTTACTTGGGGACAGGTTGGCAATCCAATGTCAGTCAACCCTCGAGGCAATTTCCAATAAATTTCGATTTCCTCAACATTTATTTAACTAAATCCATTTCAAACATTCTATTTATTTATAGACAGCCAGTACTTTAAGATGCAGTTCACTGCCCGGAACAACCCTTAAGTAGTATCTGCTATGTTGGAACTGCACTTCCGATATTTAGGTAGGAACTTGAACCCTTGCTTAGATTTTGTTTCCATATGAATAAACAGGTGTGAGTACGAGTCGAATTTTCAAATCTGAACCATTTACAAATCTCATACGCGTGTCCAACTTGTGCCGTCGTTTGTCAGAAATAGTTGTGCATCAGGACAACTACAACAACGACAATAACAAGAACAACAGCAACAACAAACAACTACAACAAGCAATAACAACAACTCAAATGACACCTTTGCATCTGCACAATTACTGGGACCAAAGTATCAGATTTCTATAGAAGCAGCCTTCCTTCCACCAGCCAACAGCCTTGGCACCAGCATCTACAGCAACAGCAACAACAACAACTACAACGTCTACAACAACAACTACAACATAAGACCCAAGCAAAACTCCTTTCTTTTATGCACCACTGACAAACGGCACATTGCACATGTCCTGAGCTGGATAACTGCATAGGTTGCACATGCGCGCGTACACTGAACAAAAATTAGTGTATGAAAGGTATAGAGATGGAACTGCAAGTGTTCCCACATGTTCCTGCATCTCTAATGCAGTCAAACCAAAAATTTTGTAGTTAATATATCATAGCGTAGTCTCTGGACTTTGAACTCATGGCTTTTGATTGAAAAAGTGTAAAAAGCAAATGATTTCTAAATTAGACTATTATTATTATTATTTTTATCGTATTATAAATATATTTTTTTTTTTTATCATATTTATACCCTGTACCTATAGGTACAAAGGGTATACTAGATTTGTGCAATGTATGTAACGGACAGAAGGAGGCGTGGCAGACCCCAAGTCCTTTATACCAAAATGCTTATCATAACCTCGGGTAGCGATTGAGCCATGTCCGTCCGTCCGTCTGTCCGTCCGTATGAACGCCTAGATCTCGGAGACTATAAGAGCTAGACACACGGAACTTTTCCTGCTGGTGCGCATATTTCCTAAGCAGATGAAGTTTGTTAAATCATGTCAATATCTTTCCCCGTTCCCCCGCTGTAGACTTTCGCGGTTTTTAGCCACACCGTTTAATATTTCATTTGAAATTTAACAGAGTGATACGTTGTGGATACATGCATCTATGTGTAAAAAATGAACAAAATCGGACAAATACAACAGAAGCTATAGTCAAAAATGTGCAAATTTCATCTCCCCTTGCCAATAAACTGCGTCAATATTAGACTCTACGCAATTATGGCTACAAGTGACCTAGAATCACAATTTTTGGTAAGCTCATTCATGTGGCTCTAATGAACAAGTCCACATCCAAATTTTATCGATGCGGTCCCACCACCCCCCGCAATCGATTTACCGTGTTTTCTCCCACACCCCTTAACATATCAACTTGAAACTTACCCAATATAATTAAAATAGCTTCTTTGACGTAACTTTCGATTTTTATCAAAATCGGTAAAAATTTAGGGAACTTATAGGTATAAATATCGTTGTGCACCAAAAAAAAATAAATTCCAATTGGAAAGTTCTTAGATGGAATATGCAGGAAAAATTTTTTTGACACAAAAGGTACAGGGTATTCCACTGTCGGGCACCGCCTCGACTGTACCACATTTTTTTTATTTGCAAGCTGTCTATTGACATTTAACAAATTTGGTAATAATATTATAAATTTAACAGGATTGGTAACGCTCCAGTGAGCAACACCAATTTATATTATAAATATGTATATACCCCCAATAGCAACTTACACTTAAAAAAAATTGGCTTTTCTGCCCGACTTAGATCCTTGACTATGAAAAGTAGGGCACTTCTTGCCAAGATCGCTTATTATTCCATGGGAGACAACTTTATTTTATTTTATTAATAGTGGGACTATAATATATAGCTCGCATTAAGTTGTTTTAGAGCTCCTGCAAAAAAACAAAAGATTTAGATGGATTTGGCTTGTTTGTAAAGATATCGTTACCAAATTTGGTATTTTAAATTTTTTAGAGTTCCTTAACACCAAATATTATGAAAAGCGGCTTACTATATCATATAGCCTCTATAGGGCGGATCGGTCAATAAATAGTTTTTGATGCAAATTTTGTTTGTTTATGAAGAATCGTAACCAAATTTCGTAGTCCAAATTTTTTTGGAGTACTTAAGCAATACCGAATTTAATTCCGATGTGATGATAGAGGGTATCCCAAAGTCTTTTGGTATTAATTATAAAAACTTTTTTTAACAGAAACAAACCACGTCATATGACACTTTTATACAGCTGATTGATGTTACACAAGTTGTTAGTAAGACACTACTGCATTTCTGCATAGTTGCTAGGGTTACTCACGTCATCAAAGTGAATACCCTAAATATTAAACTGGTGCACTAATAATAATGTTTGGTCTTAAAAAAATGGCTGAAAAAATTATTTACCAAATATACCTAACTTTTGATATTTTTATTTTTAAATATACTAGAGGGCTTCGCCTCCTGCTCGCTTCATATCAACATCTTTATTTATTATAGAGAAAAATGTGTAAATTTACTAAACTAAATAGAATAAATGATGATGATGAGCACGACGACGACAATATACTATTTTCATTAAGAGGGAGATAGTTGAATCTATTGTTCAATGTGCAAAAAAAGGTTTCATTTGTTATGTGCGCTAAATATAAAGCATATAACCTAAAATATAGAAGTGTGAAAATAATTTGTGATCTCACTGTGTATGTAAAAAGAAAAGAAATGCCGTGTTAAAATATTTTCAAACAAAAAGGAAGCCTTTTTGGTTTAAAAAAAGTTTCCGTTGAGAGAAACGCCCACCGGGGCATCGCATGCTGATGGTTCACTTTCAATTTCATTTGACAATTTTTTATTGATAATACACAAAATAACCACAATTTGAAGCAAAGAAATTTCCTACAAAGTCTCACCCTATTTTTTCCTTAAGCCATGAAACCCAACTTAGCCTACGTCCCAATTATTTCTCTCAGTGTTGTGCACAGTCAGATGCATGGTTACAATCAGTCACCCCCATCAGAAAGGCAACTAGTACAATGATGGCCTCAGTCATGAAACAAAAGGCGTGGTGCCTTATGCCTGCTTGACTGGCTGCTGGCTGCTGCTGCCTGGTGCCTCATGTCTCCTGCCACAAGTCCGTTGCCTCAAGCCCGTTGCGCCTGGTGCGGGTGAGCGCCTCGTATTGATTTCATGTTGACGCTGCAATATTTTCTTAATGAAAACAAACAAAAGATGCCTGGCAGAAGGAAGGCTGGCAGCTGTCCAGCTGCCCAATACCGTCAGGGACAGAGTTGGCTATGATCACAACAAAGTGCGTGTTATTAATATTATTGGCCCACAGGCGGAATGCCACACAACAAGCGCCCAAGGCGCTGCTGGAGTCTCTTCGAGAGATCTGAGCAGTGCGATAATGCATTTGTGGCCAGTGGAAGAGGCAACAGATCGTGCCAAATTCCACACACTCACACATGTACGTGCAGCCAATTTAAAACCCATTTAAAGTTTAATGAATTCATAAAGAAATCACTTGCAGAAGCTCGAACTGGAGAACTGGAGAAGAAGCCAAGCTTTTGTGCACTTTCAAAACATAATCTGCCGCCTGGCTCAACATGGTCACATTCTTCTTAGCGCAACATTGTGGCGTGCCAAATCTCATAATCAGTCAATAACTTTTGCTGACTTTTCGCACGTGCGGCCTCGAACCAAGTGCCAGAGCAGCGCCCAATCCCATCCGCATCCAAGGCATCTCAACTGGCTTTAGCTATTTTATGTGCAATCGAAGTGAAATCAATGAATTGCCTGCATGCCATTAACACGAAATTCATTTCGAAATCATTGGGCCAAAAACAACGTTGTCTCCTACTCCTCCTCAAGGAAGTGCCACAACGTTGTCCGACAGTCACTCGATCGTACCGACCCGTCTTTGATTCGTTAAACAAATTTTATTATTGCACAGATTTCAACATGACAGTTATTAATTGCAAATATCGCTTAATTCATCGCTTAAAAACGACAACATTCGCATAGTTCTGCGCGAAGACCGACCTACTCCATTGCCTGCGACCAATCCCCTCCAGAGACAGAGAGACAGAGCCGTAGTCGGAGCCAGTGCAGTGCAGTGCTGGCAAACAACCTGTAATCACGACACGATTGCCATAGCATAATCCCTGCCCTCACCCGTTACCAATATGCAAGTAAGTTATGGACATTGTGGCGCGTTGTTGCCACAATCAGCGCTGGCTTTGATTTCTTCGCTCTCGCCTTGCCTTCCACGCTATGGCTATGGATCGATGATGTGGGGGGAATCGACTTAAGCGACTTTGGCTCGCTGCTTGGCTGGCTGGTTGGTTCCTTGTCTGTAAAGCCTCGCCCGGCATTTTGCGTGTAATTTACATGGGTGCATTCCATTGACACTGATCATCAGTTAATTTGTTTTTTATAGCATATGCTAAAAGTGAATGCGCGTCGTTTGTTTTCGGGTCTGTAGGACATTTGTTATCGGGTCATTCCTGTGCCAGATGTTGCAAAAATGCAACAAAAAAATTGAGTGTTTTTCCTACACTTGCTGACCAACTTTCGAAGTAAACAATGTTGGAACCAACTAATGGAAACTTGTGTATTTAACTAGGTTTTAAGATAAATAAAGTTCAACTTGCTATGGAAGAGAATTGTTGGGAGTAAGGTAGGGTTTTGGGGATTTAGGAAAGATTATTGGGAGTTAGTGTCATAATTTGGGGCTTCGGCGAATTTCCAGTGTTTGGTGGCGTTTTCGAAATATGACAAAACTTCAAAGCAAGCTCCAGCGCTCCCCAGGTATTGCTTACCATGAGGTAGACCCGATAGCCTTGATGGTTGCATTAAGATCAAGTGGATCAGTCAGGGAAGTCTTGCTTTTCACTAGGCCAACTACAGTCCGTCAAGCAATAATAGACGAATTGGGACGAAGAATACAAAAAAAATTGGAAATGTGGTTGTGAGTTCTATGGAAGTATGCCACAAAGGTTGCAATGCTGGGTAAGCAGAAGTCTGGACTGATTGGAATGCGTAAAATGAAGAGAGAAAAAAGCTGCTAATGGGATTATAATTGGAGTTATCCCCAAAGATTTAGATGTTTAAAACGCTGGAAAAGCTTGCCCATCTTATCAACTAAATTGGAATTAGGCTAACGTTGTTCTCTTGGTGCCGCGGAGTGGATCACCGAGGACAATATCAATGGAGCAAATTGCTCACGCTGGGTTATAGACTACTTGTATAACTCCTCACATCGGTATGCTTTAGATTTCGCATAGTTTTATGCTTGCTATTCTGGGATGTTCAAAGTGTAAGATAAGTATAAGTTTCAAAAGTAAAATATTATGGTATTATTGACTGCCATTGCCCAGGGCCGTTGAGAGAAGAGTAGTGCCCGATGGTGACTATCGACTATTGTTTCCAAATATTGTGAGACCTTCTGATGTTTTTGATAACTATCGGAAAAAACTTTAGAAAAATAAAGGTTTCTTATTTAAATCTTCGGGACCCTTGCAAAACCTCGGGCACGGAGGAATCCTACTATTTCATCCATATAAATATCACTGAGTTGCGCTTTCGAAAGCAATCCCTCTGATGTGCTCGTGATTGGTGTAGGTCTTAGTTTGACAACCAGCAACAATGCGTTTAGTTAGAAGTTGATGGGATGCAGACCCAGGGTTCTAAAGTTAAAAGAAATGGTACCTCTGAGCTGTTAGACTATTGCTTGGCTAATCAACTCTTCCTGTTAGAGATTACTAGTACTAATAATATCTAACAGAAGACGGGTGAAGACTGTGCTTTCCAACGAAATCAAGTTGCATCTGGAGACAGATGCTGGTGTCTTATCTTCTCTTCATTAAACGCGTTTGAAAAAATTCGGACATCTGACGCCAATATCGGAAGTATTAAGACCAGAGCGAACTTTCTTAGTGTAATGCTTTCTGTATGAAAAAATATATCAATTCTAATATCACTCTACAAAATCCAGACATTGAAAAAAAAACAAAAGTAAAACCGCATCGTCGTAAAGTCAGTGGTTTCTTAGCATAAGTTACTGATCTTGATTATATTCTTCACACGTGGAATATGACGAAATCACGGATTAAATGTTATTATGCCGGGAAGAATAGTCTTAACTTATTAAAAGCTTGTTTACTTACGAAATATCTCTAGAAGATCTGGATAGATAGGTAGTCAAGTGGCCTAAGCTCATTAAAAAGAAATAAAAGAAGACGCAACAATCATATAAGACAATGAGGATTTATCTTTATATTAGCTCAATGGGAATGTCTAGATTTTGGCAAGTGTTAAAATTTGAATTAATATATAGGACTCAGGGCTTATAAAATGGTATAAAAATGATGCACTAACCCCAAGAAAGGCTTTGTTGACGCAATCATTGTGTAATTTAATTAATGCAAGACATTTAGAGCCCAGCCCTGATTAGATCAAGGTAGCAAAGCATGACTTTAATAAAATAAAGCCACCAAAACATTATCTTTGACATGTACATATATTATCAAAAAGCTTATCATGAATTCGATAAATTGCCATGTGAAATATATTGGAAACTTTAGAGGGCAAGCTCCATTATGAGAATAAACAACACATTTCGGGTTCAAGACTTACTGTTAAGATATTCAAGCAGGCAACTGTTTTGAGGAGTTAAAGAGTTGTGCAAAAACAGCCTCCAGCTTATATCGTCTTAAATATGCATTATTTGTCAATTATTTCTTCATCCATACTAAGATTCTGAATCAGGTGCGAAGTCAGAATTTGGTTTTAGGGGGGGTTCTTCACTTCAAAGTGTATATGTATCAGAGCTAGCAAAAGACTGTCAACGCATTTTTCCAACTTTTGAGGGGTCCGGACCCGAAAGCCTCCCCGTACCCGTGGGGCGCCACTGTTGTGGACTAAAGAACTAGTCTAAGAAGTCTATAATCATAATACCTTCGTTCTCAGTTATTAAGTAAAGGTAGAAGTAAAATTATATTTATGGAGTTTGAGGCTTTCAAAATTGGGAGAGCAGTAAAAGCAAAACTCTGACAAATTAAAGCCAATTTGGCTGCCCTTTGCCTACAAGTACTTCAACTACCTTTCAGTGTTGTGCAACGCATCATAGTCATAGCCCTATTTCAGTAATTAATCCTAGTACTTAAAATGCAATCCAAAATCGATGGCAAATCATATACTTGATGCATAATCCAATCATTAGTGAAAGGTTTTAGGGCACTTGATCGATCGAGCAACTCGTTAAGCTACCATAAATGCACTTAATGAATAAAATTGACTCAAATATTTTCACAACAAACTGCAAACTGCCAACGAGTAGAAGTTGAGTGCGGCAGGGGGCAGCCAAGTCATGTACAGGTATATGGAACTCCTCCGCCAACGATTGATTGTGTTGGCTGATGGTGTTGTTGTTGTTGTGCAGCGGGTCTAACCAGGTCTTTTGCAGTGTTTGCTAGCCAATTGGCAAATTTGAATGTTGATGTTGTCGACAAAGATATTGTATCTGTATCTGTGTGTTTGAGATTTGGACAACGGTGGCAACATTGGACCGCACAGCAGTGAAGATATCGTGATGGCCCCATTTTATTGATGGATTAAGGGCGATTACGCGATCGTTGTCAAAGTATAGACAAAGTAGCTTGGAAAAAAAAAAACAAAAAACGTTTGTGCCCTAAGCTACTAAGAAGGGCCAAAGACACAAGCAACAGTTGCAGAGCTGGATGCAGCCCAGTGGCTTAGTGCTTTATTATTTGCCCAAGACAAGACAACGACATCGACAACGACAACAAGCCACCAAAAGATGACGATGTCGATGACGATGGCAGAGGCGACATTGCGCAATCGATAATCATGGACTGCATTGAGTTATACAGCGAGAAATTGAGCTGTCATGTCAGGCGGCAGTTAATCAATGCTCAAACAAAAACATAATCAAATTAACTCTCAAAACTGGCAGAGTAGTCAGGACGTTCGTTGTCTATGTAGGCCAACAAGTTGGCCAGCCAGCAAGATTGTCTAACAATTGAGTTGGGAGTATTTTGTTGTTTGTGCTGCTCCGGGCAGCAAGTGATTGCCCACTGCCCACGGACTCGCATCGAATTTTCATTAAGCGCAGCGACCTCTCTTACAGTATAGTCTGAGTTCTCTGTTCAGATCATGGCTGATCTGTTGAGGTCTTTGGCTTAGTTCAAACAAGTTGCTGCAGGAGTTATGAAATAATGCATTATAATTTGCCAGCAATTGGCAGATGAGATGCACCTTGTTCGCGGCTATGGAACGCCAATCCGCATGTTTGTTTGGCCATTCACCACAAACAATTTTTTTCGTCTGCATAATTGTGGGAAACTACCAGCGGCCTTTGATTTGCTTGGCCAACTAAGTAGGCTAAGGTTCGTTATGGCATACCGCAGCACTGACTCACTACAAACTTCGACGCGGACTTCAAGTCATCCGAAATTGACTCCCGTTTGCATACAAAGCTGATAAATTGTGCGCAGTTGTGGCAAAGTGTAAAAGCTGCACAGATATCGCCCAATCGGTGTGATTAATACGCACTGCGTCGTATAGAGCATATGCCAGGCTGGAACAGCAGCATCATCATCATCATCAACATCATCAGCAGCAGCAGGATCTGGTAACCGGTTCTGCTGCACTTGGCGCCTGCACACAGGCCAGACCAGCACAGACTTGACTCGCCTCGATCACACCCAGTTGGATGCACTTGCGCTCATTAGTGTCGCGCGTGTTGTTGCCCCGCTAATCAATTGTCGCCGTATTAAGGTCGCTTCTGGACTGCCTCTGACTCTCTGCCACAGACGCTATCAGCGCTGCATTGCGGTGACACTTTGGTGCTTCATTTAAATCAAACAGAAGTCGCTGAATATAAGCAAGCTCTGTAAGGACGATTTAATACACTGCAGAAGAGAATTTTTGAAAGGCCTTAAAGAGTGGGTTGATGGGAACCTAGAGAGATGTGGGTCTAAGAGCGGAAGAAATGGGAGTTGTGTCATTGGAATAATGGCTTGGCTTATTCGATAATGCGATGTCTGTTGAGTGGGGTCAAAGAAAGTCAGCACTAGATTGCTCCGAATTCTAACTATGGATTGTGACATATAAATATGACCTTTGGTTTATAATAGCGTAGGAGCAGACCATCCCGCCATCGGAATGAACTTGGCTAACCATATTGACAATAGCGGAGACTTTCCACCGCACCAAGCAAACAGGTGCAGAAGAAAGCAATCTCCGGTACCGGCTTGGTAGCCTGTGGGCTAACTGAGACTTATATTTAAAGTAGAGATGGAATAGAGACGGGAATGATGAAGGTTTCGCACTAAGTTGCGGAATGGGTTGGACGGGAATACATTTTGAAATTCCCCCGGGTCTCATAGTTTTTTATACAAATTGCTAAATACTTGAAAACTTTCTAGGCAAGTGCGAAATATGCCAATATCTGTAGGTAAGAGTGAAGGGTTTTTTTCTACTCGTAGTAGAATACTGGATGAGTATAATTGAGAAGAGAATTTAATTAATTTAAAAAAATGAGAATCTAAGCGGAGCACACTGTTACTGCCAGTGTTAGGCCAGTTAGGCGTCTCTGAGATCGTGAGATACTTGTACTGGGCTTATGGCTTTATCCATAGAGTTCACGCTTTCAATGAAATCCTGTCAGTCCTCCAACATCTTGTAACATACAAAGAGTGCGAGCGGCCCCCAGCATACGCCTGAGAGTGTCTTCCGAAGGCCTCAAGAATTAGATTGTAGAAGCTGTAGAAGCATAAGTCTATCACATCTTGGTAACTTAATCTACGGAGTCAGTATGTGGTTTTGAATGCATCATGTGCTTTCCAGATCAGAGTATCCTGCGCAATCTTCGTCTTATACTAGTTGTACCACTTCCAAAATTTTTTAAGAAATCAACAATATAGTAGAGGCAACATGTTTGAAGCATATTTGTTGGTGGTACTTGGTTTAGGATTTAATTTTGGCAACTTTTCCTTAGTTTTTAAAGGATTTTGCTTAACTAAACTAGTTCAATTTAGAATTGTTGAAGTTTTGCAATTAGGGATAAAAAGAGGCTTAATATTTAGAGTCGATTTCTTCAAGTATGCTTCGGTTTGTAGCCTTCTCTGACAGTATGTTGTGCTCCTATTTCTGATAAAGATTTTTTGTCTGTATGTTTATGACATTTGGATCTCGGAATCACTTCAAATACGTAACATAGCTACTGCTACAAATTCCAACTATTTCATACAAGCTACTTTTCTAAATTGAAGCGAATATTGTTCCAGCAACAAGGCCAATAGAAACCTATTTTTAAAAGAAACTGTATTTCTGGCCTCGATGGTTTTTGAAAAAGAGCTTCTCTTGGGATGTTCAATTATTTTAAGTTTTGATAGCTCCCAATTAGCTAGTTCATATGAGTAAGTTTTGTAAAAAAGGGATTCTCTAGGTATGTTCATTTTATGGTATGATAGATCTCAATGTGCTGAAATTTTTGAACTAGTTCACTTGAGCTTTTTGAAAAAGAGAGTTCTTTGGGATATTTGTTTCTTTAAAATTATGGTAATACCCAATATGTCTTGTTCTTTAAACAAGTTCAAATGAATAGTTTTTTTTAATTTTTAAAAATAAGTTCTCTAAGGATGTTCATTTCTTTCAAATTATGGTAGTACGCAATATAACTGAAATTTTAATTAGCCCTAGTGAACACACGTTATTTTTTATACGTTTGTCAACATGTTAGTGGAATCGTCTTATACGATTTTTAATTATTTATAACTATAGTCCCAAACCATTTAATGGTATGCAGTTAATTCAATATCAAACTTCATGCTTTCAAAAAAAAAAGGATTAAGATATACTTTTAGCTTTTTTTCGTTTTTTAAACAATTTGTTCATACAAAAGCAAGAGGTCTATTTTTTCAAAATCACAAATAACAAAAATGACGTTAGTCGATTCGACTCACGTTGTGTGTCTAGGGTTAAACTGGTTCATATGAGCATTTAGTCTTATTCGAATCGAAAAAAAGTCGCGAACAATAATTCTACATAGACTATTGCAAAGCGAGATGCCCAATTTTTTCAGTGACATTTCAGGGGGTAAAGGAATTGAATTTTATAGTCACCTTTTTTAAGCCTTGCCTAAAAATGCAGTATGTATATCTTAAGCTCCGAAAGTATTTTTAAAATAAATTCCAGAAGAAACATCTACACTAAATTGAATCATGATAACAACTAAGCTACCTGAAATAGTCTTTACCGCGACTTCTAACTTATTCATATGGGTATTTTTCACAACGCCTGACTAACTCATATGAGTTTTTTGCCGAAATGGACGCGAAAGTAATTCCCGAAAAACAATTCTTCATAAACTTTATGGCAAAGCGATATGTCCCAAGTTTTTATTGGAAATTGCATATCAAGAAGAATTTAAAAAGGCGAGGGGCGTATAATTTTATATTTAAGGAAGGAAAATCATTAAATTAACCCATCTTACAAAGCCGCGTTTCTCAAAATATGTCTCATTGTCCCCATTGAGGTTATGCGTCTTTTACGCAAGCAGCTCAGACAGTTTTTTTAAAAAAAATATTACCCCAAAATGATCAGTGCTTTGATTCATGGTCAACTTCCAACTAATTCATTTGAGCTTTTTCGCAACTGCTAGCTAATTCATATGAGCGTGGCGAAAGTTTTTTTTTCGAAAATCATACATACCCTTTATGACAAAGCAGAAAGTGTATTAAAACTGGTAAGAATTTTACACTTATAAGAATGTCTGCCGCTCGATTGGAACTCTCCAAGTCATTGCATATGGATCGTTCAGTTTTGGGGCTGTCTAAATGTGACACTGAGGCTACTGTTCGTAATGGTGTTGGCATTAAAATGGATTACATACCGAAAAGTGGCTGCAACTCATGCGCTTTCGCTTGTGGTAAGTATATATGTAGCATATAGTGGTACACTCCAACTGCCCCACCCAACTTGGCACCTGTGCCGTCAAGCAGCCAACTCAACTGGTTCGCATTTCAAAAGGTGCTCCCGGGGCACAGTAACTCCAAAGTCTGTGTATATGTGTGTGTTTAGTGCAAAGCGGCATTTATTCACGGCACTTCGATTTCAATTACGATACAAATTGTCATTAATGTTGGAAAGTTGTTTTTTGCACACTTGTCCAAGGATGAGTGTTGGAACTATGGAGGGAATGGCGTAGGGGGCGTACCGCCTGGCATACAGTTTATGTTGATTTTGATGGAGCGTTTTATGTTGCATGACTGTAGTTTAACTACTTTATTATGGTATATAGTATTAGATAATGTTGTACAACACTTGAAAAAAAATGTCAACTAATTTGTTGAAATTAATTCAAGCGTGTTAAAAGTGCATCATGCCCTGCTGCAAAATAAGCATTAAAAACTCATAAACCACAATTATAAATTCCAATACGAACCAATTGCCGTTTAAAAAAAAAATTAAAAAATTAAACGAAATATATGAACCACACCTTAGAATCAACTGGTTCGCGATTTACTTGACTTGCTACGAAATATTTTTTTTTATATATGTGTCTTGTTTTTTTCTTACTCATAAATAAAACATTTTTTAATTTCCCATAATTTCGCGGCGCGACCCAAACGCATAAAATAAAATCCAAAACGACAGCAAACAAATCAAGAAATTACACACAACGTAGGAAATACTCGCCAACAAAATTATACATATAGAAGTCGATCATCATCATCATCATCATCATGATTATTATTATTAAGGCACAGTTAACCTGCAAAAGTCTTGAGACTGCGCCCATATCCAGAACCATATTGGACAGCAGACACACTTCCGACTGACTCAAGTCGGGCACCGTTACGCTTCATTGCGTCTAAGAAAAAGAGCACCCTATATGCGCTGCTCACCGCGCCATACATCTTAAGTCAACGAATCGAACGGACAGCGCCTTAAAAACTGTATCTTAGTTTGCTGTCAACATTTTGGTATTGCGTACTTGTTTAAATATTTTTTTCGATATCTTACGAAAGCGTTGACTCTTGAGCATAATTCTGGAGTAGTTGGGCGCTGACGCTGACGATGACGACGAGGATCGGTTGCCGCCGGTGCGTTATTGAAGCGAGACAAGTGTTTAGTCACCCAAGTAAGACGCGCAGGTAAAATGGGTGCCCCCCATGCTACACCTTCCGCCTGCGCTCTGCCAGCAATTTGTGGAGCGCACCCCAACTGCTTGGCCAGCCTTATTTGGTTAGGCTTCATTGAAGGTGCACCTTTGTTACGCTCAATGAACAAGTGAGTATTCCCTCTACTGCTTGGGATTGTTGTGGTTGATGGGATTCCTTATAAGAGATAAACGTAGACTATTTATGTAGCATTTGGCTGACCAGCAACTTGAATCATCTTAATGGAACGTGCCTTATAGCATGTGTAGCTTAAAAGGAGTAGTGTTTTATGGATTTTGAAAAGTGTAGTTCTATATATATAAATAAGAATCATGATCTAGTTCAAGAACATGTTATAAAAAGGGCCGTCGGAAAGAAAAGCGGAATAGAAAGTTCTTTTAGTCTCACTAAATTGAATACAAATCCCAGTTAATGGGATATCCCAAATGGAATTTTTTTTTTTATATGGTTTTGTCAATTCGTGCGAAATTTTTTTGAATTCTGCGTATAGGCCTTTAAACGCAACAGTTTTTAGGCAAAAACTGGAACAGTTCTAAAATTGACAGTACAATCTAAATTAAGCGTTTACTTAAAAAATTGTTTTTGGAATAATTACCATAATTAATTAAGCATAATTTTTTTGTTTTGAAATTTTTGTCCTTGCTTTTTAATCTACGTATTTGTACCAGCACCTGCCGCTACAGTCAACCATCGAAAAACGGCCGAAGCAAAGTTGTACACCTAATAACAACAAAAATTTTTAAAAATCCTATGCACAAAAAAAAAACAATGTACTGCCTATGCTTAAATGCTGTTTTCATAAAAAATTGCTTATAATTCGCATATGGTTTAAACAACATTCGCCTTATTTAGCTACTATACGATTTATGCATTTAATTTATTTTTTATTTATTTAGACCTAATTCTAATTTATTTCTTTGCATTTTATTTTATATATGGTAGGTGGTAAGAAGTTAAGACGACGGATGCTGTGAATTTGCATTCACAGCGAAAACTATGACTGTGGCAAAAAATATCGTTGACAAAAGGTAGTGACTGTGGTAACGACTACATAATATAATATAAATTCGTTTGCTAACTTAAAACGAGAAGTATAGTTAGTATATTATACCCTGTCCCAATAAAGTCAGTTCTGTTTTTTTTTCTTTTTTTTTTCGGTGTTTTTGAAACCCATTTTCTTACAAAAGAATATCGCGGGTTTTTATTATGCTTTTAGACCAGTGCTACTGCGGCGATTCGAACCACCGACCTTCTGTTTGTAAAGCGAGTACGCTACCATATAAACATGAATTTAATTCAGTTTCTAAAATCTGAAAATATGTATCAAAACATTGTATACTATCCGTTTTGTTTTTATGTTAAAATAAATATTTGAAATATATTTTGTTATTTTAGAAATGTAGTTTAGGAGCAAATGTGAAGTCGTGAAATGCGAAAAATTTTTTTTCAAAATTTTGATGCTACTTTGAAAAAATATTTTTTTAATAAAAATTTAAAAAAAAATTATAAATTAAAAACAAATTAAATTAATAAAAATAAATTTTTTTTAAATATTATTTTTTGGTTACGAGCCATGAATAAGAAAAATCTACATATATTTTCTGTTATCGATAACACGATAAGCCATTGGAATTTTGTAAAATAATTTATGAGTTTCGCCCGAATAAAATTTGATGAAACCTAATCGCTGCATGTTTATTCTCATTTTTTAATATTCTTATTTTTAAGATATTTTGGCCTCAAAATCAGTTTATTCTTTCTCGAAATAAACAGAGTTTGATCTTATAATAAGCAACAAAAATTATATGTTAAATTATTCAAAATTCGAAAATAAAATATTGGTTACGATTCTTAATTTTTTGCAGTTTTATTTTAATCCAACTCCTTCTTTTCTGTGACATTCTTACCTTTAGGCCCATACGCAGTTCGAAAAATTTCGCAAAGAATGACAAAACTACATATGGGATTTTTTTTTTAATATGGAGTTTTGTTTAGCCAGCAAAAACTTTTCTCAAGATTGTTTCAAATCCGAAAATAAGATTTGGCACTTTGAAAGAATGGAAACTATTATTTTTTTTTAAATGAGCCATAAAAATCTATTTTGCTCACGATTTTAGATTTTTCCCCGTTCCCGTTTTAATATTTAACATTCTTATTTTAAGAGTTTTTCCTGTTTGAAATAATCAAAGTTAACTCTTACTGAAGTTTGATCAAGATTGGTCCACTATTTCATATAGCTACCATACAAAAATTGAACCTGCGCTTTTTTTTTGAGAGACGAACAATGGACCACCATATTGGAAAAAATTTTTTTTCTTGAATGCCATCTATCTTTTTTTATATTCTGCAGTACTTATCTCCTTTTATGTTTTCTTTTCTTGAACATAATTATTTATTCTTTCTTTGTAGATGGTAGTGCTAGATCATCATCATCATTTGCTATATATCCCACTGGAGCATACGTCTCCATTAGTGCTGGAAGTAACATCGATGTTATATCGATGCATCGATGTTTTTTATTTTTTTCATATCATCGATATTTTTATTTCGATTATCGACCAAATCCATTACGGACAAAATTTGGGCAATCAACGGCACGTCGCAGACACTTTTAGAAAAAAACAAATCTCAAAAGATTCCAAATAGTAGAGTTGACTCAATTTTGGCACTTCGAAAATATTTTAATGTCGAAATCTTAGATTCAAGCATGTGCCAGTTGAATTACTGGAATGTAATACCTTTTAAAGTTTTGCAAGGCTGGCAATCTAGTGAGCGACAAGCGGAGTTCGCTTAAATCAAAAAACGTTGACATGGTTTTATTTAATAACCATAATGAATCGATCTCAAATTAGTTTAAAGATTATGAGACTACGATTCTGGCTGGAACAGAACATTTTTTTTATTATAACTCACAGGCTCACAGAATAAAGTGGTGTAAACTTTACATGTGACAGAGGCACCCCTTCTGGACTTTGGGCAGCTGAATCCGAAGTCCAAATTATTATTGTATTCCAATCGATTTTATTTTTACCTAAGGGTATAGCCCTTAAAAGCTTTAACTTTAAAGACTTGGAATTTTGTGCTAATTATTGTCTTTGCAAGGCTTAAAAAACTACATATCTAACATAGAAAAGCAGACGTCAGAGGCCACCCAAAGTTACCTACAGGATGATCAGGATGACTGAAGAAGTCGAAATAGACATTTCTGTCTGTCTGTCTGTTCGTATGAACGCGTATACCTGGGAGTTGGTAAGAGCTAGAGCAACCAAACTGTCGGACTAGATCTCTTAGTTACAGCGATAATTTTAATGAATAATGTTATCTACCATAGAGGCATTACAGAAAACCTCGAAAAAATAAGTTGTAATTTGTTTATAAAGATATTAGTCACCTTTGGCATTCAGAGTTTCCAAACACTGTACAAAATTTGATCAAAATCGGTTTCCTATGCCATATAACACCCATAGGGTCGAACGGATGAAAAAAAGTTTTTAGGGCTTGATTCGTTTGCAAAGAAAATATCGTAACCGAAATTTTGTAATCAAAGTCAAATCAAGTTTTGGGTAACCTCATGTCATATAACGTACCGCCAGATAATAAGGCTAACAAAAAACAAACGAGAAAATAATTAATGACCATTATATGTAATCATATTGACTATTTCTACTATTTGTGGATTGTCTGTGTGTGTATGTTCACTATTTAGACATGAAGTTGGCACCCCCAGATTCGATGTGCCAGCCGCCGAGGCGGAGGGATTAGCCGTATCTCGGTTACCCCCTGGGGTATTTTCATCTGTGGAAGTTTTATTCATGTTGCTTTAGTGTTGTTGTTGAAGGAATCTCGCAATGGTTACAGGCTCAGAGCGAGAGCTTAGTGGGTTCCATCAGCCGTTTGTGTGACTAAGCGCAATGGTGAATCACGTGGTGATCTGTGGATGCCACCGTTGACCTTACTGCTATGGTTCATCCGCTGCCTACCCTATTGCACAACCCCATCCTGACCGTGCAAAACTCCCTGCCAAGAACCAGAATATGTCTAGGAGTCCAAAAACAGGTACCCTTCACCAAATTTCGCTCAAGAGTCGACGTGATTACCAGGGTGTGGCACTAGGAGCCAAAGGTGAAGAGTTGGGTTTCGGGTGAGAACCAGACTCCTTCAGCGACTATGCACAGTGCATAGCCCGACTGCCTCTAGAAAAAGGTGCTATCTCACCCCTACACCACCACACAAAAAAAAAAAAAAAAAAAAAAAAAATCAATCGGTGCCTTTTCACGACTAAATAAGATCTGGTCATCGAATTGTTATAGTATCCGAAGCAAAATCTCAATCTTTAAATCTTGTGTCCTGTCCGTGCTCCTTTATGGCTGCGAAACGTGTTTCGTAACAGAACAAGTCTGGCAGAAAATACGCAACTATGTCAACCGATGTCTTCGTAAGATTTTGCAAATATTTTGGCCAAACCGAATACCAAATGAAGAACTGTGGTCAAGCACTGGCATGTTGCACATCAACATAGAAATTCGAAGAAGGAAGTTCGGCTGGACATTGCGCAAACCACCGAACGACATCAACTATATGTCCTTACAATACAACCCGCAAGGCAATAGACGCAGAGGCCGCCCGAAAATTACCTGGAGACGATCAGTCCTGAGCGAGGTTAACACCAGCGAGGAACGTGGCAGCAGGCTATATGCTAATATCAACGAGCTCAAGACAATGGAGACTACTTGTGGATAGCTTATGCCCAACATAGTGACAGTTCGGAATCTTTTGACGCCGAACAAGACTAAATAATATAATGATAATATGTAATATGTAACGTAACGCCATGCGTTGTTTTGCTAGTATCTTTTAATCGATAGGACCGATTCGTGTATTTTTTTTTTACAAAGTGTAGAGCTACTATCAAATGATACATGAGTATAAAAAAAAATTTGGAGAAAAATCGAAAAAATGTAACGTCAAGCAAAAATGGAGTGCCCATAGGCACTTCCAAAAGTGTTGCGGTTGCAAATGTTGTATACTAGATGCAATACTAAACTTTCTACAATTTTTTTTTGGGCGCACCCCATTTAAAAGTACCCACTCAAACATCCAATAGAAACCACAACAAGCTACATGAACCTAAACCTAAGATTTAAGATAATTTATGATCACTTTCTCAAGTCTTCACCACAATTATCTCACAAATAATTTCCCCTCTATATGGTCTAATATTTTCCAGGTACAATTGCGAAATGCATTGCGTTGCACACAGCTGCTCCCCAACAACAACAACAACACAACAGTGACTCCAAGATAACATGAATGGGCATGTTGTATATGAGAATGTATCTTATGGATCGATCTAACTAAGCGCATCGCCCATAAACCTTATGACATTTTTATGTTAATGCAACTACGACTTTGTTTCGGCTGGCGCCTCCGGCATAGCCCAGAGTTGTATCTGTATCTATGTTTGGTATCTATAGTTGTGCGTGTGTGTATCTGTGGTCGCATTGTTTTTATTAGCTTCTAAATGTTGCGTTAAGTCCACTATTAAAAACGATCTCCGTATGTTTACAGATTTGTCGTTATAATTGCTTTTTAATACCTTATCTGCTTTCCGGGCATCATTAGGCGCGACAAGGCCTGATGCCGACGATGTCATTTAATTGTTTAAATGAATTGTTGCCCACAAAGCTTTGCTCCTTATCAGCCACATGGCCATCATGAATTTACGCATTCTATTAATGCTGGATAGATGATATTCCTTATACTTATAAAGGTAGCGCGTGTGGCAATGACAAGGGCTGCGCACACTTGGAGACAGCTTTGGGGGTCCCTGCGTTTGTGTGTGGGAAAACTGATTTTGACAGAGGAGCAGCTGAGATTTATCAGCGTGATGAGTAATGAACATCGCACAAGAAAAAGATGGCTCAGCTGCGAAGGTTTGGCTCATTATGCAAATGTGGTCAAGATCATGGTTAGACAGAAACTTGCATAACAGTGGTCTGGCAAATGCTGTTATGTAATATATATGATTGTATTCAAGGGCTCAATGAGGGTTCCATTGCGATATAAGTTGTCTTGGGGCTGGGTTTCATATAGTACAAATATTATTTAAATTAATAAGCAAGAAGAACTAAAAAATGTTTAGGTTCCTACAGCAGTCATTCCTAAAATTTAAAATCCTGGCCCTAAGATGACAGCTGCTTGTCCTATAAATGGCCTTAAAATAACGTAGATTTTTCTGGGATAACCATTGTTATACTCTGTAGCTTTAAGAATATTAAACGTGTGCACATTTTTGTTTCATAAATAATGAAACGCCGGAGACCTCAAAATTTGACAATCAATTTCCAGTATGATATGAAGGTCAAAAGAAATGTATATATACAAGGCCATATGTCTCTATGAACGTCTAGATCTTAGAGATTATTAGTGCTAGGATAACCAAACTTGAGATTTGGACTTCTTGTTATGTGCAGACATGTAGTAAGGTAGGAGGGAACAGATGATGTAGGATCGCTTCTAAAAATATGCATATATAGTATTAGTGTGACCTTTAGGATAAATGTGACTAAGGGTAGAGATAAAAATGTAGGACTATCTAAGAAAATCACTTAAAAGGTTTTAAACTTTGAACCGAGCGGAGATTTGATATTGCTAAACACTTTTTCTGAATTGGGTCCAGATGCATATGAGCCAACTTACGCTTCAAAGTAGGGGCTTTGAAGTAACTGATGGAACATAGGAGTTCTATAATATTTGCTCGCCTATTGGTATTAAAATAGATGGCGTACATTAAAGTCGAGCGCGGACGACTTTGGGATACCCTGTACCACTAAATTGCAATTAAATTAAAAAAGTAATTTGTTTCGCTTTTTTTGTAAGCTTTCGGCATTTTGACACAAAAACAGTTGAAATCCGTGCTGAAATTATATTCAAAATAATTATTTGGCTCATAAATGCACTTCCGGATTCACCCCAAATTGACATTTTCAAAACGGAGTAGCGTCCTTCTGGTGGCTTATATCATCATCTATCTATATATATATATTACACAAGGCCGTTTTTTGTGACATCAAAGGCTCCTAGATGGATCGCGCGATTTTATCAAATGACGTATCAATCGAAAGCTATTTACACCTAGATGTGCAATAAGGTGTTATTTTTTCGATTAAATCTATATTTTGGTGGATTTCGCTAAAATAAAATTTCAATCATTGCTATAAAAAGTGCGAAAAGGAAGGCCGATTGAAATTACTATGCGTGGGTGTGAAAAGGTGCGCATATTTTTATTTGCAGTGAGCGTAATAAAGGCATGTGTGTAAGAAGCAAAGTTTGCTCTCTTTGGTTTCTCTTTGATCTTATTTTGCAATTGTGCATTGAAGTCAATAGGTGTAAACGACACGGCTAATCTGTATCTTTTTTTGTCAAACTTTCTCTTACAGGGTGGGCGGGGCATGGGGATCTCTATTAATAACTGTTCAAAGAGAACAGGGACCTACAGTTTATAGCCGAATCCGAACGGCGGTGTCTTGAATTAATATGCGCGCTGCATTTTAGTTTCTGAAGCAAAATTAAAGTTCTTATTAGAAACTGACATCTGGCTACCCTACGACTGCAGACGTAAATTACGCGATTGACACGTTGGGCCAAGCTCTGCAGTTTTATTATATATGTATTATTTTCTGCAAAGCTATTTGTATATTATGCAATGAATTATATTGCGATTTTCGCCGCCGGGTTCACTAGTTTCCTTTATTTCCCACTGGAGCACAGCCATCTTTACCTTTTAAGTATAGAGTCTAAATAATATTATGGACATAGTAACATTTGATTTTAGCAACACAAAAACTTAAAATAAAACTTTCAAGATAGCAGTTTTTTTTAGAAAAATTATACTTAACAGTCAAACTCATGTAATCGAGTCGGAGTATTATCAAAAACCACCGTCGGTCATGACGTTGATTTCAAAATTGGTTTCATGCTCAAATGTGCCTTTCCGGATTCACCCCACTTCCGAATTCACCCCACTTGCCTCTATATAAACTATGTTATTGAACGCAGTCAAGTTTTGCCCAAAAAATTTGTTTTTATAAGTTATCCTACGGACTTATAAGACGATCTGTTGTCAGATAAGGCTCAAGTATTTTTTTGATACCAAAGCAATATAAATATCAATATCTTATACTCATCAAAATACAATTCTGCTGCAAAGGCAATTAGTCAAGATCCCATCAAGCATATTGCGTATCTATGGTAAGTTATCCAATTTTGAAGTTCAGTAAAGCTTCTAGGCATTATTCTATTCAGCTTCATTTCGTCAACTGGTGCAATTTGTGTCCAGCCTAGGGCGCTATTTGAAATTCGCCTGCGCATATCACGTCAAAATCAATTCACCTCTCGACTCTTTTAAGCTACCAACAATCGCTACCATAAATCAAATGCAATCCGCTTAAATTACTTAATTATCAGCACTATATAGTCAGTCAGCCGGGTTTCAATGTAAACAAATGCGCACCAAGGTATACACATGTTGCATATGGCTATATACATACATATATACTTACGTATACGTTATATAAAATAAGTCATTTGTTGAGGGTAATTCAGTCATATTAATTTCAATTACATACGACATACAATGCAATTATGCGTTTTGCAGTCAAGTCTTGTCTTCGAACTGGGCTTAAAATCTGGGCTGTCATGTTGCACCAGGTTGTAAACTAAAAATCTTGAAATTTATGCGATCAGGCTCTTTGATTTCGATCAGAGCGAGACTTGAAATTACTCAACACCTTCTTGCTTAGCTGGGCAAGGGGGGTTTGTTCGGGGTCGCAGGAGCTGGTTCTGTGTGGCCAAGTCTAGGCTCGTTTCAAATTTCTAGTCATGCCACATGCCACATGCCGCATGTCGCACATGTGCGATATATGTATGTCTCTATGGATTTCCGTCCCTAGTGTCGGTAAAGTCTACAAAAAAAAGTTTAATTAAAGAACACTATAAAAGTGTCGCCTGGGCGATCGTAATTATGAATTTAATCTCAATTAGAGCGTTTATCTTGATTTTGTCTATCGCTGCATAGACCTTGCTAGCAATTTGTTAGACCCAAACAGTTTTGTCTCTATATATGTGAACGTGTGTCTGTATGCATTTATTTTGATTATCCACAAACGCGTTTACTTTTGAAAAAGTTTTATCTGTTGAGACATGTGCAAACACATTCAATTGCATTTAAGAGATAAGCATTTATTTTACTTATTTACTTTTATTATGTTATTCAAATGCAGTCAAGTTAGCTATTACAATTTTAATGTTTATCTTTTATCGTTTTAGTGACTTGTTGCTTTTTTAATTTAGTATTGTTTTTTATATTACATTTTAATTGTTCAAGTGTAACTTGAAAAGGAATTGCATTTTCGAAAATTTTACATGGATATTGCATTTACAGCACTTCCGTCTAAAAGCTTACAAGTTTTTTTAACAGATATACACAGTCTGTCTCAAAGTAAACAGTACTTTGTCTATAGGGACGTTTCTGGTGGCGCCACCTATATGTGGCTATAGGCGTTCATAAGATACATCCATTTGGAATTATGGAAGCGGAACTTTTTTTTTGTCATCGGTACAAAACTTCTCAAAACGAGATTTTTTGGTTGCCAGCTCGTTTTTTAATCTCCATTCGGAACTTTGGCGCTTCGTTTCCGGATCGTATTGGAAACACCACGTTTCGTCACCAGTAACAACATTGTAAATTGAGTTTTCGTTCTTTTTGGCCTCTTCAACGATGTGCGGCACAAAGTGAGCACATACCTTCCGATAGCCCAAATGGTCGGTCAAAATGCGATGGATCGAATCTTTGGACATTCCCAATTCCATTTCCATTGATTGTTATGCATATGATTTTCTCTTCTGAAGATTAAAACGATTTTTTTTAAAAATTCGGATGTTTGGTAGTGAATTCCCTAAATTGAGATAAATTTTTGGTAGTATTTTTCAAAGTGTTTGGTGATATAAAAAATATTGCATTGTACTATTATTTTTAACAATAGTTATAAATGTGCCAATTTTCGACCTGAAGACTTTCATATTTCGGAATTAAACTGCAAAATTCTTCTACGGGCAAACAGTGTTGATATCAACATGAATCGAAAAACGTTGGTCTTTCTAAAGTCTTTGAGATCTAGTTGATTGATGAAGATAAGTGTGTTTACCTTTGATTTACAGGCTATTTATACACCATGCACTTTAAAGTATTATTATGAGACCACCAAAAAATATAAAAAATCGTTCTTTCTTTAAAAAAAACTTCAGTATAATCGGAATGTATCGGAAATAATCTTAAAATAATATTATTGGAGTATAGGGGACCAAGTTCCAAATTGCTTTTGTGGCAAAAGCATACATAAGCGTGGATAAGTTTTTAGAGTGTGGGATACAAAACTTAACATAATTCGAGACCACGGTTACATTCCCATATTTTTTTCGTTTTTTTTTTTTTAATTATTTTAATTGTTATGTTTATCAAAAGTTATACGTTTGATTTTTATTGTCCGTCCCAATTAATTTGTAAAAGTTGAAAATTTCTTTTGGAACAAAACATTCGGTTTTAAGCACGCAAAAAAAACTTGTTTTGGTGAAATTGGGTGCAGCAAACATTCGGTTTTAAAACGAATCCGAATAAAATGTTCCGAAGCACGGCCGAATAATTTTTAAATTTTTATTATAAAAAATTGATAATAAAGATGTCGTACGTTAAAGTCGGGCGCGGACGTCTTTGGGATACCCTGTACAATAGGGTGGCCGCCGCTGATATGGAGGATTTTTAAACCGTCGATATCAATAACGGCACCCCCTAAAATGTTTCCTTTTTACCTGCATATAGCGCCTGTAAAATTTAAAGACGATCCGAAAGTATTTGATCGGCGCGAGAATAGGTCAAAGGTCATAGTTTTCACTTTTTTCGTTTTTGACTGTATTTGACTGTACTACATAAACTTTAAGAACTTATTTCCAAACAAACAAATTATGGTTCAAAAAGTCTCATATCTATCTAAACTTAATTTTAAAAAAATATAGAGTCGGCCTGAATAAATTTGGTAAGCTCTAAAATGGATTAAATTGAATAATTACACCAGTTTACATATAAAAAAAAAAAATTTGGTATCCTTAACATGTTTTAGTCGATTCTGTAGTCAAATGACATGCTAAAACCGAAAATTCAGTCAAAAATTTTTTTCATGACAGGGGCTTTCAGATATTTTAAAAAAACTATTTTTCAAAATTAAAAAAAAAAAAAAAAGTTTCTCTACTTAACAGCAAATATCTCTAGCTAAACTAAACTGATTTCGATCATTTTTATACTTGACTGTAGATAATTGAATTACCCATCGATAATATATGGAAAATGTTTTTGTAAAACTTACGCTATTTATGCATTCATATGAACATTTTTTATGACCTTTAACCTATTTTCGCGTCCATCAAATACATTCGGATCGGGGGGTGCCGTTATTAAAATCGTGAAATGTTGCAAAAATGGCCACCCTACTGTACAACCACATTGGAATAAAATTCGGTTGGTTGCTTAAGAACTCCAAAAGATATTTGAATGCCAAATTTGGTTACGGTACTTTCATAAACAACCAATAACAGTCAAATTTTCGCAACAAAAATTTTTTTTGACCGATCGCTCCTATGGCGGCTATGACGATATAATCATCCGATTTCGATTAAATTTAGTGCAGTGCTGGAAAACTCTAAAAGACTTCCAAATCCAACCGAGTTAAGCCATAAAAACATTTTTTGGACCGATGTTTGGTACAGTAATTTGGAACTCTAAAAAACATTTGAGTGCCAAATTTGGTTAGGAAATCGACAAAAAGTTTTTTTCGAAGTCCTCTGAAGCACCCCTATGGAAGCTATATCAGTAACCCCGATATCAAAAAAATAAAATAAACTTGGCTCAGACGGAAATGGGTATATCGACTACTCTAGTCAGCCTGATCATACTTTAAATAACTTTGGGGGTCTCCGACGTCTCCTTCTGTATGTTACATACATTTTCGGCTTTCACAAACTTAATATATCCTTTGTAGTACAGGGTATACAAATTTTGTACAGAACTACCACTATTTATTCTGACCTAAAATCTTTAAATATTATCCATTATAATATTATAAGCGTAGCCAGAAAAAAAAAAGATTAGCTCTTTCAAAAGATGACCTAAAAATAATTATCTAAAGTTAAAAGTTGTTGGCCTAATAGTTTTCTATACCACAAGATTTGTTCACAGTTAGAACACTAGCTTTCAAAATAATACTTAAAAAAAAATACCCAAAAATATTTTAATTAATTTTTAAAACTTTGATTACCTCCCATACCTTATTTGCATAACAAAAATAAACCATTTAAGATGTTTTAAGCAGGTATGATGCTGAAACTGCTCCGATTTTCACATATTAATACAAACTTTAAATTGTAACAATTTTTTAATTCCTCGAGTATTAGGTTAAAAACGCAAAGCATAATTCAAAATTCTCTCTCTCAAAATTTCCCAAAAAAACTTGTTGATCAAAGGCGAATCTAAATGTAATCGAACAGTTTCTCTTTCCACTTACATAGTAACATAGTAATTCTCATAAAATTCTCACTTTTGGTCTTACTAGACAAAACCCTAATTTCAATTTGCTTAAAATTTTGGTTCAACCAGTGCATTTAAGCTTTCAAAAGTTGAACAAAGTTGCTTAGAATGATCTATAGAATCAAAATCGCGAATAGCCTTTAACCGAAAAAAATTGAGCCACCCTAATGTATACATATGTGTATATACAGAAGCCCTAGAATCCATGAAAATCCGCATGTTTCACAAAGCTAGGAACTGACTTGAAATCTAGAGATTCCTGCAATTGCTCAAATTGAAAAACATAAAACTCCATTTCCACTTGTTGTTTATTACCAACAAGCAGCTTTAACTCGCTAGATTCCTGTAACCATTCCGAAAACCGGAACCGCCCCGTTCAAGAGCGTCCAACACACCTACAACATACTCAAGTTTTGACAAACTAACGACTACAGCTTGTAATTTTCAACTATTAGTAACATTTTGCGACGACAAGATGCGCGGCATGAAATGTTTAATGTATTCAAATGGACCTGTACTGCCATGTTGCTTTCGTATTCAGAGTTGGAGTTGGAGTTGGAGCTGGAGCTGGAGGATTGCTTGCTGTGCAAATTTGACGTTAAAATCAATTTGAAAACGATTTAAGAGGCGCTGTCTGACGTGGGCGTGGGCGGGGCACCATAAGACAAAAAGGAAACGCCAATTTGACATGCTCATAGAGTTGGCTGGCCAGGAGTGGGTGGGCATTGGGCGCTGCGGTTGCTGCGTATCGGGTTACCCAAAGCCAACTTCGTGCGACGGCCTGGTCTGGTCTGGTCTGGTCTGGCAGGCCTGGCAAAAACATTAACGAGCTATCGACGCGCCGGCACTGACTCTGACTCTGACGGATGACTGAGTCCAAACACGCGGTCCAGCTGAGCAGTTTGGAGACTAGAACGAGCGAGCGAGTGAGCGGCTTGGTGCATGACGATGATGCCGCCAAAGACAAATGCGTCTTGTGAGTTCAAAAATCGCCAAGATTAGTACGATTTTTAATAATAAATTGTGGCAAATCAGGCGCGCTGGCATTATAAGGCATCATTAACAACAACAACAACCACTACAAGCTCAGCGCAGCGGGCTAGCGATGGTTTGACGTGGAGCATGACGGGGTTGGAAGCGCAGACCAACGCCAAATAGGCGCAAGTTAACACAGTGTAGCCAAAGCGTTAACAACTTATGGGCCAAAACCGAAAAGCCAACTGGCCGCCTTCATAACTGCAAAACGAATGACTGAGCAAACAAGTGGGAAGTGCGCCAAAGAAGTGAGCCAAGAGCCAGGCCAAGCTCACGGCTCACAGCTCAAGACATCCAGCTAGCTAGCTGGCCAACAATGGCAACGCGTGCAAGCTAAAAGATCAAGCCGCCAACTTGGCCAAGTTGCAAGCTCCTCGGCCAGTGCGTTGTCGGTACCAGTCTTTTGAAGTGCCACGACCGCCCTGTCGTCTTGCTGTCGTGCGTCGTTTAAGAGCAAAATGTGTACGCGTTGATGACGCTGATGTGTGCAACAGCAACAGCAAAAATAAAAATAATAACAAGCGTTGCAGCAACATTGCACAGTGGTCAAAATTATCAAACTAGCAACAATTAATTAATAGCTTTAAAAAATAAAAAAATTTTATATGAAAGGAATTCGTTGGGGTATTCACGCTAAAAAGTCGTGCAGTTTTGCAACAACAAAGTTTGCGGGCTTGAGTTTCGATTCTCAACTCATCTTTACCTGAAACCAGATCCTATCATACTTTTCAGCTGTTGAGTTTTTGGGAAAGTGTTGCAAAATATTAAAAAAAAATATATCGATACTTATATATTTAAAACCGAATTAAAAAATATAAATAGGTTTTATCTATAACAAATTGAATTCTTTAAACGTTATTACAGCTGCAGAACTGGATCACACACTATCTACATATTCACAACAAAAAAGTTGATGAACTTCTTTAAATTAAAATCTCATTTCACTAACATTAAAAATTTATTATTCTTCAAGTTCTGATTATAATACAGTGGCCACAAGAATTTTTTTTTTTAACTAAAACATATTTTTACATTTTCATGTTTCAAAATTTGATTCTTTGCCTTTGGAAGTTAGAAACTTATTCATTTTTTTGACTATTTTAATATCGCAAAAATGTTCAACATCCTAAGCAAAATATGCTTCTATACAGAGCACAGCTATATTTTAATATAATTTTAACAATCTGCTTAATTTGGCATAACATCATAGAAATAATTGTTTTCTTTAAAGCTAGCCACTAGAACGTAGAATTGGAATTTAGAATTTTCTTTTAAACTGAGATACAAAAAATTTTGGTTAATAAAGAAAATCACAAAAAATTTTGTATGCTGTATACAAAAAAAAACTTAAACACATGCGTTAAAATTAAATCTCAATTCATGACGTCAATAATAATAATGGTTGCATTACGCAAGAGGACCTAACACCAAAAAATGAGTTCTGGCATCATAATAAAATATTGCAAATCATATGTTTTATTTATTTGTAGGACTTTTCTGCATCAAAAAGTCATAATTGTAAAAATTTTAACATACGATACATATTTGACATCCTTTCAACCAAAAAAAAAATTAATCATTAATTAAGTATTTGTTATTAATAATAAAAATTTCAATTTTACCGCCAATCAAAACTTTGAATTTATTCTAGCTAGAACTCCAATTTCGCCCACTGTGCACTGTCGTATGTGCACAACATCATCCATCTATTGGAGCATGAAGTGAGCCAAGCGCCGCTGCCAGCACCAGCGCCAGCGCCACATTACTGCCCACCTAGTGGTAAACGAAGTAGGCGCACAAAAGGAACGCAAGAATAGTCGTAGCAGGCAATTGTATTGCTGACGTCGACAGCGACGCCGACGCCGGCATCTGCGGCGCTGCATTTACTTGTCAATTTGTTTTTGGTCAACGTTTAAATAATGAACTCATATTTGCAACATTTGCTAGGCTGTTGTTGCACATGCGGCGCATGTCATGTTGCATTATTGTTTGCTGTTGCATGTTGTAGAAACACACAGACACACACACAACACATATAGTAACATTGGCTGCACTTGCTGTAACTCTACTCCTATGGCCCAGAGAGAGAGACCGACCAGGAAGACTTTTGACCGACCGCATAACTAGGAAATGTCACAAGTAAAATTGTAAGGTGTTGCTTAGGGGTAGCTGGAGAAGAAGAAGTAGAGGAGGATGTTGGTTGGGTTGCGGTTATGGAGATAGCTTAAGTGAGATGTAAGGCTTTTTGTGGGTTGACATATTGATGGGACAACAACTGGGCAAAGGAATGCAGCTGTTGATTGGGCTGGGCTTTGAAAGGGTTATATTTATAAGTAGATCTTAATACTGCGGCTAAAAGAATAAGAACTATAGAGCTGAGTGGAATGTGTGCCAATTATAATTAATTATTAGAGTTCATCGAAATATCAACTGCTGTTCAGTATTAATAAGGAAAAGTTTTGAAGAGAGAGATTTTGGAAATATATGTAGGGGAAAGATACTTTTTAATAATGCGGTTGAAGTTAGTGAGGTTTAGGGAAGACAATAATATAGAATAATGTGAGGATTTTTCAAAACTTTTGTAAATCAAAACCATACTGAAAAGCAAAATCAAAAGGGTTATTTTTTGTGGACAAGAAATTGAGAATTTTTAGATCGAAACAACAGGGTTTAATTGTAGATAGTTTTTAAGACAGAAATTCCTAATTTAAGGTCTGAAAGAAAAAATTGCAACTTATGTAGTGCGCAAAAAGAATGCTGTCCATTTTTTGAGCAATTGAAAAGTAGATGGCGCCAGTGTAACACAATCTTTTCTGTTTTAGCGCTAAAAACGAATAGTATGGTTAATGTACAGCAAGATATTTTGATAGCAACAACAATGCACAAACATGACATGAAAAAAAAGAAACAACAAGGATTCTTACAAGAGAGCAAAGTTCTTTGGCCTTAGAATTTTGATATCTATTTTTATCTAAAGTTTTGTTTGCTTTCAGGTCTTTCAGCATTGCTGCGCACTGTTCTTTAAGAATGTTAAATATAATTTTATACGAAGAGTTTTCCAAGACAATATTGAACTCTTTTTAAAAATGTTTACTCTCAACGATGGCATTGAGACTATTAATATGAAATTTAAGTAGGTTGAGGATTTCAAGAAATTCGAACTTTAAATAAGTGTAAAAGTTTTCCTCAAATGTAAAGAATTTTTTGTTGGACATCAACTTATTTATACAGTACCCACAAAGAAAAGTTATCAAAAGCTTGTAACACATCTAAAAAAAAGTTTGAGGTTGAAATTGATTTAGCCTTTTCCATATACAAGGTGGCGCAAAAGAAATCACCCTATTGGAAGATGCTCTCATTTTTGTAAATGGCCGCCAATATCAAATCTGTTTTGACATTTGTGGACTAGACAGATACAGAATACAAGTGAATAAGCCATGGAGCGATACACTCCCCAAGAACGCGGAATAATTGTGTCTATTTTTTTTGCGTAACAATTCGTCTGTGGTGTTGGCGCAGCGCGAATTCCGTCGCCGATTTCCCGGCCGTCCGACACAAACTGCGCAAACACTGCGCCGTTTAGCCACTAATCTTGAAGAGTATGGGACCACACGAGACGTTGCCAAGAGTGGCCGGCCCCGGAGCGCCCGTTCTGCCGAAAATATCGCCGCTGTAGCCGTGGACGTCGAAGTGAGCCCCGAAACATCGACCAGAAGACGTGCCACGCAATTGGGCCTCAGCCGGCGGTCCCTGCAACGAATTTTGGTCATTTTTGGTCAATTTTGGAATTTCATTTGGAAAAAAAATAAGAGCCAAACAACATCGGATGACTTCTTTTGCGCCACCTTGTACATATCATTCGTTCTGTACTATGTTTTTTGGAGACTTAATAATCTATAAGGAAAATAACACTAGAGATGAGACTTATATTTTATGTTAGGCCAATGTTTCAGCATTCAAAAACCGATTTCAGTTTTTTTTATGGCTATTTTTGTGAAAACGGACATTTTCCAAAATACGATTGCACATATGTATGAGGTGCCCTAACATAAAATATTAGTCTCATCTCGGGAGAAAAAAAATTGTTAAATATGCCGTTAGCGATCACACAGCCTTCCATAAAGGTTCTGGAAGAGTATCTATTTAGTAGATCTATTGCTGTGTGGCAAAGTACCCCCATATTGCTAATATAGGCCTTAGTACCTAGTGTAATGGGCCAAGTTTAATTTTGAGCTTTGAGTTTAATCATGAGCTTTGGAAGATAATACTCTACGGTAGAAAGTGCGTAGCAGCAGAGAAGATTTCCCAAAAAAAATGTTCATGGAAATGTGGATGAAAAGTACAATACCTATGCCTTAGCTTAATTCCTACAGTCCCTCTCACGGGCATGGAATAATTAGCGGGGAAAGAAAACTTTAAAAAGAAAACTTTCCTACATAAACTATTCTAGTATTAACTTATTTAAGGCCTTTATATTGTAAACGTCTAGGCAAGATCTTTACTATGTAGACCTAATTTTGCGATTATTTAAGAGCATTTGTTACACTTGTAATGCACGACACTTTGAAATTAGCTTTCCATAGCAGTCTTTGACTTTGAATTTTGTCTCCACAATCCAAAGAATAGATTGTAGATTGTAGAATAAGTTTGATCACCTCCCACCTTTCTAATATCATTTATTACAGTGCTGTGTCTGACATCCCTTGCAGCAATGCAATTAATAAAGTTTAGATCTATTTGAGCGATACAAGTACTTGACTTTGAACTACATAAACATACATATAGTCGACATTTACAAGACTACCTATAAAGAACTGTGCCTCTATGTTCAGGTGGCGCCAATTTGCAGCTATGCAGCCCTGTACCCATTTGTTTCCGATATTATCGGGCGTCACCAACGACGCCATCAATGACAGTTTGACGTTTGGTTCATTCGGTTTATTTATGCAGTTATTATTTTTTTTACACCGTAGTAAAGTTCTCTGTGGCATTTTCATAATTTCCATTGTTGCAGCTTCAAGTTCTCAATGAAATCTAAAAAAAATATATGCAAAATTATTAAAATAAAGAAATCAGAGTTTGCCGCGGGGGCGTTGCATTGTTAATTGGCTTGGCGCGAACTTGCAACTTGGATAGTTTAACAAACATTTTCAATTTGTTAATGCGCGTTGTTATTTATACTCTATAGATGTATGGGGTAAGGGTATTATAGACTTATGTGTAATGGGTGTAACAGGTGGAAGAGGAGTGTCGAAGCATTTGCTCTATATTTATTGAATTTTTTTATACGCTGAAAATACAATAGATAGAAAAAAAAGAATTACACAAATGTTGGCGTTATGAAGCATTGCACTCCAAACAAAGAAATCGAATAGTCTCAAATGGTTCATAGTTCCGACTGCCAAGTTTTAGCCGTGTAACCGGTAACGATAATTTAGAATATTAGAATCGATTTTTTCTAAAAGAAAAAAAGGGTCCACCAACGGACCTGTATATCTTTGATCCCCCTTTCTCTGAGTGATAGCAGAACTCTCTCGTTATACCTTTTGGCCAGCTTAAACTTATTAAAGCGAGTAGAAGAAAACGCTTTCGAACCAATAGGAAATTATCGAGGGTTCCAAGTAGATTCCAAGATAGGTGTTTGCTCCTGGTAAAGCAATTTTTGTACCCTTGATAATCATTGAGCTCAGAATTAAAAATTTTCCGTTTTTTACGGTATTATTCTACATAAGCTTCAAAAACTAATTTCTTATCAATTAATGCGGGGCTCAAATATTTATTTACAAAATTAACTTATACATATTTACAATTATAAGAAAGCCACATTTTTTTAAGCCTTCAGCTTAGTTCAGCTAATATATATTTACATTAAAAAAAATTTGGCCGATCTGAGAAAATTTGGTTGCCCCTTAAACGTTGCAAAAATGGTGACCCCAATGCACATCCAAAAACTAAGTAAAATATGTAAGGAAAAACTATAGAAGCCGACAGAAGTTTTCCTGCTAAGATTTTGATAGGATGGTTCAGCCTACAGGGATTTTGAGATTCGAATATTCGATAAACTTATATACCAAGTACATTTGAAATTGATTTTAACATTGGAAACAGATAGGAATATTTTTTAACTTTAAAGAGAAACTTTTTTAAACATAACTTAATTTTTTACTGACTTTTTTTATTTCATTTAGAGATTGGAATATTCGATAAACTTGCGCCACACCAAGAAACAATTAACATTGAAAATAGATAGGAATATTTTTCCAGTTTATAAGAAAAGAATTTTGAGTGTTATTTGGAAAGAAACAAATACCCAACTACATATTTTTTAAAAATATAGAGAAAATAGATACATCACATTTACATACCCTTTCTGTAAACTGCCTCAAATGTACCTTGTTAAATTCAGAGATCGTAACGATTATAATAACAGTCATAAATATTACAAAATATATATAGTCAAAAAAAATTAGTTATAAAGAATTTCGTTATAAGTAGATCATAAAAGCAGGGAACTTGAAAAAACTCCTTGTAGAAAAGTAGGGTTCGACTATATTTAGAAAATAGATTTCATCACATTAGGATAACTTCCCTTTAAGCCGCTTAACTATGTTATTTTTGACGATTATAATTTTTAAAATAAAAATCATGAATCAACGTTTATTTATGAATTTTTTTTATTCAAATTGAAAAATAAATCTTACTTAATTTATAAAAATGTTTAACTAAAAAAAATATATGAAATAAAATAATAAATTTTTTGTTTAAATCGCTTATTTTTTAATCATAAAAAAAATTGATATTCAAAACTTAAGCTTAGATATTCTTTTATTATTTTTTTTTTTTATTGTTATCAAATAATAATAAATAAGCGTTTAAACATTCTTAAAATAAAATGTCAAATGAAATGTGAAAGTTCTGCCTAAAATATGTAATTAAAATAAGATTTTAAATATAACAAAAAAAGAATCTAATCAAATTTGAACTATTTATCTCTCATATTTAACTTTTTTTGTCTTGACTACGATTATTAGATTATTATTATTCATTTTTATTATTTTCATTATTGTTACAAAAAATAAAAATGATGGAATATAAGTTACGTATCGTTCATTTTAATTTGAAAATCTAAGACTTATTTCTCAACTAGTATAATAAAACTTGATAATAAAAATATCATATTATTATATAATTATATTGTGGATTACGTGCCCTTAATTTCAATACCTTTCCATAGATAAAACATAAGTCTTAGCATGATATATATTAAGGATCCCACAAAATTTCGATCATTTTTTTTTATTTTAAGTTTTTAAATATTTAATACAATATATTTTTCAATATAATAAATAAATATTAAAAGCATAAGCCTTGAATATCAAAATGAAAATGCAATAAATATTGCAAAATAAATTTTTATTTTGGGGTCAAAAAAAAGCGCAAAAAAAAATTTTTTTTTAAAAAAAAATTAATTGTTCTTAATAATTTGAATCTATTATTATTAGTTCCTTGGCAATTTCGCAACATAAATATACATAGATGTAAATGAATATTATTGCCGCTATTATGTATAGCATAGGATACAAAATTGAATATATTAATTAAACCTCTTATTTTTTGGATAGCTCATAAAATAAAAAATAAGAAAGATATACATATATGGTTTTTTTTTTTGAACCCTTTTTTCGTCTCATTTGTTGTACCTAATAACTTTTATTTTCGAGGCCTCATTAAATTTATCAATAAGCTTGTATCCCTATATTTGGCATTGTATACTCGTGTGAGCCCAATAACAAAAGAAACGTTGACATTTTCGCAAAACAAGCTACATACCCACTAAGCCCATCAAAGTGTTTTTTTTTGAGAAAAGTGTATCCCAATGTCGATCCCTGAGCATCAAATTTTTTGTTATGGTTTCCTTTTTGTTTTTTTTTTGCTGCTTGTTATTATTGTTGTTGGTGTTGTGCTTATGAGAGCTGAACCTGGACTTGGGTCTGGGCTTGGCCACTTGTTTGCATCAATTTGAATTTTAATTGAAAACTCTAATGCATGCACAAGCCAACGGAACACAAATGCAACAAGGCACAGTGGTCACATTTTGTGGCGCCAAGTCTCGTGGCGTGCCTCGGTGGCATGTGGGTGGTTGCTTATACTACTACATACTGTAGGATAGTTGTATATATCTTTATATATTAGGTACCGCTGCTCTAACGGCTCTGGCTGCAGGTTACAACGGCTTTTAAGGTGTTAATTTGCGTTTAGCCTTTTGCATTCGATCTCGAAACGGTCCATTTAAAATGTTAATTTTTTTATTCAGAATTTCAAGCTGCACGCGTTGCAATTTGATTTGTTTAACAACAATAGGCAGTGCTATGTGCAGTTAATTAATTTGCAAGTCTTTGATATGCAAATGCCCCGGACATGCTAAAGCCCCCCTGGAGTAACCGAGAGCAGTGTTAAGTAATTTTCAATTGAAGTTCAAGTCTAGTACGTTAGCTGAGTCACTGATTAATTGCCTTCAGAGTTGCCCGCATGCAACCCTGTGTTTATCCAAACAACAACAAAATGTGGCATGCAACATAAATAAATATGCAGCCACAAAAACTATGCTCCACTAATATGACTGGACACACCCAATAAACGCTGAGGCATGTACAATCCTTTTATAATTCCAGAGAATAAATAAATGCAGTGCCCTTAAAAGAGAGCGCACATAAAAAAAGGATAATGAACCCTGCTTACAAAAAAAAAATGGAAAAAAGTGAAGCGAATGAATTCATTAGGGAAAACAACATGCCACAGACCCTGAGCAACAACAGTTGGTCAGCTGTGTCTGCTCTATCTAGTTTTTTTTTTTTTTTTTCGAAAATTGACGAAAAATGGAAAATGAGCCTAATGTATTTATGTTTTTATATGAAAACCCCTGTGCGCACTGACGCACGTACGGCACAGGACCAAAGCGTGGCGTGTTAATTGCTACTAACTAAGCGAGCCAAGAGCCAGCCAGCGAACCCAACGAACCAGTAAGCCATCTCGTAATAGCCAACATTTTGACCTTATCGCATTGTTTTGTAGGCGTAGGGCAGTCACTATTTGTTGACCATATGGTCTCTCTGGAAGATGTATCTATTTTGGCTACGGAATTAATTACAAGCTGACCAAAATGTAAGGATGCCGCCAACGCCTCAAAGCCACTGCTGACAGCCGTTCCCCTGAATGAAACGATGTTCGATCAATGTTCAGTTTCTAATTTGATCCTACCCGGCACCTGATGTTTGATTTGATAGGGCTCTCGGGAATTTACGGTTTCACTTTCAGCGCTCAAATCAGAACAGGTAGAGCGCAGACTGGCTTAAGCAGTTGTGTGTCTAGATAAAGTTAATTACCTGGAGCAGTTAGGATATTCGGAAATTTTTACTATCTAACGAACTGTTAGTTTATGAAGTGTTGGCAACACTTCTGTGTGTGTGTTCCACCGGCTGTTGTTTCTAGGCAAAAAAAAAATGAGCTCTTGAAACTGTTCTTTTAAAGTAGGCGGGTGCTACCTTTGCCCGCACGGGCCGTACTAAGATCGAAGCCTCGTACTAAGTGTCTGCCAAAGGCTTGACGCACGAAAAGCTGAAAATAAGTTTTTTTTTTCATTTTTAGATGATGAATAGGAAAGGATTTTGTCGTGATACCGAAGTTCGCGAGAACTTCAAAAAATTACTGCTGGGTTCAGTATGACAGTGAAGTAAATCATTGAAGAACAAAATTTCGAGCAGGATCAAAAAAGTAAAGGAATAAAATTTCGATCGGGATCGAAACCGGTGACATATAAATAATACCGTGACGGAGTTTTGCAGGGTTTAAAAATTACTGCCGAGAAAATGTCCGACGGAACTGAACCCCGGGATATAAAAATACCGGGACACAATTCTTGAGCGTTTCAATATTAATATTCGGCTTAATGGGTTTAAGGGGTTTTGCGAGCTCTAATATAGTATATACACTTCGAAGTGACGTGCAAGAAACCAAATCCTGGATCCGCACCTGATACTACGTGTACGTAAAAAACACTGGAACTGGACGCAAAAACATTTTTAATGGTTGAGCCGATCGGGACCAAATTTCCTTTTCCGCTCTCATATTTGATTAGCAAATTGAAATTTTTTAACTACACTACCAAAAAAAAAATCACAAATAATGGTATCTTCTTTGTATATGACGTTATAATAGTGGGATTTTTTTTTATATGAAGTTTTGTCATTCCGTGCGAAATTTTGCATTCTGCGTATAGGCCTTAAAGAAAGAAAAAATATGGAAGTTGTGACAGAGTTTTTTATTTAATTTTCAAATATGTGAAATGGTCAGATTTTGTTATGATCCCGAAAATCCCCAACATTTTGCCACAATACAATAAAACCGTGAATATTTTAGTCGGCAACTGAAAGAAACCCGGAACGAAATTAAGTCTCTTTTTCAAGCGGGATATTAATATTCCTTTTCATCTCTAACACAATCATAATTTTATTATTTTATTATCACCCACGCCTCATTGCGACTTTTTTGCAAAAATGTAACAGCGGAAACGGAAGAGAGTCTTTCTTTTTCTGGCTTCGTGTTAAGTTGCTTATAAATATTTCAAGAGCTTGCATTACTAAAAAATAAAAAAAAATCAATCCGTAGTTGCTCATCAATTGGCTGTAAAATTTGCATAGCAACAATTTGTCTAGCATGTCTTTTTTGCTCCAAGCTGTCTTTGAGTGCATGTGGGAATAGCTAACACGTGATGAATGTCTTGCAACAGTTTCTTTTCTGGCATACATTTTCATAAAATTTCGAATAGTTGGGTATGCGAACAAGTAAGCGGTAAATGTGTGTCGAAACTGATTATGTGAACTGAAGCTGAGCACAAAGTAACGTCGGGGTGAGTGATATGATACGGTATACCCTAAACGGGAGTATTAACGGGAATTACTTTGAATTGAGTACAAAGTTAAATTGCATTGATTGATGAGAAGCATGTATTTAAGCTACAGATGAAAGATTATATTTCCAGCATTGGATATAGCCGTTTCTCAGAAGCTCTAAACGGCTTCCGTTTGCGATGAGTCAAATACAGAGAATCTTTTCAGATAAGATTTCTCAACTTTTTTGTCTAGGCCAGCAGGGTATATCAGAGACAATAGCATAACAGAATTATATAGCCAATTCCCATGCTCTTTAAGACCTTTTCTGAACGGCTTCTACTTGGGATGAGGCAAAGAAATTTCTTATCAGAGACAGACGATTTTTTGAGATAAGTTATCTGCTTTTCTTTGTCTAGTCATAAGACTTCAAAGAGTTCAAGACAAAAGAGAGATATAGCCAAAAATCTTCCCAATTTATGACTTTTCTAAAAGATCCAACAAACATTCGTTTCCCTTAGAAATTTAATTTTTATTGCAAAAAAGTTCATCGAGAACTAGCTAAAGAACTTACTTCAACTTTAAAAAAAGAGCCCAAAATCCAAGATGATCACCCCATTACAAAGAAACAGGCTTGGGCAATGCCATCGAGTGAAAAGTAGGAGCAATCTATTTTCTGAAGAGTATCAATTTTTCTTTTCGAATTTACGGGCGCCCTTAGAGTACTTCGGGACCGGGGAACCACCTTTCTTCAATCGATAGGCCTGGCGTGGGACAACTGTTCCAATTATCTGAGCAAAAAGAGTCACTGAAAAGCACACAACCAAAATTTTAATACCCTTCTTTCGACTTTAGATACTCTATCTCCAGCGCTATAACGCTCTTTAGATAATGAAGGTGTCTGTCTGAAAGGTTTGAACTCTAATATGTAACCAATTCTCCTTCTGTTAACAGGTCTGACGTGGGACCACTTTTAAAATTATCCGATCAAAAAGAGTCACCAAGCAGATAACGAAAATTTGAATACTCGACTCCCGAATTAAGATACTCTGCGTCTAACCCGATGAAGGTCTTTAGATAATGAAGGCGTCTGTCTGAGAGAATGGAACTATAAAACGTGACCAATCCCACTGCTTTTGTCGACAGGCCTGGGCGTGGGTGATCTGTTCAAAATATTTGATCAAAAAGAGTCACCAAAAAGGCAGATCAACCATATTTGCTTACCCTACCCACTTTAGATACTCTACCCCCAACCCGATGAAGGTCTTTAGATAAAAGGCGTCAGTCTGAAAGGTTTGAGCTGTAATATGTGGACACTCCCTTCCCATCTGTCCACAGTACTGGACGGATTGCCACTGTTCCAATTACCTCATTAAAAAGAGTCATCGACACAGCAGACACCCAAAGTTGAATATTCTTTTCCCGACTTTATGTAAATACTCTAAGTCCAACCCGATGACGTTCTTTAGATAACAAAGGTGTCTGATCTGTTAACAGGACTGACGTTGGACCACTGTTCCAATTATCCGATCAAAAAGACTTCCGACTTTAGTTATTAACCAGATGAAATCTTCCTGCTTCTGTATTTGATCAAAAAGAGTCACCAAAATGGCAGATCAACCATATTTGCTTACCCTACCCACTTTAGATACTGTACCCCCAACCCGATGAAGGTCTTTAGATAAAAGGCGTCAGTCTGAAAGGTTTGAGCTGTAATATGCAATCCCTCCTCATATGTCAACAGTCCTGAACGTGTGGCCACTGTTTCAAACTTTTGATCAAACGAAAAAACGGAAGCATCAGACACCCAAATTTGAATATTATTCCGCCGACTTATAGTGACTTGACACTAGTGTAGTTACTGCCAACCCTATGACGGTTTCTGTGGGAAGAAGGTCTGTCCACATGGTTTGAACATTGCTAAATAACACATTCTTAACAGACAACCCGGACTAACCAGATAATTATAGCTTCAGAAGAAACTCAATTTCCCAAAGGAGGTTTTTACAATTTTCATAAAGTTACAAATTCTTAAGCAAGTTCCTATACGAATATACCCATTAGTTGGTACCCTTCTGTTCTAATTTCTGTTCGGACGGTGAGTTTTTCGCTTATATAAGTCCCGCCTTAACTCTGTTTTGTAACAGGGCTTGAGAGCCTACGTAGGAAATTTCCTTCCAAACAAGTGAAACTCCTTTCTACGCTAGCTTTGGATAAGTAGCAAAGGTTTCTAGAATTTCTTCCAAATAAAAATTAGGTACATGCTGGTGTTAAGCTTTCCTTTATTGATTACTTTCATACAGAAATGCTATTATCTGTAATTTTACACATCTGATCTCCATACAGAAGATGTGCGAAGCACAATGGATCACTTGTACTTTTTTATATGAAAAATGTAAATTTTATCATTTATAAAATAATCTTAGAACAGGGTTGTCAAGTTGAAAAATATTTCAATATTTTAATTGCGTAAAAAAAACGTCGGGATGTTAAGAAAGAAGATTAGTTTAGAGACTAGGCAGTTTGTAATTCTTCGGTGTGAACACTAAAAATGTAAAAATAAAATCCATCTATCACTATGTAAGGTACGGCAAAACAAAGATAAAAATCTTGTATCATCTGCAGCAGATGATCTGCGTAGTGATTATTCGATAAGCCAATCTTCATTTTCTAATTATGGAATCTTACGGTTATTAACTAATCTCGAATTCAAGCTATCAAACTATTAAGTTATACTTATTTGATCCATTCAGCGAAAGAATTATAACCGAGTTTGTCAATCACCATCATCATCAGTGGTGATCATGCAATATGCAATATGCAAAATTTCAACCAATTGTAGGCCTACTCGTAGTACTACGAGTGTATATGAGATATCAACACCCGCTCCAATCCAAAAGAAAGTCACATACATAAATCATTTTGGTGTAGGCGCACGACGCTGCGTACAAACGCCAGACTGAAGAAGTTGGGAAGCTATTTTTGGACATGGTATTGGACTGTATTGTTGTACTGGGGGATCGCATCTTTTTGTAAATTGCTTGTAAATGCTACCGCATCGATTTGCGTGCGATGTGTGTCAAGTAGATGCAATCGACGGAGCAACAATGGAATCGATTTGCCTGCAAATTAACGTATCGGATATGCTGAAACTCTGGATGGAACACCGACGTACCCAAAAAGCTAGCTATAGTATGTTTGTACTTTCTACGCTTTCATATGATGATATGATGGGCGTGTGCTTGACTGTACTTTATGCAATATGGATGGCTAGCTTATAGGAAATTCAAATTTGGGGATTTGAAGAAGATTGCTTTATGCAGACACATGCAGAGTAAGACAACATGTTGAAGCAGGAAGTGGAAGCCAGGCCAATAATTAAAATTTTTTTTTTGTTTTGTATAGCATATAAGTCGGCTAATTAATGTGCTGAATGTGGTTATGATTGTTGCTAAGGTAAAAGCCACAATTAACCGTTTGTCAAGCGGCAGATAAATACCAAGATGTCACCAGGCTTCATCAAAGGGGCGCTGTGGCAGCACGACACACTGACAGACTGATCATGTCTAGCATGATGACGACGACGGCGATGATGATGATGATGAGCATAGGAAACACAAAACGACATGTCAACTATAACCACCCATCGATCGACGACGACGACGTTGGAACAGCCAACAACTGCAAACGACAAGTAACAACATTTATCAACGCTTGCAGATCTTCCGACCAAGGCACGAAGCCGATCTTGGCCCAGGCCCAACTGGCAAGCAGTCAACCAGCTACAACATCAACTTGATGCCAAACAGAGGACGACTCAGTCACAGACTCCAACCCAGGCTGCACTTAGCGACAACTAACGCCACATTGCCACGTTTTGTTTTTTTTTTCCTTATGTTTTATTTTTTTTTTTTTGCATGCCACTCAGTGCCATGTAATTCAAAACAGCACTTAGCCTAGAACTTGATGCGGTTTACTCCCAGAGCGCGCTCTCCACGCTTTACAGTTAAGGTCAGCCACAGCGCTCAACGGGGATCACTGTGCTGCACTGACAGGTTGCCAATGCACCATGATCATGCCGCATGCCGCGCGCTGGTGTTGAATGCTGAGCAGCACCAGCAGCGAGGAGCTCAAGCACGATCATTTGCATATGGACAGCCATAAGCCTGGACTGATCGCTTGTATATACATTGGTATGTCTACCTAACTCTTTATATGCTCTTTGGCAGTGGCGGCGTTAGGTTTTGGCATTGGAATTTGTCGAACTTTTAATAATGAACTTATAAAACACTTTCATTATAGAGCACCTTCTTGTTCTTCTATTCATATAGGATCTTTAAGAGACGGTGGCTGGGCTCAGTGTCGTCTACTGTGGCCAATAAGCCTTGATTTTCGCGCACTTCCTCTTCTCATGGTGGTTCCAAAAGACTATTCATGACGCAGCGCTACGAGGGATCTTGCAAGGGTTGCGGAGACGTACGTTCTAACCTTTGCTCCGGCTTAGATCCAATTGTTTTCAAGTTCTTCCTTGGACTCCATCCCCTTAGTTTATTTTGTTAAATTTTATTAAATTCCCTACAAAGGCTTTATATGCTTCTCCTTATGAAGAGTAAAGAGATATAAAATACTTTTCCCTTAGCTTAAGAAAGTAAGGAACATTTTTAAAGCCCTCACACAAATTTTATATGCTACTCCTAATGAAAAGAGAAGAGAAGTGAAATATCATTTCCTTAGCTAAATGGAGTGAGAATAAGCCCTTCCTCTAGTGAAGAGAGAATAGCTCCCTGTTCCTTAATCTTATATACACGGTCTGTCTCAAAGTAAACAGTTTCTGGTGGCGCCACCTATATGTGGCTATAGGCGTTCAAAAGATACATCCTTTACAGACCTCCAGTCTAAATTTCATAACATTTGGAATTATGGAAGGTCCCTGTTGACAAGATCTGTTTACTTGGAGACAGACTGTGTATGTGAGTAGGATACAATTTATAATTGCAAACCTAGCTTATGCAAAAAAATATTTCCTTAGGACTAAAATCAACCCTATATAATGGAGCCTACGATGAGCTGGACGTTTCTTCTGGGACGAGCTTGACTGTTGGTTCGGAGGGAGATCTGGTTCATTTGAATTTTAAGATATTTTATTTTTATGTTTAAGCTATATATGCTATATACCGCATTTGGGCGGATCTTAAGCCGAAGACGTTATTGGTTGGTACTTTTTTTTTGGGAACGTTGACGACGTCATCGATGTCAAGGGCGAGCGCTACAAAAAGATGATAACCTAATTTTTTTTTAAACAAATCAAAGGATATACATAGTAGACCTAGACAACTCATTCTTCCAGCGTTTTATTTCAACATCTACCAGCCCGTATTAAAAAAAAACCCTATACACCTCTTTTCCAAATAAAATAATACGAGAAAATTTCGGCTAAAAAACTAATCACTTTTTCATTTCTCTTGAGCTCAAAAAGTGATTGGAAACTTAAAATGTACTGCTGTCTTAAATTTGTATCAGAAATCTCTTCGTTTTTTCAGACATATCGAGGACTTCAACCTTTACAGACTCTACAAAATCACCTGCGAACTCACGAATTTTTCATTTCCTAAAAAGTAATTAGACACTTTAACTGTAAGAGTATCTTTAATTTCTTCTGGAAAGCTCTTCCATTTCTCCAACAGACCCATTGAGGTCTGCATAGTCCAGAAGTTCACCTTGTCTTCCATGCTGCCATGTCTCAGATAATTTTCCTTAAAAAATTCTTTCGTTAAAAAGTCAAGTTTTAAATTTTCTATGCAGCCGCCAAAATTTTGGCACTCGGGTCGTTGGTCACCCACTTGTCCACCCCCTCGCTCCACCACTGCTCTCTAAAAAAGATGGACAGTTGTCGTCGTGTTTTGGCTGTCAGTTTGTAGCACAATTTCTCCAATATTTGATTTATATGCCGCGATCACTTGTCTTCGCTGTTGTCTCTTGCCTAGATATCAAATCATATCACATGCAACAGATCAAGTCACTGCGCCATACATCAGCACACCGATTAAGCAATATGTTTTGGCAGACCTAACCAAAAAAAAAAAAAAAAAAAACTAAATAAATAAAGAAAAACACCCGCAATGCAAACTTATCGCCAACTGATCTTATCCAGCTGATGTTACGAAATCCCAGTCTCTCCCAGATACGTGTGTGTCTGTGCGAGCGAGTAACCAAGATTAATGTTGATGCTTTTTCAATTACAACTTTGGCAGCATACAAATTTGGAGTAAAACGTAATCGTCGTAATCTCAGACGTCCTAAACGACGACGACAACGACGAGGACGCAGACAGCGCTTTGAATGTGTATCTAACTCCAGTTTTGCTTGGCTTTTGGATATGTGCTAGCCCGGCTGACTGACTGCCTAAGTGGCTGGCTTGGCTGCCTGGTTGCCACCAGTGTGGCCTGGGCCTGCTCCTAAGCTGGTATTGGATTTCCTAATGTTTGTTTTGCATGTGTTTTTTTTTTTTTTGGTTTGATCTGTCATAGGCTTACGGGGTATACTAACTTTGCAAAGATGTTTGTTATACTACCTTGTAGTCTGTTCTTCTGAGAGACTCTTTGGTAACTAGTAAAATTTGGATTGGTTGACTTTGAGTTTTTTCAGCGGCCCGGTGTAATTACTGTCGTGATAAAATGATTCAAGCTAAACGTGTAATGGAGGGGCAGGTACATTTCTCCCTGGGCCCGGTTATTCTCTCTACGTCCCTGGTTGTAACCTAGATTCAGACAACTTCTAGTGCTAGATTGGGAGCTTAAGCCCAAAGGATTAGTCTTATACTTTCCGGATAGTCCAATTTCCGAAACAAACGAAATTCTATGCCCTGTGAATACAGATTCTCTTCTTCCCTATAGAGCTTTACCCTGTTATGTAAAGATTACTATTCGATTTAATAAAACCTACAGATGATAGACTCTGAAGTGTACCAGTGTACCAGTCACTATACTAAGCGAATTCTGGGCCAATTAGAAAAAGAGAAGTAAACAATAAGAGCGCTTTGAGCCACCCGCGCTGATCCAGTTTGTGTTTCGTCAGAATCTCGTAATTACTGCTGTGTGGGGCTCAGGCCGTATCAGAAATTTTGGACCATCATCTATCGCTAGGCTTTCAGCTAATTCGTTCCCCTGAAGGCTGTATTATTCAGATGTCTTTTGAGTCGACAATGTCCCTTAAGTTATCCGGAAAGTATACCAAGAGATTTCTTGGCCGTTTAGGAGAATCTCCTGAACCTACTCGTATGTAAATATAGGAGGCAAGGAGTTGGTCTACCTAAGGCCTATTGCATCGATCCATTATGGATCTCTCCTCTTCTCTTAGAAGGGTCTTAAAGCAGTGTTCTTGCTTTACTAGTTTTATAGCTATCTTCTCAGTTACTTTGGCACCATGGATATGACCTGGGTACCATCTAAAGGAAACTTTATGCCGATTAACTTCAATTTTCAGTTTGGATCAGAAACCAGTTTAGGGTTTATTCCAGTTGCTAGTGTCATTTACCTATGGAACATACTTCAGTTGGAATGATACAGACATACGCGTTGTCGGTTCTGCTGGATTGTATTTCATAGGATGTATCTCTCCTTAACGCCGGTAAACCTAATGGTTTCTTTTTATATGAAGTATCTCCTTTTATAACTGGTAAACCCAAAGGTTTACCCCTCACAAGGTCGTAGAACCCAATAGCTCATTTTTCATAGGTTGAACATCCTCACAAGGTCGGTCAACCCTATAGTTTCTTTATCATAGAAAGCATTTTTTCCCAATGCCGGTGAACTCTGTGGTTTCTTTTTCATATAATACATCTCTTTCCAAGGCTGGTAAACTCAGTGGATTCTTTTTCATAGGATGTATCTCCTCTTAAGGCCGGTGAATTTAATGGTTTCGTCTCCTCTGAACCGGTGAACCTAAAGGTTTCTTATTCATAGAATGTAACTTCTTCCAAGGTTAGTGAATCCATTGGATTCTTTTTCATATGATAAATCTCCTCCCAAGGGCGGTCAACCCATTGTATTCTTTTTCATAGGATGTATCTCCTTCCAAGGCTGGTAAACCCAATCGTTCTTCATCAGAAGAAGACTTCCTCTCAAGACCGGTGATCCTTATTTTTCGTCGACGTATCGAATGCTCTAAATTTCCTTATGAAATGATATTTCAAAATCCCACGAATCTCCTTCTTTTCGTAGCTTGCATCAGCCCAAGTCTAACTTAAGAACTCACTGCAAAGAAGAAAAGAGTATTCAAGCTGCGGTCATCCAATAGTTAGCCGTTCATATCTTTGTTGTTTCTAGTTGCTGTTGCTGTTGTGTGACATGCGCCGGCACTGATTGCCTCTCCTGGCAATTACAAATACCGCGACTTGTATCATTGCCTGCCATCGATTTGCTGGCAAGTATTTGTATCTATGAGATAGTTTGCGAGCATCTACAAGTCTCTCTGTGTGTGTTTGCATCGATGCTTTACAAATTCGATGGCATCTTGTTGCATTTGTTTTTAATAGTTAGCCAGAGAGCTGGGAGTCAACTGGAACTCGACTTTTGTCAATTGCAATTTGTTATCGCAGTGTGTGTGTTGAGCTTCGTTGAGCACGTCGTTGATAGGCTCCACTTTGTCATGGCAGTGGTGGCTAAGACAGTTGGTCTTCCATCAAGGATTTGCATGCTTCAAGGCACAAGTAGTGGCTTGACTAAACTCTAAGCTGCTGATTTGTGGTAGCTCTGCACTTGTAGGCGTTTCAATGATGATTTCCAGCTCAAAGCTGATGCTAAGCACTGATTAGCCTGGCCAACAAAGATACTTTCAAAGATGATGCAGCGACCACAAAGACAAAAGCCATAGACAGTAGCGTTAACAATTGCGGCAAAGATCACAAATGGTACAAATAGTGCGCTTGGCCGCATTGCATTGCGTGTTGGCCAGAAATTGTGAAAGTATTGCCAAAATGATAAGTGTCAGGCGGCGGTCTAGGTCAATAGGTTATAGCCAGGCGTTCCGACTAAACCAACTGCAGTTTGGATGAAAGAAATCAGCTTGTCTGTCGGCTGCTTTTTGTATACCTTCTTTGGTTTTTTGTGCCGTTTCATCATTTGACCTTTTGTGGACAAGTTGTCTGGCTAGGAGCACATCTTCCAGAGCAGACGCTAAGGCGACAGGTACACGCTGCAACTCTGTCTTTTGTCTAAAGGCAAGGTGTTTCTGGTGCAGATTTTTTTTGTTTTTTGTCCGGCTTTGTTTTTATGACCTCTGTCAATGATTTGGCACAAGAGTTATGCTCTGATTGCACAGCATCAAGGCATATATATTTTTTTTTTGGCCTTTGTTGGCGCAGTTTGGCTCTAAAGGTGATGTTCTGGGAATATGTTTGCGGGGGTGGTCAACGTTTTGTGATTATTTATGGCTTAAAGGTGTTGCTGACAACGTTAAATAGTTGTCTTTAGTAAGTGTATTTAATGAATGCGTTATACAGTTTATGGCTAAGGCATTTGATGCCAGCGAAGACGTTTTTTCAGACTTTGGTAAGAAGCATGTAGAAGTACTTAATAAGTTATTTAAATTTTTTTATTCCAAGTTTGTAATCTTTGTATAGATAAGAATACTCCTTTCCATACAAATTTATACACCATGTAATTTTTCTTATTTGTGACTATAAAAATATCTCTTCGTACTACTTTAAAAAAGATCACATGATTTTTAAATCGATATAAGGGAATTTCCGATTTTGGAATATATTATTAAAGCATTTAAATCTTATTCAATACTCAATACTCATACAGCAGAACACTTTTGGATACAAGAATTTTATAAACAAGTTCAAGTTCTCTTTTTGAAAAAATTCCGAGCTATCTATAATATTTGAGGAGTCTAAAGTCTTGCATATCTACTTCCTAACAAATTCTAATAAAATGTATTTTTTTCAATATTCAATAAAATTGTGGCTGTCTTTTTCAGATCTTCTTTCCAATTACAAAATGAACAGGGCTTGGTTTTATTTTAGCTTCCCAAATATTTTTCATGATTTATCTCACTATCATTAATGTTAGATAATTGTAAATTTTAAAATTAAATATAAAAAAAAAATTGGAACTTCTTTATAACGATCTACGAATTTTTTCAAAACATTGCTACTATTATCTCCTTATAATTATTTTTTGTATAGCGAATATATTTTGCTCATGTGCGAATTCGTAATAAGATAGTTTAATTTTTTTATATTATTATAATTATAATTTTGCAATTAATAGTTCTAACAAGAATAATAGTGAGATGAATCTTGAAAAATTGGAAAGACAATTTAAAAATTAAAAAAAATTAATTTTTCTTTTAAGCTTTTCAATTCATAAATCACATTTTGAAGACAAGAAGAAATTAGACCAGAGGTTATGCCAGAAGCCTACGGCTGGTGTTTTTGGAATCTTCGATTTGAATCCATCGACTTCGAACCCGAAAACCGATTTTTTTTGTTTGGCTGTGTAACCTTTAAGTAACGAGACTTACAATATATGTAAAAAACAGAGATCGGATATCTATGCGTTTTTGGATTACTTCCGTAATCAATCCTGCATCTACTTATTTTACCAATAATTTTATTGTTTCGAAATATTTTGAAAATAAGTATTCTTCATTCTTTTTTTTAACAAATTTTGAAATACGATTTCTCCTGCTCGTTTAACGAAAGAAGTTTTTTGGATTTCTAGAATGGAAGGACTGCTTTTAAGACGAAACAATTTTTTTACCCTGTACGTTATGGTACAAATGGCAAATTATTATACTACAAATTTACATATATCGTATCCAAAGGCGTTTGGAAGTTGTTTAGAGTTCCCAAGTACTTTACCTAACGATGACAACATTTTTATACCCTGTACCGTATGGTACAAAGGGTATATTGTGTTTGTGCAAGCCGAAAATTTATGTAACGTACAGAAGGAGAAGTCGGAGACCCTCCAAAGTTACCTAAAGTATGATCAGAGTGTCTAGAGAAGTCGATATACCCATGTCCGTCTGTCCGTCTGACCGTCTGTCCGTATGAACGCCTAGATCTCAGAGATGGTAAGAGCTAGAGCAACCAAACTTTCAGATAAGATCCCTTATTAATCCATAGGAGACAAGTTTATTTTATTTTTTTGATATCGGGACTAGATTATATAGCTCCCATAGGGGTGTTTCAGAGGACCTCGAAAAAAAGCAAAAGTTTTAGATGGATAATTCGTTTGCTTATGAAGATATCATAACGAAATTTGGCAATCGGAACCAAATTGGAGCACTGTACCAAATTTTATCAAAATCGGTTGACTATATCATATAGGTCCCATAGGATCGATCGGTCGAAAATTTGTTTTTTGTACAAAATTCGTTGTGTTTCGTTTGTTTGTGAAGATATTGTAACCAAATTTGGCATTCGGAAGTTTTTTTTAGAGATCTTCATCACTGTACTGACTACATCATGTAGCTCCCATAGGTCTAATCGATCAAAAAAACGTATTTTGAACAAAAATCGTTATGTTTCGTATATTTGGCAAAGAAATATCTTTTGGAGTTTGTAAGCAATATATCGGACTTGATTGCAATGTGGTGGTACAGGGTATCCCAAAGTCGTCCGCGCCCGACTTTAACGTACGCCATCTTTTTCGTATATTTTCGTACAATCTTAAAATATGATTTTTTGGCTGGTTTAAGAATAAATTTATGGAATTTCTAAAATAAAATGTGAAATATTTATAATAAAAGTTTGAATTTAGGAATGCCGAAAATCGCTATTAATTTTTTATAGTTTCCTATTAAAGACATTCAATTTAAATTTTTGGTTTTGCTGAATTAATATTTGGTGTTGTTATTGGTCGAAAAGTTTTGAAAAAAACTTTTTGTATTATATTAAGAATTTTTAGTCTTATTTTGAGCATATTTGGCCTTGCATTAAGAACTTTTGTTTTTGTCTTAAGTTCGATCATTTTTTTCTGTATTTCAAAATTGTAATCTTATTTAAAGAATTTTGTTTGTATACGAAAAATTTTGGGTATTCTTTTAAAAGGTTATGGACAATTATTTTAAGTTAAAAGATGTTTTAAAGAATTTTAGCTTTAAGGCTCCCGTTTGGGATATTTTTTTTTTTATATGAAGTTTTGTCATTCATTCAAATTTTATTCTGATTTTAACGAGTTATATACAATTAACTATACGAAAAAATACGATTTTAAGGAATCTCTCTCGTATATTTGTAATGGCGTATTTAATTATTGTCAATTCAGAAATCGATTTTTGGAGTTCTTAGATATCATTTTTATCAACTCCACAAAAAAGTTGATTTCAAAATAAAAAATCCTTCGTTCACTAACAAGATTTTGAGATTATGCAGTATTTATTAATATATATTTATATTTAGCTATAACATAGGTTTTAGTGAACCAATCTTCTTAAAATTTTTATAAAATAATCTCAAGAGCATGTGCTTTAGGAACATCCTATGTGTATACAGACCCATACTATTACTTCTTAAATAATCTTTTTATATTAATTTGGAAATGTCTGAATTTCTCATACTACCAAAGATGTCTAATAAACCTTTTAACTCTATTGTTTTTCTGAATCCAATTGAACCACTTCTGAATTCATCTTTTTAACTTTGTTTTTTAATATTCTTATTTTCACATCGTTCAACTGGAAAGCAGTCTCGATTTAAACGACTTTTGATGTATTAATTTGTTTACAAATGTTCTCATTTGTGCAGCCCTAAAGATTTCTAAGAGTAGCATCCTGGCTTAAAAATTGCTTTCAATTCAAAAATAATCCTTCTCTTTTTTATAAAGTTCTCATATACAATTTAGTTTATAGAGTTTTCCTTTTTAACTCAACAAACAGCAAAACGTTTCAAATAAGAGTCTCAAGGATCACTACCTCAACCGCACCAAGCTGACCTGTTGTATCTACAGACTTATCCTCGAACAAACATTGTGCCAAGTCTTGAAAAAAAAAACCCAACTTATCATTAACCAAAGGACTAACAAGTCAAACAGCAGCACGTTGTCAACATTTCCTAGATAAACAGACGTCCTTAAGCAACTCTTTGCACTACCAATCACTACCGTCTGCCAGTATGTCACTCAGCAGAGAGTGCTTCGATAAGCAGACGTCACCTACGTTTATCACCTGCGCTGATAGTAACAACTGGCGCATGCGCCCAGATCCTTTGGGTAAATATTTTAGCAAAGGATTGCAACGTAGTGCACAGGAAACACGCAATATGAATGATTTGGGGTCTAAATTTAGGGATTTTAGAGTTGTCAAGCAGTTTGGCAGCTAATTAAATATTTGCACAAGGTAAAGGTGCAAAATTTGAGGTTAGGTTCAAGGGCTGCATAATAGCAATTGATGAAAAATTAGGGGCGGGTTAAAGGAAGTGCTGGAAATGGAAAGTGTAGAGTGAAAAGCGGATGCGTGGATTCTATTTGCAATGGAAAGGTGTTTTTGCCAAAATTTGATATTATTTTGAAGGAAATGTATTGTGTGATATTGTTGTAAGAGAGAGGGTTGCAAAAATGTGGAAAGATGAAAAAAGAAATCGGAGAGGTATGTTCAGAGGGAGTACTTGATGATACTAAAATAATATGCTATGTAGGTGATTCTCTATAGAGAGATGTGGGTTTTATACAAGTATTGGAGTATTAATTCCTACAAAGATTGGCTTTAGAAATATATTTTTTTTAAATAAATAGAGTTTCTAAAATTTCTTTTGTAAATTTTGTTTTTATTTTTAAAACTTAAATCGTAAAACTTGCTTACAAAACTAGCACAACGTTTTGCTTAAGCTACTTTTAAATACTTAAAAAATATAAAATAAAATTAAATAAAATATAATATAAAATAACTAACTAATAAATTTGGTCATATGCTGTAATTATGTAAAATTTACACCAACTTTGCCAATGGACAAACCTAAACTAAAGACTTAGTTCCTAAATAAGCTTAAGTATAGCACCAATAACCGCAACAACTTAACTAACAACGAGTATATAAGAGTTATATGGTGTTTGTGTGGTTTGGTCTGGTTGAATCCTCGCCAGCGGAATGCCTGCTTTGGTACGTCTGTGCGGCACAATCAATGTGCCTTGTCCATATGACTCAGCTGCAACATTTCACCAGTTTACGCAATTGTGATGGTGCAATTGGAGCTGGTATGTTTGTTGAGCAGCGACATGCGTGAGAAGGATTTGTGGCAGACTTGGCAGGCGTACTTCTTGATCTCCACATGCGTTTGCTGATGTGCACGCAGATTGGAGCGATCGGCAAAAGAGCGTGGGCAGTCCGGACACTGGAAGGGCTTCTCACCGGTGTGCGTGCGTATGTGTCCCTGCAGCAGCCAGGGACGCGAGAAAGCCTTGCCGCAGATGGGACACTTGCAGGGCAGCGTATGCGTGCGTATGTGCATCTTGAGCGCGCCCACCGAGGTATACATCTTGCCGCACTCCTCGCAAGAATGCTGCTTCTTCTCCTGATTGCATTCGGCAGCGGGGCAGTGAAACTGCTGATGCTTGGACAAACCCATGGACGTGGAGTACATCTTCTGACATTTATCGCACTTGAAGCGATAGTTCTTGGCTGCTGAGCTGCTGCTGCTGACGTTGGCGGCGCTGACGGCATTGTAGGACTTGTACAAGGCGCTGGCACTGACATTGCTGCACGGTGCTTCGTCATAGTTGTGAAACAAAGCTGGCAGTGGTATATCGCTGCGCACTGAAAGATCCTCTGGTTCGGATGAGGCATCCGAGCCGGGACTTGAGGGCGGCGTCATGTGCTGATAGCTGTAGACTGAGTGCGGTGAGGCAGCGCTGGCAAACGAGCTGGCTGGTGAAGGAAAGGCGGCACTGTTAATATGCGGCTGATAGCTGCTCCACAAGGCGCTGATGGGATTGCAGCCAGCGGCCATGACAAAAGCAGATGAGTACGGATTGTTGGTATAGCCGGCTGTGGCAGCAGTCAGTCCACGCATGTGTATATCGCTGGGCTGGTAATCCGTGTGTTCTGCAGGCGGTGAGAGCAGCGCTGAGCAGTGCGACTCGCTCTTAATGCTGACCGGCGTTTGAGCACGTGGTGTTAGCGGCATGCTCTTGGAAAGATTCAGCACAAATTGACGCTTGGCGGGCAGCACATAATCCTCAATATCAGCGCTAGCTTTGCGCTTAAGCGATAGATCCTGTGGCTGCTCCTCGGCAGCATAGCCAAACTGTGCGGTCTTGGTCAAAGCCAAGGCCTCAGTTTGCGGCTGCTTCTCCTCGACAAAAACAATGGGACGCTTCTTGAGCGGACAGCTTTTGTAGTTGGTGGCCATTGTGTGTAGTGTTGTTGTTGTTATGTGTGTGTGTTAGGAAATCCAAAGTGCACGTAGGGCGTAAATGACGCGTTTAATAGTAGTTCCGTTTCCGAGCACTATTTAGAGAGATCGAGTTGCTTGCTCAACGAACGCTGAGTTTACTGTGACAGGTTTGGGCCGAGTGCGCTCTTTTATATGCCAGCGCGCTCATCAAAAAAACGGGGCTGCTGCTTCTGCTGCTGCTGCTCTGCCTTGGATGGTGGTGGGTTCTTCTTCGCCGCTCGCACACACACACACACACACACACACGCACATACACGATGATTTCCGAGACGCACTCGCACGTGTGCCACTAGGTAGCAGCAGCAATAACAACAACAACGACAGTTTTCCCATACCCTAGACCGGCCCTTATTGCGTATTTCCCACTCCGTGTTTGACTCTCATGTTTGCGCTCTCGCTTGCGCTCCGTACCTGTCTATGTATGCGTATGCGTGTGTGTGTTGGGTTTCGTTGCTCTCGGGGAAAATACATTGAGGAATCCCTGAATCCCCTTGCGCACTAAGCATCCAACGCAGGCGCGCTTTGCAGGTATTATTATTATTATTATGCTTCCCAAGCTCCAAGCACTACGCTGATCTTGCTCGCCACTCGATACAGCTCATAACTTAGTATGACACAATTCCAAGGTACTTTTACATTCCCGTGCTACTCCTATTTCCATACATCCGTGCACTAATAACTCGTCAAATATCTCTCCCTCGGCACATGCCAGCGCCAGTTTACATTTATCAACGTTACTTCAACCACTTTGTTCCCTTGTCAATCTCTCACGCACACTCTCACACACGCACACACACCCCTGCGCGCAGGTATCATCACTGCATTCGGAATTTCTGTTTCATTCTCGCTTCGTTTCGTGTTGGAGTTTCTATTTTTACGCGCCGGCATTTCCCAATATCAAATTGGATTCTGGAATGCCCCGCTTCGCCTGCTGCTCACTCCGCTGTCGCTGCTCAGCTTCGGGGTTGCTTCACAAGTCCCGAGAACATGGCATGGCTATTGTTTCCAAGCTGTAGTCTATGGTATTGCCGAACTGTGCCGCTGCGTATGCGCATTAAGTACGCCCGAGTAATTTCATTGGCACCTAGAAAAAGCAACCAAACATCTGTCCTTAATGCCTTGTTTTAACGAGGGGAGTTGAACTGCCATATTGCACTACGGCACATATGATAGTATTAAAATTAACACCTCAGTAAGTGCAATGCTATAAATAATTCCAGAGAGTGGTTAAAATTGTAATTGTTGGGCTTAAAGAGCAGGTTTTACGGCGTTTTATATGATGGGTTTTGTAAACAAATGTTTCATAATATTTTTGATAGAATGTAGAGTCATTTGTTTTTAATTAATACCAGGTGCGGATCTAGGATTTGGTCTTGGGGGGAGTTCTTCACTTCGAAGTGTATGTATATATAACAGTGCTCGCAAAACACTTTGAACCCATTTTTCCACTTTTTGGGGGGGTCCGAACCCGAAAACCCCCGTCTATCCGCCACTGGTTAATACCTTTTATAGCAATTCGACTATACCAGTTAATACTTACGTCAATTTACTTACTGTCATAGTGATATTTTCTGAAATCTAAAATTAGTTTTTTACCTCACGACCTTCAATCTAAGCGACTCCAGAAATTTTAAAGCAGCGACTCGGAATTTCAAGGTAGATATTGTGCTATAAATAAGGCAGTCAAAAATCATGTCAAAAAAAGCTAAGCTTAGAATGAAATGCTAAAGACTTTCTTGTGTCTTGGCTAATCAAGCAGTGTAAGAAGACAACATAGTAAACAGATTAAACTGCTAAGCAGAAAAATTACAAAGTTTGCTTAAAAAAATTCCTAATCTTGATAACATATTAAATGATTGGAATATGTACGTGATCTTTACAACTTCAAGAATTTCTAAACAGTACAATGTTTAAATTGGTGGAAAAATTTCCTATATTCGGGTTAAACCGGCTAGATATAGAGCAGAGCAGTTTTATACAGAAATTTGAAAAAAAAAAAAAAATAAATTAAATTTTTTAGATAAAACAAAAAATTATTTTTGTATTAATTTTGATCTGTACATAAAAAGCTAAATTTTTTTCAGAACCTTTTAATAACGGGCCGCTAAATCAGCCATTTCTCCCACTGTGCAGTGTTAAGTAAATGCAGTTGTTATATCCACAAAAAAAAGGACAAAAATACATACTTAAGTCTAGTTTGCTCCATTAGCATCGAAAGATTCCAAAGCGAAAAAGATTAAAAACTGATCTTAAAAAAATATTTAATCTTAACAATGTAGACAAAATACTAAGTGTTCCAATTATGAGACTTTTGCGAATTGAAGAATTTCAGGGGCTTAGAACTTGTGAAACAAGGATTTGCAATTAAAGATACGGTAGATTCGCAGTCAAAATCCAGCAAAAAAGCTAAGGAAGCTAGAATGAAGTCTTTAAAGAGTTCCTTAGGTTATGATAGATTAATCTGCATCAGATGACTACGTTAACATACAATGTGGTGTTAATTTATAAAACAAGTATTTTGCCAACAAATTGGATGGGTTTCTGGATGATTTTTAAGCAAATTTTATATCAAGTCTATAAAAACAAAATATATATTTATTTTAATTCCAAGGAAAGTCTTATTTGTAACCAAAGTTTTGGCTTTAAGTCTATTAATGGAAGACTATACTCTACAAAATGGCCGCCAGTCCTATTAAATATTCGCAGAACCTGCAGCAGCAAGATCCATGATGCAAAGAATTTTGCAAGATGGCGCAAAGAAGTGCGCGAGCTTGGCTGCGCAGAACACTGGCTCAATTTTTGTATAGCAGCTATATGAAATAGTGAACCCATTTTGATCAAACTTTACATAAATGCAAATTCTAAAACAAAATACATTTGGCATAAATTTGGTCAAAATATTTTAAATAATAAAGTTTCGAAACAAGTATTTATGTATTTCATAATAATCTGAAGTTTGATCAAATTTTCAAAAATTCCACTATTGCGTATAGCTACCATACATAAATAAAAGTCAAATTTTTATACAAAATTTTCGTCCCCTTTTTTCTTAAATAAAATACTCCCAATCTTAACATTACGTTTAAACAATCTTACAAGCAGTTTTTTTTGAGTGCAGTTCGTCTTAAAATAATTCTAAACTGTTCAAAATGAACAATTGTAATTTTATTTATTTGATAGACATGCAAGAGCTTATAGAACACTCAGAAACTAAACCCGACTTTAGTTAAATTTCGAATTTACTCAAAACTTGATTATTTTAGAATTTATAGGAGTTTTCCGTTCTCCATTTTCCTCAATTTAAGACTGAATACTCTCAGTCTTAGCATTGAGACTAAACATTATTTCAATGAGTACGAATTGTTCTTTGAGAAAAGAAAAAAGTTTTTGAAATAAAAATTTTAGTTCCAATAATATAAAATTTACTCTCGTCTTTTTAACACAACAAATTTCTTTTGTAAGGCCTAAACTCTTTCTGAGCGATAATTTTTTTTTTTTTTTTTTTTAAATTTTGTGGAATTTTTAATTTATTTCCAACATTTTGGGAATTTAGGACACTAAAAGAAGTTTCTTTTCGATGGGAACAATTTATCGAAAAAAAGCACATGGAAACTTTCAAAAGAAATTGTAAATCTTAACTCTTACATAAAAGATTTGTTTATTAGAAGCGATACAGCCAGGTAAAGTTGCCCAGGGCCGTAGAGAGAAAATCCAGGCCCGGGGGGGAAATTCTATTACAAATTTAGCTTGAATCACAACAGTATGACAGTAATTACACCGGGCCCCCGAGAAAACTCCGGGCCTGCAGTTGCCCCAAATATAAATTCCTTTTTTTTTTTTTAAAAATTAGATTATTAAAAAAAAACATGTAAATCAAATAATTTTGTTAGAAACTATGTAAACGCGAGATTGGTAACTTTGAACATTAATTGGCTTATTTCTGATATAACACGGTCAAAACTTTTTTGAAACGATTGCACTTTCCAATTTAATTTAATAATTCGAATTTGAATAAATTCGTTATAAGGAGATCATTAGAGAATTGAATTGAAAAAAAAAACTGTAGTATGGAAAAATTCGGCATATAGGATTTCATTACCGGGAATTCGACTATAGAAGTTTGACACTATCTACAAAAAAAATTAATTATTTTTACACTTTTTTCAGCAACGCTCCAAGAATATTTTATTTTCGTAAGTTCTCGTTTTCCAAATTTAATGGCCCTAAAGCGTTTTAGAAGTGAGCCGTAATACTTAGAGGTCTGAGAATAAATTAAACGCGTGGAATAGGGCTTAAATGATTTGTATTTGCAGCGTAACTAGGCTTCCCCTGCTTTCTATATGATAGTTAAATATAAGGTACTACAATAAAACCAGATAATTTAATTAAAATTGCGTTCTCCTTAGTTTATAGAATCTTTCACATTTGCAATTGTAAATGGAACACTTCTCACTTCTCTCAAGATTTGAGAAATTGATCTCGTCTTCGCACACTGTCTTAATTTTTTCCAAACTAGTTTTCTTTTTCCCTAAATGTACCTTCAACTTACAATGTGCCCGCCTTGTAGCACATACAACATCACCCACCCAACTTTCACACCAACTCACAGATCCCACACACAGATCTCCTTCTCCCACCCAAACAAACCCCGCTTTTTTCAATTTCCATAGAGGCGCAAAATTTAGTATATAAACAAATCCTTTGAGGCGAGCAAAGCAATATGTGCTGAAAAAACAGCAAGCCCGCATAGCCAAGACCCATGATGACCTTATCAAGGCGATTTTCCCAGCGAATGTGTTGAAAAAAACCACATATAAAATAAGTATGTTGGATATTTACCCAGCCGGACCCAAGCCAAGCAAGCTACGCATGCGTAGAGCAGTTCTTTCCCAAGAAGTGACAAAAAAATTCCATATGCGAAATTCCAATTTCTAAAGCAATCAAATGCCAAGGAAGCGGCAACTGACCAATGAGACGGCACTGTCCAGGATGGGTGTGATGGGAAATGTTTGTTGCACCCAACCCGCATAGGTCGCGACACGGAAAAAATGAAGCATACTCGTATTTTCCCTAAGCACGGGTTTCCCTTTTACACAGCCACAAAAATACACACACACACACTCGCACAAAAGTCCGGATATGGATCAATATTGGATTTAAAGTAATTTCCCAGCTTATCCAATTATGCAGTCAGCAAAACTCAAGCAAAATAGCAGCTAACCAGCTAGACAGGGAAATCTATCGGCATACCTGCGGGGCGATTCCAACCATCTTGGTTATTACGTGTGTTATTCCGCGCAATTAATATACCCAAAAACCGTGTGCGTATCCTTACAGCTACCTAATGATCATTATGCTAATATGTTGGCTCTGGAAACTTTTGCTCGCGAAATAACCCGCGGAATATTTTTGCCTTTTTTTCATTCATAAGCAGGTAAAACCCGAGCTAAAGCCGAGCTGACTCCTCACACTTGTTGGCCTGTAGGAGTTGAAATACCTGCACGCTTTGGTTTGACCTGCTCATTAGCATTGTCTGAACTTGTGACGTCATCATTCATAAAGCGTGCGCAGGAAAAACCCCTTTTTTGGGAATTACTTAGTAGCTGAGTACCTAGAGTTGTTGCCGTTAGGATTGTTGCAGGTGCGCCGTTAGATTTGGGTTTTTGCGCGACAGCTACGTGAGTGTGTGTGTGTGTGTGGGAGAGATAGCTGCTTTGTAATATTTGCAGACAATGGGTTCGTCCTATTTTTGCACCTTGTGCCAGCTTGTTTGTTGTACATAGTTGGCAATACAAAGCCAGAATGCCCCAGAGCAGTGGCGTAGTAGGCCAGCAATTGCCAAAGATATAGGCATAGCCTAGTTACCCTCTGCACGCCACTGTGCTGTCTTAGCCCGGTGCACTGGCGCACCTTTTGCCAAATTCTATCAAAGAATAGCAAATGCCACCAAAGAAAACAAACTGTACATAAAGATATACGATGTGTGATGTCGTTGACAATGAATGGTTGATTACTACCCCTAGCAGCAACTGCGTCTCTTTGGCACACACACACAAAAGAACTACAATCCATAAATCGAAATCCGGCATTGAGTAGAGAAGAAAAAAAGAAATCACTGCCACGGGCCGGTGTGCATTGCACAATACTGGCACAATAAACGCGGCGCACAGACACATTGGAGTAAATGTTTTGAAAAGCCAGCAAAAGGAATTGCTTCCAGGAATCTCAGCCATCACTGGCGGTATCAATGTCCTTAGCCAGAAGAAATCAAAAAGTTGGATCACCTGGCCGAATCTTTCGTTGTCTGTCGGCAAGATTATGTGCGGGTGCCGTTCAAATCGCTACCTGTGTCCCATTGTTCTTGCCAAATTGTGAATGACCCCATCCCCCAAAAGTCTCTTTGTTTGACGGCGCGGCGGTACACTTGCCGCAGCTGCCTTGCCTTGACTTTGATCTGAATCCCTGAATCCCAAAAAAAAAAAGTACTGCAATATAAAAGCGTCTTTGTTGGCGCATTCGCGCAGGTTTCGTGCCTATTCATGCTTCGTTATCCTGTCAATACCCGAGCATTATTGTTGTCAACGTGTTGTCGTCGTCTGGGTACACAGCAGCCCTAGACTATCTAGAGTTCTCTATGACTATTTTTTTACTAAGCTGATTTGAGCTCGTTGCGTGTGTTCCATATCCTGCTAGTTTTTTATATTTTCGTCCTTTTTGGGTATATTAAATAAAATGTTTATCCTGTTAAATGTATCGCCTAAGTGCTGTGTGTAAATATTTTATAATTTTGTAGCGGTGATTAAAAATTATTCGATATTAATGTCAGGAAGTCGTTAGGGAATCAAAGAAAACACCGGAAGGTAGTGAAATAGTATGGCCAAAAAAAAATAAGGTACTTTGATATTTTGGAAGGTCTTATTGGAGACACAATCTAAGATAGCAGGAGAGTTAGAAAAATTATTGGAAATTCCTATTTTTAAGGATGATCAGTCAGAAGTTATTAGCATACTTTTGAAACTCTTTACAATTGGAATAAGTAATGCGAAAAGATTCCCTGCAGTTCAAAACATGACGGAAGCTAATAATATAAATATTTCATGGAGCTTCGAACAAAAGATTAAGCCGAGGTATTCCATTTGAAAAAAATTTGGCTAGTATTGACTAACAAAGAAAGAATAAATGATAAAGGTCTAAGAATAGTAGGAATATACGAGGCACCTAATTTGCAAAAAAAAAAAAATCACAGGGCTTGGTCAAAGCTTATCCAATATTTAATACCAAGTTAAATATTATCTGAATCTAGAAGAATTTTTTTTTTTTTTTTTTTGTTTTTTTGCATTTTATTGACAATTTGTCTTTATTAGACAATAAGTAAATTTACTAAAATAATTAATACAATATAAATATAATAGCAAGCTTCCATCGAAACCTACTATTGTGTTTTAGAAGAAATTTGTGCACTTCAATTTAATATATAACTTCAAAAAAGAGTCTAGTATGTAAGCACCAAGTTTCACCAAGAAACTCTGACTGCTGTTAGATATTGTTAAAAATATGAGGTCTTGAGAATTCGCCATAGGATTAAAGAAAATTGGAAAGAATAATCTAGAATTTACAAAAAAAAAACTTGGTTTCTGGAGACAGTCTCTGGTCAGGCATCGCCAACCCGGGCTTTCCAATGGACTATTTGCTACTGTACAGTGGCCCACTTTAGTTCTGAAAAAAAGATTATCAGTGTATAAAAAAAATATAATTATATTATAATTTTAAATAAAATATCTGTGACCCAAACAATTCTTTAAAACTTACATTATGGTTGATTTTGACCCGCGGCTGAATCCTCATCAAGATTCTAATAAATTGATTTTTTTAGAGCTTAGAAAGATTCTCATTTTATTGGAATTTTTATACCCTCTACCCATAACGTACGGTTGTTTCTTTCGAAATAATCTGGATCTACTTAAGTAGCGATTGAACCAGGTCCGCTTATCAATAAGAACATTTCGATCTCGAGGACCTTAAATACATCACATATAAAAGATACATCAGATGCATTTTCAAATTCCAGTTTTAAAACAATTTTTTGCACCATACCTCCATAGGGTCAGGTTGTTGCATCCAAAATGATCAACATCAACTCAGTTAGCGAGTCTCGCCTTCATAAATTACCATAAATTCGTAATAGAACCTATATTTCTAAGACCACAAGAGCTAGAGGAGAATTACACAGCCACACAAAAAAAAATCGAATTTCGGACTCGGAGTTCAGACCACATTAATCAAATGTATTTGGGGTAGCTGAATTCTAACTGTCCGAACTGTCCAAAAAAAATCCTACACCTACTTATATTGTCAGGTTTTTTCTACCCACATGATCAACAAGAACTCAGTTAACGAGTCTAGCCTTCACAAATTTCTATAAATCCTCAACAGCATCTAGATATCGAAATCCATAAGAGCTAAAGGCACATAAAAAAAGTATTGGACAGACTCACAAAAAAATCGATTTTCGGGTTCAGAGATTAGACCAAGTTTATACAATGTTTTTGGCATCGCTGATTCCGAAACAGAGGTCCAAAAAACGAGCATATCAGTGTACTGACATAACCTACAAAATTTGTGGGATTTTGTAGTCCTTGGATTTGGACATCGTCAGTACCCGAAAAAAAAATTAAATGTGGGTTCTTAAGAATGCGATATAGCTCGACCTGACAAAAATATTGTTTTTCGAGTTCGGCGGTCATCTACGTTTAATATCTGTTTTTGAGGTCGCTAAATCCGAATTCTATCCCTAGTACGTTGTGCTTTTGGCATAAACTCACGAAATTCGGATTTACAGGTACCTAAAAATTTTAACATTTTGTTTTTTTCTGATTTTTAACCATAATTGTGTTTTTTTCGAACATTTTTTTAGGGTATATTCATTCTATTTATATTATGCATTGTATATAATATATTTCTTCGATTACCAAAATTTTCAATTTAATTTTGTTTTTTTTTTTAACATAACATGAAAAAATATTTTTATATTTTTTTAAAGACAAATGGTATCTTTTTTCGGATTAAAAAACAATTTTTAAAGGTTCAATAAAAACGCGTTGAGTTCAAAAACTCAAAGTTAGAAGGAAATTTTTTTTTGATCAATCTGCATCATTAAATTTGAAAAATAGTTGGGCGCACATGGGAGCCTTGTCTATAGGAGCTCATGTGAGCCTAATAAACGTTAAGCGAAAATTATAACATATTTTTAATTATAAAGCTTTTATGGCAAGGCAGCTATTAATAGGTAAAGTTTTTTATGGGTCTGCTAAAAAGTTTACCTTCATAAGAGTAAGAAGTATTTCCTTAGCAATCATTCTTTAGACAACCAAGCGCATATAAGCAGTCCCTCGCACCAACTCGCTGAACGCAACCTTAGACACCATTAGATCATCTTTACCGCCTTTTTGACATCTTTAGGCTGCCCAGCAAAACGTGCAACCCAGTGGCAACTATTTCGAGGCAAAAAGAAAAAAATCATTGCACCGGGCCAACAACAACACTATGAAAAATGCTGACGGAAAACCGACAAAAAATCAGGACATCACAGCTGTGATGCTGCTCACAGGCTCTTTGTGGCAGGCAGCAAAAATCGGTCTAGAAATATTGTCAACCTTGTCTGGTTGGAAGATGCTGAAGCTGAGGGTGTTGGTGTTAGTGCTGCTGCCTGCTGATGATGATGATGGCGTTGGTGGCTTGACAGCTGCTCCTTTGGCGCGTCTTGCTCTTGCCCTGGGCCAGGGTTTTGCAAGATGTGCATCTGTTTGCACAGCCCTCCAGCCATCCAACCAGTCAGCCAGTCAATCAGTAAATTTATGTACTCTACTCTCTGTATAGCTCGGACGTTGACTTGCATCTGCGGGCTGTGCGCCACACAATGGACTCTAAAAATAATTCAAAAAAAAAAAAAAAGAAAAGGTAAAATATAAAAAAAAAACACATCATAATAATCACAGCCAGGGCAACGGTACAGGGGCCTAAGAGAGTTTTTGGCGGCACGCTCCCGTCGAGGTACCTGAGCGATTTCTATTGTTGATCCTGGCTGGCTGCCTTTTGATTTTGAATTCCATTTCATTTCATTTGCTTTTAAGAAGTTTTTTTTGTTCTTCTTGGATATGGCATAGGGTAATGCAACCGCAATTGTTGGACCTTATTGTATTGTTCCGGACCCGCTACTGTGATGTTTTGGCATGTGCATAGGTTGAAATGATTTGCATGGATAGCTAAATGAGGTTGGAACACTTGGTAATGCCAAGTTGTTGCTATGCAGATGCAAGTTTTTATGAAGATGGAGTGTTGCATAACAGCTGCAGAGTGTCTGTAGATCTGTAGAGTCTTGGCAAATTTGCACTGCTTCCTAATGCATCCAGCGGAAGTAATCAGCGTATTGTCAAGGTTGCAAGCATAATGGAAACCGTGCATATTCATTTTGAGAATACTTAACAATTAAAATGATGCAGCAGAGCCATCCTAAAGTAAGCTACGTTCTCGCAAAAAAAATGTGTTGCAAATTGTTGGAATTATGTGTGAGGTTTCACCTTATTACGTTTGAAATAATCAAATTGTATTATGATTGAAATTATGATATGAAAAAAAATATAAGTTTCATCAAATCCAAAATAAAAACAGTCGGAACGGTGTTCGACAGTGGGATACCCTGCACTAACTTTTCCTTCAAAAAAAGGTGATTCGCACGGGATCAGAAAATTGGTTCGATATATAGCAGATTCGAAAATCATAAAAAATTAGTAAGCTTGAAAAAAATTCGCAATATGGAAGGATTCGTTGTAAAAGATTTCGTTAGAGTGAAGTTCGACTATATTTGCGTAGGGTTAGGTTAGGGGTGTGGGGGGGGTCAAAAAGTACAAAATTTGAGTCACGTAATTTGGGTACGGCCCCTTATATGGACAGGTATATATATTGTATGTCTGATAATAAATGGCTAATTTGGACGATTTTTTGTCTCTTTTGTTTGTCGACGACAACTCACAAATGGAAAAGTGATATTAATTAAATGTACCTTTTAGTCATTTACAGAAAGAACACATTTTTAAGATTTTTCGAAACTTTGTCAAATTTAAAAGTTTATAGTTACAATTGGGGTGTAGAGGATCTGTTCGGTAAGTGACTGTTCTCAAGTGGATAGACGGTCTGCCAACAGTTTTCGGCGTGGTATTCGTAGATTGGGGTCTAAGGAAAAACTCCGAAAAAAATAGTAGTTAGTTCCAAACCTGAGGAGAGGGAAGATCGACCACCAAACTTTGAAAGTCCCTTGTACTGCTGCGTCACGGTTTGTCTTTTGCAATTCCTAGATAAATCAAGAATCTTTGGACAATGGATTGTCTCCACGTGAGTGATTGAGTATGACTCTGGGACCAAACGTCTAGGCGCAGAATGGCCCAGCTACACGTCTCCACGCCAGAAAAACCAGGCTGATTTGCCGTCTCGATTCGAAAGTAGTGATCCAAATAGAATTTGTGCCAAAGGGGCACTCATTTAATGGAGTTTGTTACATGGAAGTCTTGCCACATAGACTTTCGTGTTGCGGAGTACCCGTCCCGACAAAACGTCACAACACTGCCTCAGCCATCTTACAGCCCCGATGTAGTTCCATCATATTTTTCCCTCTTTCCAGGCTTTCAAAACCGCACAGAAAGCGCATTGCCACGTCTTGTTGGAAGCGCTATTACGGATCGCGACGAGGGAGCTCAAAAACCGCCGCGACTAGGGAACTCAAGAGCTGCCGCCTTCCAGGAAGCGTACGAAAGCTGGAAACACCGCTGTAGAGATACTGGAGGATCCGATTATGGCGAATTTCGAGTATATGTACCATTTCTGTAAACAAATAGTTTGTAATTGACTCAGTTCGACTACTTTGCGAAGAGACCCAGTATATAATATATTCGGGTAATAAGCTTCAATATTGATAAGCTCTATGTTAGCAAACTAATAGATTACCATAAATGGCCTGGAAGTTTTAGTGCTTTATAAAAAGCACCCTTTATTTTTGGTATTAGGTCGTTCTGGTACCTTTTGGATCTTTCTCAATTTAATAGGAGTTATTTTACTTTATAATTTTGTGTTTGCCAACCTTCTTTGACTCCAATATTTCGTCATCGATATTTATTGCAGATCAAAAAATGTGACCACAGAACTCCGATCTCTTGGAGATTGATCTATTTGTGGTCTTCATTGCGAGTACGCACACAATGGGGGCCTACATGCAGATTAAGGACAATTACTGAGGTTAAAAGTCCTTCAATCAAAACATATTTTATAGAATATTTTTATCAGATGCTCTCAGCTTACAACTGGTTAATAGCTGACTAGAAGCATCTTAAGAACTTGAAGTGAGCAATAAGGTCATTGGGCTTGTGGCCATCAGGCAACGAACTTGCAGATGTGTTCGGTGTAAACGACTCCTCTGCATACCTCGTGGGTATAGATCCAACCCACTAGGGCACAAGTTGATGGTTTTTTCTATCTACCATAAAATAGGGTGTTTTTTTTTGGTCCGCTGTCATCTGAAATATCTAAAATATTCACAAGCCCCAAAAGCAACAACTGTAATAATTTTTACATAAATTACATACAAAATTAAATTCCTCTGAATTCTTTGTATCCATTCCTGAGAAGTTTTCTTAGCTGCACCCAGCAGCCTTCGTAGAAATTGTCAATCCTTTGAATATCTAAACATAATGTGCCCACATTAACAACTTCAAGCCGCGCTTTGAAGTCCCTTACCCAAAGTCATTTATTAAACGCCACAATTAAGCAAACCAAAATGAAGATTTCATCAGAATTGCGAGCATATTTACAATAACAAATTATAGGTAAGTATTCCCCGTATTACTCGTAACTCGTTACTCTAACCCTAAACTCAAACAATTTCTACGATAATCAATAAATGCGTTAAAGTGAGAACAATCAATCCAACATGTTCCAAGCGATTTACATGTCAAGTTGACAGTCTTCCAGCCAGACAATAGCTGTCTGGACTTTGTCTGGCGCTACTTTTTGTAGAGAGGTGCAGGACTGGGCACAGTGTGTGTGTGTGTGTGTCCAGGTGTAAAGATTTCGAAACTCTTGCCTTCAAGTTTCACTTTCATTTGTCATTTGGCGCTTGACACCTTGTTGTCTGACATGCAAGTTGTGATACGATATACATCAATTTGAAAACGCCCTCGAGGATGCCTCTCCAGTTGTGAGCCCTGTTAACCCCAGTTCCTGACTGTGAGCTGTGTAAACACAGTTGTGTGGTCGCGTGATAATTATATATGCATGGTATTAGGTATTGGGGGCAATCGCGCCATAACTTTCAATCGTTACCTACCCATATGCATATATCAATCTACTACCTAAGTTCCTATCTTTCGACGACAATCAGTCTCATTGTTTCCGTTTCCCACCATTTGCCTTAAATTGCGTCTTTTTTTGAAATATTTCTGATGTCTCGCTGCTGCTGCTGCCTTGGATTCGACTTCTTCGTCCCCCACTCCAGATAAACTCTATAAATGTACATAATGTAAGCCCGACCAGCTGCGTCGTTTGTGAGGTAGTAAATTTTATGGTTAACTATGTCGACATTTCTGCTATTTAACCTTTTGTCTGACGCTTATCGCCAGCTCCAAGCTAAAGCTTTGAGAGCCTGACGCTCCGACCCGCTACCCCGTCTGCCGGATTACCTCTTCGACGCGTTTCACGTGCGTTTTGTTTTCCTTATGTAAATGTATATGAGCCAAGTGTTCCCTACACCATCATTTGCTTCGAGTGAGTTCTTTTTTTTTATATATTTATAGCACTTAAATAGGCCGCCGGTCTGATGATTGCCTTCATGTGATTTGAAAGTTGAGTTCCCTTGTTAGGATTTTAACTGATGCCTTTGGAGCTTCTTTTTTGCAAAAAAAAAACTGCTTTAAGAGACAGAGACACCCTGTTTCTATTTGATAGTTTGGAAGTCAATTTTGAAGTTTTAAAAGGTGAGACAAGTCTAATAGACCTGCGTGTCGCCACTTACAGAAGGAATACCAGTTGTAGATTTCCGCTATTCCTCATGATTAAGTTCTAATTTAACTATTTAGTTCAGACGAAGAATGAATGTTCTATGATGGGGGCCATATTATGCACACAAGAGCGAACCCTACAAAACTACACCAACAATCAAGAGACCATCCTTTATTTTAGTTTCATATAATGTTTTAAAAGGCGTAATGTACTAAATATTTTATAGATCAACAGACCAGGCAAATCAGTAACTGACGAAATTTTAGCGCCTCGTCAAATTCAGCCCATTGATACTATAAAGAAAATTAAAGATCTTTAGGAGCTCTTCAGTACAGTACAGTACAGTAGATTAAAAAATAAAAAGCTGCCATCATCGAACACTTATTAGAAGCTATCTACACATCCAAATTACGAGCCACCTACAGGGATTTTTTTGAAGTTGCCTTGTCTCATTGCTGCGTCCTCTAGACCCTTTCAGATGGGGCAGAAACATATTCTTTGGAGCTTATGATACTTTCATTCTGCTTATCCTTAAGTCATTGCAGCTAACATAAATATTCATCTAAACTTCTGGCGGCTTAAGAGCACAAAATCTCTTCCATTAAAATCGAATGTGTACTGAACGAATATGACTAGATTGATGTCAAGAATTTTTTCGACGCTGCGGCTAGACTTTCAGCTATGTAGATCTCATTGCAATCTCTTGGAAATTTCTTAAATCAATCTTTTTTCACCAATCTTTTTAAAGACTTAATTGGCGTATACCAATTCTCTAAATTGATTTTACGCAATACAAATCTTTTGAGAGCTCAAAACTTTTCTTAAAAATAGGAAACATTTTTTTAAAAAAAAAAAATTTTCTAACTTTGACTTTAAATATCTTTAGACGCAAATATAATCTTCTTTATAACATATTACAATTTTTCATAAAATATCAAAGAAAAAAATTATTACCTATCCATTCCGAGTATTAAAGCTTGAGATTATTCTATAGAATTCTTATCGTAAACATATGAAAAAATCTTGTTTCAAGATTTCAATATTTTGGAACAAAATTTTGGAACAATATCTTGAAATCTTAAACCAGATTCATATTCAGCATATTATACTCCAATCGAGATTTTTTTGATTTGATTCAAATACATTACATACTTACTTTAAGAATAAATATGAACTTGATTCAAGATGCAAATATTTTGGATCAAAATCTTGAGAGCTTGTTTCAAGAATATTTCATACTCATATGAAGTATTGTGTTATCTCAATTTAAGTTTAAAATATATTTGAAATAAGATTTTTTTTTACATATTTCCTTATTTTTTAAGAAATCATGTTCTTAGTTCAAGAATTTCGGACTTGAAATCGACACACTTGAAATGAGATCGAAATTCTACATCTCAGAATTTTCGTCATTGCTGGGTGTGAATTTCCTTTAGGTACGAAATACTTGATTTTTTTTCTCAGTGTACTTATTATATAGGTATATTATTGTATTGCACATTTAAAAAAATAAAAAATTGTAATTAATTAAATTTTAAAAAATAAAGAAATATAATACAAAAATTAGGGTTAAAAATTAAAAACAAATGTACAAAATTTTTTTAATTACACTAGTTTACAGCAAAATGTATCCTCAACATGTTTTACTCGTTACCATAGTAAAATAGCACGCTTAAACCAAAAATGAAGTCCAAACTTTTCCATGAAACGGATTTCGAGATATTTCGAAAAAAACACTTTTCGAAATTAAAAAAAGTGTGGCTACTTAAAAGCGAATATCTCTGGTTGTACTAAGCTGATTTTGAAAATTTTTTTTTACTAAGCTGTAGATAATTGAACTACACATCGATTATACTTAAAAACATATTTTTGTCAAATTGACGGTTTGGTCGTTATTTATCCATTCATATGAAATGTTTAGCAATTTTTGAAAAAATGTTATTTCGAACGTAAATTTAAAAATTTAAGAAATTTTTTCATACAGCTTTATTCATGGCTCGTAAAGTTCGATCGATTACGAAGAAAATGAGTGGTTGTTTATCAAAATCAGAGAAAAATTATGGAATTAACGGGAATTTTTGTAAAAAGTATAAAAAGTCAATTTTTCCAAAAACCTAAACTTTTAGATGGATAATTCGTTTGTTTATAAAGATATCGAAACCAAATTTGGCATTCGAAAGATTTTTAGATTTCTTAAGTTCTGTGCCAAATTTGATCAAAATCGGTTGACTTTTTCATATAGCACCCATAGGACTGATCGGCCAAAATAACTTTTTTAATGCAAAATTCGTTCGTGGTTTTTTCGAAATATCTCAAAATCCGTTCCATTAAAAAATTTGTGGAAAAAATTTATTACGGAAATGACTAAAACATGTTGAGGTTACCAAAATTATTAAACATTTTTAATTTAGTGTTATCCAAAAAAATGAAGTCAAAATCAATTTTTAAACATAAAAAAATGTTAACGTTAAAGTTTTAAATTTTATTCAAAAGAAAAAAATTGAAATATAGTTAGCCGTTTACGAGATTTGTTTGATTAATTAAGGACCATATACTTATTAGCTATGAAAAATTTTTAAAGTACGCATACAAAAAAAAATTTTAAGAACTCAAAAATATTCTAAAATATACAAATACAAAATATAACACCAGTGTGTAGCGATTAACCTTATAATTTACATATTGGATTATAGCCTTTTAGTATTAAGTAGGCTGATTGCCACTAAATAAAAATAAAAAAAAAAAAATACAAATTTTAAGATCCCAACAAAATCTTAAATATAAAAATTGAAAATTCTTTGTTTCCAATATTGCTGAAATATATGTAAGTACATGTGAATTTTTATATTCTAAAATATAGATTAATTAATTTATCTTTCTTATATAAAAAAAAATTAAGAACTTTAAAACATTCTGAGGTAAGTTTAATAATAAAAAAATTTTTCATATATTATTCGATTTTTTATTCGGGAATTCATACTTTGAACGGTCTTTTGTATCTTTGGGTGTACACATTTGACCTTTGTACATTTGCACCTTAATTTACTTATTTATTTATATAATTGTGAGTTAAAATAAATTCTTCATAAAAATTTAAATTTGTATCCCGAAAAACTCCTTCAGGCTGGTTAAAAAACTTAATTGTCTTAAATCAGCTATGAGAAGATATTTGCTTCTTTAAAAAGTTCGTCCCTATCACACACCTATATTTAGTGTGTAGCGATTTATTTTTGTATAAATATTGGATTAAAACCTTTTGAATTTTTCGGTTGATTGCCAATAAATAAATATATTCAAAAAAAAAAAAAAAAAATTCGAAAGAAATATTTAACTCGGTAGGCTTTGGTGAAATTCTCCAAAAATTATTTTTCACCCAGAAAGCGCTTTACTCTACACAGCTGCCAAATTAATATAGTAAAAAATTCTACATTGATATTTTGGAAAAATATAAATTTTTTTAATTTAAAAAATTAATATAAACATGGAAGAATATTCGCGCGAGCCATGTCCATATCGCATAATAGACGATTGTGGTGGCGCCTTTGCCATGGGCGGCACTGGAGGTGGTCTCTTTGCAGCCGCACGTGGTTTTCGTAATGCCCCATCTGGCATTGGACGTCGCTTTGAAGGAAGTGTAATAGCCGCCAAGAAAGGTGCGCCAAGAGTAGCTGGAAACTTTGCCACTTGGGGTGCCATCTTTAGCACAATTGATTGCGCACTGTCACACTTACGCGGCAAGGAGGATCCATGGAATTCGATTATCAGCGGAGCCGCTACTGGCGCTGTACTGTCTTCACGTAATGGCGTCGCGTCCATGGCAAGCAGCGCTGTTGTGGGTGGCATTTTCTTGGGCCTGGTTGAAGGTGTGGGCATACTATTTACACTAATGTCAGCTGAACAGTTTCGTAATGTCTCGCCGCAAATGGAGAATCCTTCGCTTTACGCCATGCACAATGACAGTGATGGCTCATTGCGTTCTTCTAGTTAAATAATATTTTTGAATAAAGCATTTATAAGTTTACCTGTTAAATATATACCTGTACACATGCCAGACGCTGGTTAAGGCTAACATTTTTACCTGTGCAGCATCACAGGACCGCAGGTTGCACGCCAGGAGACTTGCGCCGGCGCATCAAGTCAAGTGGTGCTCAGATTGGTCAGCTCTGTGTGGCATTTGTCGCACTTGTGCACTTGAGATAGGCGCAGTTGCCTGTTGAGAGCTGTTCAGCGCTTTCCAAACCAACCACTTGACAGTTTTTCCGCTGCACACACATGTAAGCTGCATAGATTTTTATTTTCCCAACTAAGCGTAATATTTGATGATTTTGGAAGTACAAAACTAAAAAAAAAACCAAACAGCCTACGCAGGATTTTCCTCACACATGTAAGGCACGGGGAAATAGTCAGATGACACATATGTGTAAGTATATATGTATATGTAGTCAGTCATATAAGGTCGCTCGCCCAGTTATAAAATCGCGCTTTATGATAATCTTGCTAATTTGTGCAGACTGCATTCTACGTTGACGCCGTGGGAAAAATTTTGCAGGAAAATTTCTTGAATAACCTAGCCCAGACAGCCTGGTGCCTGCTGTTACTGTCTGGGTCCTGTCCAACATATGCAATTTGTTTTTTTTTTCTTGTTTTTCAACGGCGCTCTCGGTCTAATGTGTGAAATTCTTTCTGCCTTGAGAATTTCCTTGGCACGCCTGGCGCTACGGGAAAAAGTGAGCACAACGCGTATCATCATATGGGAAAAGAGTCTCGCACCTACGCATAGTTCCAGAGTTGTTTCGGGTTTGGTACGTGGGATTCACATATGTGCTGGCTGGACTGTGCGCCATGCCGTGTCTTTGCTCGTTGTTTTTCCAGCGCTGCTCATACCTTGGCCAAAAGGTAAAGGCGCTAAAATTTGTTTTAACAAGGCGCTGTTAGTATCCGGTTTGAGAATTTTCTGAAATTTTCATATGCTGGAAATTTTTGTTTTTTGGCTACAACAAACGGCGGGGCATGGTCTTGGCATGTGTTACAATGGCACGGACTTGGCATGTGCTGAAATGTTGGCACAGCGTGAAAGTTAGAGGTTGCTGTAGGTGCTGCGCAGCAAGGGGAGATAAACCTTGTCCAGATTTTTGTAGGTGACTCATTATATTTGTCGCGACGGAACAAAGCCTCTGTTTAGCGAGCCACAGATTGCTGACGGATTTTCTTTCAGGTGAAACTGCTGTGACTTTCGTGACTTTCCATACTCGCAAAGCAATACCCTGGTAGCTTGAGAGGGAGCTAGGGAGGGTAGCTAGAGTAGGTGGTAGGTGTTGGGGATAAGGTAACACACGTTCCACACTCCTCGGTTTTTCAAGCTTTCCCCGCCTATAATAAAAAGAAACCTTTTATCCTATGCTACTTACTTTCTTCTTCTGACTCTAGTATATTGTAGTATCTTGACTATGTACATGTACAAGGTATTAGCCAACAACTCACAAAGGGTCTAAGCCAAACAAAATTTGTTATGGCATTTGTCGCCATCATATCAAGGTCTTGAGGACGAAGAGAACAAGCCTCTTACTGATTGTGAACTTTCGCTGGTAAGAGTGGTTTCTATTACTTAACTCCCTTCTGGTATCAAACTAGCAGCAATAAGCCAGAGTTATTTTCTGCTTGGTCTTTAGGCTGAAGTGCTCATACACATTAAGACGAATGCACCAGCGAAAACAAAGTCCTTGACAACAAAAAAGAGTAAGTTTTCATTAAGACATCAAGCAGCGCCAGTTCCAAGGATTTGACAATGTCTTCATTTTGTAAACGCCGCAAGATGCTTCATTACAACGTTGAAGGAGCTGCAGAAAAATAGATTTCACGAGATTCATACCTTGACAAAGCTCCATTTATGGCAAACGTCGTTCGGCAAAGTCGTACGAACTTTCAAGAAAAACAGAACTCAGACAAGGGGGCAACCTGATATAATAATTTCCCTGACTGACTATTTAGTCAGTCGCCCCTGGGTGGAGCATTGGGGATCTCTATTAATAACTGTTCAAAGAGAACAGGGACCTACAGTACCGAATCCGAACGGCGGTGTCTTGAATTAATAGAGACTTTCTTGGGCAAATAGCGTCTTTGAGCTAGTGATGCCAGTGCTAGGCAAATGTACCAGTGCTACTGCGGTGATTCGAACCACCGATCTTCGGTTTGTAAAGCGAGTACGCTACCACTACGCCACCGACGGCCGCATCTGATAACTCCCTCAATATTCTACCAAATGATGCTAGTTTACGCACTAGTTTGCACGAAAAATGAACCGTCCTAAAAAAGTATTTTTAGCGTAATTTTGGGTCGAGAAACACGAAAATTACATTCATTTTTTTCTTATGAACCGTTTTCGAGATTTTTTCAAAAAACATTATTTTTGCAGTTATTTGTCAATATCTCGTCAACAATATTCTGTATCGACATAAAAAGCAATTAGATCGAAAGGTATTTATGTGCTCTTTACGGTGATATACTATACGTACAGATTAAGAAAAAATTATTGAAGTTACAAGCAACCAAATTTTCGACCATTTTTCAAAGTTACAAATTTTTGTTTTGCTTTTTATTAACGAGAAAAATCTTTTAAAAATTATGACGAACATTTCGAGCCTATGATAGGAACTGTAGAAGCTATGGAACCATGTTCACGAGAATAACTAAAAAAGTGCCCAAAACATGTTTTTCGAAAAAATCTCGAAAACTGTTCTTAAGAAAAGAAAAAAATAGAATGTCAATTTCGTATTTCTCGACCCAAAATTACCCTTAAAAACACTTTTTACGAAGGTTCCCTCGATGACCATTAAATTTGTAAAATAGTGGAATCGACACAGTGTTGGGTAGCGACATTGGTTTTTACCCTTTTGGGCGGTTGACATAACTTTAACGCGCTACTTATAGGAGGCTGCATTATTTAAAAAAATTAAAATTTGTGTACGTCCTTATTGTTCTAAACTGGTAATCCTTACAACGAACGAAGATTAAGGCCCCTCACAATCTGTTTCAGTTATTATTGAGGAATGCATAGACAGTTAAAAAAAGGGTATAAAAAATTGTCACGAGTCGGAAGCGACCCCACTTTCAGCTACCCTGAGGCGATTCGAACGCTGGCCTCTAGAACACTATGTTGCGTCTACATAGGACCCGATTATAATGATATTAGGTACTAATCGTTAAATTTGCACGCAATTTGGAGATAAAAACTGATGCTGCAGCTTTGAAATTGAGAAAGATGTAACGCTTTAAACTATTTTTCGCAGGAAGGCTGGTTATCCTAGCAATTGTAAAATAATTAAGAGGTGGAAGGGTGATCTGCCTGCATGTATATGCTAACCAAACCTCATGTTTGATTATTATAGATCTTATAGGTATAGGCTATCTCACAGTTTTTACAGACAGACAGGCATGTTTAGGTGATATTTTTTTCCTCCTGAACATATTGGAGATAACTTCGAAGGGGTCTCCTATGTTTCCTATTTTATGAAATATTCATTCATTGGCACAAACGTAACGTACACATTAGCGTACAAGGTAGAATAAAAAGGATGACTAAAAAGCCCATAAAGCCATGTCCTTCTCTTGGTCTGTCCAACCGTCTTTCTTGAAGATCAACAGCGCTAGGAGCAAAAAAATTTTGCATTAAGGTCCATCTTATCGTTAGTTCTTCTAATATAATTTTGGGGCTGACTTTCCATTTTCTTCCATTTACAATATTGAGCACAGACGTTCATTTTTTCGTTACCCATTTGTGGGTTTTTTTTAAATTTGTTAGGAACTTCGAAACTATAGGCTAAAATGTTTCAATTTCAAACTCTCTAGCCTATAAGCTCAGACTATTTGCAACACTTTTTGTGATGAAACTAGTCATCAGAATCGGTATGTAGAATCGTACAATCATACTTTTTTAGATAGGCTGCTCGGCTCGAGCCGAGATCAAACCGAATCGTGATCTTGTAATGCCAAATGAAAAATAAAAAGAATTGTGGTGAGGGGAGGAGGAGGTTGACATAGTTGGATGGGAAAGCTGGTGGATGCTATGCAAGATGCCTAAATCAATCTCCATACTGAAACTCATTGAGATTTATTTTCTCAAAGTTAGCATTAAGTCTTAAAATTATGAAAATGAGTACGAAATGCTCTTTTGGAAGACTTCTTCCGAAAATTATTCTAATCTTTCTCAAAAATAGAATTTTATTCTCAGTTATAGAAAAATTGCTCTTAAAGTTCTTTTGATACCAATAATATTTTTTTCAAGTCTTTGAAGATCGACTTTCCCAAAAGGTGTGTTTTACAGACTTTTTCTTAAATTCTTAAAATTTTACACAATCATCATTATTTCCAAGACACTAAGAAGAAAAATTTAATATATATTAAATCGGATTAACATTATATAATTATATATGTATTATATTATATATTATACTCAGGATGTTCCGACTTTTGTCCACCTACTTGTTTCAAGCTGAAGTTATTTTTTATCACTATCAGCATTATTTCCAAGATTCAAGAATCTATCTTTCAAAACCGGATTAACTTTAACCCTCCAATGCCCATTTGGAAAATATTTTTTTAACGATGCATCGCGATGGTCGAATAATTTTTTCTGAGGAACTTTACTTTCAAATGAAAAATCTGAAAAAGGTCATTTAAGATTTAAGTCAAAAATAAATCGCTTATGAAATTCTTAAACTTTGGTTCTGATCTTTTTTTTTATGGTATTTTAAAAAACAATTTTTGCTGACAATTCTCAACCGAACAAAAAAACCGCAAAAAAACATCTGCTGTGCTTATCAAAAAAAAGTACATTTAAAAGCTTTGAAGAGCATTCAAATCTTTTATAAATTTGTTAGTGTGTTTATTAGGAACTTCCAAAGCTTTTACTTTTTTAAATATTTGCAAAAATACAATAAATGCCTTAAGGCACTATTGGGCATTAGAGGGTTAAGGAAATGATGTAAAGAACAGGGTATATTATAGTTGGAATATTCTGAAGATTTCTCCTATATTTTCGTCAATTTTGCACTATTAGATATTTCTAGGACTCTAAGAACTTCACTTAATATTTATCTACCATATAGTACATATGTACTTAGCATATAACAAAGAAAAAGATCAAAGCAGATAAGAAGCGTATGCTTGTAGCCTCTTAGGATCAAAAGAATCACTCTAGATAAACAAGAAACTCTCAGCTCCTGCCAAAGTTCTCACACATTTGCATATGTTCAATCCTTTTGGGCTAAAACTCTGCCATATTCCCCTCACACCTACATAACCCAAAGGCTCGAACTGGAAGTACATACAAGCATACATAAACACATATGCTCAGCATATGTTTGGCTAATCAACAAAACACCTCAAAATGCTATGGGTTAGGATGTACCATGGAACGTGCTGGAAAGTCTCTGTGTGTGCAGTGACGTCATAGTGGCATGCTGCAGCCGTATGGCGCTAAACTGGTAACTGGACAACCATTTGGTATGAGTGTCTGTTGGAAACCTTGGCACATGTCAATGCCAAGCATTGACCCGTGCGCTTTTGAGGAATTTCGCCGACTTGCTGGCACCTTTCACAGAGATTATTTATCATATTTTATATACGGGTGCGTTTTTGCATTAGAATCGTTATACATTTGCATTTGAAGCTTTTGTATAGTCCAAAACACTAACAGATTGGCGCCAAAATTCTCATGCATATATGACACACATTTCCAGATCGAGTAGTACGCGCCACGCCTGCAGGCGAATGCATTGATTTTTATTTTGATTTTATTTTAGAATATTTTAGAGCTTAGTGTATAAATTATAAGCAGCTTTTGAGGTGTTTTGCGCTTGAGTACTGCTTGGACGCGGTCATTTGAAGTTCAAGGTGACGACAACTGCAAATCTACAGTACTGTACGCCTAGCCCCAACTCGAGGCTAGTACCGAGCTCATCTCGGCAGTTGGCTGGCTTGTCCTTGAAATAGCGCCCGGTGCATTGCACTCCGCACAATTCCAAATTGCAATAGTTTTATGGCGCAATGACTTCTATCCCAAAAACGAAATAATTAGTTTAAATCTGCATTTCATTTGCTTGTTTTTGTTTATACATAGTACCTCCTACAGATGTCTCGAACGATAATATGCATTGAATTTGTTTTTTTCAACAATGCTGAGGAAATCATCTTCAATCGATGATGCGAACATTACACACTGCGACACAGTCCAATATATTTCCTATGGTAATAACGTAAAATCCCAGCATTTCAAATAAACTACTGACCTTAGCCCAATAAACTTTTGCCTACTTGCAGCGCGTTTCTTTGAAACTCATCCATATAACATTAATTTCTCTGCAACTTCCAACGTTTTGTCTTGTTTTTTTTTTTTTATCTCAGGTGACAAGCTGCGTAATTGGAGCAGCCTGCATTTGTTTTTTTGAAATCTTTCACAGTTTTGGGGAATTTCTTGAAATTTAGCTGCAGAAAAATTCCAGAATTTTAAGTGCTCAATTGAAGTATATGCAACGAATATATTCGTATATTTGGTTAAAATTAGAGACACAGTTGTATCAGCTTTAAGGCACATGTACTTGTCAAGCATGCAAGAGCCGTAAGTTCGTTTAAAAAAGTAAAGACATTCTTCAACACAGGCCTTAAATTATTTCTAAAAACAAATTCTTTTACAAAAGTTGGCGTAAAGTCTGGTGCGAACGACTTTGGCATACCTTGTGGCACCACAATGCAATCAAATCCGATATATTGCGTAAGAATTCCAAAAGATCGCTCCCATGGAGGCTATATAATAATAATAATAATATTAGTGGGAAATACAGCATATTAGTGGAAAACACCCGTAGGATCTATGATGCTCCTTTCTAATCCTAGAGCTTCTCAACTAGCCCAATATTTGCAACAAACTTAACTATTTGAGATGGGTCTAGTCGGGTGATGTCATGTATCGATACTCTATGCCCGCCTAGGAAGGATGTCCTGCTTCTAGCAAGGACGTCACACTCTGCAAGTATGTATAGGGAGGTTTTCTCCTCAATTCACGATACCAATATTACTCAGGTGTTTCCAGAGTCTGTCACGTCAGTGACCCAGTTAGTATCCCAGGGGAATTCTTGCCCAGTTGCTATCGTTTCTGGAAACCATTTAAGTTATAGGACCCGAGGAGTTTCTTGGCTTGCCGTAAGCCAGCCGTGCCGGTCCAGTCCATTTCTCGAAGTGTCTTATTCTTCTTCTGCTATCCTTGACTCCCAGTGGAGCATAGGGCCTCGAAAGTGTTGGTTTCATTCATCAGAATTTTCTTGCATAGATTAGGCACCTCCAAAATCCTTGTGCCAGCTGCCGTAGCAGGGGGATTTCTGGAATGATTACCCCTTGGAGTAGAAATTTCGTTGTTGTTTCTTTCCATGCTTAAACATTCAAAAAGTGCTAAGGTCGATGGCTGATGGGTCCAAGGACGGTACGCATGACACATTTATATAGCGAGCCGCTCACTCCGAGGCAGACGCCCGCTTACAACCGCGCCTAACATGGCGAACACAGACGCTGCAGTTTGCACATGGATCGCCGTTGGTTGATGGCTAACCTTGGTTAAGCACCAACTCATCCGCCTTTTCCATGCACACTCTTTCGGACCCTTAGACCAAATATGTTGGAATGGCCCCAAGAAAGCTCCCTCTCATGTTAGCCCTGACCATGAATCACACACGGGTTGGTTACCGTATCTTCATCCAGGTTGCTCAGGTTTACAGTGTGCACCGCGTGGAGGTCAGAGTGGGAATTGGCCACAGACGACACCTGGTAACTGGATACGCCAGGCAATCAGCTGTAACCCATTGCACCCCTCGTGGTGTCTAGTAAATCAAAATCTTAGATGTTTACCCCTTTTTAACATATTTAACGACATCTTAAGAGGCATTTTAATAGATCTTAGGACAAGGCTCCGAATTGTAATTATTCGGAACAAACTCAGTACATATACCTTATATCAAACTAAACTACTTCAAAATGTCAAATTTTTTGAAGATAGGTATATGGAGATATGGTGGAGATATGGCCAAAATCCATATCGTGTTATATGACAGCTATTTGATATATTGTATATTAGTCCAATTCCTAAATATTATGGAGATGAGTTTTTCTTTTTTAAGAAGGAGGTAATTGCTGCCAGATAAACCAAATCGCCCACTGTGCCTCGCCCATATATTTTCTGCTTCCGCCACTCTTGTCTGACCAAGGACATGGTTCCACATGAAATTGGAGTTAGATGTAAACATTTTAACCGAAGTGCCACTTAAGCACATCAAAATAAATACCAAATCATATATTTAAGATGACGCTTAAGTGTCATTACCTCAAATTGCTTTCTTGAATTTTCTTTGACCTGGCAACTTTAATTCCCGCATGTAACATGATACTGATACCCCTAAAAAAAAAACAAAACCAACCAAACTGTTACAAACTCGTGAACCAAACTCTACTTCAAATAAACTTTAATATATATTTTTGTACCTGTAGGCAATGCGAAAGTTCGTGACATGGCATCAAGTGTTTGTCATTAAAGATTTGGACAATCATCTCCAGGTTTTTCTTTACTATTTGACTTCCTGACTTGTGCGCATCTGAATTGTAGCAGAAGACTGTAGACAGCAGCAGAAATTGTTATGGCAGGTCATTTACATAAAAACGAAGATCAAGAGATCCAACTACTCAAGCGGGGTATGAGTATACAAGTATGAAAGAGTTTTTTTTAGTATTACAATTACGTTTATGTATCTGGAGTATTGTTGGGCAAATTTATCAGTTCTACCATTGTTATGTTAAAGAGGTCTTTGTCTAAATGTTTCAGTTTGAGGTTGGCGACTTCCTAAAGGCATTAAGTAAACAAATGGGTATATAAACGTGTATATAGTATTTTAAGAATATTATACAAAACTGACTTGTTGTGGGACTACTTGTTGCGCTGGCCTATTGTAATGCTAATAGAAAAACATAGCTGACAATCAGGTTGCGTATACGACACGTGTGCACATAAAGAGTACGAAAGATTAGATACATATGCAATACCTACGCATAAAATCTTACTAATAGTGTGAACTATGCGCCAAATGTAGTCAGACATTTGGTCTAGACTTTAGACTTTGAATATATTGTATCTAAACAGTAGCAGATCCGGGAAAAATCTCGTGCAGTTAGTAGTTAATTCTAAAACACTACTAGTTTGTCTGATCTTCAGAACTCTTCGGAAGCTGCAAATATAGTAAACTAGAGGGCTCCGCATCTGCACGCTTCGTTCAGCCAACTCCCTCCCTGCCTTTAGCGCGGATGTATCAAGTATCAATATCTGTCTTAAATTAAAAACTTTGACCCCCCTAGAGGCAGAAACCTGGCTTAGTGCTCACCTACACCATAAAACTAAACTCAATGCTAAATTTCAGCTTTCGAGCTCCTATTGTTTTCTGACGGAACTAGTGAGTCAGATTTTATTTTGTGTTCCAAATCCTACTCACAACCTTAATACTGGACAGGCAAAAGACGCATTATTAAAGGCTCCACACGAAAGTTTAAGAGTTCTCATTGATGATATGTTACTATGCTGTCTTGATCATCAGACTTAGAACCACCGCAATGACGAATGACATCCTCCAAGTAAGGATGACAGTATGAATATACCGCCGCCCAGACTGGACGGAACCCGGCTCGCCATCAAGAGTCTCACTTAACTTAAACACTTGAGATAATAGATGGCAGGCTGTATCTACCAAAACTTTTTTACAATATTTATAGAAGATAGCATACCCGACGGTTGCTTGGTGACCCTTACCCCCATTATATAAGAACTTCAATAGCTATAGAAAAAAAATCCCCTTCTTTATTAACTAATTTTAATCCACAAAGAAATCATAACTTTTTTCCAGAACATATCAATATGTCTTAGCGTACAATTTGACAGACCTCTTACCTTGAGGTGGCACATTCAAGCTAAGAGAACGCTACATAAGGGCCTTCTCTTCAACTCCCTTCTAAAACCGATCTTGACTTATGACTCCCAGCCATGGGGGAAATCAAGCAGTATGAACATTAATATTATCTGACGAGCTGAAATCAAAGATCCTGAAAACCATGACTGGGTGACACATTCAGAACAAAAATATTATCTTCTTTCAATTGATGATTCAAATGTCTGGAGGTGGCACATTAAAGCTAAGATGACGCTACCCACTTAGTCTGGACTATAAGCTGCTTCTTTTCAACTCCCTTCTAACACAGAGCTGGATCTATGACTCGAACTCAATTGAAGTTCCTGAGAATCATTTCTGGGACAACATGACATAATCGGTACACAAATATTTACTTCTTTCAATTGATGATTCAAATCAATGAAGGTGGCACATTAAAGGTAAAAGGACGCTACCCCCTTAGTCTGGACTATAAGGTGCTTCTTTTCAACTCCCTTCTAAAACCGAGCTGGACTTATGACTCGAGCTCAATCGAAGTTTCTAGGAATAATGACTGGGACACCGTGACACATACGGAACAAAACTATTTACTTTTTTCAATTAATGATTTAAATCACTGAAGGTGGCGCATTATTTTGGACTATAAGCTGCTTCTTTTCAACTCCCTTCTAAAACCGATCAGGACTTATGACTCGAACTTAATTGAAGTTCCTGAGAATCATGACTGGGACACCGTGACATAATCGGTACAAAAATATTGATTTGTTTCAATTGATGATTCAAATCAATGAAGGTGGCACATTAAAGCTAAGAGGACGCTACCCCCTTAGTCTGGACTATAAGGTGCTTCTTTTCAACTCCCTTCTAAAACCGAGCTGGACTTATGACTCGAGCTCAATCGAAGTTTCTAGGAATAATGACTGGGACACCGTGACACATACGGAACAAAACTATTTACTTTTTTCAATTAATGATGGCAGATTAAAGCTAAGAGGACGCTACCCCCTTAGTCTGGACTATAAGGTGCTTCTTTTCAACTCCCTACAAAAACCGATCTGTACTGTAATATATTTTCTTCTTTCGAATGATATTTCAAATAAGGTTAATATTTAAGCAGCTAACAATATATTCACAATTTATTCGAAGATTCTAACTATCGGTTAATCCAAATTTAAAAAGATTACAATAAATTATAAATACCTCAATTACCTAAAAGTTTCCATAAAAAATGTAAATTTCATCAAAATGAAAAAGTGACTAAAGAATTTGTTAAAAAATATATATTGCATATATAATTCAGTCGTAGCATGAAAACATCGCGCAACCAAAAAATTGTAGCACAGTGTAATAATAACGTAAATAATCTAAAATACTCAACAACCTGTTGTTACAATTTTTCACTTATTTATAATTCACAAGCAGTTAAAGACTAATCTGCATAATAGCCCCTAACTGTTATATTTAAACATAATTCTATATATTTTTATATATACATTATATATTGAATTTCCTTCAAATAAGAATGCGCCGCATTTGGCTAGCCCTGACCCGCTTGGTTAGCATTATCTTCAGCGCGACCAATAAACCAAAAAAAATTTAAGGCAACAATTGACGGCAGTTAGGACCTGAAGCTACTTGCCTTCAATGCCACAATGGCATGGTCTGATCTGGTCCACAGCGGCAACTCCTCCACTCACTACACCGCCCACCGTCAAAGTGCCTCAAATGGCCAAGTCCCAAGCTGGGCTCTTATCAGCAGCTTTGCATCGATGGCGCACATTTAGCAATAATTTTTTTTAGTGAATTATAGTAATGCAATTGTTGGCCCGAAGTCTGTTTGAATTTGCGTTTTGTGCCAAAATTGACTTGGCCTGACAATGAATAATTTGCCATTTACCATTTAGTTAAATGACTTTGAAAAACGCAAAGCTAACCCAAGCCCTTGGCAGGCAACAAAGTTGCAAATTGTTGTACTTTGTATAGTAGATCATCGCATGGCTGCTTATCAGTGAACCAACTTTCTTATCGTAGCAGCTACCTCAACATTTTTCAGCTTATATGCTTTCACTTTTTATCAGTTCTATGCACATGCCAAAATGTTCCAAAGTGTGTGTGTGTGTATAACTGTTGCCTTCGTCATTTTACGCACTCTTATCAAAAATGTATAAAGAAATTTCTATCGATCGATTTTAGTATACACGCACCCACTCACAGATACACACACACACAGCCGCAGACACACGCACACGTGTGGGAAAATGGACGCAACTGGATGCAGGATACACATCGCCAGCTACACTCACTTATGTTTGCCTGAAACTTTTGGCATTCTTATCATTTCCCAAGAGGCGTGCGAAAATCGATTGTAGAGAAAAATTTTGTGTGACGACAAACGATGCTGACGTCGACGCAGACGTCAACGCAGGGGCACAGCTTTCGCCGCGGCGTTAGAGGTGTGTGTCTATGTAACCCCTAGGAGCAGCAGCACGCGGAAAAATAAAACACAACGATACTTATTTGGCATAGCTGAATGGTTACCCAGTGAACAAATTTGTTAGTAGTTTGTTGTAGTGATAAGGAATGGTGGGTGACTTTTGGTGGGGAACCTTTTTAGAAGTACTTAGAGTCTATTATGTTATTAATACAGTGAAGTACATGGAGTATGGAATTATATACAAACAAACAATATTACAGTTCTTTTGATAATGGTTATAGTAAAGATAACGATAAGAATCGAATTTTGGTAATGTAGTAGACTTTTAAGGTAATCTCGGACTCTATTATGTTAGCCATATCTTTATTTATGCAACTTGAAAAGATAGTGAAAAGAATCGAATTATGCTAATGTAGGAGACGTTATTGGTAATCTGGAACTCTATGGTACTATGTTATCCATGTCTATATAATTGCTTATAAAACAAAGTTGTGTACTGTACCGATTTTTATGTTCTTTGATTTGTTGGAATTGTATCTTAAAAAGCAGAAAAAATTAGCGACCAAAAAATGTATACAGAATATTATGTATTAATCAAAATTTGTTCAAAACCGAGGTGTAAATTTATTACATAGTTCTATTACACAGCCCTACAAATTCCGGGGTCATGTCAGTTGCTAAGGGTCATTTCCGAAGTAATTTGCCTTGTGGAATCCGAATCCGGGGTTAGAATTGGCCCATCCCGTCAGGATTTTAAGATATTTGAGTTTATGTATCCGAAAAACGGCGTTTTAAGATATTTGAGGTTATGAAGGAAAAAAATATCTCAAAATCCTGACATGATGGGCCAATTCTGGCCCATTTACATCGGAAATGACCCTTTGCTTTCCAACAACTAAACCATGTTGGCCTGTGTTATTTACAATGCTAGTCATTGCGCATTGCGCATATCGATAGTTTTATAATATATCAATATTTATGAAAGAAATTTAATTTTCTCATATTTTTTGTATGAAGCTTTTTATTAAAGATATTTTGAGAACGGACTGTTAGATTTCGATTAATTCTTAATAATAACGATATGTTTTCTGTGTGTGCAGTTTTATTCGTATTAATTTTCGATTTTTAGAAATATTGATGCAGTTTTCGACGGTTGTTACATTAAAATTCGATGAAATGAATTCTCTTTAGACGAATTTTTTCTTGAATTCATCTGCGAAAAGTGCTGTCATATTTCAAAAAATATTTGACATTTTTTCGAAAACTAATCGGTTAGTCGACAATTTTCAATATCAATAGTTTATCTAAATTTTTCATATTAAGAGTTCATATGATATGAAGATAGATATAAAATATATTAAAATATATAATAAAGTCAAATCATAGGTATGATAGGAATTCCAAATCTCGAATACGGTACAACAATTGGTTAGGGATATTTTTTTGTATCTTACATAAGTCAAGGAAGCCGGAAAAGTGTGAAAATCTTTATACCAAACTTGCATACTTCCAAAATAAAAAAAATTTTAAAGCAATTAAGAATTTTATGTCAAAGTTTCAAACAAAATTTTAAATGAAAAATAACTATATATAGTTATATTTTTAAATTCTTATGATAAGGGTTTTAAGAATATATTTAGGAATATCCCTATCCCATATGGCATGCTTAACAAAACGGTTTGTACCTTAAACTCCAATCCTCGAAATCGGAATCGAAACAGAAAGAACTTAACACAAATATGGTATGTTCCAAAAAAAAAAAAAGATAATTTTTCAAATTTCGATTTTAGTTTCGTGATCTTGGTAAATATATTCCAAATTTATTTTAACATGGTCAGCCATTTAAACTAGTTTTTAACAGATATAAAGGGCAAACGTATTTTAGGGGGTTTGCGATTTCGGTTTTTGCTCTTCTAGTGATTATATAGTAGACCATTTCAATTTTGCTTTTTGTATAGATGTACTTAAATATTTTCGGTAATTTTTTGAAACGCAATCGAAATCCGATATAATATGCGAAATATCAGTATTATTCAGAAACTGTTTATATGCAAATTGAAAATAATAATTCGTACTGTATCCGATTTTTGTTAATATCAGTATTATTCAGAAACTGTTTATATGCAAATTGCTTAAAAATTCATTATAACTCACACAACATAATTAAATTAATTATGCAAAAACCGTTTATATGCAAATTGCAAAAAAAAAATATATAATAAGAATCAACATCAACGCCTTTATTTAAAAACTGTTTATAAGCAAATTTAATACAATTTTCATAACAAACGATTATGGTAAAACGATTTAAAAACTGTTCATAAGCAATTCTAAAAAAATTTGCATAATAAACGATTATGGTAAAAAAAAAAATTATAATAATTAGCATCGCATTTTTTAATTGATTATGACGGAATGCTTTTGTGTAAAAACTTATAATATGCAAAAGAAAAAGAAAATTTTAACAATTAACATAGTATTATTAAATTGCTTAATTAATTTTAGAATTAGAATAACGTTTGGAATTCCAAGCTTATCAGTTCAAAATAATAGTGCTCTGTTATTTCGAAAATTTTTATTTTAGCTAAGAAATATAAAATTTCCTTAAGCAAACAAATTCCTTCACAAACATATTATCTTAGTTTTCATATATAGTTTATTTAGTTATTATATTTTGTATAGAAAGAACCCCAAGAAAAGTTCGAAATGTTTAAATTTTAAACTTATTCCTAAGTAAGTGGACGCTTAAACTTTCGGTATTAGTGAAGTCAAACAAATATCTAAGTTTTTTGCTACAACTTGGCTAACCCAATTTGCAATATGATGATATGATTTTCTGATTTTTGAATCCGATTTTTCAATTTAACAGTTTCTCGTTGTAGTTAAACTTATCGGAAAATTTATTCTGTGGGCTTGGTTAAAACTATTTAAGAGTAACTATACCTCAAGCCACGCAAAAAGCAACTTGTACAGCGAATCGAAAAATTACAAAAATCTGATTCGTTATGTACATGGACCCCACAATCGCAATCGATTGTACAAATCGATAAATAGCTGAATTGTACAACCAATCGCATCGCGTACCGCTTGGGTAACGCTAATCGAAATCGTGAAAAGGTATTGTAGAATTTCCATACAAATGGTTTGTTAAGTATCTAAAAATATTTTCAAATATAAAAATTATGAGCTACTTACAAGTTTTTCAAGAATTAAAGATATCGATGGGAATCACAACTGAAGTAAAAAAAGAAAGCCTGCAAAGAAAAACCAAGAAATTTATTTAGATATCTGGACTACTTTTTTCTTATAATTGTTTGTTTTATGAAAATATAAAATATAAAAATATTTCTATTATATTATCTATATTATATACAATATAAAAAAAAAAGAAGGAATTCGTGTTTTTCAGGCAACCGATTATTTTTGCAAATATTATTATAAGACTATGTGGAGGTTTAAAAGAAAAGACAGTTTAAGAAAAAAACAACCATATCATTTATACTCCCAAAGAAGTTATTCTAGTTTATTCCAACAAAGATGCTTATAAAGAAGATAAAGAAGACTGTCGGGAATACTAAAAGAGAATATCTTTCGAGACCTTAATTTTTTTTTTTTTGTTGCTTTTAATTTTTTATTATATTGTACAGTTGAAAAATAGAAATATATTCCCAAAGATTAAATTGACTACTTATATAAAGTTTTGGTTTTACAACTATCGGATGTTCTTGGTCCAAATTACGATGACTGCAAATTTTAGAAGTTTTTCACTGCGGAAATTTAGATTTGGAAGCCATTTGGCTATTCTTTGAACCATTTGATTTCATTTCAAGTAAATTTTATTTTTCTTCATGGTATTTTTTGGTATTTTATAGTTTAGCTTTAATACTAGCTTTTCCGCCTCCGGTTTGCCCAATTTTTATAACCTCATGAAATTTATTTTATTTTTAAAATCCATTTGGGATATCCCATTAGGTATTTTTTTTTTTATATGAAGTTTTGTCATTCCGTGCGAAAATTTTCAAACTGCGTATGGGCCTTTACTTATAATATTAATTATGGGCGATTATTCGAAATTCATATTCCATTTTATAAGCCAAGCTCTGCTTTATAGCAGCCCTAGTGCGGGTCTGGCTCAATTTGTAAAAACCTCAGGACATAGGACCTCGAACCCAGCATTATTTGAAAATTTCAGTTTTTAATCCGAAATGTTTTTTAAGGCTACTTCAGTTTAACCTTCGCTTTTATTTACTACTCTAAGTACAATAACATTTTGCTGCCGGGTTTAATGTAGATGTTTATTGGACCGCTCCTAATCCTAAACACAAAACCGATATTTTAGTGGGAGCTCAGACGTTATAGCGCATGGTGTGCTATGTGATAAGATATGTGTGACGTAGAGGGTAAACACACACTGTCCAGTGTTACTCAATTTTGTGCTGCCTTTTGTTTGCTGGGGTGTGCTCTGGTATACCACTATCAAAAACAGGAGTACGAAGAACTGATGACTATGGAGCTGCCACGTGGCTCGGCTGCTGCTCGCTGGTTTCTATGTATACCCAAATCAAGTGTGACGTATGTACGCGCGGGTACACACACTGTCCTTATACGTATGTATGTATGTTTGTGGGAGTGTATGTGAAATAGGGAACACGCGTATACAGAAAGATTTTTGATGATTTTGCGCGCTGTTCCAACTGCTGTGGTTTGGGTGGCCATTGGCGACGAGGGTTGTTGTTTTGGAGCGGGGGCCGGGCTATTTTGTTGTTTGGAATTCGCGTCTCTTAGTTTAGTACGCGTAATGCTGTGCCCAGCTTTGCGTGCCTGTTCACCTAAAATGCGTGTCGCTGTGATAATGTGTCACAGTGTGTGTTGTCCAATGACTAATACTAATGCAGTCGAATACACTTGAACATTTATCAAGCAGAGCACAGTGTGACAAACAGCCTGTTGCATGCCACTTGCGGCAGCTACTTTTTATGCTAGTCCATGGGGTAGTGTTGCCGTGTGCCACCCTGTGCACACTTGCTGCGCGCCCAATACATTTGAGAAGTAAAATCTACGCTATGTCGCACTTGAGCAAATATTTTAAATCCCTAAACTTGTTGGCCAAATGTGGCTACAACAAAAACATGCTGCAAATAGGATTATCCGCAAAACTGCTCGAAAGGCAACTCCACGCACAGTGTGGGGTACATACAGCGGGGTTGGTTTGAGTAGGGTTGGGGGGGTCTGGTAATGCTCAAGTGAGCAACTCCAAATCCACCACTAACACCGTAAACCGGCTGCTGGATGAAACGAGCGACCAAACAGCCGGCACGGCTTAAAGCGCCGACAGCGACGCCCACGCGCTGCTAACGCACGCACACAAGTGAAAATGTTGAATTTTGGCGCCTTCGTGTGCCAGGCGCGCAGCACAAAGTGTAGAGTAAAACGACTCACAAATAAATGAGAGCGCAAGATGAAACAAAGAGAGAGAGTGTACTTGCGCTCAGCACTGCCACCACAACCCACTCAGCTGCTGCTGCTGTGTGTGTCCTTGCTGTTTTTGTTTTTAGCTCAAGGACTCGGCGCGCGCGCATCTCTTGCTGCTGCTGCTCCGTATGTGTTTGTGCCAATTTAAACTGGCGCAGCTCATTGCCCTGACCTTGTTTTCCCTTTTTCATGCGCTACTCTGACGTCACAAACACTTTTGCAAATTTCGTGTGTACCTACCTACAAGTTGTTTTATGCTTTGGAATGTCGAACCGGAAGTGGAGCGCTCTCTGCATGCTGTTGGCCGGTTCAACAGGATGCTTTTTGCGTTTGATTTCAGGGACAAATATAATGATTGATGGACCTAGTTGCTATGGCAAATATTGCCAACTCTGTTCTGTGACTGTGTGACTACAAAACAGCTGTGCAGAATTTTCCCTTTTTAGCGTCATTGAGCATGTGACAAAAGATTTTATTGGAGTTTGAGTGTTTTACGTGAGAGCATTTTATTGGCTTTTATTGGGTTGGTTTGACGTCAGTGTTTTGGAAAGTTTGATTACAAATTCAAGGCATAGGCACGTTTGATAAGATAATAAGAATAAGAATTCTTAAATTTACTTCTAAATCAAGGCCATTCCTTTAATTCTTAAAACATTTTGCGAATGTCTGATTTAATTTAATAAGCAGCTGTTTGCCTTAGCAGTCTTTTGATTTTACTTGCTTAGTTACATTTTAGAAATTTAAGCGAATTACTGGCATTCAAAAATAATTATCTACAAGAAATTTCTACGCAATTACAAATATTTAACGTTTTCTTGAAAAACTACCCAATTACGATCCACAAAGTTGATTGGATTAATCTTTCGATTTCTAAGTGGTTTCTTAAATTTAATTCGAAAATCACAGCCTTGTTTCTTGAAGCAATTAAAAAATATTTGATTTCAATAAGAAAACTGTTGTTTGTTTCAGAAGTCTTATGAACTCAATTTTTTTTTTTAATTAATTACTAATATGCTGTTTATTATTTATTTTTTTTAATCTTCCTCATTAATACAGACTTTTAACATAAGTTTAGTATTTGTACGAGTACGTCAAAGCCAAGTAAATATCATATATTTTATCTTGGTATTTTTAAACAGTCAGTCTTTGAGAAGAGTTTTCAAAGATTGGAAGCATCTGCTTTTCAATCTTTTTATTCTCATAAACCTCTTCCCATAGCGTTTGCGATAGGCTATCATTGTATCTGTTAGAAAAAAAGAGATCTGGTTCTCCCCCTGGTACTCGGATTGAAGTCACATGCAAAGTCAAATTACTAACATACCATTCGCATCCAGAAATAAGGCGGTGTACCTTATTCTGTATGACTTGGAATCACCGACGGATCTGGTATTTCACGACTGCGGGGTTTTGGCTAGAGAAAAACGAGATCTGGTCTTCCCCTTGGTGAAATTCCATGCGCATTCAGAAATAAGGATTAGCTTATTCTGTATTATTTGGAACCAGTGGTGGATCCAGGATTTTACGCCGGAAGGGTTTTGGTTTTTCAATTCTAAATATAGTATTATTACGTGCTGGATTAAATCCATGAAAACTAATAAACCAATAAATAATAATATAAGGCATAAATCTTTCTAAAACGCCAGTAAAATGAAAGTATAACGATCTTCCAAGGGGGGTTTGAAGCCAAAAACCGCCATAAATCCGCCACTGTTTGGAGCACATATAGCGTTTTCACTAAGTTGCCCCAGATCTGAGTACCATACGTATTTAGGCATTATGATCTGCAGGTAGACCAACCGCTTGCAGCGAATGGGGTCGTTCCCTTTAGCACCAGCAAGCCGCAGTGGTTTCGATGATGGGCCCGCGGTATTTAAGTCCTTGGGCCCATGGGTTATACCGAATAATTCTGCTGACGTTGGAGGCGGTATTGGCCTTTTGGCTTTTAGGCTGAAATGTGAAGCATACGTTGTCCGATTTGCTTCTACTGATGCCGAGGCTCCAACGTCTGGCCGAATCCTCAAATTCGTGGAGATACTGCCGAATTAGAGAAACTGTGTAAAAGTAATTATTCACTTGCTTATACTTTAAAAAGAGTTTTGGTCTAATCTCCATTACGACTTCATTGATAGGACGTCTCCATTTCACAAACATTTTTCAACATCTACAGTTCGCCGCAATCTCAAAATTTCGAGATTAAATGTTTTATATTCTACATAATTTTTTATTTCAGAATTTAATTGTTGCTTCTGTCAAGTAAGGATTAGAGAAGTTAAACGCTACCGTCAGTGGTCTTTGTTTAGTATTTATTGCATTTAGACCTGTAAGAATGGTTTAGGATAACTAGGTCATGCATGAATTCTAAGGTACAGATCCCTCAGCAAATAATTTTCAAATTCTGTGCATTGATATTCTAGGGAGATACTTCTCTCCTTTGAAAGGTGCAAACAATTTTTGTGGTCTGTCTCTCCAGTTACATCATTTAGTACCACTCTTAGCCTTTAATTTAAAAGTTCAGATCAATTACGAATTTTTTTCGCAAAGTTATGGCTATTTGAAGTTACGAAATATATCCCTTCGACATCATTAGCATATGCATTAAGCCTTTGAGACTATAACACAGGTCAACATGGTTTAGCTGTTGGAAAGCTAAGAGTCATTTCCACCCTGTACATAACCTCAAAAGTAAAAAAAACGCCGTTTTTCGGGTACATAAACTCAAATACCTCAAAATCCTGACGTGATGGGCCAATTCGTGACGGGATTCGGATTCTACGCGGCAAATTACTTCGGAAATGACCCTTAGCTTTCCAACAACTGACATGATCCCGGTATTTGTAGAACTTCGTTATTAGCTGTCTTCCATTATATTGATAGTCATCTTCATCTTATCCATTCTTTTTTATCCCAAAATATAAACAATTAACCTCTTTACATCAAATTCTGGTGATCCCCTTTGCTCTAGAAGGCATTGGTACATTATTGGCTTAGTACATCCTTATTTCCACGGCTACAGATATGATTGAGTCTTTCAAAACTTCTAGATTCGATTTATAGTTTAGCTTTGAATCATTTTAGTATCTATCTCTCGAACATGCTAGATTTATCTACTTCTTTCCCATTAAACTTTAAACTATCGTATAAAGGAATATTTGTGAAGAATCTGAAGTGCAGTGCTCTTCGTTGCTGGAATTCTCTAATAGGCATGATTAAACTTCTAGCTCCCGAGTTTTGAAAACATTTCCAACGGTTTCCTTGCAATTTCAATGTTGTATGACTCAATCGAGTTGATTAGCTGCAGACATCATTCTTTTTATTGTGTATTTTAATATTTAGGATAATGTATAGGATAGATTTAAAGACCTGGTTTAAAGCGTGCTTCCAAGATGCTTTTAATTCATATTAAGACGCAACTGAAAAGTAACTAAGTCTCAACGTCTTCTTAGCCCTAATTCCATTGCAATCCAATAATCTAGTTCTACAGCATTCATTCCACTCAAATCCCCAAAGTAGCACCCATTAAGTTCCAATATTTAACCTCATAGGTGTAGTAGCTTCTGGCTGCAATCAAAACACATTACAAACCACCAAAAAACTTGAGCCATTAAAACAATCATTTTGCAATTTATGTGGCATGTTTTTAATAAAAACAAAAAAAAAAAAATTATTTGCAACTAATGTGAAATGCCTTGGCGCATTTACAGTTGCAAACACAGTTGCATTTTTCCTGCTAACTGTTAACTGCAACTGTTGCATTTGTGCAGTTATTAACTGTTTGGCACACACCCTCTCCTCGCCGCCTATTGCCAATCTAAACAATCTGGCCAATCGCCATTGCCAAATGTTTTACGTACAAGCATTATAAAAGATTGTCCAGGTAATAAAAATTTTCTAAGTAGGCCTGCCCGCTGGCCCCCTTTTGGAATTGATAAGGCAACATTCATTTGCTGCCCGCTTAAAGGTTAAAGGTGTTGCATGAAGGTTGTGCACCAATTTTTATGCGCCTGCTGCAACATGTGAATCGCCAAATGGTCAGAATGCTGGCCAAGATTGTTGCAACTTGCCGATTGTTGCCACTTGGCTTATGGGTGGGTGGGCTTTGGGATCTGGTACTGTAGGTGGTACTGGTTGCCATTGCGGCTAGTAGTTAAGATTCGGCCTGCACGTTTTCTTAATTTTGCTAACGTGATAATAAAGTGCAAATAATATGCCTGGGATGTTGCTGTCTCTGTCTTTGAGGCTGTCGTTGTCTCTATCGCTGCTGCTGTCGCTGTCTGCGTCGACGTCAACGTCAGCAAAAAGGCAACAAGCAAACGTTAAATTTAAGCTTATTTCGACAATTGTTGTTGGAGTTGTGCGAGGGCGGTTTAATAAGTGAGTGACTTTTTGAATAAGAGCTACTTTTTTTGCTAAAAATTCTTTTGTTTCTTTCGACAAAGGTAGTTTTCATTTTTTATTCTTTCTCTCAAGATTATCACAGTGCAAACTTTTATCTCTCAGTTTGCTCAGTTAGTATCAGCAGTTGTTCGATGGCAGTTACTTTATAGCGGCGGTTTACTTGGTTTTGCGAAAGGCACATATAGCTCGTCGCAGAGACGTATTGTTATCTTTTGTGTAGTTTTACACTTTTTTTCACGATTGTCAGCGTATAAACTTCTCTCTCTCAGTTTGCTTAGTCAGTATCAACAGCTGATCGGTGGCAGTTACTTTATAGCGTTGAGCTGACTTAGTTTTGACATATGCAGTTCGTCGCAGCGACGTATTGTTATAGTTTGCGTAACTTTTCTGATTTTTATCAGTCAATGTGCTCCATGATGTACTGTTGATGTTTCATGGTGATGGCATTATTTTATGACACGCTTCATATAGACATTATAAATTATTAAGCCATTTTTTGCCATAATACGTCTTTCAATGTAAAGCCTATAAATCGAAGAGTGTATTGAAGGTACTTTGAAAATCATTGTGAAGACTTAGGATGACTATTAGCTTATTTCATTTGTCATGATTTAAAAATCTTCAAAAATTCTTCAAAAAATCTAAAATCTTATAGTTACATCCAGAGCAGCTATTAAAATACACTTACATACTAACCCGTGCTGGAAAAACATCGATGTTTTTTTTCTTTTTAAATTGTATGACGAACATTCTGACCGAAACAGAATATTCATTGCTTATATTATCTTAACCCTAGATCCACGGGGGGTTTTCGGGTCCGGAATGGGTTGAAAGTGTCTTGAGAGCTCTGATATATATACACTTCGAAATGATGAGTCCCGCCCAAGACCAAATACTGAATCCGCACCTGCCTAGACCTGTCCTTGATCTTACCTGTCCTTAAGGCACTCAGTGCCCTGTAGTGTATTTTGTATGGAAAAAATAAAAAAATAATTAAATTTGAAATTCATTTGGGGTATTCAGTGACCCAAGGACAGGTCTAGGGTTAATATAAACTTCGATATATCGATACATCAATGTTTTCGATGCTTTTAACTTTTTTCTGCTTTGACAGCACTGATACTGATACTATATACTATTAAATTGTTTGTGTATTATAAAATAAATTTTATAAAAAAAACTTCGAAGTTTTGAAATCATTTTTAGGAGTTACATGCCTCAGACCTATCCTTAAAAATTTAAAACATACCTAACTAAATGATGACCTAGCTGTTTGGGAAATCTTAAAAAACTCTGCTCATCCCATTTTAGGCCTATCCTGAATCTTTTTACTGTACTTTCGAGATTCCAGCGGAACTCTTCTCACAATCCACTTAAAGATTGACTAGAGCAGTGTTGGAAAACTCAAAAAGTACTCAAGCTACCCTCGCCAGATGGCTGACTAACTCTGTGATCATTTTGGCGTGATATTGCAATTGCCAAGTTGCCATTGCAGACGTTGTTGGCCATTGCCTCTTGCAAGTTTTCCGCAATCGACGCAGACAACACCAACAACAACAATAAGAACAACATTGAGTGGATCTATTCGTACAACAACATGGCATTATCGCTGATGGAAATGCACCTGACGCTTAGTTTTTGGTATTTGCACGACTTCAATTGTTGTTGCATTTGTGGCAGTTGTTGCATTTGTTGCAGTTGTTGCATTTACCATTTGATTGGGGCGTTGGTGTGTATCCCGTTCTAACGCATTGGCAATTACTTTAGTTTTCAAGTTTTCTGTTGTGGGTTGAGAGTCAGGCTCATAAAACATAAAACTCTAGAAACTGACTGCAAATTTGTTTAGCCTTTGGCTGCTGCGTTGGTGCAACAACTTGTTGTGCCACCATGTCTTGATCGCACCATCTCTCTCTCTCTCTCTCTCTCACTGCTACAGCCTCTTTATGCGGCAATTACTCGATAAACAATTTTTACCTTTAGCCTCAAGTTCAAATTTCAAAATCAAAATCAGAGTCGGAGTCGGAGTCAGAGTCGTCAGTCGTCACAATCGTCGTCAGTTGGCAGTCGACTAGTCCGAGTAATTGGTTTCGCGTATGTTTTTTCTATATACCCTTTCGGAAGGTACTTCTCTTGAGGTTTGAGCTATGAAATGATTTTTAATTCAAAGAATTAAGTTAATTTTTTCTTCTAGTCTAGAGAGCTATTAGCCCTACTATCAATGGACAAGACGATTACGTTTGAGCAGCGATGTGCTCCTCTCTTTTTTTTGCGTCTTTATTACACAGAGCAACCTTTTTTTTCAATTAATTTCTTATTATATACAATGTAATCGGAGGTGTACCAAAAATATTTAGTTTTTGCCTTTTTAGAAGTTTTCAATGAACGATTTTTAACTCCCTGATTTTTATTTTATTAGAAATCTTCAACGATAGATTTTTAACTCTCGGAACGATATATTTAATTTAAAAAAGTTTAAAACTTCAGTATTAGATTTGAAGGCTCTGATAGATATATATGTTTCAAAGATATATTTGGCATACTACTAGGGTTGATATTCGGTTGAAATGGATTTTCGGTACATTACTCAAAATTTAAATCTTTCGGTTAAAAACTTCAAAGATAAAAATTAATGAAATAAAGAAAAGCGCTTAAAAATAATTTTTTGGATTATTTAAAAAGGTATCTAAAACTTGATCTCTTAACATAAGCACATTATAAGATACACACTCTGCATGATTATAAACGTGTGATAAATAATATTGAAATTACATGTTTTTTTTTTTAATTGAATAGAGGCAATTTTTTTCACCCATCCCTATATAAGAACGAATTAAGGCCGATACTAGAGTTTCTTAGAAAGCCCTACATTTTAATTTTATTCTTAAAAAGTCTAACATTAATATTAATAATTACTGAAACCCAATTTATTATAATTATTATAAAAAATTATTGAAACGTCTTTATTAGTTTACAAGATATGGTACGTCCATAGAGAGTCTACCTAAATAATCGGAATTTTGTAAAACTAAAGAAATTACGAGATCAATTAAAAATCGCTTCCCTTATTTTTTACCATCGTACCTCAAATGTTTTTTTATTTTAAATGAGTCTTAACATTTTTTGTTTTGCGCTCGTTTGTCGAATTTCACGAAATAACCGAAACATTTTATTTAAGAATTTTCTAAACTACGAATTAAATTTTATTTAAAAATTATTTCATCAAAAAAACTAAAAACTATTGGGATTAATTAATTAATCTTATTTTGTAGTTTGAAACGCATATTGCGTCGAATTATTTTATAAGAGATAAATTCGGAAATTTTTCGAACTTGATTTAATTTTTTTAGTATGAAAAATCGAAATTTTCTTTTTTCATAAAAAGACATATTTTCACAAAAATAAAATTTCTTAAATAAATTTAGTGCTAAAACCGATATACACAATTCAGTCATAAATTTCTTACTGAAAAAAAATTGTAAGAATTTTGTCAAGATTCTAAAATTTTATCATATAAATCAAAATTTTGTATAAGACAATTTCAAAATAAAAAAATAAATGTAAATTTTTAACTGAAATTCTTAAATTTATGCATTGATTGACTTTGAAAATAGTTTAATCGTTTAATATAAACAGTTCCGTACACTGAGAAAAAATATTATACTCGAAATCAAGAACTATCTGTGTAAAATATATAGACTTTATAAAATATAAAACAAATATTGTATTCTTGGTTAAGGACACTTTAGTTGAATTTTCTTGGAACATTTTCTTGATTAAAGTACTGTGAGAAAAAATCTTCTTGATTATAAATCATACTTTTGTTAGTTTAAAATTTCGACGATTAAAAATTGTAACTTTTTAAAAGTAGATGGATTAAAGTTTTCACCTTATTATAATTTACCTCGATAGCTAACTATTTCGGTCTCTAACTCAAAAACGGTTAATATTTTGGGGTCCTACTATTTTTCATCATATATGGGCAGCTTATAACTAACTATAGTCAACCTAATTGACCGTTTATTTTTCAAATAAATTTAAAAAACATTGTTTTGTCACAAATTTTTTTAATATCTCAAAAAATCTGAGGAGGGACAAGCTATCAAAAAAAAAGTTTATTATATGGAGAATATATGTGGAAAATTGCAATATGGATATGCCAGAATTTTGTCGAAAATATGTCAATCTAAGCCCACTGTGCATTGTGTGTAGACTATACTATTTAGGTAATTTCCCAAGTAATTTGCTGCGTAGAATCCGAATCCGGGGCCAGAATTGGCCCATCACGGATTTTGAGATATTTGAGGTTATGTACCCGAAAAATGGCGTAACTTTGAATAGCCATAAGAGGTAAGAGTGGTACTAAATGATGTAACTGAAGAGACAGACTGTTTGCACCATGTACATAACCTCAAAATTAAGAAAAAACGACGTTTTTCTTCGGAAATGACTCTTAGCTTTCCAACAACTGACATGGCCCCGATATTTGTAGACCTGTGTAATCGAAATTACACTGAACTTCAAATGACACTGAACTTCAAATGAGTATTCTGAATTATTTGCCATCCTGGTTTTGGAAAGAAGAATGATGCACCCAACCAAAAATCTGGTTGATAGTAAAATTTACGACTTTTTTCTTTATAGAAGCATTTACATTATTTCATCATATCCAACAATTTCGTTATTAAACTCTCTATTTGCTTTTAAGCAATTATTTGACGCTTCTTATGCGCATATCTCAACTCTGCTCTCTACAAATATATATTTTTAATAGTTGTATCCGCTAATCCCAAAATGAAATCTACAAGAGTATACCAGCTTCAATGTGCCCGCAAAAAGTAGCTTCTCACACCCGTTGCAAGTTGCACTTTGTTGCAGGTTTTCCCATGGGTAACCTGTTGCATTCAACAGGCAACTGTTGGAGCCCCAAAAGACGCAACTGCAACTTGGCAGCAACCGCGCAGCCAACGGTAATCACTCACTTAGACTCACTTGGTCGACTCTCCGTCTAACTATATGTCTCTCCGTCCGTCCGTATGTCGATCCCTCCGGCTGATTGTCTGTGGCTGACTTTGCAAGGTGTTAGCTATGCGACCGCCAGTCGTCGGTAAGGTTCCGCTCGCATAGGGACACGAACTTCAAATCAAAGCTAAGTTAAGTGCTAGTTGCGGCTTACATTGTTATTAGTGCACTGTCCCCCAAGCCCCTTGGTATTCACCAAGTAGCCAGTCAACGTTTCCACCAGTTGCAGTTCTTGGCCTAAAGTGTTGCCTGTCCAAAAGGGCCAGAGCTGAGAAATTTGCATGTGCTGCTTGCCGACTTTTTGGTATGCCTAATAAAAATGCTGTAAATTATAGGGCAACGTGCAGGGGTAGGGCATACGGGTAGCCTGAGACTTAAGCATGGTTACATAGTTGGCGTAGCCTTGGATACGACACTAGACACAGAAGGGCAGACAGCTTAATTGAGTTTTTGGTAAAAACCTTTAAGTGATTTATACGAATTTGGGTTGACTTTGGAATTTTAACTACCAGAATTTATATTGAGTTATAAAGCAATTGCTAGTTTGATATTTTTTTTCGCTTCACAGCTCAGATTGCGTTTTGCCAACGAAACTCTGTAATTTTGGAAATGGTTTGGCTAGGGTGTTTGCAACTCTTTAAGAATTCTGGCAAAACAATTTAGCTTCTATTTGCATTCTGTGTTGAATTTTAAGTGAATAGTTTTTTGCTCTTGTTCTGAAATGAACCAAATGTGAAACTGGTTAAATTGAGTTTATTTTGAAATGAATAGAATCCATATGAAAAATTAGAGCATTTGAAAGATCAAATAAATAAGCAAATAAATAATCAATACATTTTTACTTACATTAAATTCTAATGAGCAATTTCTGATTTTTAGTGATTTTTTTTCAAATTTAAAAGTCGTCAAGTTTAGTACTATTATATGGTAGGTAAAATTAACTAGTGTGCTCACTTTGTTGCGCAAAAGTGCGCGGGTAGCGACGTGAACAACGCTAACAACGAAGCATAACAGCAAAAGTGCCAGAATACACAATGAGCTGTTTGGTTTGCCTTTGTTTAACAAAAATTTTGTGAAAAAATGTTATTTACACTACAAACCAAGCCCGTCGAGAGACAACTAGGAGGCTGGTTGTGACTAGGCAGTAAGACAATTTATTTACGACAAAATTTTAACTTTGGTTTTGATTAAATAAGTTTATGTCTCTTTTGAAATGTGTTCATCCCAAACAGTATCCAAACAAATACTTCAAATTAATTTTGAATAGAACTATTTCCAAAGTAAGAATCACCCTAAACGAAAAATTAAAAGTTAAAAAAAAGAAGTTGCGTCTTTTATTAGTAATTTAAGTTAACAATGTGCTTTTTTTAGGGGTCTCCTCCCCCTGTGAACTTCGCAAGCCAACCGCCGGTATTTTTTATATAATTCGCATCATTCAGACTATTATACACCCTGTACAATTCTTTATTTCCATAATGTTCATTCCATTGCCATGCTACAGTCGGTCTTGCTGCTCATGATACATTTTATGCTTCGTATGAGTTTTCACCTGCATGATTTCAACACATCGATGTGAAACTTACATTGTGCACACTTTATGAGGTATGGCTATCACATAGAGTAAGTTTCACTTCGATACGTTTACGCATATGAACACAATCGGTACCACACTGATTTTTTTGTTGAATTTATAGATGTACAAAACATTTCAAATGCCCCTGAGCACCTACCGGAATTTGACAAAACTATGCTAAGAACCTTCCACACATCATAGGGAACACACACACAAAAATTTGGTTTGAATATAGTGGATAGTTCGTGAGTCTATTAAGGACACACGAACATCATTTCATTTTTATATAAATAGATAGTTTAAAAATTAACTAAGGTTGTAAGATGACGATATGGCTTCAAAGCAAGAGAAGCCAGTTACGTCTATTTCTAAGGACATCATCTCTTTTCACTTTGTGTATATATTTATTCAAATGTATTAATATTGGAACCAAAATTTACGTTTTGATGAGTTAGATACATAAAAAAACGTATTACCGAAAAACATTTTTTTGGAAACATCACGACATGTAATGTTACGCCAGATGGTAAGGTCAACAAAATTTATTTATTTATTTAATTATTATTTTTAGTTTAGTAACTTGCAAAATGAATGTATATTAGGGTGGTAATTTTTGCAACATCTCACGATTTTAATAATGCCACCCCCTAAAAAGTTTCCTTTTTACCTACATATAGCGCCTGTAAAATTTAAAGGCGATCCGAATGTATTAGATGGTTCCTAAAATAGGTCAAAGGTCATAAAAAATGTTCAGATGAATGTATAAATAGCGACCAAAGCGTAAGTTTGGCAAAAATATATTCCAAAGATAATCGAAGGGTAATTCAATTATCTACAGTCAAGTAAAAAAATGATTGAAATCAGTTTAGTATAACCAGAGATATTTGCTGTTAAGTAGAGGCACTTTTTTTTTTTTTTTTTTAATTTCGAAAAAGGGTTTTTTCAAAATATCTCGAGGCTCGTTTCATGAAAAAAATTTTTGACTGCATTTTCGGTTTTAGCATGTCCTTTTACTACAAGAACGATTAAAACATGTTAAGGATACCAAATTTTTTTTCATTTGTAAACTGGTGTAATTCGTCAATTTAATCAATTTTAGAGCTTACCAAATTTGTTCAGGCCGACATTTTTTTAAAATTATGTTTTGATCGATATGAGACTTTTTGAACCATTATTTTGTTTGTTTGGAATTAAGTTTTTATAGTTTATGTAGAACAATACAGTCAAAAACGGAAAAAGTGAAAATTATGACCTTTGACCTATTTTAGGAACCATCAAATAGATTCGGATCGCCTTTAAATTTTACAGACGCTATATGCAGGTAAAAAGGAAACTTTTTAGGGGGTGGCATTATTGATATCGAGGGATTAAAAATCCTCCATACCAGCGGCGGCCACCCTAATGTACATTTTTTCTTATCGTACTAAAAATATTTTATTTTCCAAAAGTTCAAAAGTAATAGATGTTTAACCGATATTTTGACAAATGTAAAATGAAAAATATTTTTTTTATTGGCGTACAATTTTTTAAATACATTATTTTTATAAATTGCAGTTTTCTTATTTTGAGATTGTAAATTAAACCTAAATAAATCCAATAAATCTAGAGATAGCTGGAGATATTTTAGACGGTTGTCAGTGAGGTACTTGTCAGAATGCCAAGCTTTGGCCATCATCTTCAGAAGAAGAAAAAAAATTGCACCATACTTAGTGTTTAATATTACGAATTTTTATTTATTTATATTTATCGAAAGAAACTAAGACTTTGAGGAAACTAAACTAAAAATATATATTCAGCCGTGCTCCGGAAACCGAGAAATCCAAACCGAACAATTTTGTTCGGATTCGGTTTTGCGTGCTCCGGAATCCGCATTTTTTGTCGATAATTTCCTTTTTTATTTTCGATACATTTGTATATTTCCCTCATTTATATCGATAAATTCACATATGTTGTGGTGTAACCAGCTGACTGAATTTTGTTTAAAATTTGCAAACATTGCAAAAATTTCATTTATTTACTCAATTGCTAGTTTTGAAGCTAAAAGAAGGCGTAAGATTATGGAAGAATCATATCCTACTCGCTGCTTTTGTGATTTCCCCTGCAATAAATATATTTTTTAGCTTTAAATTCTTGTCTTCTTCTTCTCACATGAAAAATTCGGTTTGGTGGAAACGGGAGCACCAAATATTCGGTTTTAAACCGAATCCGAATAAAACATGCGGATTCGGTTTCCGGAGCACGGCTGATTATATTTGAACAACATAAGATGAGCAATGAGCTTCACTTCACGGCAGAGAAGAAAATACTTATTCGTCGGCTTCGAGATGATGAAAAGTCGAATAAATTCAATAAATAGTATCTATTTGGCCATTACAAAGGTTTATCGGTCTTGGCCGCCAAGATTCTTCCTATCAGTCTTATGCCTGCCGGCGCCAAATGGTGATCCCAAGGCTACGAATATTCTTCTTTGCCTGGTCCTTCACGAGATTTTTGGTTGAGCATTCTCCATTCATACTAACCGGTCCAAAGATACGACGATCTGTTTTTCTCTCGAAAGCCCCCAATGTCGTTTTATCTGAAATTGACAATGTATTATACATGCTTCAGCGCCATAAAGAAGCACGGGTATGGTGAGGTATCTGTAGAGCCTTATATTTGTGTGTTAAGAGAGGGCTCTACTCTTGAGCTCTTTATTAAGCCCGACCAGAGCAAATGCAAACGAAAAAAATAAATAAAAATCGAGTTTGATTGAAAAAAAATGTATCACACCTATTCTTTTTGCCACAAATTTATATACGATTATAAAGTTGAATTGAGATATATGGAAATGCTTTAAGGCTACAGAAATCATCTACAATTTACATGTATCTTTTTGCATAAAACTAACAACAACAACAAATCTAACAAATCTTTAACTGACAATAACAACATGATCAACATGCAATAAACTTATCTCACTTTTTTTTGCATAATTATGACTCTGTGAACTCAATAAATACTTTACTTAAAATGCACCAGACAAACAACAACAACAACAAATTTAACAGCTACAACTGCATCAACAACAACAACAACAATTTGACAACCAGACAGGGGCAGTGGGGTAGAGGGGACAATGGAGGCCTAACAAAAAGCGGGCGTTGCTCTAACAAGCATATTTAAAAAATAGGAAAAAAAAAAATATATATATTACGCGTATTTCAGCGCGTTAACAACTTTGAAAAAAAAAATCTTGTGTATAACGCGGGACTAAACGACTTTTATGTACCCTTAAATATTTGTCATAATATTTTGAATAATATTCGAACGATCGTTTCTATGGCAATAAAATCTCAAGCTCTACGGATTTAAATATACTGCAGTGGTATATCGAAGTTCCATACTCTAACGATCTTAGTTTAAGTTCGTATTTACTCAAAACAAGATTATTTCAGTCTAGTATTTTCAAAAAATTTGTAAAGCTATATTTTTTTTGAATTAGGAATAAAATACGCTAAATCTCCGCATTAAGACTTAATACACTTAAAATGTTTTCGGATTCCCAAGTTACTATATGTTTTTGGGATGAATCTGAATCCATGACCCCAAAAACACCAGCTTGTCGGGGTTCTAACAAAAACTAAAAAAAATTCCCATAAAGCGAGATACAGAAGTCGTATATGTCGGTAATACTTTTATAACTATTTCAGCCATTTAAACTTATTATCATTATAACCGGTATTATAACCGGCAATCAGACAGATGAGCAAATAAAATCCGACTGCTAATGCCATATCTTAGCTACATATTACCTAATCGTTGCAAAAAATAGTAGGTCTGTGATAAAATTTTATTTTTTTTTTATTTGAACAAGAAATAAGTAATGAATCCGTACGCATAATGTCCCATAACAATATCAGAAATAATATTAGAAAATAAAGCCAATAAAATGAAAATTTTTTTCGTCTATTTTGGGGTTTTTCCGTCTCTTATAACGCCCATAATCAACGCTTTCACGTTACTCTTAAATTTTTTTTTTTTAATTAGATTTGATTGCCTTTTTGCAAAAAAAAATTTGTTAAATTTTTCGCTGAATAAAATTGTACATCTGACGTGTTTTCTTTGTCGGGCAGATATGCAGAAGTGCCCAATAACTTACATATAAGAAATTCTGTATTTTTGCACGACTCAGACCCTTGGCTGCGCAAAATAGGGTACGTCTACCAAATACAGTGTTGTAAAAGGCGCTAACACCGACCAGTGTGTACATATTTTTTATATTGTTTTTGGTATTATTAAGTGCTTTTAGTATTTGTCACCGATTTTTTTACCTTTAAAATGTCAAAACGATTAATCATGTCAAATTTGAACTTATTATCTTTCAAATCCGAAGAGTTATGCTTATTTGTCATTTTTCGATGTACTGTTTACTATGGCGAGCATGCGAGGTGCCATCATAAAAATAAGCATAACTTCTACAATTCTAGGAGTTACTAACTTTTTATTTTTTTGTTTTTCGCAGTAAATTGACACGCATAAAATGACATTAGACATTACTTTTTTTTAAATTTAATATTTTATCTATCATGGAAAAACAAACCGCGTCAATATCTTTATTCGTTTAGAAGCTATGGCTTGTCAAAGAATAGTCTAAAAAGGAATAAGACAATTTTCAGTTATCGATAACTCGATAAATAATCGGAATTTTGCAATAAAATTTTATGTGCTTACTATTAGCTAGTAGCTCTTTTGAAGCTCTTCTAGAAGTTTGTAGAATAAGTGGCCCTTTTCACTTATTTTCACCGATATATAATGTACCGATAAATATCGTAAACTTTATTTTTTATGTTTTTTAGTGTAATTTTTCTTGAAAACTTTTATTCAGCAAAACAAAGCACGCACTTTTGACACTTTTAAATAGCTGATTGCTGTAACTCACATTATAAGTCTGGCACTTCTGCATTTGTGCAACGTTGATAGGGCTGCTCACCTCGTTAATCGGGCACTTCTGCATTTCTGACCGACTTAGTGAACACACTAGTTGCAAACATTGTAAAGTTTGATTGCCAAGACTTTCTTCTCGGAAATTTGATTTCGAAAACATAATTTTCTCATTCTACAATCAATCAAGCATCGCTACAAAAGCAAATATTTATTTACAAAGGCTATCTTTAACATGCCGTCACAATACGAAACAGATTTTAATGCAATTATTTTGCGCCATAGAATAAAACTAGGTAAAAACTGAAGAATTAACTATTAGTAGTTTACACATATTAGCCTCCTTTCTCTCCTCTGGTTTTGCACAGATGTTAGAAACAAAACAAAAAATTTTCTAGTAACTTACAAATTGAGATGAGGTTTTAAAATTGGAACTTTATATGCTTATAGCCCAGAAGAAGCTATTTATGGTCCCAAAGGTGAATCTAGTTCGTCTAGTTTGCGAGATCTCAGGCGGACACGTTAACATCGTACACGCGTCTTTCTCCCTGTTACATTTATTGGGAAGCACCTGATATACACTGTTACTCTATGAATATAACGGGTATAAAAACCAAAACAACAGTAACAACAATTTGCATATGCATGCGTGTGTGTGTGTCTGCCTCTTTGTGTTTGTATGTGTGTAGGCGTTTAGCAGCCATTGTTGTTGCACTTTTAGCCGATGAATCACGCGTGATATTTGCATTGTTCGTTTTATTTTCTATGTTGAACTTTTGTTTTTTTATTTATTGGACAGGCGAAATGACAACAACTGAGTGTTTGTTCAAGTGGACTTTGTCTGCGCTGCCGACGCAGACGTCGACAGCTACGCCAACGCCGACAGCAGCTGACATTTTCATTAGGCAGCGGGAACCAATGCTGCACTGTGCCACACCCATAAAAGGGGGGACAGTACAAGCGTCCTAAAGATGCATACCTGTACGCAGTGACGTAGATAAATTTTTAGTACAAGGTGGCGAGATGGTTAAATTAAATGTCTTTCGAGCTAATGCTCGCAAACACAAGTTGAAAAATTGCTCTCAGTGTTATTTAGATAACTAGCTACTTGAAAAAATGCTGGCAAAAAGTAAAAAAAGCGTTTTTCGACCGATCGGCCCCATGGAAGCTATATGATATAGTCAACCGATTTTTATCAAATTCGGTACAGTGTTGAAGATCTCTAAAAAACGTCCGTTACGATATCTTTATAAACAACCGAATTATCCATCTAAAACTTTTTGTTTTTTTCGAGGTCCTCTGAAACACCCCTATGGGATCTATAATGGAACCCCAATATCGAAAAAATAAAATAAACTTGTCTCCTATGGAATAATATTGGATCTTATCTGAAAGTTTAGTTGCTCTAGCTCTTACCATCTCTGAGATCTAGGCGTTCATACAGACAGACGTACAGACGGACATGGGTATATCGACTTCTCTAGTCACCCTGATCATACTTTAGGTAACTTTGGGGGGTCTCCGACGTTTCCTTCTGTATGTTACATACATTTTCGGCATACATTTTAACTTAATATACCCTTTGTACCATACGGTACAGGGTATACAAATTGGTTCGAATTTTTGGAAATTTTGTTTTAGAAAAATATTCACAATTTCTTTCTGATTTTCATAAACGACCATGTAGTACATCCGTAATTGTTCAAACTTCAATCATCCATAACTGAAATCAAATTCAAACATTTACAAATTTTCTTTGAAGTGTGAAAACCGAAGAATTTCGAAATTTTTGACCTGTAGAAAATTTAAGTAGAATTTGCCAAAGATTCGAAAAAATTTAAATTACATTGTTTTTAATTTTCTAATTCAACTCCAAAAAAAGTTGCGTGAAAATTTAATTACATTTTTTTTTAATTTCAAATTTAAACATTTCCAATTTTCTTTGGGATTCTCTTAATAATTCAGACAAAAAGTTTGGCATTCGCTAAAAAAATCGAAATTTCATCCCATACTTGCAGAATTTAAAAACTTTTGAGCTGTTGAAAATTTAAGTAGAATTTGTCGAAATTTCGTAAAATTTAAACTACATTTTTTTTTAATTTTCTATTTGAACTCCACAAAATATTTAATTTCGGTAATTTGTTTAAATTTAAATTTTTAAAGTAAGTACGCTATTTTTGGATCTCATAAATGGAGTTTTCATAATATCTCTTAAATCTCTTGCATAAAAAAATTTTACACTGCACTTTGGGGTTTTGCACGCCATTTTTCAATGAAAATGAATTTGAAAATTTTTTAAAGCTTGTGAGATTTTGATATTTGATTGCCTTCGACTCTCCTGTCTGACTGAAATGATTTTTGCTCAGCTTAAAAATCTAAATCCCAGTAGGCTTTTTTGACTTGTCAAACTATTTCGTAAAGCCTTAAAAAACAGTCCGAAAAAAATTAATAAATTTTAATTATAATAAAAATGGACGAGTGGAACGTTTTGGTTGAATGCGCAATGGACAACATTGAAAATCTTCGCGTGGAATTTGTAAAAATACTAGAAGATGAAGAAATACCAATGGAGGAAAAACTAGACTTGGCCCATGGTTTAGCTCGAAAATGTGAACAAACAATGCGACATCTTTGCCAGGCTTTACGTCGTATCGTTTATCCGGACGATGTGCAGAATGCTCCAAATGACGCGAATGCTTAGACGATGAAGATGATGCTTTGATGATGTCACCTGAATGTATATGAATAGACAACAGCAACAATAAAAATAATTAAAGCAACTTTGAACATCTCAGGTCAGCTCAGGCTCTTTGTGTTTTATCCTGAGCATAGATTAGAATTGGCATAATCGGGAGTGAAGTGTTTTGGTACAGGAACTACTGCAGCGATGAACTCTATGAAAATTAAGGCAAGTGCAGGGGTTAAAATAGTTGGGATGTCGCAAAGCAAATATAGGAGGCCGTACGAAGGTTGGCTTGTGAAGCACTCAGGGGGTTGAGCCCCCTAAACTTTTTTTAATTGTTTTTTGAGTAAGTAGTAGTAATTATAATGTAGCTTGGGAAAGCTGCACTGGAACCCGATGGATTTATTGGCAGACTAATTATCTAGGTTGCTTCTAGACAGGTGACATTGCGGATTGAGTTATGGGAACGTTGAAGCTACTCGTCTGGCCTTATACCCACCGTAGTCGTGAACTCTTCTCTTCTCGTAGCCACTGTTTGTTGGAGTCTCTGCCACCACCTCATCGCTATTTCGTTCCCGTAGTTGTTTGTTTGTCCCGGGATCCATCTAAGGCAGAGGGCTCTGGCTCCCCGAAACAATTTGGATTTTATTTTCGATCCAGCCATCGCATTTGTCACGCCGTGGCCCCTGTGCTTCCTAGATAGGCCTATATCAGATAGTTCTGCTGGTATGCATATGACGCTCGCGTTCTTGGTTCCGTGAATCCTATCCGGTGCCTAATTCCGTATGCCCATCAATGGTGGGTCCTTTCGTAGGCTACATTTCCTTTAACATCGTCCATTTGTTTTTAATGCTCATAATAGTGCTAAAGTTATTTCCCAGGGCGTAATCTGTGGTCATCTCAGCGCTGGCTGGGTTGACACAGAAGTCTCTAGAGATTTGGCTTTGGTCGGTTTGCAAATATCTACTAAAAACCATAAGTGACACACAAGTTTTAGAAATTGTACATTTTGGAAATTTATTTCCGAATGTTTACGCTTTTGTGAGAATAACAGCAAAAGGCTGCCACTGTTCAAACATAATTGTAGTGCATTTAGACACTTATTTAATTATATGATTTTTTTAAGAGTGATTTCAATTACTTAATTTTTTATTAGATTTCTTGTAGCTTATTTAGCAAGTTTTCACTTTGAATTTTTGCAAAATAAATTTGTATATTTATTACGCCCAACACATTACGAGCCATCAGCTGTTATCAGCTGTCATCAACTGTCATCAGCATTGTGAATGGCAAAATGCATTTGTTACCATTTTAAAATTGCACGAAAGTAAAAAATAATTTTTAAAGTGGCCATTGCGAGTTTGTTAATTTGTAGTTAGAACAAACTGAATCTTTTATTTTAAGTGATAAACTACACGCACATACCGCAGGTTGCCACCTTACGTAAAAAAGTAAATTTTTTTTTTGTCATCAGGTTTCTTTAAAAAAAATTTTTTTTTACCAACGCATAAGATGGCGTAAGTTAAAGGCGGGCGCGAATGACTTTGGGATATCCTGTACCATCCATTACATTGCAATTAAATCCGGTATATAGCTTAAGAACTCCAAAAGATATATGACTGCTAAATTTGGTTAGGATATCTTTATAAACAAACAAAACACAACGAATTTTGTACAAAATTGTTTTTTTTTTTGACCGATTGGTCCTATGGGAGCTATAACCGATTCTGATCAAATTTAGTACTATAAAAAACCTTCGAATGCCAAATTTGCTTAGGATATCTTCATAAACAAACGAATTATCCATCCAAAACTTTTGGTTTTTTTCGAGGTCTTCTGAAACACCTCTATGGGAGCCACATATTATAACCCCGATATCAAAACAATAAAATAATCTTGTCTCCCGTAGAATAATAAGGGATATAATCTGAAAGTTTGGTTGCTCTAGCTCTTACCATCTCTAAGATCAAGGCGCTCATACAGAGAGACGGACAAATGGACATGGGTATATCGACTTCTTTAGTCACCCTGATCATACATTAGGTGACTTTGGGGGGTCTCCGACGTTTCCTTCTGTATGTTACATACATTTTCGGCATACATTTTAACTTAATATACCCTTTGTACCATTCGGTACAGGGTATACAAATTGGTTCGAATTTTTGGAAATTTTGTTTTAGAAAAATATTCACAATTTGTTTCTGATTTTCATAAACGACCATGTAGTACATCCGTAATCGTTCAAACTTCAATCATCCATAACTGAAATCAAATTCAAACGTTTACATTTTTCTTTGGAGTTCGACCAAAAATTCTTCCAGAAAGTGTGAAAATCGAAGAATTTCGAAATTTTTGACCTGTAGAAAATTTAAGTATAATTTGCCAAAGATTCGAAAAAATTTAAATTATATTGTTTTTAATTTTCTAATTGAACTCCACAAAATGCTTAGTTTCGGTAATTTGTTTCGAAAAAAGTTGCGTGAAAATTTAATTAAATTTTTTTTTAATTTCAAATTTAAACATTTCCAATTTTCTTTGGGATTCTCTGGATAATTCAGACAAAAAGTTTGGCATACTTGCAGAATTTAAAAACTTTTGAGCTGTTGAAAATTTAA